>JAPVLO010000005.1:6910416-8292500 GCA_027257055.1 Cephalopachus bancanus | reverse complement strand
GTGGTGGGGGTGAGAGAAGCAGGTCTTCTGACTTTGGCAACATTTGCAAAACCAATCAGCCTAAGAACATAACTGTCCTGTTTCACAATGAGCTTAGGTAGACTGTTCCCAATATGAGCTAACTTCAGCTAGATTAAATTATCTTAAATATTAACCCAAATCAGCTTTTACTTTATTCTCAGTTTAGAATAAGGTCTAAATATCACTTCTCCAAATACTGGCACTAATGGAGTAAAAGCTAATCCAGTCCAGGCATTAGATTATGCACAGGTGTCACCATTAAAATAACAAAAAGACATCTGCTTTGTTCAAATTTAGAGCCGAAGAGTTCATCATGGAAATCCCAGATAATATTGTGGGGAAAAGACATCAGTTGCTTCCATACTATCATTTATTGTTCTAAATAATTAAGACTATTACACTATGTAGAGGCTCTTTGTTTTTCATTAAAACTAAGAGTCAGAGAGTAAGGACAGATCCAGCAGAAGCAGACTTTCCAGGTATGTTTACCACGAATCATTCAGACTTTCAGCATGACTTTCAAATCAGTTTCAGAAGCTATAGAACTAATTATTTTATTTTCTATTGTAAACAAGTTATGGTCTCACACAAATTATTTTCATATTGGCCAACATTAATGAGGGCACCATTAATAGACATAGAAGATGTGGGAGGTAAGAAATAAAATATAATAATAATAATTAAAAGTTTAAATTATCGGGAAAGTCTTCATTGTCAAATCTCACCTTCAATCAAATTTAACTTAGGCCTAGTCTTCTATTAATGACAATGCATTGTATAAAAGAAGGGAGCACTAAAGAGAAGATCGTTGACTCTAGTCTCAATGGCAATTTTTCAAATCCATGGCCAGGGAAGAGGGAGGAGCCCAGAAGAATGGACAAGCTTGTTCAATCCCCATATGTGCCCATTAACTTCACAAAAAGAAAACTGCTCCTAGACTCAGCCCCAACCCCCACTGGTCATCTCACAAATGTGCCACTGGTCATGCACAAAAGAATGTGGATGGCTCTTGTCACAACTTCTAAAAATCATGGTGGGAATAGTGACTATGTCTACTTATTGAATAATGCTCAAACAACCAGTCAAAGCTTTAAAGATTCTCTTTCTTTGTTTCCTTCTGTTTCTTTTCTGTTTGTTTTTCTCAGACTAATTTGCATTCGTGGAAGGACAGCATTTTCTGAAAGAGAAAGTGTGGATTTTTTGCTTCATAATTGGAAAAACAAGTAAAAAAAATGGCGATGACTAGAAAAGCAAGGTGTGCACTGGATAAACAAGTTGGAAACACAATTTAAAGCCACTGAATATGCCTACTAGTAAATATGAAAACATCTTTTTTAATCCAAGGTCCTCATTTCCTCAGAAATGACTATATATATAAATAATTTTATACATACATCTAATTTGATATTGACTGTTCTGTAGTTGATAGAATCAGCATACAGAGAATACATTTTTTACTCAGTATGTTATATTTACAGATTTTGTGTAGCTTTACATCTCAGTATCCTCAGTTAGGTCATTTAATGGAAAACTAGAAATATGTTAGTACGTGATGTTGAAAAATAAATTATGGTTAGTAATGACCAAAAAACTTTAAGACGTGAAGGCCTGTTTTAGTAAAAGGCTTCATGTATACAGTCTTCCAAATCCACTAGGATTATACCAGCAGGTCAGCACTCACAGAGCATCATCTTCCAGCCCAGAACATTGCCGTTAATTTATGATTCTATAGCTAGCAGAAACAACCTAGTGGCAATTTTACATGCTCTGGGCATCAAATAAACTAATTAAACCAATCTATACAGTAATTGTCTTGTACTGTTTACTGATTAAAAAGCCCTTGAAATAATGAGAATTCCTTGCAGTAGGAAGGCTTGGACCCATGAGCTATGATGATTATCAATGGTCTCAGAACTCCTCCTGGAGCATATGAGGTTAAGGGGCAGAGAGGAGGAAGAAAATGTCTGGCCCACCTCTCAGCAGTCACCTTTCTGTCTGGGGCTTTAACTCTGAGACAAGTGTAACTTATCTCAGAGCTTAGAGCTCAGATTCTTCATGGTCCCCGGCCGTACTCCTTAACCAACATCACAAGAGAATTCAGAAGATTCTTTGGATAAACGACTTACACAAGGGCAAAAGCCCTAAGGGAAAGGTTAGTATAAATACAACTCCATATGAATAGTAGGGCACTCTTATTCAATTTGTTCATATTACACATTTTTCTAAAAATATAAATTGTTTGCTTCTAGATCAAATAATTTATGATTCTGGCAATACTATGGTGAGAAATATGAGTGCCAGAAATTAGACAAAAAACAATTTCCAAAGATTTTCAGAACTGAATGATTGTTACCTTGTACTCTGGGAAGTCTCAACCACCAACATTTGGGCAAACTTTTTTTGCATAAAGAAATGTGAAAATTAAGAGAACACTCTGAACACTTTTCATAACATTGGATAACCTGGGCACTAATCACTCTCTGTGCTTAGCCACTTTGCACTGAAAAATACAATATGGTTTGTAATTAACATGTTAGAAAACTTTAAAATCCCACAATAACCCAGATCAAAAATATATTTTCCGAAGACATTCAAGAACACCTATCAATTACTTCACTACTACTTTCACTTTTAAAAAACAAAGAAGAAAAGCAGATGAAACAAATTTATAACCAATTTTTTAAAAGTAAATTGGATAAAACCTGGTTTCTGCATTACAGAAAAGTCCTTAAGTCACCTGATTTCTATTTTTTAATGTGTACCCCAAAACCTAAGACCTGCCAAAGTGTTCTAGTGTAACTCTGTACTAAAATTTGTATTAGTAGGTCTCAAAACAGACGAAGTGGGGACCAAAGAGGGGTTGAAACTTCATCTGTATGATGACCACTTGAATACCTAATTCTGAAATGTATCCCACATCTTTAAAATTTAAAAAAAAAAATTAAAAGTGTATAAACAGCTCCCAGGTTGAGATTGCCTGCTAACTCTCTTCATGAATTGATCTATCACTAGAAAATTTCCTCAAAAAGAGTACACAACGAAAACTCTAATGCAACTGTAAGCTGCAGTTATCTCTTTTAGTAGAGTGATGTCTAGACTCTTGTAAGGTGCTAATGCTAATTAAAGCCAGAAGGACAGACCCTAGCTTTTAACAAAATAAAGGCCTGCAAATCATTAGTAACTGCTGTCAACAAGATGACAAAGCATCTTTTTAAAGTTTGATTTAGACTGTTAGTTCTGTGTTCATATTCCTTATTAGCTCTGACTGATAACTAGGCAAGACAGGGCCAATATTACTGCTTTGAAGTGAAATACTATCACTTTGATCAATTTTTGCTTTAAATATATCTGCTTTGTTAAGGTGCCCAAATATAAATTGTTATTGCCATTGGGACATTTATACAGATTTTTAGAAAGTAATTTCTGGTGAATAAAAACAAATACATTATTAAAATTCTACTAAGATTAATTTTCTCCACCCTAGGATTTTCTCCACCCTGCAATGTTTAACAACAAATTAAACTCATATTTTTAGATGCAGGTGTTTAAAAAACACTGTGCATTATAAAATGCCTGATTTGCCTCATAGGATTATTTTGAACATTAAGGGAGATGAAGTATATGAAAGTACCTTATAAATAATAAAGAAGTAGATTTAAAAGTACCATTGACTGTTATTTTCCAATTCCAACACAATCGACACACAGAATATATTTCTTAATTCTATCCTCTGTTACTTTTACATATCAATACTGATATACCAAGTTCATCTTCCTTTACTCAGCATGGGAGGATCAAGAAAGGCTCACCAGATAATTCTGAATACTTCAGCTGAGTCTTCCAACTATTAACTTTATCCTGTATAATATCGGCAATAAAAGCCACTAAAAAGCCTTTCTGTCTTAAATGTCTAACAGCTCAGTTACTTCCTTCCTTGGGCTAACATAAAATGTTCTTGAGCCTTCTTTTTAACTGCTTTGCTCTGTCAGATAGAATGGACAAAGGCTGTCACCTTGGAGAGCAAAGGGCAGAGCTCTGAAAACATGAAGCATAGAAAGATATTGGAAGGACCTGGCAAAATACCTAAAGCATAGTGAGCTGCTTATCAAGTTGACCCTAGACAGGCAAGGAAAAGTTTGGGTCATAAAAGGCCTAGGAAGCAAACAGGTCCACTTTGTGTGGCAGGACTGCTGAATATAGGGAGCATTTTGTGCTCTGCACAATAGCACCCCATTAGAAGGGTACAATGGCAGTGAAAACCAGTCCACACCTTTTGCACAGTCTTGCTCCCTGAAGCTGCCCTGTGTCACGCCCCTCCCCCCCACCCTGGGGACACAGTTTTTAAAATTATTCTCCTCAATTTGTATGCCTAGGAAGCTGCTCCTATTCAGAGAGGTAACTTTTTCTATTCCTCTAACCAGAGAAAGAGACAGCACATTATTATAATTTGCAAAAAGGTACAGCATAGACTGGCAGGAGCTCGAGGATGAAGGATGCCACAGAGACAAACTTGATAGACTAACTATTGCTTCCAGGGGAAATACTAAGTGGAAGGAATTTTCTTAAAGTGGGTCTTCATCCTTTAGAGAGTCTATGAAGTGGCTCTGAGGCACATTGTAAAAAGCTAAGGACATCCAAGAATGCTAGAGCTAAAAGGATTATGTGTCTCAAAATATTTTCCAGTGAAACAATAAAATTCTACTTTAAAAGTACGTGGAAAGACCCCAGATATCACAAACTGGAGGCAAGGTAAGGAAAAGAAGTGTGTTAGAGTCTCCCAGAGAGGGAAATAATCATTTTTTAAAATATGTCAGGCTGGGCTCAATGGCTCAAGCCTGTAATCCCTGCACTTTGGGAGGACAAGGCAAAAGGACTGCCTGAGTCCAGGGGTTCAAGACCAGCCGGGGCAACTTGGTGAGACCTTTTCTCTACAATAAGTCAAAAAATTAGCTGGGAATAGTGGTGTGCACCTGTAGTTCCAGCTACTTGGAAGGCTGAGGCAGAAGGATCGTCTGAGTCCAGCAGGTCGAGGCTGGCAGTGGCCATGATTGTGCCACTGCACTCCAGCCTGGGCAACAGAATGAGACTCTGACTCAAAAAAAAAAAAAAAATGTATATCTCCTACACTATCTGTAAGTTCCACGGTGAGGTGATATGTGTGTTGACTACTATATACCTTTGAGCTAGCAGTTCTCAAAACTTGCATAGTGCTTAATGTTAGCAAAGAACTGTCCTAAGCACTTTAATAACTGATTTACTACAACAATAATCTTGTATGGTAGGTACTATTATTATTTTTTATAATTTCTGGATAAGGAACTAAGGCAACTTGACCATAAATCACATAGGTAAGGCTAAGATTTGAACACAAGTGATCTAGCCTAGTCTCAGTGTTCCCTCTTAATCACTTCTATACTATTCTAAATAAATATTTGTATAAATAAATACATGAATAGATGACATAATGTAGCACATTCAGAGAACTATTATGTAATCTTAACTCTATTGAATTCATTTTTGGGTCTCTGGGAAACTTTTATTTTTATTTATTTATTTATTTATTTTATTTTATTTTTTTGAGTCGGAGTCTCACTGTGTCGCCCAGACTGGAGTGCAGTGGCCGCTCCCGGCCACCGCAGCCTCGCCTGCTGGGCTCCGGCGATCCTTCCGCCTCAGCCTTCCGAGTAGCCAGAATTACAGGCGTGCACTACCACGCCCGGCTGATTTTTTTATTTATTGTAGAGATGAGGTCTCGCTGCCCAGGTGGGTCTCGAACCCGTGGGCTCAGGCACTCACCTCAGCCTCCCAAAGGCGCGGGATTACAGGCTGAGCAACCGAGCCCGGCTTCTGGAAAACTTTTAATTGGGTACCCAAGGCATTAGAAACTGTGCCACCTGACTTGCAGTATATTAGAAATACAGACAAATGAGAAGTTTTTATATTAGTATGTCTCCAAGTATTATGATGAGAAAATATAAGCAGCCACAGGGACACATACCTAGAATGTTTCAGATGGTCTTAGAGAGAGGATGGGTCAGCAAAGGCTTTCAGAGGAAAGGAATATCCCATCTGAAAGGGGATCTAAAGGATAATTGAGACAAAAAGGAATGAAGGGTGTCCTGGAAAGAGATAATTTCATGTATGACAACCAAGTGGATAAAAAAATTGTGGAGTGTGAAAAAGAAATTGTTCAGTATATTTGTAGGATAGAGTGTAAGGGATACAAGCAAAAAGATCAGGGGTCGATCTTAAAAGGTCTGAGAAATCATAAGGTGTTTGGACTTCACCTTTAGGATTAGGGAGTCAGTGATAGATTTCATGCAGGGTGGATCAAAGAAGTGAAGTAACCAGATCTGATGACTTTGATTACTGTGGCTGATGTGTGGACAGTAGATTGGAGAGTGGCAAGGCTGTGGCCTGGGTGTCAGTTTAAAAGGCTGTTCAAGTGAATCAGGAAAGAAGCAAAGGTCCACACACAGTGAGTTTGTGAGGTCTGAAAGGCAATCGAGTAAAGATGTCTAGAAACACATTGACTTTCTTGGAATGGAACTCAGCAGAGAAGTCTGAGCTAGAGAAACTACTAAGTCCTCAATCTAAAGTCATACCTCCATGCTCAAGAATTTATGAAGATCCCCAGAAAGAATGTGGAGTGAGAAGAGTACCCAAGTCAAAATCCTCCAAAACATCAACATTTAAAGGCCGGCCAAAGGAAAGTAAGACTGAGTGAGGGAGGAAAATACCAGGAGGTTGAAAATTTTCATAGCCAAGAAGAATGTGGTAAACTAGGCTTAAATCTATCTCCATGGGTCAACTAATATGCATATAAAGGTTAAAAATATTCATTGAAATTAATTCCAAGGAAGTCTGGTGTGACCTCAGTGAAAGAAGTTTCTCACTGGTGTCTTGAGTACAGAAATAATAGACTGAAGAATAAGAACACAGGGAAAAACAGACAACTTTTTCCAAAACTCTGGCCTTTAAGATGAAGTGAATAAGCAAAATCTGGAGAAGGATGTTTGGATCCAAGAAGAGACCGTTTATTTTAAGATAGCAGAGATGTGAGTATAACTGAGTATTCATAGAAAGGAGCTGTGGACTAAGATTTAAGATATGGGAAAGAGAAGGAATAATCACTATAGCAAAAGCCCTGAGAAGGCAGGAAGATAAGTAACCCAAGGCCGAGTCAAGGGACTAGCCCAGGCAGGAGAGGAGACATTTGTTCAGATGTAAAGAAAAGAAGGAGGAAATAAGAATGAGAATGCAGGTAAGGATGCAGGTGGAACTGTCAGAATGATGAACAACTTTTTATCTGATGGGTACAGTCTTCATGAAGTCAGTTCATTTGGGTGTGTTTGTACTCACTGGCATTTTCTTTGGACTTGCTGGTAAATGGAATTAATCTATTTACATATAAATATATATATATATACACACACACATATATGTAATCTAAGTAAATACTTGTAATACAGCACATAGCCTAACATGACTTAATATCCTGTATTGCATCTATTACACTACCACATAAAAGGTAATCAATAAATATATATTTTTAAAACATCTCATTTTACACCTGAATTCAAAATGTATCAATTGTTTTAAAGTATTCGTCTGTGTCACCACATGCCACAATAAAAACAAAATAAAACTTTGGAATCAAAAATATTGTGTTTTTAAGAAAGTAGGATTTATTAAGAGGACAGAAAAATTCCCACAGTGGGAGGGGACCCAAAGAGGTTGTCCCCAAAATATTATTTTAATATTTTTATTTCCTGGGTGACAGCAAAGAGGAGAGCCATCAATTAGATGACCTACCATATACAAAGTTTTATGTATTGAAATAACACAGAACTATCAAATGACATCTATGAAGCTATGCTCACCAATTCCTTATTTATACTTATGCCTTAAAAATAAAAGACTCGCCAGGTTCGGTGGCTCAGCCTGTAATCCCGTGCCTTTGGGAGGCTGAGGTGAGTGGATTGCCTGAGCCCACAGGTTCGAGACCCGCCTGGACAGCGAGACCTCATCTCTACAATAAATCAAAAAATCAGCCGGGCGTGGTAGCACATGCCTGTAATTCCGGCTACTTGGAAGGCTGAGGCGGAAGGATCGCCGGAGCCCAGCAGGTCGAGGCTGCGGTGGCTGGGAGCGGCCACTGCACTCCAGTCTGGGCGACAGAGTGAGACTCCAGCTCAAAAAAATAAAAAAAATAAAAAATAAAATAAAAGACTCATCAGTCATTTCAGCTACTAGCACACACTCAGTGAATATAGCAGCTTATACTTTAATGCAATAACCACAAGACTGTTGAGCAAAGGTCCAAATAGACCTATATTTTTAGCAAAAAACTTCTGAGAAAAGAATTTGAGATTTAATCTCACTTACTCTTTTTAGTTAAGAGAAGAAATACAGTATTATCATCCAAAGTTAGACATCTATATCATCAAACATTATTTTAAAAGCAACACTCTGGGAAAGAAAAAAAAAGCAATTAAGGCAAAGCTGGGCACATAGACTTCTCTGACAATGCCAGTTGTAAAGCCTGAAGTCACACGTTTCTTACCTAATTTGAGTTTTGCACACAAAACTTGAATTAGGCAGTTTTCATTCAAATCCCTGTCCGCTTTCTCCCACAACCTATCTGAACTTCAAACCTTTCTTTCAACTTTTGCTGTCTGTAAGGAAGTTCAGTTTTCTGTCAAGAATAAGATTTTCTTTCTCATACAATTCATTATAAATGATGGAAGTCATGTCATTAGTTCCCTTTTAGATGTCAAATCTGTGTCTCAACTCAAGTGGGTTGAATTTGCCAGTCTCAAAAGACCTTTAATTGGTCTTTGGGGTATCATTCTACCACCTTTTACTTGTGTGTGACTTGCTGTCAAAAAATTCTGAGTATTCTAGGTAAATTTGTTTAAGTTAAAATTATCTTCACAACATTTCAATAAAGTAGTTGGAGACTTACTACTAGTGCAGAAATAAAAAATAAAAATTAAAAAAAACTTGGTTTACTGTGATATTAAATTCTGGGATGACCAAATCTCTAGATTGTTATCGGATACAGTTACTTACTTCTTAATATTTTGACTTTATTTTGAGTTTTAAGATTTGGCAAACAAAAAATACAGGATATTCAGCTAAATTTGAATTTCATGTAAACAATGGATCAATTTTTAGTATAAGTTTATCCCATGCAATATTTGGGGTATACTTATACTAAAAATGACTCATTGTTTACCTGAAATTCAAATTTAACTGGGTATCATGTATCTTATCTGGAAACCCTAACTGTCCCCTATCTGTGAAGAGAAATACTGATAAAGCTGTTTCTTTTCATGATTCTTCAGACCTAAAGAACATTGCAAACTCACATTTTCAAATGATTACCAAGAGAATTTGCTTGGAAATCCTTAAAACAAAAAGTTCTTGAATCTTGCAACCCAGGATACTTATAGCCAAATGCCTATCTTGATAACTTTAGTTATTTTTTTTTTAAAATGAAAGTAATCCATAAAAGCTTGACCTAGTATTGCTTAACATCAATATTCAAAAATAAATTGAAGCAAACAGTCAAAGAACAATCTGCATACTCTTAGAAAATTAAGATTTATTAGAAACACTGAGTATAACATGAGGAAAAAAATCATGGCACATCAATCAAATCTTAGATTATATAATGTAGATAAAGAGAAGCAAGAATATGACACAACTTTAACATTTGCTTTGCCTATGATACACTAACAAAAATTCTAGGAAAACATGCTGTTCTTAATGACCAAATGTTTGGAGCACCATACTCAAAGACATCATCATCAGTGGGTCACAAACAATAGACATGTAATGAGCAGTCTTGCCTGAGAAGTTGCCTTAGCTCAAAGTCAATTAAAATCATTGTAATGACTAAATGCCAAGTGACATGATAGCATCAAGAAGACAAGAGTTACCAAAGGAAAAAAATAAGGAAAAAGTGAAACTAAATATTTATACTTACAAACAGTCAATTCTTGCCAACAGAAATGATTTTTAAGGGTTAAAACTTGGAATAGAATTTGCACAAGGAAAATTACATAACGATATTCCATTAGTAGAAGTTGTATCATGTGCCAACAGACCGAGCCCAAATTCAATGTTTCGAGCTATCTCAAGTTCAGGGAATCTGCTAATACATTTAAAAATAGAGCTATTAATAAAAAAAATTGAGTTGTACTATCTCTCTGAGTGAAACAGTTTTAATGTGAGTAGTAAATGGGAAACAGTTTGCAACCGCTGTTTTCATGACATTGAAAAGAGGCAGTATTAGTGTCCACTTAGGTTTGGATTTATATATTCAGCCTATTTCAAGTTAAAGTTGCTAGTCATAATAACTTCAAATGGTCCTCATGATTTGGACCTAGCCCATTTGCCCATTTTCATATAAAAATGCATCCGTCTAAATGGGCCAATTTTTGAATATAAGAAACAGTATGTATTACTTATCATATACATCTGGACAATAAGATAGAGGAAATTCTGACTGGCTTGAGAAGGGCAGAAAATTGTGTAATTCTAGAATTGACCAAGCAAATCTAAATTGGTAAGCAATAGGCCACTGCAAGTACTGAAAGAAATGATTTAAGAACCGCAAAGCAGTGGAGTGAGTCCGGAAAAAAAAAAAATGAACCACAAAGCAATGCATTCTCCCAGAAATCACTTGTAAAATCAGTCTCTTCACAGACATTTGTTTTAGATGTATTCATTTGACCCCTGCTTTAATCTTGAGGTGATTTCTAATTATTTTGGACTGAAGTTATTTTCATTTGTTTTAAAAAGACAATACCAAAGTATTTTTTGTTGTTGTTATATAGGCCACATTTGTTAAAGTTGTTACTGACCATTACTTTATATATTTAAAAAAATCATTAAGTGTTTCTTGAGGGTTTTAGTGGTTTTAGGGTTTAGTTTATAATTCTTAATACTCTAAAGACAACAGGCCTGTAAGGACAGAGCATAAAAGAAATTACTGAAAGAAAGGACTTCTTAATTCACACTTAAATTGTGCTCAAAATATATTACCCTTTCTAATCTTTTAAATTTTGTGTTTAAATCTCAGACCTTGTACAAGATTGTAACAGTCTGAAAAATATTTTCTTACTCACTAAGACCTGGCATACTGGAAAGAAGAAAACATATAAATGCTAAGCATAGGCTTGGAAATGTTCCCCAGATTTAGGTTCCGGTTTGGTTTTGGTTTTTTCTGCTTCAGCATTCCAGTGCAATGTTTCTGACTCTCTGATCACTTGTAAAACCCCTCGTCCCTGTCAACTATCAGCAATCAGGAACTCCGCATGGAGGGTCCTGTCTTCCTCTCACTGCATAGATCATCCTTGTTTCTTAAACGTTAGCCGTGCAAAACGATATATCTTTGTACAATAGGCAACAACTTAGGAATCAATTTGGTGACGTTTTAGACTATTCTCAAAGAATTCAATATGCTTTAAAGAAAAATAATCTACTTCTGGTTAAAAGTCTAGACCTAACCAAAGTTCTCTTAAAACAAAGTAAAAGTCCTATAGTACTATTAATGCCTAAAAAATAATATTTGATCTTCAAACAAAAGCATTGCTTCTCTGTCCAATTTGATGTCTTTTTCATGCTGCCTCCGTGATGGCCAAATAATTGGTTGTTCACTTGTGTCCTTGTCTCCCCCGACAGTTCCACAGATGCCCTGAACAATACTCCAAAGACTGCTTTCAGTAGGGGCAAATCCTCATTAATCATTCCTGGCTGACAGCGCAAGGGGACACCTGCATCTGGTGCAGTAGCCCAGCCATAGTTTATGGGAGCATGGATTAAAAACTAACCCATGCAAGGTGTGGGAGTTTACTTTGAACAGAAATGTGGAAAACAAGACAGCACCAACACATACATACACACACACACACACACACACACACACACACACACACAGCAAACAACAAAAACAAACCTTTTTTGGGTATCTCCATTTATTTAATATCTCAGATCGAAGCTGTGGTTCATGTTGCCATTAAAACACCATTCTATTCTAAGCAAGTATATCAGAGAACTAAGCACACACAGGGTTATGATAAATAGCTGCTAAATTCTTCATGCTCACATCAACCAATGTTAGCATTAAATACTGATAAACTGTCACATAATTTTCATTTAGAAATGATTGCACTTTCAGCTTTCTATCTTATGGTGCTCATAAATATTTCCCCTACTATATTTCACAAGAAGAACATATGAAATATACAAATATTTTGATCAAGATCTCTTACTCCTCTGTGATTACTTTCTTTTATTGAAATAATAAATATAACTATTTTGAAGAAAGGGTTAAAAAGGGCCCAGAAAATTATGTGTATCATTATGTGCCACAAAAAAGCTATTTTAACTTTCTTTTTCAACAAAATAAAGTGCTTTTTACTTTTAGAGGATTCAAGAGTTTTCCTCTCACTTGTCACTGTTTTCTGATTGTATTAACCAGAGAAAAGCCCATAAAGATGAACCTTAATTCATATATTGCAGTTTTTGTCTTAAGCAAAAGTATGTTTTTCAAGCATCAAGAAATAAAATACTAGTATTTAAAACACCTAGGAGACGTAAGGCAAACAATACAGTGAGGAATTACCAAAAAATTAAAAAAGTGACAAGCAAGCTCAAGAAAAATGACAAAATATTATATTTAATCGTTTATGTTTATGATACTCACTTTGTAAAAACAACAAATTTCTTCTATATGTCAATTAGAAATTAATTATAACTTTATAAATTATAAAATGAAAAGGTAAAATATGAATAAGTGTAATATAATGTTCATATTGGAGATCTTTAGTTTGGAAACTTTATATTAGAAATCTTTAATTTGAAAATAAAATCAGGTTTTGAAGTTCTAGTTTTTAAAAATTATACATATATGCAAAGATACATGTTAGGTAGACGTTAAACCTTCCAAAAGTGAAAATTTAGTTTGGATATTTAGAATAATTTAGATTTGAATCTTTAGAGATTCTTAACAGACAAACAACGGTGATAAAATTGTACTTCTCAAGTCATTATAATATCCCTTAACTTGACTATTTACAAATGTATTTAATTTTTAAAAGATGTGAATGAAACTGTAGGTGGAAGGGTGCAAAAGAAGATGGAGCAATGACAGCTTAATAATCAGCAGAGTACACAATGGCAGTAGACACTATTTGCTACTATTAAATTGCTATGCAAGAGACATTTCCAGTTTTCTAGAAGAGTACAAATTTCCATACTCTTCAACTTTGCTAGGGTCAGGGACACAACCACTGTGCAGTAGAGTGCTTGTCCAAGATGTTCTTCAGTCCTTTATGAATATGGCTGGTAGCACTCCCACAATCAAGAGCTCCAAGCTTGCTTGAAGTGTACTGCCTCATAGTTAAGTGTAGTAGCCTCATATTCTGTTTAGAGACCTTCCTGTTTTTGTATGTTTTTAAATCATAACCAAGAATTTTGGCACATCCACTCTTCCAGCTAAGAAAACACAGCGAGAAATTGCCCTCCAGTGTGTTTTAATTAAAGATTGGGAAGAAGAAACCGTTTGACATATAGAAAATATAACTGTAAGGAGGGAGAAATAAGGAACAAGGAAGAGAAAGAAGGAGAGAGAAAAAAGGGAGTGCAGTTATAGAAGTCTTTGTATAACCAATCTCTGGGCACTCTGATTATAGTCAAAGACTATTTTTTGCCCTACATACCATTTCAACTTTCCCTACTACTAGGAAAGGAAGAGTAAATAACTAGCTGTCATTAAGCATGCATTCCATGGCATGTGTTTTGTTGGTTTTTTTTAATGTGGCTATCTCATTTAATCCTTACAATCTTCCTTTAAAATGTATATCATTAGCTCCATTTTGCAAATGAGGAAATTGAGACTCAAAAAGGTGAAACAATATGCCCAAATCAAAAAGCCAAGGTAAAGTCAGGTATCAAATTAGATCAGTCTTTCTCTGAAGCACATATTTTTTTTTTTTTAATCAATATTTTTTATTATGATTTTGTGGGGTACAGTTAAGGGTTAGGTGTACAATTACGTTTCATTCAGGCACCCTGTTGATAAGAGGTGTTTCCCCATCCCCAGACAGATATTTGCGACTGTTAATCCCATCCCCCTTTCCCCCCCATAGTTTCCCAGTACCATCAGTCATTTTCTTATAGTATTACATTGGATGTTCAAGGTCCATTATATGAGTGAGAACATGTGATACTCAGATCTTTGTTTCTGTGAGAGGTCACTCAGTATTATAGACTCTATTTCCATCCAGGTTGCTGCGAAATTCATGATTTTGTTCTTTTTTATGGCTGCATAGTATTCCATCGTGTATATGTACCACATTTTTTAAAATCCAGTCCTCTTTTGATGGGTAGCATGGTTGTTTCCAGGTTCTTGCTATTGTGAACAACGCTGCAATAAACATACGTGTGCAGGTATCTTTTTTATAGAGTGATTTGAGGTCTTCAGGGTATATTCCCAGTAGGGGGATTGTGGGGTCATATAGGAGGTCAATATTTAGAGCTTTTAGGAATCACCACACTGCTTTCCACAGAGGTTGCAGTAGTTTGCACTCCCACCAACAGTGTAGAAGTGTTCCCTTTTTGCCACACCCTCTCCAGCAACTGTTATTTTTTGAGTTGTTGATAATGGCCATTCTGACTGGAGTTAGGTGGTATCTCAGTGTGGTTTTGATTTGCATCTCCCTGATGATTAGTGAAGTTGAGCATTTCTTCATGTGTTTGTTGGTTGCTCGGACGTCTTCTTTTGTGAAGTGTCTGTTCATATCTTTTGCCCATTTTATAATGGGGTTGTTTGTTTTTTTTCTTTTCAGCACGTTTGAGTTCCTTGTAGATCCAGGATGTTAAGCCTTTGTCAGACCTGGAGTTGGCAAATTCTTTTTCCCAGTCTGTAGGCTGTCTCCCTACTCTCTTGATGGTTTCTTTGGCCTTGCAGAAGCTTGTCAGTTTAATAAGGTCCCACTTGTCTATCTTCTCTCTTATGACCTGTGGGTTTCAGGTTTTGTTCAGGAATTGGATGCCAGTTCCAATTTCCATGAGGGTATTTCCTTCCTTTTCTAAGGTTCTTATGGTTTGAGGTTTTACATTTAGGTCTCTGATCCATTTGGAGTTAACCTTTGGAAGCACATATTCTTTCCACCAAACCACAGTGTCAACAATTTATTTCCAAATCTCTGAACTGACTCTAAAAACATCCATCTCTCCACTGAGGCAAATCCTCAAATTTGTGGCATATTAACTGATTTTGTTTTCTTTTCATTTACTCATCATTCCATCCCACCCATACACAACCAGCGCCTTCCCATCCATTCTTTGTATCTCAACTTAATGTCACCTCACACCTTAACGTCACAGGATATCTTCTTGTAATTGCTCCTAAAGCATCCTCTGCATCATAGCATTCTTTACAATGTATTGCAATCACATGTTTAGCTTACTCTTCTTTCGCCTCTATTCCCAGAGACTGGAAATGCATCTTCATAGTATTCTATCCAGCATGGCTAACAAATATTTCTGGAAGGAAGGAAAAGAGGGAGGGAGAGACAGGAACCAGGGCTCTATAGGTAACTATTGCAAAAAGACTATTACAAATTTAAGTAAGCATGAGAAAAAAATTAGAGCCAAAATAATTGTACTACTTCAAGAAAGATCAATATTTGATTTCAAATTTCAATATGAATTTGAGATGTTTACTTTCTTTTGTTGCAAAATGTTCTAGAAAAAGAGTGGGCATTCAAAAATAAACTGCATTTATGAACTAGATAAGTTCGCCTGTAATTACCATTGTAACTGGTCCTGTTGTTTTCTTTGAAGTTTACTTTTTTATTATTTAGTAATAAATATTTTACAAACTCTAGTAGCATCTTGCTTTAAACCTTATTAATTAAAGAAACCCAAAGCAAAGTGTTCCTAATTCATTTTTCAAGCAAAATAGCCCCATTACAAGATGTTTCATTATTTATTGCATAATCTTATATGTATCAGTAAGTTATTATTTCTGAAACAACAAAAAAAAAGTAAATCTTACTTATACTAGACAGCCTGAAACCCAACATTAAGACCTTGTCCTCCTTCTCAAAAATAGCATTAACTGCAATTCATTGTAATGATATAATACAAATTATGATATAAAATGATGGGTCTCAGATTTTATATTGCGCATTCGATTTTTGCATTGAAATGCTTCTATTTTCAGAATAATAGTTTTAGAGCAATAATAAGCTTAAGTGATAATTCATTCTTTTTTATTTTATGCATTGGAAAAAGTGATGTGATATGACTTACTCCAGATCACATAATTGATAATAAAATATATGCCTCCAACTCCAAGCTCAGTGGCAATTCCAGAGAATATGTTTTCTATTACATGATCTATTCCAAGGATAGGTACACAATGGTCTATGAGCCAAATCCAGCTCATTGCCTGTTCTTGGTTAATATTTTCAGGAACAGAGGCACACCCATCCATTTATGCATTGCTTATGATTGCTTTTGTGTTAAAACAGCAGAGATGAATAGTTACTTCAGAGACTTTGTGACCCATAAAAACTGAAAACATTGACTCTCTTCACTTGCAGAAAAAAATCTGCTGAACCCTGAATATTCAGGAGAAATATGTTGCATCAAAGGCTCCGTTTCATTGTGAAATTATACCAGGCCCATCAATACATCATAACTTGGGAAATAAGGTATTATAACTAAGTCATTGATTAAATAAATCGCATTTTAGAAAATTTAGACTGGACTATGTGCTGATTCTATATTAAATACTCACAAGATCACTCTTATATGTCTGTCTTTAACATAAAGCAATTGAGATTTGGAGTAGTTATGTAATTTTTCCTTAGTTACTCAACCAATAAATAGCAAAGGCAGAATCCAAGAAGATCCTGTAGCATGAAAGCAAATGATCAACTACCACTTCATACAACAATCCTACTATTTGACATCTACCCAAAGGAACAGAGATCATAATTCGAAAAAGACACCTGCATTCATATGCTCATTGCAGCACAATTCACGGTTGCAAAGATGTGGAATCAACCTAAATGTCCCTCAACTGATCAGTGGATAATAAAAATGTGTTATATTTCATTAGATAATTTCTTCTCAGTAAGTTCAGGTCATGTATATATAGGAATACTATTCATCTATAAAAAGGAATGAAATAATGTATTTTGTGGAAACTCGGATGGAATTGGAAATCATCATCCCGAGTGAAGTAATGCAGGAATGGAAAATGGAACACCACATGTTCTCACTTACAAGTGGGAGCTAAACAAAGGAGCTGCAGAGGCCTATAGAATGGCATAAAGGACATTGAAGACTCAGAAAAGGGAGAGTGGAAGAGAGGCAAAGGATGAAAAATCACCTGTTGGGCATGTGCGGGGCGGGGGCGGGGGGAAGTAAAGGGGACACTTAAAAGCCCAGACTTCTTTACCGCTATACAATGCAAGCACGTAACCAAATATCACTTGTACCCCCTAAAGTCGTTGAAATAAAAATTTAAATAAAAAAGAAAGTAAATGATCAAGATAAACACACAGTATCACACACCTAGAGAAAAATAATTCAAGAAACAGAATGAATTTTCTTCAAATATAATCATAATTCATATTATTAAAGTGAGTTAAAGAGACACTTCCATTCTTTACACAAAAACCACTGTTAAAGCAAGAGTCAATTATAGAAAGGGAAAGAGTTTCAGAAAAATTTTAAAGTATAATTATTCAAAAAAATTCAGCTGGGCTCGGTGGCTCAGCCTGTAATCCCCTGCTTTGGGAGGCCGAGGTGAGTGGATTGCCTGAGTCCGCGGATTTGAGACCTGCCTGGGCAACTTGGCGAGACCTCATCTCTACAATAAATCAAAAATTAGCGCGTGCCTGTAGTTCCAGCTACTTGGAAGGCTGAGGCAGAAGGATCGCCGGAACCCAGCAGGTCGAGGCTGCGGTGGCCGGGAGCGGCCGCTGCACTCCAGTCTGGGCGACAGAATGAGACTCCAACTCAAAAAAAAAAAAATCAATGGATAGGGAATATAAAGTAAATAACTGCATCAGCAAACAATCAGGAAGTATGAAAGACAGAGGGCAAAGAAGTGAAATATATTAGAGGGAAAAAAAGAAAGAGGAATCTCTGAGTAGAGGATAGACAATGGAGGGAAGGAAAAAATAAAAATAAATAGAAAATAAAGTTTACTAAGCTAAGAAGAAAACAAGTCTTCAGAATTAAAGTACCAAATATATGTCGAGTAAAGTGAGGAAAAAATATTCACAAGTAGATTCTGGCTAAATTTTAATATTTCAAAGATAATGAAAAAAATACTCAAGAGATGGGCAAAAGGGTTACTTAATAAGCAATGAGACAAAATATAAAGTTTCTCAAAAACCACAATTTTCATTAAAAGACATTAGACTAATGCCTTCAATGCACTGACAAAAAAATTGCTTTTATCCTATGATTCTATGCCATGCCAAACTTTTAATCCACTGTCAGAACAAAATAAAGTTTTTTGGTCCAACAGAAAAGAAAACTATATATCCCATGTACCTCTAAGACACATTACTCAATAACATTCTCAGCAAAGCATAAAGGAGAAGGCTAGAAAATCTGGTGACAAGAGGCATATGAAAAAGTTCCAGTCCTTTATAGCAAAGAAATAGTGAAGAAAGTAACTTACAAGTCTAATGCCCTTGACACATTTTAGATATTTTCTTCTCTATAAGTTCAGGTCCAATACTTGATTTAACATTGAATAATAGTTGTATAAACATAAAAATATAAATGAAGCCTATATTGAGGATCATATTTAGATTCAACCTGTAGTTAATTTTTAATTATATTTATACACTGAATTTTTAATTATATTTATACATTGAACTTTGGTAATGTGAAAATGATAGCTATTAAAACTTAGCTATTAAAAGAAGGAGGAGAAGAGAAACTGATGTGCTAAATTCTTCAAGCATCTAGTATTAGTATTAAAAAATACTGAACAAAATGATAAATCAAAAAATTACCACCAAAATAATTTGAAAATAGAAACTAAGAATTATCTTCTCTGAACATGGAATCAGAGACCTGGGGAAGTTGTCTTTTCCTATATTTTTAAAAATCCTTCTGAACCACCAGAACTATTTTCACCATGTACAAATAATATTTCATGGAAAAATAGTTCATTATTTTATTTTGGCACAAAGAAAGACATCCAGTAGGTAAAAACATTTTTCATACATTCTCTAACAATAATATATACAGTTGCTATGCTTTTTTCACCCCTACTACCTTATTGGAACTGGCTGGAATAGCAGTCCTCATAGTTCAGGGTTTTGGGAAAATAATGTCACTAAACCCATAATTGAATTGATGATTCAAATCAATGCAGAGATAATTGAAATATAAAAATGAGTGCAGTGGTAAAAATACTGCCTTTTGTGAACCAAAGGAGGGTCCAAACATTAACCTGTACGATGACCACTTATATACCTAATCTTGAATTGTATCCACATCTTTAAAAATAAAATATAATAAGTTAATAAATAAATTTTAAAAGAAATGCTAGCTGGGCTCGGTGGCTCAGCCTGTAATCCCACGCTTTGGGAGGATGAAATGAGTGGATTGCCAGAGCCCCCGGTTCGAGATCCGCCTGGGCAACTTGGCGAGACCTCGTCTCTACAATAAATCAAAAAAATCAGCCGGGCGTGGTAGCGCGTGCCTGTAATTCCAGCTACTCGGAAGGTTGAGGCGGAAGAATCGCCGGAGCCCAGCAGGTCGAGGCTGCGGTGGCCGGGAGCGACCACTACACTCCAGCTACACTCCAGTCTGGGCGACAGAGTGAGACTCCAACTCAAAAAAAAAAAAAGAAAGAAAGAACTGCTGTCTTCACTAAATGTATGAGGATTGCCTATGAAATATTCAGTGTACTAGGTGAAAAAGATGCCTAATAAATAAATCTCACCTTTATCTAGTACTATAATAAGATGCATGGTAAATACACATTCATTCCTTCAACGAGTGTTTATTAAGCACTTATTATCTTCCATGAGCACACGTATTTCACTTAACCATTGAATTCTCCACTTTCACCAATAGAGTGAATGGACAATTTCTTTACCATGAAGCCATTATTCTAACTTTATTTTATGAATAAAAAACAAGCTGGAACTCAATATACCTAGCAGATTTGTTCATTTCCCTTCTATCAGTATTAATATATTAAGCATCTACTTTCAGATAACCTGGTATCCTGAGTCTACTTATCTATTACAGACTTTCTTTAATATGCTTCCTTTATTCATTCAGTAATTCAGGAAAACTTATTGCATAATAACTACACACCAGGCATGGTCCTATGCTTTAGGAAAAGAGCAGTGAACAACAACAAAAACCACCCAACCTCTCATGAAACTTAAATTCTGAATTCATCTCACTTTACAAACAAAAACCCACACTTCGGAGGAATGCTAATGACCACAGTAACATATGAAAATTACTATTTTTTTTCCAAAGAAGAAAATGAAATTAGGAGAGAATGAGCAATTTATCTAAAATCAAATTGCAGCAGCCTTCTTAACCTAAAGACTAAGAGAGATTTACTTTGGTCTTCCTGAGTTTAGTGAGAAATATCACACTTAAATTATAAAAATATTTTCTGTGCATTTACAATGAAAAATTAAAATTACATACAGATGAAAAACTAGAGTAGGCCATTACATTCTGGAAATGTGTAGTGTATGGGAAGGTCTATAATTTGTATCTTAAAATCTAGAAATGAGAAAGGTAATTAAGACTTCGGTCACATTAAGATGGCTTTTTCTTCCTAGGTTAAATAATATTAGAGCAATTAGCATGTCAGTGAAGTTTTTCGGGTACTTTTTTTTTTTTACATTTCTTACTTACATTCCCTAAAGTAAAAGGAATAATTAACTGAAATCCAATTAGTGTAGACTTAGAACACCTGTTTCTGAAATCCTTTGAATAACTTTATCATATTATTATTTTTTTTTGGTCTTTGTTTTAAGATGAAACACATATCCCTATCCAGTTGCTCTTAGGAACTAGGAGATTTGCATATCACATAGAAGAAAAGTACCTGTTTGTAAAAGAAACGCAAAGATTAAAAAGACCAAAGAGTTATAGATATATTATAGCGGCTACTGTTTCTTAACCCTCTTTTGACCAAACCCAAATGTCAGAGCTGAAAAAAAAATTTAAGGAGAGGATGATGTGGAATCTACTTTTTTAATATAAATAATTAAATCATTGCTCAAAATGCACATCAAAGAAGGAAACAATGCATTTTGGTGAGGGGGAAGATATTTGATACAGTATTTTTCAAATGTTAGTAGACAGAAATATGGGTTTTATTGTGACAACAGGAATGGTAAATTATGGTAGTTCTTAAAAATCAACAAGAGATCAAAGAATAAATATCTCACTGGAAAAGTCATCAGAAATAGAAAAAAAAGTATCAATCATTTCACTTAGTGCAGGATTAAATTTTCTTATTATACAACAAAAACATCTGATCTGGTTTAAAATCAAAATCCAGTTATATGCTGGGGACCAAAATATCTTGCAGACTCGGAAATCAAAAGCCCATTCCTCACAAACCCTTAGATTGAAAGGGAAATCAAAGGGAAAGAACAAATTATCCAGAAAGTAATACAAAGAAAGATAGTGCAAAAATATATATATATGAACACCAAAAGGGTCTTTTCAATATGAAAAACGAATAGATTAATGTTTCTGAGAAGAGAGGCAACAGAACTTCAATTCTTGTGTGACTGAAAAGTTACCTCTATTTCCAAACGACTGTTTTTAAGAAGTTTACTTACATTACCCAAGCACCTTGACCTCATGATCCACATTTGCAAATCCAGCTCAGGACCCTCTGGGTGAGCTCCTTCCACCTTCCCTTTATTCAAATCCTTTTGACTATTTGCATTTATGATTCACCCTCAGAAGGTAGGAAAGAGAAGAAGCAAACTATAACAAAGTTCATGTCATCCGGGCTCAGTGGCTCAGCCTGTAATCCCGCGCTTTGGGAGGCTGAGGTGAGTGGATTGCTTGAGCCCGCGGGGTTCGAGACCCGCCTGGGCAACTTGGTGAGACCTCATCTCTACAATAAATCAAAAAATTCGCCGGGTGTGGTAGCGCGCGCCTGTAGTTCCGACTACTCGGAAGGCTGAGGCGGAAGGATCGCCGGAGCCCAGCAGGTCGAGGCTGCGGTGGCCAGGAGCGGCCACTGCACTCCAGTCTGGGCGACAGAGTGAGACTCCAACTCAAAAAAAAAAAAAGAATGAAAAATTTCATGTCTCCAACTGTTTGCAGCTCCAGAAAGAGTTTATGTGGGAATGCCTTAAAATACACGATGAAAATGTACTTGGAATACCAATACTTTGGTACCAATAATGCTAAATAGCTTTCATTTAGAACTTGTCTTATGTTCTTTTTTAAATCCAAAGGAATATTCCTTGGAAAGAAAATTTATAGACACGATTTAGAGTATGCGCCAAAATACAGATGAAGATGACACAATAAAGTTTAATCTAATGTTTGATCCATGTGAGATAACCAGAATATATTAAAGTTAAATGGCACTGTTTTGTTTTTGTTTTTGTAAATCTGGCACCATTTGGAGCGGCACTTTTCAATAGACATATAATGTGAGCCAGAAATATAATTTTAAATTCTCTGGTAGCCACACGCAAACAAGGAAAAAAGAAATGAGTGAAACTAAGCCAAGAGAAGTGGTGCGCCTGTAGTCCCAACTACCCAGAAGGGTGAGGCAGGTGGATCGCTTGAGCTCAGGAGTTCAAGACCAGCCTGTGCAACATAGTAAGACTCTATCTTGGAAGGAAGGGAGAGATGGAGGGAGGGAGGGAGGATAAATTAATTTTAGTTATACATCTCACTATATTTCAGATATTACCTCAAGGTGTAATCAATACAAAAACTGATTCATAAATTCTGTAGTTTGGAACTCAAATGTGCTGAAAAGAAAAAAAGCAAACAACCCCATTATAAAATGGGCAAAAGATATGAACAGACACTTCTCAAAGGAAGACATCCGAGCAGCCAACAGACACATGAAGAAATGTTCAACCTCACTAATCATAAGGGAAATGCAAATCAAAACCACACTGAGATACCACCTAACTCCAGTCAGAATGGCCATTATCAATAACTCAAAAAATACCAGTTGCTGGAGAGGGTGTGGCAAAAAGGGAACACATCTACACTGTTGGTGGGAGTGCAAACTAGTGCAACCTCTGTGGAAAGCAGTGTGGTGATTCCTAAAAGCTCTAAAATTGACCTCCCCTATGACCCCACAATCCCCCTACTGGGAATATACCCTGAAGAACTCAAATCACTGTATAAAAAAAGATACCTGCACACGTATGTTTATCACAGCATTGTTCACAATAGCAAGATCCTGGAAGCAACCATGCTGTCCATCAAAAGAGGACTAGATTTTAAAAAATGTGGTACATATACACGATGGAATACTACGCAGCCATAAAAAAGAACAAAATCATGAATTTTGCAGCAACCTGGATGGAACTAGAGTCTATAATACTGAGTGATCTCTCACAGAAACAAAGATCTAAGTATCACATGTTTTCACTCATATAGTGGACCTTGAACATCCAATGTAATACTGCAAGAAAATAACTGACAGTGGTGGGAAACTATGGGGAAGGAGGGGAAGGGAGATGGGATTAACGGTAGTAAATATCTGTCTGGGGATGGGGAGACACCTCTTATCAACAAGGGTGCCTGAACGAAGCATATTTGTATACCTAACCCTTAACTGTACCCCACAATATCATAATAAAAAATATTTATTAAAAAAGTCTAGCCGGGCTCGGTGGCTCAGCCTGTAATCCCGCGCCTTTGGGAGACTGAGGTGAGTGAATGGCCTGAGCCCGCGGGTTCGAGACCCACCTGGGCAGCGAGACCTCATCTCTACAATAAATCAAAAAATTAGCCGGGTGTGGTAGCGTGCGCCTCTAATTCCGGCTACTCGGAAGGCTGTGGCAGAAGGATCGCCGGAGCCCAGCAGGTCGAGGCTGTGGTGGCCGGGCGAGGCCACCGCACTCCAGCCTGGGCGACAGAGTGAGACTCCAACTCAAAAAAAAAAAAAATTCTATAGTTTGGAAGTTTGTCCCCCAAACCTCATGTTGAAATCCAATCCCCAATGTTGATGGTGGGTCCTAATGGGAGGTATTTTGGTCATGAGAGCAGATCTCTCACAAACAGACTAATCTCCTCCAGGGCATAGGGACTGACTGAGTTTTCACTCTATTAGTTCCCACAAGAGCTGGCTATTGGAGTGAGCTTAGAGCCTCCCTCCTCTCCTCTCCTCTCCTCTCCTCTCCTCTCCTCTCCTCTCCTCTCTCCTCTCCTCTCCTCTCCCTCCTCCTCTCCTCTCCTCTCTCTCTCCTCTCCTCTCCTCTCCTCTCCTCTCTCTCTCTCTCTCTCTCTCTCTCTCTCTCTCTCTCTCTCTCTCGCTTCCTCTCTTGCTATGTGATTTCTTTTCTTTTTTTTTTGAGTTGGAGTCTCACTTTGTTGCCCAGACTGGAGTGCAGTGGCCGCCTCGACCTGCTGGGCTCCGGCAATCCTTCTGCCTCAGCTTTCCGAGTAGCCAGAATTACAGGCATGCACTACCATGCCCGGCTGATTTTTTGATTTATTGTAGAGATGAGGTCTCGCTGCCCCGGTGGGTCTCGAACCTGCGGGCTCAGGCAATCCACTCACCTCAGCCTCCCAAAGGCGTGGGATTACAGGCTGAGCCACCGAGCCCGGCTGAGATGTGATTTCTTTACACATTGGCTCCTCTTCATTTCCATCATCTGTGGCAGCAGCCTGAAACCTTCACCAGAAGCAGATGCTTGCCCATGCTTCTTGGTCTACAAAACCTTGAGCCAAATAAACTTATTTTCTAAATAAATTACCCAGGGCCAGTTATTCCTTTATAGCATTGCAAATGGATTGAGACAATGAGATACTTTTCATTCTTTTTGTATTGTGTCTGCAAACGTCAGTGCACATTTTAATTTGTAGCACATTTCACTTTGGATCAACCACAAGTCAAATGCTCAACAGCTACATGTGACTAGAACTTACCATAGTGAACAGTAAATATCCAGAACTCTCAGAGATCCAAAGACATAGCAGAAATTTCCAGGCCCAATCCTCTTAATTTATTGTTGGCCATTTAAAAATCCGTTTTTGTAACTAGTCTTCACACAGAGAGCCTAGGCTGCTAAACTTTAATTAGATACTTTCGTGGTCAAAGATGTTTCTCTTGTCCTTGCAGAATTCCCAGTGAAAATGGGAATAAAACAAGGAAGAAAATGTTCCAACATACTTGAAGTTAAAGTCTGAAAATACATTTGAAGAGCACATTCACACGGTAATGTTTAGAGTCTACTTAAAAATTTTTACTTTAAGGAATTTGTATTGATGAAATTATAGAAATAATAATATGTAATTTACTTATATAGTGCTTATTGACCTGCAGTTTTTAGCCAGACTTGAACTTTTAAGTATCATTTGTGGAAAGTACTCTTCTGCAGATCCAGATCTATTTCCTTATATTTATTTTTCCTTAAATCCACTGGTAAGTTATATTTTTAGTATGCTGATTATATTGTAAAACTTAATGTCTTATAGAAAATTCCTAATTTTCTGTAAATCAGTGCTAATTTGATTTCTCCAGAAAGTCAACTTGACTTGATGCAGTCACTCTAAACTCCTAATTCATAGAACGGAAACACATTAAATGCATTTGGTGGGGTCTTGTTTTATCTTTTTCTGCATTGATTTATCCACTGATTCTCTGGCCCATTTTATCACAGCCAGTCTTTATCCTGACACTTTCTCCTTCACCTTAGATGGTACAATCTATGCTTTCATTTCCCTTGACCAGAATTTTACTATTATGCAGATATAGCTCACAATTCTTAGAAATCCCAGTCAGTCTTGAATCTCTGTCATGATTCTTCCTGGTGAAATTCTTGGTGACATGTTTTCTACTAAGCCAAATTTCATTCAATTAATAAAATCGGCTTTCTTTTTTTTTTGAGTTGGAGTCTCACTCTGTCGCCCAGACTGCAGTGCAGTGGCCGCTCCCAGCCACCACAGCCTCGACCTACTGGGCTCCGGCGATCCTTCCACCTCAGCCTTCCAAGTAGCTGGAATTACAGGCATGCGCTACTACGCCCGGCTGATTTTTTTTTTTTTTTTTATTGTAGAGATGAGGTCTCGCTGCCCAGGCGGGTCTCAAACCCGCGGGCTCAGGCAATCCACTCACCTCAGCCTCCCAAAGGCATGGGATTACAGGCTGAGCCACCGAGCCCGGCTAAAATTGGCTTTCTAAATGTGAGTTTATTATAGAAACCAGGCCTATTTCAGTTTGTGCCTATGTCAAAAAGCAGGATTATGATGAAGAAAAAAGGTGTACTTTTAAAATTTCCATGGAAAACAATACAAATTTCAAACTTTTTTATT
The DNA here is from genome assembly GCA_027257055.1 of Cephalopachus bancanus. Lineage (NCBI taxonomy): Eukaryota > Metazoa > Chordata > Mammalia > Primates > Tarsiidae > Cephalopachus > Cephalopachus bancanus. The sequence continues at coordinate 8,265,917 of JAPVLO010000005.1, read as the reverse complement.
GATATGAATTGAGAAAATTGTGGATACACTAGCATACTCTTCTACAATTTGTCCTATATTCATAGATATAATCCTATTACATAGAACATATTAAGAGGATATTACAAAGATAAATATTTGACAAATCTACCACTAACTATATCAGTGCACACTTTATGAGAAATATTGTCATAGTTCATTTTCATACATTTTGATTTTGCCACATGTTCGAACTCACTAAAAAGTAAGCATAAATTTTAATATCCTACTACAATATTCATATTTAAAGAGAAAAGCACTCATTGAATGAATAATAAGCCAATACTCTTTTCTCACCAAAGGGAAAGTATAAATAGGACGAAATAAATGTTTGTTAATTACATACATTTTCCCAGCTGTTGAAACCAATGCATATCCTTAATCAAAAAATATTGACTTTGCAAAATAAGTATCTTGTTTAAAAAAGTTATCTAAGAATGGGAAAATGTGCTATTTATTTTAGAAAAATATTATAATGGATGTCATACTCACAGAAACATTTGGGAGATTGGAAAGAAAAATATTAATAAAGTCCTCTGGGTGAAGAAAAAGGGCACAAGGTAAGAAGATCTGGCAGGACTGCAAGCCAGGGGGGCAGGTTGTATGGTAGAAAGAAGGGTCAGATGCATAAAGAGGAGGCAAGGTGAGACGGGGTAAAAAGCCAATTAGTGGATTAAAGGGTAAGAATCTGAGTTCTCAAACACAGGGGTGATAATATAGGCAGCTTGGGAGAGGATTAAAATAAAGAAGTGATAACAGTATTCAGTGGAGAGGGAAGGCTGTCAAAAATGTAAATAGGAAAAAAAAGTAGAACAATGAAAACAAAAACCTGACATTTAATCAGGGGTTATAGTAGCAGAAACTCAAAGGAGGGAAACGCGATGGTTTTAGCTGAAATCATTAACAGAGGACCAAGGCAGATGGAAAATTTGGTCCCAATTATAGGAAACCAAATGGACTGCAAAGAAGTATTGGGAAATAACCCATTTCATTTCCTGATTGCTTTTATTAAATATATTGTATTAGGCAATCAAAGCCCAGCATCCAAAATTAGATCTTTACTAGAGAGGTTACTGTTAAACCTGATATTTGACAACTTAAAGAACAGGATATTTACCACACTTAAGTTAGTGCTAGCGTTTTCAATGGCTAATTTTGACTTAAATGTTTGACTAATCTAGTTTATATTGACACCTGGCTTAAATTGATATGATTTCATTCATTTAAAAATGTTTTGATACTTTTTTAAATTAAAGTTTATTATTTAAGATGGAAATTTGGTCTTTGATTCATTTCCTAATGTATCATTAAGTCAATGCCTTATTATTGTCTACTTTTTAAGAAAAAATAATATTTTAAAGGTATTTTCTAGCTATAGATTTAAATTTTACTGAATGAGACTGTACAACCAGGTTTTAGAAAGAGCCATGCAGCTACTAATTATTCCATTAAAAATTAGAACACAACACACACAAAAAAGTCAAAACTTTAGTTCTGGATAATTTTTTTTTTTTCTTGAGTTGGAGTCTCACTCTGTCGCCCAGACTGGAGTGCAGTGGCCGCTCCCGGCCACCGCAGCCTCGACCTGCTGGGCTCCAGCGATCCTTCCGCCTCAGCCTTCCGAGTAGCTGGAATTACAGGCATGCGCTACCACGCCCGGCTGATTTTTTGATTTATTGTAGAGATGAGGTCTCGCTGCCCAGGCGGGTCTCGAACACACGGGCTCAGGCAATTCACTCACCTCAGCCTCCCAAAGGCGCGGGATTACAGGCTGAGCCACCGAGCCCGGCTAGTTCTGGATAATTTTTAACCAACTAGGATTCTGATTACTGATGGAACATCACATTTTTAAATTACATGGCAAAATGAATAATTTAGAAAAGGTCAAGGACAAAGATAGAAGTGGTAAATTGTGACAAAGACACGAGTTAAAAATATTTAAAGCTATTATGTAGTGTATATGCATAAAGCAATATTAAATAAGTGAAAATTTTAAGCATTATCTTAATAACAAATTACTTGTGATTAAATGTAAACAGACTAGGATATAAAATGTTTTCTTGTTAGCACCTTCTAAAGTAGCCTCTTACAAGGTATGATTAAAACACACAGATAAAATAGAAAACATATAAATTAAAACCAAAGGACAATCAAAGCTGACAACTAAAACTGACATTAAGATCACATCGAAGAATGCCAAAGCTACACCTCATGAACTCATACTACCTGGGAAAATGATGTGAAATTCATTTTTCTTTTTCTAGTGTATCTCTTGACTCAGTAGCCAGAAACTCTACAACTAGAAAACTGGAAATTTTCTTCTACTCCCAAACACCTTTTGAACTGAAAGAAGAATTTTTCAATGAATTAAGCAAGAGAATTCTTTTTGTTCCTCGTGATGCCCCAACTAAGACATCTGGGGATAAAATGTGTGTGTTAGAATAGAGCTTAAGAGGCAGTGGTGCTCTCCCGGCCCCCTGCAGCACCACTTTCTGAAGTGTCTGAACAAGCAGACTGCGTCTCTAAGAGGTCAAAATCAAAGGCGTCGCTTCCTCGCCAGCTGCTGGCTCAACTCCCGGCTCAACTTCCAGTTGGACTCCCGGGGCGGACTGGCTGACTTTTTAGGGTCTGCCGGGTTAGTTTGGGCACCTGTGGAGGCTGGGGACGAACTATTGCTGGAATCCCAGCAAGGGATGTTCGACTAGAATGAAAAGTCGTGTTGGGCGTTTCAACTTGCTGCCTGATAAGGGGGATAACCTTAGTACCGCTGGCAGGGGTGGCTGGAGAAGAAGGCTTGGACGTGCAGCTGGGATTACTCTGACTGGCACTGGAGCTGGAGAGAGCTGGGAGCTGCCCGCGAAGATGGTTTGGATCTTCGACCTCATGAGCGGAAAGGGGTCATTCCCCGGGATGCCCCCTCTGGTAGGATGAATTTCTCTCTAAGTTCAATGTTAGTTCTACCTCGAGCTCAGCAGGATCATTTTTCACTAAAAAGTCATCCAAGGCCAGCGATAACACTGTACAGGCCCCTCCAGCCACTACCCACTTTGAATTCTGCTCCATACATTGGGTGTATATTTATTTTGAACAAGAGAAATTATATTGTTGAAAGTGTAAAAGAATAATTGTGTTATATAAAAAAAGAATAGAGCTTAAGAGGCGTGATGGCAAATGCACATCTTCTTAATTAAATTAAATGTTTTTCTCTAAATTATAAGAATAGTAATGTTAAAACCCTTGTAAGACATCTGGAGTAAACAACAAAAAATTAACTATAATAAAGCAAACAGACAAAAAATCAAACTGGCCTCAGACTTTCCTTTATAGCATTAAATGCCAAAAGGAACTGTAGCAATAGCAGATTTTTGAGATGAACATTGAATGATCCAACAATTTAATCTTGTACCAAATTATATTTTTTGTGTCCAAGCATGTAAAAACTACTCTCAGAGTGGGAAAACAATTCTATGTACCATGAAAGCAAAACTCTTGAAGACATACTCCAAAAGACCAAGAAATGAAACAAAATTAGACTTAAAAATCTGAAAGTCAGAGTTACATTTCTATAGTATTATCTAAAACTCTATTACAGTAAAGAAAAACCCCCCATGTTGAACGTATTACAGGCAATTCATTCAACAATGCATTGATAAAATCACCAGTAATTAGAGAAAACCCTTAGGTACCAGGATGAAGAGTAAATCAACATAACAAAAGGAAAAACTTAAAAACAACAGTACTGACTTTGAAGCAAAACTTATACAAGGAATCAGAGTCCTAGAACAGAAAAATAAGTAATTTTCCCTGAAAATGTGTAGTCTTGGGCCTGCTCACATCAAAGTCTGCTGTTCAAATTCATACTACCCCCTGGAAAAAATTGTCAGGCTAAAAGATCCAATTGCAGTAGTTCTAAGTTGGTAACACCCTCTGACCCTAGTAAAGGCAAAACATGAACAGATCTGGTAATAGGGATCAGATCATATCTGAGAGGGTGCAGTTACCAGTCTTGATTTAAAGGCCTGAAATTCTCTTTAATCAGATTTAGATTTTAAAAAACAAAAAAACTAATTTTTTTAAAAAGTGCATGCTTATATGATCATCAATTAACTGCTGAGAATAAAAGCTATTTGTAGCTGTGAGAAAATAAGAGGGAAACACCTACCCAAACTCTCACAACACACAAAATACTCTCAACTTATGAAGGGTCTTCCTATTTATACAGATGATGGTAAGAAAATGAAAATATACTCAATTAAAAGTGAAATTACCTATCTGTTCAAGAATTTTAGTATAACTCATAGGAAAGATGATAATAATATATCAAAGCTAGATATTTAATAAGATTTGTGACTGAAAGAATCAGAATTGTGAAAGAACACATACAATCTGTACCAATAACTGTAGAACAGTAACTCTTGCCACTAGCTTATCTCAATATTGCAGAGAGATCTATTGTAAGGGAAACATTCAAAACTATTCAAGAAAATCAACATTTTTTATTTTTGTTACATTTTTCCAAATTTTTGAGGAAATATATTGCTAGTATAGGAAAATTCTAAATATATTACTTGGAAATTAACTATTGTACCCCTTGATCTATGAACTCAAAGTATTGGTTTCAGAATAATGAAGAACCATTTTCAAACTTTTAGATGCCAAGTGTTTTAAGTTTTATACACATATTAATAATACTTGGCATAGATACTATAATTATTCCTAATTTATCAAAAAGGATACTAAACAGAAAAATTGAGTAAATTTTGCAATCATATAGCTTGCAAATGGTAAAATGAGGCTGTAAAATGAGATATTTTCACTTTCACTCTTAAGTATTTTAAAATACTGCTTTACAAAACTGTAAGTAATAAACAATCAGTACTAAAGAGCTTTGAAATGTAAGAATTAGAATAACTTAAAGATCACATGATCTGGAAGAAACTTTTAGTTCATGGACTAACAGCATTTTCAAAGGAATTAACCTATGGGTTTTGTAATGCGGAATGTTAGCTTCCACAGTAGTAAGTTGAAGTGATATCAATCAAACTAATTTCATACATATGAATTTAAATTTTACTTTTAAAATTTAAACTCCTTTGAAAATATTATCTTATGCTGTAGTCTATTAAGTGTGCAATAGTATTATGTCTAAAAAACAATGTACATACCTTAATTTTAAAATACTTGATGGCTTTAAAATGCTAACAATTACCTGAGCATTCAGTGAGTTGTCATCTTTTTGCTGATGAAGGGTCTTACCTCAGTGTTGATGGCTACTGACTGATCAGGGAGGTTGTTCTCAAAGGTTAAAATGACTATGGCAATTTCTTAAAATAAGACAACAATGAAGTTTGCCACATCGATTGACTCTTCCTGTCACAAATGATTTTTCTGTAGCATGTGATGCTGTTTGGTGCACTGTACTAACAATAGAACTTCATTCAAGATTGGGATCAATTCTCTCAAATTCTGCCAGTGCTTTATCAACTAAGCTCATGAAATCGTCTAAATCCTGTGTTGTCATTTCAACAATGCTCACAGCATGTTCACCAGAAGTAGATTCCAACTCAAAATTTTTTCTCTTTGCTCACGCATAAAAAGCAACTCCTCATCAACTAAAGTTTTATCGTGAGATTGTAGCAATTCAGTCACCACCTTCCAGCTCCACTTCCAATTCTAGTTTTCTTGCTATTTCCATCACATCTACAGGAACGTCCTCCCCTGAAGTTTTGAAACCTTCAATGTAATCCTTGAGGACTGGAATCTACTTGCTCCAAATTCTTGTTCATATTAATATTTTGATATTCTATCATGAATCATAAGTGTTGTCAATGACAACTAGAAAGATGAATTCTTTCCAGAAAGTTTTCAGTTTATTTTTCCTAGATCCATCAGAGGAATCACTATATACAGCAACTATAGCCTTACCAAGTGCATTTCTTAAGTAAGATTTGAAAGTTGAAATTACTCCTTGATAATGATCTGTAAAATGGATATTGTGTTAAAAGGAAAAAAAATGAAACTCTTTGTACATCTTCTTCAGAGTTCTTGGGTTACTATGTGCATGTTCACCAGAAGTAGGGTCCATCTCAAAAAAAATTATTTGCTCATGCATAAGAAGCAACTCCCTACCCATTAAAATGTTATCATGAGATTATTTTTTAAAGTATCTTTTTTTCTGAATGGTATGTCTCAACAGTAGGCTTAAAATATTCAGCAATCCTTGCTGTAAACAGAGGTGTCACCATTCAGGCTTTGTTGTTACATTTATGAACAAAAGCAGAGTAGATTTAGCATAATTCTTTTTTTTTTTTAGAAACAAATTTCAGCAACATAGTAATCTTTCCTCTCTGCAAAGATCTTAGAGATAAGTGTTTACATATATATTTAAAAAAAAAAGATGGGGGGTTCAATTCAGGATCACTTTGCCTGGTTGGAGATCAGGTACCCTTATTGATGTTATGTGCCCCTCCCACCCAGCAGTATCCTGCTACTAACAATCCCTTTCTTGTAGTATTATAGTAAATGTTCAGGGTCCACTTAGGAGTGAGAATATGTGGTACTCCGTTCCTTGTTTCTGTGATAGATCATTTATAGACTCTGAATCCACCCAAGTTGCTGCAAAGTCCATATGTCAGTCCTTCTTTGTGGCTGCTTAATATTCCATCATGTACAGGTAACACATTTTTTTTTGTTGTTATCCAGCCTGGTTTGGCAGTATGATAGGTTCAATGTATTTGCTATTGTGAATAGTGCTGCAATAAACATGTATATGCAGGTATCTTTTTATGAATAATTTGAGTTCCTCCAGGTATATGCCCAGTAGGAGGATTGCTAGATCATATGGAAAGACAATTTCTAGTTCTTTTGGAAATCACTACGCTGTATTCCATAGAGGATGAACTAGTTTGCATTTCTACGAGGAGTATAGAAGTGGTCTCTTTTCCCTGCATCCTCGCCAGCATCTGTTATTGTCTGTTTTATTAATAATGGCCATTCTTACTGGGGTTAGGTGGTATCTCAATGTGGTTTTGATTTGAATTTCTGTGATGTTTAGTGAGAACTTTTTCATGCATTTGATGGCTGCCTATATATCTTCTTTTGAGAAGTGTCTGCTCATGTATTTTACCCGCTTTTTAATGGAATGGTTTGGTTTTTTCCTTTCAACATGTTTGAGTTTCTTGTAGATCCTGGATGTTACCTTTGTCAGATATATAGTTAGCAAATTTTTTTTTTCCATTCTGTGGGCTGTCTCCCCACTCTCTTGATGGTTTCTTTAGCTTTGCAGAAGCTTTTCAGTTTAATGAGGACACACTTGTCTATCTTACCTCTTATGGCATGGGCATCTGGGGTTTTGATCAGAAATTGGTTGCCTACTTCAATTTCTATAAGGGTGTCTCTTGCGTTTTCTAAGATTCTTATAGTGTGAGGCTTTACATTTAGGTCTTTGATCCATTTAGAGTTAATTTTTGTGTATGGTGTTAGGTAGGGGTCCTGTTTCAATCTTCTGCATGTGATCAGCCAGGTCAGTTTTCCCAGCACCATTTACTGAATAGGTTATTCTCTCTCCAGTGGTTGCTGTTGGAGGCTTTGTCAAAGATGAGTTGGTTGAGAAAATGAGACTTTGCTTCCGGAACCTCTATCCTATTCTGTTGATCTATAGGCCTGTTCTTGTACCAATACCAGGCTGTTTAGATTACTGTCGTCTTATAGGAAAGTTTGAAGTCTAGAAGTGTAATATCTCCTGCTTTGTTTCTTTTGCTAAGGATTGTTTTGGTTATTCGTAGTCGTTTATGTTTCCATATGAATTTCTGTATTGTCATTTCCAGGTCTGAGAAGAATGATGTTGGTAATTTAATGGGTATTGCTTTGAATTTGTAGATTGCCTTTGGTAAGATGGACATCTTAACAATGTTGATTCTTCCAATCCATGAGCGTGGAATATTTTTCCATTTGTTTGTGTCTTCTTGGATTTCTTTGGGCGGTATTTTGTAGTTTTCATTGTAAAGGTCCACTTCTCTGGATATGAAGATGCCAAGGTATTTCATTTTGTGTGTGTGTTGCTATTGTGAATGGGATGGTGCTTTTTGTTTGATTCTCTGTCTGTGTGTTATTGGTGTATAAGAATGTGACTGTCTTTTGCACACTTATTTTGTACTCCGAGATATTGCCTAAGTCCTTTATCAGTGAAAGGAGAATTTTGACAGTCTCTTGGATTTTTAAGGTATAGGATCATATCATCAGCAAAGAGGGATAACTTAACTTCCTCTTTTTCTATTTGTATACCCCTGTTTTCCTTCTCATGTCTAATTGCTCTAGCTAGGACTTTCAACACAATGTTGAACAGGAGGGATGAGAGTGGGCAGCCTTGTCTTGCTCCAGTTTTCAGGAGAAATGCTTCCAGTTTCTGTCCATTTAGCAATGTGCTGGCTGTGGGTTTATCATAAATGGAACTTACTATTTTGAGGTTAGTTCCTTCTATGCCTAGGTGTTTGAGAGTTTTTATCAAGAAGGGATGCTGGACTGTGTCAAAAGTACTTTCTGCATCTAATGATATAATCATAATGGCTCTTGTTTTTACATCTGTTGATGTATTTGATTCCATTTATGATCTTATGGCTGTTGAACCAGTCCTGCATCCAAAGAATGAAGCTTACTTGGCCATGGTGGATGATTTTTGAGATGTGTGTTGGATCGATTTGCTAGAATTTTGTTGAAAATTTTTGTACCTATGTTCATTAGGGATATTGGCCAGTAGTTCTCCTTTTTTGTTAGCTCTTTACCCAGTTTGGGTATCAGTATGATATTAACTTCATAAAATGATTTGAGGAGAATTCTTTCTTTCTCTATTGCCTACTTTTAACAAGGTCAGTATCAGCTTCTCGTAAGTTTTGCAGAATTCTGCTGGAAAGCTATCTAGTGTAGGGCTTTTTTTTTTTGGTATGTAGTTTTCTTGTGACAGAGTCACTTCCCTGGGTTGTTATTGGCCTATTTAGTGTCTCAGTGTCTTCTTGTTTCAATCTTGGGAGGTTGTATGTCAGAAACGCCTCCATTTCATGTAGATTCTTAAGTATGTTTCCATACAAGTGCACATAGTAGTCTCTGATTAAATTTTGTATTTTTTTGAGGTCAGTTATGATTTGATCTTTTGCATTTCTGATTGTGTTTACTTGGGCTTTTTTGTTTGTTTGTTTGTTTGTTATTCTGGCTAGGGGTCTTGTTTATTCTTTCAAAGTATCAGCTTTTTGTTTTTGTTTTGTTGATTTTTTTTCTACATTTTTATCTTCTATGTACCGTATTTGGGCTTTTACTTTGGTTATCTGGATTCTTCAGCTAAAGTTAGGGTTTTGGTGGTCTCGTCTTTCCAGCTCCCTTAGGTGATTTGTTAGGCTGTTAACTTGTGATCTTTCCATTTTCTTGATGTGTGTTCATAGAGATATAAATTCACCTCCTCTTAGAACTGTTGTCATGGCATCCCAAGGGTTTGGTAGGATGTTTTCCATTCTCATTTGTTTCCAGTAATCTCTTAATTTCTGTTTTTATTTCTGTGTTGACCCAGTAATTGTTCAGCATCATGCTTTTTAGAGTCCATGTTTTGGGGGAATTTTGTTGGTATTGTATTTATTTGTATTCCAATGTGGTTTGCATAGCAGTATTTTGATCTTATGAAATTTTTTAATGCTTGATTTATGACTGAGGATGTGATCAGTCTTTGAGTATGTTCTATGTGGTGATGAGTAGAATGTATATTCTGTGGTTGTTTGGTGAAGTGTTCTATAAGTATCTATTAAGTTTATTTGGTTGAGTGTCCAGATCTCTTTGTTGATTTTCTGCCTTGATGATCTATACAAGGTTATTAGTGGGATATTTAAGTCTCCAACTATAAAAGTATTATGAGTCATTATCTTTTTTTAGTAGTTGCTTTATAAATGCTGTTGCTCCTGTTTTAGATGCATATATGTTTAATATGGCTATTTCTTGTTGATAGATTGAACCTTTAATCATTATGTAGTGTCCTTTTGTATCTTTTCAAATTTTTGATAGCTTAAAAGTTGTTTTGTCTGATATTAAGATTGAGACTCCTGCCTTCTTTTGTGATCCATTCACCTAGAAACTCATTTTCTATCCTCTAACTTTGAGTCTGTGTGCATCATTTGTGGTGAGATGAGTTTCCTGGATGCAGCAAATTATTGGGTCATGATTTCTTATGCAGTTCGCCATTCTGTGTCCTTTCAGTGGCGCATTATTAGTCCATTCACATTCAGGTTAATTATTGAAATGTGATTGTTTATCCCCATCGTGCAGTTCTTTTTTTTTTTTTCATTCTTTTTAAAAACGTGGGGTACAATTCAGGATTAGGTATGCAAATACTCATTATGCAGGTACCCTAGTTAATGACGTGTACCATCCCCTTCCCCAGGCAGATTCCCACTACTGCCAATACTGCACCCCTTTCCTGGCAGTTTCCCACTACTGCCAATCATTCTTTTATAGTATTATGATAATTGTTCAAGGTCTGCTTATGAGTGAGAACATGTGATACTCAGTTCTTTGTTTCTGTGAAAGATTACTCAGTATTATAGACTTTAAACCTATTCAAGTAGCTGTTAAATTAATGATTTTGTTCTTCTTTATGGCTGCATAATATTCCATTGTGTATATGTACCACATTTTTTTATCCAGTCCTCTTTCGATGGGCAGCACTGTTGGTTTCATGTTCTTGCTACTGTGAGCAATGCTATGATAAACATACGTGTGCAGGTATCTTTTTTATAGAGTGATCTGAGTTCTTCCAGGTATATTCCCAGTAGGGGGACCATGGGATCATATGGAAGGTCGATTTTTAGATCTTTTAGGAATTGCCACACTGTTTTCCACAGAGGCTGTACTAGTTTACACTCCCACCAAAAGTGTAAAAGTGTTCGCTTTTACTTTATCCTCTCCAGCATCTATTTTTTTGGGGGGAGGGTATTGATGATAGCCATCCTAACTGGAGTTAGGTGGTATCTCAGTGTAATTTTAATTTACATCTCCTTGATGACTAGTGAGGCTGAACATTTTTTCATGTATCTGGTGGCTGCTCGTATGTCTTCTTTTGAGAACTGTCTATTCATATCTTTTGCCCACTTTGTAATGGGGCTGTTTGTTTTTTTCTTTTCAGCATGTTTGAGTTCCTTGTAGATTCTAGATGTTAGACTTTTGTCAAACATACAGTGGGTAAATATTTTTTCCCAGTTTGAAGGCTGTCTCCCTGTTCTCTTGATGGTTACTTTAGCTGTGCAGAAGCTTGTCAGTTTGATTAGGTTCCACTTGTCTATCTTATTTCTTATGGCATCAGCGCTTGTGGTTTTGATCAGGAATTGGTTGCCAGTTCCAATTTCCATAAGGATATCTCCTGCATTTTCTAAGGTTCTTATAGTTTGAGGTTTTACATTTAGGTCTTTGATCCATTTAGAGTTGATCTTTGTGTCTGGTGATAGGTAGGGATCTTGTTTTAATCTTCAGCATGTGGTCAGCTAGTTTTCCCAGCACTCTTTGGTGAATAGGCTCTCCTCTCTCCAATAAGTGGTGGAGGCTTTGTTGAAGATGAGTTGGTTGAGAAATTGAAGTTTTGCTTCTGGAATCTCTATCCTGTTCCATTGATCTACATGCCTGTTCTTGTACCAATACCAGGCTGTTTTTATTATTGTAACTTTGTAATAGAGTTTAAAGTCTGGGAGTGTGATACCTCCTACTTTTTTTCCCATTGAAGATTGTTTTGGTGATTCGTGGTCGTTTATGTTTCAATATAAATTCCTGTATTGTCATTTCCAGGTCTGAGAAAAATACTGCTGGCAATGTAATGGGTATTGTGCTAAATCTATAGATTGCCTTGGGTAGGATGCACATCTTAACAATGTTGATTCTTCCAATCTATGAGCATGAAATATTTTTCCATTTGTTTGTGTCTTCTTGGATTTCTTTGGGCAGTATTTTGTAGTTTTCATTGTAAAGGTCTTTCACATCTCTGGTTAAGAAGATGTCAGGGTATTCGATTTTTTTCTGGCAATTGTGGATGGAATTGTGCTTTTTATTTGTGTATCTGTTTGTTTATTCGTGGTGTTTAGAAATGCAACTGTCTTTTGCACATTGATTTTATACCCTGAGGCTTTGCCAAAGTCCTTTATCAGTGCAAGGAGATTTTTGGCAGGTTTTCCTAGGTTTTCAATGCAGTTCTTATAAAGTTTTTCTTTATTTGATTTGCTTTAACTTTTGGGTTGATGTATGCATTTTTTTTAGTTGGTAGTCATAATGTGTTTCTTTTGATTCTGTGTCTGCCTGTTCTCTTGGGAATTGTTTGTCTTTTTTTTTTCTTTCTTCTGTGCTTAATATCTTTTTAAGCACCTCCTGTAGAGCTGGTCTGGAAGCTACATAATCTCTTCGGTTTTGGATTTGATTCTTCATGACTGGTGATACTGAACTTGCCTAGGAAGGAAATTCTTGTTTAAAATTGTTTATCCTTGAGGACACTGAATATTGGACTTCAGTCCCTTTTATTGTAGTGTTTCTGCTGATAGGTCTGCTACTATTTGATTGGTTTTCCCCAGTAGGTAGTCTGACCTTTCTTTCTTCCTGTCTTTAGGATATTTTCTTTTGTTCCTACTTTGTGTAGGTGAATTACTACATGTCTAGTGGTTGGTCTTCTCATTTGATGTCTTGTGAGGCTTCTCTGTACCTCTTGTGTTTGGATGGTCTCATCTCTGGTGAGATGGGGAAAGCTTTCTTGCATAACCTCCTAGAATACTTGCTCCAAGGTCTACTCCATTTCCCTTTCTTCTTCTGGGATACCAATCAGGTGCAGGTTCAGTCTCTTGATATAATCACACATCTCTCGGAGGCTTTTTCTTTCTTTCTGAGTTTTCTTTCTATTTTTTTACAGATTAGGTTAATTCTGTATTTGGTCTTCAAGTTCTGAGATTCTTTCTTCTGCTTGATTAATTCTGCTTTCCATGCTTGTCATCATGTTCCCCCTGCCCCTCACCCTGGATGAAATTTAATATAGCCAAAACCTCCATTACAAGTTATTTCAATGTTGCCTCTTGTCTTTCTTGAGTCTTATTCACACTTTCCATCCATTCTCTAATTTCTGTTGTATTCTGGGTCCAGTTGTTGGTGACTTCCATTGTTTGGGTTCTGAGGTTTGATTTTTTTTTCAGGCATTTTCTCTTTGTTACACTGGGAATTACCTGTGTTCTTTCAATGATTTTTTTCTCACTTATGACTAATCAATTTCTTTTTTTCTTCAGTGCCTTTATTCAGTAACAGTGGGAGAGGCTTTTACTTTGGATGTTTGCTCAGCCCTCTATTTTTCCCTGGTCAGGGCTCTGAATTTGTTATATTTTGAAACAGGACTGTGGGTGGGAAGTTTTACTGTCTCTTGTAGTTTTGAGAGTTGAATAAGTTGGAGGATGGGGAGTACTGATCTATTCTGAGGTCTTCTTCATTCTTTCCTGGTCACACCATTTGTCCTGTGACTGAATCAGAGTAGGGGTTGGGGCACTGAGACTCAGGTGCCCTGAGACTCAACAGTCAGTCCTGTCCTTCCATATCTTGTGCTTTTAGGATATTACCACTGAGTCACAATCAACCCCTGAGTAGTCAATCCACCAGTCATAGAGGTTGGGTCTGTTGCTCTGTGGTATCACTCCTGCCCAGTTTTCAAGATGATGGCAAGGTGCCTCTTTTATTTTCTCCAGTGGGATTCTGCTTCTAGGCTCCCTTGCTGTGCTCTCTCCACAATCCTTGCTGCCAGAGTCCAGCCAAGTATTGCAATGGTGAGGCAGAGCCTGGAGCTGGCAGTCACTCTGGGCAGCTTCTTCCTGGGAAGTGATTTGATGTTTAAGAAAAAATGGAACTCAGCTTCTGTGCCCTGGGGAGCGCTAAAGTCCAAGCACAGAAGCTGCAGCACCAGCCACTTCACCAGGAGAACCCTAGCTGCTTGCTCCCAAGTCCCCATTTAGTCAACCGCTCACATGCCCACTTACTCACAAGCACACAAAATTTTCCATAAACTCACTCACTCACACTGTGACTCACATAGTCCAACTGGCTCTGCTGCCATCCTCCCAGAAGTCAGCATACTTCTGAAAAGCCCTAGGATTTTTGGAATGGTAAATGAGCACTGGCTTCAACTTCAAGTCATTAGCTGTGTTAGCATCCTGTCTCTCAAAGCTTTGAAGCCAGGAATTAACTGCTCTTCTCCAGCAAGGGAAGTCAAACATGGCATCTTATACCAACAGAAGACTGTTCTTTCTATACTGAAAATCTGTTCTTTACTCTAGCCACCTTCATCAGTTACCTTAGCTAAATCTTCTGGATAACTTGCTGCAGTTTCTCCATCAGCACTTGCAGCTACATCTTACACGTTTATGCTATGGAGATGGTTTCTTTCCACAAAACTCATGAACCAATTTCTACTAGCTTCCAACTTTTCTTCTGCAGCTTCCTCACCTTGCTTAGCCCTTATAGAATTTAAGAGAGTTAGTGCCTTTTTGTGGGTTAGGCATTGGTTTAAAGAAATGTTATGGCTGGTTTGATCTTCTATACAGATCACCAAATTTTTCTCCATATCAGAAATAAGCCTGTTTCACTTTCCATCCATGTGTTCACTGGAGTAGCACTTTTCGTTTCCTTCAAAAACTTTTTCTTTGCATTCACAACTTGTCAAACTTTTTGGCACAAGTGGTCTAGCATTTGGACTATCTTGATTATCAATATGCCTTTCTCACTATGCTTAATCATTTATAGCTTTTGATTTAAAGTGAGACATGTGATCCTTTCTTTCATGTGAACACTTAGATGCCATTGTTGGGTTATTAATTGGCCAAATTTCCATATTGCTGTTTCTCAGGTAATAGGTAGGTCCAAGGAGAAGGAAAAAAGATGAGAGAGATGAGCAGGAAGATGGCGACCGAGTCAGTTGGACTATGCAAGTCCCCGTGTGAGTGAGTTAGTGTATGGAAAATTTTGTTGCACATGAGTGAGTGGGTGTGTGAGAGGCTGACTGAGTGAAGGCTAAGGAGCTAGTGGCCAGGGCTCTCCTGGAGCAGCGGCAGTACCACAGCAGCATAACTTGAATCCTAGTGATTCCCAGGATGCAGAAGCCTGCCTAGCATCATTTTTTTGTTCTTTTTTTATGTATTTATCAACAATCCCACTCTGGGAAGAAAATGCTGGGAGAGACTGTCTAAGTGGGGCTCGTGAGAGGATGGCCAGGCCCCTGGTGCAACAGCTGGTGCTGCAGGTTCTCTACTTCATTCCTGGCTCTTCCCAGGTTGCAGAAGTGGAGCACCATTTTTTTTTAATGGATAGAAGTTTTCCTTTGAAAAAGCAGCAGAAAGAAACTATCACCCCAGGATCTCCCTCACCATTGAAGCAGGAGAGAGACTGCCAACTCCTGGCTTTGTCTCACCAGTTCAGCCCCTGGCAGGGCCTGGCAGGGGCTGCAGAGGAAGTATAGAGGCAAGTTCCCATGGAAGAGGGCAAGAGAAGCACCCCACCACCATCATGAAGGCAGGGCATGAAAGTGCTCTGACTTGCTCACCACAGAACAACAGACCCAATCTCTGTGACTGGCAGGTCAATTACTCAGGGACTGATCATGGCCCAGAAGGAATATCCTGAGAGCACAAACTTTAGAGGGAACTGACAAGTGCTGAGTTGCAGGTGCCCCACTCCCTACCCTAATCCAGTCATGGGACAAAGGGTGTGGCCAGAAAAGGATAAGAAAGAACTCCAAAGAGATCAGTTGTGAGTCCAGGGGCTGACCACAACCCCCTCCCCAGCAATCCTCTGAATGTCATACCCACACAGCTGGGCCATTACTGAGAGGGACAAAACCAGGTGGAGCCTGGAAGTCAATCACAATAGGAGAACTCCATTTCAGGACAGGTCTTGCTGGGGCATCCCTGGTGAGAGTACATACCTGGGGAAGAGACAATCAAATAACTCCCCATAAGAGGAGATCTCCCTGACCTTCCAATAGTGGGAGAGGAAGACTGCAGCCCCACCCCCCTCCACTGCCCCTCCTCCTTTCCTGTTTCATTCCCTGAGAAGAGAATGAAAGAGGTGACTCTGTAAGAGAGACCTGATTAGAGGAACAATTATAGAACCCGCAACAAGAAGACAGGTTTTGGTTTTTTGGTTTGTTTGTTTTCTTTCTAATTTTCAATTATTTTTTAATTTTAAAAATTTTTTTGACTGTTTGCTTGTTAGTTCATCTATTTTTAAAATATTTTTCCTTTGTGCATGAGTGTGTATGTGAGGGTTTGATTTGCATCCCCACCAATTTTTTTTCTGTTTCTTTCTTATTTTATTTGTTGTTTTCTGTTTATGGGTGTATGTGAATGATTGAGTGTTCATATTTTGATTTTGTTGTTGCTGGTGGTTTTTGCTCTTTTGTTCTTCTGGAATTTTTTTAATATGCATTTTTAATAGCTTAAGGTGTGTGTCAATATATGTGTGAGGGTTTGATCTGAATTCCCCACTTTTTTTATAATTTTCCTCTAGCCTTTCTGTTTTTCTTTTCTATTCACCTTGAGCTAGACATGTGTGTGTGCAGTTAGTTTTCTTGGTTTTTGTGTTGCTGTTTGTTTTGTTTCACTTTGTTGTTATTTCAGTTTGTTTGGGGGTATGTGTGTATGTGTTCAATTGCTTTTGCATTGGTTTCTCTTTGCATCATAACATAGAGTGGTGGTGGGGAGTGGGTCTCAGGGAACACATACCACAATAAGTGAACATTCTAGTTGGCTAGTAGTTTCTGATTTCTAGCGCCCCATCCCCTACCTTATTTGAATTTCAAAAACTACAAGAGACAGCAAAGCTTCCCATCCACCATCCTATTTCAAACTAGAACAAATCCAGAGCCCAGATCAGGGAAGAATAGAGGACTGAGCAAACATCAGAAGGGAAAACCACTCCCACTGACACTGAATAACAGAACAAAAGTGAAAAACAATAGATCTGTCACAAATGAGGAATAACCAAAGGAAGGCCCCAGGCAATTACAAGCATACCAAAGACAAAACTGAAAAATCAGACCTTGGTGCCAAAACAATGGAAGTCACCAATGACTGCAGGGGTGGGAAGGGCACAAAGGAAGGCAGGAGTTGCAATCTTAATATCAGACAAAACAACTTTTAAGCTATCAAAAATTTTAAATGATACAAAAGGACGCTACATAATGATAAAGCTTCAATCCACTAACAAGAAATATCCATCCTAAACATATATGCAGGAGCACCAGCATTTATAAAGCAACTACTAAATAAACTAAAAAAGATATTGACTCCAACACTATTATAGCAGGGAACTTGAATATCCCACTGACAGTCCGAGATAGATCATCGAGGCAAAAAATCAACAAGGAGATCCAAAACCTAAACTTGACACTTGACCAAATGAACTTAATAGATACCTACAGATTATTCCACCCAACAACCACAGAATATACATTCTACTCATCACCACATGGAACATACTCCAAGATCAATCACATCCTTGGCCATAAATCAAACATAAACAAATTCCATAAAGTTGAAATCTTGCCATGCATACTCTCAAACCACAGTGGAATAAAAATAAATATCAACAACAACAATATTTCCCCAAAAACCTCAAAGACATGGACACTAAACAGCATGATGCTGAAGAACTACTTGGTCAATGCTGAAATCAAAGCAGAAATTAAAAGAAGTCAGAAACAAATTAAATGAAGAAACATCTTACCAAAACCTCTGGGATGCCATGAAAACAGTTCAGAGGGGAATTAATATTTCTATGAGCACACATCAAGAAAACGGAAAGATCACAAGTGCAGAGCCTAACAGATCACCTAAGGGAGATAAGACCACCAAAACCCCGACTTTAGCAGAAGAATCTAAATCACCAAAATAAGAGCCCAAATACGGGACATAGAAGAGAAATATTATAGAAAAAAATCAACAAAACAAAAAGCTGGTTTTTTAAAAGAATTAACAAGATTGATGGACCCCTAGTCAGAATGACCAAGAAAAAGAGAGAAAAAGACTAAATAAACAAAATCAGAAATACAAAAGATCAAATCACAATTGACCCCAAAGTAATACAAAAGATTATCAGAGATTACTATGTATACCTGTATGGAAACAAACTTGATAACCTAAATGAAATGGAGGACTTACTGACATCATACACCTCCCCAGGTTGAAACAAGAAGACACTGAGACACTAAATAGACCAATAACAACCCAGGAAATTGACTCTGTCAAAAAAAAAAAACAACAACAAAAACCTACCTACTAAAAAAAAGTCCTGGACGGGATGGCTTTCCAGTAGAATTCTACAAAATTTACAAGGAGGAGCTGATACAATCTTATTAAAATAGTTCAGGCAATTGAGAGAGATGGAATTCTCCCCAAATCATTTTATGAAGTTAACATCACACTGATATCCAAGCCGGGTAAAGATCCATCAAAAAAAAAGAGAACTACAGGCCAATATCCCTTATGAACATAGATGCAAAAATCCTCAACAATATTCTAGCAAATTGGATCCAAAAACACATCTCAAAAATCATCCACCTTGACCAAGTAGGTTTCATCTCCAAGATGCAGGGCTGATTCAACATTCACAAGACCATAAATGTAATTAAATACATCAACAGGTGTAAAAACAAGAACCACGTGATTATCTCATTAGATGCAGAAAAAGCTTTTGATGAAATTCAGCATCCCTTCTTGATAAAAACCCTCAAACACCTAGGTATAGAAGGAACATACCTCAAAATAGTAAGTGCTATCTACGATAAATCCACAGCTAACAGATTGCTAAATGGACACAGAAACTCGAAAATTTCCCTGAAAACTGGAACAAGACAAGGCTGCCCACTCTCACCCCTCTTGCTCAACAATGTGTTGGAAGTCCTAACTCGGGCAATTAGACAAGAGAAAGAAATCAGGGGCATCCAAATAGGAAACAAGGAAGTCAAGTTATTCCTCTTTGCTGATGATATGATCCTATACCTTGAAAATCCAAGAGAATCTGTCAAAACCTGCATGCACTGATAAAGGACTTTGGCAAAGTCTCAGGATACAAAATAAATGTACAAAAGACAGTTGCATTCCTATACGCCAACAACAAACAGTCAGAGACCCAAATTAAAAGCACAATCCCATTCACAATAGCCACACAAAAAATGAAATACCTCGGCATCTTCCTAACCAGAGAAGTGAAAGACCTTTACAATGAGAGCTATAAAACACTGCTCAAAAAAAAAAAAAATCCAAGAAGACACAAACAAATGGAAAAATATTCCATGCTCATGGATAGGAAGAATCAACATTGTTAAAATGTCTATCCTACCAAAGGCAATCTACAGATTCAAAGCAATACCCATTAAATTACCAACATCATTCTTCTCAGACCTGGAAATGACAATACAGAAATTCATATGGAAACATCAACAACCATGAATAGCCAAAACAATCCTTAGCAAAAGAAACAAAGCAGGAGATATCACACTTCCAGACTTCAAACTTTACAATAAGGCTACAGTAATCTATACAGCCTGGTATTGGTACAAGAACAGGCCTATAGACCAAGAGAGATTTCAGAAGCAAAGTCTCAATTTCTCAACCAATTCATCTTTGACAAAGCTTCCAACAGCAACCACTGGGGAGAGGAGAACCTATTCAGTAAATGGTTCTGGGAAAACTGGTTAACCACATGCAGAAGATTGAAACAGGACCACTACCTATCAGCATACACAAAAATCAACTCTAAATGGATCAAAGACCTAAATGTAAAACCTCAAACTATAAGAATCTTAGAAAACGCAGGAGACACCCCTATGGAAATTGGAACTGGCAACCAATTCCTATTCAGAACCCTAAAGGCCAATACCTTACAAAACAAGATAGATAAGTGGGACCTCATCAAACTAATGAGCTTCTGCAAAGCAAAAGAAACCATCGAGAGAGCAGGGAGACAGCCCACAGAATGGAAAAAAACATTTGCCAACTGTATATCTGACATAGGCATAAAATCTAGGATCTACAAGTAACTCAATCGCACTGAAAGGAAAAAAGCAGACAGCCCCATTAAAAAGTGGGCAAAAGGCATGAATAAGCCGGGCTCGGTGGCTCAGCCTGTAATCCCGCACCTTTGGGAGGTTGAGGTGAGTGGATTGCCTGAGCCCGCAGGTTCGAGACCCGCCTAGGCAGCGAGACCTCATCTCTACAATAAATCAAAAAATCAGCTGGGCATGGTAACACATGCCTGTAATTCCGGCTACTCAGAAGGCTGAGGCGGAAGGAACGCCGGAGCCCAGCAAGCGAGGCTGCGGTGGCCAGGAGCAGCCATTGCACTCCAGTCTGGGCGACAGAGTGAGACTCCAACTCAAAAAAAAAAAAAAGGCATGAATAGATGCTTCTTAAAAGAAGAAATACAGGCAGCCAACAGACACATGAAAAAGTGGTCAGCCTCAATCATCATCAGAGAAATGCAAATCAAAACCACATTGAGATATCACCTAACCCCATTAAGAATGGCTATCATTAATAAAACAAACAACAGATTCTGGCAAGAATGTGGAGAAAAAGAAACGCTTCTGCACTGCTGGTGGGAATGCAAACTTGTGCAACCTCTCAGGAAGACAGTATGTCAATTTCTGAAAGAACTAGAAATTGACCTTCCATATGACCCAGCAATTCCCCTATTGGGAATATACCCAGAGGAACTCTTATCATTCTACAAAGAAAAAAAAAATACCTGCACATGTATGTTTGCTGCAGCTCTATTCACAATAGCAAAAACATGGAACCAACTATGTTGCCCATCAAAGTTGAACTGAGTTAAAAAAGTGTGGTACATATACACAATGGAATATTATGCAGCCATAAAGAAATAAAAACGTATGAACTTCTCAGCAACTTGGATGCATTTGGAGTCGATCATACTCAGTGATCTATCACAGAAACCAGAAACAAAGAACAAAGTATCATATGTTCTCACTCATAAGCGGACCTTGAACAATTATAATACTATAAGAAAGGGATTGGCTGTAGTGTGAAACTGTCAGGGGAGAGGGTTATGATTGCAGTTGAGGGAAACTGCTAGGGAGGGAGGGGCATACCTCGTCAACAAGGGTACCTGCATAATCAACGTTTGTATGCCTAACCCTGAATTATACCCCACATCTTTATAATAATAAGAAAAAAAGAGACAGGAGATTGGCTGGTCATTGGAGCAGTCAGAAAATAAACGTTTACAAATTAAGTTTGTCATCTTCTATGGAAGCATTTCATGGTGCCCCAAAACAATAGTACAACTGTATCATCAAAGACCACTGACCAGATATAACAATATCAATAATAATAAATTTGAAATAGTTTGAGAATCACCAAAATGTGACACAGAGACAGGAAGTGAGCACATACTGGAAAAATAATGCCAATAGACTTGTTCAACACACAGTTGCCACAAACTTTCAATTTGTAAAAAAATAAACAGACAGTATCTGTGAAGTGTAAGAAAGTAAAGCACAATAAAATCAGGCATGACTGTAGATTAAACTATTTCAAAAATCTTAGTAAGTTCTATAATGAGAAAATTATCAAACTTGAACACAATTTCATAACATTTAAAAAGTATAACCATATTTTAAAGGCCATTCTAAATTGATTTTTACAACTCTCTATTAAGTGATTATGGAACAAAAGGAAAAAAGACCAATAAAAATTACAGATTTTTTTTAAAGCATTTTATTCAAAAAACACATATTAGAATTTAAGGCATCAAATAAATCACTAATCAGAAGAAAATATGTGAGTTAAATTCTCAATTTAAACAGCTGAAAGAGAATAAATAGTAAACCAAAGCATAGAGGAACAAAATATAATAATATAATATAACAACTTTATTAAGTTAGAAAATGTTAAATAGTAGAAATGTTAGTATTTTTAATAAAAATAAATCAATGGCTAAACTAATCATAAAAGAAACAGAAATACACAAAATAATAAATGACAGGGGAGAAGATAAACATTAAAATAAATTTTTAAATCGTGAGTATTTTGCACAACTTTATGCAAACAAACTTGAAAATCTAGATGAAAAGGATAATTCTATAGGAAAACTTCTTTACCAGACTGATCTCAGTAGAGACCGAATGTGTAAACAAACCAATTTCCATAGAAGAAATAGAGATAATTAACAAAGAGCTACCTCACATACAGAGCATCAACTCCAGCTGTTTTCACAGAGAAATTCCAAAAAACCTCCATGGATGAAAGTAAGTCCAAATAATTCCAGAGCATAAGAAGAAAAAAGAGGAAACTTCCAAGTTCTGATTTTCTTTGTACACAGCACCTTGATAACTAAGCCTAGAAATAACATCTTAAAGGAAATAACATTTATGAATATGTATTCAAAATTTTAATAAAAATTAGCAAATGGAGTCCAATAGTACATACAAAAAAACACATTATTGTCAAATGTTTATTTATTCTAGGTATGAAAAAAAGAGCTTTATGTTTAGAAATCTATCAGTGTACTTCATTATATGAATAAATATAAAAAGAAAAATTACCTGATTATGTCCATAACTGTTGAAAACTTAAAAGGAGATTCAAAAAATTTTAACATTCATTCTAAGTAAAACAGGAATTAATGAGAGAGAGAGAGTCCTCAAGCTAATATCTGACTTCATTGACTTAATAGGAAACACTAAAGTACCCCCTTTATGGTCAGAAACAAGGCAAAAATGTTCACTGTCTTCAATTGTAATCCTGCATTGTATATATTAATAAATGAAATCAGTTAAGAGGAAACAATTAGAGACATAAGAATATAAAAGGAGAATTAAAACATCCTATTTGAAGATGGCATGATAGTATACATATAAAACCTAAGAGAATTCAATGATTAAACCAAAATGAAAAATAAAATTCAGAACAGTAAATATAAAAATAAATAATATGCACAAATTAATGTACTCCATATGTACAAATCATGGTTAGAAGTTACAATGGAAGAGGAACACGATTTATGGTGACCAATACAAAATTTAGTACTTACAAGTAAACAGCAAGTGATGTAAAAAAAATCTTAAAGGAAACTTTAAAAACCTCTGAAAGATAGAAAAGTGGATTTGAACAATTGGAAAAATATCTCTTTTCTTGGATACCTTTAGTCATCATCAAGAAGATGTCAAGTCTTACCATGTTAATATGGAAACAATATCACTCCATAAAAATATTAAGAATAATATGTTTTGAATGAATGAAAGTTAATTTTAAAATTTTATGAAGAATAATTATGGTAGAAAAATCCTTCAAAAAGTGTTATATAGAGTGCCTAGCCCAAACAGATGTTAAAACATAATTAAGGCAGAGTATTTTTGGAGTATGAATGGAACAGAAGAGAAAGTCCAGAGACAGATCTATGTACATAAATTTAATATATAATAAGCTAGCATTTCCAATCACTAAGGAAAATATGTACTTTTAAATTAAAAGTATTAATATAATGGATATCCCTTTGGAAGATATAATATCAGATCTATACCTTACATACATCAGAACAAACTAAAAATGAATCAGATATCTAATTATAGAAAATGAAATCATATATGTCCTACAACAGAACACGGATTAATTCCTTTATAACTTCACTGTAGGGAAAAACTTTCTACCTCTGACTCTAAATCCAGATACAGCAAAAGATAAATTAAGCTACATAAAGTATTTTAAAATAACTTCTTTTCAGGAAAGAAGACACCTTAAGCAAAATCAAAAAAAAAAAAAAAAGGCAAAATGTGAGAGTATTTGCAACACTGACTGCAGATAAAAGGTTAATATTCCAAAAACTTAAGAACTCTGAAAAATGAGCAACAGATGTGAACATATGCACCATAGAAAAAAATATATACAAATGCTCCCAAATTGCATGCAAGATCCTCCAGGTCACTTAATTTATAAAAATGCAGATTAAAACTATGCTGATTGACTATTTCAACGTATCAAATTGACACAAATCCAAATCTTGAAAATATACCTGCTGGTGAGGCTCTGAAGAAACACATTCTCATATAACATTATACCAGCCTGATGGAGAAGAATTTGGCAATATATAGTAAAACCAAATCTATCCTTTGATCTAGCAATTCTACTACTAGGAATTTACTCTGAGACTGTATCTCCACAACTACAAGAAACATTTGTAGAAGGGTATTCATTGGAACATTATCTACAGCACCAAAATACTGAAAACAACTTAAACTCCCAGCAGTAGCAGACAATAGATGTTTATAAACTACTGTATATCCAAACAATGGAGCACTTTGTAGCTGTACAAAAAGACTGAAGAAGATGTCAGCAAACTGATAAGAAGTGATTTCTAGTATATATTGTTCAACGACAAAATAAATCTTGCTCCAACTCAAAAAAAAGGAAAAAAAAGAAAAAAGAAATCTTATTACCTATTGTGTAAGAATGAAGAAGACATACATTAAGCAAGTTTGTGTAGATACTGCTTAATCTTTAAAAACAGACACATAAAAATAAAACAAAAATGAATGAAAATGGTTACCTATTGATGGTAGATGGGAACAAAGTAAAAGAGAAAGAAAGAGAACACATTTTTTATTCATCTATATACATATAGTATTTGACATGTGAATACATCAATTAATAGAAATTATGTAAGTTAAATCAAGAATACAAAACCACTAAAATTGAATACCAATGCAAGCAAATTTAGCTGTTTAGCAAATTAATAACATAATGCTGGAGAGGATGCAATGAAAAGGGAGCACTTCTACACTGTTGGTGGAAGTGTATACTAATACAGTCTCTGTGGAAAACAGTGTGACAATTCCTAAAAGATCTAAAAATCAACCTCCCATACAACCCTGCAATCTCCCTACTGGGAATATACCTAAAGAAACTCAAATCACTCCATGAAAAAGAGACCTGCACACACATGTTTATTGCAGTATTATTTACAATAGCAAAAACATGGAACCAATCATGCTGCCCATCGAAAGAGACCTGGATTTTAAAAATGTGGTACATATACACGATGGAATATTATGCAGCCATAAAGAAGGACGAAATTATGAACCTCTCAGCAACTTGAATGGACTTTGAGGCGATAATACTGAGTGATCTATCACAGAAACAAAGAACCAACTATCACATGTTCTCACTCATAAGTGGACCTTGAACAACTATCATAATATTATAAGAAAGGGATTGGCAGTAGTAGGAATCTGCAGTTGGAGGGCGTGCCGGCATAATGAACATTTGTATACCTAACCCTGTATTGTACCCCACATATTTAAAATAAATAACTTTTTTAAAAGAGTGTAAACATGCACACACACACAAATAATTTAAATAATTTTTGAACATAGTACTGTGACTATAAAGCTTTAGCAGTATGTATTTTAAAGACAAAAAGAAGTTTATTTTTGTGTGTGTGTCTACCTTCTTTTTTTTTCTTTTTTTTATTATAAAGATGTGGGGTACAATTCAGGGTTAAGTCTACAAATACTGATTATGCTTGTACCCTTGTTGATGAGGTGTGCCCCTCCCTTCCCTAGCAATTTCCCTCAACTGCCAATCTCACTCCCTTCCCCTGACACTTTCTCACTACTGCCAGTCCCTTTCTTATAGTATTATAATTGTTTAAGGTCCGCTTATGAATGAGAACATATGGTACTCTGCTCTTTGTTTCTGTGATAGATCACTGAGTACGATCAATTCCAAATCCATCCAAGTTGCTGCAATGTCCATATGTTTGGACAAAAAGAACTTTAAAAAGGATTTTAAGTTTACTTAGCAAGTTTGCTATTGGTAGTGACATTCATATAGTAATTCTGAAAACGTCTTGTGAGTCCTTCAGGACACAGTAAAATGAGTAAACAGATTGATGTTGGAAGTCAAGATTCTCACTGTAAGAATATTAAGACTCAAACATAGACTGAAGAAAAGTGAGGAAGAGCCCTGCAGTGTCACTGTAGTATAAGAGATACATATACATACACACATTAAGTACATGTTTATATCTTTCTAGCTCTATCCCCTGAAAGATTACAGGAACAAGTAACACACCATGAATCCAAATCTTGAGTACCTAAATACAGTTTCCCACTAAAAGGAACTAGGGCTCCTTGGAGAAATGGTTGATTCCAGATCTTGAGCAGAAAAGTGTTAGGTAAATTTGTAATATATAGCTGAGCCAGAAAGGAAATAAGTGTTCAAAGACTGATAAGGACAAATCAAAGGACACAGAGGTCAACTTGAAGGGGCTTCTACTGCACATATTTGGAATCATTATAGCATGTCAAAAATAATAATGGCAGTGGATGATAACATATCAAATATAAAATAACAAATCAAATATAAAAAGAAATTCTTAACTCTAATGATATTTCAAAAAATAAAAGTAGTGAAGAGAAAGTTCTTGCTTAAAGAAGGTTTATGAGTAAATGTAAAATTAATGCTATAAATATAAAATCACCATTTTGCAGCCATTGACATAATAACTGATTGCTAAAAATATTGAATAAAATTTTGTCAAGAACAATTTATTCATATAATCTTAAATCATCACCCACAAATATCTATCAACTGAAAGAGAAAAGATTAACTTTATAAAGGAAAAACCTCAGAGACTTTAGATAAATGAAATAATTAAATAATAAAGCATCGATACATTGAGAAGGACACAAGCTCACCTATTTAGTATTCTTAACAAGAATGTTTAACCTGATTCTAAAAATACAGAAATAATCAATGGAACATTATACAAAACAACTGGCCTGGACTTTTCAAAAGTCTCAAATTCAAAAAAGACAAGAAAGGATTCAAATAGATTAATTCAATTAACCAAGTATATTGAATGATCCTTGAATGAATCATGAGTTGAAAACTAAAACAGCCATAAGGGATATTAATTGAATAATTGGGGAAAGCTTAATGTGAACTGATATCAGGTAATATTTTTGCAACAGCATTTTGTATTTTGGATGTGCCAACAGCATTAAGGTTATAAAGAAGAATGCCCTTGTTTTGAGGGGATAGATGTTGAAGTATTTAGGGTTGAATTATCTTGATGTCTGCAACTGATTTTTAAGTGGTTCAATAAATATATATCTATATATGGAGAGAACAGAAAGATGAGAGAGGGAGATTGCAAATGGGGAGAATTGATAACAAATGGTGAATTTAAAGAAACGGCATATAAGAGTTCATTATATAATTTTTTAGGTGTGAAATTTTTCAAAGTAAAAACTGTGGAAAATGAAAAACTCATTTAGCATCAATAAACAGGGACATATGAACAGCCAACAGACACATGAGAAAATGCTAAGCCACACTAATCATCAAAGGAATGCAAATCAAAACCACATTGAGATACCACCTAACTCCAGTAGGAATGGCCATCATTAATAACTCAAAAACTACAGGTGCTGGAGAGGATGAGGAGAAAAGGGAATGCTACTACACTGTTGATGAGGGTGCAAACTACTTTGACTTCCATAGGAAATAGTGTGACTAGAAATTGACCTTCCATATGACCCAGCATTCCCTCTTCTGGGAATACACCCAGAGGAACTCAAATCATTCTACAAAAAAGATACCTGTGCACACAGGTTTATTGCAGCCCTATTCACAATAGCAAATATATGGAACCAACTGTGTTGCCCATTGAAAGTTGACTGAATAAATGGGTACGTATGCACAGTGGAATATTATGCAGCCACAAAGAAGGACAAAATTATAGACTTCACAGCAACTTGGTTGGATTTAGAGTCTATCATATTCAGTGATCTATCACAGAAACAAATAACTGAGTACCCCACGTTCTCACTCATAAGTTGACCCTGAATATCTAGCATACTCCGACAAGAAAGGGATTGGCAGTAGCAGGACACTGCCAGGGGAAGGGACAGGGCACATAAGGGTACCTGATCTTAATCCAGGTGAAATGAAGTCCCATGGGAGGCCCAAACTTCACCTGTATGTAAACCACTTATGTACCCAATCCTGACTTGTACCCTACATCTTTAAAATAAGAAAAAATAAAATAAATAACATTTTTTAAAGTATATAGTTGAAAGATCCTAGAAATTATTATTTTAAGTGACACAAATCCAAAATTGAGGCATAATAATAAAATTATTGCTAGGTTATCTAACAGTCTTTGTCACCTAAAAAAAGGATAATTAAAGGGAAAGCATGTGTTGTTTGTTTATTTAAGGAAGTATTTCTATCGAATATTCCTATCCGAATACAATTTTCTCATAATCTGCCCTCATCCACTAAATATGTGTAGCAATTCACAAGAATGTTGATGCTTGAATAGTCCTAGAAGAGTATTGTAGATTTTGAGGTAAAAAGAAGTTAAACTAGGGTCATAAATTTAATGACAGCAAAATCACCAATTAACTTCTACACAGGCATCAGGGAACCCTGGCTTCCATTCCCACCTTTAATGCTTACTAGACATAAAGTCACCATCTACCTTGTTTAGATTTTACATTTTGATCCATAAAATATGAATATGAATGCCTGTGTCACTCTTTGCTCTGAATAATTATGGGTTAAAAAATTAATACCATGTAATAGCACAATGTCTGGCCAGATTAGGAGCTCCATAAATGTTAGCTGAATCTGAATCTGTTATTGTCTAATAAAATCAGTGGTGTAACCTGTTTTTGACACTTGAACTTAATTCTTTCTATATTAATAATAAAGGCATCCGTGTTGTCTGCACAGGAGAACACGCTGAAGTTAAGTACTCCCCAACAGAGTCACACCTTCGATTAAAATTTGTATGGAATGACAGTTCTCAAAAAGGCACATGACCACATGAAACTAATAAGAAATTCTCATCCATAATTGATCCACAAGCAGTTATTAATAAATATATTTCTCTAATAGCTGTTCAGCTGATACACTGATGTTATTAAATAAAGCATTATGAAATAGTGTAATCATTCCAAATAAATACACTTAAAATAATTTTACCTCTTTTTTTCAAAGCAGTATATTGAGTCCATTACATTGCAATTTCATAATTATTAAATCATTTCCAAGCATTCTAAGTATGCAGTTTCCCTTTTTACAAATATATGCCCAAATTATCTGAACAGAGTCACCTTATACATGAACAAAGCAGGCGGTAATCTATGTGGCATATTTTGAGAAATGGCAGAAAAATCCTCAGTCCATTACCCCTTTAGTAAGATGACAAAAAGGTGCTAACATCAATAACCCTACAGAAAAGACCAGCAATTGAAGACTCCCTCCCATCCTCAAAGATATTTTAAGAGTTTGCATCACTTTTTAATATACTCCAGTAGGGAAAGGTGTATAAAGGAAGAGAGGGAGTTAGATGGAGGAAAATCATCAATTCACTATTTTTCCAAAGGATAAACTCTGTTATATAGATAGCAGATTATAGAACCAAAGCCAAACAGAGCATTTGGGTGTCCAGGCTGCAGAGAAGACCCTTTCTCCCACGCATTCATATTAAATACACACCAGCCCCTTTTTATACTAGAAGAAGAGAAAAGTTTAGCTGGCACCAGAAGCCATAAATTGAGACAGACAAGAATACTGGAGAAAGCCGGGCTCGGTGGCTCAGCCTGTAATCCTGTGCCTTTGGGAGGCTGAGGTGGGTGGATGGCCGGAGCCCGCGGGTTCAAGACCCGCCTGGGCAGCGAGACCTCATCTCTACAATAAATCAAAAAAAATCAGCCGGGCGTGGTAAGCGCATGCCTGTCATTCCGGCTACTTGGAAGGCTGAGGTGGAAGAATCGCCGGAGCCCAGCAGGTGAGGCTGCGGTGGCCGAGAGCGGCCACTGCACTCCAGTCTGGGTGACAGAGTGAGACACCAACTCAAAAAAAAAAAAAAAAAAGAAAAGAAAAGAAAAATGGAGGAGGTATCATCATTCCCTGCCTGACCCATCCAAGTTCCAGAGATAAGGTGAGGAGGGGACAGAATTGTTTTATGAGAGAGTTACTGTGATTCTTAGAAGGCCAAGACCAAAGCTGTTGGAATATTTTCATTAGAGTCTCAGCACAAGTGCATTTCTGAGTTGCGGAAAGAGCCTTTCTGCCCGCTGTTTCCCCACACTCTGCAGTCTTTCTTTCAGTATGGTTGGAAACTCTGTGAATGCTGCTAGCAGCACCCAGGGGGAAAAGGAGGGCCACTGTCAGCATGGACAGGAAGGGAATCTCTGTGAAGCAGCTCTGTGGGTAGAGACTTGATCAGTGAAGAGCAACACAAAAGAAAGAATATTTGTTCCTTTTGGAAAACTGGGACTATGGGCAAATGTGAGATCTGCATCCCGTCAATTTATACTATATGCTACCACTGAGTTAGTCTCTCTAAGAGTCCGTTTTATGCTTTTTTGGTAAAATTTTTCACCAAAAATCTTTAGATATTTCTCTACTATAGGATAAAGAAAACATTCTGATCATGACCTAACAGAATGTAACCTCAGCTAACTCCCCATTACAGTAAGTCCCCTACATAAGAACCTTCGAGTTGCAATGTGCATTTGAATGTGCATTTGTGTGTCCAATCACATAAGTTAGTTCATATGTCTGGGGTACATATAGTTCATGATTTACTGTAATGCATATGTATCCCAGACATATGTGCAATAAGATTTAAAATATTTTATTTTCTGTGTTTTTTATATATTATTTGTGTGAAAAGTGTTATAAACCTATTACAGTACAGTACTATATAGCAAATTGTGTTAGTTGGGAACCTAGGCTAACTTTGTTGGACTTACAAAAAATTGGACTTATGAATACACTCTCAGAACAGAAAACATTCACATGTAGGGAACTTGCAGTAATTAGTTATAAGAATCTCATATAATCTAAATATGTTTGCTACTCCTTTGCCTTCCAGTTTCTCACCTTGATTGAAGCATATGATTTCATAAACTTGGCACAGCCTTCTGTATCCTCTCCTGCCCATCTCAACACAAGGCAGGTACTACTTATTCCGTAAACACTTCCCAGGCTCCAGCAAACCACCTGGACTTACTGCTTCTCCCAAAATACAACTCAAATTGTTCAGATTCAGATATTGGCATTGCAAACTTTAAAAAAATGTGGCATGAGATTTTATCAATCAT
The DNA here is from genome assembly GCA_027257055.1 of Cephalopachus bancanus. Classification (NCBI taxonomy): domain Eukaryota; kingdom Metazoa; phylum Chordata; class Mammalia; order Primates; family Tarsiidae; genus Cephalopachus; species Cephalopachus bancanus. The sequence goes on along the minus strand of JAPVLO010000005.1, from coordinate 8,234,719 downwards.
ATATATATATATTGTTTGGGAGCATCTTTTTTCTGTTGTCTAATTTGGTATTTCACCTTTAAATTTTATATTTGTCTGGCTTTCCCATTTAGAAAGTAGGTTTCTTGATGACAGGTTCTGTTTTATTTTCATCTTTGAATGTTCCACAGTGCTTTACACTATGAACTTCGCAGCAACTTGGATGGTTTTAGAGTTTATAATAACCAGTGATCTATCACAGAAACAAAGAACTGAGTTACCACATGTTCTCACTCTTAAACGGATCCTGAACATTTTCCATAATACTATAAGAAAGGGATTGGCAGTAGTAGGATACAGCTGGTGGGGAGGGAGGAGAAGGGAGTGGCATACAACATCAATAAGGGTACCTGATCTCAAACCAGGCGAAGTGGGGACCAAGGTGATGCCCAAACTTTACCTGTACAATGACCATTTGTATACCTAGCCCTGAACTGTACCCCACATCTTTAAAATAAAATTTTTTTCAATAAATAAATAAATATTTTTGGTGGATAGATTGATTCATTTATGCAGCATGGTGTTAAGAAAAAAAAAAAGATAAAATCAACTGTGTGACTAGGGAACCACATTTTGAGATGTTACCCTTTCCTCTATCCAGAAAAGTCTCTTCTCAATTCTAATCTTAAATTTCTAGTAAGTGAGATGAAGTCAAATAAGGAGGCCACAGCCAGCTAACACACTTCACAGCAAAAATTTTCCCAACTCGCAAACAATTCATCAAAGAAATAGAATGTTCATAGTTCACTCTTCTTTCAGGTTTACCAACAGTGAATATGTAACTACACAGTCTGAAAATGAGAACCAGCTCAAAGACCATGATCTTCTTTTTATTCTCCATTATGCATCATTTTAAAGAAATTTAATAAAAAAACAAAAATTGCCAAAGATATCTAAGATCTAAACAAGTTATTTATATTTATATGTAAAACATATGTTTAGGCAACAAAATGAAATCTCTGTTTTCCAAGTTCTTTGTTGATTAGTCAACCACACTGAAAGAAAGACTGAAATGGTTTTCTTGCTCTTTTGCCACTTTCTTCATTAAGAATCAAAAATAGTTATCACATTAAACCATCAGCTGCCCGAAACTCCTATTTCTATGGTGCAGTCAAAGACTATTAAGAATTATTAAACATAAAACGACAGGATGTTTTATTTTAATCGTTTCTTGCATGCATCAAGAAGCATTGCGTTCCCTTCTTATATGAAATCTCGCCGCTCTTCCACTGCTTTACTCATACATTAACATTTATAAATCTTTAAGTCACAAAAACATACAGTAAGAAGAAATCTCCTTTAGTCATTAGTATGAGAAATCAACCTCAAGTTAGATTCAACACATTTCAAAACAAAATGAAACCACCGATCCCCAACCTTTCCTGCAAGAGGAATTAAACCGACGGAGTAGCCTCTGTTGGTTTTTTAAAAACAATACATAAAACTGAACGGATGGGGAGGGAGAGCAAAGAGTTGATTCACATGACCAGAGTGAAAAGAAAAACAAACACTATGGTTGCAAAAACATATATCCCATAACAAGTTCTTAAGACTCCCAGGTGCAACATCAGCAGCACTCGAGTCTCGATTTTTATTGTAATCTTGTGGCTTTTTATTTGTAACTTATATGAAAAGAATCATATTGATTGGGGCAGATTTAACTCAGTAAAACCTATTCTACTGAGATTGTCTGTGCTAGGTGATTTTATCAAGTTCTCTTTTGGTTTCATTTTCTTCCTCATCCCTATCCCCAAGGGAGGCTACAGCCCAGCTTGCAGAGCAAATTGCCCTAAATTGAGTTCTTTCTCTGGCATAGACAGGACTGCCTTTGGCTCCTCGGCTTGAAAACTTTATGCATTCTTTTTTCCTTCTTCCTTAACAATCCCCTTCCCTTTTTCCAATTAAAATGGAGAAGTTTGCACCGGTACCTGCTCCCAATTAAATGAATACTGCATTACCAGCCGCACTCCCGGATCTTCCCTACCCTCCCTTCATTAGCCTTATTCCTCTGAGGCTGCCTGGCTGTCTGCCAGGGACTTATGGCAAGAATTCAAAATCTTGCACACTTTATCCCCTCCAAATCATTCTTGAATATAAGCAGTCTGCTCCTTAGGCCCAGCATGAGAAATCCAAGAACGTGTTCAAAACGGATAGGGGGTTGGGAGGGAGAAAAGAGGAAAAAATGATTTATTTAAAAGGCTAAAAGCCTATGCAAAGAAAGACAAGCTAAGAGAGGTTAAGCTTCCCAGTTAATTGACCTTAGCTTCTTTTTTTAAAAGCCTGAGTAGGAAGAACAACAAATGACAGTTCAATGGCCCTGCTTTATTTCTAAGTGCCTTCATGCCTACAGGAAGTACATCATCATCTTCACACCTCAGGCATGCCGACTCCCAGCGCTCAAAATTGTGCACCATGACCGAAAAAAGCCAACCTTGGAAGCTTCAGCAACATATATATATATATATATATATATATATATATATATATAACACACACACACACACACACACACACATATATATACACATATATATGTGTATATATATGTATGTATATAAAGATCAACATGGAATTTTCCAACAAATGTGAATGCCATGGGGCCATTGCATCAGCCATACTCAACTGACACTTGGAATCAGTGAATGTGCATCAAGCTGTCATGAATGATGACCCAGGTGTCAAGCCACAGACACAAACGGGCATTCCGTGTGCTCCCACTGCTCTCTAAAACTGTGCAAATTCCGTTTACAGAACTTCTGAACATACTTGAGCAGAATATGTGATCAAATCTCAATTCTGGTACATCCTGTCTGTGTGACCCTGGGCAAGTTATTTAACTTCTCTGAGGCTCCTGGTCCCCATTTGTAAAATGGGAATAGTAACCATATCCTGCACAAAATGATGTTTTGTGGATTAAGGAGAGCATGTAAACCACTGAGCACAATTTGTGGCACGTGGTGCATACTCAGCTATTGTATATTCTTATTATTAATGCTCTTATTATTAATACAAAGCAAAAATACACCATATGATCTGACAGAAATTTTGGAGCTTTTCCCAGAATATGGCAAGGGCTAAAGACAATTTGCAGATGATTTTTAATTTTACAAAATTAAAAATGCACAGTTGGATTCTCAGAAGTTGACCCATGTTTGGCACAGACCCCAACACAGCTATGACACCCACTAAGGTCAATATTGGAAAACCTATCATTAAGTGGTAATTATAACTCATCAAATTCTTCAAGCACCTAAGAAAATATATCACTATTGTTGACTTTTTATAAGAGTAATATGTAATTGAACACTTCAAAACAGTCATTCCTAAAGTCAATTTGTTTCAGTTGTTAGAATTAACATAAAATTGTTTTATCTCCTAGTGAGAAACTTCCTAAGCATACCATAATGCCACAGTTCACCATTTTTAAAGAAAAGAGGCAAAACAGTGCAAAAAGCCACAATTACTAAATTTTTAAGTGGTTACATTGATGAAAAGACTTAAGTATTTGTATTTATGAAATGAGATAAATATTGTAAACCAATTTGAGCATACTGATATCTCTGTTCTGTACATAAGCTGAATAATTATTATCTGATGTATAAGAAACACACTATGTGTTGCCTAAGAAACCCACGGCATACTCTCAACTTGGGATGGCATTTTATATACCTATTTTTTATGTCTAAATGTTTTTATTGACATATAATAGTTATACATATTTTTATGGTACCTGTGATATTTTGATAACTGTATACAATGTATAGTAATGATCAAATCAGGTAACTGGGAAATCTATCACCTCAAACATTTATCTTTTATTTATGTTGGGAGCACTACACATTTTTCTTTCTGGAAAATAGCTATTTTTAATTGTTCAAATCCAGGTTGAATTTCCCAATGCATTTTGCATAATTATTAGGAATGCAAACATTGGAATCAGAATTGGAATTATATTACAGCTTCACCTTTTGCTTGCTATATAACCTGTAAAAAGTCATTTAACTTAACAGACCCTCAAATATAAAATAGGGCTAATAAAACCTGCAATGTAATTTTATTTGTAAGGATTACATTTAAAGTGCTTAACTTGAGCCATAAGAAGCGCTTCACTTTCATCATGATTATCATTATCACCATTGCTATAGTAATCTTTGATTATTGATATTTTTGACTTTTCAAGAGTTAATTCTTAAAATAGGAAAATAATGTGAAATACAAAGCAAGAGATTTTGACATATGTCAAATATGGATGGACCTGCATTGAACCCAGTAGAGGTAGCACACACTCACTGACTCATATCATGCATCTTTGAAGGCAGCTAAATTGGGATGAATCTTAGAGATGATACTTTAAGAATGGATAGAAAAATCTACTGCAGTCAGGAAGTTATGTAAATTGTTATTTAACAAAAAGACAGAATCACATATTCTAGCACAGAAGATATTAACAAAGTCACATAGAAATGGCAGAGCCAGGATGTAAACTCAGGTCTGCCAATTCCAGATAAAGATTTCTCACATGATCTCTATACTCATTAGGTCAAAGATGCCATGTCACCTGGTTACATGAGGGGGGGAAAAGTCTCAATAGGAAGGCATGAAATTTTGTCATGCCTTTGTTGTACTATCACAAGCATTTACAATTTACAAAATTAATTTTAATAAAAATTTATTCTAAACCCCTAAAGTGTCACAAGTACTCCCTTGGACTTGCCCTCCTGCTGTAGATATGCATCTACCTTGGTTAATGGCACTACCATCCACCTATCCCAGAAACTTGGGAGCCATCCTGCTATTTTTCCATTCAATTTGTCACCTTGTGCTAACAATTCTATTTCCATAACATTGACCAAAACCGAATCATCCTCCCCATACTGCCTGATTCAGGACTAGGTTGTTTCATGCCTGAACTACTGAAACGGTCTCCCAACTGATCTCCTTTATCTCAGTTTCTCACACTTACTGCATCCTCTAAATTTCTCATCAAAATAATCTTTCTAACACAGTCTTACTGTGCTATTCCCGATTTGAAACCGATCTCATGTCATGCCCTTCGCAGCCTGGCTCCTACATGCTTGTACCTCCCTACTCTCAGTTCCAATGCCTTCTGTGCACCAGTCATTTTACTTTCCATTTCTGTTCTTTGTTTATTACCTTATCCTATTCCTATAGTCTTTAATGCCCTTATTTTTCCCACTCAGCCAAAATATTATATAAGTGCTTAGAAAGAAATATCTATATAAGTGCTATACAGACTCATTAGATGGAGGTTCTGTCAGTTACTGAAAGAAGCGTATTAAGATCTTTTTGAATAGTGGATTTGTCAATCTTCCATGTAGTTCTGTCTCTCTTTGCTTATGTTTTCTTTTCTAAGTCCAATGCTTTATTATTAAATGTACTTTTAAAACTTATTTATTTAAAAGTAGTAGGTCCATTACTAAAATCCATATATAAATATATGACATCTACAATGAATTTTTACTGTAAATTAACAATTTATAACTGTATAAATGTATGGGGTACAAAGTGGCATTATGCTTATGAATACAATGACAAATAATTAAATCAAGCTAGTTAGCATATCTTTCACCTCAAATAGTTAACATTTTTTTGTAGAGAGAATATTAGAAATTTACTCTCTGAGCAATTTTGAAATGCACAATACTCTATTAGCAACTATATTTATTTTTAGTAATATTACTAGGTGTATGTAATTTCCTAATATGCATACATACATATTTATATGTTCCATTTAACTTTATATTGACATAAATCTACTCTGTATGAAAATAATATAGTAACAGCATCTTTCTTTTGGCTAGTAATTATCTTGGATACTTTTTTCCATCTTTTACTTTCATCTTTGCTGTGTCTTTATGTTTTAAGGGTGAATCTTAGATAGCATATAACTGAAATTTTAAAAATCCAACCTGACTATTTTTTATTGGAGAGTTCACTCAATTTACATTAATTGAGATTACTGGCCTATTTGAGTTTATTTCACTTTATTCATCTTCCTGAGACTGCCCTATTTAATTTTTCATCTGTCTCTTTTTTTACTTGCCTGTCTCCTTAATTCTCTCAGGAAGCATTTACTGAGCAACTGCTAACTTCAAGCATTATTCCAGACATTGAACATTGAAGCTTGGAGCTGACTGACAGGGATAGACAAGACTCTTACTCCTGAGGGAGATTACATCCTAGTGGGTGTGGTCAGACGATGACTAAGGAAACAATTGAATAGTAACATAGATAGTACTGAACATATTTTAAAACATATTCTATTCATTTTGTCTTTACTCTTCTTGGAAGCTCAGATTATTCTTTCCAGGCTTCAGGAGTAGTTTCGTAATGGGTTTCTCTTCCTGTTTCTCCTTTTTTCAGTTGATCTGTCTCACTAACATTTTCATATAGTGATTCAAATATTACTATTTCATAACTTAAAATCTTCACCGTCTCTCTCTTGGCTACTTCACTGAACAAAATACCTTAGCTCAACATTCAAAGTCCTCTACATAATGGGTTTGGCCTACATTTTTAGCTCTTTCTTCTATGGATCTTTATACATCCTCTACTCTCTAGCCAATTAAACTAGATAATTCCTATTATTAAACGCCATTAGTTATTTTTTCTACCTCTTTTTCTATTTCTTCATGTCTTTACATCAGATTCTTTTTTCTTTCCAACATTATTCAAAACACATTTGAAATTCTACTTCCCCCACAAAATACCATTTCTGATCTTATATATTTGTGAGTACTTCCTCTTTTGAATTTTCCTAACATTCATTGTTTTTTAACCTTTATTATAGGGGACCATCCTATATTTGTTTCATTTAAAATGCAAACTCCTTACTGGGAATTTTTACTTACTTCTATTGATTTCCAAGCACCGATAAATGCAGTGGTCTGCAAATAACACATAAGCAGTAAATAACTCTTGATTTACACTACAATCATGTCTAAGCCTGGCCACTACCAGATACCATCCATCTTGATGCTAACAGGCAAGACTGCATAAGTACCAGCAAATGGCTAACACATAAAAAATTATGTAGCCTTATTCTGGAGAAAATTGTTTTGAAAAGTAAAACATCAGCCGGGCTCAGTGGCTGTAACATCAGCCTGTAATCCCGCGCTTTGGGAGGCTGAGGTGAGCGGATTGCCTGAGCCCGCGGGTTCGAGACCTGCCTGGGCAACTTGATGAGACCTCATCTCTACAATAAATCAAAAAATTAGTCAGACGTGGTAGCGCGATCCTGTAGTTCCAGCTACTTGGAAGGGTGAGGCGGAAAGATTGCGGGAGCCCAGAAGGTCGTGGCTGTGGTGGCCAGGAGCGGCCACTGCACTCCAGTCTGGGAGACAGAGTGAGACTCCGACTCAAAAAAAAAAAAAAGAAAGAAAGAAAGAAAAGTAAAATATCTCAAACAGTCTCAGTTAAGTTTTTTAAAAATTAAATAGGCAATAGAAATATACTGAGATATACCTATACCTCTTAGTTAACAGCTAGAAGTATATTTTGCTTGCCAGAGATGGGGGGATTAAAAAAAGGGTGATGAAGGATTGGTGAAGAAGAGAAGAAAAGACAGAAAAGTATGTTAAGTATAGAATATTCAGATTTCCTTGAAAATGTAGGCAAATTATTAACACATTCATTTGACATTTTCTTTTTGGTATACATGCATGGAGCACCCACTATATGCTAAACACTGTGCTAAGCCCTGGGAGTATAAAGATGAATAAGACTTAACATTTGCCTTCAAATATTAAGCTGGAGCTGGAGCATAGTAGGAAGAAGATAAATAAACAGATAGTCAGAGGAAAATGTACTAAGTGTCATGACAGAAGGATCTGTGAAGTGCAACTGGAGAACTCAGGCAGGAGGTTCTGTAAAGGTTTCAGGTGAATTAGCTCTTCTACTGAGAAAACAGCATGAGAGCTGGCAAAGGCAGGCCTTCATGCTTTTAGAGCACTTAAACCCTCTTTTACTTACAGATATTACAGTGATAAATTGATCATATTTAAAGTTGTATTAATGTCACACCATGAAAGTATCACTATCTTATGCATATGCTGCTTTGAAATATTTTATGAACTTTTGATTCAACATAAGACAGTAAATGCATGCAGTTATTTATTCCTTACCCTTGAAAATCACACTAAACTGACAGTGGAAGGATTTTTTAAGACTTACAAACCTTTAGGATGAAAAAGAGAGGAGAAGATGCCAGATAAGTGATATAAAAAAAAATCTGAAAAGTCATAATATCAATGAATAGATAGTGATTACTTAACAAACCAGACAGCCTACAGACTGGGAAAAAGTATTTGCCAATTCCAGGTCTGACAAAGGCTTAACATCCTGGATCTACAAGGAACTCAAACGTGCTGAAAAGGGAAAAACAAACAACCCCATTATAAAATGGGCAAAAGATATGAACAGACACTTCACAAAAGAGGACATCCGAGCAACCAACAAACACATGAAGAAATGTCCAACCTCACTATTCATCAGGGAGATGCAAATCAAAACCACACTGAGATACCACCTAACTCCAGTCAGAATGGCCATTATCAACAACTCAAAAAATAACAGTTGCTGGAGAGGGTGTGGTGAAAAGGGAACATGTCTACATTGTTGGTCAGAGTGTAAACTAGTGCAACCTCTGTGGAAAGCAGTGTGGCAATTCCTAAAAGCTCTAAATATCAACCTCCCATATGACCCCACAATCCCCCTACAGGGAATATACCCTGAAGAACTCAAATCACTCTATAAAAAAGATACCTGCACACGTATGTTTATCGCAGTGTTGTTCACAATAGCAAGAACCTGGAAACAACCATGCTGCCCATCAAAAGAGGACTAGATTTAAAAAATGTGATACATATACACGATGGAATACTACGCAGCCATAAAAAAGAACAAAATCATGAATTTTGCAGCAACCTGGATGGAACTAGAGTCTATAATACTGAGTGACCTCTCACAGAAACAAAGATCCGAGTATCACATGTTCTCATTCATATAATGGACCTTGAACATCCAATGTAATACTATAAGAAAATGACTGACGGTACTGGGAAACTATGGGGGGAAGGAGGGAGATGGGATTAACAGTAGCAAATATCTGTCTGGGGATGGGGAAACACCTCTTATCAACAGGGTGCCTGAATGAAACGTAATTGTACACCTAACTCTTAACTGTACCCCACAAAACCATAATAAAAAATATTGATTATGGAAAAAAAGAGAAATGTCTAATAGGCTCTTTGTTCAGCTAAGAAATGAAATAGATGTATTTAACAAAAATAACAACCTTTTATTTTCAAACAAAATACTTTTAACCTTATATGAAATTAGTCAAATGAGGCTATTTTCCCAAATTTAATAAATTTGATTAAACTATTCAGCCCAGCCAGGCTCGGTGGCTCAGCCTGTAATCCCGCGCCTTTGGGAGGCTGAGGTGAGTGGATTGCCTGAGCCCGCGGGTTCGAGATCCGTCTGGGCAGCGAGACCTCATCTCTACAATAAATTTTTTAAAAATCAGCCGGGCGTGGTAGCGCATGCCTGTAATTGGCTACTTGGAAGGCTGAGGCGGAAGGATCGCCGGAGCCCAGCAGGTCGAAGCTGCGGTGGCCGGAAGCGGCCACTGCACTCCAGTCTGGGCAACAGAGTGAGGCTCCAACTCAAAAAATAAAAAATAAATAAACTATTCAGCCCTCTGCCAATTCTCAACAAACCAAGCAAGTGCTCATCAAAGAGCATAAGGAAAATTCAGTAATTAGCTCAAAATTTATAGACCTACATCTGAAGTGATTGTCTAAATCCCCATGGGAAAAAAAATAAAACCTAATTTTTCACCAGTGGAAATAATCATTTTATCTTTCCGGATTAAACAACCCCCAAACAGGAATAACCATCTTAAAAATGCTTACATAATACAAACCTACAGTTCCAAAATTATTTTCCTGAGGCATTAAAAGGTCGAATTTATCAATGTAACCAATAGCTTGACTAGTAAGCCTTCCAGAGTTCTGAGTTTCTTTTGATATGATAGTCACTTACCTGAGAGGCAAAGAGAGGGATTCTTAATATGTTTCCTCCTTAACAATTGAATAAAAGGGATCATAGTCTGCAATGGGAAAGTTTCAAGTGTGCATAAATATATGGTCTATCATCTGGTAATATTTAAGCTATTTGATAACTATCCTAGAAAATAATATTTTATCCTCACTATGCTAAACTTTTTAGGCTTTAATTTAGAGTCTAATTCATCAAAGCATTTTCTGGGGTAAGGAATGAGTCTATACACATAAGACAATTTCAAGAAAGGTATTCCTGATATCTTAACCAGAAATTATCTTACTCATCTCAGCCTGGAAATACAGGGTAAGTTCATTTCAATACACTAACCATTATAAAATAATTTTAGGAGACCATTGACAAGTGTAAAAATGACCTCAGTGTACTCACACTTTTTGTGCACAGAACCATGACAAAAGGAGTCAGAACCACCTCTGATGCCTTCTTACAGATGTAGACAAACTGGATTCCAAAAAGGTGTACACACCAAGGACATCTAGAAACCAAATGAAAAAAACGAACATCTCTAGATGTTGTCTGTGTAGACATAGGAGCAACTCAAATTTATAAAGCTCTGAGTGCATCATTAAGATAATCAAGCCCATAAAATGCAGCTTTGTTCTATTTCAATATTTCATCAAAAATAACATCATATCCTAAAACAGGGTTTTGTATATCAAAAACTAACTACTCTGTAATTTGTGTTAGCCTCAGTTTTCATTGCAGAAAGGACAAAATCTCAGACAGGGTGTTGACTTTTTATAGAGCTTTGATTCAAACATTTTATGAATTTTATAGCTAGAACTTTAATTCATCTCTGAGAAGAACATTTTAAGATAATTTAAGACAAACTTCGGGGCCAATGTCGCCTGAGTTGTAGTCGAATGTCTTAAAGGTAAAATGGAGCTGATATTAGCACTTGCACCCTGGAGTTATTAGGATTAAACCTAGCACAGTACTTGACACGTAGTATTTTTTAAATGCGAGGTTTATTATTTTAATTGTTATTCCCATTCATTCAAAATCTGCATATACTTCTAAGAACCACCCTTTTTACTCTCATCCCAGGTAGTAGCCTCTTTTTAATTAACAAAGGCAGCTATTATGAAAGATTGCTCTACAATCAGAAGAGAAAGGTAGTCTTGATGTGAAAAAAAAGAACTTTCAACAAACTCATGGACTACTTAAAAACACAAAACCAACAGCAAAAATCAGAGTTTTCAGAAACAAACATGAAACAGTTATCATTATATAATATCTGGTAAGGGTAGCAAGACTACATGATAAGAGCTGGCCTGTATCATGCCAATTCCCTCTTATACATTGTCACTATATGAGTATAACAAATGCCTTAGTTCTGTATTAACCTGTGTTTCCCCAAAATCTGTGCCAAAGATAATGCCTATGAGTAAATTATTTGAGAATGCAACTTTAGGAAGGATCAAGGAATAGGAAAAAATAAGACTGAAAGAAAATAAATATATATTATATCAAATAGAATATATTATCAAGTTGGTGCTATTATGAGCAACTAGTGGTTTAATCTAGTAAGACCTTCTGAGAAACCTTCTGAAGATGATTTCAGAACCATGTCCCCAGGTGAAGAACAGAAGATGCATTAATTCACAGGCATTCATTCCACAGTGATCCAGCGTTACTCAGCATGTTGCTACGTTTCTTGCCATTGTAGTTTGCTCATGAATGACTATCAAATCGGTTCCTCAGTTAATCTTATGCCATGTGTTGGTGAGGCACTATTAGTTTTCGTCTGCGTGAAATAAATCAAAGTGTGCAGTAACCATGGCTAAAACAAGTGTCGAGGATTTTAAATGATACAGAAGAGTTCGGCACATAAAAATCAATCAATGTAATGCATTACATTAATAGAACAAAGGGAGAAAACACATGATCATCTCAATTGGTTCAGAAAAATTTTTTTACAAAATACAACACTCTTTTATGATAAAAAATACTCAAAAAACTGGGATGGAAAAAATTTCCTCAACATGATAAAGGGCATTTAGAGAAAACTTACATTATATTCAAGAATAAGAAACTAAAAGTGTTCCCCCTAAGATCGGGAACAAGACAAAATGTTTACTTTCATCACTTCTATTCAGAATTGTGTTGGAAGTTTATCAATACCAATTAGGCAAGAAAAAGAAATAAAATGCATACAAACTGGAAAGAGGGAGCAAAATTATTTTTACCCACAGATGTCATGATCTTACAGAAAATTCTAAATAATCTAGCAAAAAGTTATTAAAGCTAATAAACATATTCATCAATGTTGCAGAAGAGATCAATACACAAAAATCAGTTGTAGTTTCATATGCTAACAACTAGCAATGTGAAAATGATATTAAGAAAACAATTTTATTCCTAATAGCATCAAAAATGATAACATATTTAAGAATAAATTTAACAAATAATTGCAAGATGTATACATTGAAAATTACAAAATGCTACTGAAAGAAATTAAAAGAAATAAATAGATGAAAAGATATGCAGAGTGCATGAATTGGAAGACTTATTATTAAAATACCAACACTACCCAAAGCCATCTACAAACTCAATGCAATCTCTATCAGAATCCTAATGAGACTTCTTTTTTTGAAAAAATAGAAAGCTGTTCCTAAAATTCATATAAAAATTCAAGTATCCCTGAATAGCCAAGAAACCTAGAGTAGACAAAATAAATTTGAAAAAATAAATAATTGGAGGACTCACACTTCTTGATTTCACAATGTACTACTCAGCTATAGTAATAAAAAAATGGTACCTGTATGATGATACAAATATAGACCAATGGAATAAAATTAAGAGCTCAGAAACAAACCTTGTGATCAACTGATTTTTGCCAAGGATGCCAAGACAATTCAATGGAGAAAAAAATTGGTTTTTCAACGAATGGTGCTGAGGCACATGGAATACACATGAAAAAGAAAGAAATTGGACCCCTACTTCACATCATATCTAAAAACTAACTCAAAATGGGTTAAAAGCCTGAAAGTAAGAGTTTTAGAAGTCTTAGAAGAACGTTTTAGAGTCTTAGAAGAAAACATAAGGGCAAATATTCATGATTTTGGATTTGGTAATGGATTCTTAGATAGGACACCAGAAGCACAAGCAACAAAAGAAAAAAATAGATAAATTGGGCTTTATCAAAGCTAAAAACTTGTGTACATAAGAGAAGACCAGCCAGGCTCGGTGGCTCAGCCTGTAATCCCGCGCCTTGGGAGGGTGAGGTGAGTGGATTGCCTGAGCCTGCGGGTTCGAGACCTGCCTGGGCAGCAAGACCTCATCTCTACAATCAATCAAAAAATCAGCCGGGCGTGGTAGCGCACGCCTGTAATTCTGGCTACTCGGAAGGCTGAGGCGGAACGATTCCCGGAGCCCAGCAGGTCGAGGCTGCGGTGGCCGGGAGCGGCCATTGCACTCCAGTCTGGGCGACAGAGTGAGACTCTGACTCAAAAAAACAAAACAAAAAAAGAGAAGACTATGAAAAAAGTGAAAAGACAACTTGTAGAATAGGAGAAAATATTTGCAAATTATATATCTGATAAACAAATAAACATACTTGAAAAAAATAAACGTACTTGAATCTACAGATGTTCCTGGCAGCACTATTCACAATAGTGAAAATGTGGAAATGCAAATGTCCATAACTTGAAAAATGGATAAACAACATGTGTTATATCCATGCAATAAAATATTATTCAGTCATAAAAATGTATGACTGATGCATTCTACAATATGCACAAACCTTGAAATATTATGCTAAGTGAACAAAGTCAGATATAAAAGTTCACAAATCACATGATTTCATTATATGAAACATCCAGAATAGAAAATTCCACAGACAGAAAGCAGATTATGGATTGCCAGTGGCTCAGGAAAGAAAGAATGAGGGATAACTACTTAATGGATACAGGGTTTTCTTTTGGGATGGTGAAAATATTTTGGAGCAAGAGAGAGATGAATGGTTACACAACACTGCAAATGTACTAAGTGTCACTGAATTGTAATACTTTAAAATAATTATTTTTATGCTGTGTGAATTTCAACTCTAATGTTTTAAACAATACACAAAAGTGTCCACAACAGTATTCTCAGTCCTCAGATTGCTATGGATCCAGCAGAATGAAGCTAAGTCACTTTCAAAGCAAATAACTGTTTCCTGAGTATTAGAAAACCCATTTGAGGGTGTTGGAGCAGCATATACGTTGGGAGGTCTTATGACTCATCCTTAGTTGCTTCTAGCCACCTAATGTTTTATCAGATGTCAGCAGGGGTCACTGTGAGTCAATAAATTACAACAGGCTTGTCAGTCCCCCACCTATATCTTAAAAAATGTAATACATATACATGATGGAATATTATGCATCCGTAAAGAAGGACAAAATTATGGACTCTACAGCAACTTGGATGGATTTAGAATCTATCATATTCAGTGATCTATCACAGAAACAAAGAACTAAGTACCACATGTTCTCACTTACAAGTGGACCCTGAACATTTATCATAATACTATAAGAAAGGGTTTGGTAGTAGCAGGACACTGCCAGGGGAGTGAGGACCACATAGCATCAATAAGGGGACCTGATCTTCAACCAGGCAAAGTGGGGACAAAAGAGAGGCCCAAACTTTACCTATATGATAACCACTTATCTACCTGATTCTGAATTATACACTACACCTTTAAAATTAAAAAAATAATAAACTACGATTATCCACCACCCTGTAGTATGCTATTCCAGAAGAATGCCTACATATTATGCTACAGATAACTACAATGATATCTATAAACAAGCTGTTTTAGCCAATAAATAGAGAGAAAAAAGTACAAAGGAAGGAAGGTATAAACACATTTTGGTTCTGAAATTATGTAAATATAATTGGAGTTGACTGCACAGCTTTATGGCTTAATAAATAAATCAGCTTCTGAAAATATAAATAATTATTTCAATATGTGCATGGGGAGTGTATATATCATTCTTAATAATGAAACATGCTATCATATCTTTATTCTCCTTTACACCAATGACTGTCCCATATACACTTTATTAGGTTTACTCGCTTTAAGAGATAATATTGGTCCCTGACCAGCTTTCAAAACAGTAGTTTTCAACATTTCTGGTCACATTTTCATATGGACCCAAAGACATGTAGCCCTAAGGCAAGTTAATAAATACTCTTGCTATCTAACTAAAGCTGTTTAAAACTATAACAATGAGGTCGTGCTCAGTGGCTCAGCCTGTAATCCCAGCACTTTGGGAGGCCGAGTTGAGTGGATTGCCTGACCCCACGAGTTCGAGACCCACCTAGGCAATTTGGCGAGACCTCATCTCTACAATAAATTTTTTTAAAAAAATAAAATTAGCCGGGAATGGTAGCGTGCACCTGTAGTTCCAGCTACTTGGAAGGCTGAGGCGGAAGGATCACCGGATCCCAGCAGGTCGAGGCTGTGGTGGCCGGGAGCGGCCACTGCACTCCAGTCTAGGTGACAGAGTGAGACTCCAACTCAAAAAAAAAAAAAAAACTATAACAATGAAACACACTCACACACACAGGCCCACACCAGTGCTGGTAGTGGAAGTGGTCAATCTCTTCCTTCTTTATCACCCCCTATTCTTCTTGGTAAAAGTTTTTCATGAGATTCAAAGACAAAAGACAGTGTGATTAATGTTGCAGATATTCAGGACTCCTAGAAAAGTATTCATAATTCTGACTAGAGAAAGATGTTAAGTCCACAAGTTCCCACATATTTTCATTTATTTCCTGACTAGAACTCTCTCCTCTCTGACCAAGTTGGGATCAACTTCTAAAGAGATTGTTTTTAAAGGAGCTCCATTAAATATTTATCATAACATTTACAGAATTTTGGAGGCTTTCAACTAAAAAGATATTTTGAGAAACCTTTGAACCTTGTGAGCTTAATGACTCACTGACCCACTCATGAAGTCATTACTGAGTCCTTTTCTCTTGGGAAAAAAATGAAATATAAAACTTGTAACGAATATCCACTGCACTTAAATTTCATACTAATGTTGATATGCCTTTTTACAAAACAAATAATAACCATGGCAGCAAAAGAAAAGGACATGCAATGCTTGCAAAAATTCCATAAGGAGTCTCTATTTATCCAGAAATTACACTAGTTTGCTGTTTAATATTTATGTTAGAGAATAGATTATCATAAGTTAAATGGTGCCCCCAAAAACGGTATGTCCACATTCAAATTTCTAGAACACGTGAGTGCTACCTTAGTTGAAAGAATAATTTTTGCAGATGTAATTAAATGTAGGATCTTAAAATACAACTCACCAAAACCTATGGGATGCATCCAAAGTTGTACTGTAGTTTACAGTGACAAAAGCCGATGTTAAAAAAGAAAGATCTTAAATAAACAACCTAACTTTACACCTCAGAAACTTAGAAAAAGAACAACTAACTAAGCCAAAAGTTAGTAGAATAAGGGAATAATAAGAATTAGAACAAACAATTAAAAAAGAAAAATGTACAAAAAATCAATATAATTCAGTTTTTTAAAAGATAAAAATGACTAATTTTTAGACTAAGAGAAAAAGAAAGAAGACTCAAATAAATAAAATCAGAACTGAAAGAGGAAACATTACAATCGATGCCTCAGAAATAAAAAGGATTATGAGGAACTACTATGAATAATTATAGGCCAATATGTTAGATAACCCAGAATAAATGAATAAATTTATAGGCACAATGTACCAAAAATGAATCCAAAAGAAATAAAAAGCCTGAGCAGACCAGTAACAAATAAGGAGACTAAATTAGTAATTAAAATGCAACCAACAAACATACCTCAAAATAGTAAGTGCCATCTATAATAAACCACAGCTAACATATTACTAAATGGGCAAAAACTGGAAACATTTCCCATGAAAACTGGAACAAGACAAGGCTGCCCACTCTCACCCCTCTTGCTCAATATTGTGCTGGAAGTCCTAGCTAGGACAATTAGACAAAAGAAGGAAATCAGGGGTATCCAAATAGGAAACAAGGAAGTCAAGTTATCCCTCTTTGCTGATGATATGATCCTATACCTTGAAAATCCAAGAGAATCTGTCAAAACCTGCTTGCACTGATAAAGGACTTTGGCAAAGTCTCGGGATACAAAATAAATGTACAAAAGACAGTTGCATCCCTATACACCAACAACAAGCAGGCAGAGACCCAAATAAAAAGCACAATTCCACTCACAATAGCCACAAAAATAAAATAAAATACCTCAGTATCTTCCTAGCCAGAGAAGTGAAAGACCTTTACAATGAGAACTACAAAACACAGCTCAAAGAAATCCAAGAAGACACAAACAAATGGAAAAATATTCCATGCTCATGGATAGGAAGAATCAACATGTTAAGATGCCCATCCTACCAAAGGCATTCTACAGATTCGAGGCAATATCCATTAAGTTACCAACATCATTCTTCTCAGAGCTGGAAATAACAATACAGAAATTAATATGGAAACATAAATGACCATGAATAGTCAAAAAAAAAAAAAATCCTTAGCAAAAGAAACAAAGCACTTCTAGACTTCAAACTTGATTATAAGGATACAGTAATCTAAACAGTCTGGTATTGGTATGAGAACAGGTATATAGAAATTCATATGGAAACATAAATGACCATGAATAGCCAAAAAAATCCTTAGCAAAAGAAACAAAGCACTTCCAGACTTCAAACTTGACTATAAGGCTACAGTAATCTAAACAGTCTGGTATTAATACAAGAACAGGCATATAGACCAATGGAACAGGATAGAGATTCCAGAAGCAAAGTCTCAATTTCTCAACCCACTCATCTTTGACAAAGCCTCCAACAACCACTGGGGAGAGGGGAGCCTATTCAGTAAATGGTGCTGGGAAAACTGGCTTGGCTGATCACATGCAGAAGTTTGAAACAGGACCCCTACCAAACACCATACACAAAAATTAACTCTAAGTGGATCAAAGACCTAAATGTTAAACCTCGAATTATTGTGTGTCAATATATGTGTGAGAATTTGATCTGAATTTTTTTGGTTTTTTGGTCATTCTGTTTTTCTTCTTTATTCTCTTTGTGCTAGGCATGTGTGTGTTTAGTTTTCTTGGGTTTTTTTTTGTAGTTGTTGTTTGCTTTGTTACATTTAATTGTTATTCCAGTTGGTTTTAGGGTGTGTGTGTATGTCCGTGTGTGTGTGTGTGTGTGTGTGTGTGTGTGTGTGTGTGCGCGCTCAATTGTTTTTTGCATTGGTTCCTGCTTTGCATCATCATATAGAATGGTGATGGGGAGTGGGTCTCAGGGAACACATACCACAATAAGTGAACATTGTAATTTGCAAGTAGTTTCTGAATCCTGGCTCCCCATCCCCTATTTTATACAAATTTCAAAAGCTACAAGAGATAGCAAAGCTTCCCATTCACTGTCCTATTTCAAAATAGAACAAATCCAAAACCTGGATTAGGGAAGCATAGAGGACTGAGCAAACATCAGAAGGGAAAGCCTCTCCCACTGACATTGAATAACAGAATTAAAGAGAAAAACAAGAGATCTGTCACAAATGAGGAAAAGACAAAGGAAGACCACAGGGAATTGCAAGTGTACCAAAGACAAACCTCCTGAAAAATCAGACCTTGGTGCCCAAATAATGGAAATCATCAATGACTGGCCCCAGAATATGACAGGGATTAGGGAATGGATGGAAAGAGTGAATAAGACTCAAGAAAGACAAGTTGCAACACTGAAAGAACTTGTAACAGAGATTTTGGCAATAAAAAAATTTCAGCCAGGAAATAAATAACAAGATGACAATCATGGAAAGCAGAATCAATCTAGATGAAGAAAGAATCTCAGAACCTGAAGACCAGTACATGGAATTAACCCAATCTGTAAAACACACAGAAAGAAGATTCAGAAAGAAAGAACAAAGCCTACAAGAGATGTGTGATTATATCAAGAGGCTAAATCTACACCTGATTGGTATTCCAGAAGAAGAAAGGGAAATGGAAAACAACTTGGACAAAGTATTCCAGGAGGTAATCCAAGAAAGCATTCCCCATCTCACCAGAAATGTGACCAGCCAAGCACAAGAGATGTAGAGAACCCCCACAAAACATCAAATGAGAAGACTAACCCCTAGACACATAGTAATTCACCTACACAAAAGAAAAAATCCTAAAGGCAGCAAGAAAGAAAGGTCAGACTACCTACTGGGGAAAACCAATCAAAATAGCAGCAGAACTATCAGCAGAAACACTACAAGCATGAAGGGAATGGAGTCCTATATTCAAAGTTCTCAAAGATAAACAATTTCAACCAAGAATTTCCTATCCAGCCAAACTCAGTTTCATCAGTGATAGAGAATTAAAATCCTTCCCAGACTTCCAATCCCTAAGAGATTTTGCAGCTTCCAGACCAGCTCTACAGGAGGTACTTAAAAAGGTATCAAGCACCAAAGAAAGAAAAAGGAATGACCACACACAACCAAGAGAACACCAGAACACAGAATCAACAGAGAATATAACACCACAAGAAACTTGAAAACACACACATGCATCAACCCCAAAGCCAAAAGAAAACAAGCAAAGAAAAAATTTTATAAGAACCTCACGACAGTGATAACCAATCACATTAATAATCAGTCTGAATATGAATGGACTAAATGCACCACTGAAAAAGACACAGAATGACAAATTGAATAAGAAACTATGACCCAGTTATTTGCTGCATCCAGGAGACTCATCTCACCATAAGGGATGCAAACAGACTCAAAGTTAAAGGATGGAAAACAAGTTTATAGGCAAATGGATCACAAAAGAAGGCAGAAGTTGTTCTTAATATCAGACAAAACAACCTTTAAACTATCAAAAAATTTAAAAAGATGCAAAAAGATACTACATAATGATAAAAGGTTCAATCCATCTACAAGAAATATCCATCCTAAGCATATATGCACCCAACACAGGAGCACCAGGCTTTATAAAACGACTACTACATAAACTAAAAAAAGAGATATTGACTCTAAACTATTATAAAAGGAGGTTTGAATATCCCACAAACAGTCCTAGATAGATCATCAAGGCAAAAAATCAACAAGGAGATCCAGAACCTAAACTTGACGCACGACCAAATGAACTTAATAGATACCTACAGATTTTTCCACTCAACCACAAAATATTCATTCTACTCATCACCACATGGAACATCCTCCAAGATCAGTCACATCCTTGACCATAAATCAAGCATAAACAAATTCCACAAGGTTGAAATCTTGCCATGCACATTCTCAGACCACAGTGGAATAAAAATAAATATCAATAATAAAATTTTCCCAAAGCCCACAAAGACATGGTCACTAAACAGCATGATGCTGAGCAACTACTGGGTCAACACTGAAAGCAAAGTAGAAACTAAAAGATTCCTGGAAACAAATGAAAATGAAGAAACATCTTACCAAAACCTCTGGGATCCCATGAAATCAGTTCTAAGAGGGGAATTTAAGTGTCTACGAGCACACATCAAAAATATGGAACGATCGTAAGTGGAGAGCCTAACAAATCACCTAAGAGAGCTGGAAAGAGAAGACCACCAAAACCCCAACTTTAGCAGAAGAATCCAAATCACAAAAATAAGAGCCCAAATATGGGACATAGAAGACAAAAATACAGAAAACATTAACAAAACAAAAAGAAGTTTCTTTGAAAGAATTAACAAGATTGATGACCCCTAGCCTGAATGACCAAGAAAAAGATAAAAAGCCCAAATAAACACAGTCAGAAAACAAAAGATTGAATCACCACTGACCCTGAAGAACAAAAGATTATCAAAGATTACCATGTACAGCTATATGGAAACAAGCTTGATAACCTAAATGGAATGGAGGACTTTCTGACATCACACAACCTCCCTAGGTTGACACAAGAAGACATTGAGACACTAAATAGACCAATAACAACCCAGGAAATTGACTCTGTCATACAAAAAGTACCTACCAAAAAAAGGCCCTGGACTGGATGACTTTCCAGCAGAATGCTACAAAACATACTAGGAGGAGCTGATACCAATCCTATTGAAAGAATTCCAGGCAATTGAGAAAGATGGAATTCTCCCCAAATCATTTTATTAAGATAACATTACACTGATATCCAAACCAGGTCAAGATCCAACAAAAAAAGAGAACTACAGGCCTGTATCCCTTATGAACATAAATGCAAAAATTCTCAATAAGATTCTAGAAAATTGTATTCAAAAATCATCCATCATGACCAAGTAGGCTTCATCCCCAGGATGCAGGACTGGTTCAACATTTGCAAGACCATAAGTGCAATTAAATGCATCAACAGATGTAAAAACAGGAAACACATGATTATCTCATCAGATGCAGAAAAAGCATTTGATAAAATCCAGCATTCCTTCTGGATAAAAACCCTGAAACACCTAAGTATAGAAGGAACATACCTCAAAACATTAAGTGCCACTTATGATAAACCCACTGCTAATATATTGCTAAATGGACAGAAACTGGAAACATTTCTCCTGAAAACCACAATGAGATACCACCTAACCCCAGTAAGAATGACCATCAATAATAAAACAAACAACAGATCCTGGTAAGGATGCAGAGAAAAAGGAATGCTTCTACGCTGCTGGTGGGAATGAAAACTAGTGCAGCCTCTTTGGAAGACAGTGTGGCGATTCCTGAAAGACCTAGAAATTGACCTTCCATATGTCCCAGCAATTCCCTTATTGGGACTATACCTGAGGAACTCAAATCACTCTACAAAAAAGATACCTGCACACATATGTTTGTTGTAGCTCTATTCATAATAGCAAAGACATGGAACCAACCATCCTGCCCATCGAAGCTGGACTGGATTAAAAAATGTGGTATATATACACTATGGAATATTATGCAACCACAAAGAAGGACTAACATATGGACTTCACAGCAACTTGGATGGGTTAGAGTTGATCATACTCAGTGATCTATCACAGAAACAAAGAACAAAGTACCATATGTTCTCACTCATAAGCGGACCTTGAACAATTATCATAATACTATAAGAAAGGGATTGGAAGTAGTGGGAAACTGCCAGAGGAGTGGGGTGGGAGGAGGGATTGGCAGTTGAGGGAAACTGCCAGTGAAGGTAGGGGCATACCTCATCAACAAGGGTACCTGCATAATCAACGTTTGTATACCTAACCCTGAATTGTACCCCACATCTATAAAATAAAATTAAATGCAAACAACAAACAAAAGCTGAGGATCAAATGGTTTTTACAGGTGAATTCCTTCAAACATTGAAAAAGAATCCCTCTTCAAGTCTTTCAAAAAATAGAAGAGGGAACATTTCCAAAGTCATCCTATGAGATCAGCATCACCCTGAAACTAAAAGTAGACAGAGACAAAAAATATTTCTAATGAACATAGATGAAAAATCTTCTAATGAACATAGAAGAAAAATACTAGAGAGGCGGGGGAACAAGATGGCGACGGCATAGGTGAACTTGTGAGATTCTCCAAACGTGAGTTCCCAAAAAGACTCTTACTTTTCTTCCCCCAGCCCCCAGCCCACCACCAGCCATGCTGGTCTGAGGCCTGGGGACCTTCGGTCCCACGCAGGGTGAGATATTGCGGCCCCTGCTGCTGCTGCTCTACTGTGTGCATGGGAGTCTCGGGTCTCAGCTAGCTCCCTGGCTACATCATCTCTCGCCCGGCACCCAGCACCAAACTGCCGGTCACTCAGGGAGGCTCTGGGCACCCGCACCTCAGAGACACCAGTCCCATTCCTGGCTGAAGTACTCTGTGGGGGGCCCAGGGCCACTCTCGCTGCTCACCACCTACCCATTGGAGCTTTGGAGCTCTGGAGCTCCGGGCCCACCCTGGCTGAGGTACTCAGCACGTGACCCCAAGCTTGGGGACCCAGACAAGTGGAGAGAAAGGGAACTACAAAAGAGAATCTGCCTCCGCCTTTCTCCAGGCAGAGATTTCCATTGCCCTGCCCACCTATCAACAAACTCCACCTCGGTTCCTAAGGTAACCTCCCTAAACAGGAGACAAAGCCCCACCCCTAAGCTGAATCAGATAAGGCAACTCCCAGGCAGCCATCCCAAGCTGTGAGTAAACCTAGCTGCCTGCAATGAAAAACAAAGGGGAGAGGCCGGAGATCAGAGCTGAAGTGATTTAAGTCTGATCTCTTATTGTGACTTATGATTTTATCATTTTGACTGTTTATTTTGATCCCGTTCTTTGTTTGCCTTCTGACTTACACTGTTTCATGATTATATTGGTCTGTCTCTGTGTAGCTATCAGTATTCTTTAGGGAATCTTTCTTATGTGTCTTTTTTCACTTCTTTCCGACTTTGTGTCTCTTTCTCACCTGATACTTGGTATGTATGTCTGTTTTCCCTCTCGCTCTTCTCTCTCTCTAACTTCCTATTGACCCCCCTTCCTCCATTATTTTCCTCTTTTATACTCCCATTTTAATCTAGGAACCAAGACTACATACTGCTGAACGGACAGATTGTAAGGCAGAGGGAAATAGGTTCCGGTGTGCTCATACACCTGCTTGTGGATGCTAGAATCAGCATATACATTCTGAACCACAGCTTCTCTCTCAATTAAACCTCAAAACTGCAAAAAGTACAGATTGCAGCCTACACTCCAACCTCAAAAGTGAACAAAGCCAGAAGACCCTGATAAGGAAGAACAGGATATTGCAGAAGAGAAATAAAAGCAACCCCATCTTCCCTCAAAAACAGAATTAAACAAGGGGAGGGAAAGGGGGAGAGAGAGAAAAATCTACACAAATGAAGAAAAACCAAAAGAAGAGTATGGGTCTCTCCCAGGCCCCTGGGAGGGCAGACACTGAGAAAACTGACTTTGAAATGCAAACAATGAAGAGCCCCCAGAATGAAGTGTCTCAAACTACAAACCTAGATATCAAGACATTAATGGAGAGATTAAAAAAAATGAGGAGACACAAGAAGAAACTAGGAAGGAGCTGATATCTGAAATAACAGTAATAAAGAATACTGTGAATGAAATAAATAACAAACTGATAAGCATGGAAAGCAGAATTACCCAAGTAGAAGAAAGAATCTCAGAACTTGAGGACCAAAATATAGAACTAACCCAAAATCTTAAAAACACAGAAAACAAGCTCAAAAAGACAGAACAAAACCTTCAAGAGATGAGTGATTACTTCAAGAGGCCAAACCTAAGAGAAATTGGCCTTCCTGAGGCAGAAAGAGAGACAGAGACCACACTGGAACAAACTTTCCATAAGATCATTCAAGAAAACTTCCCTTATCTAATCAGTGATGCAAAAATTCAAACACAAGAGATTTAGAGAACCCCTGCAAGACAACAAATGAGAAGACCAACTCCTAGACACATAATAATATGCCTAAACAAAGTAGGCATAAAAGAAAAAATCCTAAAGGCAGCAAGAGAAAAAGACCACATCACCTACCATGGAAGACCAATCAGAATAGCAGCAGATTTATCTACAGAAACCCTGGAGGCTAGGAGAGCTTGGAGTCCTGTCTTCAAAGTCCTAAAAGATAAACAATTTCAACCAAGAATAACCTACCCAGCCAACTAAGCTACATCAGCGAGGGAGAATTAAAATCTTTCCCAGATATCCAATCCCTAAGAACTTATGCTGCCACCAAACCACCTCTACATGAAACACTTAAGAAAGTACTAAACACAGAAGAAAAGGAAAAAAGAACAACGTTCTTCACAAGAGTACAGGGAAAAGAATAAAATCTACATGAACAAACCCCAAAACCAAAAGAAAGACAAAAAAAAAAAAAAAAAAAACCAAGTGGAAGAACAATAACTCTATAAGAACTCTATGATAGGGACAAACTCTCACATTTCAATAATTAACCTAAATGTGAATGGACTAAATGCGCCACTGAAAAGACATAGAATGACAAAATGGATAAAATTTCACCAGGCAACAATATACTGCCTTCAAGAGATCCATCTGACTAGAAAGGACATACACAGACTCAAAGTAAGAGGATGGGAAACAAATTTTCAGGCGAATGGAACACAAAAGAAAGGAGGAGTCGTGATCCTAATTTCAGACAAAATACCATTTAAGCTATCAAAAATTAAAAAAGATACAGAGGGCCACTACATAACGATAAAAGGTTCACTCCATCAAAAAGAAATATCTATCCTAAACATATATGCACCCAACATAGGTGTACCAACATTCATAAAGCAACTTCTAAGAAAACTAAAGAAAGATATTGACTGTAACACCATCATGACTGGGGACTTTAATATCCCACTGACAACCCTAGACAGATCATCAGGACAAAAAATCAGCAAGGAGATCCAGAACCTCAATGTGACTCTGGACCAAATGGACTTAATTGATACCTACAGAACACTCCATCCAAAGACCACAGAATGCACATTCTACTCATCACCGCATGGAACATATTCTAAGATCAACCACATAATTGGCCATAAACCAAGCATAAGCAAATTTAAAAGGACCGAAATTCTACCATGCACCTTCTTGGACCACAGTGGAATAAAAATAAACATTGACAACAACAAGGTTCCCCCAAAACCCACAAAGACATGGACACTAAACAGCATGATGCTAAACAACTCCTGGGTCAATGATGAAATCAAAACAGAGATCAAAAGATACCTGGAAACAAATGAAAATGAAGAAACATCTTACCAAAATCTCTGGGACATCTTAAAAGCTGTAGTAAGAGGGGAATTTATATCCCTACAAACACACATGAAGAAAATGGAAGGAACACAAAAAACAGCCTAACAAGCCACCTAAGGAAGCTGGAAAAGCAAGACCACAAAAACCCTAATTTCAGCAGAAGAATCCAGATCACCAAAATAAAAGCCCAAATCCAGGACATAGGAGACAAAAAGATAATACAAAAAAATCAATGAAACAAAAAGCTGGTTCTTCGAAAGGATAAACAAGATCGATGGTCCCCTAGCTAGACTGACCAAGAAAAAACAAGAAAAAACCCAAATAAGCACAATCAGAAACACAAAAGATGAAGTCACATCTGACCCTGAAGAAATACAAAAGATCATTAGAGACCACTATGTACACTTGTGTGGAAACAAACTTGAAAACCTTAAGGAAATGGAGGACTTTCTGACATCACACAACTTACATAGGTTGGAACAAGAAGAAATTGAGACCTAAATAGACCAATAACAATCAAGGAAATTAACTACATAATAAGAAAACTACCTACAAAAAAAAGCCCTGGTCCAGATGGCTTTCCAGCAGAATTCTGCAAGACATTTAAGGAGAAGCTGATACCAATCCTACTGAAGGTATTCCAGGCAATTCAAAAAGATGGAACTCTCCCCAAATCATTTTATGAAGCCAACATCACATTGATACCTAAGCCAGGTAAAGATCCAACAAAGAAAGAGAACTACAGGCCAATATCTTTGATGAACATAGATGCTAAAATTCTCAACAAGATCCTAACAAACCGGATTCAACAATACATCTCAAAAATCATCCATCATGACCAAGTAGGCTTCATTCCTGGGATGCAAGGCTGGTTCAACATTCGTAAATCCATAAATGTAATTAAATATATCAACAGATGTCAAAACAAAAACCACATGATTATATCATTAGATGCAGAAAAAGGTTTTGATAAAATCCAGCACCCCTTCTTGATAAAAACCCTAGAAAATCTAGGCATACAGGGAACATACCTCAAAATAGTAAAAGCCATCTACGAGAAACCCACAGTCAGCATACTCATAAATGGACAAAAATTGGAACCATTTCCCCTGAAAACTGGAACAAGACAATGATGCCCACTCTCACCCCTCCTATTCAACATAGTATTGGAAGTCCTGGCTCGAGCTATCAGAGAAGAGAAGGCAATCAGGGGTATCCAAATAGGAAAAGAGGAAGTCAAGTTAACTCTCTTTGCAGATGATATGATCATGTACCTTGAAAACCCAAGAGAATCTGTCAAAAACCTCCTTACACTGATAAAGGCCTTT
This sequence comes from Cephalopachus bancanus, assembly GCA_027257055.1. Lineage (NCBI taxonomy): Eukaryota > Metazoa > Chordata > Mammalia > Primates > Tarsiidae > Cephalopachus > Cephalopachus bancanus. The sequence goes on along the minus strand of JAPVLO010000005.1, from coordinate 8,207,560 downwards.
GGCAAAGTCTCAGGATACAAAATAAATGTGCAAAAGACAATTGCATTTCTTTACACCAATAATAAACAAACAGAAACCCAATAAAAAACAAAATTCCATTCACAATAGCCCCCCCAAAAATAAAATACCTTGGCATCTTCCTAACCAGAGACGTGAAAGACCTTTACAATGAAATCGAAGATGACACAAACAAGTGGAAAATATCCTATGCTCATGGATTGGAAGAATCAACATTGTGAAGATGTCCATCTTACCTAAGGCAATCTACAAATTCAATGCAATACCCATCAAATTACCAGCAACATTCTTCTCAGACCTAGAAAAAACAACACAGGAATTCATATGGAAACACAAACATCCAAGAATAGCCAGAAAAATCCTCAGCAAAAAAACAAAGCAGGTGTATCCCATTACCAGACTTCAAACTTTACTATAAAGCTACAATCATCAAAACAGCTTGGTATTGGTATAGGAATAGGCATATAGATCAGTGGAACAGAATTGAGATTCTAGAAGAAAAACCTCAATTTCTCAACCAACTCATCTTCAACAAAGCCTCCACCACCTACCACTGGGGAGAGAAGAACATCTTCAATAAATGGTGCTGGGAAAACTGGTTGACCACATGCAGAAGATTGAAACAGGACCCCTATCTATCCCCATGCACAAAGGTTAACTCCAAATGGATCAGAGACCTAAATGTAAAACCTCAAACCATAAGAACCTTAGAAAATGAAGGACATACTCTCATGGAAATCGGAACTCGCCTCCAATTCCTGAACAAAACCTGAAACCTACAGGTCATACGAGAGAAGATAGACAGGTGGGATCTTATTAAACTGACAAGCTTCTGCAAAGCCAAAGAAACCATCAAGAGAGCAGGGAGACAGCCTACAGACTGGGAAAAAGTATTTGCCAACACCAGGTCAGACAAAGGCTTAACATCTTTGATCTCAAGGAACTCAAGCGTGCTGAAAAGAAAAAAACAAACAACCCCATTATAAAATGGGCAAAAGATATGAACAGACGCTTCACAAAGGAAGACATCCGAGCAGCCAACAAACACATGAAGAAATGTTCAACCTCACTAATCATCAGGGAGATGCAAATCAAAACCACACTCAGATACCACCTAACTCCAGTCAGAATGGCAATTATCAACAACTCAAAAAATACCAGTTGCTGGAGAGGGTGTGGCAAAAAGGGAATACTTCTACACTGTTGGTGGGAGTGTAAACTAGTGCAACCTCTGTGGAAAGCAGTGTGGCGACTCCTAAAAGCTCTAAATATCAGCCTCCCATATGATCCCACAATCCCCCTACAGGGAATATATCCTGAAGAACTCAAATCACTCTATAAAAAAGATACCTGCATACGTATGTTTATCGCAGCATTGTTCACAATAGCAAGAACCTGGAAACAACCATGCTGCCCATCAAAAGAGGACTGGATTGAAAAAATGTGGTACATATACACAATGGAATACTACACAGCCATAAAAAAGAACAAAATCATGAATTTCACAGCAACTCGGATAGAACTAGAGTCTATAATACTGAGTGATCTCTCACAGAAACAAAGATCTGAATATCACATGTTCTCAATCATATAGTGAACCTTGAACATCCAACATAATACTATAAGAAAATGACTGACAGTGGTTGGAAACTATGGGGAGGAGGGGAAGGGAGATGGGATTAATGGTAGTAAATATTCATAAACCATATATCTGATAAAGGGTTAATATCCAAAATACTTTACAACTCAACTAAAAAAATTTTAAATGGACAAAGGATTTGAATAGATATTTCTCAAAAGAAGACATACAGTGGCCAACAGGTACATGAAAAGATGTTCAACTTCACTAATCATTAAGGGAATGCAAATCAAAACCAGAGTCATCTCACAATTGTTAGAATGGCTAACAAGTGTTGGCAAGAAGGGGACCTGTGCACGGTATTGAAGGGAATGTAAATTGGTAGTCTTCATGAGAAACAGAATGGAGGATCCTCAAAAGATTAAGATTAAGTCCAGCAATTCCACTTGTGGTATAATTCCAAAGAAAATAAAGTCAGCATCTTGAAGGGCTATCTGTACTCCCATGTTCATTTCAGCATCATTTCCAGTAGCCTAGATATAGAAACAACATAAATGTCTGTCAATAAATTGATGAAAAGAGAACATGTGTTGTAATGGAATATAATCCAGCCTTTAAAAAGAAGGAAACCCTACCATTTGCAACAACATGGATAAACTTGGAGGATATTATACTAAGTGAAATAAGCCAGATGCAGAAAGACAAACACTGCATTATCTCATATGTGGAATCTAAAAATGTCAAAAGCACTGAAACAGAGAACAGTATGATGGTTATCAAGGGTTGGAGATAAGAGGATATGGGGAGATGTTAGTGAAAGGGTATGAAGCTTCATTTAGGAAAGATAAATTAGTTCTGGAGCCCTAATGTACAACAATGTGGCTATAGCTAACAAATACTGTATTATATTTGAAATCTGCTAAGTGATAGGCCTTCAGTGTTTTCCCCATCAAAAAAGAAAAGAAATGGTAGCTATGTGAAGGCATGAATATGTTAATTAGGTTGGTTGTTGTGAATATTTCTCACACAGTATAAATATACCAAATCATCATCAAATTGTACAACTTAAAGATACACTTTTCCAGTTTTAATTTTATCTCAATAAAATTGAAAAAAACAAAGATTCTGAGAGTAGGTTATCCTGGATTATCCAGGTGAACCCTGAATCCAGTGACAAATATCCTTATAAAACAGAAGAGGGGAAAACACACAAAAAATAAGATAATGTGAGATGGAGGCAGTGATGTGGCCAGAAGCCAAGGAACTCCCAGAGATGGAGGAGGTAGGGAAAGATTCTCCCCCAGAGTCTTTGGAGGGGACATGGCCTTGTTGACCAACACCTCAACTTTGAACTGCTGCCCTCCAAATCTGTGAAAGAATAAATTTCCATTGTTTTACACCACCGTGTTTGTGGTAATTCTTTCTCTCTTTCTTTTTGAGAAAGCAGGATTTGTTGAGAAGACAGAAAAGCATCCTCAGTGAGACGGACCAGAGGGGGTTGCCCTGTGATAATTCTTTATGGTAGCCTTAAAAATTAATAAGGGAACTAACCCTTTGTGCCTTAAATGAGATGAAAAGGCTATGATGGTCACTGTGGCCCTTGTTTCTTCTTAAAGGGGAGATGTCTTCTTTTTGAAGAAGCTGTCCTATAGTGACCACAGCACTTAGCTGTAGGTTAAGGTAAAGTTCCTCTAGGCCCATGTCAGCAACCAATCTTCGAAGAGACTAAATGTCCTGCAGATCACATCTGAATTTTGAGTAACATAGTTTTAGATGAGAAGGAAAAACAATAGAAACGTCTTTGACTGGTGTCTGTCTCTTATCATGCTGATACTTCCATCTCATTTACACATAAAAGTAAGACTAGCCCAGATAAGAGAGGAAAGTCTAACTTTTCCAAGAATATAAAATGAAAATAATTTCCTCCAATTACAGAAGCCACAATTCTACAGAGACCAGAAGCTAGCCTTTAGCAATATTCCCAGAAGGTACCAAGCATTACCTTGCTAGGACCCCGATGGACCCCCAAGTAGCATACTACAAGAGAGCAGTCCATTCATGTCTCTCCATTTCAACTGTAGCAAGTGGCAAGAAAGGGGAAACTTCATCTGAGTGTGTGTGTGTGTGTGTGTGTGTGTGTGTGTGTGTGTGTGTGTGTAAGTCATATAATAACTTGCCTAGGAGCTGACCACTATGTATGCATAGATCACAGGGCTAATTTATAACTTTCTCAATAACCTTGAAAGTATCATTATATTTGCTTTATGGAATAGGGAAGTAAGCCTTCAAAATAACATGCAAATGACAAAGTACACAGGACTACAATATTGGAAGTCATGCAACATGACCACAAATCCTGTATTTTTTTCCACTGTATCACACTGTACCAATGTGAACAATTCTTTTAAAAGTATAGAAATGGTAAAAAATAAAATAAAACAGGTATATCAAATTTAAAATAGGGAACCAGCTTTTCTAAATCTGGATATGTCAATTATTTGTCATTTCTTAATGAATTCCTTAATATGTTAATCAAGGTATATGTACTCTGAACTAATTTTCGTAAAAGATATATTCTTACTACTACTATGTTGGTAACAATTTATTTATGCTAAAAAGGAGGCGTGTTTTGTTCCTCGTTATAAGAGATGATCATATATATATAGACATATGTACACATATATGTGTACAGGATAGATACTCCTCTCAACATAGCTATGGAGGCAAGTAAACTGTGCCTAAGAATTTCAGTTTTGTTTGCAGCCTCCAAAGAACTGAGGCTACATATGTAAACCATTTTTATGAGATCTTGTTGAAATCAGAAAGGAGTAAGTTTTCCTATACACTAATGGCAATTGATTGAGCTATGAAATCACTGTAATCATTTTTCTGCTATCATTCATTCATGCACAAAAAGAAAAGTGTAGATGCCACTTAGAAAAAAAAAGACTTAAAATATGTTGTGTTTATTTCAGATTAAGAGGTCCTGAAAACCTATACAATACAAATACTAAATACACAGAGATACAAACACATATACGCACACCTTTATTTTCAGTAATACTTTCACTTAATTCAACAATGTTTCTGTACAAGAAAACTAATATTAAACAGTCTGAAAAGATAGTGCATCGAAAGTTGAGAACAAATCTATGCAATGAACTTGGAATAAAGCCAAGCATAAAAGAAACCATTGTATACTTGACACTGCAGTAAGTGAGTACTAGGCTAGAATGGGTAAGAACATCTATTTAAAATACATTACTCAGTATCTAGTATTTGCAACCGAAGAATCACCATTACTCAGCAAATATCCATTTAGTAAGGATACATTGAACACTAGAACCCTCAGGAAAAAAAAATAAGAAAAACTATTTTAATAGACCTTAGAGTTAAAAGGGAAAATAAACTTACTGAATGAAAATAGATTAATGTAACTATATATACAGACATATTTGACACCTCACATAAAACATAAATTCATTCCTTTAGACTCAATCATATAGTAATGGAACCCAGGGCAATGTACAGAGAAAACAGAGGTGAATGGGAGAGATAAGATGCCTGCTCGCATGCTTACTAAACCTTTATGGATGAATCTCTAAGAGTAATATAAATGGGGGGGTGGGAGGAGGGGAAAAACCCAGAATTTATTTATTAAAAATTGTGTATTTATTCTTACATGTTTAAACTTCAGGCACCTTCAAAGTACTCTCTGTTTGATGCAATACACCTATTGAGATGTTGTCCCACTGCTGGTCAGAAACCGCAGAACATTCTGCATGGTGTGGGAAGGTACACTCATAAATCACTCATCATGAAATGGGCAAATGCATTGAAAGAATTTCCCCCACCCCACAAAAAAAAAATTCACTGAAGCCAAATGCAGTGTCTCACAACAACACTAGCTGATACACTGATTTCTTTTTTTAAAAAAAATTTATTTTTAAGATGTGGGGAACAATTCAGGGTTAGATATACAAATGTTCATTATGCAGGTATCCTTGTTGATGAGGTGTGCTCCCCCCTCCCTGCAGAATTCCACTATCGCCAATTCCTACCCCCACCCTGGGCAATTTCCCACTACTGACAATCCATTTCTTATAGTATTACAGTAATTGTTCAAGGTCCACTTATGAATGAGAACATGTGATACTCAGTTCTTTGTTTCTGTGATAGATCACTCAGTATTATAGACTTTAAGTCCATCCAAGTTGCTGTGAAGTTCATAATTTTGTCCTTCTTTATGGCTGCATAATATTCCATTGTGTATATGTACCACCTTTTTTTACCCAGTACTCTTTTGATGGGCAGCGCGGTTGGTCCCATGTTTTTACTATTGTGAACAATGCTGCAATAAACATGATGATGCTCTGATTTCGATAGGTTTCTAGAATACTTACCTAGCAGGAACCTGTACTACAAGAGGCCAGCCCTCCAAAAGATAATTCCAGGTTTTGAATTATCTTCATGAACAACCATGAAGGGTGATGAGGGAAATGCTGAGGATTTAGTGGTGACCCACAGGCTCCAGTGTACAGTGATACCTATTAAGCTAATATTATCGACAATTCCTATATGCTCATACAGCCTTACTGAGGTATACAATATATTATACAAGTGTCTCTACTAATTATCCCAGACTTTTGCACTCTGATAACCACTACACTACTTCCATCTAAATTTGCTTTAGCTATATCCTGAAAGGGTAAAAGATAAATAGTGCCTACTTTGGCTGCTCAGCTGCTTCTGACTTTCCTGATAACGTCCTTGAACACACAGAACCATACGTCATAGTTTCATTTCAAATCTAGATTGTTGTTACTGCTCAGAAGGCCTTGTGGATAATACAAACACAGTCTGAATTTTCCAGGCCTTCTTGCAGTTAGAGGGGAGTCATATGATTGATTCATGGCCAAAAGAATACAGATAAAAGTGATGTATGCCATTTCAAATCCTGGTCCCTAAAGCTTGTTGCATAAGACATCCCCTTCTCTTTTTCTGGCCATAGCCTATAGGACATCAGAGTGAGTTTATACCTATATACTGAAGATACATTGCAGCAAGGGAAGCTCCTGGATCCCTGTATGACCATATGGTAAAATACTTTCTGTACTATTTTTCATCATGGACCAGGGTCAATGAGTTTCCTCTTCAGTCCTTTGTCACTTCAAAGTATTCTAACAACCAAATTCCTAAACGCTGAATAACAAATATCATGTTATGTTTGTCCATAAGTAACTAGGATGCACTAGAACTGATGGAAAAAGTAACTTGAAAGGTAGGTACTCTTTCTTTGACACAAAATTGTTCTTTTATACTTGCTTACGCTATTCCCCACCATCCCTACTACCATCACACCACTATCTGCCCACCCTCACTCCCTGCCCCAGTTACTCTTTAGTTTATATTTTTCAAAAGACAAAATAAAAGCTTAAAACAATAACTTTGTCACATAATAATGTCAGTTACTAAGAATGGATTCAAAAGCCAGTTAAGAATACCTTACATTGCTTTTCTTTCAGACTCAACCCTGAAACCACCTTCTCAGGAAATCTTCACCAACTCACCGCTCTATACATTGCCAGTTTCTTCTTTTTAACATCATCCCTTCATGCCCTAGCATCTACATTTATTTAATTCAGGTGAAATAACTGTTTGTCATATGTGGTTAGAATCTTCAATGAAGGCATCTCTAACAGCCAGCACAGAGTAGGTATTCATAACTGGTTATCAAATCCATTCTTAGTAACTGACATTGTTATGTGGTAAAGTTATTGCTTCAAATTTTTATTTTTGTCTTCCCAAAAATATTCTGAGCTGCTTAAAGGCAAGATATATTATCTACTTTTTCTCCACAAGCCTGCTTCTGTCTCTTGTGTTAAAAAGATAACCAAAAAAACATATCAAACAACCACATAGAAGTCACTCTAAGCCGGGCTCGGTGGCTCAGCCTGTAATCCCGCGCCTTTGGGAGCTGAGGTGAGTGGATTGCCTGAGCCCGCGGGTTCGAGACCCGCCTAGGCAACTTGGCGAGACCTCATCTCTACAATAAATCAAAAAATCAGCCAGGCATGGTAGCGCATGCCTGTAATTCCGGCTACTTGGAAGGCTGAGGTGGAAGGATCGCCAGAGCCCAGCGGGTCGAGGCTGCGGTGGCCGGGAGCGGCCACTGCACTCCAGTCTGGGAGACCAAGTGAGACTCCAACTCAAAAAAAAAAAAAAAAGAAGTCACTCTTTAGTTTATATTTTTCCAAATGCTCAGGTATGAATTATAGAACTAACAACTGTTCAGGGATAAAAAGAAAATTTAAACATTCTACAATTCTTAATTAATGTCTTTCCCTCCAATTCAAAGATTTTGTCCTGGACCATGGATGAAAGAAAATATAAGAAATATTCAGGAACAAGAACTGAAGGAAAACTCTGAAGAATGCCCTATTAATTCCCATACAGGGAATTAAAATTTACAACAGGCACTCTTTCTACTTCTAACTGATACATAATTAACCTCCTACCACAAAGTTATCACTTTATAAATTTGTATTTCCCATTACTTCTAACACTAGGCATTTCTCCTTATATTACCCTATACTTAGGTAATTTCCAAGATAGGCATTACCATCCAATGGAAAGGTTATTCCTATTATGAGGGGAAAAAAAAGAATTTCAAGCTACTTTAATGATACACTTCTTGAGATCATCTAAATTTCTACAATTAACTCTTTAATACCTCATCTACTTTCTGATCTTAATTTGGATTCATAGCTCAGAGTATTTTTCAAAAGACAAAAATAAGAGCTTAAAACAATAACTTTGTCACATAATAATGTCAGTTACTAAGAATGGATTCAACAGCCAGTTAAGAATACCTAATTTGGACTGTGTGTTAGAGATGCCACCATTGAAAATTCCAGCCACTGAGGGAATATACACTCAATGAGTGTATACACACACACACACACACACACACACACACACAGAGAGAGAGATCTGTCCATAGAAAGAGGCTATTCATTAATATATGAGTATTTCAGTAGACTTGACAATAAATTTCTAATTTACCCTAATAAATTGGAACTCTAGGATACTCATCAATAACTGTGAAATTTGTTAATAAAATTATACACAAAGACACTGAGCCACTGGATACATGGTAACAATATAGATCATGGTCCATTGGACAAGATAATACCACTCAATGGGTGGTACTAGGTGGCCACCCTCATGTTAGCCACCTGAGGTTCCTCTCAGGAGACGCCAACACCCTATTGTATACTCTACATCTTTTAAAGATCTGATAAACTACCGTTGTGTATTTTGCCTACTTATTTCAGGTCTGATCTGCTAAAGAAGTAGTTGCACTAGGTAACATATAAGATTCCTCCCTGTCTTAAAGATCCATGTCTCTGAACTATAGGAACCTCCAACAGAGACTATATTTTACCCTTGTTTCTATCTCCTTACTTTCCAACACAGTTGTGATAGAATAGGTAATCAATATGAACTAGTTAGATTGTTTATTGATTTCCCTTAGGCTCTAAAGTTATTGTTTTCCTTTTATCTTAATTAACTATGAGGAGGGTATGGTGACGAGGTGATGTGGAGAGGAAATTGTGCTCAATGGAGTAATGACCATGACTAGCATGACTAGTTAATGCTAACAACTTTGGAGGTGGGTGCCATTTTATTTCCATTTCACTAATGGAGAATTTGTAGCCCAGAGCAATTATTTCAAAGTCACAAAAGTCACAATATAAACATCATTGGCAGGATTTGAATTCAGAGATAATCTACTTACCCTGCTGACAATCCTCTGCCAGTCTCTACACAGTTTAACACCAGCACCTTGAAAAATTTCATAAAATCAACAGTCAATAAATTACTTATGATACAAATGGCTCCCAGGTTGTTCTTTGAGCTTCCAGGAACTCTAACAAGCTGGTAATCATGTAGAACTTGACAGCTTCTCTTACTCTCCACACTCACCCTCTATATTTCCCCTGACACTTAGAGACACTTGTTTAGGAATGTCCCAGAAGTTTTATTTTAAAACTAACATCTATCTCATCTACTTAAGAGGGGCAACTCACACTCCTTTGTTTTGTCTAGATTAGAAGGAAGAAATTTGAACAAAATATTTTCAGAAATAATCAAGTAATGGATGGAATTCATCCTGAGTGAAATAATGAGAATGGAAAACCAAATACAGCGTGTTCTCACATTTAAGCAGAAGCTAAACTAAGGGACTGCAAAGGTATAAAGAATGTTATAATGGACATTGGAGAAGCAGAAGCAGGAAGATGGGAAGGAGAGAGGTATGAAAAATCATCTACTGCATACAATGTGCACAGGTGGAAATGATAGGTGCACTTAAAGTCAGACTTCTTCACCACTATACAGTGCATCCATGTAACCAAAAACCATTTGTACCTCCCACAACTATTGAAAATTTTGTAAAGGAAATAATCAAGTAAGATTTTACAGGAGACCAAGGTCAGGAAAGCTGGAGAATACCAGAAGAAAGGGTCTTAGTAACTATGAGGTTGAGAATAGGAATTGAGAACTTTCAAAAATTATATCATTTGAGTATAAGATATGCACTGTGTAATCCATGAGCTCTCTATTTATTTTCCTAAATTCTAATTTATTCATTAAGCTCATGCAAGAGTGAGATTTTATTTTAAGGAAACTCAAAGAACAGTACAATGAGATAACTAACATAAAGATATCAAATAAAGGGACATTCAAATTTAAACAGGAGAAATTAAGTCTCTGCCCAAATCCTACTATACAGCTGTCAAACAAATATTTAATTGGGTTTAAAATTATTGACCTACCCAGGACAATGACATGACTTAGGTAAACCTTAACCAAAATTTTCTGAACTGAAATAAATTGCCTTAAAAGTGTAGTTCACAGTTTCATCAACACACTTATCTGAATCTAGAATGTTGACATTCATTTCAATTTTAAGAACAAAGTGTCAGAAAAAATTGGACATGTGGACTTCAGTTTGTATTTTACTACTCAGTGTAAATCAATGAATTCACAGTTAGTATTAACAAAATCATACATTGTCTTAACGCTATTATTTTTGGCACTAAACTATTCTTATATATGCATTTGATTTAAGAATTCCAATTTTTTTTTGCTAAAATATCTTTACTTTATTAAACAATAAAGTTTTGCTATTTATTTATTCTAAATAATGCTTTATTTGTTGAACCTAGTTTCATGCTAGGCAATAGATTCTGCATATTCAGAGTGACCAAGGTAGATACTTTTGAAGTCCCTACCTTGTAAAGTGTACAGTTTATCAGAGAACACAGAGATTTTTAAAATAATACAAACAATTTTGTAATTTCAACATGTGATGGTAATTGTTATTTTAACATCCTTACCCAACAATAAATTGATAATTCCATGTCTCTCAGATTTTTTTTCAACCCATGAAGTACAAACATTAGAAAACCACTGGAATTGAGATGTAAGAATAGCCCAAGGAACTGGAGAAAAGGGGAAATCTTGGTCATGAAGATATGAAAGAAATACATTTAGAAGGCAAGAATATTTTAATCTGGATAGATATTTTTAGAGTTCAAGATCTGAATGATAGACTAGTTCTGGCAGTGACATCTTTTGCAGGTAAGTAAGTACAAGAGCCGCTGAATCACACTGAAAATAACTATGATTTGTGGTGGATTTTTTATGTGTCAAAGTTGTGACATGTATTTAATCATTACAACAGATAGATGGGACATAGTGCTATTATCATTCAACAAGTATTTCTTAGCAAACAGTTTGAGAAACTTGCCCAAAGTCACATAACTACAAGTGATTTAACTAAATCTATATTCAGATGCCAGTCTTTCAACTTCTATGCTCTACCTTCTCCAATGAAAAAGTCCACTGGAGCAATAGTAACCAAAGTACAGTGAGACTAGGAAAATAGATAGGCCATCAGGATGATGGTTTGGAAGAAGACTATGAACCAAGTCACAAGATCCACAATAAACACCAATTGGAAGAGGGGCAAGATAGCAATGGAACCAATTGGAGTATGTGAGTCTGTCCATGGTGAGTGTGCACTAGGATGAATCTGCATGCATGTGTGTGTTCAAGCAGGGGGTGAGCAAATGTCCAACTGAGGGAGACATGGGATCAAGCATCCAGGGCTCTCCTGCAGAGGTGATTGCAATTTATCACTGCTCTGAATTTGGCACCCCCCCCCCAATGCACAGGGACATCCACCATTCTTGGGGTATCTCTCAGGAAAAGGCAGCAGAAATCAGCCACCTCTCAGCACCTGGCACCTGACCCACACTACCATCTAAAGCAACAGGCCAGGCACTGACAGCAGGGACCATGAGAACACAGAGAAGAAATCTGGAGCTGAGCCCCTCCAATGGAGAAGATGTGCGCAGACACCATTTTCTCTCTCAGAACCTGGGCAGAGACCAGCTTTAGCTCACACAATACTGAGCAGCTTGCATCCTGAGACTGAAGGGTGATCTCTGCACTCCTCTGGGATTGATCATCATTGGCCCAGATAGGATACTCCACGTGCACAAACCCCCCACCCCCACCCACACACATACACACACTGGACCAAACACAGAGGCATGCAATTGGTGTGGGAGACCTAGAAGCAGATAAGTTGGGGTGAGCCCTGATCTGATTCATCTCCCTTTGCCCAGCAGGCTGTGGGACATCTGACCCACACGAAAAGCATCTTGATCAGCCCCCACTGAAAGCAGAGGGGAAGGACTAGAGACCAGAGCCCACTCCCTACCACAGTGAGCCAAATGCCAAAAGCTGTGATGATGGGGACATGTTAGTTTTTTTAGAAAAAGGAAAGGAAAGGAACCTGAAGTTCCAGAAATGGTAACAAGAGGGAGTCCTTTTTTCCCCCCACACTCTCCATACATACCTTTTTGTGTGTCTTCTGGTTTGATTTGCTCCTTCTTCTCCCTCTTTTTTGGCACATGGGCATATTTGAGGGTGAGCATATCTTTGGGGTTTTACATTTGTTTATTTTTGTTTGTTTGTTTGCCTGTCTGTTTTCCTTCATCGTCTAATTTACTTTCATCTTCCTTTCTTCTCCCTTCTTTCTGTCTCTTTACTTTTCCTTTCTCTTATCTAAATTTTGTTTCAGGAGGTATACATATCCTATCACTGAATGGACATATTGTAAAGTGGTGGGAAGTGGGTTCCAGGGACACAGACCCCAGTCAACAGATACTGTGATCTGCAGGTAGCTTCTGAACCATAGCTCCCCACATTGCACCTTAATCAAATCTCAAAATCCCAAAAAGAGAACACAGTTCTCCACTCCCAGCCTGGCTTCAAAACTGAACAAATCCATAGGCTCTACCTAAGGAAGAATAGAGGGTTGAGCAAACAGAAGTGAAAGCTATCCCCCACCATCACTGAGCAATGGAACTAAAGAGGTGGGAAAAGGGGACAAAATCCATCACAAATGAAGAAGAATCAACAGAATAACACAGGTACCCACCAGATCCCTGGAAAGTGAGTGCCTGAAAATACAGACTTCAGAACTCAAACAATGAAGAGCTCCCAGAATGACTGGTCCCAAACCACAAATCCATCCTAGATATTGATGGAGAGGATGAATAAAAACAAAGAAAAGCAAGAAAAAAGAATGAGAGTTGATAACTGAGATGACAGCAATAAAGAATACAGTACATAAAATAAGTAACAAATAGACAAGCATTGAAAGTAGAATTAATTGAGTAGAAGAAAGGATCTCAGAACTTGAAGACCAAAATGTGGAACTAACCCAAACTGTTAAAAACACAGAAAAGAAGTTTAAAAAGACAGAACAAAGCCTCCAAGAGATGTGTGATTATTTTAAGAGGGCAAATTTACACCTGATCAGCATTCCTGAGGTAGAAATGGAGAAGAGACAACCTTGTAACAAACATTTCATGAGGTTATCCAACAAAACTTCTGTCATCTCATCAGACACAACGATCCAAATACAAGAGATTCAGGAAAGCCCTGCAAGGCATCAAGTGATAATATCAACTCCTAGACACATACAAATTCACTTACACAAAGTAGGCATAAAAGAAAAATTTCTAAAGGCAGTGAGAGAGGAAGTTCAGACTACTTACTGGGGAAAACCAATTAGAATAGCAGAAGACTTATCAATAGAAACACTACAGGCTAGAATACATAGGAGTCCAATCTTCAAAAGTTCTCAAAGATAAACAATTCCAACCAAAAATGGCCTACCCAGATAAGTTAAGCTTCTTCAGTGATGGAGAATTAAGATTCTTTCCCAAACATTCAATCCCTAACAGTTCATGTTGCCTCCAGATCAGCTCTACAAAAGACATTTAAGAATGTGTTAAGCATGGAAGAAAGAAAAACAAACAAAGAACACTCTTGCCAAGAATGCAGGGAAACAGAATTGACACAGCATGCATCATGACTGAAAAACTGAAAACACACAAATACCAACCCAAAATCAGAAGAAAATCAGCCAACCAACAAACAACAACAACAACAGCAGAAAATTTAAAAGAGCCTCATGACAAGGATAAACTCTCACTTATAGATAATCAACCTGAAAATGAATGAACTAAACCTACCACTGAAAAGTCATAGAATGGCAAACTGGATTTAAAAAAAAAAAAACCACGACCCAACAATATGCTGTCTCATTACAAGGAAATGCATCTCATTACAAGGTACACTCACAGACTCAAAATTAGAGGATGGAAAACAATTTTTCAGGTGAACAGAACACAGAAGAAAACAGGAGTTATAATCTCAATATTAGATAAAACAACCTTTAAACTATCAAAAATTTTAAAAGATACGAAAGGACACTACATAATGATAAAATGTTCAGTCCATCAACAAGCAATACCCATCCTATACATATATGCACCCAACACAGGAGCATAGACTTATGTTCCTGTCTTGTGGTTATCTAAATAGACTAAATAGACTTAACAGATGACCACAGAATACTCCACCCAACAATCATGGAATATACATTCTACTTATCACCACATGGAACACACTCCAATATCAACCACATGCTTGACCATAAATCAAACATAAACAAATTTCATAAAATTGAAATATTGCCATGGACCTTCTGAGACCACAGTGGAATAAAAATAAATATCAACACCATCAAAATTTTCCAAAATCCCACAAAAACCTGAAAACTAAACAACGTGATACTGAACAACTCCTGGGTCAACACAGAAATCAACACAGAAATTAAAAGATTCCTGGCAACAAATAAATACAGAGAGACGTCTTACCAAAACCTCTGGGATGCCATGAAAACAGTACTAAGAGGTAAATTTATATCTCTACAAACACACATCAAGAAAATAGAAAGATCACAAGTTAACAGCCTAATAAATCACCTAAGGAAGCTAGAAAAGCAAGACCGCCAAACCCTAACTTCAGCAGAAGAATCCAATCACCAAAGTAAAATCCCAAATACAGAACATAAAAGACAAAAATGTCACAGAAAAATAAACAACAAAAAAGTTGGTTCTATGAAAAGATAAACAAGATTGGTGGACACCTGAACAGACAGACCAAGAAAAAGGGAGAAAAATCCCAAATAAACACAATGAGAAATGCAAAAGATCAAGTCACGACTGACCCCAAAGAAATACAAAAGATTATCAGATATCACTATGCACACCTGTATGGAAACAAACTTGAAAATCTAAATGAAATGGAGAATTTCGTGAAATCACACAAACTCTCAAGGTTGAAACAAGAAGAAATTAAGACCCTAAATAGACCAATAACGACCCAGGAAATTGACTCTGCATAAGAAAACTACCTACAAAAACACCCTGAAATAGGTGCCTTTCTAGCAGAATTCTACAAAACATATGAGGAGCTGATACCAATTTTATTGAAAGTATTCCAGGCAATCAAGAAAAACTGAACTCTACTCAAATCATTTTATGCAGCTGACATCACATTGATACCCAAACCCCAAACCAGATAAAAATCCAAGAAGAAAGAAAACTACAGACCAATATCCCTGATGAACATAAATGTAAAAATTCTCAACAAGATTCTAGCAAATCAGATCCAACAACATATCACAAAAATCTCCACCATGACCAAGTAGGCTTCATTTCCGTGATACAGGTCTGATACAACATCTCAATCATAAATGTAATTAAATGCATCAACAGATGTAAAAACAAGAACCACATGATTATACCATTAGACACAGAAAATGCTTTCAATAAAATCCAACATCCCTTCTTGATAAAAACCCTTGAACACATAAGCAAAGAAGAAACATACCTCAAACTAGTAAGAGCCATCTACAATAAGCCCACAGTCAGCACATTGCTAAAAGGACAGAAATTGGAAGCATTTTCCTTGAAAACTGGAACAAGACAAGGCTGTCCACACTCACCTTCCGGTATAACATAGTCTTGAAAGTCCTAGCTAGAACAATCAGACATAAGAAGGAAATCAGGGGTATCCAAATTGGAAAAGAAGAAGTTAAGTTATCCCTCTATAATGGCGATATGATCATATACCTTGAAAACTCAAGAGAATCTACCAAAAGCCTCTTTGCACTGATAAAGGACTTTGGCAAAGTCTCAGAGTACAAAATAAACATGCAAAATATAGTTGTATTCTTATACACCAATAACAAACAAGCAGAAAACCAAATAAAAACCACAATCCCATTCACAATAGCCACACACACACAAAAAAAAAAATGAAACACCTTGGCATCTTCCTAACCAAAGATGTGAAAGATCTTTACAGTGAAAACTAAAAAGCACTGCTCCAAGAAATCAAAGATGACACAAAAAAATGGAAAAATATTCCATGTTCATGGATTGGAAGAATCAACATTGTTAAGATGTCTGTCCTACCCAAGGAAATCTACAAATTTAACGCAATATCCATTACATTGGCAGCAGCATTCTTCTCAGACCTTGAAATGACAATACAGAAATTCATATGAAAACATAAACAACCACAAATCACCAAAACAATCCTTAGCAAAAAAAAGCAGAGGGTATCACACTTCCAGACTTTAAACTCTATTATAAAGTTACAATAATAAAAACAGCCTGGTATTGTTACAAGAACAGGCATGTAGACCAATGAAACAGGATAGAGATTCCAGAAGCAAAACCTCAATTTCTCAACCAACTCATCTTCGACAAAGCCTCCACCACCAACTGGGAAGAGGAGAACCTATTCAGTAAATTGTTCTGGGAAAACTGGCTGACCACATGCAGAAGATTAAAACAAGATTCCTACCTATCACCATACACAAAGATCAACTCTAATGGATCAAAAACCTAAATGTAAAACCTCAAACTATAAGAACCTTAGAAAATGCAGGAGATACCCTTATGGAAATTGGAACTGGCAACCAATTCCTGAGCAAAACCCAAAATGCCCAGGTCATAAGAGATAAGATAGACAAGTGGGACCTCATCAAACTGACAAGCTTCTGCAAAGTCAAAAAACCATCAAGAGAGCAGGGAGACAGCCTTCAAACTGGGAAAACATATTTGCCAACTCTGTGTCTGACAAAGGCCTAACATCTAAGATCTTCAAGGAACTCAAACGTGCTGAAAAGAAAAAAACAAACAGCACCATTACAAAGTGGGCAAAAGATATGAATAGACTGTTCTCAAAAGAAGACATGTGAGCAGCCAACAGATACATGAAAAAATGTTCAGCCTCACTAGTCATCAAGGAGATGCAAATTAAAATTACACTGAGATACCACCTAACTCCAGTCAGAATGACCATCATCAATATCTCAAAAAACAGCAGATGCTGGAGAGGATGTGGTGAAAAGGGAACACTTCTACATTGTTGGTGGGAGTGTAAACTAATACAGTCTCTGTGGAAGACAGTGTGGCGATTCTTAAAAGATCTAAAAATCAGCCTTCCCATATGACCCAGCAATCCCCAATCTGGGAATATACTCAGAAGAACTCAAATTATTCTAAAAAATATACTTGCATATGCATGTCTATTGCAGCATTATTCACAATAGTAAAAACCACGGAACCAACCATGCTGCCAATTGAAACTGGGCTGAACAAAAAAAATGTAGTACATGATGGAATATTACACAGTCATAAAGAAGAACAAAGTTTTGAGCTTCACAGCAACTAGGATGAATTTAGAGTCTATAATTAATACTCAGTGATCTATCACAGAAACAAAGAACTGAGTACCACGTGTTCTCACTCATAAGCAGGCCCTGAACATTTATCATAATACTGTAAGAAAGGAATTGGCAGTAGTGGGACACTGCCAAGGGCGTAGGAGAAGCACATAACATCAATAAGGGTACCGGATCTCAAACCAGGCAAGTGGGGACCAAAGGGAGGTCCAAACTTTTCCTGTACAATGACCATTTATCTACCTAATCCTAAATTGTACCCCACATCTTTAAAATAAAAAAAATAAAAAGAAATAAATATCAATGAACATATGAGACTTTTCGTAGTTTGTCAACCACTAATAACCAATGAAGCCTGAATTTAATTTGAACACTCCAGAAGATAATGCCAAATTTTCTCAAGGGTAAATGAAGTTAACATTCTTTTCTCTTTTGTACTTCCCACAAGTAATTAAATTTAGTGACCTAGCATCCCTGGGAAATATGATTCAAACTGCAGTTTTATGGGAATTTGTTTTATGATAGCAATCCTTCCTTAGCAAGAAAGTTAAAACTCTTAATTTCACTCCTACCACCAAATAGAAAAGATTTGCAATTTTCCATTTCTATCAACAAGCTGGGAGGAACTTTATTACTCTTGTACTTTTTAAAATCTAGCTGTACTATATTACTTTGGTTAATCTATCTTGGGAGATGGTATCTAGAATTAATTGGAATATGGAGTACAGAACATATTAATCACCCTATAATCATCAAATTGATTAACATTTGTAATTTTTGAGGACAAAAAGCCCAATCAAGTTATCATTTTAGAATACTATATCTAATTGTCCATCAAACACTGCAATCTTTATTAATAGATGTTAGTGGAACATGTGAGCCTCTTTTCAAGAGATGGTTTAACTGTCATGAAGCCACATCCAACGTTTTTTCTAGGTACCGTCATCACATTCTATGTTTTCCACATTTCTTACATCAGTTCAATATAGCAAGTTTAGGCATTCTCCTGAACGATTGTCCATACTGAAATAATGTATCATTCATCATCATTATTTAAAACTTACTTTTAGTATTGGAAGTGCTAAGGTAATTTCCCTTTTGTAAGTGAATAATTTCTGCTTAACATGTAAAACATTGATTTCATAATCATAATTTTAATATGTTTTTTATTAATTTTACCTGTTTAATCCCCATGGCCTTACACATATTTAGTTATTCAAACATGTGCATTTAAAATATGTTCATGAAACAACACACATGCAGAAAAGTCTGTAAATGACTGGATGAATTACAGTATATTGTAAAGCCACGTCACGTCAGCAAGCTGAGTCTAATTAATTATGATTTTTTTAATTAAAGTTCGGGTCAAGAGCAGGCAAACACCAGAAAAAACTCTTGACAAACTTGTGTAGTTTGTGACAAGCTTTTATAGGTAAAATTTGTAACATTAGCTGCATAGCAACTTAGTGACTATAGCAACTATTAACTAACAACTTGGCAACCAAAATGGAAACTTTGATCATGAGGGAGTTTTGATTAATTTCATGTCCCAGGTATAGCCAGTGCCCAAAAAGTCCCTGGAGTTCTGCCATTAAGATATAGTTTAAGGTAGTTACATAGAAACAAGGTAGAAGAATCATTACACAATGGAGTTACCTTGGTTTGGTCATTAACAAAATATAAGAACAAAATATGAAAATGTAACAATGGGGTTTTTGCAAAGCAGAACATTTGATTTTGTTAACAAAGCATACAATTACATGAAACTTATGGCTAAGGAGTTTTATAACAGTCAGTAGGAAATGGTCAGCACAACCTGCCCAAAGGAGACAAAGCTGGGGGTCTGTAATCATGGGAACGTTACTGTAATCACAGGTAGGTACTGAGGAGTGATTCTTCGGTCAGGCAGGCAACTTAAGATGGAAGTTTTAAACAAAATGGAGTAAGCTGGTTAATACTATTATTTTGCTAGCAATTTGATTTTATTAACTGATTTAGCACCTTTCATAAGCTTACAGTCTAATGCATAAGAAAGTCAATATACAAACAAACCAATAAATGATTTTTATTGCATTAACTGTCATGACACAGGAATAGAGTTCTATAAGAGAAGCAGGGAAGGAAGGAGAACCTTAGGATGTTATAAATTGCCTAGTGCCCTTGGACTAAGGCAGTGAAAATAAACATGTAGAGAAAATATATAAACATGTATTTTTGCATTGAGACCGGTTGCTTTTTTTTTTTAATAAATTGAATGTTGAAGAAAAATGTAATGAAAAAAGTCAAGGGTGAGTTACCAACATATTAGATGACTTTAACCATTTATTACAATGCGAGAAAACTAGACATAGAAATCCAGATCATGGAGAAGTTGGAAGCATGGAAGATTCAAATCTTAAAGTGCCACCAACATGTGCTTTAAATTATTAGTGAATGAGCTTTCTAGGGACAAGTTATAGAAAAAGGACACAGATCCAAAACCAAATCCAGAGGAATTCCCATAGTTAGTAATAGAAGCAGAAAAACTAGCTAAACACAGTGGAAAGGAAGTAAAAGAAAATGAGGACAATAGTCTCTTGGACTTCTTGCAAGACAGCCTAGTTTTTAAAAAGAGGCACTGGTCAGTTGTGCCAAACGCCGCATAGAATATGCTAAGTTCATTCCCACCTTCCACAACCCATTCCTTCTATCATTTCAGAGTCAGATTCAAGAATAAAATAAATCTTTAAGTATGTTTCAAAGTTATCAGATGTAAATAGGCTTCAATTATGTGGGCATAAAAAACACTGAGACTTACATATAAAAGGACAATGTGAATGGATAAAAATTTGCCAATTTTCAGACATAGATAGTAACCTGGGATAATTTCAATTAAATGAAAATTTTCTATATACCAAAGTAAACTTCAGAGAGATGGCAAATGTCTAAAAATTGCTGGAAAATGAACCAAAAAGAGAATAGAGTATTTATCATGTCTATGAAAGAATAGCTCGGCTTGAAAGCAAAGAAGATATAATGAAGGAAAAAATTAGCAGATTTAAATATACCTTCATTTAGAACTTCCAACCAATGAAAAATAGTAATGCAAATAAAAAACACATGTAGGAGAAAAGCTCATATAAGTTGCAATGGTTGAGGTTACTGGATCTGTCATGTGCAGACAACAATTGACCGATTCTTTCTCAACACTTTCCCCAACTGATCAGATCTCAAAGTCATTCACTATCACTGTGCATTCCGTAAGTATTTATCCTTAACTTTATTTTATTTTATTTTATTTTAAAGCTGGGGGGTACAGGTCAGGATTAGGTACATAAGTAGTTTATGTGCAGGTGGAGTTTGGGCCCTCAGCTGCTCCTTTCTTTCCCTGATTTAGGATCAGGTACCCTTAGTGATGGTATGTGCTCCCCCGATCCTCCCTTGGCAGTACGCCACTACCACTGGCAGATCCCTAAGTGTGTCCTGAACATTTTATCCTTAGTTTTCAAGGCATCTTTCTTAACACTTACACTTATTTATTCTGGAATTGATTGTGCATTTAAGATCACTTTCATGTTACTTACTTACTGCTAGCATATGTCATGAAATCTCAACATAACTTCTTGTTATTCTCAGGATATCACAAACTATAAGCACAGAGATATAGGTACTACATATTTTGTTTCCATTTTGGCCAACTTGGTCCAAGAAAGTTGAGGGAATTGAGGATTTCAATATTCTTTAGTCCTGGAAAATCTAATCTGCAGAATGGTTATACAACACCCTAGCAGAGAAATTCTGTTGAATAACATTTAAATATAATAGACTTAATACCAGCTTAAACAAAATGGTAAATGAAAAAAAAAATCAAACTGAAGAATATCAAATCATTGTGATACGTTTTTCAGTTTCACAGTTTTGCTGAATTTGCTCCACGAAGACTACGACTGTGGATTTGTCTGTGAGTGGATTTATTTTGAGCATTACAGAAAATAGTAAACCCATGTTGGCTTTCTTATCTGCTGGTACCTCACCCTGCCTGTAGCCTCCATCCCTAAAACATCCTGTACTTTCCTCCCAAACCAAGGCTATAAAATAACCATTTTCATTTTATAAATATAAGAAATTTGGGGTCATATAAACCTGGATGTGGTACTTATTAATTTTCCAATGGTAGAGAAATTTTCTAACTTTCTTAGCCTTATTTTCATCATGTGTAAGTAAAATAATATTTACCCCCAAAGAATGCTGTTAATGAGATGAAATTGTAATTATTGTCAATTAGAAGGTACTCTGTATTAGTTTTTCCCCCCCTTCATGCATTCCTTCCTCCCTTCTTCCTTCCCTTTCTCCCTCCATTTCCCCTTGTCATCCTTCACCCTCCCTCCCTCTCCCCTCCTTCCTTCCCTCCCTCTTTCCTTCCTTCTTTCCTCCCTAGTTCTTTCTTTCTTTTTCCCCTCTTCTTCCATCTCCTAACACATCATTTTCCAAATCCAAATGTGTTTTCATAGTTACAATCATAGTGTACATATGTTGTATTTGGTGATTCTTTATATTATATTAGATGCATTTAAAAATTCAACCCAAAATTTATTGAGCATCTTCTCAGTGTTAAGTCCCTTTGATAGATATTGCGATTCAGAGATGAAATGAAGATAGTGTTACTACTTTCAAAATGATAAAAGCTGAAATATGAATAAGCCAACAATTACAATAGAGCGTGACATAATCCATTTTTTATCAAGAAGTGCTATAAAACCCATAGGCACCCAGGTCAGTCTGTGGTCAGGGAGGCCATCTGTAGGGGAATGCACTTCATATGTTAGTTAACTAGGAGAAGAACTTGGTACAGTTGGATGAAGATGGTTGAGATTTTGTTCTTGTCATTCTTTCTTTTATATCTGTAATAATCCATAAATTACTTGAAAGATCTTCTAATAAAATCATGCCATATGTAACAAAATTCAGATCCAGAGCAATGAAAATAATTGTTAATATAAATCTTTAAGGAAACAAAGTTTTACTTAAGAGT
The DNA here is from genome assembly GCA_027257055.1 of Cephalopachus bancanus. Taxonomy (NCBI): domain Eukaryota; kingdom Metazoa; phylum Chordata; class Mammalia; order Primates; family Tarsiidae; genus Cephalopachus; species Cephalopachus bancanus. The sequence goes on along the minus strand of JAPVLO010000005.1, from coordinate 8,184,763 downwards.
TACCACTAGCAGACATTTCTCATCTGAGGACTATTTTAGGCAATGAATTCTGCAGTGGGTATCTATATGCATATATCTTTTATGGTATTTTTTAGTAGTATTTTCAGTAGAATTTTTATGTGAAAGGCTTTCAACTCTTTCTAAACGGTTTTACTGGTGCTCAATGCTATCAGCAATGACAGACACCCACACAACCCTAACATTGAAGCAGCATGCTAATTGCAAATTGTCTCAGAGTTCTGGCTGAAAACAATAAAATGAACAACAGATCAGTCACATAGGCTGGCTGTCCTGAGGGTAAAAGAAGACTGGTTAGAGGTTGTAATCACAGCACTTTGGGAGGCCGAGGCGAGTGGATTGCCTGAGCCCACAGGTTCAAGAACAGCCTGGGCAACTTGGCAAGTCCTCATCTCTACAATAAATTAAAAAATTAGCCGGGTATGGTAACACATGCCTGTAGTACTGGCTGCTTGGAATGCTAAGGCGGAAGGATCACTGGAGGCCAGCAGGTCAACGCTGGGGTGGCCATGAGTATGCCACTGCATTTCAGCCTGGGCAATGGAGTGAGACTGCATAAGAAGGCATCCTCTGCTGTGAATAAATCTAGGAGTTTCCTAAAATGCCCCCAAGAGAAAACAAGCAGTCCTGATGTCAGACACAGCTCATTAGCCATAGTACACTGTTCCTTTCCCACAATTCTCTTCCTTGAGACCAACTCTAGAGGGACAGCTGTAGAGTAGTTATGAAGAGGTGGAGTGAAGAAAATGTAAAAAAGTGTTTATATGCCTTCCTTTTCTGCAGCTTGCTGAGTCCAGAGCAGGCCAAAACTGGAGGAGGGAAAAAGAATTTCATTTTTTGGTGATTTGGAGTTCTGATATTAAAGAAAAGGAGACTCCCAGACAACAGCAAAACTTGATTGAATAAATTAATATACCCAAAGAAAGACTTGTCAATCCAGAAGAGCTTAGTATGTTTGAACACCAAAAAGAGTCTGAGTCTGGAACATACGAAATATGGTGTTCTCTTTCAGAGACTTGGACAACTTCTTTCTAACCTAAGGTATCCAGCTTGAGATGACTACATCTGCCTTTTTCCACTAAACACTTGATTTAATTTCATATGTACTAAGTTAATCTTCTGAGTAAAATTTTTACTAGAATTATCCAAATTTACCACCCACAATTTTTTTAAATTTTAGTATTACCAAAAAACTACAGTTATTGTTACAGTATTCCAACAGGAAATAAAAGTCAAGAGATTTCCACAAACAATAGAATGGTGAGTTTAGCAACAATCTCAAGCAAAATTCTAGAAAGAAATGATAGATTATAATTGTAGTAGAGAAATAACAACATGGATTCAGTAGGTATAGTTTTAACAATAATAATAAAATTACTAAACTGTAATATTTGAGAAATGCAGCCAGGCTCGGTGGCTCAGCCTGTAATCCCACACCTTGGGAGGCTGAGGTGAGTGGATTGCCTGAGCCTGCGGGTTCGAGACCCGCCTGGGCAACTTGGCGGGTCTACAATAAATCAAAAAATTAGCCGGGTGTGGTAGCACATGCCTATAGTTCCAGCTGCTTGGAAGGCTGAGGCGGAAGGACCGCCAGAGCCCAGCAGGTTGAGGCTGCAGTGACCGGGAGTGGCCACTGCACTCCAGTCTGAGCAACAGAGTGAGACTCCAGCTCAAAAAAAAAAAAGAGAAATACAGCAGATGAAACATACCCAAATTTGAGAAATATTGACAACAAAGAGCTCTCAATAGTGATTTTAACAATACTCCTTCATTTCTTACTTGAATAAGCATAAAAAATTCTTATCACATTTTCAGTTCACAAAGCATATAAAGAAATATAATGGCTAACAAAATCAGAAAACTAAATTTTAGATCAGCATGGAATGAGTCTAAGTTGTATGTATTTGCATTAAATTTAAAATTCTTCTTTCCATTTCTTAAAATCAAATGCCTGGAATACCATGCATTATCAAAAATTCATGCATATTTGGGGGAAAACTGTAGGCTTGGATAGTAATAAGATCAAATGGAGCAAATACTTTAATGACTGGAATTTTAGTTCAATACAATTTTAAATTTTTTTCATCTTGGAGAAGGGTGATAATTAGCCACTAGTCTCTGTGAGGCCAAACCACATCTAGGTTTGTATTTTGGCCCAGGTACCATTTCCATTTCTTAAAAGGTATATAGGCCTATGGAACTCATTTGAAAGAAAAGAATCAAGACAATGAAAGGCAACATAAGCAAGTGACGTAAACAACAATGAAGAAACTGAGGCTATCGGGCCTTCAGATGAAGAAAATCAAATATAGTGTAAGAATAGTCTCCTAATATCTAAAATTACTGCAAGGACAATATGTAGATTTGTTCAGTATAATACCAAGGAATAAAACTTAGAACACTGGCCTGGCGCAGTGGCTCAGCCTGTAATCCCAGTACTTTGGGAGGCCGAAACAAGAGAATTGCCTGAGCCTGGAGGTTCGACACCAGCCTGGGCAACTTGGTGAAACCTCGTCTCTACAATAAATCACAAAAAATTAGCCGGGCATGGTGGCATGCATCTGTAGTTCCAGCTACTTGGAAGTCTGAGGAGGAAGGATCACCTAAGTCCAGCGTCGAGGCTGCAGTGGCCGTGGGCATGCCACTGTACTCCAGCCTGGGCGACAGAGTGAGACTCCAACTAAAAAAACAAAACAAAACAAAAAAACAACTTGGAACATGGTAGAAGTTTCAGAACACATTTCAGTTTACTGTAAGAAAATATTTTCCCATAGCCAGAGTTGCCAAAGACAAAATAGACTGCATTAGGACACAAGAGGTTCCTCCTCTTTGAATGTATGTATACGGGTACTAAACAACGACCTCGTGCAACTGTTACAGATGGGTTTCAAAAACTAAATGGTTCATTGGATTTGGTCAATGGTTTAAACAGTAACTTTTCTAAAGAACTTGGTGATTTAGGGATTTCCTCATATACATAAATTGAATTGAATTTTGAAAATACTTATTCATCAATTTTCACAACTTTGACTTTAAAAATACACTGAGTGTGTTAACTGTAAATGTTATCCACATACCAGTGTGTCTTTCTGTGCCACCAGTCATCCCATTTGGTGATCACTCTGATAGGTGTTTTTGCCAGCACATGGATGCCACACATTTAGCTAGCGGCTAGATTGTGCCATGATGCATCAGTGCAGCATGTGCTCTCTGACAGCCAGTCAGATGTACAATAATAAGTGAACACACAATAAATTGTATCCTGGAAACATAGTAATAGAGATTATTTTAGTGCTTATTTTGAGTTCTTGGCTCTCTGGCTAGGCGAAGAATGTGATTTGCTTTTAGTTACAGTTACTAATTTAATCTCTTGAAACCAAAATTCCCCTTCTCTACTCTTTCAAGCTTTTGCATCTGTTCATTAAAGAGAATAAAGACATTGTAAAGCACTCTTTTAAAGGATAATTATCGTTTACAACTATTTATCTGTGTGATTCAGGATATTCTTGATATGGTGCAACCAACTCACAATATAGAACTAAATTATACATTGAAGTGGCCAGAGTGGTATACTCCTCAATTTCAAATGTTTGATCTTTAGGTCATATTGAACTCATTGACTTATTTTATAGTAAGAAAATCATTATAAATCTGAACATTTATGACATTTAGGCTGATGAAATATCATTTTATCTGTTTAAATTCTGAGGATTCTGAATGAAATTGTATTTCTAAAGTGTATTTTCTGTGTTTAAAAATGTATAGAAACTGCTTACATAATCATTAAGTTTCCTTAAAACCTGTGAGCCTATAATTTTATGTGATACAATATTGATTACAAAAGAACTCTAGCTTGTCTTTACTAAGTCTTATAAATGATTTTCTAAAAAGAAAGAGCTCCAACTTAATTCAAACAATCACACAGTATTTCAGTACTACAAGAGAGACATATTTTAAATGTATCTCTATACTTATAAACCCCAAATTCCCTTAGTTTGTACTGATATTTACAACATGCACATCAGAATTCACCCTGCATATTATATACAGTATAAATGAGGTATAATTTAAACCGAAATTATTTTTGTTCTAATCAATTACACTGTTCTTTATTTGTTTGTTTAGCTAAACGGACATAATGTGAAATCAAGATTCTGTGTAACTTCAGTGAAACAAAATTATCTGAACCATCTATAAAAAGGTAGAACATAGTATTTTTAGAAAGACAATAAAAGGATACAGTGTTTGAGAATGAATAAAGCAAAGAATGAAGGTTCACTTGACCTTGCAGAAACTGACAGATAGGATGTCGACTTATTTGACCAAGCAGACTTTGACTATCAAGCAATTTCCTGTTCTAAACAGAAATCTGGCCCAGGCCTCAGAGTCATCAGAACAAAATCTGAGAACCATTTTACAGGAGAATCAAATAAGATTTGGAATGAAAATTTCATTGCAAAGCAAGAAAAATTTGCAATAATTTTCTGTAATATAAGACTTTTTTAGCACTTTTATTGCTGAAGCAATTCTAAATAACAGCATTTCTTATAATAGCATTTTTATAATAATGGTGTTTTATAACAGAAGTGCTATTATTACAGAAATGGCATTATAATAGTGGCATTATTATTGTTGAATCTCTCCTATAATAGAAGTGCTAAACAAGGCTACCTGTAATAAAGAAATTTCAAATTTCTTCCTTATCAGAACTAAAAATATGTTGACCAGTCGCTTGCATATGATCACATTACAAGTAATCTTATATGTTGACCCAACATTGAAAGATAGGCCCAATTCACACAAAGACTCCCAGGAAATCTGCCATTGGAGTAAGAGTCAAAAGACATGAGTCATATTATTAACTCTAACATTAACTACTGAGTGACCTTGAGCATGTTGACTCTCTGAGTCTCCCCTGAGCCTTTTCCTCAACACATTAAAACAAAAAATAGAGGAGATCCCTTATAACTCTCAGTTAAATCTTCCTTTTACGAAAATGTTCCTTTAGTTCAAACTCCTAATAGAATAAATTACATTTATTTTACTTCTTTGCTTTAAACTCATTGATGTGCTCTTTTATAATTGTTTCATTTATTTTATTAGAATAAATTTATAGTCTCAAGTTAGAAGTTGACTAAAGGTAAGGATTCCTTTTGAAAAAATAATCCTCCTTAAATGGTCAGTGTGGTGCCCTGAATACAGTTGGTAATTTTAAATTTTTAATTAAAATGCATCTGATAACAAAGTTCCAAAATCCGAGCAAAATCAGAAAATAACAGGATTTCATTCTAAAGCTAGTGGAATACTATTGGGGAAACTGAAACATTCTCAAGTTGAAGTAAAGCAATAAGATAGTGAAATGAAGTTGGAAGTGATAAAAAGATATAATGTTCAATAATAGTTAGAGTTCAAAAAATTGCCTCAAAAGAAATCTTATATCCACATCAAGTATATTAATATAAATTTCACTTCTCATTCAATAATGTATATATTACTTTGCCATATATTTAGGGAGTAATCATCAAAAGAACTTAACTATATATGAAAGATGAATAAGTAAATTTAAGTTTATAAAATTCTACTTTTTATTAAAGATATCTTCTAATCCTTTGACAATGAGCTTTCAGGAGAGAAAAGAAGACAGGAAAGGCTGTAAGTTCCAAAGCTATTGACCTTTTTAACATTAAAATAAAATCCTATATATTTCTAGGTTGATACAATTAGATTACACCACCTGGTTATGATATAGTTTGAGAAATGGTAAAGTTAGGAAATTCAATATACACATTCACTCTGTAGGTATTTTTACATTTTTAGACTACCACAAATGCCTTCAATGTGTATTCTGACTTATTGATTGCAAGCAGAGAAGGTTTTGATAGAATATATGTATGTGTGTGTATTCACAACATACACATTGCATTGCCACCAAATTTTTTTTTTAATTATTTGGGGCAATGGCCATACAATGGTTATTCACCATAACAAATGAAAGTCATCAAGAATTAACATTTTTTAAAAATTTTAACATGGACAAAAAAAAAGTTTCTGTTTGTTTCTGGAGTCTGGTTTTCACTCTGTCACCCAGACTGGAATGCAGTAGTATGTTCACAGCTCACTGCAGCCTCGGACTCCTGGGCTCAGGTGATCTTTCCACCTCAGCCCCTCAAGTAGCTAATTTTTTTTTTTTTTTTTTGTAGAGACAAGATCTCACTATGTTGCCCAAGCCTGTAGCAATCACCTGGGCTCAAGCAATCCTCCCACTTCGGTCTCCCAGAGTGGAGGGATTACAGCCAGTACAAGTATTTTTAATCCAAGAAGAAGAGCAAGAAAAAGAAGAGAGAGCAAAAGAGAGAAAAGGAGGAAGACAAGGAGGTAAGGGAAGGGGAGATGATTATTTTTAATGTATTACTAAGAGGTTCCAGGCAGGAGCTCACCAGATCCCACTCTAGCTGCAAAAATGTACACAAACCCACACATGTCTACTTACTAAGGCCTATTCACTCAACATCAGTGAGAATGATGCTAATGTTTCAAAATATTGGAATCCAGTCTTCAGCAAGACATTTAGCTTTCCTCTATTCTCAGTGGGATTGAGATCTAAGATTGATTAAACATCTGCTTGTGTGCAGGCCCCATTGTAGGTGTTTGATGTGATATTTTATTCAATGTTTACTGTTCTCAGAATAACAGTAATTTCTACTATTAGCCAATAAGAAAAATGACACACAGGGAAATCAAGCCAGCTGTCCACAGTCTCTCAGAGACCACACAACAGTTTCCTAATTCTAATCAGCCAACCTACATAGGTGTATGAATCAAGGAGTGGGAGGGGAGTAAAGGATGGAAGAATCTGACCAGATCCATCCTGACCTTGGAAAAGCGCTTCTAAATGCCAGGCAGAACTAATAGTGCAACATTCTTAGAAAGACCCACAGAAGAACATCACAAAGAGAAGAAATCATAAACATCACCAAATACAATTTAGCAGGTGAGAACACTAAGTACCAGAGAGGTAACCTACCCACAGTCAGTCACACTTGAATCTTAGGTTCCTGACGCCCAATTGGGATCCCTGTCCTCTGGTATAGCAGTTCTCCTTAGACAACATGGGCTGTCATTTGAACTAGTCCTAACTGTTGATTAGATCACCAGAGACAGAAAACTGGTCATGCAGTTTTCCTCCAAAAAATAATAATATTAAATGTTTTTTTTTAAAAAAAACTCTTGCAGGAAGAAAAGTTACTTGAACACTATAGCATCAGGTACATGTGCCTCTAGTAAAATAATACAGGCTCTCCTTCAAAATCATATTGCACAATTATCTAGTAAAGGAGTCACTAGATAATTCCATAACTAGTAGGAGTAACTAGTTTGTGCCATAACTCCCTTCTCAGTGTTTTTACTTTTTTATGCATTATACTTTGTTTTATAATTACATAATTACTTTTACCAGTGATTTGTGTGTGTGTGTGTGAACATTTGAATTATTGTCTGTGGGCTTTTTATTTTTAATCTCAATAACTTATTTAGTATTTCTTATAAGGCAAGTCTACCAATACATTCCTTCAGATTTGTTTTGTTTTGGTTTTTGTTTTACTTTTTAATTTTAAAGATGTGAGGTAAAATTCAGGGTTGGGTATACAAATGTTCATTATGCAGGTGCCCTTGTTGATGAGGTGTGCCTCCCCCAACCCTGGCAGTCTCCCAACCGCCAATCCCAACCCCCCCTTCCCTGGCAGTTTCCCACTACTACTGCCAATCCCTTTCTTATAGTATTATGATAATTGTTCAAGGTCCATTTATGAGTGAGAACATATGGTACTCTGTTTTGTTTCTTTGATAGATCACTGAGTATGATAGACTCTAAATCCTTCTAAGTTGCTGCGAAGTTCATGTGTTTGTCCTTCTTTGTGGCTGCATAATATTCCATTGTGTATATGTACCATATTTTTTTTATCCAGTCCAGTTTTGATAGGCAACACAGTTGGTTCCATGTTTTTGCTATTGTAAACAGTGCTACAATACACATGTGTGTGCAGGTATCGTTTTTGTTGAATGATTTGAGTTCCTCCAGATATTTTCCCAATAGGGAGATTGCTGTGTCATATGGAAGCTCAATTTCTAGTTATTTCAAAAATCGCCACTCTGGAGGTTTTCTTTCAGTTCCTAGAAGACTGGCTCACAAAAGTACAGAATTCCTATAGCCCCCAAATCTCACTGGCTTATGGTACAGTGTCCTTGTTCCAAAGTTACTTTATGTATTCAACATTCAGAAAGGGCTCTCATGAGGTCCATGCTTGATACCAAGGGAATGTCTCTTAGAGGTAGAATCTTTGTGAGCTACCACTCTAGATTTCCAGAGGAAAGGGGGGAAATGTGAAACACTGGGACTGTGGTGATTTTTTTTTTTTAATCATCAGGCAACACACAGAGAAGGTAAGAAAGGCTCTAGGGTAATAAAGCCAGTTAGTGGATCAAAGGAAAAGGAGCCACATTTTGAAATAAAAGAGTGATCATTGTAAGCAACAAGAGAAAGATTAGAATAGGGAAGTGATAATGTTATGCAGGTAGAAAAGAGATGTTAGAAAACCAAATAACAGCTGGCTCGGTGGCTCAGTCTGTAATCCCGCTCTTTGGGAGGCTGAGGTGAGTGGATTCCCTGAGCCCGCGGGTTCAAGACCCGCCTGGGCAACTTGGCAAGCCCTCGTCTCTACAATAAATTAAAAAAAAAAATCAGCCAGGCGTGGTAGTGCGCGCCTGTAGTTCCAGCTACTTGGAAGGCTGAGGCGGAAGGATCGCCGGAGCCCAGCAGGTCGAGGCTGCAGTGTCCAGGAGCGGCCACTGTACTCCAGTCTGGGTGACAGAATGAGACTCCAACTCAAAAAAGAAAGAAAGAGAGAAAGAAAGAAAACCAAATAACAAGGAAAAAAACACACCTCTATAGAATCAGTTGCCTAAGTCAATCATCCCTTCATCTTTGGATACTAGTTATAAAGATTTTGATTTCCAGTTTATCTTTGTATACTGGTGTATTTTGCTTTTGTGGTTCTTAATCTTACTCCTCAACTGAGTTGCTGTCCCTTTTCTTTCATTGTTCTTTCTTTTTTATCTTTCATAATAAACAACAATACAGTTTTCATTCTCATCTACTACTTCTGTTATTTTCTGTACAAGTTAAAACTGATTCTAAAGTCAAATATTGTTTTTAAATAATTTCCGCCTGCCCCTAGTTCCTAGTTGTCCATTACTACTTGACATGTTGCATGCACAGTATGAGTTCACTATGCAAAATGTCATAGTACATGTGAAATTTACTTAATGTAGAGATACACATTTCTGAGGTCTGGTTCAAAGGTATCAAATTGAAAGACAGCAGTGATCTACCAGCCAGCAGCACCCCAAAGTCCTGCAGGACTAAGCTCAGTAAAGGAAAGGAAGCTCTCTGGCTGTCAGGACCTACCTGACAAAGAAACCAAGGATGACAGTCAAATCAATGCTCTGGATTTCTGGTTCCTCACTTGCAGAGTGAAATACAATATAAATAATTCTTCAGCATAAAGAGATTAAAGTGTATTGCCATGACTACTTGTGTACATAGGATTTTTCTTCTTCTTTGGCTTTATTGAGTTTTTTGGACCTGTGGACTTAGCACTTTTATGAAATTTGGAAATTGGTCTTCATTTCTTCAAATATTTTTGCAGCCCTTCATTCCTCTCCCTTTGGGACTCCAATTACATGTATATTAGACGTCATGATATTACCCCATATATCACTAATACTTTTCTTTCCAGTTTTTTTTCCCTCCACATTTCACTTTTAATGGTTTCTACTGCTATGTTTTCAAGTTAACTGAATTTTCTTCTGTAGTGTCTAATATGCAATTAATTCCAGCCAGTGTAGTTTTCATTTCAGACATTATATTTTTCATCTAGACATTTAAAATGTTGTATAACATCCTTTTCTCTTCTTGTCATGTTCATGCTTTCCTCTACCTTCTTAAATATATAGATTTTATTTGTGATTCCTATTTTTACCTCCTTGTATGTTAATTCTATCATCGCTTATCATTTCTGAGTCTGTTTCTGCTGATTAATTTACTCTCAGTTGTAGTTCATGATTTCCTGTTTCTTTGCATGTGTGATACATTTTCATTGGAGGTAAGACATTTTGAATTTCACGTTTCTGGGTGCTGGATTTTGCTGTATTCCTTTAAATATGGTTGAGCTCATTCTAGGATGTAATTAAATTACTTACGTTCAGTTTCACTCATTGAGGTTTGCCTTTTTGTTTTCTTAGGCTGGTCCTGGGAAGTCTTTAGTCTGTGGCCAATTTGGACCCATTCTTAAGATAATACCATTCTGATGACTCTCCTCAATGCCCATATATTAAGAGTTATTTTCACTCTCTTTGGAAGGAATACAAACTATTGTTAGCCTTGTGTGAGCCCCTCGGATTGGTCCCCCTGCTCCTTCTTAATGGTTCTTTTTCTGGCTGCTGGGCCTGTTCTCATCCACAGTGCATGGCCAAAGATTAAAGGGCACTCCTCACTACATCTCCAGAGCTTTCTTTATGCAGATCCCTAATCCTAAATACCAGTAATATTTTCAAACAAATTGGCATCAACAAGAAAGCAATGGAATAAAATATAATACCTGTGTTAGGTAATAGAACCACTATTCTTAGGCTTTAGAAGAAGGTATTTTGGGGAAACACTATTTAATCTGATTTGAATTCCCACTTAATATGTTTATAAAATGAGATATTGCATATCAACTGGAAGATAGCTCTTTATTTAAGGTGTTCATTGTTCTTGCAAGAACTGAAATATCTAGACACAACACTGCTGCATGTTTTCTTAGCTCTGGTATTTACAAGAACCAATGAAAGGGACTGGTCCATTCTCCCTGTTTAAGTGTAACAAATATCGGGCAAACACAAATACCTAACTTTGTATATTGGTCAAGGCCTATACTGTAGAGCAGTAAAATGCAGTTTTGCAAATAGGATTTGTATTATCACCTGTTATAGTCGCATCTCAATATGCAACCACATATCAAAATTCAGTATAACACAACAGTTACAATTCTGGAGTAGAGCTAATGGTTGAAAGCCCAGTATTATCTCTTACAACTGTCATTTCGGGCAAGTTACCACACTGAGCCTTTGTTTTACTATCCATCAAATAGGGATAAGAGCATTATTTTGAAGAGGATTTAAAAGATACATGGAATCTGAACTCCATATAGTTACTCATCATATATTATTGTCAGCTTTAGGCTCTTTTCATACTCACCAAAGTCCACTTCTTTTCTCATTTACTTCTGATTTTATGAGGTTAGAAATTCAAATTATGATGACAACAGACAGCATGCATTTTTTTACTTAAAAAGAAATTATATTATTTCTAAAGTATTGTTTTGAATAGAAAACAAATAGCACATAGTAAATCAGCGTCTCTGATGTTCAAGCTGTACCTACTTTTTATTACGATATCTATAATCATAACAAAAGGAATCCTCATAAGAATATTTGTCAATTTCCTCAGAAAGGGGGAGGAGGGAGTGCGTGATGAAAAATCGCCTATTGGGTTCAACGTACACAGTGGGGATGGAGGGTACACTTAAAGCCCAGACATCTCTGCTGCCATACATGCATTCATGCAACCAAAAATCATTCGTATCCCCTAAAGCCATTGAAGCAAAAAAAGAATATTTGTCAATTTCTATAACAATTGCAAAAACACTATTTGATAGTTAAATTTTACAAAGAAGCAATATTTAAAGGAGGCTTTTCTATGTCTTTGGTCCCTGTATTTATGTCATCTTCTGTCATGATACTAAGTCTATAAAATTATTTTATCATTATTTTACCAAAAACAATGTGCTTATATAGTCTAGTCTAGTGTCTGTCTTCATTGTCTGGAAAATCTTCTCATTGTATATGAATTTAAAAACATAAGCCTTTTTGTCACCTCTTTTGAATTGGTAAACACATTAAATACCAGCTCTCTTGAACATGGAAAGAAATGCAAAAATGTGGTCTGGGAACACTGGAGGAGATGATAAAAAATTTAGGGAAATGAGAGTTTACTTAAACTCTTAAAATTTAATCCAAATGTAGACCATTATATATTGTAATCATTTAATTTTGTAAGATTATTACACAAGATTTCAAAATAGATAGTATTCTACTACAAAATATTATTATCTCTGGATTTGAATTCTTAACTCAAATCAGTCCACCAGTCTAACAGGTAACAAAAACACATGCTGTATATATTTACTGCAATAACTTGCATTACAAGAGAATTAAAAAGAAATGAGGCTGTAAATGAAAGGTTTTATGGATGGATCTCTTCTAAGTGATATATGCGATACAAATGATTAGCATTAACTGATCTTCTTGAAGAATGTACTGGTATAATTCATTATAATAGCTTCGAAGTGCAATTAGTGAACTATAGTGTAAATGACACTGCTGTTCATAGACCTACCCATAAGAGTAATTATATTTTGAAAACTACTTAGTGAAAAATTGATTGAATGAGTCCTATGGGCATAGATAATTGAGATAAAAATATGTAAACAAAATGCCTATTAATAGGCTTTATGGCACATTTATATATTTACATGGTTTGTTTATGCAAGATTTTATAAAAGGAGTATTTTTTAAAATTTTATCTTCTTTTTATATAAATACTCCTAACATAAGAAAAACTGAGCACGTGTATTTCATTTAGTAAAGCTAAATTATTTCTCTGAATATGATGTAACTATTTTTAACTTTATGAAAATACAGAGAATGTCTTATTTTAATGACAAAGTAAATAAATAAAAGATCAAATTTCAAGTCATCTTAGGAAAATAATTATCCTATTCATATTTTTATACCTCAAGGAAAAGGGAAACAATAATTAATACTATATTATAATCACAAATCCATAACATATAAACAAAAATGACTGTATAACTATGGGATACAAAATGATAACTCAATACATTTTCATTGCTTGTCTCAGTACTAGGTTATCAGATTGGTAAAAAATCCATGTTGGACTTAATTATTAATCTTAAAGTCTATTGTTTCAATCTCAAAAAGACAAACATGATTTATGTACCCTATTATTTCATTTTATAAAGAATAATTTTACATATGTATGCATAGATATAACCACACACACACGAGTACTAGACCATAAGTGTAGATTATACTGGCGTTCTAGCTCAAGGAAATTAATGGTTTAAGTTTCAGCTTTATTGCTAGCTAGTAAAACTAAATGTGACAGGCAATTGAGAACTTGAGATCACTCCTTTGTAAAATGAACATATTATATGATATCTCATTCTATAGCCCCATGAGGTAGGACTCTGTTGATGAAACTTGGAAACTAGCTAGACTCATGCTCTAGATATTCATACTTCATATATCTTATTAGCTAGATAACCCTGAGCAAATTTGATGAGCTGCATTTTTCTCAGTTGTGAAATGGGAACGTGATTATCTCTAACCATAGAATGATTGTGAAGATCATATGAGACAAGTGTGAAATTAACAAATGCCATTCTTTACCCACAGAAACTGTTCAATATTAGTTATTATATTTGTCTGTATCCTCCAACTTAGGCTAAATTATGCCACAGTAACAAAAAATTCAAGATCTCAATGACTGAAATACAAATGTTTCCTACTTGTTCATGTTACTTACCACTTGAGGATTGGCTGCAGCTGTGCTTACTATCCTTTTCATTGAAAAACCCAACCTGAAGAAGCAACAGTTAAGGGAGACATGTGGCCTCACAGCAGAGAGCAGAGTAATGTGGAACCACATGATGTCTCTTGAGTCTTCAGTTAGGAAGGGTGCACATCATTTTTATCACATTAGATTGACCAAAGCAAGTCCTTTGCCAAGCCTGACATCAATGAAGTAGAAAGTATTATTTAATTATCTAGCAGGAAGGAACCAGTAGGAAAGAAGAGCAAATAATTATTAGCATAATACAATCTACCATGATGTCTTTCAGTCCTCTTTGAACCCCACTACCCTTGTAGCCATCTTCACAGCAAAAAGGAAAAAAAAGAAAAGATACATACATATAAGTCTACATATATTGGTGTATACTATGTATGAGTATGCATATTGGTGTATACTATGTATGAGATATTCATACATAATATGCACCAATATGCAATGAATGATTATACAGTGAGTATTGAATATACCTTTCTTATAGCCTCAATTATGAAAAAAATTATATAGGTTCATATGCCTAAAGATCAAAATAAGCAGGAACTTAACGAGTGATTATTAGACTTGCATCATTGCATGGATGCCTGATGTTTGTTTTCAATTTGGGGGAAATAAGGAAGAGCCAAGAGTATATTCAGTAAAACCCTAATTATACAATCTAGTTGTTATCCACAATGAAATATTTATGTATATATCTGTATGCTACTATTTGTTAATGTTTTATTTTACTATCCTGAACAGCTTTGATTTTCGGGAAAAAAGAAGTAAATGAAACCAACAACCAGAGGCGTTTCCTGCATTGTATTGCTGATTGTCATATCTTAGTACTCTTTGTAAGCCAGTCAAAGGCTCTTCGAGCTGCCTGAACTACTATTGAAAACAAAGGACTTAAGTTCTGGGACACTGGCACAAGTTGTGGGTTGAGACACTTTATAGTTTATCACCATATTCCTGGCACCTGGGACAGTGTGTAGCATGGAGTAGACACTCAACAATATTGGTTAGTAAAAAAATCAGTTAACAAATAGCTAAGGAGAAATATTTTAGCAGCTTCTATGGTTAATATGATTTTCCATCTCACTTCCTAAAAGAAAATATTTTTAATTATTTGTATTATAAAGAAAAAATACTTTAAAATTGTTAAATGCTTTTTTCAGAACTATAGTACAAACCAAATATCTTGGCATTTGTTAAAGTACAAAAATTTATGCCACATTAATTGTGAAAGAAAAAAAAGAGTCAGTATTTCTTATAATAATTTTTCTGTTGATCTAGGCAGTATCTGGAATGTAAGGAGAAAGAATAAAAGAGTACTTCCAAAAAGAATGGTAAGTTGTAAGGTTTTAAATGAATATTGTGAAGAGTTACAAATAAATTTGCCTTTTTTCCTTCTAATTCTTGATTTTGATTTACACATAGTAAATTTTCTTTAAAAATATTATTCTTTGTGGGTTCCTTTTTCTTATTTAAAACCCAATCTTTTGAACGATCAGATAATGTCTTATAATATAAAACATGAATGGATCAAATCTCTTCATCATGAACAAAAAGGCTTTATGATAAAACAATTACTGTAAAAATGTATTCAATGGTTACTGCTTTCACTTCTACTTTTTGACACCCTACCTGTATGGGGATTATACCCATCCTAAGAATATAAGGTATCTTCAGATATTGTTAATAAAAATGATAATTTATAAAGCATATTTTACTAACTTGGCATCTTACTAATTTTTTTTTTTTGGCTATTGCAGGCAATCCTTGCAACAATCCTAGGTGGTATTATGTCCATGTTACAGCCAATGAAACTGAGGCTCAGAGAATACATCTACCAAATAGTGGCACAGCAAGGATTTAAAACTCATCTTTTTAGATATACATATTAGAGCAGAAAGTATTTATAGCTAAATATTCCCCTGGTATGACATGGTAAATTCCAGTCCAGAAGTAACTGGTGCTTAAATTAATAATCACTTTCCTAGAAAGCAAAGACTCTTCCTTAAAATTAAATGAGGGGAAAAAATATGTATTAGTATTCTACTGCTACATAACGGTTACCACAAAGTTAGAGGCTTAATACAAGATAATGTATTATATCGCAATTTGGGTAGGTCAGAAGTTCCAGAATGACTCAGACTGGTCCTCTGCTTATAGTCTCACAAGATGTGGGCCAAGCCTGGGTTCTCATCTGGAAGCTAGAGTGGGAAGAATCTGCTTCCCTGATTATGTGGCTTTTGGCAGCTTTCAGCTCCTTGTAGATGCAGGATGGAGAGCTTCAGTTTTTTACCAACTGTCACCTGGAGGTTGCCCTCTGCTCTAAGAGGCCACCTGCAGTTCCTTGGCAAGTGGGATTTCTCAACATGGGTGCTTACTTCCCAAAAGCCAGTCAATAGTAGCAAGATTTCCCAAGTACCCAGCAGGTACTTTGTATACTTTACTGCCTTTTTAGGGGACCAATTGCTTCACTGACACACAAATCACAGTGTGAGGTCTCACTGTCTTCACGTTATAGCAGTTACCACCACCAAGATACCTTCAAGGGATGGCCCCAGAGTGCTTAGGAGAGAATTGTGGGGAAAATGGAAAAGTAAAAATTAACAATAATGATAAAAATCACATACAGTTCAGTGTTACAGTGAAAGGCAGTGTTTTGTTTGAAACATTAAGCACTAGTTCTCTTCTCCACACAGAAAGCAAGTGTGTACCTAGAACTTACTGTGAGCCAGTCCCCGTTCAGCACTTTCACAAATGTCATCTCATTTAACTATGTATTTCTATAATCTTCAAACATTGTGAAAGAAACATTACTACCCAATAAAGAGATTCAACGATATAATTACATAGGAACCTCTCAATAGCATGCAGATAAAAGCTATAGAAACAGAAATTGTATTTATGGTTATATGTGCCCCCTAGAAACCTCCAGGGAATTTCTGTCAAAGAAATTGTTGATGTTTCAATTAAAGAAATAATTTCTTAGAAGGAAAGTTTTCCCTTTTTGATAATGTTTGAAATTAGTTAGAGATAATACATCTAAAATAATAATGAAAATTTATATGAATTTAACATTTGCTAAGCATTAGGAACTGTTACAAGTGAATTACTTCATTTATTCTACACAATCTGCTGAGATATGAACTACTATTATGCCCATTTTATAGATAAGAAAATCAACGTCTGAAGAGATTAAGTCATTTGTCAAAGTCACATATTTGCAGAGTCAAAATATGAACCCAGGCAATCTGTGTCCTTGACCCTAAGGGCCAACTCACTTCCTTTTTCTTGTAGCATTTATCAGGGCTTTAAAAATGCAATTTACAAACACAAATAATTTACCTTAAAGATAAGTTCAAGAATGACTGCTTTAAGATAAAAAAAATCTACATTTTATATATCCAAGTCATTCTAATTTCTTCATTTCCCAATATATGTTTAAAATTTAATTGTGAAGTTTCTTTGAAAAATGCCCATCTACATTTTCAAACCCTTCTTTCTTTACATATGAAGTAAGGCAGCTTGTAATCACCTCCTTAATACAAGGTTTTTGAAATGGTAAATTGCTGTGAGATGAAAAGTAGATCTCATATTTCTTGGGGCTAAATTCCGTACTCGGCTACACATATGGTCACAAGATCTCCTGGCTGGGGTCTTTCATGTTACTTTAATTAAGCTCCAGCTATTATTATTACTGCTACCTCTAAATGTGCATTAAGTATCTTGGGAAACCTGTTTTTGAGAGCATCTATGTTTGTTTTTCCCTGATCAATCTTGAGATTAATTTTATGTTTATTCCTGCTATCTGCTAGGGGCTCTGTGCCCTAGCATCTTCTTAGATTGGTCTGAAACCATGTTTAAAAATCAAACCCTGGGCACACAAGGTTTGACTAACATTAAACCTGGCTTGAAAAATGTCCCCGGTGCCCTAAATGGAAATTACTCTGGAAGGGTGCTGGCTGCCTCCTCAGGCACACTAGTGCCCTTGTGAATCTGCTCCATCACTCGGTGTGTGGTCCCAGGGAGGCCAAGGGCAGGCTGCTGCTCCACTGTGCCTCCGTAGCGGTTGGCGACCAACAATTCTCTATGGGGAACTCAGAATGGAAAGGCAACCAATCATGCATGGTGTAATTTACATCTGATTGATGAAGGTCTGAGAATCACTGAAACAATTAATTTGTATCCGCCTCCTGTGGGCCAAAAAGTAAGAGATTGTGCCACCGGTACCCCATTTTAATTTTTGCCTGGATCATTCACTGCCTTTGCTCATATACTTTGTTTTCAGAATTAACTTTTTCAGCCACAGATGTTAAAAGATGCAGCAGAAAGAGTTTTTGGAAAACATTCATTGATAAAACTCACTTGTAACTGCACTACATTATCCCTTTTTCAATTTGATAATGGTAAGGCATTTTTCTTGCAACTGCAAAGGAGGATTTTAAAACTTTTTTAAAATAAACCACTTTGTTTTTATTCATGTAAGAAAGATTACAATGGACAGGAGAAAGGAAAAAGAATAGTGGCTACTTCCTAGGGGAAGAACAACAGCAGGAGCAATTTAAAATAAAAATAACTAAAGATGCCTTAACTTTATAGTTAAAAATGAAATGAAAATTGCAAAAGCAATTTGTGGCAGGAAGCCTTTAAAATGCTCTAAGGACTGTTCTTATTTTGCATAAGCCATGGCCAATCTTTAAAATAGTTAGTCCATTAAGCCTATCTATATCTGATTCAACACTCTATTGTAGGCAAAAGCCCCTCAATTATGAAACTGTAGAAGGATGCGTCTAACAGAGCCTCATCTAATTACAGGAGCAAATTACAAGTTCATAAACTTCATAAAGCATTCTAATATATTTTCTTATTAAGAAATCGCACTGCTCAAACTAGGGATATATCTAATACATTCATTTTTTCCTACCATTCTTGGCATGAAATTGCCCTTTACTTGTAAGAATGCACAAAACAATACAAAATAGCATTCATCATTTTTTATTGATCAAATGTTTAAATTAATATTAATCTTGTTCATGCACTTCTAAAAGATGATTTAACATGAATGTAATCATTTATATTTGCTTTGCAATTATCCACTATTACTTCCTAATCTTATAGATGTGGAAAACGAAATGGAGAGAATAAAATGGCTCATGTCAAAGTACTCAGAGAACCAAAGCACAAATTAGAGCCCACACTACCTTCAAGGTATTTCTTTGTTTTGGTTCCTAAGTCAAACCGAGGGATTAATAACAGTGTCCAATATGCAGTATTAGCACTTCTACAACTCTGGAGGCTTCTACACTCAATTGTTTTTAACAATATAAACGACTGTGGATGATTACCCTGGTGATATGTAATACTATTTGTGTTTCTGCCTAAACAAAAATTTTACACTGTGAAATGAGTGCAGTGTATTATGCCACCCCTAAGGAGATAGCTTTGAACTCCCTTCACTTGGGAAAAGATGGTCTATGCTAGAAGAATAAAAAGCACCAATCTTGATCAGTTGTCTGTGATACCCACCCAACCCCTTAGAAGAGAGTTGCTTTTACTGAGCATGGACTTGCTAACTGGCCTTAAGTCATGTTAAACTTAATCAGCTTATGATTTTTTTTTATCATTTATGTTGTCCTATAATATACCATTTTCCCAAAATGTTCAGGAAAACTGTAATTTTAAAATAGCAGAAATTTTTTTAATTCATTTAAATTCAGTATATCAGTACAAGAAGCTGAAGTCCGAGAACATTTGTGTTAATATCGACCATCTTTTATGTTATAAATAATAAAATGTGGGTTTCGGCTTCTCTTTTTTACAGGAACTGACAGGTCCGGTTGGTTTTACACATGAGACTAAAGAGAAGAATGAAAAAAAGGACGATGAACATGAAGGAAACAGTTTGGCTGTTTCTTTGGCTCAAGGAAACAGTTACCAACATCCTGAAATTCTGATTCCGCCCAAGGTTAAAAGTAAGCAAGGCCCAAACTCTTCATTCCCACTTCTGCCCTGAAATGGTGTTTTGTGGTCCAAGTACCACAGGTTTCCAACAATGAAACTTTTGTACACCCTGCTCTTAACCTCCCCCTTTGCCTCTGCCACCTTTACATATCAGCAACTTAGAGTCTTCACATTTGACAAAGGTGACCTTATCTATTAAGACACCAAACTTGATGGGATGAGAGGGGACTCCCCTACACCCCCGGCCTAGACTGCAGGGTCAAAAAGGTACCCTCTACTAACTTTCTCTACCTTCGGGCATGGAGCCTGCCTACTGTAAGATTTGGAAGACAAGGTCAGAAATGAAAGCTACAGCACTGGCTGTGCACTGACAAGTATGAACTAAAACAGCAAGCAGTCCTTGAAGGGGAAAAAAGCAACACATGGTGCAAAATGTATTTTCCCTAGTGTTGAAATCATTGATCCCTTTAACCAAAACGACATGCAAAGTCCATTTTAACTAATGTGCATCAACTTCAAATGAAACGAAAGGTGGTAGAGAGAAGTACCCACCCAATCTCCCAAGTGTCGCTCTGGGGTGATAGCAAGTGCCAGGACTACTAGGTTAGTAGGAGGCTTTTCATGGTATTTCTATTATGGAAGAGTATATAAAATTGATGTTTTCTATTTCATACATAAAACAAACATTTGTATACAATTCTCAGTAATACTTCAACAAAGATGCCAAATACTAATAACAATGTTGATAACCCATATATCACTGAAACCTACACACACTTCCGTGTTTCAAATTTGTAGAGTGTGCAGTGTGCAGCAGGAAGCCTTATTGAGATAATTGGCAGATTAGCCTTATTGAGTTTTTTTCTTTTTACAATCAATTAACATAGGGAACCAGTCTAAACAGCGAACAGTTCCTTGGCACAAACTGCAGCTATCAAATCTCTGAATTCCTTATATCTATGATTCTGAAGTTGGAGCTTATAAAGTTCCCTGTCACGATGGAGCCTTGGTTGCACAGAAACACTAGAGGTCATCACCTCATAATGTTGATTTTTAGCTGCTGAGATCTATTTATTCACATTTTCATTAACTCAACAAATGGTTATTGAGTACCTACTATGTACTGGGTACTGTGATAAGCATAAGGAATCAGTATAGAAAAATCACTGCCTATAAGAACGATTAATCCAATAAATCAATTATTCCTAATTTTTATCTGCTTCAATAAACTTAAGAGCTATGAGACAGTCCACTCAGAAGAAGTAGCTTCCGGTGGAAGTAACTCTTAAGCTAAGGAGCTGGGTTTGTGGAAGAGGCAAGAGCGGCTGTCTAGAATTTTTAAACATTAGAAACAGTTTCCTTCTTTCAGTGTAGAATCACTGTTGTATAGCGGTTTCCAACTTTTTTGGCATCAGGGACCGGTTTCCTGGAAGACAATTTGTCCATGGACGGGAAAGATGGGGGGTTACCATCAGGCATTAGATTCTCATAAGGAGCGCAAAACCTAGATCCCTCCCATGTGCGGTTCACAATAGGGTTCATATTCCTATGAGAATCTAATGTCCCCCTGATCTGATGGACCAAGCTCTGCTTGCCCAGCGGTCAACTCCTGGGTGGTCTGGTTCCTAACAGGCCACGGACCGATACTGGTCTGCAGCCCAGGGGTTGGGGAGCCCTGCCGTAGTAGACATAACTAAATGGATTTTAAAAACTCATTTCCCTCTCAAAGGAACTTCCTATGATTATATTCTTAAACTCTCATTACCTCATTATTAGACCCTGCATCAAGAGAAGCCGGGCTCGGTGGCTCAGCCTGTAATCCCGCGCTTTGGGAGGCTGAGGTGAGTGGATTGCCTGAGCCCACGGGTTCGAGACCCGCCTGGGCAGCGAGACCTTATCTCTACAATAAATCAATAAATCAGTCAGGCATGGTAGCGTGTACCTGTAGTTCCAGCTACTTGGAAGGCTGAGGCAGAAGGATTGCTGGAGCCCAGCAAGTCGAGGCTGCGGGGGCCGGGAGCGGCCACTGCACTCCAGTATGGGTGACAGAGTGAGACTCCAACTCAAAAAAAGAAAAAAGACAAAGAGAATAAACAACTCTCTGATTTTCTTGCTTGTTTAGCCAAAGTGGAAGGCATGAAAAATAACAACATAAGGAACTACTACCCATTAAATATATCCCACATGGCAGCTAAGTGATTTACATATATGTTATCATTTACAAGAACTCTATACAGTAAGTACTATTATTACAGTGACCCTACATTCTGCTTTGCCTGAACAGTTTATACCTGTTATCTTAATTATTAATAGCTTCCCCTTTCACTCTCAAAGGCATGCCAGTTGGACAATAAAGTATTCTTTTTTCTACATAATAGCTCCATATAATTCGACTTAGGTGAATTTATACTAATAGCATGCCATTTTTAGGAGGACTTTCTACAACTATTCAAACAATCCTTGGTGTCACATTTGGATTTGTAAAAATGGGCAAATTCAGGACAAAACTGAATCCTAAAGCCTCTAATGAAATTCATTTTCATGCAGTGTGCTCACAATGAGTATAAGGACAGATGCCTAGAATAGACATCATTGCTATGGTCTGATGGTTTGTGTCCCCCTAACATTCATATGTTGAAATGCTAACCTCCAAGATGATGGTATCTGAAGGTAGGGCCTTTAGGAGGTGGCTAATCACAGAGTAACAGCCCTCAGGAATGGAATTAGTGCCTTCATAAAAGAGGCCTGAGAGAGATGCTCACTTCTTCCACCATGTGAGGACACAGCTGGAGGTTGCCATCCCTGAACCAAGAAGTTGGCTCTCGTCAGACAAGGAATATGTCCATGCCTTGATTTTGAACTTTTCAGCTTCTAGAACTATGAGAAATAAAATTCTATAATTTATAAGCTATTCCATTTCTGGTATTTTCTTATAGCAGCACAAATGGACTAAGACAGTTGTGCATTGCTAATGCCAGAGAGCTAGAAGCTGTACACCTTCTTGTAGATGGGAATATTGGCTGCTGGTCAAAAACTCTTAAGAGATGTATTTCCATAGGACATATAAACCAATGGCAACTATTCTATACTAAACCTAAAACTCATTACAAAAAAAAATTGATGAAATGAAAGACTGTGATCACACCTTTTTAAAGCTTATTATAATAAGATTTGAAAGTGAAATTCCCACTCGTAGGTTTTCTTTCCTATTAAGCATAGAGTATATCAACAGCTTTGGGGAAAAAAATGTCCTATGTATTTTATCATTTGACAAAAGAAATAAAGTTGCATATTTTATTGAATTCAATATGATAATAGTGAAAAGGCAAATGGGAATGCTAAAACACAAGGCAATACTGAAGCAGCTATAAATGGATGACTTAGCGCTCGATGAAGGAAACTGAATTCTTCCTGCTACCAATTTTACAACATTTATATGTACATTGATTACGATTGCCTTCATAATACTTTTAAGACAACCATATCAGATTGTTTAGACTATATTGATCAATTGCATTCCAACCTTGCTCACTTAACCCCATTTTACACATGTGCACTTGTAATGACCAACAAAGTTTCACTGATAGCAGCAGTCTCAAAAATAAGCTTTCTAGATAATCAAGTAAACCCCATTCCCCCACTATCAAGCCAACACTGACCTTATCAGATAATATTGGTTAGAACTTCTTTATCATCTATTCATCATTACAGTCAATAATAAGTATTGATTTATAGTCTGGTAAAGGGAAAACCACTTTTACAGGAAGTTTTACTGCTTAGGGAATTGTCTGAATCACCAGAATTATCAGTAAAACATCTTTAAATGCTTTTTTTCATCTCTGAATTTGGTTAATCCCTTTGTGTAATGGCTTGGCTCATGAAGGCAGCTTTACCAAGGTAGGAAAAACTCTTGTGTACATGCAATAAAGGTGGCACTGTTTAATTATGTATGTGTTTTTAAAAGCACAACTTTATTGAAAATGATTACTTGTTTGCCCAAATATTTGCAGAGATTTTATGATAGAATTAAAAGCACATAGACTACACATTGACAAAAGAAAAATTTTCTTGGAGGAAAGGTTATAATATGTAAGTAAGGTTTTGTTACTTATTTAGGATGAATTATTCTTATAAACTGTATAAACTATGTGAAAATTATAAAGGAAGTTAATGAGAGATATAGCTTATCATCCTAAGTAGTCACTCATTAAGGAGACTCATCTAATGCATGGCTTAAGGTCCCTGCACTTAAAATGACGAGGTCCTTATAAGAGCACCTGTCTACCTAAGCTGCACACTTGTGAACCATCCAAGTGCCCTTCAGGATGATGAGCTTTTGATTAGCCCTTTCAATTAGTGTTTATTTTCCTAAGTAGCATACTCACAACAGTTTCAAAGCTCTGAATCCCCTTTAATCGCTGCCTTTAAATTAAGAGGAATAGATTTTTTTATAACTGGTCTCTTGCTGCTTTGGCCAAAAGATCAAGTATAAATGCAATTTAAATATGAAAACTAACATCCAGTAACTGAAGACTCACTTTAAACTCAAGGTGAAAATTCACTCTAACTCCATTAAGTGAAAGTTATTAATATGCATCCAGACCCTCTGACATAGTCTTGATTGATAGTTGCGCTTTCTCGTCAGTGGAAAGATGAAAACAATTCGTTTCTTGAGAAGACTGCTCAAACATATCCACACTTCACACTTCACACTTTTTCCCAAGGTACCCTAGAAATCTTATGTACCTAAATTTTATTTCTAAATGTCTACAAAATTGGCTATATATATATATATGTATACATATATACATATATATATATATATATCCAAAGAACTGGAATTATCTTTTCAAAGGACAGGATCTTTGTAGTACAGCCTTCCCCAGCTAGGTAATATATATAATTTAACATACATATATATTATTTGGGTCCCCCACATATACATATATACACACACATATATAAACATGATAGATAGATATAGATAGATAGATAGATGGTAGCAAATGTGGGAAACTATTAATGATTAGTATATCAGAGAAAAGATTGCAAGGGTGTTTACTGTATTTTTCTTCTTCTTTCTACATGCTTGAATTTATTCATATTTAAAGCTGTGAAAAACCCATTCTGCTTATTTCAACTGTCTGCTCCAGTTTTCAGAAGCCATTTATCATTTATTGACCAAAAAAAAGGCAGACTTTGGCAGAGTGATTGAAACACAACGCATTTGGTAGAAGCAGGGATAAGTAAATCAAACTAGTGAGGAAGGGCAAGAATCCAGGGAAGGCAAAGAGCTGAGAGGTGGAAAAGCTCCATAGAAAAGTTGCCTTTGTGGCTCTGAACGAGGTTGAACAAGATTTCCTGTTGATCATGGGTTTTCATCTCTGTAGTAGCATGCTCCATCCAGTCTGTGCAGCCCTTAGGGCCCAGCATTTGTGCTGTGTATTGCACCCTTCTTATGGGAAGAGAATATGCTCATTTTTCTTGGGCACCCAAGAATGTACGTGAGATAGTGAGACACTATCTTCTGACTTGTAGAATTAGCATGCTAGGTCATTACTAAAGTTCATCACCAAATCTGACATCTCTGTAACACCACTAGCAGAGGTAGCTCCAATTCAGCATCTAGGTCTTGGTCTCTTCCAAATTAGAGAGAATTTGTAGAAAATTGGGCTCGCAGCTAGTCACACCACTATTGATTTTGCTCTATTTTGAACCACAGTTCTAATAACTCACTTTCTGAATTATGTCGTAGTCCAATGCCCCTGCATTATCTTATAGTTCTAAAGCTTGAGTCTGTGTTTCACCACCACACCTCTCCCTACCTAGTCCCTCCTGACCCCATGCCTGTGTATTACCATCCCTGGCTAGTAAATTCCTCTAGGACTGGGTCCTAATGTTATCTCTCCACTCCTCCAGGAGTTAGACTCTTACTCCTGAATCCCCAATGCCATAACTAAATTCTCACTTTCTTCTTTCAGGCTTGCCATCTACTATTCTTGCCTACCCAACTGCCCACCAACAGCTCCTTATGCTAATACAGCTCAGCCATAGGAACAGGTAGCTCTAGTAGCCTCCATCTGCTGCAACTTGCCAGCTGCGAGATGCTCTCATGTCCCACTGCTTTCTGCTGTTTCTGGAATCATCCCACATAGATTGTCCTATCCAAGTGATTCTGTTTTATAATGTTTATATCACTTAATCTAGCTTATCCAATTGCCAAGTGAAACCAAACTCCAAAATAGCTAAAACTGCAGATATCATTCATTCATTTATCTATGTAGCAAATATTAACTGGGCACGATGTGCTCAATGCTATGTTACACATGAGCACTGAGAAGAGTTTTAGTTTTTTGGTATTCGAAGAATGATATCTGGATTCTTGGGTGAATTTTGCTCTCTTGAGTGAGAAGAAAAGATGGTCAGAACCACAATATAAACTCAGCCCCAATCCAGAGAATTCTTATGTAACAGATGATCACTTCACACAGACATTTGCAGAGGCAATGTGGGTCCCCAGGTATGGTTTTCAGAGTGTCACATTCATTGGCAGATGTATCACAACAAGAGTCAAGAACCATTGGCCAGGTATGTCAACCATCATGAGGCTCACAATGAAGGTGGAGGTTAAGAACTTGCCTGGGCTTACATGCTGCTATATTGTTATGCAGGCCCTGGTTCTCTTGTGGCTACCAAGAGGTGGATTTCTTTTTAAGATCACCAAAAGTTCAGAATTGTAGGTGAGTAGTTGTCTAGACAAAGAGTATCAGGGCAAAATCTAAAGCCCTAGGTCTCTGTACCATTACTGCCAAACACATGACTATGAATGGATAACCGTCTTATCTTCTTTCAGTAGTCTGCTTCCTTAGCCACATCAGAGTTAAATTCTGTGCTTTTCCTTCTCACTTACTGGATCCTTCCCACAACTTCCTGCCCCTTACCCCCACTCCAGCCTAAACACACCTTGACAACAATGATTAATCATATTTTATTGTGTTTAAACTGTCCCACTAGACTACAAACTCCATCATTGGTAGAAATCATATTTACTTACCTTTGTCTCCTCCATGCCTAACACAGGGCCTGTATATAGTAGGTGTTCCAAAAAATGTTTGCTAAATTTTTACTTCACATACAGTGAGTACCTTCAGTCTTTTGGCTTCTTGCAAGCATGATTTAAGTTTAGGGTGAGGGGCTAATTTAAGATCATTTCAATAATCGTTTAGTCATATTATAAGTCTAGTTCTTTCCACGTGATTTCATCAAAGAAAAAATGTTCTAAGACATCAATAATTACAAAAAAGCCCTCTGACTTTGTCTATAAATCCTCTGAGGAACAGAATTTCTAGCCTAGAGAAGTAATATCTGAATCTCACACAAATATGAGACTTTAATGGTATATACAAGACTGAGTCGTAAGAGTACTGTGTTGCTACATATCGACCTGGCTGGATCATAGTGCCCAGAGTGTCCAGATATTTGGTCAAACAATATTCTAGACATTTCTGTGAAGGGTAATTTGTGGATAAGATTTACATTTAAATCAAAGGACTTTGAATATAGCAGGTTGCCTTCCATAATGTGAGTGGGCCTCATCTAACCCAACTGAAGGCCTGAATGAAACAAAAGGCTGACCTAAAAGCAAAAGAAATTTCTCCAGCAGACTGCCTTCAGTCTTCATCTGCATCATCAGCTCTCCCTGGTTCTACAGGAGACTGCCTTGGGACCAGAATTGCAACTTGTTCCTGAGTTGTTTCCACAACAGAGAGAGAGAACATCATCCTTTTGATTCTGTTTCTCTGGAGGATCCTGACTCTAATATAGATAGTAGTAGGGAAATAATTTATCACTCAAAACTAAAGACATGATCTGCCACCCACTTCAGAAGACATAGTCCTGCCCTATATGTGAGAAATCCCAAAGTTTTGCTGCAACTACTCAGAGTTTATGGCTATGTTTCTGCAGTCTCATAGGATACCTGGGTCATGTTGAGTGAGGTACGACATTTACAGGAAATTAAGGACAAGAAGGAGCTGGCCACAATCAAAGAAGACCTCTTCCCAGTTCCCCTATTATCAGCAATACTGAGTTTTATAAACACAGAATTTACACACACACACACACACACACACACACACACACACATATACATTTTCTGTGAGATTTTGTACAACCTCTCTGAAATCCTCCTAATTTCAGGAAGACCTGAGTTTACCATGTTACGAGACTAGATTATTGTGCCCATCCCCCCAAAATTAATCTGTTGAAATCCTAATTTCCAATGTGATGGTATTAGGATGTGGGCTTTTGGAAAGAAATTAGGTCATAAGTATGGAGTCTTCATGAATGGGATTAGTGCCCTTAAAAAGAGACCCCAGAGAGCTCTCCTACCCTCTTTCCACCATATGAGGATACAACAAGAAGATGGAAGTCTGTAAAGACAACTCACCTCAGAATCCCATGCTGGTGCCCTGATCTTGGATGGCCATATTCCAGAACTGTGGGGAATACATTTCTGTTGCTTATAGTCCACCCATTCTATGATACTTGTGATAGCAGCCTGAACTGACTAAGATAAATGAACTGAACCCACCCCTCCAGCTGATGCTGGAAACTACCCTTCCATCCTGGCTACAAGAGTAGACTCACTGTGGTCCCTCTGTATGAGGATGGGTAAATGCTCAGGCTTTGAAAGTTACTCTAATAGAAAAGACCTATACATAATGGCAAGCAATCTGTCAGTGTAAATAGACCCTACTCAGGATTGGGAGCTAAGGAATCATTTGAGGGTCAGTCCTTCTAGTGACCTTTGGATATAGGACTAATCCCTGGTATTTAGCTTCCTTCTTTCAATGCATAAGCATTAAGGAATGAGTAGATCTAAGAATGTCCACCTAGTGTAAGATAGTTATGCTATAACTTTGATTCAATCAATAAAAATGTCTCATCTATTTAAATATTTGTTGAGCCACTATACTATGCTGAACATTGTGCTAACGTCCAAGGATACACTGAGCAAAGAGAATCCTAAAAGACAGTATTCTAATGAAGGTTACATGTCAATGGGAAGGCTGATTTGATCAAAGAATCATAGAAATAAATGTATAATTGAACTGTTTTTTTGTAATAAAAGAGAAGAGGCATAGAGCATGAGAGAGCATTGGGGCAGGCAGGATTCTAAAATGGTCCCCCAGATTCTTGCCCCCTGGTGTATAAACAGTGTATAATCCCCTCCTCTTGAGCATGAGCAAAGCATGTAAATATGATGAGATACCTCTCCTGTGATTAGGGACTAATCCGTTGACTTTGGGTTCATCAAAAGGGAGATTATCCTGGGTAGACCTAGGTGGCCTAATCAGAGGAGACATTAAACGAAGGAGAAGCATCAGAAAGATGCACTCCTGCTGACCTAGAAAAAAGTTAACATCCAGGCTATGATCTCCCTATGGGTGTCATAAGGCAAAGAACTACAGACAGCTTCCAATTGCTGAGAAGAATCCCTGGCCAGCAGCTAGCAAGGAAAAAGGGACTTCAGTCTTACAACCACAACAAAATGAATTCTGCCACTAACCAGTGAGTCTGCAAAAGGGACCCCAGCCTCAAATGAGAACAGCATCCCAATCATCCTCTGAGTTCAGCCTTGTGAGATCTGAGCAGAAGGTCTAGCTAAGATCGTACAGACTCCTGACCTAAGAAAACTATGAGATTATAAACTTGTGTTCCTTAAACCCCTAAATTAGTGATGACTGGTTTTGCAGCAATACCAAACTCATACAAGCATAAAAGGCATGCTGACCTAGTCAGAGACAACTTTCCCAGGGAAGGTATGTTTGAACTAAAATCTGAGGAGTGAAAACTGAATTTATTCTGGGGAAGAGAGTTAGAGGTGAGGGGACTCAGATGTAAAGGATTTAGATTTCAAATCTTTGAAAGGCCTGGGGCTGAAGGAGGTATGGCAAATACAAGTGATATCAAGATATCTAGGGTGATAAAGAAGAGGGAAATATACTCTAAAAAAATAAAGAAAATTAGACTGAAGAGCAGAGAGTAGGATCAATGAAGCAAGACTTAGAAGACCATGTTAAAGAGTTCACATTTTATTCTCTGTGATCAGAGTGTTGTTAGTATTTCCCCTCCAGTGTCATCAGAGGGCATCTCTTTTACCAGAGGTCTCCAGTCCTAGGAGGCTCCAGGAGCAGCTCTATAGCTTTCAAGGGACTTTAACATGAACTCTGCCACTAGAGGACATAAAGATCATTCTAATCTGCTCAAGACCCTTTGATGAACATGTAGGCTTGTCTTCTAGATTTATTTGAAAATCTTATGTTTCTTAAGTACTTCCCTGTGTCAAGCTTTGAAGTAAGTTGAGAATTAAGAATCCAGAGGAAAGCGACGGGAGGAGAACAGAGGAGAAGAAAAAGAGAAGATTCTCCACATGACCAATAGTGCAATATACTTTGCCCCTACACTCTACTTTCCGACTATTCTAGCTCTCCTTTTACAGAAAGAAGTCCTATTTTAGAGGAACTCAGGATACAATAGAATTTTCTGAGAGTAAACACATTTATATAGCTTACATCTATACAGTACCTTTTGTTTTTGTTTTTGTTTTTGCTTTTTCGGTACTCAAGATTATTTAATTACTTTTTAATGCTTCCCTTCCATCACTGAGCTGAATAAACATCAGTCTAGATTCAGTATTCACTTACTATAGCATTTAAGAATTGAGCAAAGATGGCTGGGAGCAGTGGCTTATGTCTGTAATCCCAGCACTTCGGGAGGCCAAGGCGGGCAGATTGCTTGAGCCCAGGAGTTTGAGATCAGCCTGGGCAACATAGTGAAACCTGGTCTCTACAAAAAAAAATCAAAAAATTATCCAAGCATGGTGGAGCACGCCTTATCCAGTACCTTTTGAATTAAGAGTTAGCAAGGGAAGTTTTCAAATATTCTCATTGGCCATTCTTTTACTGTATGTGAAAAGATCATGTTTTTCATGTGACAAAATCCATCTTCTTTATTCTCAGACTTTTCCATTCCAAAATTTAAAAGCCAAAATTAAGTCCAATTTCACATTTATATTCCTTTAAGAAATCCACACAACCCTCAACTTAATTAAGTCAAATATACTGCTAAAGTTAGCATTAAAAAAGCAAGTATTTCTCATGTTTTCATTGCCTACCAGGGAAAGTTTCATTCTTAAACACTTTTAAAAGGTGACTGATAAAGTATAATACAAATTACATAAGTTATGGTTCACTAGATTCAGCAATTCCGTATTATATAGAAATTTAATCAATCTTTCAGGAATTGCAGACATATCACAGTAGGAGGTACTTTTGACCTTTCATGGAGAGGTAAGCAAGATGACATACTAAGCTGCATATTTCAGTGGGTTTGTTGGATTATGTATAATTGTCTTTTTCAGAATTTCTGGCCAAATTTGAGCCTTCCTATTCGGTAATTCGTTCTGTTTTACATATGAAAAGCAAAACCCGCTGTTTACCTATTTGAATAAAAAAATTTGCCTTTATTCAAACCTAAATCTTGTCTCTTTCTGCCTCAGGAAGGTTAGAGAATAAGAATAAGTAAAGAAGAGCACCATGCAAAGCTATATAGAATACATAAAAACCATCCTCTTTCAGTCACTGTATACTTCCCTCATGGTTCCAGTTAACAGTGGTTGTCATCATCGTTAATGGTGCTCCATTTCATTCTAAAAGTGTGCCAGTTTGGATGATAAATTGGATGCTCACCCTAGTTGAGTCTGGCATTATGTACAGGAAAGTAAACCTACTGCATCTGTTGAGTTGCCATTAGCATAGATTGAGTGGAGATGGAGAAGGGTTATGGTGTTCACTTCAACACTGCCCAAAATAGGATTTTTAAAGAAGTGGAGAATTCTATGAATGAGAAATAAGAAACCTGGAGGCATGGTTCACCCATAAACAAAAATGATAATAAATAGCTTTTTCTGAATCAAAACAATACAAAAATGTCATATACAATCGAATGCACATGACTCTGACACTTAAAATTGTGTTCTTTTTTCCATTCTAAGGGTTTCAATATTTAAGATTTAAAACAAAACACAAACTTTAGAATTCAGCTAGCCAGAACTTCTTCTCATTTGGCAGATGAGAAAGTGAAGCACCAGAGAGGGCAATGGTTTCCCCAAGATCACCCCACTCATTGATTAAAAAAGGAATCTGCAAATCTTGACTCTCAAGTAACAGTTTCTTCCCATAAAATGTCCTCCCTCCTGTCTTACAACTAGAACTCTATCCACAACCATAGATTTTGAGTAGACTTATACAAAAATATTTTCTAATTATGTATGTCCAAGTCTTAAGGATATCTGTCAGTTACCTGGACTTTACTGTAGCTCCAGGTACTGCCTTCACAAAAAGAAGGCACTGTAATGTAATTTTAATTAGTATTCTCACTAATATTAAACCATGTTAGGGCTGGGCAGAGTGGCTCATGCTGCAATCCCAGCACTTGAGGAGGCCAAGGCTAGTAGGAGTTCAAGACCAGCCTGAGCAACATAGCAAAACCTCATCAAATTTTTACAAAAATGTGCTGGATGTGGTGGCATGTGCCTATAGTTCCAGCTACTCTGGATGCTGTGGTCAAAGGATCTGTTGAGCTCAGTAGGTTGAAGATGCCATGAGCCGTGATTGTTATGATTGTGCCACTGCACTCCAGCCTGGGCTGTTAACAGAGTTGAGACCTCAACTTAAAAAAAAAAAGGTGTATGTAAATAAGCCTGTAGTTTCGATGTAACTTTTTAATTCCTGTTATACAAATGCATCAACACTTGATAACTATATCATATACAAAGGATGGAGTTACAGTTGCTCTGAACAGAGCATGGAAATAGACAATTAGAATGTGTGTTATAGCCAGGCTCGGTGGCTCAGCCTGTAATCCCACACTTTGGGAGGCTGAGGTAAGTGGATTGCCTGAGCCCGTGGGTTTGAGACCCGCCTGGGCAACTTGGTGAGACCTCATCTCTACAATAAATCAAAAAACTAGCCGGGTGTGGTAGTGGGCACCTGTAGTTCTGGATACTTGGAAGACTGAGGCGGAAGGATCGCTGGAGCCCAGCAGGTCGAGGCTGCGGTGGCCAGGAGCGGCCACTGCACTCCAATCTGGGCAACAGAGTGAGACTCCAACTCAAAAAAATAAAAAGAATGTATGTTGTACTAGCTAAAAGTGCTCTAAAAAATTACTGTTATCTGCTTTCAGATTTTATTTTGAAAGCCATCTTATACAAAATAACCCTTAAGCTAATTACGTGTTAAGGATGAGATCACTCACAAATACACTTGCCCATTTTGTAAATTGGTAGTTTTATTTTTTTAATTTCTGTATCTTAAATGTTTAAAATAATAATTTATTTTTAATACTACGTTTTAACTCAATAATCATGCACTTTTTTATACTCTTAGGAAATTTTGAATGTA
Organism: Cephalopachus bancanus; assembly: GCA_027257055.1. Classification (NCBI taxonomy): domain Eukaryota; kingdom Metazoa; phylum Chordata; class Mammalia; order Primates; family Tarsiidae; genus Cephalopachus; species Cephalopachus bancanus. Next base: position 8,151,577 of record JAPVLO010000005.1, on the reverse strand, counting down.
CTACTTCAAGTTCACTAAAAATATTGTAACATTAGTCAAAGATCAGTTCCACACATGAGCTTCAGCCTATGTCTTTACTCCTCTTCCAATGCATTTTGAATGCGAAAGAAGAGAAATGTACTAGTATTCTTGAGCAACCTATTAAATATTGAAGAGAGATTTCAATCCAGGGAACTTCTCAGAAAAAAAAAACTATTGGCATGTGACTTGAGTGTCTGAATTCTGATCCTTTCATGTTTATCAGTGGTGGAACTGGAGAACTACTACTCGGTTGGCATAATGGCATTTGTCCACAGAGTTCCAAATTCTCTGAGAAAATAGAGCATGAAATGAATATATGTTCCTCTCATAACAAAAATAAATAAGTACAACATTGAAATTGCATGTGTACCAACACCATAGCCATCACTTGACACTAACTTCCTAAACTCCAAATGTATTTTATAACTACCTATTTAAGTTTCCAAGTGTTAATAGCTTTTACCTAATTGTATCAGATTTTACTGTGCATATGCTGCAAAATATACACTTAGTTTCAAGCTTTTCCCCAGATCTTTTCCTTGAGAATATATGCTGGTACCAGATCAAGAGAAAAAAGAAACTTGAATTCCAATTCTAGTTTCATTCAAAATCTACATGACCTCACATGTGTCACTCTTCCAGAAGAACAGAATTTCTGTCTGTTCACAGAAAAATGGTCTCCTCTCTATGGTTCCCATAATTATAAAGAAAAAGAAACTGCTTTAATGTATGTGAAGCACTTAGTGCACAAGCAAAATGACAAATATATAAACACTAAATTATATATGCTAGGTATTATGCAGGATTCATGTCATGTCCTACAGAAAACTTCCTGAGAATTGCAAACGTTTTCTACCTATTCTTGATTCCCCTAATTGTATTATTAGGGCATATATTTCAATGCAGGAGCTTTTCTTGACACTAAGAGTAGATATTTAACCACACAGAAATAATCCTTAGGCGCATTTCCATCCTGACATCATGAATATACAGAAAAAGAGGCATACACATAGATAAACCATCCTGAGAATGACCACTGGTAAGTGTATTATTATCATGCAATTTTAATTATTGTCTTATTATAAAACCAGTACATGCCCATTCAACACTGTAAAACATGTAGTAAGTTTTATGCAACATTCATAAATTCAAACATTATAAAAATGTGCCTTTAATGAACAAAAATAATATTTTGCTTTTCCACCCTAAGAAGTGCTGTGCAAGGGCACCGGAATAAAACAGAAAACTAAGATCCCTGATGTCAAAGAGGTCACAATTAAGAAGGAGGAAAGTCAGTAGTTATAAGATACATACGTGCTTTAATATGGGAGTCTAAAAAGTGATGTGACCCAAAATAAAGGGCCCTCTGTGTTCCAGGATTGGAGATCAGGAAGGGTATCACAACATGTAAGTGGGTTTCAGAAATAATAACAATACAGTAATTGCAAATAATATCTATTGAGCAAGCCCTTGCATCAAGAACCGTGAATAAAATATTTCATATACATTATCTTATTTAATACCTCTAACATGAGAGGATACTTACTATTGTGTCCCCCATTTTACAGATGAGAAAATTAAGACTTAGAAACTTGACATTTAAAAATGTAAAGCAAGTAACAGGCCATCACATAGAGGAATGTATAATTGAACTGCATTCTGGTAGATGAGAAAGCTACAGAATGAAACCTAATTTGGAAATAAACATTAGATAAAGTATGAATAAATGATTGATGGTCACATTCTTTCTGTCTTTCAGTTTCATTATCAAAAATAAGATCAATAATATAAGCAGGGCATGATGGCTCATGCCTGTAATCCTAGCTCTTTGGGAGGTGAAAGCAAGAGGACTGTCTAAGCCTGGGGGTTTGAGATAAGTCTGGGCAACTTGGCAAGACCCCAGCTCTACAATAAATCAAAAAATTACCTGGGCATGGTGGCGTGCATCTGTAGTCCCAGCTACTTGAAAGGCCGAGGTGGAAGGATTACCTAAGCCCAGCAGGTCAGGCTATAATAGCTGTGAGTCTGCCACTGCACTCTAGCCTGGGTGACAGAGTGAGACCCGTCTCAAAAAAAAAAATCAATAATATAAAGCCCAGTGAATCATTCATATAACAGATATTGAGCACCTACCATGCCAGGTGCTATGTTAGGAACCTGAGATATCATGGTAAACTGGACCTATGCTATCCAATATGGTAGACGTTACACACAACAATTAGAACTTCAATTAATTCTAATTAAATAAAACTAAAAGTCAGTTTCTCAAACACATTAATCACATTACAAGGGTTCAGCAGCCACAGTGGTTTACGGCTCCTATACCGAATGGTGCAAAACAGAACATTTCCATCATTGCAGAAATACTTCAATGGCAACACCGAATGAAACAACTGTGGCAACTACCCTCCTGCAGCTCACATTTCAGTGGGTAGAAAGACAATAAATCAGTAATTACTCGAATATTGTATTATAGTATGATATATGCCATTAAAAAGCTAAAATGTATGATATATGCCATTAAAAAGCTAAAAGGGGGAAAAAACTTGTAATTAGGAGACAACCTCGACTGAGGACTAGGGAAATCCTCTCTGGAAAAGTGTCATCACACTTAAGATCAGGAAGAGGAGACGGAGTTAGCCAGGGGAAAAGGTGGAGAGATTTCGGAACAAAATGGAAGCATGTGTGTAAGCTCTTTAAAAGGAAGAGTTTGGGAGGAACAGAAAGGCTGAAACACAAGAAGACAGAGTGGAGTAAGGGTGCTTAGTGAGTTGCTGGGGTCAGCAGAGACCAAAGCAGGTGGAACCAACCTAAAGTGCATGAGAACTGATGAAAGGGCTTAAGCAGAGAAGAATGTCACATCTCACTGGTATTTCTAGAAATATCACTCTGCCTGTAAGAGAGAGAATGAACTTGTGGAAGAGGGTAACAGTTGGAAACAGCGAGACAAAGTTATTATGGTATTCAGGCAGGAATAAATGAGGGTCGTAGCATAGACTGGCTCTACATCAATATGCCAAAAATCAATTCATCTAAGATCAATTTTCTGGGACAATTCACCTGAAGATCAATTTGCTGAGCAGCCAATTCACCAAATTCGCCACACTTAGCAATTAACTTCTGAGAGAACGTAGCACCTTTCTGAAGAGCTAGACGTGGAGTCAGCAGCTGAGAAGCCTGGACTCCTTTCATAGTGGCTGAGAGGAAAATGTTAGTGACTGGCCACGAGAACAATGTCTTGAACTCACAAAGGAACTTACTTGCCATTTGACCTGGCATAAAGTGCCACTTTAAGAGGCAAAACTTGGCCAGGCTCGGTGGCTCAGCCTGTAATCCCGCGCCTTTGGGAGGCTGAGGTGAGTGGATTGCCTGAGCCCGCGGGTTCGAGACCCGCCGGGGCAGCGAGACCTCATCTCCACAATAAATCAAAAAATCAGCCGGGCATGGTAGTGCATCCCTGTAATTCTGGCTACTTGCAAGGCTGAGGCGGAAGGATCGCCGGAGCCCAGCGGGTCGAGGCTGTGGTGGCCGGGAGCGGCCACTGCACTCCAGTCTGGGCGACAGAGTGAGACTCCAACTCAAAAAAAAAAAAAAAGAGGCAAAACTTAGTCACAGGTACTTGTATATCTATCACGATGCCCTGCCCTTTTAGGAGCCAGCACAAGTCTCAAGCTTCTAGAACTTTTTTTTTTTCAGCTACTCCAAAGTCAAAAGTATTTCTCCCACTGGATTTCCTGGTCTGGGCAGATTAGAGGTCCTAACTGAAGTCCCCATGGGTGAGGCTGTCAAAAATGGATAGAAGGACAGCCACAGCTTGGACCTGAAAACTAAGTATTTGCCAACTATTACAGAGTTTGCTCAGCCTTCTAGTGAAAACCTCCAACCTCTACTAAAACGGAGAAGAGAAATGAGGAAGAGGTCTGTTAAAATATATTACCTCATAGGAGGTTCATGGGAGTGGTGAATTCATTACATTTCTATGGCATGAAATAGTTTTCTTCTGGGGAAAAAAGACAATATAAACATACAAGTCAGTAAATAAGCAGTTTAAGTTCATAATACAGAACTGAATGCAGATTGATGATTTTTCAAATAGCCAACAGTAGTGATTATGACTATGAGTAATGAGGGGAAAAAATTGCATTTTGGGGTAAATTTTGTAAACTTTCTCAACCTGGAAATGCAAGCATTTACTATAAAGTCACATATATACCTCACTAATCATCAGGGAGATACAAATCAAAACCACACTGAGATACCACCTAACTCCAGTCAGAATGGCAATTATCAACAACTCAAAAAATAACAGCTGCTGGAGAGGGTGTGGCGAAAAGGGAACACTTCTACACTGTTGGTGGGAGTGTAAACTAGTACAACCTCTGTGGAAAGCAGTGCGGCAATTCCTAAAAGCTCTAAATATCAACCTCCCATATGACCCGCAATTCCCCTACTGGGAATGTACCCTGAAGAACTCAAATGACGCTATCAAAAAGATACATGCACACGTATGTTTATCGCAGCGTTGTTCACAATAGCAAGAACCTGGAAACAACCATTCTGCCCATCAAAAGAGGACTGGATTAAAAAATGTGGTACATATACATGATGGAATACTATGCAGCCATAAAAAAGAACAAAGTCATGAATTTTGCAGCAACCTGGATGGAACTACAGTCTATAATACTGAGTGATCTTTCACAGAAACAAAGATCCGAGTATCACATGTTCTCACTCATATAATGGACCTTGAACATCCAATGTAATACTATAAGAAAATGACTAAAGGTACTGGGAAACTATGGGGGGGGAGGGAGATGGGATTAACAGTAGCAAATATCTGTCTGGGGATGGGGAAACACCTCTTATCAACAGGGTGCCTGAATGAAACGTAATTGTACACCTAACCCTTAACTGTACCCCACAAAACCATAATAAAAAATATTGTTTATGAAGAAAAAGTCACATATATAGATTAAAAATAAAGCAAAATAACATTTTTAGCAGATTTATACTCATTTTTCAATGTGAGTGGATTTTTATTATATTAATTTGCATTATAACAATGGACCATATTTAAAATAGAAAAATAAAACCAAATTAAAACATTGCACCATTGCCTTTCTTTTCCAAGAAGGAGGGAAAATAAAGTCTTCACAGGTTTAGAAACGTTGATACATTTAAAAATTAATATTGGCAGTCTTTAATCTATTTACTTGACACTTTCAAGATTGTAATTAAAGAAGCTCAATAAATGCATAATAGACACAGGAAAAGATTAAAGGTGACATTCCACCCATGAGATCTCTTTCAAATAGTAACAAAAAGACAAAAATGATAAAGGTCTAATTTTGCTTTCACTAATAGCCATATTCTAGGCCCTTTGAGAACCAGAACATTAGCATTTATAATTGTTTGGAGCACATCTTACAGTTCAGCATTTCAAATTCACTCTTCCCTATAGCTGAGAGAAAATGGCCAGTAAGAGGTTAAATTAAGAGTTCATAGTCTGCCTTTCCTGGGACCATGGGGATGGTCTTGCCCATTTCTGCTTTTCTGGGTCCCTGGAGCTCCCTGTACAACTTTATGAAATGGCAAGTGCTTAAGGAAAAGGTGTTGTCTAAACCACTGTACTCTGCAAGGTAGGACTCTAGCACCTGTAATAATGTATCTTAGTTACTAGACCAAACACTTGCTCCTGTTATACTGAGGCAAATACAATTTTGCCCCAGGTTTTAATAGCTCTAAAACCTAGAATAGACCAAATCTGTTATGAAATGTTACCAGATAATATCTTCAACCAGGGATCTAAGTACATTCACATAAAGTGTACTCTATCTTTCCGTCAAGTTTTCTGTCAAGAATCTCTTAGCTTCACTGGATATGTTTTAAACTATTGTTTCAGCACCAAGATCAAGTAGTAGTTTTCAAACATGAATAAACAGCATAATCATATTTTAAAGGGCAGCATACACTTTATTATGTAAATCAACACCAATATTGTGGAGAAAAATTCAGGGATTAAATTAACTGGTGACATTGATTTAATGGTGTCCATAGTCTTATGCAGGACTAGTGCCAACCAGTAATTCACCCAATTAACTTTTAAAAATTCCTCAGGATTCAGAAATAAATTAATTCTCCAAGAATTTTAGTACATTTTTAAAATAACGCAGGCTATCACAAAAATCTAAACAGAAAGTGTAAAGAATGTTTAACATAATCTAGAATCAAAGAGGCAAATGTTCATGTCTCTGTTGTCAAGTGTAAATTTGAATTATTGCTGAGGATCATTGCAACAGAGGAGTAGCAGTGAGACTTGCAGATGTAGCAAATTCATTGTATGGCTTACAACCAATCTAAATTCAGTGTGCCACCACCTGTAAACATGAGCAATAGATCTCTTTTTTTTAATGGCCTGGAAAGTATCTAACAGGCTATCCTTGGGGAACTAACACTTTTTGAACTAATTAATCACTGAATGCCACCACTGCTCTACTCCAATGAATATGAAAAAGGAGTTATTGGGCAATAAAAAAATTCTCTAGGAAAGAAAGTGTTGTTAATGCCACTACTGGAGGGAAAACTCTCTTGCGAACAGTTCCAAATCCTCTTCAAAATCATCATTTTAAACAGAAAAGAAGAAATTATTTTAATACTGAAACTAAACATTTTTATTTGCTTAGCACTTTGAAAGAAACATGAGATAAAGAGCAACTAGGTAATGAATACTAAGAATAGTAAAAGGAAACGATGTTTTGTAATAGGTAGAGTTCTAGACTGGACTCAGTTTCAAAGGGGACTGACTTCTATTTTTGACCTGACAATTAACCAGCTTTATAACTCCAGATAATTGACTTCAGTTCTGTTTCTCAGTATCCCCAAATATGAAAGGAGGTTAGACTAAATGATCTTTAATATCCCTTCCAGCCTTAATCTTCTATGAAATGTCAACATTTTTAGAACTACTTTTTCTTTCACATCTGTACCAGCTTTGTCAATACTGAGGCCACTATAGAAGAGTTATGATTGGATTTAACATTTACAATCAATATTTGAGTTTTCATTATTACTTAGCTAAGTGTCTGAATCCTGACAGTGTTTGCTGTCTCACATACTTTAATAATAAACAAGGCAATCCTTATGAAATGAAGCAATACATAGGAGGTTGTGACTGACCAGAGACAAACATCAAACCTAAAATACCTTGAATATATTAAGTCTTCTTAGGACTTCAAAGCACAATGCATTTTTTTATTCATTATCTTCTTATAGTCTTCAGATTATCTGCAGAATACTAAGATATATTTAACAAATGAAAGAGATGTGAGAATTTTGCAATTTGTTACAAGAACCTATGAAATAAGAACTCTAATTTTTGTTCAACTGTTTGATGTAAGAAGCTACATGAACATTACAGTAAGTACGATAGATGCAAAATCTGAAGACACCTGCCAACAGGGTCCTGAAAATAAAATACATGTGCATAAAAATAATTATCTTGCCAGCAAGGACCATAAATAAGAGCACAAAGTGTGAATCTACCTCAAACAGTATAGTACACTCAAATGACATATAATATACTTTCTTGGTAACAATAAAAATAACATTCACGAGATTTTATTGTGAATTTACAATAACTGTGATAACTTCACATAAACTTTTCATTATAGAATCTGGAGGGCTAAAACTACATGTCCCACATTTTCTTATATCTAGAATGCCAGAGTCTAGGTGTTAACAATTAGATGCACTTGCATGACACTTGAATTCAATACTAATTTACATGGAGGAAAAATTGTGATGCACAAGGCATTCATTTTTTCTGGGCCAGATCTAGTAGGTGTGGCATGACACTGGAGTCTACAGTTCTGGTGGTAGATTTTTGATTCCCCAGTCTCTTCGTTGCAACAGAGTTTGTGATTCCCTTGGCATAACTGTTCTGCAACATTATTCTGGGAGTCTTTCTAGAGGCCTAGGCACCTCCTAATCCTCCTAGAATTCCAACATTCTGTAACCACCTAACTCCTTGCTTTTAATTTCTTTCTGCTTAAACTAGCTGAAGTGGTGTCTGCTATTATCAGATAAACCCTTGACTGATATAGAATTTGTTACCAGGAATAATTGTGAAGGAAATACTTAAAGGTCAACATCTGAGTTTGCTTTAAAAAAAATTTTTTTTAAAGCAAGGACTTGATTGTCAGAAAGGATTGAATATCAGTACACTATGGTCTCCGGTGGTAAAACAGATACTTCAGTTACCATCTAAGGTCACCTGGAATGAAGTACCATTGATTGTATAACTTTAAGAAAGTAAATGATAGTTTCCAAAACACAGTATGATGAGCATAGGATGCAAGGATGATCAGGTAGATTCGTGATTTGTAACTGTATGGAGAATTAAAAGAAAAAAATAATAGGCCCTAATATAAATTATTTTTTAAGCCAAAAGCGTAAAAACAGGGAGTTTCTCTGCCTGTCTTAAAAATAATCTCTCATGTCTACTGTCAAAGAACTGATTAAATAAAAACCACAGAATCATATCCTGTAGTTGCTGAATTATAGCAAATCTTATATCTCTTATGTGAAAATTAGAAACTTCATTAAGAAAGAGTAGGATCTTAAGAATTTAAAGGTAACAACTGGGATCACTCAGGTATCTTTGAGTACATAGTGCCCCCAAATCCTACTGAACCTCCTGAGTCAGCAGACATTTTCTCCCCAAATGATGAGGCTGGTTCTACCTTGTAATAAGACCTGATAATGACCCTTTGGGGCCTGTTACCTTGTAAAGGGTTGCCATTTCTCTTCATGCCACATTCTATTTTCTTCGAGACCTGTGTCAAATATCATCACGTTGTAAGTTAGTTCCCTGAAAGCCAAACTCATTGGTGTCTTAAAATAATTTGATGGGGATATTAGAAACATCTTGGTACTGCATTGTGTGAAAGATGGAATGCAAGACAGGGAAATTGAAATGTTGGGATGAACTTATCACCTGCAACTGTCTCCTATTTCTCACATGCCCAAAGCACACTCCCTTCACAAGTATACTGGCAAATGATTGGTCCAAGGTACACCAATATCCTCAGAAAGCATTGTTATAGCTCTCCTCTATGTCAGGAAGAAGAGTGGTATACATTGAGTTGGATTCTTAGATCTTCAGTAGAGATAATAAGATTCAAATACGGCAGAAACTTTGCTGCAGAAGGCTAAGAGAATATGGTTACCACAACAGGTATCATAGCTAAAAGAATTCATCAGAATAAACTTTGATAATAACTAATTGACCATAGAGTACTTATAACTAAAATAAATGGGCAGCCTAACTTGATCTAAATAGTGAAAACTTCTAGATATGGTAAAAAGAAGCCTGACTTGAGTCACCCTGATAGAAAAGCAGAGCCTTTCACAAGCCAGGTACAATGTGCGAGAACTACAATGATTAACTCCCAATCTTCCCTACACAACCTCAATGTGACAGTACATTGAGGAAAAAGAAATACACAAGTCTTTTGAAGATTCTAGCTTTGAGCTAAAATTAACTCTTTAGAACCCACTGTGATCCACTAGTCAGAGAATAAGTTCATGATAGTCATGGCTTCCTGTCAACAGTCATGTGACAAATGAAACTTTGGCCTGGGTCCATCACTCTGTCAGTTCAGTGTGCCTGAAAACTTATCCTCTAGATATTTCCCAACTTTCTGGGAATATCGTGAAAATACACATTTTTGACAGATGGAAAAATCTCAACAATTGTTGTCTGATTCATGGATTGAGAGTTGATATGAATCATGGTAGCTGTGGTAATAATTCCCCAAGATGGGCTCCAATGACCCCTGCCTCTTAGTATTCACATCTTTGTGTAGCACCTCTCAACATTGTATCAGGATTAGTCTATGTGACAAGTAGAATGACATGTCCAAGGGTAGGTTATAAAAGACATTGTGGCTTTTGCCTTCTTCTTTCTCTCAGATCACTTGCTCTGAGGAAGTCAGCTGTTATGTTATAAGGAAACGAAACAACTGTTTGGAAAGACACATGTGACAAAGAACTGAAACTTGTCAACAGCCACATAAATGAGGTATCTTGAAAGTGGATTTTCTGGCCAAGTGAAGTGGCCCAAGCTATAATCCCAGCACTTTGGGAGGCCCAGGCAAGAGGATTGGCTGAGCCCACAGATTCGAGACTAACCTGGGCAACATGGTGAGGCCTCGTCTCTACAATAAATCAAAAAATTAGCTGGGCGTGGTAGTACGCACTTGTAGTTCTGGCTACTTGGGAGGCTGAGGCAGAAGGATTGCTGGAGCCCAACAGGTTGAGGCTGTGGTGGCAGGGAGTGTGCCACTGCACTCCAGCTGGGTGATGGAGTGAGACTCCAACTCAAAAATAAACAAATAAATAAAAATTTTAAAAGTACCAATAGAGATTATCAATCCAGCTGACATCTTAACTGCAATCTCAGAAGAAATCCTGAACCAGAAAGAACTATCTAACTAACCACCCCTGAATTCCTGACCTAGGAAAACTGTTCTTAACTGTTCATCAAATTCTTCTTTTAAAATTACATACGAGCAAAAACATGGAACCAACCATGCTGCCCATCAAAGATGAACTGGATAAAAAAATGTGGTACATATAAACAATGGAATATTATGCAGTCATAAAGAAAGACAACCATATGGACTTTGCAGCAACTTGGATGGATTTAAAGTCAATCATACTCAATGATCTATCACAGAAACAAAGAACTGAGTACCATATGTTCTCACTCATCAGCAGACCTTGAACAATTATCATAATACTTTAAGAATGAGATTGACAGTAGTGGGAAACTGCCAGGAAATTTGGGGGTGGGATTGGCAGTTGAGGGAAACTGCCAAGGGAGGAAGGGGTATACCTCATCAACAAGGGTACCTGTATAATGAACATTTGTATACTTAACCCTGAATTATACCCCCACATCTTTAAAATAATAACAACAATAATAATAATTTTTTTTAAAACTACATATGACCCTGACTCAGATTCTGAAGATTCTGGTAAAATATCTGGGATAGAACTTAACCATTTATAAAAAAGACAAAACAAAACTTTTTTTAAATTCTGATTTACAGCAGGATTATGAATCACTCTTCTATACTGATTTATACTTCTTTGATTCCAATTTTTATAGGGTTTTTTTTTTTGTTGCATTATTTTTGTAAGTGGCCTTCAATACAAATAGAAATAAGACAAGAAACCAATCAATCCTAACCAAACACTAAATCCCATTAACGTACAAGAGCAGTGCCCAGAGCCATATCTAGGATGGCAAAGGGAATTTCATTGTATTTTCTCCTTCTTCTTCCTCCTGTCCCCCAAAAATTATTATTTGGATGAAATAAAAGCAAAATTAAAGTTAAGGTATAACTTAAAAGGACAAAGGTTACACATGTACGGTGTGGATGGTCAACAGAAAGATGAAATCAGAGAATGGCAACTTCCTGCTCTGACTAGTAATTCTGTGCATTGGCTTGGACCTGAGGTATCTTTCTGTGTCTGTCATGGAAGAATCTTTTTTTCCTTTGGTGGGCTGTCATCATGCAGGGCTGCCCAACCACAAGAAAGAGATAGCCAGCACAACTGCCACATCCTAGGAATAGCTACCCAAACTCAAACATTCATAATATATGACATACTTAATAGGTAAAGTCTAGAAAACCAAGATTTGGGTCCTAATCTGCAAAATCCTGATACAGGTGTGAACACCAGCAACTCCCAATCCAATCTAAAAGGAACTTACCTAATCCCATCACCAGCTATTGCAAAATTTGGGGGATCATTTCAATAGAATTAGACAACAGAAGTTTGGGTAAGAGACATGGAAATAAAAAAGGGTTCCATAATAGCAGTATGAACAAAGCAAGGTTCAGGTAAAACTCCAAGCAAGATAATAAGGCCTAGAAATTTGGCTTTGAGCATTTTTCAATTCCTCTTTGCCACAAAACATGGCCCTTTCTGAGGTGCTCAGGATCCTAATCCAACTCCCCAGCCCATTTTGGCAGCCCTATACTGCTTTGACAGAGTTTATATTCTCAATCCATCCATCCCTAATCACTATCTTCACAGATTAGCTTTTCTGCATAATATTCTTTCAGCAATCTCTGTTGCAGTTGGCAGTTGAATACGGCTTGTGGTGTTGTCTTCCTATGAGATAGTTTCATTGGATCAGCATCCTTCAATCTCTTGAAACAAAAGAGTAAATTAGTGGTAGAAATTTCTAGGACCGAGTTCCAGTAAGATGGTGACGGCATAGGTGGATTTGTGATACTCTCCAAATGTGAGTTCCCAAAAAGACTCTTACTTTTCTTCCCGTAGCCCCCTGCCTACCACCAGCCACACTGGTACGAGGCCCGGGGACCTTTGGTCCCACACAGGGCCAGATATTACACCCCCAGCTGCTGCTGCTCCACTATATGTGACTCCCGCCTGCGTGGAAACACTGGGTCTCGGATCCCTCCCTGGCTACATCATCTCACCCAGCATCTAGCACCAAGCTGCCAGTCACCCAGAAAGGCTCTGGGCACCCACCACTCAGAGAGACCAGTACCATTTCTGGCTGAAGCACCCTGTGAGGGACCCAGGGCAACCACCTGCCCTTTGGAGCTTTGGAGCTCTGGAGCCCTGGACCCACCCTGGCTGAGGCACTCAGTGTGCAACCCCAAGCTTGTGTAAGGGAACAGAACCCCAAGCTTGTGTAAGGTGCTGATTGGAGGCTCCCAGCTCCAGAGGAGGGAACGCCCAACCCTCTCCTCCACCACAGCCTGCTGGTGACACCCTGGATCCAGTGCCCAACTGTGCAGCTGATCCCTGGTGCCTCTCACCCAGTGACCCAGATGAGCAGAGACAAAAGATCCCTGAAAGTGAAGCTGCCACCTCGGCCATTCTCCAGGCAGATTTGCATTGCCCCGCCCACCTATCAGAGCCTCCACCTCAGTTCCTAAGGTAATGTCATTAAACAGGAGACAAAACCCCTCCCCTATGCTGAACAGAAAGAGACAACTAAGCTTGCAGGCCTCCCAGGCAGCAGGCTAGCTGCCTGCAACAAAAACAAAGGGGAGAGGCTAGAGATTGGAGCTGAAGTGACTTAGACACTCAGGAAAGATTCCAGAGCTAGTCTAACCTCTTATTTTGTCTTTTGATTTTATCATTCTGACTGTATGTTTTGCTCACTTTTGTTTGCTTTCTGACTTACACTATCTACTGCATGATTTTATTGGTCTGTCTCTGTGTAGCTACCAGTATTCTTTAGGGAATTTTTCTTCTGTGTTTTTTTCACTTCTCTCCAGCCTTGTGTCTCTTTTTCACCTGTTAGTTGGTATGTATGTCTGTTTTCCCTCTCACTCTTCTCTCTTTCTAACTTCCTATTGACCCCCTTCTCCATTATTTTCCTCTTTTGTACCTCCTTTTGATCCAGGGACCAAACCTACATACCACTGCACAGACAGATTGTAAGGCAGTGGGAAATAGGTTCCAGTGTGCTCATACACCTGTTGGTAGATGCTGGAATCAGCATATAGATTCTGAATCACAGCTTCCCCTCAATTAAACCTCAAAACTGCAAAAAGTACAGCCGGCAGCCCACACTCCAACCTCAAAAGTGAACAAAGCCAGAGGACCCTCATAAGGAAGCACAGGAGATTACACAAGTGAAACAAAAGCAATCCCACCTTCCCTGAAAAACAGAATTAAAGAAGGGGAGGGAAAGGGGGAGAGAGAGAAAAATCTACACAAATGAAGAAAAACCAAAAGAAGAATATGGCTCTCTCCCAGAACCCCTGGGAGGGCAGACACTGAGAAAACTGACTTCAGAATGCAAACAATGAAGAGCCCCCAGAATGACTGGTCTCAAACTACAAACCTAGATATCAAGACATTAATGGAGAGATTGAAAAGAATTGAGGAGAGACAAGAAGAAACTAGGAAGGAACTGATATCTGAGATAACAATAATAAAGAATACTGTGAATGAAATAAATAACAAACTGATAAGCATGGAAAGCAGAATCACCCAAGCAGAAGAAAGAATCTCAGAGCTTGAGGACCAAAATATAGAACTAACCCAAACTCTTAAAAACACAGAAAACAAGCTCAAAAAGACAGAACAAAACCTTCAAGAGATGAGCGATTACTTCAAGAGACCAAACCTAAGAGTAATTGGACTTCCTGAGGCAGAAATAGAGACAGAGACCACACTGGAACTCACACTGGATCTCATTCCATGAGCTCATTCAAGAAAACTTCCCTTATCTAATCAGTGATGCAAAAATTCAAACACAAGAGAGTCAGAGAATCCCTGCAAGACAATAAATGAGAAGACCAACTCCTAGACACATAATAATATGCCTAAACAAAGTAGGCATAAAAGAAAAAATCCTAAAGGCAGCGGAGAAAAAGGCCAGATCACCTACCATGGAAAACCAATTAGAATAGCAGAAGATCTATCTACAGAAACCCTGCACACTAGGAGAGCTTGGAGCCCTATCTTCAAAGTCCTAAAAGATAAACAATTTCAACCAAGAATAACCTACTCAGCCAGGGTAAGTTTCATCAGCAAGGGAGAATTCAAATCTTTCCCAGATATCCAATCCCTAAGAACTTATGCTGCCATCAAACCACCTCTACATGAAACACTTAAGAAAGTACTAAACACAGAAGAAAAGGAAAAAGGAACAACGTTCTTCACAAGAGTACAGGAAAAAGAATAAAATATGCATGAAAGAAACCCCCAAACCAAAAGAAAGACAAAAAACCAAGTGGAAGAACAACAACTCTATAAGGACTCTATGATAGGGACAAACTCTCACATTTCAATAATTAGCCTGAATGGGAATGAACTAAATGCACCACTGAAAAGACACAGAATGGAAAAATGGATAAAATATCACCAGGCAACAATATACTCCCTTCAAGAGACCCATCTCACGAGAAAGGACATGCACAGACTCAAAATAAGAGGAAGGGAAACAAATTTTCAGGCAAATGGAACACAAAAGAAAGGAGGAGTCATGATCCTAACTTCAGACAACATACCATTTAAGCTATCAAAAATTTAAAAAGATAAAGAGGGCTACTACATAATGATAAAAGGTTCACTCCATCAAAAAGAAATATCTATCCTAAACATATATGCACCCAACGTAGGTGCGCCAACTTTCATAAAGCAACTTCTAGAAAACTAAAGAAAGATATTGACTCTACCACCATCATAATGGGGACTTTAATACCCCACTAACAACCCTAGGCAGATCATCAGGACAAAAAATCAACAATGACATCCAGAACCTCAATATGACTCTTGACCAAATGGACTTAACTGATACTTACAGAACACTCCATCCAAAGACCACAGAATACACATTCTACTCATCACCGTATGGAACGTATTCTAAGATCGACCACATAATTGGCCATAAATCAAGCATAAGCAAATTTAAAAGGACTGAAATTTTACTATGCACCTTCTTGGACCAGAGTGGAATAAAAATAAGCATTAACACCAACAAAGACATGGACACTAAACAGTATGATGCTAAACAACTCCTGGGTCAATGGTGAAATCAAAACAGAGATCAAAAGATATCTGGAAATAAATGAAAATGAAGAAACAACTTAATTTCTGGGACACCATAAAAGCTGTAGTAAGAAGGGAATTTATATCCCTGCAAACGCACATGAAGAAAATGGAAGGATCACAAATTAACAGCCTAACAAGTCACCTAAGGTAGCTGGAAAAGCAAGACCACAAAAACCCTACTTTCAGCAGAAGAATCCAGATCACCAAAATAAAAGCCCAAATCCAGGCAATAGAAGACAAAAAGACAATACAAAAAATCAATGAAACAAAAAGCTGGTTCTTCAAAAGGATAAACAAGATCGATGGTCCCCTGGCTAGATGACCAAGAAAAAGAGAGAAAAAAACCAAATAAGCACAATCAGAAACACAAAAAATGAAGACACATCTGACACTGAAGAAATACAAAAGATCATTAGAGACTACTACGTACACTTGTATGGAAACAAACTTGAAAACCTCAAGGAAATGGAGGACTTTCTGACATCACACAACCTGCCTAGGTTGAAACAAGAAGAAATTGAGACCCTAAATAGACCAATAACAATCAAGAAAATTGACTACATAATAAGAAAACTACCTACAAAAAAAAAAAGCCCTAGACCAGATGGCTTTCCAACAGAGTTCTACAAGACATTTAAGGAGGAACTGATTCCAATTCTACTAAAGTTATTTCAGGTGATTGAGAAAGATGGAACCCTCCCCAAATCATTTTATGAAGTTAACATCACATTGATACCCAAGCCAGGAAAAGATCCAACAAAGAAAGAGAACTACAGGCCAATATCTTTGATGAACATAGATGCTAAAATTCTCAACAAGATCCTAACAAACCGGATTCAACAACATATCTCAAAAATCATCCATCATGACCAAGTGGGCTTCATCCCTGGGATGCAAGGCTGGTTCAACATTCATAAATCCATAAATGTAATTAAATACATCAACAGATGTCAAAACAAAAACCACATGATTATATCATTAGATGCAGAAAAAGCTTTTGATAAAATCCAGCACCCCTTCTTGATAAAAACCCTTGAGCATCTAGGCATATGGGGACATACCTCAAAATAGTAAAAGCCATCTACGAGAAACCTACAGCCAGCATACTCCTAAATGGACAAAAATTGGAACCATTTCCCCTGAAAACTAGAACCAGACAAGGATGCCCACTCTCACCCCTCCTGTTCAATATAGTATTAGAAGTCCTAGCTAGAGCAATCAGAGAAGAGAAGGCAATCAGGGGTATCCAAATAGGAAAAGAGGAAGTCAAGTTATCTCTCTTTGCAGATGACATAATTGTGGACCTTGAAAACCCAAGAGAATCTGTCAAAAACCTCCTTACACTGATAAAGGCCTCTGGCAAAGTCTCAAGATATAAAATAAATGTGCAAAAGACAATCACATTTCTTTACACCAAGAATAAACAAATAGAAAACCAAATAAAAAGCACAACTCCATTCACAATAGCCACAAAAAAAATGAAATACCTTGGCATCTTCCTAACCAGAGACGTGAAAGACCTTTACAATGAAAACTACACAACTCTGCTCAAAGAAATCAAAGATGACACAAACAAGTGGAAAAATATCCCATGCTCATGGATTGGAAGAATCAACATTGTGAAGATGTCCACCTTACCCAAGGCAATCTACAGATTCGATGCAATACCTATCAAATTACCAGCAACATTCTTCTCAGACCTAGAAAACACTACACAGGAATTCATATGGAAACACAAACAACCAAGAATAGCCAGAACAATCCTCAGCAAAAAAAAAAAAAAAAAAAGCAGGTGGTATCACATTACCAGACTTCAAACTTTACTATAAAGCTACAATCATCAAAACAGCTTGGTATTGGTATAGGAACAGGCATATAGATCAATGGAATAGAATTGAGATTCCAGAAGCAAAACCTCAATTTCTCAACCAACTCATATTTGACAAAGTCTCCACCACCTACCACTGGGGAGAGGAGAATCTATTCAGTAAAGGGTGCTGGGAAAATTGGCTGACCACCTGCAGAAGATTGAAACAGGACCCCTATTTATCCCCATACACAAAAATTAACTCCAAATGGATCAGAGACCTAAATGTAAAACCTCAAACCATAAGAACCTTAGAAAATAAAGGACATACCCTCATGGAAATTGGAACTGGCATCCAATTCCTGAACAAAACCCAAAACCCACAGGCCATAAGAGATAAGATAGACAAGTGGGACCTCATTAAACTGACAAGCTTCTACAAAGCCAAAGAAATCATCAAGAGCTCAGGGAGACAGCCTACAGACTGGGAAAAAGTATTTGCCAACTCCAGGTCTGACAAAGGCTTAACATCTTGGATCTACAAGGAACTCAAATGTGCTGAAAAGAAAAAAAAACAAACAACTCCATTATAAAATGGGCAAAAGATATGAACAGACACTTCACAAAGGAAGACATCTGAGCAGCCAACAGACACATGAAGAAATGTCCAACTTCACTAATCATCAGGGAGATGCAAATCAAAACCACACTGGGATACCACCTAACTCCAGTCAGAATGGCAATTATCATCAACCAAAAAAATAACAGCTGCTGGAGAGTTGTGACAAAAAGGGAATACTTCTAAACTGTTGGTGGGAGTGTAAACTAGTGCAACCTCTGTAGAAAGCAGTGTGGCGATTCCTAAAAGCTCTAAATACCAACCTCCCATATGACCCTGCAATCCCCCTACTGGGAATATACCCTGAAGGACTCAAATCACTCTATCAAAAAGATACATGCACATGAATGTTTATCGCAGCGTTGTTCACAATAGCAAGAACCTGGAAACAGCCATGCTGCCGGTCATAAGAGGACTGGATTAAAAAATGTGGTACATATACATGATGGAATACTACGCAGCCATAAAAAAGAACAAAATCATGAATTTTGCAGCAACCTGGATGGAACCAGAGTCTATAATACTGAGTGACCTCTCACAAAAACAAATATCTGAGTATCACATGTTCTCACTCATATAGTGAACCTTGATCACCCAAGAAAATGACTGACGGTGGTGGGAAACTATGGGGGGGAAGGGAGATGGGACTAATGGTAGTAAACATCTTTCTGGGGATGGGGAGACACCTCTTATCAACAAGGGTGCCTGAACGAAGCATATTTATATACCTAATACTTAACTGCACCCCACAATATCATAATAAAAAATATTGATTTAAAAAATTTTAAAAAAGAAAAAAAGAAATTTCTATAACTAATATAAGTAAGACGTGCATGTTTCTAATTATAGCATATATGCTAGGACAGAGAAGATGTTTTTTCATATATATAGTCTGTCATTCACATGACTGAAAACTCACAAAGGTACCTTTAGTTCTAATAATGTTTTCACCTTTTGTCAAATTGCTCATTTCAGATAGAAGCAAGATCTGCTTAACTTTGCACAACAACCAGGACAGCATGATACAAATATTACAATTTCTTAAATTCACTTGATAAAGTGCTATCTAACAAGATTCTGGAGTTCTTTATGAGTCAGTATTATAAATATTTAAGAGTGTCATAAGGGACAGACTTGTAATTCAGTTCAAAAGAACAAACCTGGCGTTCTCTTTATGTAGCATTTTTTCCCCCAAAAGTTAATATCAGTTTTTTGAGTCTGGAATGTGAAACTCCATCAAATTAATCCCAGATGCAAGATTCCAGCAACCATCAATATCCTTAACCTCATTAGAGCATATCTCTAAATTTGCAATGAGAAAATAAATATATTTTAATGTTGTAAATAAGATTTCTATATGAAACATGCAGAACTCCCAAATATACATAGGGTACATAGGACAAGGTTGCAAAATAAAAATAGATTCTTACTGCATTTGAATGCAGGAATATAAAACTCCTTGGTCCTAAGCTATATACTCAGAAAACCACATGGGGAAAAAATACTATTCAAGTCATTTAACATCATTTAGCTTTAAAAATCATGCTAACTCTTCTCCTAGAATGTCAACCAAAAAGAAACAATGTGAATTACATAGCTGCAGATATTCTTTGTTGTGTTTTCTTTGCTAGACAATAAATAGATATTGTAAAAGAAAAAAGGAGTGGGGGCTGGGGAAACTAGATAACTGGAAAGAGATTCCAAAAGGATTTATATGTATAAAGACCATATCTTCTCCATCAACCCACATTCCTATTTCAACCTTGATCATTTTCTTCATGGCCAATAAGCACTAACCTAGTGTAAAATAGTGTAGAAAGAGTATATGCATATATGACAGATAAAATACAAGCTGCACCCATTTTGGGTGTTTTCATCATTAACTGCTGTTGCATAAACTGAACATACAATGGGCTGTGACACTGGATAAATCATTTGTTTCCACTTGTTATTGATGACATTTCATAACTCGTTTGGAGCTCTGCTTTGCCCCGTCACTCGTGAGTTATGAGGTCATCAATCATGACTGGGAATAAGTGATTTATGTAAGTTGCCCTATTGTATATTTTACGTACAGTATACAATAAAATACACACTATTGATTTCTAATATTGTTGCATTATGTTTCTCATGTGTGCTTGTGAGTCTGTGATCCTGCATCTGCTGCAACGACTAAGAAATATTAAAATAATTTTTAAGAAAATAAATGCACAAAAATGATTCTAAGAACTATTTGTAATTAATATCTTGATAGCATCATTTTAAAGGTCTCCTGGAATTAAAAAGCATATTTTTGCAATAAAGGAGAATTGTAGTTAAGGGCATGAAGTCAATATATAAAGTTATGATTAGAAAAAAGAAAAGAAATGAGAGAGATCCTTTCAATAGAGAATATGCCACACTGAGTAACCTACTAAGATACTGAGTAAACACTATCCACTGAGGAACGTTTTGCATTCTATATTATACTTGTTATTAAGAATCAATGGCTTAATAACCTGAACAACATGGAAATATGAAACACTTTTCCCAGCTATTTTTAGAGAGCAAAGGGATGTGATAGAAAGGAGAAAAAATACAACAGATGCTTTCCATTGATGAAACCTCACCCCCTTTAACTCCATAAACAAGTGTGATTAACATGTTAATTGAAAATAAACATAAAGTGTTTTTTAAATGCTCTTATTTGAATGATGTTCTTTTAAAAGGGAAGAGGTATCTTAGGAGACTAAGGAATTTTTCTTTTCCCATTCCATCCAACAACTGACTTCCTTTTTTTCTGATGAGCCTAAAACTATAAACATGGTTTTAAATATATATATATATATATATATATATATGAAATATTTCTTAGTCGTTGAGCAGATGCAGGATCACAGACTCACAAGTTTTATATACATATATATATATATATATACAAGAAAATGCAAAGAGATTTGAGAGAGGCAATCAAAAAACATATTGAAAATCAAACCTGGCATAAGAGCATTAAAAATCCAAGAACTTTTCAGAAATTTGCAATTACAGGAGTAATTGCTATTTTAACATGTTTTGCTTGTTCCAAAGAAACTCTGGTTCATACACTGAAATTCAAGGAGTTTAAATCACAGCAAACCTCTTAGAAGCTGATCAAGACTAAATATACAATCAAAACAACCTATTATCTACATATTTTAGTTGATTTTTTTAAAAATTACCTCTCTGAAAAGTACTACACAGAAGATACTGACCAGCTGTGTATCAATTTCAGTAATTTTTTTAAAGCTATTTAGTCTGCAGTTTTCAGAATTTAGGTCAGATATAAATAAAATTTTCTTCTTCCATTAGGAAAGTATTAAGTATATACATTAACCTATTGAGAATAGTTGTAGAATTTGGAAATTTGCAGCTTCATTTTTTAGACTGGTTTAGATTTCTACTTATCTAATGGCCAAAAGTTTCATTCCCATTTCAAGTAATTTCTCACAATTGATTTCTCTGCTTAATTTTATGATAATACTAAAAATTTAAAGCACTGTTTTATAGAGCAATGGCATAAGAGAAATGGGGATTTCAAAAGCGTTTGCAACTTTTGCAATTAGATGGTATATTTCTTGAGAAAGTATATCAGAGGTATATGGTTTAGCAAAAATGCTAAGCTTGAATCTAATATTATTTAGAAATATTTCAGTTTAAAATTTTTATCCTAGATTTTTTTTTCTAAGTGCTTTAATGAAGTGTAAGGTTTCTTAGCCTAAGGCCCTTGAATGGACTTTAAGGGAGTTTACCAACTACCTAAAATTATATTTTAAATGATGTATGATGAATTCATGGGGAGTTCATACCATTATTAAGATTTGAAAACTCAGAGTCCAAGTCCAAAATAAATTTTTAAAAAGAGATTACAAACTACTGATGTGAGAGAGGCTTTCATTCACAATTAAGTCTATTATTCATCTTTCCAAATTGTTTATAAAATTAATTAAATCCCTACTTTGGTATTTTTTTTTTAACTAGGTTCTCTGACCTTCTCACCCTCCACCCTGTGCCTTTGATTCATTTTGTCAGTTGGTAAGAGGGAATTACTTAAACCTAGTGGCTAATTTTGCTGTCTTTCAAGTGCCTAAAAGTATGGTTGTTAATTCAATAGTCTGAAGCTATCAACTAAAGTCACTTTTTTTCCTTGTGTGCAGATATCAATTAAATGTGATTTCCCTTCTCCCCACATATATTCAGAGTTGATGCTACTTAAATATAGCAACTCACAAATGGAATAAAAACAAGTCATTTAAGAATAAAAAGTTCCACTTCTAAAACTAAGGGTAAACTTTGTATCTTTTAATTTCAGATTTTACATTTGTAATGATAAAAAGTGATGAGATGTGGGAAGATTATCATTTGATATAAGAAAGCAGCACAGAGAAGTAGTAAGTATAATTAGGAAGCATTCCTTGCAGATTTGTACGGTAAGTGGTGCATGATCAATCCAGTATACTTTTTAATGAAAAAAAAAAAGGAAGAAAAAGAAACGTATAAACCTGGCCTAATCAATTTAAAGCTGTCTTAATGAGCTTGTTCCCCAAGCATTAGAAATGCTGTTGGAGCCACAGCCAATATATTTGGTTGTGTACCAGGATGAATATGAGCTGACTGGGGACATAACCCCAGCTCTGCTCCTGACTCGTTGAGTGACCTCAAGCCAGTTAACCCATCTGTTGTTTTTCAGAAGGTGATGACTTGGAGACTGCCTAGCAATTGCTGTGTATTAATAGGGTGACAGTCAGAGGGAAGACGCCTGGGGCAGAAGAGCTTCAGTGTGAGGAAATCAGCCTTTGCTGCTCTGCCCAATCATGTGATCGCTGCTGCTCTTTCAGGGGGCTTCCTGCCATTGTCGCTCCAGCTCTGGAACACCCCCATGCTGCCAAAGCCACTGCAGGGAGTCACCTTTACCAGACAACCTCATTTTCAAATTTCCAGGCCACTAAATCAAATGAACCGGTGCATGGGTAATTTTTTTTTAAGTTGCCAAAGAGATGTATAGAAGAGATGCCTATCTTGGGAAGAGAGAATTACAGCGGGAGCTTTGCTTTGTGCTGATTGGAAAAGAAAGAAGATCAGAAAGCAGCTTCTCGAGTTTGGGAATTATTTAGATTTTAAATTGTGTTTTGCTCTACATCAAATTGGATTAGATTTCTTGAATCTTCTAAGACTTTGATCCAACCCATTTCACATTTACAAATTTAAAAAGCAGCTTTGGCAGTGAAAATCATATAAGATACAACAAGAAAGCTTTGAGGGGCATGCAGGCATATTTAGTCTAAAGGCCTATCCACTTGTGCAATGTCTCATACCAACATTTTTGTACTTTGAGAAAATATACTCAATTCCTATCATGCTAAACGTTCGTCAACAGGAAAATATGCAATCATAAAATTCTGTATGCTTTTCTTTCCTTATACTGTATCATGTTTCTAAATCCAATAATACTTTATTTCATTGGACCTGATGTCCTTACATTTCAGGGTACTAATAGTGAAGTACAAGTGCTGACCAGTTAAAATACTAAGCAAATTTTTAACCAAAGTTAGAATACATGAGTGGTGGTGTATATTTGATAATCTAACATGTCCATGACAACTAGACTCACCCTAAATAACCATGCAGAAGTGAAAGCAATGAGGAAGAGACGAAAATGAGGATTCAGATGTAAAGTTTAGACAACAGTAAATGCGACTGTGCAGGAATTTTAAAGAACAAAAAGTAACTCATCACCTTATATGTGAACAAGAAGTTTAAGCCAAATATCATCCATCCTAACTATAAAGACTAGTTCAGGCATCCCTTAAGAAATAAAAGGGTCATCAGCCACACACAAGCAGAATGCTTCAGCACAGTACACTCCAGCAACTTCCCAAAGCTGCCACGTGTGTACAAAGCTTCAACAGGGTTTGAAAAGCACTGCTATTCTCCAGACAGTGCTCACTACACGAACGCTAACATAAATCAAAAATACTGGTGAGTGTTTCCTGTAGTCAGTACTGCTTAATCCGCTTACTCTAACCCTTCCCACCTTCACACAGGGTCATCTCTCCATGTAACCGACATATTCCCCTTTCAAAAATCTTTTCTTTCATGAAGGTTTATAAATGCTTTATTGATTTTCCCACACAAGGCCAGTAACTTCTGACTTCACAAGAAGAGTCGAATAAAGTGGCTGAACTCACTGCTGTTTTCCTACCTACGTAACTAAAGTATCCCCACCCAGTTAATTTTCCTTCTACTAACTAACCTGGTCATAGAACAGCTGCCATCAGTCCCAGGGTCCCCAAAGGACAAAGACTTTGCTGAGCTCCTGCCTGACTACAAAGTTAGAAATCTGTTGGTCAAACAACTTCATGGGTGGCTTAATTATCTTCTTAGCCTCAGTACTACATACAAGAAAAAAAAACAATCTTACCTAACTTTTGATACCTGATTATTTTTTCAACAAACCAGTAAGTCAAAAAAGATTGTCAGCTAGCACTTGCATTTCTTTAAAAAATTAAAATTGTTTATACACTTAAAAATGACTTTTGTCTCTAAATTCATTCATAATTTTCCACAGTTTTTAAGAAAATGTTTATTTTCTTTTTTTAATATTATAGGTTAATTATGGGTCTTTATAAGCAGCAATCTTTTCATAAGTAGTAATCCAATACAGTTCATAGATTTAAATATTTTATTTATATTGTTTATATTACTTATTCATAATTTTTTCTTAGTCCTTACTGTCTTCCTTTAAACAAAATTAATAATTTCCAAAATTGATCTCGCATCTAATTTTTCATGCTTCATAAATTGAATAGCATAATGCTAAAGAAAAATTACACATACCACATATATGCTCCTTCTCCTGAAAAGTGCAAAGGCTAGTAAAACTGTCATTGGCAGTATTGTTTTCATAGAAAATAAAAAGTGGGGAAAAAAAATAGAAGTGGCTATTTTTTTAAAATTACATCAACTTTTAAGCCAGATCATATTACTAATCATTAAAAACTTACTCTTATAGAGAACCTCTCTCCTTAAAAGGCATTTTAAAATGTTTTCCCACGTTTTCAATTTTAATGTGTCATATACAAGAAAATTCCTCAATGTCAAATGAACACTTTGATAAGTTTTGAAGATGTACACACACAAGTAAATATCACCATAATCATAAACTAGAACATTTTCTTCACCCCTAGTTTTGTCTCATGTCTTCATCAATTCATCTCTCCCACCCTGCCCTCTGGCAACCAGTGATCTACTTTCTGTCATTACATTATTGCCTTTTCTAGAATTTTGTATACTGAAATGATACAATATGCATTCTTTTGTGTCTGGCTTTTTTTACCCAGTAGAATGTTTTTGGGATTCACCCATGTTGTTGCCAGTATAAGTAGTTTACTCATTTTCATTACTGAGAGGTGATCCATTAAACGGATAGAACAGAATTTATTCTATCCATTCACGTATGAGTTGTTTACAGTTTGGGCTTATAAATAAAGTTGCTATGAGCATTTGCGTATAAATCTTTATGTTGATATCTATTTTCATAACTCTTGAGTAAATACCTAGCAGTGGAACTTCTAGGTTATATGAAAGTGTATGTTCAATTTTACAAGGAATTGCCAACTTATTTTCTGCAGTGCTTGTGCTATTTTGTCTTCCTACAAATGTCCACAAATTCCCAATGAATGAGATATACAGTTGCTCCAAATTTTCACCAACACTTGGTAGAGTCCATCATTTTAATACAGTGATTTGGGTGAGTATGTAGTGGTATCTCATTTTTATTTCATTGAGATGTACTCTAGATCCCATAAAATTTATATTACAAGCATATGGCTCAATAATTTTTAGTTAATTTATTTTTATACTGTAAAATTGTCACCAATACTGTTTTCACCAATACCAATTTTAGAACTGTTTCATCACTCTAAAAGTTCCCATATACCTGTTTGCAATCAATCTCCACATGCACTACTAGCCCCTGGCAAACACTAATCTCCTTTGTATATGTTTGACGTTTCTCAAAATGCTATGTAAATGAAATTATAATCTTCTGTGTCTGGCTACTTCAACTTAGTATAATGTGTTTGAGGTTTATGTTGTTGCATGTATAAGTAGCCCATTGCTTTTATTTTTTAATTATACTCCAATACATGGATATGCCACATTTTGTTTATTCATTCACAAATTGATGAACATTTGGACTGTTTCAGCGTGGGGCCTTTATGAATAATGCTATTACAGGTTGATTACCCCTTACTACAAAATGTTTGACCCAGACATTTTTTGGATTTTAAATTTTTTCAGATTTTGGAATATTTGCATTATCACTTCAGCATCCCTATTGGAAATCCAAAATGTTCAAATGAGTGTTTCCTTTGAACACCATATCAGCACTCAAAAAGTTAGAATTTTGGAAGATTTTGGGTTTCAGACTTTCAGACTAGGGGCGCCAAACCTATACAAACGTTCACATTCCCTTGGGAGGATAAGTAGGAGTGAAAGTGCTGGGTCATATGGTAAAGATAATGTTAACTCCTTTAAAAAAGTGCCAAACTGCTTTCAATCCAAACCACGATGTATTAGGGTCCCAATTGCTCTACATCCTCATTAACCCAGGTATTTTCGATCTTTTGAGTTACAGCTTTTCTATTAAGTGTGTAATCATACCACACTGTGGTTCTAATGACTAATACTGTTGAACTTCTTTCATGTGCTTACTAACCACTCATTTTTGCTGTTCTTGCAATAACTAAATTGTTTATTTCCACATTGTATTATAAATCATGACATCGTTTTGTACCTCACAAATATATGCAACTATAATGTGTCTGTTTTTAATTTAAAATAAAAATTAAACAAATAAAAAAAGCACTTACCCACTTTTTAAATTGGCTTGTCATCTTATTATTGGATTGTAGAGATTAATTATATATTCTTAATACAAACTTTTTATTAGATATATAATTTGCAAATATTTTCTCTGATTCTGTGGCTTGAATTTTGAAGGACAACCATATTTTAATTTTGCTGAAATCAAATATATTAATTTTGTTATATATGAAACAGACTTTTGGTATCATAGCTAAGAAATCACTACCTAATCCAGAATTTCTTAATAGGGGAACTAAGACAAATGTCTCCTTTTAAAAAAGTCAACATTCTTCTAAGAAATACAATAGAATTCAGAATCTCCTCAGCACTTCACTCAAATAACCATGATAAAAATCTAAAATCACTTGACATATGAATCATGAAAGTGTAACTCATTTTTAAGAAGAAAATGTCAATGAGACCAATTCTAAGAAGACCCAGATATTAAAATTATCAGGTAAAAGTTTTAAAGAAATGATTATATCAATTATTTAAAGAAAAATATGCCTGCAATGAAGAAAATAGTAAAAAAAAAAGAGAAATTATATTTTTTATTAAATGCATTTTTTAATTGACAAGTAAAAATTATATATACTTATGATGTACACCATGATGTTTAGGTACATGTATACATTGTGGAATGGCTAAATCAAGTTAATTAACATATACATCACCTCACATACTTATTCTTTTTTTGGTGAAAATTAAAAATCTACTCTAGTAACAATTTTCTAATATACAATATATTCTTATCAACTGTAGTCACCATGGTGTACAATAGAGCTCTTGAAATTACTCCTCTTATCTAACTAAAATTTTATGTTCTTTCACCAACATCTATCTCCCCACCCTATTCCCCAAACTCAGGTAATCACCACTTTACTCTCTGTCTCTATGAGTTTGACTTTTTTATGCTCCATATCTCTCTCTCTCTCTCTCTCTCTCTCTCTCTCTCTCTCTCTCTCTCTCTCTGATTGTGTGGATTTGTTTTTATGTGCCTGGTTTATTTCATTTAACAATGTCTTCCAGGTTCATTCATGTTTTTGCAAATGACAAGACTTCTTTCTAAAGTTGAATAATATTCTGTTGTATATACATATATAACACATTTATCCATTCATCATTCGACATTAAAGTTGATTCTATATCTTGGCTATTGGGAATAATGCTGCAATGAGCATGGGAGAGCAGATCTCTCTTTGGCATATTTATTTCCCATCTTTTGGATAAATACCCAGTAGTGGGATTGCTAAATCATATGGTAGAATTTTTTTTTTTTATTTTTTAGGAGCCTCCATACTATTTTCCATAAATGCTGTACTAATTTACATTCCCATCAACAGTATACAAGGGTTCCCTTTTCTCCACATCCTCACAGATACTTGTTATATTTCATCTTTTGGATAACATCCATTCTGACAGGTGTGAAGTGTTGTCTCATTGTGGTTTTAATTTGTATTTCCATTATTATTAGTGATGTCAAGCATTTTTTCATACATCTTTTGGTTATATGCATGTCTTTTGACCATTTGTCATTTATTAATTTTTTCAATCTGGTTATGCTTAAGTTTTAGTCCATTTGTTGTTGATTTTTGTAGATAGTGTGAGATAAAGTTTCAATTTCTTTCTGCTGCATATGGATTTCCAGTCCTCACAGCACCATATATTGAAGATGCCATTGTGTGTTCTTGACACTTTTTTTAAGGATCTGTTTACCATAGACTCGTGGATTTATTTCTGGACTCTCTAAACTGTTCCATTGGGCTAAGTGTCAGTTTTTAAGCAAGTACAATGCTATTTTGATTACTATAACTTTGTAGTATATTTTTAAATCAAATAAGGCAATGCCTGTAATTTTATTCTTTATACTCAAGATTGCTTTGGCTATTTTGGGTCTTTTGTGGTTCAATATAGATTTTAAAATTGTTTTTCTACCCATGTGAAAAATATCATTGGAATTTTTATAGCAATTGCAATGAATGTGTAGATCGCTTCAGGTAGTATGGACATTTTCATAAAAGCAGTTGTCCCAATCCATAATCATGGAATATCTTTCCATTTATTTGTATCTTCTACAATTTCTTTCATCGATGTTTTATGCTTTTCAGTGTATAGCTCCATCTCTTTGATTAAATTTATAACTAAGTATTTTAATTTTGTTGCTATTGTAGATGGTATTGTTTTCTTGATTTCTTTCTCAGATCGGTTGTTGTTACTTAACAGAAATATTACTGATTTTTGATGTTGATTTTGTATCTTGCAACTGTACTGAGTCACTTATCAACACTAACAGCTTTTAGGGGGTCACCAAGGCTTATATATAAGATCATATGGTCTGCAAACAGAGATAATTTAAATTCTTCCTTTCCAATTTAGATGCCTTCTATCCTGAAGAATTTTCTGTGTGCTTTTTATAAGAAAGTGTATTCAGTTGCTATTGGAGCAAATATTCTGTATATGTGTTTTAGGGTTATTTGACTTAAAGTGTAGTTTAAGTTTACTCTTTCCTTATTGATTTCCCATCTGCATAACTGTCCATTGTTGTAAGTGGGGTACTGAAGTCTTCTTCTATTATTGTATTTCATTTTCCTTCTTCAGATATATTAATATTTGTTCTACATATATAGGTGCTCCAATGTTAGGTACATATATATTTATAATTGTTATAACTTGAAGAATGAATCCCTTTATCTTTGTGTAATGACATTCATTGTCTCATTTTCATTTTTGAGTTAAAGTCTATTTTATCTGCTGTAAATATACCTACCTCTGCTCTCTTTTAGTTTCCATTTGCATGAAATATATTTTTCTATTCTTTTACTTTCAATCTATATGTTTCCTTACAGATGAAGTGAGTCTCCTGTATGCAGCATATACTTAGGTCTTGGTTTTATTCTATTCAGTCACTCTATGTCTTTTGATTAAAGAATTTAATCCATTTACATTCAAGGTAAGTATCAATGGGTAAGAACTTGACTACTGCTATTTTGTTGTTTTCAGACTGCTTTGTAGATCTTTTTTTCTTTCTTCTTCTCTTATTTTCCTTTGTATCTAGCAGATGTTCTCTAGTGGTAGTGGTACTTTTTGTCTTTTATGTATCTACTATACTGTTTTTTTTTCTTTGTATTTACCATGAAGTTTACATAAACTAACTTACAGTAAAAGAGGCTATTTTAAGATTATAATAACTTGACTCTAATCACATAAAATAACTCAACAATTTTACTCTACCCTCCCACACATATTTTGTTTTTGCCGTCAAAACTCATTTTATATTGTGTATCCCTTACCAGATTATTGTAGCTAATAATATTTTAATAGTTTTGTCCTTTAGCCTTCATACTAAAGGACTAATAACTAAAAATATAAGTTATTTACACACCACTATACAATATTAGCATATTCTGAATTTGAGTATGTACTTATTTTTATTAGTGAGTTTTATACTTTTATATGTTTTTGTGTAACCAATTACTATATTTTTCTTTCAGTTTGAAGAACATTTTTTAGCACTTTTTCTAAGGCAGTGGTGGTGATAAACTCCCTCAGCTTTTCTTTGGGAAAGTCTTTATCTCTCTTTCATTTCTAAAAGGCAACTTTGGTGAGCATAGCATTCTTGGTTAGCAGGGTTTTTTATTTTTCTTTGGTACTTTGAATATATCATCCCACTCTCCTGGTCTGTACGATTTCTACAAGAAATGCACTGTTATCATATTGAAACTCCCTTATATGTAATTTACTCCCTTTCTCTTGCTACTTTAGGGTCTCTGTTTGTTTTTAATTTTTGACAATATGATTATGTCTTCATCTAGTCTTGTTTAGGTTGAATCTGACTAGAGAACTTCAAGCTTGCTATATCAGGATGTTATATATCTTTCTCCAAATTTAAAACATTTTTGGCTATTATTTCTTTTTTTTTTTTTGAGTTGGAGTCTCACTCTGTCACCCAGACTGGAGTGCAGTGGCTGCTCCCGGCCACCGCAGCCTCGACCTGCCGGGCTCCGGCGATCCTTCCGCCTCAGCCTTCCGAGCAGCTGGAACTACAGGCACGCACTACCATGCCCGGCTAATTTTTGATTTATTGTAGAGATGAGGTCTCGCCAAGTTGCCCAGGCGGGTCTCCAACCCACGGGTTCAGGCAATCCACTCACCTCAGCCTCCCAAAGGCGCGGGATTACAGGCTGAGCCACCGAGCCCGGCTTATTATTTCTTTAACTAAGCTTTTTACCCATGTGTCTTTCTCTTCTCTTTCATTGACTCCTGTAGCTCAATTGATTGCTATTTTGATATTATCCCATAAATTCTATAAGCGTCCTTAATTCTTTTTGTTATTTTTTTCTTTTTTCTCCTCTGTATATTTTTAAATAACGTGTCTTTGAGTTCATAGAATCTTTCCTCTGTTCAATCAGGTCTGCTGTTGGTGCATTCTATTGCATTTTTTCATTTTATTCACTGTATTTTTCAGTTCCAGAATTTCTTATTTTATCATTTTAATCCTT
This sequence comes from Cephalopachus bancanus, assembly GCA_027257055.1. NCBI lineage: Eukaryota > Metazoa > Chordata > Mammalia > Primates > Tarsiidae > Cephalopachus > Cephalopachus bancanus. The sequence continues at coordinate 8,120,133 of JAPVLO010000005.1, read as the reverse complement.
TGCTAAATTTATCATTTGATTGTTTATTGCTTTATGATTTTAATGAATTGTTTCTCTATATTTTCTTCAAGTTCACTGAGCTTCCTTAAAACAACTACTTTGAAATTCTTAGGCAGTCATTTCATATATCTTCATTTCTTTGTAGTCAACTACTGGGAAATTACTATGCTATTTTGGCAGTATTATATCTTTTTGGTTTTTCATGTTTCTTGATTCCTTACATTGATGTCTGTGTATTTGGTAGAGCCATAACCCCTTGCAGCCTTTACAGACTAACACTACACCAGAAATAATTTCCCCTTTGGGGAATGCAAGGGCACTTGCTAGATGGGGTGTAGCAGTTATAGTACCAATGTGGGTGCTAGCTATATAGTCTCTGAGCAGCTCTGTCAGTTGTGGTCAATGTTGATAAATTTTACAGGAATTCTCAGCAGCCAATGTTGTGAATATTAGTAAGATAGAGAGATTGTCTCCAATGGTGAGGCTGCTAAGGTCTTCCCAATATCTTTTTTCTTCCACCAGGAAAGTTGTGGCTAAGGGGATGTCCCTTAGCACTGTATCTGGCTTATAAGCCTCCTAGCAATCATGGTAACACTGATGTCTGATGAATGGCAACCACGAAGCAGCCACAGAACTAAAGTATGAAGCTCATGCATGAATGGAGAGACTACGACTCTGGAATTGTGTCACAGGCACTCTCACTGTCATAATATTGGTAACAAATGTGAGGTACAGATACTCGTGAAGCAGCATGAAAAGCCAAGAATGGGAGCATAGATGTGCACAAAATTAGAGTAGATTCAGCACTGAGGGTGAGGTCTAGCTCTTTATGGTGGCAGAGCCTTACATGAAGTTGAGACAACCTCATTGTTGTCTTAGTAATAGTAGGTGAGGCACAAATGCTCATGACGTAGCCAAGAAGCCAAGTATGAGAACACAGGTGCACACACAGTTAGAGCAGCTCCAGAATTTGGGCAGAATCAAGCTCTTTGTAGCAACTGAACTAGTACCCAGAGCAAGAGCATGTGCAGCCAGGACTTGGCTCTAGGGTCTGGAGTAAACTAACTTACTATGTTAATGGCTTCAATGTCTGAGCCATAAGTGAGTTCAATTTAACTGCAGAACCCTTGTCTGGATTGAGAGAACTTGTACCAAACAACCAGAATATCAAGGTCAAAGCATCCTGGGGGTGGGAGAGGCAGTGACTCCTTTCCCAAATCAGCTCAACAGTGACCAGTTCTTGGGGGAAAAGGAGAGTGTAGGCATGTCACAGTCCTTAGAGTTTGGCGTTCCCCAGTGGAAATAGCTATTGGCTACATCAGTGGCAAGAGATGCATGTGTCTTCAGTGGATCTGGTTGCTGGGAATCATGGTAGATCCCACCACGTGGGTGATAGTGATAATTCACTTACTTCTTCTTTGCTTCCAGCCATCTTCTAGCATCTCAGTTATTCCAACCTCACCAGCTATACTTTCTACATAGATATTCCTTTTCTTTTTCTTTTTTGCTCCACCATGTTGTTGCAGAAACTTTAATGGGCTCTTGAGCCTCTCTGGGCTATTTTTGTTTGTAAATAACTGTTTATATTTAGTTTTGTGTGTGTGTGAAAGTGTTATGAAGGCTAGTTTCTCCTACTTCACCATTTTGGTAGCATCACTCAAGAAATCACATTTTTTAAGTTGAAATTTTAGAACTGAAAAGTAAAAATCTGGTGTGATAAACTCAGTAGAGGTACTTACAAGCAGAATTGAAATGTCAGAGGAAAGAGTGAACTTGCAGATAGAACAATAAAAATTATCCAAATAAAGAAGAAAGAATTAAAAGATTGAAAAAATTTCAACAGTACCTCAGTGGCCTGTGGGATATCATCAAAATGTCTAGCATAGTGAAGTGGAGTACCAGAAAGATAAGAGAGAGAATTAATGGTACAGATAAAATATTTGAAAAAATAATAAACAAAAACTTCATAAATTTTGTGAAAAAACATACATCTTCAGATTTGATGACGTCAGCACAGCAAACACAATAAATATGAAACAAATTATGCTGAGGCATCTACGGTTAAACTGATAAAAACCAAAGACTAGGTCAAGAATTGACAGAAGTATCATAAGAGAATTTTGGGGGATGATGGGAGAATTATATTGCATAATAATGGTGACGGTCACACAAGCAGATGCAATTGTGAAAACTTGATAAAAGTACTCTTAAGAATTGTATACTCCATTACAAGTAAATTTTATGTCAAAATTTTAAAGTGTAAACAGTATTATCCGGGCATGGTTGCACACACCTGTAGTTCCAGCTACTTGGAAGGCTGAGGCAGAAGGATCACCGGAGCCCGGCAGGTCGAGGCTGCGGTGGCTGGGAGTGTGCCACTGCACTCCAGTCTGGGTGACGGAGTGAGACTCCAACTCAAAAAAAAAAAAAATGTAAAAAGTAAAGAGCACTACTTCATGATAGGTGTTTAGGGAAAATGTTAATAGCAGAAGCCGGATGGTAGTTATACAATAATCAAAGTAAAATTCTTTCATTTTTTCCATGTTTTTTTAACCAAAAGTTGAAAAAAAATATCAAAATAAAAGGGGGAGAAACAAGAGCAGAGGTGCACACTGGACTTGATTATATTTGCTTTATTTTTTTTAAATAAAGATGAAAAATGGTCTGAAGGAAAGAGAGCAAAACATTATTATTTTAAAAACCCTACTGAAGGGCACATGAATATTAGTTGTGTAGCTCTGTTTTCTCTTTTATTCATATTTTTCTGTGTGCTTGAAATATTTCATCACCTAATTTTTTATAAACTATAAGTAGATGGAAGACAATACAGAAGAGTATGGAGGGCAAAGGACTGAGTCACAAGACCTGGCACTTTTATCTCTGCTCAGTTATTAACTGACTGTGGTTTCTAATACAAATGAGAAAATTTGCTCTGCACCTCAGTTTACTCATTTGTGAAATAAGAGGGTTGAACTGAATAATCTATTAAAGATTCACTGTCATTTCGACATGTCGATAAGCCTAAAATAAGCAAAAATCAACAAAAAGTGAAACTTTAGGATTTGTCCCCGAGAAAATGTTTAACATGAGCAAAAATACTCAAAAAATTAACCATACAAATGGTCAAGGAATAATTCTGTGCATAAGAGTATGATGACCTTTATGCTTTTTACTCAACCTAAACTCAGTAAAGTGATAGATAAGTAAGGGGAAAATCATACCACTGAAAAAAAAGTTCCAAAACCCAGAAAAGAAAAGGCAGCAAATTAGTTTTAAAGATCTGATTTTTAATACTTTTTCCGCCAGTAACTTGGGGTCTTTAAAACTCCACTTTGAGCCTTATTTTTTCATCTCTGCTATATAGGGGTAAGAATCAGTGGCCATTAAGAACACAGCTAGTGCTAAGAGTCTATGATTAGAATTATATTTGGATTAAATGTAAATGAGTGTGTACTACTAAACTTTTGTCTATCCTTCCATAACATTTGCACCTCTACCTAAACATCATACTTAGGAAGAAGGCAAAAAGTCCGCCCTGTAACAACCTTTGCTGAATAGTGTGACTTTTTGAGAGCCACAGCAGAGTACTGTCAGTATCAATCCGTACCAGATAGCCACCCAGAATTGGTGCTGCTAATGAACTGCATGCAATGGACACATCAATTTTACAAAACTATTGGGATTACAATCTTCAGTGTCGCATTTAGAGACATGAACACAGAGTGCTCCTGGACACCAAATTGCATGCTGCCATGCTTAACTATTGCAGCACCATCTCCTGAAAGCCAATTTCATACCCCAATAATACACAGAAAGGGCAGGCAGATATCATTTCAACAAAGAAAAGATAGGGATGAAAAAGAGAAACTGAAGTAGTTAATGCCAACAGTTACCTGCTTCTTGGTAATTCCCTACCCGTTTATGGAATTCACTGTACTGAATTTGAAATACTGTTTTTGATTATCAACTGAGTTGGAAATATAAGAACTATTTTTTCTGGTCACAGGAAACTTCTATCATTTTTGTTTTTTTAGGGAGGAGAAAAGGAAGAGGAAATATTTATTCTTGAAATTCCCATACTCTTCAAATATTATCGATACAACTTGCATAACTACATCTTCACAATTATAATTCTTTGAAAAGGATGTCTAAATTGTAGCAACTACTGCTACTACTCTAAGTAGATAAATAGGAACTTTTGGGAGTGAGGCTGTTTTAAATAATTTCTTATTTTGTGAACATCTTGTTTTGAGTCCAAAGTTAGTTAGTAAATCCCATTTTGTAGGGCATTTCCTATCTGATGAACAAGTCTTTCAAAGTTTTAACATCATCTTTTTCTCAAAAATTGAAATACATGTCCATGGAGAAATATATCTGCTTCGAAATACAATGCTGTACCGAAGCTTCTGCTTTTTAATTAGATTAAAAGCAATTTCCTCGTTATCTTTCCTTCCTCCTTGCCACTTCCTTTAGTTGTTCTTATTTATTTTATTTTTCTTTGCCTTCTTTTTTTCTCTTTATTTTATTGTAAAGATGTGGAGTACAAGTCAGAACTAGTGCATACATAGTCTATGTGCAGGTGAAGTTTGGGCCTCCAGCTGGCCCTCACTTCCCCTGGTTTAGGATTAGGTATTTTTAGTGATATTATGTTCCCTACCATCTATCTTCTGGCAGTGTCTCACCACTGCAAATCCCTCTCTTGCAGTATTGTGGTAAATGTTCAGGATCCACTTGTAAGTGAGAATACGTATTCAGCTCTCAACCTCTATGGAAAACAGCGTGACAAATGGTACCAGAACTAGAAATTGACCTTTCATGTGACCCAGCAATCACCCCTCTGGGAATATACCTGGAGGAACTCAAATCATTCTGCAAAAAAGATACTTGCACACGCATGTTTATTGCAGCACTATTCACAATAGCAAACCCATGGAACCAACCCTGCTGTCCATTGAAAGTGGAGTGGATAAAGAAAATGTGGTACATACACACGATGGAGTATTATGAGCTTCCTTTCTTATGCCTAACTTATATAACAAAATATATATAACAAAATTATGAGCTTCCTTTCTTATGCCTAACTTATGTGTATTGTTTCTTAGTGTCCTAATATGGTTAACACTTAAGTATTTCCCAATGAAGTCTAGAAGGAAATGTGCCCTGTAGAATTCCATCATGTAAAAAAAAGTTTTTACTAGGGAAGCTAAAAGGAAACAAAAGGATATGCAGGAACAAATCTATTTTTCTGTCATTATGTGCCTGAAAGGAACCTGCCACCTCAAAGAAAACCTGTTTACTTTTATAGTGTAAGTAATTATGTATGCGTTTAAACCAGAATCTCTAATGTTCACAGAAATAAGTGTTATACCATAGAGATATTCTTCATTTTTAAGAATTAGTATCAGCTTCAGGTAGCTGTAACGTTCACTTACCCATGGAAAAGATAGTTATATAACTCATACATAAGCTAAGAAACCGAAGACCCATAAAGGATGAATAGTGACTACATGCAATAGATAATGTGAGACAACAGGAAAAGCTTCAGGTTTTTGCTTAATTTTCTGCACGCCCAACTCCAATTAGTCTAAAGGCATTTCCAAAATTGTTGGAGGTACCTCTGTACCACTGTTTTTTTCCTCTTACAAATATTTGTTACTGTTTATAGAATACTCATGAATAGAGTATTCCTTTGCTTAATTATGAACTTACAAGTCAGACAAAATATTTAATTTTTGCTAGGTAGCCTCTTCCAAAAAAAAGCAAAACAAAATGAAAGGCAAGGTTTACCTAACAGAATTCCTAACACTGCCTCCTACTTATTGTGTTGGAAGTGACGCCAAGGGATTGCTTTCCTGCCCATGTTAATGCCCCTAGCTTCTCTTCTTATTCCCATCATCATTTTGTTCTAGCCCAAATTGCACTCACTGCCTGGAAATATCCTCGCTTTCTTCTTCATTGGATTTGAATACGAGATTCTCTCCCTGAAAATCTCATCCTTGTTGATGCTATGGATACATCACATCTAGTCTGTAGATCTCAACTCAATAACACTTAAGAATCTGTTTCTAACTTCCCAGGCCCCTGCCAGTTTACCTCTGATCCCCATTCTCCTTCTCTTGAGATATGTCACAATTAAAAGCTTATATTTAATTATATGGTTGCTTGCCTACTCTCTCTCCCTGTAAGTTAAAAAGTCCTAGAAGACAGGGACCATATTTATCTTTAATGAACATATATTTTGTACCATTATTTTTAAACCCCAACAGAGACATAAATTTAATAATAAACATTAACTAGAATGACCCAGGGGGAAAGTATCTTTTCTGTCGTTGCTATTTCTGAATGAGCAGGCAGAACCAAATGAGGTTGTAAAAGTATAACAGATAATGGTACCAATTCTGTGGCTTATATTTCCTTGAGAGAGAGGAGAGGGGGACATGTTCACACATGTGTTTGTCACACAGTTGAAAGCTGAGGATGGCGGTGGGGGTGGTGAGGTGAATGAAAAGCAGCATGAAGACTTCCTTCTAGGAATGTTTTAAAGGTCAGGAGATTTCTGGATTACCCAGAGAAGAGATGAAACTGTTGTGTATCTCCTATCCTTGTTTTTCACAGGCAAATCCACTTCAAAGAAGGACATTCTGGTTCCTCTAATGTATCAGTATATGGAAGATGAGTTCCACTATCCCACACAGACCCTCTCAACTCTCTAAACTCAAGTCAATAGTAATAAAGATTATTTATTTGTACTATTACTCTCGTGCAAAGAAGACAACAAAATGTAGGAAAAAGGGGTAGGGATACTTAATGTGATCACAGGAGCATGTTTGCATAGGTAGGGCAGGAAAGGAAGGCTGCTAATCAAAATAGACTTGGGAATTACTTTTCTGAGTAAAGTTGCCAGATTCCTTTCATGTTGGTGAACAAACTCATGCTAAACAGTTATTGCTGTCATGCTAAGCTAATGTGGCCTGATGATTCAAAAATGGTTACCAATGACTAGGTGTTCTTTCTGTCTTACTATGAAGCCAGCATCTGCTGAGAGATTTTTTCATCTTCTTATCATAAGACTGGATTCATCATCCTTTTACTAGACATCTTTCTCCTCCCTCTTCACTGTTTTCACAAACAGTTCCAAAAGAGGAACAAACAAATCATATGAAGGGAGCTAATTATGGATCTGTAAAAAGAATTTTAAAACTAAACAAACAAGACCATTCTCGGAGACACATGGAGCCAAAAAAGATAGATTGCTTGAAATGTTGTATCATCATATTTTAAAGTGACACTGTGCTCAATACTACTAATAGCAAGTTAAATAGGAACATAGCAGGAGCATTTATGGTCCAATTCTGTTATTAATGGAAAATAAATTTCCTGATGTCATAAAATGCTATTTTTCAAATAGATGTGTGATTTCCTGCCAAATAACTATGACTTCGCAACAATTAATTTTTTCTGAAACATGTTTTTAACAGTGACTTTTGATAGAAAGTGTTGAAAAATTCTGAAGACACAGGTTAGCATGTGAGTCATATTCCAAAAATAAAGCCTAAAGAAAAGACTAAGCACAATGCAAGTAAAGAGACTAGTGATGGAAAAATTAAGCAGCCAAAACGACTATATAAACATTTCTGTCCCTTTTCCTCCATATAAGCAAATAGCATATGGCTAAATACAAAATTCTCTCAATTTTTATTGTCTCTCTAGACAATTTTTATTGTCAACTGTCCCGAATCACATGGCTTTGCTCTCAACAGACAACGAAGTGCCCTTTTCAGACTCTGTTCCGGAAGTACAATCTTGAACTCACCACTACTTAACACAAATTAAAAGCTACATTCACAGAAATGCTATCTGTATAGAGCTGTCTACATTTTATGCAGCCTCAGCTTTTGTGCCATCTACCTGGGCATTAGGTTAGACCTCCAGACCTAACCTGAGCCTTCTTCTGACCACTTGCAGGAGTTTTCATCACACACATAACTAATTTGTTAATGTCACTTTTCAGAGAAAGTTTGTGAGTTTGATGAGGGTGAGGACTATAGCTCTCCCTCACTATGATTTTGCTTGCTGCCTGTTACAGAACACACTGAATGCCTGTTACAGGACATTCCCAATAGTTGACTACCAAATGAATAAACTTCGGACTTGCTTTCACTGACTTTTGAGCTTTCAAGATGCTACAAAATGTACAACTAGTTTTCGTCATACAAATATGTGTGTTTACCACAGGCTACAGTTTAGGAACACATTTCCCAGAGTTACACATCATTCTCACCATGAAGTCCCAGGAGATAGATTTCCAGTGAGCCTGTGTACCCCGAAATAGTTGCATATCTCCTGAGGAATCTTTATCCTCTTGATGCTGACTTTGTGCATTTGGAATTAATTGATTCCATCTTTCCGTCACCTGCTAGAGAGCCAAGGACTGAGTGTGCAGCCCACATCTAGCAAATACATAGGGCTTCACAGTTTGGGTTCCATAGTTGCACTCCGTTCTCTGCCCTTCTCTCCTTCTCTGGCCTTCCCTCGGCTTCATTTCCCTCACTTAGTTTTAAATTTATTTTATGTATCTTTGTAAGTCACCTTAATTTCTTTCTGAAACAAGATGGGACATAAATAAATTGATTTTTTTCTCTTCATGATAGAAGTTATTAACGTTGCTGAAGAGGAAAAGGGGCAAAGGAAGACAAAATATAGACTTTAGCAATGTATGGCTGATTTTAAGAGAACTTGGGAATACCTTGTGAAGAGAAGATACTATTTCTAATCCACATTGTATAGTTTTAGTTTTATGTACAGCACAAGGCAATTGTACAATGTCAACCCTTTTTATTATGTTATATACATTATGTTAATGCTACAAAATATCTAAAAATAAGAAACAAAGGAATGTAACTGAACCAAAAGAAGCTTCACTTGTACTTATGATCAGAACATTAGGAACAAAGAAAATTGATGAAACTGTAAAAATATGTGGAAACTATTGGTGCCAAGCAGGCAAAATAGTCTCCCACTCTTGAATTATGTTTTGAAATACAGCGCCTTACCCCTTCCTCCTCTTTTTCTCAGAGAAAATTATCAATTTTTCATAAAAGGTAGATTCTCAGGAGACAGAGACAGGCCCATGCTAGAAAAGAGCAAATAATCACAATTTTCAAAGAATTAATACTTGGGTTGAATAGTTTATTCAGAAAAACAGTTGCATTATATCATAATCTCACAAAATTATGATAATTGCCAGCCTGAATATAGAATATGTCTATGTTTGCTACTGCTACTCCTACAGGGTACACTTAACTGAAAGGAAGAAACAATGACAAAGGAAAACACACACACACACACACACACACACACACACACACACACACACACGAGTCACCTGCCCCAAATAACAAAAGCATCTCTGCCACAAGAATCATGCCCATCTCTGCTCCAGGTTCAGGTAAAGAACTACCGTCAGTCTATTTTAGCACACCCATTTAAATTCTGTACGTCTTTATAAATGCAGTTATCATTACCATTGTTGCCTTATCACTCTCCATGATTGCTCTCTTTCAGTCAAGTACAAAGGCAGCCTGACTATAAATGTTTTGTCATAAAACTGCTATTCAAACAATAAAAAAGGGTTATAATAGTACTAAAAATAATTTACCCCCAAGGCTGCCGCATAGACTGGCAGTGTGCAGATTGAGGGGCACAAAACATCTCTAGCCACATTCTCACTACCCTCTGGACTCTTCTACTGCATCTGTATCCATATCTGCATGGTTGTCAAGACCTTTCATCCCATGGCTGGGGTAACCAGAACCTTTTTTTTTTATTATTATTATGTGTCTAGGAGTTGGTCTTCTCATTTGTTGTCTTGCAGGGGTTCACCTTTTTATCACATGCTTTTAAAAAGATGCAAGTCGTTCTCCCCAATATTGTCATTATTATGCTTCAGAAACGAGATAAATTAAAGAGTTTGCATTTTTCAAAGACAAAGTTACTTTTAAGTTCTTTAGTCTGGGGGCATCTGGATAAACATTTTGTACGTATGTATTATACAACATATCGCACACATCTATATCATATACACAAGTATACATCTATCATATACACATAGACATCACACACATAGATCATATATAGACATATATACATATATTAAATATACACATATGCCATGCATACACACATATTGATCATACACATAAATCCTATACATGCATGGATGCATATATTATAGGAACATACATACATATGCACAAATATATATCATGCATGTACTCATGGACCCACGTAGAAAATCTTTACACTGAAAATGCTTTTGTTGGCATCAGTACTGGCTGTGCACTGCCACCCAGGGGCTGTCTACAACATTTTAATACTGCTATCTTGCCAAGAGGCATTCAAGTCATTACCGAATGCATCCTGGACAGTCCTTCATTGTAGCTGTTAGCATTCCCATTGCATTTTCCTGTAGTTTTGGTGTCATTTCCCATAGCATGAATGCACATTTCAAAGAGAGGCAGAGAAAAGGAAGAGAGAAAAGAATGCCAAACAAGCAGAGGACCACCTAGAAAGAAACAAATTATACTGACAAGGCTAACGAAAAGGAATAAAAAAGAGGGAAAGACAGGAAGAAGGTTTATCAGGGCTTCATGCCCACTGCTCTGGGTAAATATCCCTCCTTGTAACAATAAAGAAATAAAGTACAAAGAAAGGATAAAGCAGAAGATTACAGACCTGGTCGGTGTTTGATAAATGGCACTCTACTTCACTTTGCTTATTGTGTACTTCATACCTCTCTCCTGAATATGGAAGAGAATTTTATTAAAGATTTAGCCACGGTGGTGGTGGTGACTGGCTCACAGTAATTTTCCTACAAAGTAGTTTAATCTATCACAGGGCAGACAGTGCACCTTCTTACCATGTATCATATCTGTCTATTGAGTAAGTGCTATCCAAATCCAATTTCTTTTCATTTTTGGAACCTGTGATGCATATTCAAGATACACTTTCGTTTTGTCTTTGCCCTAAATTGGGTGCTGTATGAGATGGGGGGATGTACTCATAAAAGGGAAATCTGCACTTTGTGGTTTCTGCATCCTTCTGGTCATTTCTGTATTTTTAAAAACTAAAGCGCATAATTTAATGGCATATAATATTGATCACATGTAGAGTCCCCAAGACCTTTCGTGTTTATGAATATGAATATGAAGCATTGCATCACTGATTATAAAATGAACTTAGAAAATCATTATAGTCCAGTTCCAGTTTTGAGCTTTGTGGAGTTGTTCCATTCAATAACGAGATGACTCGTGCAATAAAAGGGAAACTGTTTCGACTAAAATCATTCAGCAGTTCATTATGTGGTAAAATGTAAATCCAGAAATGTCATAAGCAAGGTACCTTCAGAGTGCTCTGTTACAGAATCACAGAAATTAGAAAAGCCCTGAGGGGGTAACTCACTTCATCTGCTCCTGGTATCCGAGTGCTCTCTGCAAAAATATTTTCAAATATAGAACCTGTGCCCCCATCATGAGATTCTATTATTTCTCCTTTTATTGCATTACTTTTTTACACTATGATGAATTGTTCTGTAACCTGACAATTGTTCCCTTTAAATATTATTGGTCTTTTTGTAACAAATAAGTAATTCTGTCCTTATAGTTGTGACACATCTTTAATATTCCTGCTATATCCTTCTTATAGACACTCTTTAAAACTAACCTCATACTTTTTTTCAATTATAAAGCTAATTATCATATATTTTGGCCAGTAAAACTTACATTTAGAATCACAAACTAGTATTTCTGATAGTCCTTTAGAGGAACCAGAAATCTTAGTCAACCCTTATCCACTAACAACTTAAAAGTTAAATCTATCTGGTCAATTCCCAAGCTGTTTTCACTCTTGGCAACTTGAGTAATGATTACCCTTTGTCTAGCCCCAAAACAAACATAATAGTTTAGAAAAATTAAAAGTAGCTCTTTAATAAGAAAAATTTGAGCATCACCCCCCACCACACATACCTCATCTAAGTCTTTCCATTTTAATATGAAAAAAATTGAATCCCAGGAAGTTAAACAGATTAAAAGAGTAATTAAAAGAGCACAGATTTTGAAGTCTAAAAGAGTTTTAGATCCTGCCTCTGCAGTTAGCTAGTCCCGTGATTTGGCTGTAAAATGGATATATATAACAATATGAACTCAAACAAGAGTTTGTTTGAATTAAATGAGATAAAGTATTTAAGTGCACGATGTCTGGCACATGGTAAGTGCTTAATAAATGATACCAATTAGTCACATAACCCAGCCTAGAAACTAGTATTTAACAGGATTTCTTAGTCACATTTATTCATGCCACCTATCGTCTCTCCTCACCCATATATTATGAATCAGTGATTAAAATACAAGCAAAATTAAGCTTTCATCTGAAACTAGGTGCAAGAATTCACTTATCAAAATGATCAAAATTTACTGCAACTAAAGATTTTAAAAAGCTATAATTTAAAATAAAATAAAATAGTAACAGGTAGATATTGCACAATAAAAATGGAGCCCAGGTTGAGGATAATGGGGAGATAATATATCAGTAACATTGCAAAAAACCTGACTATTTTCTCAGTTTTGTAAAATATATTGACAATAAAATGTTTGCATTAACACTTTTTAACATAAATTAACACTATTATGTGATCTATATATGGTTCTGTGTAAAATAAAATACATTTTTTATCTTATAAAATAACACATGTAGCAAAGAAAATTTCCAAAGTACAAAAAGAGAGAAAAAATTATGAACAGTTGTTCAAAATTCTACTAACTAGAAATAATTGCTTTTAACATTTTAATGAAAGTCTTTAAATATTTTAGTGGACATAATTATTTAATATGAAATTAGCCTCATTATACATGTTAGAGAGATTATATATTTTTTACATCCTACCTTTTTTGCAATTAGAAGTGGTGAGCATTTATCCATACCATTATATATTCTTGAAAACATGATTTTTAAGTGGTATATCATAAGGATATGTCAATATTGTTGTAAAATATTTATATCGCTCCCGGTAATTCTTTAATAAGCACCCTTGATTTCTGTGAGTTCCTTTTGAATGAGAATTTTCTGTCATCCATTAAACTAAAAACTCCTTGAAGCCACAGCTCCTGTCCAACCTGTATTCTATTTCATTTGCTGTCAGCATAGTGTGGATAGTCGATAAGAACCATTCAAATAAATATATTCCTATCTCTTAACAGTCAATAAAAACACTTCCCTTTATCAACACTATAAAACTAATTCACAGTTTAATACTATTCTGATTTCCTCATATTGCCATAATAAATTTTGCATGAAAAATGTAACAATTGACTACTAAGTATAGCCCCCTCTCTCAGGGATTTTTTTCTATAAATGATGGTCCTTCATAAATAGCAACACAATAATGATACATTCATCAAGTCACCTGTTTTGCTAGCCTATGTAATACCTAGATGACTCTAACATCAAAAGATGAAAAGCTTGGCAATCAGAAAAACTGTCCTATCTTTCACGGATTGCAAAAAATGCTCACATCTTTTAAATGCCAACTTTTAAAAATTTAAAACATTATATATCTGATAGTAATATTCAAAAAACATGTTTGCCTTATACACTTACAAAATTTGGAAATTTAAATTTGCAATGGCAGTAGAGGAAATCAAATATTTAAGATACTTTTGGATCTGATCTATGCCACCTGCACTGTCTGAAGATTGATCTGAGAGTAATTATGAAGTCAGGTCATTATAAAAACAAAGAAGAAAGCACCAAATTGCATCATCCTGAAAGAAAAAAAACAGAAATGTCGACCCTTCTAAGAATGATTGCAATTGTCCTTGGGAGGTTAAATGGGCAAAAAATATACTTTCTGAAGAAAAAAATCATATAGAAGGCTTTTCTTTTTTAAAAAATTTAAGTGTGTGCTTACACATGTTAAATTAATGCTATAAGATATTCCTTTTATTCATTGCCTATAAATTCCCTTTAGTCCTACTCTTCCAAAGTAAAAAGCACTTTATGGGCAACAAAAGAGTTTTATTTTAATACTTCTTTATTTGTATTCAAAGCAGAGTGTTTATAAGACACAAGCACCAGTTATAATGAAAGACATTAGTGCATTTTGGAAACTATGAGTCTTTTATCTACTCTAAGATGTATTCACTAGCACAGAAGACTGTCACCAAAAGTGAAGATTAAGACCTACTTAACTACAGTTATACAGCGATTATTTGGAAATTTGAGAAATAAGTTTATTTTCACAGTTTTGGTAGAACCAGTTAACAGGGTCAGCAATACAGTTAAATGACCAGGTCAGGAGCGGACATTGTATGCCTTGCACAAGACTGTAGCTACTACTGCACAGCGCCACCTGGCAGCAGGATAAAGAGCTGTGTTCCTGTGGCCTCCTGAGAATACAGCCACTAATTGGTACGGTACACTGTGTTCTCCTTATATTCCCAACTCATGCTGACCTCATTTTCCTCATTAAAAATGGACACATTCACATACTAACTTTGAAAAGCTGGAGGTTTTGCTCACTTGGCTTTTGTTATTTGTACTTTTTAAGCATCTTAATTTAGAACACTTCATTTTCAAAGACCATCTCCACTGCAGCTGAGCACAACTGATGATGATAAATGTATCTACATTTTTCAAAAATAATTTGGCATCAGTTTTCATGGAAATCGTCACAACAGGTTAATTTACAACAGTGACATTAAAAAAAGGTCCAGTGTTCAGTGAAGTATAGCTATTTGCCTCTTTGGAAAAAGAAAAACACCAACAAAATAATAATAACCTTTCATATCCATGTGCTTGAATCGTTCCTATTTTTATGTATATGTTTATATACATATAAACACATATACTTGTGCCCTAGGTATGTTTATAAGCAAATGATTTGTACATATTAACATGAACAAATCTTATTAAATATTTTGAGCTTTCTTTTCACAATGATTTATTTGTAACTTGAATACATGTAAACAACTAGAAACACTCGTGAAACAAACACTTAAATGTTAGCTGTTTCCATAATCCAACCAAAAGTACACTGTATTGTCTTTCTGACTACAAAGGAAATTTTTGGCTTCCATTGTTGTTTAGTCCTAAACAATTTTCGTTTTTCATCCCCATTTCTTCAGACCTTCATACTAAAAATGAGGAGTGGGATGGGGAGAAAGCTAAGAAGCTGATGACTGTCTCCAGCTTTCCAGCACCACTGAGATTTCAACAATAATACTGTCAGTTCCACGAGCAAAATACCAAGCTGGATTCATATTCATATTGAGTTTGTTAGATGGTTCTGATTGAAGAAGTTAGTAACCATCTATGCATTACATTATAGTTTTACTGGTCACAAAACAAACAGTATTTAACATCGCCCTAACTCGTGGGGTAATCGTCAATTTTAAAAAAGGAAATTTTTCCTCATTTCCGAACTTTACCTCCACGTACATTACCTATGTACCTAATCCTAACGTGTACCCCCACAACTTTAAAATAAAAAAAAGTAAAAAACTAAGTAAATAAAACATAACAATTTTTTTAAAAAAGGAACTATATTTTCTCTGCTTTGGGCTTTCTAGTCTTTTCTCCTGCGGTGTCTCAAAAACAGAAGTTTACTGTAGAACCAACCAAGACACTCCCAGATCCCGGATATCTAGAAGTTGAGAAAACATGATTGTCCAGAAAACAAAAACAATACAGGATACAGCATATTTCAGATTATACAAGCAAATAAATAAAGTTGTGTCTTTTCCTTTAGTTCCCTTGTAGTGGTACATAAATGGTAGCATCTAAAAATATATTATAGAAAAGACACTCTTGTTGGTAAATAGCTTAAATCCCTTCTTGTGGATGCACTTCCCTTCCTTCCTCAAAGCCCACCTCTTCCACATCAGCAAAACGTTTCTCTTAGAGGACTTTTTTCATCCAAGGAAACAAGAGTTGCCCGGGGCAAGACCGGTTGAATAGGGAGTGTGGAGCACGGGGAGTCACACTATTTTTGACCAACAGCTGCTGAACACTCAGCGCAGTGTTTGCCATAACTCAGGACATTTCTTCCACAAATCACGATGCACAACAACGCCAGCTGGTATACCGATGCCAATGGGTCCTTTAAACACTTACTTAGCAAGGGAAGCCTGTACTTCAGGGGACCGGCTCTCAAAAAAATATAAAAAGGATAATTCTATTTGGGGGAGATTCCCTTTGTATATGTGCTTCCCCATGTTGGTGGCGTGTCTCTCCAGCTGATGTTGAGGATGAGACTTTCCATTCAAAATTGGGGGTGGAGGAAGTTGCAGAGAAGGTAAGAGGTGACTTATTCAGAAATGCTTGCGACTTCATTCTCACATTTATTTATTCATTCATTCATTTATTTGCTTTGTTTTGGTTTTCTATTTGAAAGATGGTTACTCAGAAGGCTGAGGCGGAAGGATCTCCGGAGCCCAGCAGGTCGAGGCTGCGGTGGCCGGGAGCAGCCACTGCACTCCAGTCTGGGCGACAGAGTGAGACTGTAACTCAAAAAAAAAAAAGATGTGGGGTACAATTCAGGGTTAGGTATACAAATGTTCATTATGCAGGCACCCTTGTTGATGAGGTGTGCCTCTCTCCTGGCAGTTTCCCACTACTGCTAATCCCATCCCCCCTCCCCCTGGCAGTTTTCCACTACTCCCAATTTCTTTCTTATATTATTATGGTAATAGTTCAAGGTCCGCTTATGAGTGAGAACATGTGATATGCAGTTCTGTTTCTACGATAGACCTCTCAGTATTACAGACTCTAAGTTCCTCCAAGTTCATAATTTTGTCCTTCTTTGTGGCTGCGTAATATTCCATCGTATATATGTACCACGTTTTTTTTTTTTCAGCTCTCTTTAAATGGGCAGCACGGTTGGTTCCATGTTTTTACTATTGTGACTAATGATGCAATAAACATGTATGTGCAGGTATCTTTTTCATAGAGTGATTTGAGTTCCACTGGGCATATTCTCAGTAAGGAGATTGTGGGGTTGTATGGAAGGTGAAGTTTTAGATTTTTTAGAAATTGCCAAACTGTTTTCAACAAAAGTTGCACTAGTTTACACTCCCACCAACAGTGTAGAAGTGCTCCCTTCTCCCCACATCTCCAGTATCTGATGTTCTTTGAGTAATTGATGATGGCCATCATTCTCACATTTAACCTGAGTGACTAGCACACCAGGCCTGAATCACAGCCTACAGAGTTGCCCTCAGGAACTGCTTTAAGTAGACAGACCCAGGCTCACATGCCCGGAATAGATCTGGAAGAATAAGCTTCACACTTTCCTCTGCAAGATGGCTGTCAATCTTTGCTGTATTGTCATTTCTCACAACACTCATGAATGAAACATAGGCACGTAGATGTAAATGCAATACATGGCATATGTATTGGATACCTCTTGGGCCTCACTTCATGTTCTCTTGGCTCACTGTTTTACTGCAGCTGTCTGCTGTGGCAGACAGCGGCTCTTGGATATGACCTGGAAACCCCTCACCTGAAGGCCACTGTTTGCCTCTCACAGGATCAGCTACATAATTTGTGAGGATCCCATAGAAAATAAAAATACAGCCGGGCTCAGTGGCTCAGCCTGTAATCCCGCGCCTTTGGGAGACTGAGGTGAGTGGATTGCCTGAGCCCGCGGTTCGAGACCCACCTGGGCAGCGAGACCTCATCTCTACAATAAATTTAAAAAATCAGTCAGGCGTGGTAGCGCATGCCTGTAATTCCGGCTACTCGGAAGGCTGAGGTAGAAGGATCGCCGGAGCCCAGCAGGCGAGGCTACAGTGACCGGGAGCAGCCACTGCACTCCAGTCTGGGCGACCGAGTGAGACTCCAACTCAAAAAAGAAAAGAAAAATACAGGGCTCTTGTTCATAAATATTTATGAATTTCTAGACAGTGAGAGGAAAGCATTAAACCAAACATTAGGACCTTCAAAGTATGGGCTCCTGTAAGTGCTCAGATCCACACCCATGAAGCCAGTCTAGTTTCTTGTTTTCTGCAACTGAACTTCTTTGCTGCAAACTCATGTGAGCATCTGTTCACTGAACAGTCTACAGAGCTCCTCAGAAGTCCTCAGTGAGATGGAGTCTTAATTGTCCCCAGTGGACCTAGTTTGATAAGGCATCCCTAGATCATCACATCCTCCTTGCCTCTTCTCAGCGGCTCACTCCTGTTTAGACTCACCTCCCCAAATAGACAAGAAGCCCTGGTCTCAGGATCTGTTTTAAGGGAAGACCTAGGCTAAGACAGACTAGATGATAGGTAGGATGCCTAAGAGCTGGAGTGAGAATATAGGCTGGGAGACCAGTCTGAACTCTTCAGCAATAATAACAAGAAGGTGGAAACAAGATTATTTCGGAAATTGGAAAGCAGCATCCAAAGGACCTGGCAACTAATCGGATATGAGAGGTAAAAAAAAGAATCCAAATATAACTGAAACTCTCTTTTTTGAATGAATAATGGATGGCAACACCATTGACCAAATTAAGGAACTCAGAAGAAGAAAAATTGAAGAATAAAAATAACAAATTTTATTTTGAACCTGTTGAGTTTGAAGTGCCTCCAGGGTGATCTTTCAATGAAAATGTATCAGCAGTCAGTTATACCTGAATAGGAAGTCAGCAAACAGATCTTGGTAAAGACACAGTGATGAATGTAACTATAAATGGACAAATAAACAGTTATTGAATACAGAAATAGAGTTTCTCAAAAATTATTATAATGACATCCATTCTTTATTTTCACGACTTAAGCTCCTGCTGGCAACCTATTATGCTCTAAAATACTTCTGTAAGAATTTAAATACAATGGGAAGAAAAACTGGATCAACTAATTGTTATATTAAATTATTTTAGTGTGAAGGGTTTCCAAAATCAATATTTTAAGATCTCAAGGTTATTATATTCCTTTTTTACCAGTATCCTATCTCTTCAAGTGACATAATCTACTTGAGAATTTAAAGAAATTCAAAATGTTATTAGGAAACTAAACCATTAATACCACAAAACTCTGGGGAACTGCCAAAATTGTTAAGCTTCCAAAGGTTTTTCATCTGACCCCAGATATTTCGCCAAGATCTGTAGGGCAAATTTTTCTTTAAGTAACATTTACTGTAAAAGTCATGCAATCTTTCATTTGTACAGGAAATAGATAGCAAGTTGGTTTTAAGGTAATAGCTCAAAATCAGCTACACCTAGAATCATCAAATTGGCTTTATTGATCTTTTTTGGGTGGAATTAAAATCTATCTGAATATTTAGGAGTTGACCTTCATCTGGAATTTATGATTTGCCTGTCTGTTCTCTTAAAGTTCTATCATGGGGCCGTATGTACTTTCAGTTTTACCAGGCTTTTCTGAAGGTGGAACTGTCCACATGAGTCATAAAGAAGTGACACTAGCACGAAATATAAGATGTCTTGCTTTTCTTAACGAATATTTGCAACTTCTTAACGGTGGTCAAAAGATCCCTCAGTTGAACAGATCAGGAAGATACTCTGGCTGAGAGTAACCAGAGTAAGCCTGAACCAGCACACAGACACGGGAAAACCTGCCCCAAAGCCTGTGAAACACAGTCAATTGTCACTTTCAAAAGCAGCAGCATTTTTAGAGACTTTAGCTTCAGCATCCAGGGTGAATTTGAACCTCCTTCTGCATGATAAAATTATCCCCAACATTTACTGATAGTTATGAACCCTAGTTACACTAATGTAATTTTTGCCAAATCGCATAACTTTTTTAGTTCCAGTTTCTTTACCTGTAAAAACTAGAATAGTAATGCCCATTTAGAAGAGTTTGGAAATAAGCAAAAAGACAATAAGAAAGTCTAAGAATAATGCTAAGAACACATTCAATAAACACTAGCTTTCTTTCTCGCACATTCAGTCTTATTTACAGTTAATTGGATTTTTCTTTGTCAATGATAAAGTGTTAACTGGCAGGAAAGCATCTCTCACCTAGTGAAAGCTAACTAATAGTAGATAACAAATAAACATATTTTAAATTAAGACAGTTTGACAGGGAAAAAGAAAATGAATCAAAATTAGATGAGCTGGTATTAAGACTAAGTTCTAGCACTAGAAAATCTATAGTTATTATTGATTATAATAATGATATTAACAAATACTTATATAATACTTATCATGCACCAGACATTTTCTTAGTGTTTGTCAAATTAGTCAGTCTTTTTATCATTCTAATTTTATATATGAGGATATTGAAACACACAAAGACTAAACAATTGTCCTAAAATTACATGGCTAGTAAAACAAATAATCAGAACTTAAACTTTAGAAATCTTACTCTAAGTCATATCTTAAATGACTCTACTATCACATCTGGCATAGGTATTGCCTATGAACTACACTACAACTGAACTACATCTATCTTATAGATGTGTAAACAATAATATTTTATCATTATAAAGACATGAACATTTCTTGTGTTAACAAAAATTTGAGTTACACATTTAAAAATACAAAATTAACCTTAACATGTCAAATACTATCATAATTCTAACTAAAATAAGTAAATCACTGCCTGCTTTGATTTTTTACTCTAATTTTAAAGCAAATCAACTTTCACAGATGTTACATTCTCCCAAGTCATGGAGTGTTCAACCTCACTTCAAATATGTACCACCAATTAGGAATATTTCTTTATGGAGGTGGCTAACAGAAAAATAACTAATCAGATAAAATACAACTCTTATTTCTGCACAAATTTTTTAAGAATGTAAGAGAAATAAATCTGCATTACACAAAAGAAAAAAATTATATTCCTAGAAGTTTGAAAACTAAAAGACAAGAAAATAGTCTTTAAAATCCCTACCTAGCCAAATTCAAAACATTACTTCCCTACCAAATGACTGCATACAAAAAAACAAAGTTGCGCTATATTTGATGACTTTTAAAATATTTTTATCAAAGGGCCCTCAATATTTATTTTAAGCAACTAAATGAAGTTTTGGAAAGACACATTAGCCTGAAATCTATGCTAACTTGGGAACCTTAAACATGTCAACTCCTAGGATTGATTAAAAAACAAAAACAAGAAAAAAGATAAAAATATTAAATGTAGATTCAACAATTTTTTAACAATTTAATCTCACAATTTGAATAGATTTATGTCCACAGACACAGATTTTTAAAGATTATGTTACAAAAACAAATGCAACACTCACATATAGAAAGTAGTGTATTAACAAGCATAAAATAAAAGCTTTTATAATGTAACTCAAATAGTTATTTGTAGCTTAAAATAAAATTTTTGGTGACAGTATCATATGCTGAATTCAAAAATCACTGTATCTCAAACAATTTTGAAGATAAACTACTTTGGAAATCTGTTAAATGAAAAAGAATTTTTCTTATTAGATTAAGAAAAACTAGGTTGTGTTGTTAAGACACTGAAGAGGTAAATAACTGAGACAAATTTGAGTACAATACCATGATGTCTGAATAGGGAAAAGAAGTACTTATCAGTTAATTCTTTATATGATAAAATTTCAAATATGAACACAAAACTACATTTCTGACTAAAATATTATAAGCGGATATTACGTGATTTGAGCTACATTCACAGAAGTTTATAATTCTAAATAAGCCAAAAACTTCATAAGGGTCATTTTATTAAAAAGATAAAAATTGCCTCATGCCTTCAATTAAAAGCTGACTTTTTTATTTTAAATAAGTGGAGAAAATGAGGAAGATAATCTAGCTTCAAGGTCCTTAAGGTTACCATACACCACACAAGATATGAAATAACTCAATCCTGTTTAGATCTGTCAAATGAGTAAAGGGAAATGTCCATTTAACCTATTTAATTGTTGCTGTGGCTGTAGATTCCAACCAATTTTGTGATTTCTTATTTTCCATATGACTGATACCGTCTTGACATCACTGACACCAAACTTTTGTAAATGCAATTTACCAACAAAAATGGAAATCTAACGCTATCTGTTTATCAAGTTATTTTATCTATTTTTAAGATTTCTGATTAAGAACTTTTGGAAAGGATTACACTATCTATCTTTCCAAAATTCAAGCAAAGACCCTAAAATAACTCACTTCATTTATTTATTACACGAATAATGATTGAGGTTTTACTAAGTACCAGGCACTCTTCTAGATACAAGAGATAGAGCAACAAATAAGAAAGACCAGATACTCACCTTTATAGAGCTTATGTTTAAGAGAAAAGAAACAGAAAATAAATGTTAAATAAACAAATAAGTAAGAATTTCAAACAGTTCTGAAAAAAATAAAACAGAGTAAGGGGAGCGAAGTCATTGGGCAGCAATGAAGATGAGTGGACTCAGAAGAACCTTAGGAAGCAATTACATTTGATGTAATTGAGGAGAAAGAGCTAGGAACAGAAATGACATCAAGTGAAAAGGCCATAAGACAAGTGTGTTCAAGGAACATAAAAAGACCCACGTAGTTAGAGCACAGTGCGCAAGCTAGAAAGTGGTAGAATACAAAGTAAGAGGTAGACAGGTTCTCCATGCACTGGGAATTGTAGACATTGGTGAGCAATTTGGATTAACTTCAAAATACACAGTGAAGATGTAACTGAAAGCTAAGTAAAATGTAATATTATCTGATTTACTTTTAAAATAAAAACATGGCTTCACTGATTACTTCTAACATATTTAACAGAGAAATAATACCACCTTCATAAACTTTCACAGAGAGAATACTTCCCAACCTATTCTATTACTCTGTAGCCAAAATGAGACTAAGATGTCATAGGAAAAGAAAATCACAAGCCATTATTCCTTACAAACAAGAAGCAAAACTCCCATTAAAATATTAGCAAAGTGAACCTAGCAACATACAAAAATATTGTACTATTGATTATACTTATGACCAAATAGGATTTATATCAGGAATACAAAGTTAGTTTAACATATCAAAACCACTTATGGTAACATACTATATTAGTAGATCAAAGGACTAAAACCCTATTGATTGATGCAGAAAATTATTTGGCAAATTTCAACAACCATTCATAATTAAAAAATTCAACAAATAAGAAATAGAAATTTCCTCAAACTGATAAAGGCTAACTACAAAAAACCTTCAGCTAGCATCATATTTTATTATGCAAGAGTAAATGCTTCCTCACTAAGGTTGGGAAAAAGGCAAAGATACCCAAACTCACCAATGCCATTCAGTAGTTTCTTTGAGGTTCCAGTCAAGTACAATATAGCAGAGAGGAAGAGAGAGAGAAAGAGAAATAGAAGGCATAAAAATTGAAAAAATAAACTGTTCTCTATCGAGAGATGCCATAATCCTGAAAATAAAAAATTGTAAGACAAAAAAAATCCTAATAAGTAACTTCAGCAAGATCACAATTCACAGGATCTAAATTCAGAAAAAGCAATTGCATTTATATATACTAACAAAGAATAATCCAAAAATAAAATTAAGAAAAAATTCTATTCACAAAAACATCAAAATAAACAAAATACTTAGAAATAAACTTAGGAAGTGTAAAACTTGTACACTGAAAATTACAAAACATGTAGAAAGTCCAAAAGAGTAGACAAAAAATGTCTCCTGAAGCTAAGGCTGAAGGATACGTTAATATATAAAAGTCAACCACTTTTCTACATGCCGGTAATAAACAAGTAGAATCTGAAATTAAAAACAGAATGTCATTTATATTAGCACCCAAAAACACATATTTAGATATAAATGTAACAAAATATTTGCAAGATTTACATTAAAAAACTACAAAACTCTGATTTTAAAAAAAAACAAAAAGGAACTAAATAAATGTAAAGACATTTAAAGTTCATGGATTAGAAGACTCAATTTTGTCAAGAGGTCCATTTATCCCAATTTAATCTATAGATTCAATGCACTTCTAGTCAACTTCCCAACAAGCTATTTTGTACATATCAACAAACTGATTATCAAATTTATATGTAGAGGTAAAAACACAGAATAGCCAATACAATATTGAAGAAGAACAAAATTGGAAAACTGCCATTACCTAAGTGTTACTATAAAGTTACAGTAATGAAGACAGTATGGTATTAGCAAACAAATAAATAGTTCAGTGGAACAGAATAGAGAACCCAAAAAAGAGCCACATAAACAAAGTCAGCTGATATCTGACAAATGAGAAAAAGCAACACGATGAAGCAAAGACAAGTCTTTTCAGGAAATGATACTAAATTAGTTGGACATCAACATGCAAAAAATAATAATCCCGCGCCTTTGGGAGGCTGAGGTGAGTGGATTGCCTGAGCCCGCGGGTTCGAGAGCCACCTGGGCAGGTGAGACCTCATCTCTACAATAAATCAAAAAATCAGCCAGGCGTGGTAGCGCATCCCTGTAATTCCGGCTACTCAGAAGGCTGAGGCGGACGGATCACCGGAGCCCAGCAGGGCGAGCTGCAGTGGCCGGCAGCGGCCACTGCACTCCAGTCTGGGCGACAGAGACTCCAACTCAAAAATAATAATAATAATAATAATAATAATAATAATACAAGAATCTAGATACAAACCTTTCATCCTTCACAAAAAGTAACTCAAAATGGGTCATAAGCCTAAAAGCAAAATACAAAACTATAAAAGCTCTAGAAGATGACATTGAAAAATATTTAGATGACCTTGGATTTGGTGATAAATTTTTAGATACACCACCAAGGGCAGACCCATGAAGGAAAGACTTGATAAGCTGGACTTCATCAAAACTTAAAACTTCTGCTCCGCAAAAGACACTATCAACAGGAAGAAAAAACAAGCCACAGACTAAGGGAAAATATTTTTAAAAGACTTATCTGATAAAGGACTGTTCATAATATACAAGGATCTTTTGAAGTTCAGCAAATGAAAATGAAAATAAAAAACTGATTTTTAAAACATGGGCCAAAGACCTTAACAGACACTTCACCAAAGAGGATATGCAGATGGCAAATAAGCATACAAAAAGATGTCCCACACCACAGTGCCCTTAGAAAAATGCAAATTAAAACACCAGGGAAATGCCATTATATACCTATTACAATGGCTAAAATCCAGACACAAACACATCAAATGCTAGCGAGGATGTGGAGCAACAGGAACTCGCATTCATTGCTGGTGGGAATGCAAAATGTTATAGCTGCTTTGGAAGACAGCTTGGTAGTTTCTTACAAAACTAAACATACACATCCATGGTATCTCGCATTCAAACTCCTTAAATACATGCTTTTAAAAAGTTAAAAACTTGGGGGGGCATACTTCATCAATAAGAGTACCTGCATAATGAACATTTATATCTCTAACTCTGAATTGTACCCCACATCTTTAAAATAAAAGATGTTAAAGTTAAAAACAGTTGAAAACTTACGTTTACATGAAAACCTGCACAAGAAGTGGGCATAAGAGATGATTAGATACTTCTCAAAAGAAGACACACGAGCAGCCAACAGATACATGAAAAAATGCTCAGCCTCACTAGTCATCAAAGAAATGCAAATTAAAACCACACTGAGATACCACCTAACTCCAATCAGATGGCCATCATCAAAAACTCAAAAAACAACAGATGCTGGAAAGGATGCAGGGAAAAGGGAATGCTTCTACACTGTTGGTGGGATTGTAAACTAGTATAGCCTCTAGGGAAAACAGTGTGGCGATTCCTAAGAGATCTAAAAATCGACCTCACATACGACCCAGCAATCCTCCTTCTGGGAATATACCCAGAGGAACTCATTCTACAAAAAAGATACGTGCACATGCATGCTTATTACAGCACTATTTACAATAGCAAAAACATGGAACCAACCGTGCTGCCCATCGAAAGTAGACTGGATTTTTAAAATATGGTACATATACACGACAGAATATTGTGCAGCCATAAAGAAGGACAAAATTATGAACATCACAGCAACTTGGATGGATTTAGAGTCTATAATACTCAGTGATTCATCACAAAAACAAAGAACTAAGTACCACATGTTCTCATTCCTAAGCAGACCCTGAACAATGATCATAAAACCACGAGAAAGAAATTGGCAGTAGCCAGACACTGCCAGAGGAGAGAGGAGAAGAGCACACTTCATCAATAAGGGTATCTGGTCCCAAACGAGGTGAAGCAGAAATCAAAGTAAGGCCCAAATTTTGCCTGTACAATGACCATTTGTATACTTAATCCTGAATTGTACTCCACATCTGAAGGAAGGAAGGAAGGAAGGTAGGAAGGAAGTAAGGAAGGAAACTTACACATGGATGTTTATAACGACAGTTTTATTCATCATTGCAAAAACTTGGAAATAATCAATATGTCATTCATAGGAATAATAAAGATCAGAGCAGAAAAAAATGATACAGAGATATTTTTAAAATAGAAAAGATTAGTGAAGCTAAGAATTGGGTTTTTGAAAACATAACCAAAATCAACAAAATATTAGCTAAACTGAGAATTAAAAAGAGAAGACTAAATAAATCAGAAATTAGAGAGAAGACATTACAATTAACATCACAGAAACACAAAGGATCATAAGAAACTACTATGAACAACTGCATGCCAATAAATGTAATAACCTAGAAGAAACAGATAAATTCATAGAAACATATATCATGCCACTCTAAATCATAGAGAAACAGAAAAATCTGAACGGACCCATAGTGAGTAAAGAGACTGGATCAGCAAAAGAAAACAACAAAAAAGTCTCCCATCAAAAAATAGCCCAGAACCTGGTGGCCTCGCTGCTAATTTGTACCAAACATTTAAATAAGAGCCAATATAAATCCTTCTTAAACTCTTCCCAAAAATTAAAGAGGAGGAAATACTTCCAAACTCAATCTATGAGGCCAGCATAACCTGATATCAAAGAACAGAAAAACAGAAAATTACAGGTATATTCCTGACAAACATAGATTTAAAAAATCTTCAACAAAACACTAGCAAAGGAATTGAACAGCACATTAAAAGGATCATTCGCCATAATCAAGTATGACTTATCTCTGAGAAGCAAGGGTAGTTCAACATAATCAAATTAATAAATGATATACACATAAAGAGAATAAAGGACAAAAATCATACATTCATCTCAACAGGCACAGAAAAAATTGACAAAATTCAGCATACTTTCATAATAAAAACTCTCAGAAAATTAGGTATAGAGGGAATATTCTTCAATACAAAAAAAAAAGGCCATATATAACAAGCCAACAGCTAACATCATACTTAATGATGTAAACTTGAAAGATTTCCTTTAAGATCAAGGACAAGACAAAGATACTTACTCACACCACTTTTATTTGGCATAGTACTAGAAGTCTTAGCCAGAGCACTTGGGCAAAAGAAATACATAAAAGGCATCCAAATTGAAAAGGAAGACATTTAACTGTGTCTGCAAACCTCATGATCTTAAAAGACTCCAAACTAAAATCTTCACCAAGAAAAGTTAGAACTAACAAGTAATATCAGTAAAGTTATGGGATACAGAATCAACATACATAAATCAGTAGCATTTCTGTACAATAATAACAAACTATCAGAAAAATAAAAAATCAGTCCTGGTCAGGCATGGTGGCTCATGACTTTCCCAGCACTTTGGGAGTTCAAAGCAGGAGAATCACTCACAGCCAGAAGTTTGAGACCAGCCTCACAACACAGTGAGACCCTATCTCTATAAAAAGTAAAAATAAAAATTAGTCAGTTATGGTGGTGCCCACCTAAGGTCTTAGCTACTCAGGGGACTGAAGCGGGAGGATCACTTGATCCCAGCAGTTAGAGGTTAAAGTGAATTATGATCATGCCACTGCACTCCAGCCTGGGTGACACAATGAGACCCTATCTTGAACAAAAGTAAATAAAAGAAAAGAAACAACCTCACTTTCAATAGTTACCCAAAAAAAGTAAAATACTTAAGAATACATTTAATCAAGAAGGTAAAGGTCTGTATACCTAAAGCTGATGAAAAAAGTTGAAGAAAATACAAATAAGTAGAAAAATATCTTGTGTTTATAGTTTGAGAGATTTAATAATGTTGAAATGTCTAGACTGCTCAAGATAATCTATAGATTCAATGCAATCTCTATAAAATGCCAGTGACTTTTTACAGAAATAAAATAATCCTAAAATTTGCGTGGAACCACAAAAGACACTGAATAGCCAAAACAATCTTGAGCAAAAAAGAACAAAACTGGAAGCATCACACTATCTGATAATAAAATATAGTACAAACCTATAATAATCAAAACAGCATGGTACAGAAATAAAAACAGACACATAGACCAATGAAACAAGATAGTGAGACCAAAAATAAATCCATGCATTAACAGTCAACTGATTTTTGACAAAAATGCCAAGAACACACAATGGGAAAAGGATAGTGTCTTATAAATGGTGGTGGGAAAACAATATTCACATGCAGAAGCATTTAGATCTTTATCTCAATCATATCCAAAAATTAACTCAAAATGGATTAAAGACTTAAATTTAACTTGAAACCGTAGACCAACTTGAAAAAAAACATAGTAGAAAAACTCCACAACATTGGTCTAGGCAATGTTTTTTTTGGCTGTGACTCCCCAAAAAATAGGCAACAAAACCAAAAATAGGCATGTGGGATTGATTGCATCAAACTAAAAATCTTAGGCAAATCAAAGAAAACAAATTAGTGAAGAGAGACAGCCTACAGAATAGGAGAAAATACTTTTAGGTTATACATTCAATAAGAGTTTAATATTCAAAATATATAAAGAACTCAAACAACTCAATGCCAAGAAAACAAGTAACCAGATTTCAAAAAGGACAAAACAGCTGAACAGACATTTCTCAAAAAGAAACATACAAATGACCAACAGACATATGAGAAAATACTCTTCACTGATCATCACATTCACATAAATTTAATGAGTATGTTGTTATAATTGTTCTATTTTATTGTTAATTATTGTTGCTTCTCTTGCTGTGCCTAATTTATAAATTATACTTTATTATAGTTATGTATATATATGAAAAAATATAGCACAGGTTGAGCATTCCAAATCTGAAAATCCAAAGTCTGAAATGATCCAAAATCCAAGACTTTTTGAGCATTGACATGATGTTGAAAGGAATGCATAATACCTGTACCACACGGGTGAACCTCAAAATTATTATGCTAAGTGAAGGAAGTCACACACAAAGACTACCTATTGTACAATTTCATTTAGATAAAATGTCCAAAAAAAGGACAATTTATGAGCATAGAAATGAGAGGGAATAGAAATAGACTGCAAATGGGCATTAGATAAATTTTCAGGGTGATAAAAATATTCTAAAACTAGTTTCTTGTGATGTTTGCACATTCTATAAATTTATTAGCCTGGCTCGGTGGCTCAGCCTGTAATCCCGCGCCTTTGGGAGGCTGAGGTGAGCGGATTGCCTGAGCCCTTGGGTTCGAGACCCGCCTAGGCAACTTGGTGAGACCTCATCTCTATAATAAATCAAAATGAGCCGGGCGTGGTAGTGCACGCCTGTAGTTCCAGCTACTTGGAAGGCTGAGGGGGAAGGATCGCCAGAGACCAGCAGGTCGAGGCTGCGGCGGCTGGGAGCGGCCACTGCACTCCAGTCTGGGTGACAGAGTGAGACTCCAACTCAAACAACAACAAAAAAAATTTACTAAAAAATTTTTAATTGTATGCCTATTAGGGGTAAATTTTGTATATATAAATTATACCTCAATAAAGCTTCTTTTAAAAAAAAAAGACATTGTCATAATGGAATCCAAAATTTCCGTCCTTGTATCTCAATGGACCTGAATTTAATACACTCTTTTATCTTTAAAAAAAAAGTGTCCCACAATTCTTAGTTATTTTAAAAAATAAATCTATGCTCTACTGTACTTGTATAGACAACTTTTAAAACTCATAGACACACTAAAAAAATTAAAGAATGAGGTCAAAATAATTTTTAAGGAAGTTTTAATTGTATCTTCCCAAAGGACAAGAGAAATCTTATACAACACATTTTGGAGAACTTTTTTCATTATCTGTTAATCTCTCTGTACTCAGAATGAAGCCAGAATTCACACGCATATTTTAAAATAAAAATATTTAAAATATCGTAGAAAAGATGAATAATCCCTAGCAGAGCTATGACTATAACTTAGAATGGCTCTATCTTGGGAGGTGTTTCAAAAACTAGAACCAAAGTTTATTTAATAATTGTATGGGCCAGGCACAGTGGCTCAGGCCTGTATTTCCAGCAATTTGAGGGGTAAAGGTGGGAAGATTTCTTAAGACTCGGAGTTCAATACCAACCTGGGCAACAGAGTGAGACCCTGTCTCTACAAAATATAATAACAATTATGATTTCTATAGGTAACTATAATGGCACTGGTGTCATCATTTCTATTCTAAATTCTATGCCAAAATGCAACTTTGTTGTACAGACAAAAAGTCATCTTATGTTTTTACCTCTAGAATCCATTTTAAATATCATACTCTATTTACCTTCTGCTCCATAGATCTTTTAATGACCTTTGAACAAAAGCAATAAAATGCTGACCTTATAACTGCCACATGTTTATACATGAAGGTAAAATGTTTTGGTCAAATCACCTAGTCTGTTTCAGTCACTGTAGAAATTTTCCCAGCAGGTCATTATTGCCTTGTTAAGCTGTGGTATGGCCATGTGCTCTTTGAGCTATGGCCAGGCCATGGTTTCTTAAGCTTTGGCCTTCTCCCCTACTTTGGGGAGATGAATCTCCTCTCTCTTTCTGTCTCTAATTAACTTTCTAAATAAATTATATTTTCCAATTTTTTAAAAAAAGAAATTTTCCCAGCAATATATTAAATATTTAAATACTGGGTTTTTGTTTTTTTTTAAGAATAAATGTATATTCTAAGATTTTCTACATCTTTAAATTTTCATGGCCACTTTCTTTTTCTTTTCCTATTCCTGGTATATATTCCTTATTCTCTTGAACAAAATCCCAATCACAGTTGAAACTAACTAATTTTAACTTACCCTGGTAATTTTTCAAATCCTAAATCAAGATCCTTTTCCCTCCAGTTGATTAATAGCTGCTCCTTCACATTTGTACAATTATCTTTCAGTTTCATTCTGTCATTTAGTGACTACAAACCTAAACCCTGTTAATCTGCCAGTGGATAACTCTTGGGTGTTGAGGTTGTTAAAGTTCAAAGACAGAATTAGAATAATTAAAATTAAATTCTATCTAGATATTATGACTGTATAAAACTAAATGAGACAATAATTATCTTTTTTTAAAAATTGTGGATTGCATAAGAGTCATTTTCCCCAATTCAGTGTAAGCAATAACCTTAAGAAATTTTCCTTACATTCAGTATTTTGTAGAAATCCATCATAAACTTCAAAATGTAAAAGGTTATTATAATCAAAGTGACATCAACAAGATGGTAAAATAAGAAGTCCCAGCTCTCTTTTCCCACAGAGATACTGAATTCACAGCAATACAGAAACTAAAATTCATTCGTAATAATTTCAGAAACCAGTTAAGAAGTTGCAGTACCCACAGGCAAGCACAAACCTGAGAACAGTCAGTCACCCTGAAAAGTGTAAGAAGAGCCATTTCATTTTATCCATGACTGCCCACCCCCAAGCCAGCACAGGTCATCTTGGTTTATGGCTTATCCCTTGGAAGCAAAGAGAAGAATGGAATGTGTATTTAGCATTTTGTTTTTTGTTTTTAAGACAGCCCCAGAAACTGGCATCTGTTTTGCCTCACTAAAAGCACTAACAGAACCAGCATGATTTGAATGCCTGGAA
Source organism: Cephalopachus bancanus (assembly GCA_027257055.1). Lineage (NCBI taxonomy): Eukaryota > Metazoa > Chordata > Mammalia > Primates > Tarsiidae > Cephalopachus > Cephalopachus bancanus. The sequence goes on along the minus strand of JAPVLO010000005.1, from coordinate 8,088,332 downwards.
GTCACTAAAAGCAAGGACAGTAGGGTACCATACTGCAGCATCAGAGGGCCTCTAGTGCTTCAGGTAGAGGCTGTTAGGGCTTGGGACAACTATGAGATGTCCAACTTGTGACTGCCCCCTTGGGAAAGAGAGAAAAAAAATGAAGCATGTATTTGGCATTCTGGGGTTTTTTGGGTTTTGTGGCCAGGGTCAGGGGGGGAATGCTGCCCAGGGGACTGGTATGTCTTACCTGACTTGAGGAGATAATGGGGAACCAGTATACTTTGGATGTATAGGAATCACCAAGGCAAAGGAAAGAGGAGCACCTTGCTACAGTATTACCAGAGAAGCTATGGTACTGAAGACAGACATCACAAGGAGCAAGAGATTATGAGCTCCTGAAAAAGAAACCAGCAAAGCTCTCTAATCGGAAAATTATTCGCACAAAGCTAAAATGTCACATTCCCCCCAAAAAGTGTCAAAGGCCCTCCGGATCTCTAGTTTGGCTAATTAGTAGAGGTTTTTTCCTGCACAAATATTGTCTGTAAAACTGGAAGAGTTTTTTTAAATGCATAAAATGCAGCCAAACACACACATAAATAGGAAAACATAGCTCAACCAAAGAAACAACATTAATATTCAGAAATCAACCTTAAAAAGCAGATATGAATTACCTGACAATAAATTCAAAATAATTTTTGTAGAGAAAACAATTATTTATAAGAGAACAGAGATACACAACTAAATGAAATCAAGAAAATGATACACGAACAAAGAGAGAATATCAATAAAGAGATAAAAACTATTAAAAAAATAGGAATTCTGATACTGGATAATACAATAACTGAATATTAAATGGTCTGGAGGTCTAATTAGCAAGTTTGGTCAAGCAAAAGACTATTCAGCAAATTCAAAGAAAGGTTATTTTAATTTATTGCATGATAGAAAAAAGTAGAGAAAGAGATACGATGAAGAAAAGTAAAGAAAGTCTAAGGAACTTAAGGGACACCATCAAACTGAACAATACATAGTGTAGATTTCCAGAATTAGAAGAGAGTAAGAAATGACAGAAAGATTTTTTAAAAAAACAATGGCTGAAAATTTCCCAAATCTGAGGAAGAAAATAAACATCCAAATTCAAGAAACTCTAAGGACTTCAGCTAGGATGACCCAAAAGAGACCCATGTGAAGATACATTAAAGTCAACTCATCACATACAAGAGAGTACCATCATATTAGCAAAAAACAATTTCAGCAGAAAACCCACAGGCCAGAGAAAGCGAGATAAAATAGTCAATGGGGAAAAAAAAAACCCCAAAAACTACCAACCAAGAATACTATTTCCAGAAAAGCTATCTTCCAAAAATAAAGAATAAAGACTATCCCATATTTAAAAATAGGATAAAATATAGATGAGTTCATCACCATTATATGTGCCTTACATGGAATGCTAAAGAGAGTTCTGGAAGTTGAAATGAAAAAATGCTAGATAGCAACATAAAAGCATATGAAAATATAAAGCTCATTGGTAAAGGTACACATATAAACTAATACAGAATACTGTATTATTACAATGGTGGTTTGTAAAGCATTTTTTATTCCATTATGGAATTAAACAACAAAAGCATAAAAAACTACCACACAACTATGCTAGTAGATGAACACTATATAAAGTTCCTAGAGGAATGAAGTTTGTGATATCAATAGCATAAAGTGGGGATAGGAAATATAAAAGAGTAGAGTTTTTGTATATGACTGAAGTTGTTATCCGATTAAAATATACTGTAATAACTATAAGATATTTAATGTAAACTCAATAATAACCTACAGTGGATACACAAAAGAAAATACATACAGTGGATACACAAAAGAAAACTTAAAAGAAATCAAATATGTTCATATAAATAATCAACAGAACACAAAGGCAGCAAGAGAGGAACAGACAAAAAAACTAAATAACAAGCAGAAAGCAATTATGACAATAGTAAGTCTTTCCCTATGTCTTATTACTTTAAGTGTAAGTGGATTAGACTTCCCAATCAATAAAATAAAAAGTGACTGAGTGAAATTTAAAGCTGCAACTACAGGCTGTCTACAAAAAAACTCACCTTCAGCACAAAGACATGCATAGCCTGAAAGTGCAAGGATGAAATAGGTGTTCTATGCAAATAGTAGCCAAAAGAGAGCAGAAATAGCCATACTTAAATAGTCAAAATACACTTTAGCTAACAAACTGTCACAAGATACAAGGAAGGATGTGATATGATAATACAAGTGTCAATTCACCAGAAAGATATAATAATGATAAGTATATATGCACTAACATCAGTTCACCCAAATGTATGAGGCAAACACTGACAGAACTAAAGGGAACAATAGACAATAACACAATAGTAACACAAGATTTCAATATCCACCACAACCAGGCAGAAGATCAATATGAAAATAGAGGACTAAACAACAGACCAACTGAACTTAACAGACATATACAGAACACACCACCCAGCAGCAACAGAAGAAACATTTCTTTCAATTGCACCCCAAATATTTTCTAGGATAGATCATACTAGGCCATGAAACAAGTAGTAATAAATTTTAAAAGATTAAAATCTTACCAACATACTTGCTGATCACAGTGAAATGAATTAGAAATCAATGACAAGAGGAAAACAGGAAAATTCACAAATATGTAGAAATTAAACAACACATACTTGAACAACCAATAAAAGAAAGAAATTTAAAAATATCTTTAAACAAATGAAAATGAAAACACAACATACCAAAACTTACAGGACACAACAAAATCAATACTAAGAGGAAAATTTATAGCAGCAAACATTTACATTTTTATGAAGAAAGATTTCAGATAAACAATCTAACTTTATTCCTCGAGGAATTAGAAAAATAAGAACAAATTAAACCCAAAATTGCAAAGAGAAGGAGATAATAAAACTAGAGGACAAATAAACAAAATAGAGAATGAAAAATCAATAGAAAAAAATTAGTGACTCAGAGTTGTTTTATTAAAATGATCAGCAAAATTGGCAAACCATTAGATAGATTTAAAAAAAGAAAGAATACAAATAAATAAAATCATAAATGAAAGAGGAGGTATTATAACTGTTACTATAAAAATAATAAGGATCATAAGAGAGTACTATAAATAATTGTGTCAACAAAATGGAAAACCAAGATTGAATCTATCAAGACTGAATAATGAAGAAGTAGAATATCTAAACAGATCTCTAACTAATAAGATTTAATCAGTAATCAAAAAACTCACACAATATAGGATCTACAAGGAACTCAAAAGCACTGAATGGAAAAAAACAAACAGCCTCATTAAAAAGTGGACAAAAGATCAAGAATAGACACTTCTCAAAATAAGATATTCAGGCAGCCAACAGACACATGAAAAAGTGCTCAGCCTCATTCATCATCAGAGAAATGCAAATCAAAACTACACTGAGATACCACCTAATCCCAGTAAGAACAGCCATCATTAATAAAGCAAACAACAACAGATGCTGGCGAGGATGTGGAGAAAAAGGAATGCTTCTACACTGCTGGTTGGAATGCAAACTAGTGCAACCTCTTTGGAAGACAGTGTGGCGGTTTCTGAAAGAACTAGAAATTGACCTTCCATGTGACCCAGCAATTCCTCTATTGGGAATATACCCAGAGGAACTCAAATCATTCTACAAAAAGATACCTGCACACATATGTCTGTTGCAGCTCTACTTACAATAGCAAAAACATAGAACCAACCATGTTGCCCATCGAAGCTAGACTGGATTTAAAAAATGTGGTACATACACACAATGGAATATTATGCAGCCATTAAGGACAAACATATGGACTTCACAGCAATTTGGATGGATTTAGAGTCAGTCATACTCAGTGATCTATCACAGAAACAAAGAACAGAGTACCATATGTTTTCACTCATAAGCGAACCTTGAACAATTATTATAATACAATAAGAAAGGGATTGGCAGTAGTGGGAAACTGTCAGGGAGAGGGTGGGATTGGCAACTGAGGGAAACTGCTAAGTGGGGGGGCATACCTCATCAACAAGCGTACCTGCATAATCAGCATTTGTATACCTAACCCTGAATTGTACCCCACACCTTTATTAAAAATAAAAAAATTTTTAAAACTCAAAACAAAGAAAATCCAAGACCAGATGGACTCATTGGAGTATTCTGTCACACATTTAAAGAACAACTAATACCAAATTTTCTCAAACACGTCCAGAAAACTGAAAAGAACAAAAAATTTCCAAATTAATTCCATGAAGTTAGCATTACCTTGCCAAAGCCAGACAAATATACCATCAGAAAACTACAGAAGAGTATTGATGCAATAATACTCAGCAAAAGTTTAATAAACCAAATTCAATAGCATATTTAAAGGATTATACACTATGAGCAAGTGTGATTTTTCCTTAAAATGCAAGGATGGGTCAACATATAAACATCAGTAAAATAATACACCATGTTAATAACACAAAGAACAAAAATTACATGATCGTTTCAGTTGATGCAGAAAAAAAATTTGACACAATTCAACACATCTTCATGTTTAAAAAAAAAAACTAGAGTTAGAAGAAATTTGCCTCAGCATAATAAAAGTCACATAGGAAAAGCCCACAAATAACATCATACTCAACAAACGATTAATAAAAGCTAAAAGCTCTTCCTCTAAGACCAGGAACAAGGCAAGAATCCACTCCCGCACTTCTATTAACACAGTACTAGACGCCCCAGTAAGAGCAGCCAGGCAAGAAAAAGAGCAGGCAATCAAATTGGAAAAGAAGAAACAACATTATCCCTGTTCACAGATGATATGATCTTATATGCTGAAAACCCTAAAGATTCCACAAACCTATATATGCCACAAAAAAAAACCTGTTAGAACTAATAAATAAATTCAGCAGATTTGCAGGATACAAAATCAACATACAAAAATCAATCCAAAAAAAGGACATTAAGAAAGCAAGCCTATTTACAACATCATCAAAAATATATATTGGTAATAAACTTGACACAAAGGTAGTAAAAGATTTATATACTGAGAACTACAAAACATTAAAGAAGACACAAATAAATGGAATGATACCTATGTTTATCTTCCAGATAGCTGGAAGACTTAATCTTATAAAAATGTCCGTACTACTCAAAGTGATCTACAGATTCAATGCAATTACTATCAAAAACTCAGTGGCATTTTTAAATGATATATCATGGTTATCCATGTTTTAGAAGTGATATTTTGATACCTGAATACAATGCATAATGATCAAATCAGGGTAATTCATATATCCATTATCTCAAACATTTTTCTTTCTGTTGGGAACATTAAAATACTTCTAACTATTTTGAAATACACAATAAATGATCGGTAACTATAATTCCCTACTCAGTGGCATTTTTTGCAAAATAGAAAAAAAATTCTAAAATTCATATAGAATCTCAGAATATAAATAGTGAAAACAATTTTGAGAAAGAAGAACAAATTTGGGAGATACATCCTACCTGATTTCAAAACATATTATAAAGCTACAGTAATCAAAACAATACGATATTGGCATGAAGACAAATACACAGACCAATGAAACAAAATAGAAAGTCTCAAAATTAACCTTCATGTATGTGGTCAAATGTGTTTTCACAAGTGTGTGTCAAAACTACAGTGGAGAAACAAAAGTCTTTTCAACAAATGGTGCTGGAAAATTGGATAATTTCATGCAAAACAGTAAAGATGCACCTTTACCTTGAACTATGTGCAAAAATTACCTCAAAATGGATTAAAGGCTGAAATATAAGTCCTGGAACTATAAAATTCTTAACATACAGGAAAATCTTTATGACACTGGGATGAGTAATTATTACTTGGATATGACGTCAAAAGCACAGGTAACAAAAGCAAAAAAAAGATGATTATCAAACTTCAAAACTTCTGTGCAGCAAAGGAAATAATCAACAGTAAGATAACCTACTAAATGAGAGAAAATACTTATTAATCATATATTGGATAAGGGATTAAAATCCAAAGTATATAAAGAATTCCTATAACTCAACAACAACAAAACAGATTAAGAAACAGGCAAAGGACTTGAACTGATATTTCTCCAGAAAAAAAATACACAAATTACCAAGAAGATATGAAAAATGCTCAACATCACTAACTGCCAGAAAAACCCAAATTGAAATCACGAGACATCATCCTCACGCCTATTAGAATGGTCATTATCAAAAATAAATTAAATTAAATTAAAAATTAAATGGGCAATTACAAGTGTTCATGGAGATGTAGGTGGTACAGGGATTGTAAAATGATGCAGCCACTATGAAAAACAGAGTGGAAATTCCTCAAAATATTAAAAATAGAACTACCATATAACTCAGCAATCTCACTTCTGAGCACATATTCCAAAGAATCGAAATCAGCATCTCAAGAAAATATTTGCATATCCATGTTCATTGCATAGCCAAGTGTATATACATACAATGGAATATCATTCAGCCTTTAAAAAAGAGGGGCATCCTGCCATATGCTACAACATGAATAAACCCTGAGGACATTGTGCAGTCAAGTAAGACAATCACAAAAAGACAAAACTGAATGATTTCACTTATAGTAGATATCTAAAGTAATCAACTCATGGAATCAGAAAGTGGTACTGTAGTTTCCAAGGGCTAGAGTGGGAAACAGGGAGTTGTTCAACATCTATGGCGTTGATAGATGAAAAAATTCTAGTGATCCATTGTACAACAATGTGTGCATAGTTAACAATGTAACGAACACTTAAAAATTATTAAAGAGGTAAATTTGTGTCATGTGTCTTTTTACTATGATAAATAAATTGAATTAAATCAAAAGAGTTTATTATAACTGATTTTTTTGCACCAAGATAATGAACTTTATATAACACTCGGAAATAACCACAGTATATTTATACTCAATATAGGTTCTAGATGCCAAGCTATGAAATAGTCTGAAACATTTTTTAAAGCCAAGAAGAAAGTCTTATTAAAAATCTGATAAGCAACAAAATAAATAACATAGTATTAGATCATAGCCCAAAACATCATTTAAATATACAATAGTCAAATGAGCATAAATACATCATTGAATAAAAAAAGGAAGGCGAGAGAAGCCACAAATGTTCCTTTCAGAAGAATTTCAAATAATAAAAATATACCTTCCCCTCCAGAAGGTGAAACTTAATTTCCCTCCACTTGCGCATAGACCTAGTGACTTACATTCAGAGTACAGAAATGGAAAAATAGAAACTTTACAGTGGAAAATCCTGGGAAGCAACAACCTAACCAAGTGATCAGAGTTAACATCACTAGTGATAACGCATGTTGATATTAGATACCCTCTGATACGATACAATGGGAAAGGTATTTAAATCTCTGTGGTATTCATCACACAAACATAAATTCAATCTAATTAAGAGAAAACATTAAACAAACTCAAGTTGAAAGACATTCTACGTAATACTTGACAAGTACTCTTCAAAACTGTCACGGTAACGAAAAACAAGGAAAAACTAAGAAGTTTGCCAAGCAAAGAAGACTAGGAAGACATGAAACAAAATGCTATGTGATATTCTAGATGGGATCCTAGAACATTAAAATTACATTAAAGAAAAACCAGTATAATGTAAAATGTATACTTTAATTAACAGTATTGTATCATTGTTAATCTCTTGGTTAACATTAGAGACTTGTTAACATTAGGGACAACTAGGTGAGGGGTATAAGGGAACTCTGTACTATCTTTGCAACTCTTCTACAAATTTAAAAGGACAGTATTCCCAAATTAAAATTATATGAAAGTTATTTTATTAGTATCTGAGCATGTATCAAGGCACGTACCCGAATCAGTAACAAGAGATGATAGTCTGAATACCAAATCCTGAATGGTGTAGTGGTTGGCAGTTCAGTCTCTAAAAACAGAATGCCTGACTTCTAAACCAGACTTAGCCTCTCAATAGCTGTGTGACCTTGGGAAGCTTACTCTTTCAGTGTTTCAGTCTCTCCACAGGTAAAAAAAAAATCATAAAAATCACCTGTCTCATATGATTTCTGTGAAGATTAAATCAGTTAATGTACATAACATAGTTATTATAATGTCTGTTTATATAGCAAGTTCTCAATAAATGCAAACCCCTGTTATTATTATCTTGAAAATAGATCACTCTAGCACGTAGTACTGACAGTATGCACTGTTGCTGGTACTTTAAATCCATAGCTTTTTGCTACTTTTCTCAGAGCCAAAGAAAAATGGCTTTCTTTAAGAAAAGTGTGTAAGAAATTAAAGCATACAGTCATTTGATCTCCTGTGGGTGTCCCTATCACTACTACTAGTAATATGGAACATCTGCATGGTGCTTGACTTTTCAAGGCACTATGTGCCTTACCTTGATTCATCCTCACAATACTTGCACAAGAAAAGAAAAAATAGATTTTATCTCCTATTTATAAATGAGTAAAAAAAGCCCTAAGCCATACACAGTGACTCACACCTGTAATCCTAGCACTTCAGAAGGTCAAGGCAGGAGGATCACTTGAGGCCAGGAATTCAAGACTAACCTGGGCAACATAGCAAGACCTCTTCTCTATAAAATTGAAAAATTAACCAGGCATAATGGCACATGTCGGTAGTCCCAGTTACTTGGGATGCTGAGATGAGAGAATTGCTTGAGTCCAAGAGGTCAAGGTTATAGTGAACTGTGATCGCACCACAGCACTTCAGCCTGGGAGACAGAGTGAGATCTTGTCTCAAAACATAAATAAAATAATCAAAGTAAGGCACATAGTCCCTTGAAAAGTCAAGCCCTAGTGAGATTAGATTTTCACAGCTAGTTAGTGGTAAAGCTGAGGAAAATCAGGGATTTTCCCTCTATGCCTTACTACCTCTTTTAGGGCTCAGTTATAACCTCTACTCATAAAATCATTTAAAAGTATCTCACTATCTCACACTAGGTGGACTTAATATTAATGATTCCAAGCTTCGCTAGAATTCTCCAAACATATCAAAGAGGAAGACCATGGATGGGATCCAACCAAATGGATTGACTTTTGTCCCTCACATGACAGTCACAGAGGTATTTCTAATATCCTCTGCTTTGTTTCCCTTCTTTCCTAAGTATACAATCTCATTCTGCCTGACTCCACTACCCTATGGTACCTCACTGCCTTCCTGCTTCAGAAGTCCTGGTCGTCAAATCCTTGGTCACACAGTACCACATGATACATGTTTCTGTTCTCAATCTAATTGAAGCCTACATTTGGAAATAATTTTAGGAAGGGAAGCTGACCATTCTGCACAGAATTCTTCCTGTAGTTAAAGAGGTCCTTCACACATTGCTTAGACACTCTAAAACAAGATCAAATCATCAACTGTGTTTTTAACTCCCTTACTCGTTTTAAGAAAAGTGAGACAAAAATTTTTAAAGTTACTAGGGATCCATTTGATTCTACAATAGCAAAATAAACCACCACTTACGAGCAAATTGTATTTCAACAGTTCATTTATAAGGCACATATTTTGAAAATTTGTTAATATTTTCACGTGAAGATTATTTCACATACACCGGCTCAATAGAAAGCCAACCTGAAAAGGCAAATTTTGCATAATGTACTGAAAGAATATTTAAAATAGAAAGAGTATTTAGTCTTGAGTTAAGACAGACATGAATTCAAATCTTAATTCTACCACTTAATGGTCTAGAGACATTGAGTATGTCACGCACCCTCTCTGGATTTCACTGCCTTCGTCTGCACATGTGGAGTCCTAAAGCATACATTATAATCATAAGAATAAAAGGAAGATTAAGTATAGCTAACAATTGTTAAATGATTATTTAATGGCAGGCATTTAGCCAAGGGTATCCATTATCGTATTTAATCCTATACCAATCCAAAACAATAGTTACTATTAATATAGATAAAAAGTGAAGCTTCATGAAGCTCCTCTGAGGATTAAATGATTACATGTGAAACACCATCATATGACTAGGCACATTCTTTTTCTTTTCCAGTAAAAAGCACCTGCTCCAAGAAGACTAAAATTTGTCTTTCAACAGATGCCCTTGCAGATAAATAGAGGGAAGAGAAAGTAAGGAAATGAACAAAGGGGAGAATAAATCTATCCTAAATCTCTCCCCACATATAAACTAAAAATTGTACAGAACCTTAAACATCATCTAGTTCAAACCCTATACAATGAAGGAATCACCTTTAAAATATTCCTAGTGTTTCTTAACTTGAGCAATTCCAGTGAACAGAAGTTCACAACCCTGCTAGATGAACGACTGCATATTTGTAGAGTTTTCATTATTTAAACCTCTGGGTTAATCTCCAGGATGACAAAGTGTTCAGCAGAGCCAAGAGGCAGAACACCACTCTTCTGCAATGACCACGTAGAATATTTTCTAGCAAGGACAGGGTGAGCAGCAGCAACCACAACCAGGTTCCAGAGGCAGCAACTCAAATAGCAGCATCCAGAGTCCAGGGCAGGTAAGTGCCATATCTGTGTCTAACAGATCATTCTGCAAAATAATTGTGGGATGTATTCCTCTCTGTACAGCCTACAAGTCTGGGTCTCAAGTCTTTCCAGAGATTATTTTTAGTGCCCTTTTAATAGTTGGATAATATCTAACACATTTTAAACAAATTCCTTTCCTGCTTTAAGTTAGCCAGTAGGTATTTTTGTGTGTCCAAATAAAAATCTCTGGTTAATGAAATTATTTAACTTTTAAATAATAAATTCAATAAAAATAATAAATGTTTAAGCAAAAATAAAACATTTTTAAAATATTACCAATAAATGTTAAAAGCTATTATCAACACTGGGATCTATGCCCTTTACAAGAAGTCAGTTTCTCAGTTGGAAAGAAGCAGACTGACCCTTTTTTCTTTTCCCAGCGCACTGTGTTTTATTTAGTAAATTTCTCCTATGGAACTAGGAAGCATCAAAGAGGCCCATTGCCAGGAAATGAACAGTGTACTTCCTTCTAATAACAGTTGTGGGAGTCGATTATCGTAGCCCAGCTGCTCAATGAGTAAAAAATGATGATTGATGGCCTATTCAAACAGTTGAGGCTGAGTTATTATTTGAAAGAGGAGCAAATATTTCTCCCAAGTACTCTCAGATTTTACTAAAATAATTAATGCTAGTTATATATCTCTGAAATAATATAAAAATTAATAACAAAACTTTGCACACAAACATAGCAGAGCTTATTGGCCAAGTAAAAAAACCATCAAACCTCACTTCTCATTTTTTTCTAGTCTAATGCATATGGTAAAAACATGAAATCTCTAGGATTTATAAAGGCAGGTTTGGCAGACTTTTTCTATTTACTGGGACTGTGAGCTATAAAATTGAATTTGGGGCCCTATCTCCAAGAAAAAGTTATTAGTTCTCAGAATAACTGCATGTTAGTGGATCAGACATAGATAAAAGATTTCCATTATGACTGTTTTTAGCTATGATTTACAGTGGCCTACATTGTTTTATAATGACTTTCAATTTTGAAAATGTACATCTTCTGTTAGTTTTATAGATGTAGTCACAATTGATTGTGGGCTTGAGAGATTGATCCTTCTAACTCAGTAACAAAATGAAAAGTTTTTAACGTACAATAAACAGACATTCTAGATACATTGACAAGCATGTCCTTTAGTAGACTTTTCAGAGAAAAATAAGTATTAATTTTTAAAAACTAATTGCCTAACCATTTATTTCCTATAGTTAGATTCTGGAATAAATTGGTGAATAAAACCTGCTTGATTTAGAACTCTACTCTATATTAGTGTGCAATTTTGAGAATATGTATTCATTTGTGTCCCAGTGAAGAAGAAAATCTCATACACTCAATTCCTAATTAGCACTTAGTGCAGAGGTACCATTAAATAATGAATTTAGCTCTTGATTTATTTCATCCACATTTTTTTCCCTAACTCTAACAAGGCAAATTTGTTAATAATTTCAGCCAGTCTTATTCAAGCTAAGAATCCATGCTAAAGTTGTTCTAACCCTGCATACCATTCCTGCCAACCTCTTCATCTACAAGTCCACAACTACCCACACTCAAGTTTATGGGTCTTTATCAAGATTTGTCATACTCCAGATTGGTCTTTACTCCAAAATAACCTTGATTAAAACCAAGGAATACTGCTGGACCCCAAATCACATCCCTCTCTGCCCTTCCCCATCTCAGCTTAGTCCTCTGCCTAGGTTCTTTTTTCTTAATTTCCAGACAGTTGACAAGACTTTTATCCTGATCTCTTCTTCTGAAATTGAAGTCCACCAAAACCACATCCCTTTGACTCAAATAAATAATATCTTTCCTTGCTTTTCTCAATCCACTTCCTGGAGACAAGATCTACCTATAATATCTTATAATATAGAGTCATTTTTAATCCTTTATCCTTGCTTAAGCATAATAATAAAAAAATTAACCATCGTGATATAAGTGAGCAAAATTAAGTGGAAGACAATACCCTATCATTATTATATAACAAAATGGTAAGCCACATTTATATTCCTCTAATCTTGTTTGTCTAATTATTCTCAAAAACTAAGAAGAAGAAAGTAACATTGATTGAGTGCCTGTTATACCAAGTCTGTACAGAGAAGCAAGGAGTACTAGCTCTCTTTCTTGATATCCAGATGAAAAACAAAACAATCACAGGAAGGAAGGAAGGAAGGAAGGAAGGAAGGAAGGAAGGAAGGAAGGAAGGAAGGAAGGAAGGAAGGAAGTTAGTTTACAGATAGACATAAATCCTCAAGCAATCATATTTGGTAAAAATGCTGAGCCAGGCTTTGAATCAATATCTGTGTAAGCCAAGTCATTATGTACCTTAAAATATTTTATGCCACCTTAAAATAATTAGTGTTTGTCTTATAATAACAAAGCTTCTCTGCATATGTGCTAAAAAAAAAAACTAGTTACACAAATTCTGGTGAGGCATTATTATTTCATATGAAAGGTATGTTGTTTCTATTTTGTTATTGAGAAACTCGATTTACAGAGCACTAAATAATTTTATTAATTCACAGTTTGTTAATGGAAAATTCAAACTGGAAACCCATATCTCTTGGTGAGTTTATTCTATTAGAGATGTTCAAATGGAACAGAAGGCATTCATTTAATTCATATATTTTATATGGTTTAAGAGTGAAGAGAAGCAGTAATAGTAAGCAAGCCAGAACAGCAATTTAGACTGGACTGACCCATAAAAACTGGGATCTCTGATCACTCAACCTAACAAATAGTGTATACTTTAAAATTGTTAGTTCCTTTCTTCTTCAAGAACCACATGTGATCTCATTCTAGTATGGAATGGTAAGATCAGGACATTGCTCATGGAAACTATTTGGCCATGTGTTAGAATTTTTTTTAATGTGTAGTCATTTTCTACTGGAAAATCTCAGACAAGGTCAAAATATTTCCATAGGCGACATAGTAAAGTGCCTGTCTTCCTATTTCTTCTTGTATGAATGCACCCAAAATTATTTGCTTCAGGGAAAAAAAAAAACAGAAAAACAAATAAATAAAATAATGTATACTAAAGAGCTAAACTAATGATATCTAGGTTCTCTACTAGTTTGATCTCTTCATTTTTATTACTCTCAGGATGTTTGCAACTGCACAAATAGAAACCAAAAGCAAGAAGCAAATGTAGTTAACCATACTCCATGTAATCAATTTTACTGAAGACTAGAAAATTCTAAATTATTATGAAACCGTCAAACTTTACACATTAAAAAACACACACACACACACACACACACACACACACACACACCCTCTTATCTTTATCTTGTAATAATTTTTCCAAAACTGCATCTACAATATAAACAGGCTGTGAGGAGACCGAAAGAGGGATTCTCAGAACTCAGCAACTTTGAGACACCAAAGAATTGTCAGAAAAAAAAAATTCTGTGGTAAAAGAAAGAAGAAAATAATAAAAGATATTTGTTTTCAGATTTCTCAAGTGTTTGAGACAAAAACTGAGAATACCATTAAACTAATATTTCAAATTATTATTTGCATCAAACATTATTACACATCAATATTTTGAAAGACTTTTAAAGAGTCATTTAATATTTTCCACATGTAGTATAGCAAAGTTGACGTCTTCAGGTGAATTTTCAAAGATGACACAGATCTCTCAGAAAATGGGAATCAAATGTATTATCAGTTTCTAGAGCATTTTGGTGTCAATTTTTTAACAACACATAGATGAATTTACTCATCACTTTACTACTATATTTTATAAACTCCTTCTATAGTTTAAGACTATGACAACACATCTAAAAATTAGTCTATAGTTTTAAATGATTCTTAAACTTTTGAACAGTAGATTATGAACTAATTTACTAAGCAAATTATTTTAATACATATCGTGTTTTTAGAAAAGTAGCTTGTAATAAAAATTCAACTCTGCCTCTCATTAGCACAGGCACACTGGGCAAGTTATCAATTTTTTCTGTAGGTAGATATATTTATTTATAAATTTAAAGATACTATCCTACCTTGTTCTACTATCTTCTCAAGATTATTGTGAAGATTAAACATGGCACAAAATATTTTATAAAGTATAAAGCAATATGTCAGTATATCTGTTATATTATTAAGTGTATGTCATAATGGTCACTTAAAATAAATTATTTCCAAGAAAAGTGGGAATTTACTATCTCATCCAAATGACTTGTGTGGACCATGATTGTATCTATCTCAACATTCTGCCATTAATTCAGAATTCCATAAACTGAGAGTGATGGCAAAGCAATCTACAAGAAAATTCACCTAGCAAGTTGGCCACTAACACTGGTTATAAAGAAGTTGAAACTTAAAAAACAAATTAAAGTTGAGAATTTGAGAGAAGTGTAAGATTGGGGGAAAGGAAGTGGGACAACATAAGTAAATCAAGAATGTTTGGGTGATCTATATTAGACCATCGTTGTATGTTTGCCCAGCAATAATCTTTTTTTTTAAAGCCAACTCTCAAAAAATTATTCACCCTTTAAAAAATTTGACTATACGATTCAATCTGCTTTCCAACCAGCAATGCTCAATGGTCTGACGGGTTTTTTAAATATAAAAGGCATTTACAACTGAACTGCATTGAAGTTCTTTTCCCTATTTCTTACACCACATCCAGCTAATTGCTCTTTAACATGCTAACAGAAGGATAAGCTGGTACATAATAATTCAGGCATGCACCGATCCTATAATGCCAGGAACTCAGAAGCAGCATGAGAAAACATCAGATTTTTGGCATGTGGACTAGATGTTTAAATCTGCATAGATTCGAGCCAATTAGACTTGTCAGACTCCAATCCAGTTGAGAGTGACCCCTGATGGTGGAAAGACAGGTGGGACAAGCCACAGAAAAGCTTGCAAATGTCAGAGAGGCCAAAAGGTGCCCCACTGGCCTCAAAACTATTAATTAGCAACCAGCAAAAGCACCACCAAAGAATCGCTGCCCCAGCACTCCTCCTCCAGAGGTTGCTGCTACTCGGCCTCATTATCATCTGGATGGAAAACAACACCCTTTCCTGGGAGCTCTCAGCAACACTCTTATTGATTAAGTTCCCACAGTGTTAAATCATTCTGTAGCTTTCACTCCAATCTTCCCACCCCTGAATAATAAAACCTTCAAAGGATTTACTGGGATGGAGAGGGAAGTGGGGGCACAGGGAGAGAAACACTGCAACATACTGTTTATATAGTGCCCACAGTGTCAGCGTAAATCAGATCCCAGGAAGGGTTTAAAAGACAACATCTAAAATGAAGTTAATCTGAATTTTCTCTTGCACTTACTAAGGTATGATTTCCAAAAAATATGTGTTAAAAAAAACCTTAACATATCAGCTATTTCTAGGTCACCTACGTCAAATAAAATCATGACACTAAATGAGTAATATTCCTATAAGTCCTCAGTGATCTTACTTGGGTGGAAGATCACAAATATCTGATAGACGCCTGTTCCAATATGCACAGTAAAATATTCCAAGGGGGTAGAGAGGGAAGCAAAAAGCCAGAAACACAACTTGAATCTCATGAGAAAGCATGTGCACAAACTTTCACTCCAAATGATGCATAACTTATTCTTTTTTTTTTCAGTTACTGAATATTTCTATTCAAACACAGATGAAAGCAAGAAAGAAGAGCGGTGATGTAACAGAGTCACTTATTCAACACATATTCTGTAATAGTGAACATCAGTTTTCTTATCTGTAAAACAAAGATTATAGCTATCTTGCAGAATAAATGTGAGGATTAAATAAGAGTACCTTATGAAGTACTTAACATATAGTAAGCGCTCAAAAAAGTATGGTTGTAATTGTCATTATACTCAGGATTATAAAGCAAATACCCAGAAACTTGCTTGTTGTATCTGCCTGAAGCAATATATCTACACTCCAAATTATTTCCCATTTACCACAGAGAAATAATAAATGTTAAGTAAGCATAAAAGATCTATACTTATTTGTGGTTTCTCAGCTAGCTTTTCCTCATAAACTATCTGACTTTGAAAGATCACAGCTTCTGCCAAAACAGGGAGAGACACACTCAGAGGAAAACAGGGCTCTAAGTTAGAGATCTAAGTTGGACAAACTTGGCGGCAGGTTCAGCATCATGTCCACATTTTTTAGACAGTACATTTGGGTCTTCAGAACAAGGAACAAGTAAATAAGCTAGACAAGCCTTTAGGTAAGAAAAAAATATTCATTTAATTTGATTATTTTAGTTAATAGTATCCCAAAACCATTACATGTGACAATTGAAAATTCCAAGTCAGTGGAAAGATACAGTGATAACTTATGGATAATTAACGTCTATATTATGTTTACATAAGTGAGGTCATTTTCAATATTGTGTCTCATCCTTCTGTATCCTATACCACCTAAGAAAAGCTTTGTGGTCTGAACACTTATGGGGAGAGGAGAAAGGGACAGTTTGAATTTAGTGACTTTATATTGTCAAATTACAATATGTAGAAATTAACTTGCACTCCTACCAATGATATATGAACGTACCTGTTTCTCCCAAAGCTTTCCCAACATAATATGTTATTGACCTTACATTTTTAGAATTATTTGAACACTATCAGATGATTTTCAGTATATATGAACATAATCAAATACCTTTTTCTTCTAAGATTTGTTAACACGAAGGCTTATGCAAATATATTCAGTAATATTGAAATAAATAAATAAATAAATTTAGGGGTTCAGCAACAAGTTACAAGGGCAGAAAACAGGATTAAGATTTATAAAATGGAATGTCAAATATAGTACATAGCTCTCAAAAGAGAATGTTTAGTATAATATGTACGAATATAATACCAAAATTAAATTATTGAAATAATAATCTAAACAGTAAAGGAAAGAGACCTCTGAAAAGTAGATGGGGTTAAAGGAGACCCCAATTATATAAATAAGAACTTTGTAAAAAAGGTAGAATCGTGTATATAATGTCCTGTGGACATCCGATCTTCTATGGATACTCTGTTCTTCCTACTGAACTTATTCTTAGCTGCACAGGTGACTAAATGGAATGTTAGATGCAAGACAGCAATAACACTGTGAAAAATGGAAACAAAAATGCTCAATAACGGAATCTACACGAATGAACTTTATATTTTCAATAGAGTTATGAGGACTAAATCACATTGGAGGTCAATTTACAATCTACAGCCAAGTAAATTGAAAAAGTAAAATTATTTTTGAATGGACATTTTTTGATATTGTGCTAAATAATAATTAAAGGAAAAAAGCTTTCTTTCTAAAAATGTTGACTGATGACAAAAGATAAGCGGACAGAATTCACAGCTAAAGTACAAAATGGTATTTTGCTGTTATATGTCCAGCATACACACAAATCAAACTACTTTGGCTCTCAGTCTACATTATTGCAGAAGACTTTACACTTCAGGTTTCTGCATTCCAACCAGTTCCACTATTTTCTTTAAAAAAAAAAAAGCATAATAAGGTTTCACCTGTAAACACAGTGGGATTGATTATACAAGAAGCTGCATGGGGAAGCAAAATGCCAAAATATATTCTAAACTTCACTATAAGCCTCTTGCAATATTGAACACTTTCCAGTAGTAGGTCCATATTCTCAGCCACATATATGGAGATAACAGCTGATTTTCACTGGGGAAAACAATGTTCCCTGCTCTTCATTCTGACCCTTCCAGTAGCCTTATTTATGCCAACAAGTCACAGTGGGAACAATTTGAAGACAAAACCTACCTAGCAAACACTCATCACTGAACAGTTATTTATTAAAAACTAAATTATGTTTTCTTTAAGCCTATAAATTTAATGTGCTAATTACATGGGCCATAAAACACAAAAAGGAAAGAATGGTAAAATCTTTCTTCTTTCCAAATCCATGCAGTAAATGAACTTTACTCTAATGAGGTATTAAGCCAGCCACATGAACTCCATTACGTGGTGTTCAAATTTCCTGAAACATCAGTCATAGAAAAAGTGGACACACACCCCCTGGTGATAGTTAGGGTATCTGGCCATTGCAGAATTAGCCAAAGAGATGGTGTGAGCCCAAACTCAGGAAAGTATATAAGAATTTTTGTCTATAAAATTCTATTTCAATTCAGTGGGAACTTTCCTCTCCACAACACACTGCACCACAGCACTACATACATACATCACGAAAAACTATCGTAAACAACATTCTGGGAGTCCTCTTTTCCCTAATACTGAGGCCTCAGCTGCTTCCTCAAAATCTTGTCCAAATCATCAGACTGAAATTCTTGCTGGGAAGGATAAAGATAATAGCAACTCCAACTGAGAGGGCATTCACACTACTCATAATTATAGAACAGGATCGCAGTAGTTAGAAAATGGGTGGGGGACTGAGAAATAAAAGAGAAAACCATTCAATCACAAAAGCTATGTCTTGCCAAAGCTGAATACTGGGACTTAACAGAAGTTCAAACACCTATATTTATCTATCACTTTGGTAAGAGCTGATTTGACAACTCATTTCATTAATTTAAATAAAATTTAAAAGAGCTAATCCCAAGTAAGTAATTATTTAACCAAGGTTTTAAAACTAATCACTATCGTTTTCTTTAAAATCAAATTCCCTAATAATAGTTTCACAGTATGATAGAATGGTATGCAATTAACAAAGCATGGTTATACTTGTCCCTTAAGATGCAAGGACAATTCTAACTAAAAAAAACTTTGCATTACTACTTCACCAAGAGACTATCAACATATTTTTGCTCTTCCTGGTAAACATTTTGGACTAACAAAGAATAGAAGTTAGAAACTAACTGTAGTCAGTCACAATCTTGGAGTTCATTAAAGTAAATCCTGTCCCCACCTAAACAAATACCCAGCTATTAGAATCAGAAGTGAAAGCTTCCTTCAAGTACCTACAATTTTCCCTTGTTCATACTGGCACAATATTTTTTTAAACTACGTTTTTATTCTACTCATTTTGTTTACCAAGAACGCTAAAATTTAGCTAGAAGAATTAGTACCATGACAAAATTATCACTATTAAACTTTGTATATCAAATAAGCAAAAATATCCCAAAATGAAAACCAGAAACAGAGCTGATACAAATCTCATTTTATGAAAGCCAGTGATAATAAACTAATTTGTAATGGGATATCAATAACTGCTGAAAGATCGTTTTTATAGGGAGAGGATAAGTCAGAACTCAATTCCCAAGAAACTGAAAACAAGAGGGATGAATGTCTACCAGTTGCTGCCATATTTTCCTATTATAAGTTACCGAACGACCTAGGGTGTCATTTTTGCAACATTTTGGCAAGCATATGTGTCTCTCTTTAATTTCCATTGGAACTCATTGTGAAAGGCTTATGTAACAGTGGTGGAATGCTGACCTCACAACAGGAAACCATGATTTTTACTCGCTAATAAAAACTAGATGTTTTTAATTTTTTAAAGTAATTTCTTTCACTGTCACTATTGGTCTTGTGATAATAATCATGGTATATAATCTGACACAATTGCTCTTTGAGAAATTTCTAGCAAAGGACTGCTGCCTCTGTGGGAGGTAACTGTCGGAATTATCTTAAACCACTACCTGTCTTCAGCTACAATAGAAAAGGCCTTTAATCAAAATAATCCTTTTTCAAAAGAGCAACTTTTTTCCCTCTGCAATTCACTCATCTTAAAAGAGCACTATAGCTTTTGTGCATAACTTAATTCATTCTTCAAGACAAGTACAAAATTTGTCACTGACATTTAGCGCCAGCCGTAGGCAATGGATAAAATGAACTAGTTAGCAATTTAACCTGTAAAAAAACAGAGTGGGATGAACAATTTTCTGCCATCAAAGCAAATGGCTAACATTTAGCAGGATTTTATTTTTATTTTTCAGCCCATCCCATCTTCAAGAAGAAAGAAGTCAGGCTAACATTTTTTCAGGGTCCTAAATCTTCCTCTCAGCCTATTCCTTTAATGGTTTCAAGTAAATGACTATCCAGAGGATAATTAGGCACTGTGCTGTCGCATCGTGTCAGGTCACAGCTGGATTTAGTCAGCATTAACCTTTGGGGAGAATTGGAATATCAGTATCATTTAAAATTAAAGACGTGTAAGCAGGCATTTCTGGAGATGTTAGAAAAGTAATTGTCTGTAAATTGTTTGACCTTGAGATTTAATTGCATGCACAACACACATTCTAGCAAGAGCCCTGGACTGTCTTCATTCTTTTACCTCCAAATCTCTCACTCCACAGGGCCCATTAGGCTACCTGTGGCTTTTTCGGTAAAATATTAAAGATTTTGGCCTTCGATTTAAAACAAACCTTTGAAGCATTGCGCAGTATACTAAAAATTTAAAGCAAACATGCTTATCAATCAGAATACCAATTTTACCATATATATTTGAAGCATACATGCCATAGACATGTTTGAAAGCTAAGTTTAAATCTCATCCACCCCCTCCCTTCTTTTCTGCTAACAAGTTTGCATATTTTGCCTTATTCCCCTTTTCCCTAATGAGACAGCTTACGCTTTCAAAGTCCCTCAAGCTAGGCAAATCTCTCCACCGCTTCCACTGTTAATAATGAAACTCCGTAATTATACAAATCCAAGGTGGCCAATCAGCTTTCCAGGCTGAGCCTTCGGGTACCTCATAAATTATTCATGTGACACTCGGGCCTGTGAACTCACTTGCTTATATTAGAAGCCTAATTAATATTTAATCACACGTGCAGAGGGCACTTGGCGCCGCACTGTCCCTGAAAGAAGGGTAAATATAAATGTGCATATGCCTCAATGTAAATCTCATTCAGTAGGAAAAGGAAGTGTCGACGGGCATGCGGAAGTGACCATGAAACACGTGAGGTATGATCCAGGCGGTGTGATTCACCTCCATCCCACCCTCCCCGGGCAGGCCAGGCACTGTGCCGGACCCTGAGAAGAGGAAGTTGAAATCCCCAGCCCCCGCAGCTCCCGTGAATCTTTTCTTTCAAATCAGGGGATTTCAAACCTTGACAGGTAAATATTGCCTTTTCAGATTTTAAACAGAAAAAAAAGAAATTGAGCACAATGGTCCATCAGTCTAGAAAGGGGTGATACACATCCACATCTCAAAGGATATTGACTTTGGATACTGTTCGTTTTGTTTCTTAAGAGGCAGCAGAACTATTAAGCAACCTCTGTAACCTTTTCCGAGATTTCACTATCCATCCCCCTCCCCCCCGGGAATGGGCTAGAAAAGTGAGCCAAACATTATCTGATTTGGCAGGCTTACGTACAGATGACTACTGTTTAGCAGAATTATACTATGTTGTACTAAGAAAAATAAAATATGTTCTTTCAAGGAGCGAGGTGAGAAAAAGACCCATAACTAATCATGGTACACCAGAAGTCTGTGAGATGATGAAACAGTCACAGAGACAGAAACATGAGCTGGGTCCACAGACATAACTGTTGCATAGCGCTGGCACCACCATGCTGTGGGATCTGTACTTCCAGTTACATGGCTTTGAAAGTACAACCCAGTGGCATTGTTTCTAAAGGTTTCTTCTGCTTTTGATGACATCTCCATTTCACCAGAAGTGACTCTATAACTTCCCCCAGAGCCACCATGCCACAGTCTTACTGTCTGCAACACCACATTAGGAGTCAATGAAGAGACAACACTGATAGCTCTTTGGGCAATTATAAGGCAGTAGCCCCAACACCTCACAAAATAAATAATGTGTGATGGTGATCCTTTTACCAAATGCGAAAGTGGCAGAGAGTAATGGGTCTACCATTTAGGGAGAAAACTAACAAAGTGCTTTATGTTAATCCTAGCAAATTATATCACTGGCCACCCTGTTATTTTGTTTTACAATATAAATTAGGATGTGCCCAAATAAAGTCTTGATAGCTCAGAGTTAGCATAGTAGAAATAATGGTTCCACTAATTAAAACTGGTGAGATTATCTCTTCCTGGCCAATAGGAAACCCTTCTACAGATTTGAGGGACATCTTTACTAAGATCCTGTTGCCTTTAGCCTGGTTGTCTCAAATAACCTCACCTAATCTCCTGGGTTTTGAAAGCACCAATACTAAGGATCCCTTTTTCCTAGGTTGCATAGGGTCCTGATTGATTCCAGTTCTTTATCAATGCATTGCTTTGGAAATATGTATAGAAACTGCACATAGATATAAACCAAATAGACCTAGGAGTGGGCCTTAAACATAAAAGACAAATAAGCGTTGATCTAAAAGACAATGAATTTGGCATCCCTGAGACCTGAATTCAAGTTTCAGCTCTCTTTATTGCTGTGTAGCTTTAGACAAGATATACATTCTCGTCAAGTCTCAGTTTTGTCATCTAAATATACAATGAGTTTGCTAATAACCTACCTAATAGGTAAGATAATGTATGCATTCATTAAAGTTCCCAGCATGCAAAAGGCCCTCAGACATGCTAGATAATATACAGTTATTAGGACCCACAATTAAATCATCTGTTCATTCTTACCCTAACTCTCTACTAATTGGTATATTATAAAAGATAACTAGAAGTCAGGGTAGCTATTTATCTTTAAAAGAATGGAGGGGTTATATCTTGGGCTCTATTTTCAGCAAGATTCCTAATGAGACCCATTGCCTTCAAAAGTTGTGTTGTGATGGGGCTATTATTAGCAAATAAAGAGAAGAGAGGGCATGGTCACGTCTCTGTACTACTTTAGAAAATCATTCCGTGCCATCTGCAGCCCCTAATTCTGTGCAAAACTTGTTATTCAATAGTCACAGCCTGACATTCTGTAGGAATTGTGACTCAAGGAAGTTCAGTTTGGATGAAGCCAAATCATGGGGCAAGTTAGCCTAGAACTCAAGGGTGAGTTTTTTTTTTTCTGAAGAACAGAGGGAATGAGAGGATGGGAGGTAAGCCACATACAAATATACCTCCTGGCACCCAGCTCTGCTTTTGGCAAAATCTTAAGCAATGACAGGGTATAGAGCTTAGCAATCCTAGGTGTGCCACCAACTTTGGCGTCTGGACACAACTGAAAGCCCAATTATATGAAAGAGGTGAGACTGTTCAAGTACTTTGTACCTCAGTAGGGACTGCCTCTGAAAGAGGGAGAGTCTGAGCTTGCAGGTGGGGGGAGAGGTGTGTGCAAAACAGTGGATTCATCTTTGAAAAGCTACAGATGGTACGGAGAACAGAGGCAGAGTAATTGACAGGTGGACTACCCATAATGATACATTCCCATCAATTTAACAACATCCAAATTTTACAAAAAGATACCCACAATTAAGCAGTCATATAACACATCCCTCTGGAGGAACTATGTTGAGCAAATAAGTGAAATTATCCAAACTGGCACTGTATGGCATGCTGGCATCAGGTGGTCACATGCTTGTTAGGCATAAAGCCTAAAATTCTCAGGCAAAATTAAATTGTACTTCCCATGATCACCTCTAGTATTATCTTTGACTCTGTAACAACACCCCTTCTGCTATCTCAACAGAAGTACATGTAACTGATACGTTATCTCCCCTCCTATTCCATAAACCCTGGATCAGCATTTTTCAGATTTGTCTGGGAACAACATGCACCAAATCACCTGGGGCTACCAGCCTGAAGCTTATGTATTTTGGTGAAGTCATTGCAAGGGAAAGAATACAAGTTTTTGAATCAAAGTTGGATACAAATGTGAATATTCAGTACAAGAAAATAATTATAACAAATGACATTTGTCTCTCAGTTTCCAAAGGGGATTAGTTCCAGAACACCCCTCCCCATACCCAAATCCCCAGATACTTAAGTTTCTGATATAAAATGGTGTAATATTTACAGATTACCCGTGCACATCCTCTCATATGCTTTAAATCATCTCTAGGTTATGTGAAATATCTAATACAATGCCTACACAGAACTTCATTCGCATGATTTCAGTGTAGTACTCAGTACAGAGCAAATTCAAGTTTTGCTTTTTGGGACTTGGTGAAATTTTTTTTTTCCCCAAATATTTTCAATCCACAGTTGGTCGGATTCACAGATGTAGAATGCCCAGGTACAGAAGGCCAACTGTCTCAGAGACTTGGAAATTGAGGTCACTTTAGGAAATGTACAATGCTTGCGTAGAAATGCTTCCTGGTGGAAACCTGGTTCTCCTTCTCTCCACCTAAATATTCTATGACCGTGGATAGTTTCCAGAATTCACAATGCTAGTGCAAGTGAGGGGCTTTGCTACTTAAGCCCTGTTAGCATCAAATGAATCTGTCTCTGCCTGAGATACTTGTTAAAATTGAAGATGCTTATACCTTACCTCAGTCACTGAATCAGAACTTGTGCAGGTAGACTCAGAAATCTCCATGTCAGCACTGCGACTCAGAGGACCATTGCCCTAGATAATAATAAAGTACTTGAGATCAACAATCATCTTATTTATCCATATCGCTCCCTTTGTGTATAGCAAGTTCCCTTTGCATGTTCTTAAGTCACAGCAAGTGCTCAATAAATATGTTGAATTACAAAGTTATTTGTGGATGTGTTTACTCTTTAAATCATTTCAGCAGTTACAACCATGTCCTGCATGCATTAGGCCCTCAAGAAGCAGTGGGATGAAGTGCAATAAAAGCATCATATTTAGCAATCTTGTGACAACTTGTAGAAAAACAGGTTTGTACATCCATAAGAAATGATATCACCCTTTTTAGAAAAAAAAAAGTTGTCAAAGCATATACAGTGTTGAAAATCTCAAGCTATGTGTGGGTATATATACATCTTTTTACTCTCCCATATTTATCGACACCATCAATGACATTTAGAAGAACGTATGTGAATAACAAGGAGCATGCACATACCTAATTGTACAGCTCAAGGGTCTCACACCTCCCAGGGTGTGCAGGAAGGAAGGAAGTCATGAGAAGGGCAAAGTGGGCTGTGAGGAGTTCAGAGCAGCAGCTCCTCTGCTCCTCCCAGTGGTAACCATGGTAGAATCGGCCAGTTAGGGCCAGAGTTTTTCAAGAGAAGCTGGAAATCCAAATGGTTATAAGAAATCTCTTAATTTTTAAACTGCTCTTAATAACAAGTGCAGCATTTTAAAAGACCTTGGACAACCAGACAAAACATGTCTGCAGACCTTCAAGATTAAATAGCTAGCACAGGAAGTAGTCATAGATAACAGTGAAATTAGAAATAAATATCCATATTCCAGGCTCTTATAGTGTGATAACTCCCTAACCAGTCTGTGACCTTCCAGCATAAGGTACATATCAGTATTTTCACATATACATTTTTGAGTACAGTGTTCTAGGAATATTTGATTCATTGCTGAATCCCAAGCACCTACTACTCTACCTGGCGTGAGATATAGTTGTTGAATGAATTACTGGAACAGGATGGATCAACCTCAGATGAAATTCAAAACCATATTACTGGATGAACAAAGCAAGTCAAAAAAATATACACACAAGCCAGGCTCGGTGGCTCAGCCTGTAATCCCGCGCCTTTGGGAGGCTGAGGTGAGTGGATTGCCTGAGCCCGCGGGTTCGAGACCCGCCTGGGCAGTGAGACCTCATCTCTACAATAAATCAAAAAATCAGCCGGGTGTAGTAGCACATGCCTGTAATTCCAGCTACTCGGAAGGCTGAGGCGGAAGGATCGCCGGAGCCCAGCAGGTCGAGGCTGCGGTGGCCGGGAGTGGCCACTGCACTCCAGTCTGGGCGACTGAGTGAGACTCCAACTCAAAACAACAACAACAAAAATATAC
Organism: Cephalopachus bancanus; assembly: GCA_027257055.1. NCBI lineage: Eukaryota > Metazoa > Chordata > Mammalia > Primates > Tarsiidae > Cephalopachus > Cephalopachus bancanus. Next base: position 8,062,080 of record JAPVLO010000005.1, on the reverse strand, counting down.
ACATAGTATTGTCCCATTAACTTGAGTTTGAATATATATGTGTGTGTATATATATATACACACACACACACATATATGTAAAGTATATAGATTCATACATGAGGGGAGACTCCCAAAAAATGGAAGCCTATTTTTGGTCGAGCAGGCCCCTTGTAGAACATGTTTCCCCCGGTAGGTAAGTGTCCTTGGAATCCACTGGCATCGGTATATCAGCTAGGGTTGTTGTAAGAGGCTGTGTTGGGCTTCAGTGAAATTTTTTTTTGGAGATTCTTTCAGTGCGTTTGTCCATTTCATGATTGGTGATTAAAGAGCACAACTGTCCACCCTGCACTGACTGTTCAGCAGTTTTTGACCAAACATGGCCTAACCCCCATGCCCCACCCTCCCTATTCGCCCAATCGATCTCGCCTCCAGTGACTTGAATAAAAAAAATCCTCAGAGGGAAATGTTTTGCCAATGTGTAGGAGGTGAAACAAAAGGCGGCAGAAATACTAAAAGACATCAAAATTGACAAGTTCAAAACTGTTTTGAGCAGTGGAAAAAGCATCTCGATAGATGTATTGCATCAGAGTACTTTGAGGGTGACTGAAGTTTAAACATGTAAGCATAAATACACAATTTTTTAATAAATAAATCCTGAGGTCTTTGGGTCCCCCTCATATATATAGAAAAAACAAATACACAGAAATAGTGAGGATAAATTTAAAATAGTGATTACCTCTCAAGAAAAGGATATCAACATTGTGGAGACATACATAGAAGACTTCATATCTGTAATTTTTACTACTTAAGTTTGGCTGATTGATACATGTTGTTAATTATATCTTACTTAGCTTTCTGCATTACTGAAATATTTCATAACAATTATTTTTTAAAACTTTTTATTTTGGAATAGCTTTAGTAGAGAGAGGGTCTCTCTACTTTAGATTTATAGAAAAGTTGCACTGTTAGTACTGAGAGTTCCTGGTCCTTCACCCAGTTCCTCCATCTTACATTAGTTAATATCTTACATGCACTCATGTGGTACATTTGTATCAAAATAAAGAAACTAACATTGGTACATTACTACTAGCCAAACTCCAGACTTTATTTGGCTTTCCCCACTTATTTCCATGAATGTCTTCTTTCTGTTACATGATCTAACCCAGATTACCACATTGCATTTAGTTGTCAAGTCTTTCCAGCATCTTCTGGTCTGTGACAGCTTCTCGGTCTTTTCTTGTTTCATCACCTTGACAGTTTTAAGTAGTACTGGCCAGATATCCTGTAAATGTTCCCCATTCTGGCCTTTTCTGTTATTTTTCTCATGATTAGATTAGGGTTACGGGTTTTTGAAAAGGAAACAACAGGGGTGAAGTGCCCTTTTGTCACATCACATCAGGGGTGCGTGTTCTTCACATGACAACATGGGTGATGTTAACTCTCATCACAGGGCTTAGATGGTGTTTGCCAGGATTCTCCAGTGTAAACTTATTGTTCTCCCTTTGCTTGCTCTGTGTTTAGGAAATGAGTCATCCTAACTCACCCTCAAGGGGAAAGAGTTAGGGGTGGGGAGAGTAATGGGTAGAATTAAGTTCCATCTCCTACAGAAGAAAGTACATATATACAACAATGCCATGAAAAAGAAACTTATTGAGTGTAGCATAAAGAGAGAGCAGACGACATAAAGAATGAGAATTATACTCCTAAAAACTTCCAGGGTTTTCCTATGACCTAAGGAGACAAAAATATTTCCTGTTCTCAGGATAAATACACATGCACATTCAAAACGCCAGAGCAGTCTCTGCTGTGAGTTATTTTGCCCTTTAACCATTCAAAAAGTAATAAAATTTTCTAGCAGGTAACCATTCTCTAATCCTAGATACTAATACCTGCTTTAATAGAAATGTAACGGTTCTATTTAAAGGAAAAATTTCCCCATAAGCATTTGACTACCTATTGTATTCAAGAGAATGGACTGGCACTGTGAAAAATTTCTTCTAAAATATATACAATGTAGCCGGGTTCGGTGGCTCAGCCTGTAATCCCGTGCCTTTGGGAGGCTGAGGTGAGTGGATTGCCTGAGCCCGCGGGTTCGACACCCTCCTGGGCAGCGAGACCTCATCTCTACAATAAATCAAAAAATCAGCTGGGTGTGGTATTGCATGCCTGTAATTCCAGCTACTCGGAAGGCTGAGGCGGAAGGATCGCCGGAGCCCAGCAGGTCGAGGCTGCGGTGGCCAGGAGCGGCCACTGCACTCCAGTCTGGGCGACAGAGTGAGACTCCAACTCAAAAAAAAAAAAAAGATAAAAAAATAAATAAATATACACAATGTTTAGCTCCTGCCCACCAAAGAAGCCACCATATAGTATAAGAGTTTGGGTAGTTTGGAGATAAGGGCCATATTACCATCGCACAAGTCATACCGGGTTCATTGCCATAAGAGAAGTACTAATTCAGTCATATACAGATTTGGAAGAGGGAAAGATGAAATCCAGCTGGGAGGTATCTGGTGAGGCTGTGCTCACTGTGCATCACCTCTGAGAAATTCTCCTTGTCTCTTTTCAGAAAGGCACATACCTGAGATTAGAGGTTATGCCCTCAAATGTGTTAAGTCCACAGAAGAGAGTCATAAAAAGTAAAACCAGCATTGCTACAAGCATAACCAATCCGGAATAGAGAGGGTAAACAATAGAAAACTTTAAAAATTACAAGAAAAAGACAAAGACTAAAATCTTCACTGCATCAGTCTACCACTCAAAAATAAAAAATAAACACTGGACTGACCCCTTGTTAATATATCAATCCTCTCCTCAAATCTGTGCCAACTTGTGTTATCATACTTTTCCAGTCTCATTTCTCGCCAGTCTCAACATGGCTCAACTGCTTCTATTAATTCAACTGCCTTCTCTACTCTGCTTGCTTTACAAAATAGGGCCTCTATGCCTTGCATATTAGCCAGGACCCTTTCATTGCAAACAATTTACATCCAATTCAAATAAACATAAGTCAAATGGGATGAGGAGGGATATTGGTTCACATAACTGAAAACTCAGGGCAAGTTCAGGACACTGTCTCTGACCCTTGACTCCAAATTTCTCTCTAGATGCTTCACTCTACAGGCAGGCTTCTCCCTATGGTGGTCCCTGCCTGCTCCAGAAACACATCCTCACAGTGTAACAACCTCAGCAGAAAGATATTTTTCAATTAAAAGCCCAAAATTTAGTCTCATTGGACTGACAGGTCACATGCACATCTTTGAACCAATCCCTGTGGCCAGGGAGAAATAATGCTAATTGGCCAGGTCTAAATTAAGTGCTCACTCATGATTTTGTGAAAAGAAGGGTAACATTCATAATCAAACCATGAAGACTGAGAAATGAAGGAATGGTGGTTACCCAGGGTAAGACAAATATTCTGTTGCCATAAGAAGGTAGAGTAAGTATTCAGTGGACAAAACAACGTGTCCTTCTGATCTTGTCTATGCTATTTCCCAAGTAGAAGTCATTTGTTTTTCTCATTTACCTCCTTGAACCACTCCCTGCTCTGTGCTGTTTCTCATGTTGTTTTTTCAGGAAATTTGTCATTTAATCTGCCATTTTTTAAAAGTTTATCTTTCAGTAATGTGTTTACATGTCCCCTCTTTTGTTAAGGCTTCCATTAGTGCACCAGTCATGTAATTGCCCTGTGAGCCCATAAAATGCTTTTGTTTGTCTCTTTAGTATTTATTTCATTCCACCACATATTAATATAATTTGTATAATAGAAATTCTTTGAGAGCAGAGAAGGTACCATATACTCCTTGGCTCTACTTGTCTCCAAGTAAAATGTCATACACAAAGGATCAGTTGATAAACATTTGCTGACTTAGAAATGATCCAATCCTTTATTTCTTAAAATCCCTTCCCTATCAGTGGTTTCTTATTTTGATCAGCCATTAGTCCTAAATCCCTCTCCACGTTTATATGTGTTTTGGGTGCTGTTAGCTGCCAGGCTCTAGGTTACGCAGAATCTACTTCATCCTCACCAATGACTTCAGCTTTATTCCAGTTCCTAGGTCTATCCTGAGTTGATATGGAGGAACTCAAAGTGTTCCAACCAAACACGTGGAGAATCACTTTAACTAGTCTAGTCCCTCTTATGTTCAAGCTTCTGCATGATGACCACATGAATATCTCTGAATCAATCACTGTGATCAGGGAGAAATATGCTAATTGGCCAGACCTAAATCTAGTGCTCACCCCTGATTTTGTGAACAGAAGGGTAGCATTCATATTAGAGCCATGAGGACTGAGAAATGGAGGAATGATGGTTACCCAGGGTGAGACAAACAGTCTGTTACCATAAGAAGGTAGAGTAAGTATTCAGTGGGTAAAAGCAATTGTATCTTTGTGATACCCATTTCCTCCAGAGCTGGCTCTGTATATTATCTATGGAACAAGGGGTTGCCATGTTCTGTGGTCTGAATGTGTCCCCCAAAGGTTCACGTGTTACAAACCTGGTTGTCATTGATAAAAGGAGTTGCCTTGTTTTTGTTGTTTGTTGCTGATGCATTTTATTTTAAAGATATGGGGTACAATTCAGGATTAGGTATACAAGTGGACATTGTACAGGTAAAGTTTGGGCCTCCCCTTGGTTCCCACTTTCCCTGTTTTGAGATCAGGTACATTTATTGATGCTGTGTCTCCACCACCAACCCGGCAGTGTCCCGCTACTGCTAATCCTTTTCTTATGGTATTATGGTAAATGTTCGGGGTCCACTTATGAGTGAGAACATATGGTACTCTGTTCTTTGTTTCTGTAATAGATCACTGAGTATAATAGATTCTAAATCCATCCAAGTTGCTCTGAAGTTCATATGTTTGTCCTTCTTTATTGCTGCGTAATATTCCATCTTGTATATATACCACATTTTTTTAAATTCAGTCCAATTTCGATGGGCAGCATGGTTGGTTCTATGTTTTTGCTATTGTGAATAGTGCTAAAGTAAACATGTGTATGAAGGTATATTTTTGGTAGAATTATTTAGTTCCTCTGGGCATAGTCTCAGTAGGGAGATTGCTGGGTCATATGGAAGGTCAATTTCTAGTTCTTTTAGAAACTGTCACACTGTTTTCAATACAGTTTGAACTAGTTTGCATTCCCACCAGCAGTGTAGAACCATTCCCTTTTCTCCACATCCTTACCAGTATCTGTTGTTTTTTGTTTTATTAATGATGGCCACTCTTACTGGGGTTAGATGGTATCTCAACGTGGTTTTGAGTTGCACTTCTCTGATGATAAGTGAGGCTGGGCACTTTTTCAAATGTCTGTTGGCTGCCCGTATATCTTCTTTTATTTTACCCACAATCCTTAGCAAAGGAAACAAAGCATAAGGTATCACACTTCCAGACTTTAAACTTTACTATAAGGCTACAATAAGTAAAACAGCCTGGTATTGGTACAGGAAGAGGCATATGGACCAATGGAACACGATAGAAATTCCAGAAGCAAAACCTCAATTTCTCAACCAATTCATCTTCAACAAAGCCTCCACCAGCAACACTGGGGAGAGAAGAACCTACTCAGTAAATGGTGCTGGGAAAACTGGCTGATTACATGCAGAAGATTGAAACAGGACCCCCTACCTATCACCATACACAAAAAAATAACTCTAAATGGATCAAAGACCTAAATGTAAAACCTCAAACTATAAGAATCTTAAAAAACGCAGGAGAAAAAAGAAAAAAAGAAAACACAGGAGACACGCTTACAGAAATAGAAGTAGGCAACTAATTCCTGGTTTAAAAACCCCAGATGGCCATCCCATAAGAGATAAGATAGACAAGTGGGTTGCCATTGTAAAGGTGTTAAGAGGCCCTTAGGAGGCGGTTGGGCCATGAGGGCACCACTGTCATGAATGGATTAATGTTGTTATCACAGGAGTGGATTAGGTATCGGAGGATTTCTGCCCCTTTTTGCTCACTGTCTCAAGGGGGGATTTCTGCCTTTTGCCCTTCCACCAGGGAATGACACTCACTGTATGTTAGGGCCATACTCTTGGACTTTCTAGCCCCAGAACTGTGAACTGAATAAATTTATTTTCTTTATAAATTTACCTACAAAGCAACAGAAAATGATGAAGACTGCATGTATAATAAGCATAGCAAAGCTTTAGAGCCAAAAAAAAGTGTGACCTCAAGTAAATTACTTAATCTGAGTCTTATTTGTCCATTTACGAAAGAAGGATTTTTTTTAAGTGTTTAATTTTACTGAGTTTTCACAAGTATAAACTGAAATGACAAATGTAAAGAGTCTGGCATAACATCTGATATATGAAAGATACTCAACAAATGTTATTAGTTTGTGCTAAAAGGTCAACAGACCAGCTGACCTGCCTTTCCTTTTTCTCTAAAAAAATCTTCCCAACAAAGAGTTTTGCAGTGATACGCTTACCTGCACGACCCTAAATCATATTAGATAACTGAAGTTTTAATTTCTATAATCCAAGAAGTTTCCAGAAATCCCAATGGAATGAGATTTATTCTGCAAAATCCAAGCACACCTACAAATCTATTCCCTATTCTGACTGAGCCATAATCCTAAAATCCTAACTATTCAAGTCTCCAGAATTATATAAATGTCCCCACTTTATCCTCAAGCCCCCAAAGCCGTCCATAACTACTTTTTCTAAAACCTAGAGCCTGGGATTCATGTCATGCTTAGATCCATGTTTTGCTTAGTTCATAATCAGAACTATGGGCTACAATAAATACTATGTCCCATAACTAGGAATCATATGAATAGGGGCTAAGGATGTCAGAGGTTCCCCTGAATATCCCTGGGATAAATATTAGGGGGTTAAGGACATACTTGGAGGGGCAAAAAACCATGAAATCACTATTTAATAATTGTTTTACTTCTCATAGTAAAATATGGGAAACACAAAGAGCTCCTATTGTCTAGTATTCCCATAGAAAGAATGAATCCATGCAATAAGGGAGGAGAATGTAACTTCTGAAAGCTCCTCTATTTAGAAATCAAGTGTGGGGTTTTTTAATGTTTTACTAGAAATTATGGAAAGATTTATTCTTTTGCACTCAAAAGAAGGAAACATAAGTAGCAATTTGATAACACCATAGATTCATAAATTATGTTTAAAACAAATACCCCTGCAACTGAAACAGTTACTCACTTTTTGTCAAAGGAATGTTAAAGGCTGTTGGTAAAACTCAGCTGCATCCAAATCCCTTCCTAGGCAAGCTGTGTTAGCTCTGGGGCCCAGGACTGCTGGAACTATCAAAGATACCACCTTTCACAGAGGATGCAAAGGACTGCAATGGCACTGCATTTGATGAGGGACTCAACGGAGAGTGAAAACCTCTGAATGGTAACAGTATCTTCACAAAATATATATAGGTGAAAAAAAGAAGACAGAGAATGCACAAATCCAGAAAGGATCCAGGATTCTGGATTCAGATGATGACTGTTACATTTTTATGGCATTTTTCCAAACGTTGGTGGCCTAGACCTTTTGTTTTTGGTGGAATATACATGGAAAAAGAAGACAGTCTCCAGTTCTTACTTGGTGAGATGTCAGAGCAGAGATCCAAAAATAATAATAAAAGCAGGGTTCTTAAAAGTGAACCCTGAAGAGATGAACTAAATAAACCCTCCCCACAAAGGAAGACAGCAAGGAGTCATTCTCAAGAGACACAATAAAACATAAGGTCATGGGAAAGCTGAAAATATACTGGAAAAATATATCAGGTGTGTAGGAAGTACCCAGTATTCACTAGAAGAACTCAGAGGACTCGATGTATGCTATGCTTATGGCTGAGATTTATTACAGTGAAAGGATACAAAGTAAAATCAGCAAAGGGAAAAGGCACATGGGGCAAAGTCCAAAGAAAGCCAGGCACAAGTTCCTAAGAGTCCTTTCCTAGTAGAGTCATACAGGACATGCTCAATTCCCACGGCAGTGAATTCCTTGGTAGACACATGTGAAATGCTGTCTACCAAGGAAGTTCAGTAAAGACTCAGTACCTGGGGACTAGGCTGGGACTGGTTATCTCCATATTAATACACAGAGTCAATGAAATTCCAATCAAATATATAGAGAAATTTTTTTGAGTGAACTTAACAATACGATTCTAAAATTTATGCAAAATATCAAAAGGCCAATAATAGGCTAAATATTCCAGAAGAGGAAGGAAAACAAGGCCAGGGAAATTGTTTAATCAATTAAGTAGAATTAGTTAAAACCTACAGCAATTAAGAAGGTAATGACCAGTAAGGATGGTCATCCAAAAACAATAGATGCGGGTGTGAAGAAAAGGTGGCGCTTCTACGCTGTTGTGGGGAGTGGAAACTAGTCCAACCTCTATGGAAAATAGTATGGTGATACCAAAAGGAACTAGAAATTAACCTTCCATATAATCCAGCAATCCCCTTCCTGGGAATACACCTGGGGGAATACCAATTGTTCTACAAAAAAGACACCTGCACATGGAAGTTTATTGCCACACTATTCACAACAGCAAAAACATGGAACCAACTCTACTTCATATCAAAAGTAGACTGAATAAAGAAAATGTGGTACATATACACGATGGAATATTACGCAGCTATAAAGAAACACAAAATCGTGGACTTTGCAGCAAATTGGATGGAGTTGGAAACAGTCGATCTTAGCTATCTATCACAGAAACAAAGAACCAAATGCCACATGTTCTCACTCCTAAATGGGACGTGCACATTAATCACAATAGCACAAGGAAGGGATCAGCAATCATGGGACACTGCCAGGGAGGGAGGAAGGGTGTGGGGCACTTAACACAACGTTACCTGATCCTAAACCAGAGGATGTGAAGACCAGTTGGAGGCCCAAACTTCACATGCACATACATTATTTATGTGCCTAATCTTGACTTTATCCCACGTCTTTATAATAAAGTAAAAAAAGAGAGAAGAAAAAGAAGGACAGTATTTGCACAGAGATATACAAATTCACGATCAGAATAGAGAGTCCAGAAAGAGTACCAATACACAGAGAATTGTGACTTAAGACATAGTTGATGTCACAGCTTATTTTAAATGATGATCGCTTTAATAAATGATGTTGGAATAGTAGGTTTTCCATATGAAAAAATATAATTTAAGTATTAGCTCTCACCAAATACAAAAATCAATTTCAGATAGATTAAGTCTTTAGATGTAGAAGGTAAAGCTCTCCAACCCTTAAAAGAAAATACAGGAAAATATCTATTAAGATTTCAGAATAGTGAAGGTTTCTTATGTAACATGCAAAAAGCACAATTATTTAAAAATATAATCCTTCATGGTAAATCAAGAACCATTATTCATCAAAAAACCAAAAGAGAGTAAAATGTTAAGCATCGATAAATGGGACAGATTGCAGAACATTTAACCAACAGAATATTAGTAAGGAGCAGAGGGAGGGGAATCCTATTTGAACCTATTTATAATCCATTTTATAGTATAGTATCTATAAGAAAAGGATTGGCAGTAGTTGGAAACTGCCAGGGGAGGACAGAGGATGGGATTGGCAGTAGTGAGAAACTGCCAGGGGATGGGAAGGCACACTTCATCAACAAGGGTACCTGCACATAATGAACATTTGTATACCTAACCCTGAATTGAACTCCACGTATTTAAAATAAAACAGTTAAAGAAAATGCAAAAACTACAAATTAACTATGAATTTCAAAAATAAATAAATAAAATAAAATAAATCTATTTTAAAATCCCATAGAAAAACTGGTTAAAGCACAAATAAAAATGCAACCAAAGAAAATGCCAGTGGCCAATTAGCATATGAAAATGATCAAGAAAATGTAAATTAAAATGATGAGATATTATTTTATAGCCATTGGATTGGGGGTGAAAATAGTGTGATAATATCAAGCTCTTCTGAGATCATGGATTTACAGGTAGTTTGATATGCTGCTGGAAGGCCCCATCACTTGGAAAATTTGGGGCATTATGTAGTTAAGTTGAAAATATACATTCCTTATGACCCAAAATCCACTCCCAGTAAAACATTTCAACAATTCCATCTGGAAACACACACATGAATGTTCACAGTAACACTGTTAAAATAGCCATACCAAAAGAAACAAAATCTGTTGACAATTAAATGTATGAACAATGAATGTGGTATACCCTCACAAAGAAATACTCTACAGCAGAGTAAATGGGCATAGTATGGCTATGCACATCATAATGTTAACTGAAATGAGCAATTCACGTGAGAACTTGCACCATATATTCCATTTACACAGACCAAAACGAAAAGTTACATAAGCTTTAGAGGCATTTATATACACATTGCCATCATGAATAAGAGCAGGGAATCATTTGTTACCTTGGGTTGGGGAGGAGAGGAAGAGGAAGAGAGCAGAATCATAGAGACAAGTAGCAGGGCTTCAAATTATGTAATGTTCTTATGTTCTGGGAGCAATGGTGCCTCGGAGAAATAGCAAGCACGACCTAGCATCTGGAAGACTAAACACAGCAAAGAGAAATAGGGAATAAAGTCATAGCGAGAGGCAAGAGCATGGTTTTGCAAAGCCTTGAAAACCAGGAGAAGTGTTAGATACATCTCAAGTATTGAAGAAAGCCTCTGAGAGGTTTTGAGTGGGAGTAGTGTGATGTGGGGTTTGTTTTTTGAACACTCACTCGGGCCATATGGCCATATGTGAAATATAACCACATAGGAGCAAGAGGGAATACTGGAGGCCAGGCAGGAGACTATTTCAGTAAGATAGACAGGACATAAGAGGCAGAGACCAGAATGGTGGTGGAGGTAGTAGGCTGAGGTGAGTGGATTGCCTGAGCCCACGGGTTCGAGACCCGCCTGGGCAACGAGACCTCATCTCTACAATAAATCAAAAAATCAGCTGGGCGTGGTAGCGCATGCCTGTAATTCTGGCTACTCGGAAGGCTGAGGCAGAAGGATTGCCGGAGCCCAGCAGGTCAAGGCTGCCGTGGCCAGAAGCGGGGCCACTGCACTCCAGTCTACGCGACAGAGTGAGACTCCAACTCAAAAAAAAAAAATGATCAAGTTTGAGGATTTATTTGAATGTAGAGAATTTGCTTATCATAGGAGTTGTGCCAATCTTGAAAATTCAGAATAAAGATTACCTTTGGGGTTTTGAGCAAAGTAACTAAATGAATGAGTATGCCACTTATTGATGGGGTGGGTGGGTGAAAATCAAGAATCCAGTTTAAGAAATGCTACCTTGAGACACGCATTAGACAACCCAGTAGAAATGTTGTGTATGCAGTTGAATATATGAGTCTAGATCTGAGAGGGGAGGTCAGGATATATACTATATGTCACTGACACTATGATACACTTTTTTCTATTTTAACATTTTGAAATAAGGATGTGTCTTATTTCATGTTATGAGAATTAGCAATTCTTTTATTCTTCTTTGTAGTATATAAAATAACAGTGCCTCAGAATTCAATTTCAGAATCAGTGTCTTTGCTTTTTTGGATTATACAACACTTGGGAGATGTCAGTATAAGGATGGCATTAAAGCCATGAAACTGACCAGGTGCAGTGACTCATATCTGTAAATTCAGTACTTTAGGAAGTCAAGTCAGGAGGATCACTTGAGACCAGAAGTTCAAGACCTGCCTGGACAACATAGCTAGATCCCATCTCTATTAAAAATAGAATAAAATAAAATTAGCCAGGAATAGTGGCACATGCCTGTAGTCCCAGCTCCTTGGAAGGCTGAAGAGGGAGGATCACTTGAGCCCAGGAGCTCAAGTTTGCAGTGAGCTTTGATCAAGTCACTGCACTTCAGTCTGGGCAACAGCACCAAGCCGTGTCTTCAAAAAGAAAAAAAAGAATATTAAAACGGTGAGATCACCTTGGAAATAAGTATCAGCGGAGAGAAAGAAATGGGGTGAAGGATGAGGTGGTGAGACAGAGCCCTGGGGCACTTAGAGGCCTGGAAAAGGAGGAGAGACTGGATAAAAAAGGGTGACCAGGGAATCAGGAAAACAATAGGAGTCAGTGGTGTCTTGGAAATAAAGGAATTATTTCAAAAAGGAGAGGACATGTTCTATTGTGTCGAATGCTGCTGGGATAGATAAAAAGCAGTGAAGACTGGGAATGAAGAAGAAAGACTAAGATACTAGAACCCGCGTGAAGAGTGCTTCAGAAGAATAGCAGGGACAGAAGCCCGACTGGGGTGCATAAAAGAAAAGGAAAAGAAAGCCATCAGAGCCAATGGTGTCCTAACATCATGTAGTACACTTATTGTGTTTTTATTTTCTTATCCCAACTAGAATAGAAGCTTCCTCAAGGTGAGGATCTCTATTTTGGTGGTTTATATCCCAAGAGCCTAAAATAGTGTCAGATGCTCCGTAAATATTTGTTGACTTGAACTTACTGTTTCCAGGACTTTTGCTATAAAATAGAGCAGAGAAATGGAGTAATAGCTGAATTTGATGGTCTTTTATGTAGAGAAAAAGTGGCATTCTGGTAGCTTTCTACCACAGAACACAAACTAGCAAATAGAAGTTATTGTAGGGCAGATCTGAGCTCAAAATAAGCAAGAAGAAAGAAGTAACTTGATTCTTAAAATATCCCAACACAGAGGAGGCTGCCTTTTGCAGGAGGGTAGTAAGTGTACTATCACTGGCTTAAACAGATAATAAGTTACAAAGCAGTACCAGAAAGTGCTGGATTTTTAGAGAGGATGAGGGATTTGTTGGACAGAAGGTTGAACTGAAATGCCTTTTAACTTTAAGAATTTTCTTTTTAAGATTCACTGCAATTTTTAAATCACAGATTCATCTCATCCTCTCACCTGGGGCATTCTGAGCCATCATTCTCTAGTGGGGAATGCAAATGTATAAAATTAAAGTCAGAGCAAAATATAATTTAAAAGGTAACTTGTATATGAAAAATAATTGTGTGGATTTCAACACCAATTTTATTTATTTATGCACAATTGCATTATTGCACTAACATACATAATTGAGAGGTTTTTTAAATAATAAAAGAGAACATTTAGTTATATTAAGAAATAGTCCAATTGCATCTGTTTGTAATATCTCCCAACGTTTATTGCATGAGTATCATACCTATTTTAGAGACAAATCAACTCTATTATTAAAAAAAAAAAAAGACTTTTGCCACTATTCCAGGACTTCATTGAGTAAGTGGCAAAATCCCGGAATGAAACTACAATACTAATTTATTTAGTCCTGAGTCTGAAGCAGTCAGAATAAGTTCAATGAATTATTGGTTAGATTTTAAGTGTTTAGTAATATCTCATAACTTTTTCTTAACTATTATTAAATAGCATTAATTCTCTAAGACACCATTTAAACAAAATGAAACTTTTCACATTATTAATGTAAAGTACAGTGAAAGTTATCAAATTGTCCTTGGATTTTGAAATATGTCCTATAGCGTGTTGTAGCCAATCTGTTCAGAAATCCTTCTGCCGAATTTTTCTCTGCAGGCTGGCTGCAGAGCCAGGAATAGGTTAATGAAATGCATGCATGGAATGAAAAAACAAATTATAAGCGGTAATTCAGCCACTAAACCTTCACAAGGCTGGGGGGAAATAGGAAAATAAAGCTAATCTTATTTCATTTTACTTAACATACTCAAAATGTCACCACATAAATCCTATTTTCTGTTTCCATAAAGAATCTGTGTTAGAACTATTGTTTATTAAAAGTTCTGCTGCCATATGGATAACTTAAAAAAATTCCCTCAAACCCTGTACTATGTGCAAATATCCAGCAGTTTTACATTCATGGTTTAAATTTTTAATTTAAATTCCCTTCATTTCCTCGCAAATCAACTTGATGCACTATGTAAAGGAACTATGTAAATATCAAGACCTTGAACTTTGGTACAAGAACTTCCCTCAAAATATATTTATATGAACCACAAACAATTCAGAAAATTTTTTCTGCTGAAATTGTGCTTCCAGCTAACAGTATTTTGTTCTTTAGAATTTCTGTGAAACCACATTGCCCGTCTTAGATTTTTAGCCCAGTGGATTAATAATGCACTATAAAATTTGAAGGTTCCATCATAAAATAAATTTGGAATTCAATATGCAGGTTTCTATATTAAAATACACTGGGATGTATTAAGGAAATAAATTAAAGTATATCATCCATAATTCTAAATACATAAACATGCAATGTAGAGACACCTAGCTAACAACAATGCCACATCCAAACGAGTACTAAAAGTCAGCATGCATAAAGTTGCAAAAAACTCTGCAGTATTTGCGATTTTAACAGAGTGTGTGCCTTTTATTTAGAGCAAAATAAGAACTTTTAGAAAAAAAGCATCAAAATGATCAATAACAATTCTACAGAAATATAATAGAGATCTAAGTCACTGATAACACATCATCATCTAAAATAGATTTCCTCTTTAGAAATATATTCTTTTCCTTTCTTAGTGGATTAGTAAGTCAAACTCATAAAATCTCTGCAGTGGCCTTTCATTTTCATCTTAAATTTTAAGTAATGACGTCATTATTATCTTTCGTCTAAATCTAAGGTTATTATATGATAAGGCAGATCTTGTTTCTGTGTCTATTTAAAATTTCAGATAGAATCAACTTAAAATGTAAATTAATTTATTTAAAAACATTCTTGCAAATGTGCCTTCTAATATTTGTACTGTAAAGTGTAAACCCTTTAATGTGTACAACTTCCAACAACAAAACACACACACACACACAAAGTTTTGAAAAATACCTTAGTTATGTCAGATTTCTTGAGAGCCTTCCACAGAGGGCTCCAGATTCCTATCAAAAAGTTTAAAGAGTATTTTAGCCGTAGGAACTGTGTTACTAACATCCCTATAACTCAATGAAAGACAATGGCCATACTGTACAAAAAAATTCCAGTCGTCTTTATTTTCATGTTAAATAATTCTACTGTGTGTAGCCTAAGAAGTTTTCTTTTTTTTTTTTTTTTTAAAGATGTGGGGTACAATTCAGGGCTAGGTATACAAGTGGTCATCGTACAGGTAAGAAGTTTATTTTTAAACTTCTGAGGAGAGAAGAATAAGTTTGCAGACCATTTCCAGAAAAAAAAATTCTTAACACAAGTCACATAGATGGACTTTTGGAAAGTTAGTTTTAAGTTTGTCTACTGTGCTGCTAAGCACCTTTGTATTTTAATAAGCAAGTGTATATAATGGAAAAAAAAAACTGTCCACAGCAGTAATCAAAGTACCCTTTGGTAGCTGTATTGTATCAAATGTAGAGTTTATGTAAAGGACTACTAGGCTTTCAAAAATTGTGACTAGAATTCTAAAGAGAGGCCAAAGAGCACTTACCTCTACATGTAAACCCAAGGCAAATTCTAAGAAAAGGCTAAAGATAGCTTCTACCTGTAAACCATAATTTGAAACTGATTTCCCATTTATGCAAAAGAAAAAAAATTTTTAAATATTGTTTTTGAATGCCTCACTTCCAAACAGGGTCATGTCAGGTTTGGGGAGCAGGGAAGTAGAGGCCATGATGAGGAACCGTAAAAACTGGCTTACCTGACTTTGCTAACTCCTGGTATTTGAGCCTTGTGTTGAAAAAAGTAACAATAATGCAATTCCATTGTATTTGTGTACACCAAATTTTTAAATTCAGGTTTTTAAAAAGTCAAGCCAAATTATGTTTCTACCCTTAAAACTGTCATGACATATTTAAAGCTAGCAACCTTAAACATCACATACAAGCCGGGCTCGGTGGCTCAGCCTGTAATCCCATGCCTTTGGGAGGCTGAGGTGAGTGGATTGCCTGAACCCGCGGGTTCAAGACCCGCCTGGGCAGCGAGACCTCATCTCTACAATAAATCAAAAAAAAAAAAAATCAGCTGGGCATGGTAGTGCATGCCTGTAATTCCGGCTACTTGGAAGGCTGAGGCGGAAGGATCGCCGGAGCCCAGCAGGCGAGGCTGCGGTGGCCGGGAGCAGCCACTGCACTCCAGTCTGGGCGACAGAGTGAGACTCCAACTCAAAAAAAAAAAAAAAATCACATACAGTTGACGACCCTTAATTATCCAAAATTGCCATGTGCTATTTTTTCATATGCAAAACTCCCCTTTTTGCCACCTATATACCAAGCGGTACTTGTTAAAATGGGTCTAAGTATCTGTTATAAACAATTAGGATGTTGAGATGAACACTTGATAAAAAAATAAATCAGATTAAGTTTTGTTTTGGGGGACTGTGGGGGTTGGTTTCTTGTTTTTTTAATACAAATAATTGACTACTGAAGTAAACCACAAACTGAAAAACAGAAATCACCCATGCATCATTATTCACCTCACAGCTAATCTTTGTTCTTCCTAATTTATTTCTTTTCTGCCAGTAATACAATCCATGAATCTTTAAGGGAGTTAACCTTTAAGGAAAGTATTGTTGTCTTTGTCCAGAATTTCTAACATAGAATAAGGGGGAAATGGAATTTGGAGTCAGATAACCTGCAACTGAACCCTGGTTAGGTAACAGAAGTAATCACTAAATTTCTAAAAGGTTAAGTCTCTTATCTGTAAAATAGGCCCAGCTCCACCCACCTCCCAGCAGGAGCATGAAAGTTAAATGAGGTAGTATTCTGCAGGGCAAATAATGGGCAATCAATAACTTTTTTACTTCCTTTAAATATATAAGAATAATCTAATAGATGCTTTATTTTTCTCTTATTTTAAGTAGCATCTAAGAAAGAAGTAAAAAAAGAAATCTTAAGTCACATTATAGTTTATAACAAGTAAAACGCACCACCTTACTGTAGAAACTTCAAGGAAAGAGGAAATAGATTTATCCATTGTTCTGGCTGAAAAGATGCATCTGGATGGCTCAAGGGACTTGAGGTCTAATTTCTCCCAGTTTTCTCACCTTGTACATTTTATTTTTATACTATAGTCCTATTACCATATTTTCTGCATCCTATTCACATATTTTCTATAGCTCATTACTCCTGAAAACAAATGAGAATTTGTTTTCAAATTTCAGCCAACCTACAGAACTGAGTGAGATACTCAAAGTCTAAATACAATGGATGACTGGACTTTGAGCCATATTTATTTTCTTAATTATTTCTAAATAAGTTATAAAGTATTAATGATTTATCCAAAAAACTTTATAAGATCTACTTATCAATCCAAAATTATTATACTTAAAATTAGTTATATTTTTTCCTCTTTCAGTCACAGTTATATATATTTTAAATAGTCATTTCAAAAATACGTGAATGCCAAAATTAAAATAACTTAGTCAAAATTGTCACCAAAAAATTATATATGTGTGTGTGTGTGTGTGTGTGTGTGTGTGTGTGTGTGTGTGTATGAATATATATTCAGCAGCTGTATAATCTGAGTATGTATTTCTTTTAGGAAGCCTTCAGCCTCAAGGCATTCCTTTTAAACTCTTTTTAAGATATTTCCATAATTGTGTTCCTACAATGTGTCACAAGAAAAATATGAATTTCCATGATCTAAATTGGTCATAATATCTCTAAGTTTGAGCAACTTTTCACAATGTATGTCGTTAATCACTAAAAAAAAAAGCCAACTTAATTACAAATGATCAACAAAACCATTTATACACATATTTGTCTTCACATTAGTGTTAAAGGCCTTTATCAAAACATTTTGAAAATGTATTTTCTCTGTGGCTTGTATGTCATATCACAGAATGATTTTCTTTCATTTCTTAGAATTCTGTTTTTACAAAGAAGATGTAAACCTTCTTCCCAAAATTAATTGTTTTGATTAAAATAAATTATTAGTCTTAAAAAAAGACATCAGTGGGAAAAACCATTTAGAATCCTTAATATACATTAGCTATATTAAATATTCCTTATATATAATGTATTTTCTTCCTGTGAATATTGACTTTTTAAAGTAAACAGAAAAAGCGTAGGTTTGATTTAGTACAAGGTAAACCATCCTTGCTTTATTCTTAAAAGGCAAATGAAAATGAATGTTTTATAATTATTCACTTGTTCCCACCCTTAACATAAAAAAATTAAAGTGTGTAAATTTATTTTAGTAGGTGATAGGTAAAGACATGTCAAAAGAGTACAAATGGTGGTGTTTTCATTTGAAAATGTAAATAAGAATATTCAACTCCTAATTTTTTATTATAAATTGTTTTTAAATGTCTATTTTCTCTCTGAATTCAAAATGATTGACTTGGGCACAATATTAAGTAAAAATAAAAATAAAACAGTCCTCCAGCCCGAAAGACTCTTGAATAAAAAGAAAATTATTTTTGGATTTCCCTCTTGATCAGATATAAAATATTCTGAAACGCCACCTCTATAATTTGATAAAAAGCTTGATATCTGCAAATGAAAATAGGACTCAGCACTTTCATTTTTCTGTCTCTGAAGGAACTTGGGTAAACTGATTTTTTTTTTAATGAAAATCTCAGGCATAAAGGTGGCAGTAATGAAGCAAGCTTAAATATGTGCTGACCTTTGAAATGAACTGCAATCCGCGTTGTTTGGCCAGGGATCTGA
This sequence comes from Cephalopachus bancanus, assembly GCA_027257055.1. Taxonomy (NCBI): domain Eukaryota; kingdom Metazoa; phylum Chordata; class Mammalia; order Primates; family Tarsiidae; genus Cephalopachus; species Cephalopachus bancanus. The sequence continues at coordinate 8,043,579 of JAPVLO010000005.1, read as the reverse complement.
CTGTGTTACTGTCTCCATCTATTGCTTGCATGAAAGATGTGGGGGTTGGAGCCGCTCTGCTCTCTGGTGGATGTTGACAGCATGGCTGCAAACACAGCAGCACCGAAAGAGACAGCTACATACCACGGATCGGAAAAATTAACCACACAGCTGTCACAGATAGAACTACAGAGGTGATATATATTTTCTTAAAAGCTCGCTAGCGAAACAAATGATAAACATGTCTCTGTTTTCTAAAAGCACTATATTTTGTGTTAAGAAGTGCATTGCTCTTAGGAAGAGGATGTGAATTGGCCATATATAAAATTAAATAAGTGATTTGAGAAATCAATAAAAATCTCAGCTAGTTTTCTTAGTGCATGCACACAGAGAAAAAAATACTGCCTTAAGAATCACACTTTTTGAATTAAATAATAGTGGGATTTTAAATAGAGTGACATTTCCTCTTTATTATTGTTATTATTATTATGCTTAGGATACACACTTCATAGATAATCAGCTTATGCAGTATTGAAACATATTTCTTTTTTTATTCCTAGAGGTTCCAAGAAACTTCAAAATATTGTCTAGCACAATCTCCTTTAGTGGTGGACCATCTAAGCATCTGTTACCTCGGTTTTGTCAGCTATTAGTTAGGCTGTCTCTGGAAACCTTGGTTTTTTAAAAAATGAGAAAATGTACACAAAACACTTTAAATAACAATAATACTACCACAAGTTGCAATATCACAACTAAGTGAAGTCTGCACTCTCTTTTGCATAACCTGTAAGTGCTTTTAGGTGAAAATGGAATTCCTCATACATCTCCTTGTTCTAGTTTAGCCTAAATGTAGTCATCAACTCAACAGCACTGAGATCTCACGTTGTATTCAGTAACAAGGCGTGTTGGAAATATGGCCCTTACAGTCAAAGATTATATAGTTTTTGAAGAGAAGGGTATGTAGGCAAAAAATTTAAAATGACAAGTCAATAGTCACCAAATATTGGAGCATGTGGTATAGTTGCATTGATATGATAGAATCAAATGCCAATATTGGAATGATCCTGAATAACCATTTTTCACTAATATTTTGTTTTCACTTGGATCACTCATTCCAATCTCTTAATAATAACAACAAAAATACAGAACTTTAAAATAAGATTTTCTTGTGGTAGAAATATAAAACTGAAGTATTTGGGGAGAAATGATTCTTAAAATTAGCCATAGTAAAGGAAAAATTATATATATATACATATATATATGTATATATATATTTCCAAGTCCCTGGTCTAGCAATTTTTAACTTCAATAAAAAGAACTGTTTCTATTCAGTAATAACCAGAGATTTTGATTGAGTTATACCTCCTAGAGGGAAAAATTATGAGAAACCTGGATATAAAAATACTGATTTCTTTATGGTGTGGGAAAAAAATGTGTTTGGGGGAATTCTAAGGTACATAGAATTTGGAAACTATTGATAACATTTCCTCTCTCATTCAGTAAATTTTGGATTTCCAATTTATATCCCAGAAGTCACATCCTCTAAATGAGTAAATAATATAGGCGTGACTTTTTTAAAAAAGTGCCTTGTTGTACCTAAGTGCACTGCAGGACATCTGGCACATTTCATTCTGAAATGATGTTTATCCACAGAAATGCCATCAGTGGAAGATGTATTGAAAAGCTGAAGGTCTATTAAGGGAGTATGGGACAGCTGCATACATTCTGTAATCTGTATAAGGCCATGGAAATGACACAGCAATACCCCATCTGTGGCTTTGGTTTACAGAGCTTTGAATAAAAATTCAAGATCAAATTTCACTTGTTAAAGGAAACAAGAATGTTAAAAGAACGCTGGTATTAATGGTTTCAAATATAAATGTCTGTCAATGTTACCTTTCTTCTTAATATAAAATATTTTGCGGGATTTCTATACCATTAATAAATATTAATATTATATATTCACCCCTTAATGCTGTCTGAAAAACTGCTTGTAGAGGACTACAATTTGCACTTTTATAATTTAGGCCATTTGTGAATAGGCTTAAAACTCGCAGAAGAGCTAGGAAAGGGTAGGGCAGATGTTCAAACTTCCCTATTTGGCCCTGCCAAGTCCTTCATTCTGGACCTACAATACCCAGCCTATTCAAAACTCAATGTCTCTTAATAGAGATTACTAATCAAGCTGATTTATGTGGTAGTTTAGGAGGTGGGGGTCATTCTTTTTTTAGTGGTGTTGTTTCTAAAGAAAGTTTAATGCTCACAAAAGCCTCAGATTGACAGCTCCACAAAATGGAAATTCACAGAACAGAAGTATCACATGCTAGGGGGATATAGCCGCCCCTTATGCTAACCTGCCAATTCACAATATCAACCTGCAAGGATCTGCCACCAAATTCAAGAGATTAATTCAGTCCCTGTGCCCGTTCAGTCCTTTGCCAATAAGGAGGCCAATTAGTTTCAACTACACTGGTTAGTTTACTTCTGCCTTTATTTTTTTCTAATGGGGGCATTTTCTCTCCATCATTTGGATGATTTTGACCCCTATTGCAGGTTACTATGAAATGGCTGTCAATCACTTTAAACCATAGCCCTAATGTGAACCAAGACCTGAGGTGAAAAGTTCAATCATTAGCTATTGAAACCATCCAGCTCCCCATTGCAGTGGGTTTTGTACTGCTCGTAGGAAAACAATAATGGAAATAATAATGTTAATAAGTTTCAAATCATATTGCAAATCTCTATCTAAAAATAACAGTCAACCAATTAGCAAGTCTAGTTGGCCTCAGTTAACTTCTAGTCTAAAAATGTCATCAATTCAAAACTGTTATTAATCCATATATACTTTGTTTTGTATATTCACAGGATAAACATATTTCAAAAAAGTTATATTACTGTCAAGAATTAAAATATGCACCATATTGACATATGACTTAAGTTTCGTTTGAGCCTATATTCCTAGAAAATAAATTCTCAATAATGCAGTGTTAAAGTGCGGGGCAAAAAAAAAATTGTTTAAAGTAAAGACATTCTTCTTAAAATTTTAAACATAGCAAATGAAAATATTCTATGCAAATACGATACTACTAACTCTTAACACCTGGACTCAAAGGAGAGCAAGATGAAAGAATAAATAAATTGATGAATAACCTATTATTAGTAGGACAGGTGTGTTTAGGGGTTCTTTTTCCAAAGTAAAAATTGGTGAAATGACATTTTAATTCTTCACTATCATTTATTTCTGAAAAGGAGCTAACAGAATGGATTTTCATAGTAGGAAGGGAAACAAAGAGTCTGAGACATTTGAGGGACGGGTTTTGCATAAGAGGAAGAATCACAGACAAGAGACTGATGCTGAAGGCTTCTGTTGATGACATTTCCTTGGTGAATAAAGCATCTACTATGCCCCCAAGTATCCCACTTGGCACAAGGCTAATGTGACTTGCATATGCCAAAATAGACAATGTCTAAAAAAATGCTGGCAATTCTAGGCAGAAATTGAGACTGAAATAGTTGGAAATATACATATATATGTATGTATATAAGCAATCCATACTTATTGCCACAAATTTAGAAATGTCCAGGCTTATTTATTTATGTTTTCTCTGAAGTGCATATTCAGAGATTCACAACGACTCGAGTTCTCTAGTTTACCCCTAGAGGGCAGTAGAGAAGGAAAGAACATGGTTTGTAGGCTTAAAAGGCGGGAAGTGGGTGGGGGTAGAAATGCTTTAAAAAGCAAACAAATTTATCAACACAACATTTTCAAGGACCACTCCAATGTGTATAAATTCTGAAAAAAGTAATTGGTTTGTTCATAAACCAACAAATGTAATCTTATTTCCACTACAATCTACTACAAACATAGCTATCAATACTTAGAACAACAACATCCAGAAAGCATAGCTCAAAAAGGGTAAACTCCAACCAAAAATCACACAAAGAAAACAAAAAACCAAAAAACCTTGAATTAACATGAATAACATTGTTTTTAAAACTTACTCAAGACTTTATAGTATCTGTATTTATACCTACGCCTCTAAACTTAAAATAACCAATCACAATAACTGACATTGTCAGGAAACAAATTTTTAAAATCTGCTTTTATTTCCAATTATGTGTCTGCATGGCACTTATGCATATATGAAGATTTTAAAACTGTTTATTTTGACTAACTTTGGACTTTTTTTAAAGTTGCAAAAATAATACCAAGAATTCCATATACCTCCACCCAGCTTTCCCAATGTTAACATCTTGTATTTAGTATAGTACTATTATCAAAATGAGATCAACATCTGTACAATAATGTTAACTAAACTACAGACCATATTCAAATTTCTCCAGTTTTTCCGCTAATGTTCTTTTTCAATTCTAGGATCATATCCAGGAGCCAGCATTGCATTTTGTTGTTATTTTTCTTGAGGCTCCTCCAATCTGTAATTTTTCTTCAGTTCTCCCTTGTTTTTTATGGCTTTGACACTTTTTAAGTTGTGAATTTTGGCAAGAATACCACAGAAGGTTATTATGTTCTGTTCAGTCATCATTTCAAGGGATTGGTATTGTCAACATATAACTAATTTTGTTAATAACTGATCACTTGGTTAAGGCAGGTTTCTGAGGTTTTTAAAGCTAGAAACTTAATTATTTTTCTCTGTACACCAAAATACACAGTAGTTTAGATTTATTTAAGAACAAAAACTTTCATACTATCAATCAAAAGTATTACAGCCAATCAAGTCAGTCAGTATTTCTTGAAGAATAGTAAACGCTAAACAACGTGCTAGTTGGGCTTCTTAAGGGGGAAAAAGATATTTTGCTATGTAAATATTATTGTTTTGACTTACCTTTTTTTTTTTTTGTAAGACCCAAAAACACTTCTTCAATATAAGAACAAATATCCCCTCAGATCATTGCATATGTCAATCACCACTCATGGTACCTTTTGGCTGCTTGCTCTCCCAAATCAGTTCAGAACTGTCCAGAACCAGAGAATGGAGAAAAGAGAGCTTCAACTCATGATTTCTCATGTTCTTCTGTGTGACATATTCACAGTAGAATGATCCCAGATAGAGAGAACAATTCAATGGGAAGCATCATCAATTCAAGAAGTTCTCTAACTAAAACTACAATAGTGAGCTGGCTCTAGGAACCCCAAAGCAGCCTTTAGAGATATAAGGGCATCAGTTCTGCCCAATAGATTCTCTAGGCTATGTCAGCAAACATTGTCCCCTCCAGGGTGCTTCCAGTGGAATCACAGTCTTCCAAGTTCCTTCTTGTCCAGTTCTAATGTGCTGTCCACTGGGAAGCATGTCCTGACTTCATACAATCCACATTATAAAGATGCAGTAGCTCCTTTTCTTACAATTTCACCTTACTTTATTCTCTTCTTCTGGCACTTGTTTTTGACAGCCTATATCTTGACTATGCTGTGAGATCTTTAAGGATATGAATATGGGAGATATATATATATATATATTTGTTTCCCCAGTGCCAACAAACAATGTGCCTGGCACCTGTTGATACTGAACAAATGTCTGCCATGACATAAAGCTAGCCATTCTTTGGTTATCTAGGATTCAATCAATTTGGGATACCAAGGAATTCTTTTATCCCTTGTGAATAGGATAATATTGAAAGAAAATCCTATTGAAACAGTCAAATCATCTGAGGCTTCTAAAAAGTAAAGATGAATAACTTTCCACACAATATTTCTTTTAGGTTTTTTTTTCCTTTAAGCTTAATTTTTAAAGTATCACAAAAGCATAAGAGGCTTTGTTTCACTTGAGATTCAATAGAAAATCAAGAATAGAAAGGATAAAAGGCAATACCGCCTTGCTTTAGCCACTAATTATAAAGGTTAAAGAAAAAGATGTCTTCCTTCTCTTATTAAGTATATCAATATACTTCCTTAATCAGGTCAAAATTGGATTGGACACTAAATAGCTGTAGGCACTGTCTCTCTGCTGTGCTCTGGATGTTACGGTTGAGGCACAGGGGAGACGGAGCAAGGAGCCCAGAGAACCCCTGCTCAGAAAAGAGGAGATCGCAAAAGCAGAAATCACAGCAAGGAGAAAAAAGAAGTACTTGGAAGGATTCTACCACTGAAATTGCAGGGTGCAACTCCAGGAGATTGACTGTAACTCCTATTTAACCTACATTTATAGCTATTATGCTTTTCAAATCAGATGTCCAGCTAGGAGAGAGCTACAGTGGACAGTGAGAAATTAATTGATAAGATTTTTATTGTAGACATTTTGTGTGTTTTGTTGTATTGGGGATGAAACAGGAAGGATTAGTGAAAGCCAAAATTCATGGAAGTCCCATTTTTCCTTCCATTTAAATAATCCTGTCTCCAATTTTTTTTTTTTTTTTAGTTGGAGTCTCACTCAGTCACCCAGACTGGAGTGCAGTGGCTGCTCCCGGCCACCTCAGGCTCGATCTGCTGGGCTCCGGCGATCCTTCTGCCTCAGCCTTCTAAGTAGCCGGAATTACAGGCATGCACTACCACGCCCGGCTGATTTTTTTGATTTATTGTAGAGATGAGGTCTGGCTGCCCAGGCGAGTCTCGAACCCGCGGGCTCAGGCAATCCACTCACCTCAGCCTCCCAAAGGCGCGGGATTACAGGCTGAGCCACCGAGCCCGGCCCTATCTCCAATTTTTAACCCAGATGTGACGGAGAACCCATTCTGTGCCAGTCACTGTGCTACACGCTAGGACTACAAAGTAACACATCCCCTGAATTCCAGAGTGCTTACAAATCTCACTAAGAAAACAAACTTCTCCTCTTATACAATGAGCCAGAACTATAAAATATGGACACAAACAGAGAAGTATGAGAAAACAAACAGGAATAACTAACCACTAATGAAGGGATAGCAGATTTATACAGAATAACAAGAAAGGAGAAAAAACCTTGCTATTTCAAGTACCCTCTACTGAAATAACTCTATAAGTCTATTATTTTTAGCATTTTAATTTATAGAATCCAAAAAAAAACAATGGGCACTTTTAATCTTCTGACATACATAACTTTAAGGAAAGGATGAGGCAAGAAAGAGAGCATAGGTAAAGGATACATTAGCCCTCCATTAAAACTTACAACTGCCACCTAACTTCAGTCAGGATGGCCATTATCATCAACTCAAAAAACAACAGATGCTGGAAAGGATGTGGCGAAAAGGGAACACTTCTACACTGTTGGTGGGAGTGTAAACTAGTACAGCCTCTGTGGAAAGCAGTCAGGCAATTCCTAAAAGATCTAAAAATCGACCTTCCATATGACCCCACAATCCCCCTAATGGGAATATACCTGGAGGAACTCAAATCACTCTATGAAAAAGACACCTGCACACACATGTTTATTGCAGCATTGTTCACAATAGCAAAAACATCGAACCAACCATGCTGCCCATCGAAAAAGGACTGGATAAAAAAAAAAATGTGGCACATATACACAGAATATTACGCAGCCATAAAGAAGGACAAAATTATGAACTTCACAGATATTTGGATGGACTTAGAGTCTATAATACTGAGTGATCTATCACAGAAACGAAGAACTGGGTATCACACGCTCTCACGCATAAGTGGACTTTGAACAACTATTGTGCTACTACAAAAAAAGGATTGGCAGTAGTGGAAAACTGCTGGGGCAGGGGCGGGATTGGCAGTAGTGGGAATCTGCCAGGGAAGAGGGGGCAAACCCATCAACAAGGGTACCTGCAATAATGAACACTTGTATACCTAATCCTGAATTGTACCCCACATCTTTAAAATAAAAATGCTTTAAAGGAATAAAAAAAACTTATGACTGTCCCATATTTGTATTTTTAGACCAAAAAACTTCAGGGCAGAGGTCCAGTACAATGTGTGTTAACTTCTCTAAAAGGTTGGCTTCACAACCCCAACACACACAGAGAGCTCACATTTTTGTGGAGATAAATATTGTTCGTATACCAGTAGAGATTTCAGATTCAATTTGGATTGGTTCTCATTTGTCCTTAGAGTTTACCATGTCTAAAACTACACCAACCCTTAGGGGTTATGTCATTAAAATTTATGCAGCATTTTTTTCTTACTTATTTTTGGACTAAACTGCTTAGTATTTTCTCTTCTGTATAAGAGGAAACAGTACAGGATTTGAATCTATATTAAGCCTTCTCAGATCAATGGCAAAATAGTGCAATGTGTCATTGTTATTATTCTTTGGAGTACTGGACTTTTGTTGAATCAGCTTTTGCATTTTAGATTATAAAAACTAAATTATGTATCCTACAATAAATGAGCAACTTATTAAAATTATCACAGATGCATTCATCTTTAAAATCTAATACAGAGGGATAGGTAAATAATTCATAAATTCAAGTTCACTATTCTACACTAAAGTCTTTTCAAGTCAATGTTATGAGTCATTTAAACAATGACAAATGTTAATTTCTGCATTTAAAAATTAGATTAAGCATTTAATTTACATTTATTTAAAGTAACCAAAGTCTTATCATGTCATGTACAATAAACATATATAGCAGCATATTGTTAGCTCAGAATATTGTGTGCTATCCATTTCAATTAATAATATATAAAAACAACTCAAGGAAGAAAAGAAATGACTTGTACAAAAAGCAGTTTTAAGTAACAGTTTAGTGAATAATCAAAAACAATCACATAAAACAAACTAGAATTTAATGGAATTTTATTTATATTATCCTAACTCCACCAAAAAGGTGTCTTGTGAGGAAAAAATAAAATGCAAAGGCAAAATATTGATCATTCTTTTTTATCATTATTTTAAAGATATGGTTCTTGAAGCAAGGAGTTCATTATGCTATAGTCTCCTTACTTGTGAACATGCTTGAAGTTTCTATAATGAAGGGTTTAAAAAAGTAAATAATTAGCGTTTCAAATAGAACTTTCATTTCTGAAAAATGCGGTAAATATTTTTTCCTTATGTCTCCTGTTATGTACATTTGAAAATCCTGGACATGATATATATAAGGCTGTATGCATATACAACTGAAAGGCAACAACGGAAGACTCCTAGGGACCTCAGGACTTCAGGAACAATATGGTAGTGAGTTCCCTGGGTTTTCTTTTTGCTTGAGGGTGATAGAGTTGGAATAGCAAAAATGCAAACAGACACAAACCAAAGCTCCAACAAAAGCCTGTTCTAAGAGAAGAATCAAGAAAGGGGCAAGTCTAGCAAGACAAAATGTGCCGATAATAACCACTCTACTGCAGTCAAACACAACAGAAACTATGGCCCAAACCAGGAAGACACCAAATTGAATGAAAAAAGGCAATCAAAAATGTCAACACTGAGATGACAGAAATATTAGATTACCTGACAAAAATTTTAAAGCAATCTTGATAAAAATGCTCAACAAGCTATTAAAATATGCTTGAAACAAACAAAAAATAGACATTGAAAAAATGAAAAAATGTAATAACTGAAATACAAGAGCTCAGTGGATGGGTTCAACAACAGAATATAAGATTTTCAAAGAGAAGATTCAATGAATCAGAAGATGGAATGATAGAAATTTTCCAAGATGAATGTGTTCGAAGGGGCAGAAAGTGAAACCATGCAGCCACAAACCAAGGAATGCTGATCACCACCAGAAGGTGAAAGAGTCAAGGAACAGATTTTCCCCTACAGCCTCCACAGAAAGCACAAATCTGCCAGTAGTTTGATGTCAATCTAGTGAAACTGATTTCGAACTTCTTGCCTCCAGAACTCTAAGAGAATAAATTTCTGTTGGTTTCAAGCCATCAATGTTATAGTAATTTGTTACAGCAGCCAAAGGAACATAATGCAGCAGAATAGCCATTTTTCTGAAGCGCACATGGAGCATTCTCTGGGAAAGATCATATAGTAGGCCATAAAATGAGCCTCAATAAATTTAAAAGGATGGAACTCATATAAAGAATGATCTCTTTCCACAATGGAATGAAACTAAAAATCATTAACAGAAAGAAATTTTAAAACCTTACAAATATTTGAAAATTAAGGCCAAGTGTGGTGACTCATGCCTGTAATCGCAACATTTTGGGAAGCAGAGGTGAGAGGTTTGCCTGACCAGGGGTCCGAGACCAACCTGTGCAACTTAGCAAGACCTTGTCTCTACAATAAATCAAAAAATTAGCCAGACATGGTGGTGCACTCCCATAGTTCCAGCTACTTGGAAGACTGAGGTGGAAGGATCGCCTAAGCACAGTAGGTTGAAGCTGCAGTGGCCATGAGCATGCCATTGAACTCCAGCCTGGGCGAAAGAGTGACACTCCAACTCAAAAATAATAATAATAATAAATTAAATTAAACTATAGAAAATTAAGCAAACTTCTCCTGAATAACCAATGGGTGAAAGAAAAAATAAAAAAGGAAATCAGAAAATATTTTGAGACGACTGAAAATTAAGACACAACATACCAAAACTTGTGGAAGGCAGCTATGACAGTGCTTAGAGGAAAACTTACAACTGTAAATATAGATATATAAAATCTCAACTCAGTAACCTAACCCTCCCCTTAGAAACACTAGGAAAAGAAGGGTGAAATATACCTAAAGGAAGAAAAATATGGGAAATAATGAATATGGAGTGAAAATTAGCAAAATTAAGAGTCATGACCAAATGGAACTGAAAGTATACAAAACGTGTTCTACAACCACAATGAAATCAAACTAGAACTAAATAGCTGAAACATAATAGGAAAATCTACAAGCATTTTAAACTAAACAACATACCTTTTTTTTTTTTTTCCTTTTTCTTTGTGCTTCCTTTTCGTGGGCTTTTTGCTTAACAACATACTTTTAAATAATCCATGGTTCAAAGAGAAAAATCTCAAGGGGCATAAAAAATGTACTGACTGTAATGAAAATGAAAATATAACATACAAAAATGTGTAGGACAGTTAAAACAGAGCTGAGAGAAGAAAACCTGTAGCATTAAGTACATCCGTTAGAAAAGATGAACAGTCTTAAATCTATAATCTGAGCTCCTGCTTCAAGATCCCAGAAAAGGAGAGCGAAATAAACTCAAAGTAAACAAAAGGGGGAAAAAAAATATAAACAAGAGCAGAAATCAATGAAATGACAAATAATAATAGAGAATATTAGAGAGCTATTTCTTTGAAAAGATAAAACTAGCAAACTTCTGGCAAGACTAACAAAGAAAATAAATAGGTGCAAACCATCACTATAAGGAATGAAATAAAGGCCATCGCTGCAGACTCTAGAGACAAGTTAGACAAGATGGAACATTTCCTTAAAAAACGCAAACTAAGCTGGGCTCGGTGGCTCATCCTGTAATCCCGCGCCTTTGGGAGGCTGAGGTGAGTGGATTACCTGAGCCCGCGGGTTCGAGACCCGCCTGGGCAGCGAGACCTCATCTCTATAATAAATAAAAAAAAATCAGCCGGGCGTGGTAGCGCATGCCTGTAATTCGGCTACTCGGAAGGCTGAGGCGGAAGGATCGCCGGAGCCCAGCAGGCGAGGCTGCGGTGGCCGGGAGTGGCCTCTGCACTCCAGTTTGGGCGACAGAGTGAGACTCCAACTAAAAAAAAAAAACCACAAACTATCACAATTTACCCAATAGGAAATAGGTAAATTGAACGACCCTATAACTATTCTAAAAATTAGATTTACAATTTAAAAACATTCCAAAAAATATCTCCAGGATCAGATGATTTCTCTAGAAAATTCTACCAAATGTTTAAAGAAGAAGTAATATAAATGCTACACAACCTCTTCCAGAAAATAGAAGACGTAACATTTCCCAATTCATTTTTTTTTGAGACCAGTATTAACCTGATACCAAATAGAGAATGACAGTACAAGAAAAGGTACAAACCAATATTTCTCATGAGTACAGATGCAGAAATCCTTCACAAAATACTAGCAAATAGAATTCAGTAATCTAAACAAATTGTACATTATGATCAAGTATGCTTTATTCCAAGAATGCAAAACTGATTCAATATTCAAAAATTAATTACTGCTAGCCACTATATTAAGAATTATATGATCATATTAATTAATGCAGGAAAAGCATTTGACAAAATTAATCATCCATTCATGATTAAAACTCACAAAAAATGGGACTAGAGGGAAATTTCTTCAACTTGATAAAGAGCATATATTTTTAAAATCTAAATTTAAAAAAACATAGCTACATTAAATTTAAAGGTGGACGACTGAATGCTTTCCCCCTGATATCTGGAGCAAGACAAAACTGTTCATTCTCACCACTCCTTTTTTCCATTTTCATTTTAGATTCAAGGGGTACACATGCATGTTTGTTGCATGGACACATTGTATAGTGGAGAGGACTGGGTGGCAGGTGACCCATTCCCCGGATAGTAAATATTGTACCCAACAGGCAGTTTCTGAACACTAACCCTCCCCTCTTTCTACCTCTCCCCAGTTGGTGTCCACAGTTATATTACTCCCATTTATGTGGCCATTTAGCTCCTACATATAAGTGAGTACATGTGGTGCTTGGTCTTCTGTTTCTGAGACAGTTCACTTAGGTTGATTATCTCCAGCTCCAACCATGTTGCTGCAAAATAAATGATTTTATTCTTTTTTATGACCGCATAGCATTCTATGGTGTATATACACCATGTATTCTTTAACTAGTCAATCACTGGCAAGCACTTAAGTTGGTTCTGTGATCTTGCTGTTGTGAATAGTGCTGCAACAAGCATCCAAGTACAGGTATCATTTTTATATATTGATTTATTCTCCTTTGAGAGGATCCCTAGTAGCGGGATTGCCGGGTTGGATGGCAATTCAATTTTTAGTTATTTGAGAAATCTCCAGACTGTTTTTCATAGAGGTTGAACTAGTTTGCAATCCCAAAATGAATGAGTGCTCCCTTTTCTCCACAACCATGCCAACATCTGTTGTTTTTTGACTTTCTAATAAAAGTCATTCTGACTGGTGCAAGATGATTTCTCATTGTGGTTTTCATTTGTATTTCTGCGATGATTATTGATGTTGAGCATTTTTTCATATGTTTGTTGATCACTTGTGTTTTTTCATTTGAGAAATGCCTAATCGTGTCCTTTGCCACTTTTTGATGGGGTTATTTATTTTTTCCATGTTGATTGTTTGAGTTACTTATAGATTCTGGGTATTAGTTCTTTGTCCGAGGCATACTTTGCAAATATTTTCTCCCATTCAGGAGGTTGTCTGTTCACTCTGTTGATTATTTCTTTTTCTGTGAAGAAGTTTTTAGTCTAATTAAGTCTATTTGTCTATTTTTATGTTTCAGGTGCTTTTGGAGTCTTCATCATAAATTCTTTAAGGCCAATGTCCAGAAGAGCATTTTCTAGATTTTCTTCCATGATTTTTGTGCTTTACATCTTACATTTAGGTCTTTAATCAATCTTGAGTTAATTTTTTATATATGGTGAGAGAGAGGGGTCCAGTTTCATTCTACTGCGTATGGCAAATTTTCCCAGCACTATTTATTGAACAGAGTGTCCTTTCTCCACTGTTTATTTTTGTCATCTTTGTCAAAGATCAGTTGGTTATAGGTATGTGGTTTTATCTCTAAGTTCTCTATTCTGTATATAAATCTATTTTCCTATTCTTATAGCACCATGGTGTTTTAGTTAGTATAGCCTTATAGAATAATTTGAAAACAGGCAGTGTGACACCTCTGCTATTGTTATTTTTCTTAGAATTGCCTTTGCCATTGGGCTTTTTTAGGTTCCATATAAACTTCTAAGATGTTTTTCTAGGTCTGTGAAGAATGAAGTTGATATTTTGTTTGAGATTGCATTGAATTTATAGATTTCTTTGGGTAGCATCATTATTTTAACAATATTGATTCTTCTGCTTCATGAACAAGGGATTTTTTTGTGTGTCATCTACAATTTCTTTCATCAGTATTTTGTAGTTCTCCTTGCAAAAATCTTTCACCTCCTTAGGTGTATTCCTAGGGGTTTTTTTGTTTGTTTGTTTGTTTGTTTGCTTGCTTGTTTGTTCATGGTTAGTGTGAATGGAATTGAGCTCTTGAGTTGGTTCCCAGCTTGAGCACTGTTGGTATATAGGAATGCTGCAGATTTTTGGACATTGGTTTTGTATCCTGAGACTTTACTGAAGTTATTTATCAGGTTTAGAAGCTTCTCAGCAGTCTTTAGTATTTTCTTGGTATATATTCATGTCATTTGCAAACAGAGATTTAGCTTTCTCCTTACTGATTTGGAGGGCTTTTATTTCTTTCTCTTGCCAGATTGCTCTTGGTAGGACTTCCAGTACAATGTTGAATAAGAGTGGACATCCTTGACTTTTTCCTGTTTAGAGAAGGAATGCTTTCATCTTTTCCCAATTAAGTATAATGTGCACTGTGGGTTTGTCATATATGGGTCTTATTTTAAGATATGTTCCTTCGATGCCTAGTTTGTTAAAGGTTTTTGTCATGAAAGGATATTAGATTTTATTGAATGCCTTTTCTGCATCTATTGAAATGATCATATGGTCTTTATTTTTGTTTCTGTTTATATGATGGATCATGCATATTGATTTGTGGATATTGAACCATACTTGCATCACTTGAATAAAACCCACTTGGTCATGATGGATAATTTTTTTGATACGGTGTTAAATTTGGTCTGCTAGTAATCTGTTAAGAATTTTTGCACCAGGTGTGGTGGTTCATGCCTGTAATCCCAGCTCTTTGGGAGGCAGAAGTGAGAAGTTTGCCTGATCCCAGGAGTTTGAGATCAGACTGGGCAACTTGGTGAGACCTTGTCTCTACAATAAATCAAAAAATTATCCAAGCATGGTGACATGTATCTGTGGTTCCAGCTACTTGGAAGGCTGAGGTGGAAGTATCACCTGAGCCCAGCAGATTGAGGCTGCCAGTCAGTGCCATGAGTGATCCACTCCACTCCAGCCTGGGTGACATTGAGACTCTGATGCAGAACAAAGAAAAGAAAAGAAAAGAATTTTTGCATCTATATTCATCAGGGAGAATAGACCTGCAGTTTTCTTTTTTGTTGTTGTTGTGTCCTTGGCTGATGTCGAAATCAATGCGATACTGGTTTCATAAAGTGAGTTAGAGTGGAGTCCCTTCTCAATTTTTTGGAATACTTTCAGTAGGACTGGTACCAGCCCTTTTGTCTGTTCAGGGGATCTATTTCTTCCTAGTTCAGTCTTGGGAGATTTCCAGGAATTTATTCACTTCCTCTAAGTTTTCCAGTTTGTTGTCATAGAGCTGCTCATAATAGTCATTGATGATCTTTTTTATTTCTGTGGTGTTGATTTTTAAGTGACCTCTGTCATTTCTGATTGAATTTATTTGAGTCTTGTCTTTTTTCTTGGTTAGTCTACCCAGTGGTACGTTAATTTTGTTTATCCTTTCAAAGGACTGACTTTTTGATTCATTGATCCTTTGTATAAAGTTTTTTGTCTCAATCTCATTTAGTTCTACTCTGATCTTTGTTATTTCTTTTCTTCTACTGGCTTTAGGTTTAGATTGTTCTTGCTTTTCTAGTTCCTTGAGGTACAAGGTTAAGATGTTGATTTCTGATCTTGCTATCTTTTTGATTCAGGAATTAATGTTATAAACTTTCCTCTCAGGAATGCTTTTGCTGTGTCCCAGAAGTTTTGGTATGCTGTGTCACTATTTTCACTTGTTTCATGGTGTTTTTCTTTTTTATTTGTCTTAATTTCATTGTTTAGCCAAGGGTCATTCAAGAGCAAGTCGTTCAGTTTCCATGCAGCAGTATAGTTTTGAGAGCTCCTCTTAGTGTTAATTTATAATTTTCTTCTACTGTGGTCCAAGAAGAAGCTTGGTATAATTTTAATGTTTTTAAATGTACTGAGACTTGCTTCATGGTCAAGCATATGGTCTATTTTGGAGACTACTCTGTGTGGAGATGAGAAGACTGTATACTCTCTAGTTGTGGGGTGAAAAGTTCTGCAGATTTCTGTTAGGCCCTTTTGGTCTATAGTCCAGTTAAATCTAGTGTTTCTTGGTTAAATTTCTGCATCAGTGATCTGCCTAGTGTTGTCAGTGGGGTGTTGAAGTCACTCACTATTACTATATTGCTATTAATATGTTTTCTAAGGTCAAGTAGCATTTGCTTCATGATTTTGGGTGCTCTGGTGTTCCATGCATATGTGTTTAAAATATTTATATCTTCTTGTTGAATTTTACTCTTCCATGCATATGTGTTTAAAATATTTACATCTTCTTGCTGAATTTTACTCTTTATCATTATATAATGCCCTTCTTCATCTTTTTTTTTTTTACTGTTTTTGGTTTAAAGTCTGGGTTATCTTATATGAGGATGACTACTACTACCTGTTTTTGTTTCCATTCACCTGATATATCTTTTGTCACCCATTTACTTTGATTTTTGACTGTCTTTGGCCAAAAAGTGGATCTCCAGTAGGCAGCATAGGGTGGAGTCTTGTTATTGTGGGTTTCTTTGTATTTGTTTTTGTTTTTTGTATCCAATTTGCCACACTGATTCTTTTAAGTGTGACATTTAGACCATTTACATTCAAGGTTAATATTGATATATGAGGTTTTGTTCCTGCCATTGTGTTCTAAGCTAGTTGCCTTGGAGATTCAAATATATAGTTACTTTATAATTCTGTGAGCCTTATACTTATATGATCCTTTCGATAGCAATCGTCATCATTTAGGATTCCTCTGAGCATCTCTTGTAGACCCCGTTAATGGAAACAGATTTCCTTAGTGCCTGTTTGTCAGGAAAAGATTTTATTTCTCTTTTGTTTATGAAGCTTAGTTTGACTGCATATAAAATTCTTGGCTGGCTTTTTTTTTTTCTTTTTTTTTTTTTGGTCTTTAAAAAGATTGAAAATAGTCCCACATTCTCTTCTGACTTATAAAGTTTCTGTTGAGAAGTCTGGTGTTAGTTTAATGTCTTTTTCTTTATAAATAAGTTGGCACTTTTTCTCTTGCTGCTCTTAAGTTTTATTCTTTTACATTGACTTTGGAGAATCTGATAACTATATCCTTTGGTGTGGTTCTTCTTGCAACATATCTTGCAGGAGTTCTTTGGGCTTCTCGTATCTGGATGTCCAGGTCTCTCTCAAGACCAGGGATGTTATCTTGAATTACTTCCTCAAATATGTTCTCCATTCTTTTTGCTTTACCTCCTTCTCCCTCTGGAATGCCAATGATTTGTAGATTTGGTCGTTTTACATATTCACATATTTCTTGTAGGTTTTACTCATTCTTCTTCATTCTTATTTCTTTATTTCTGTCTTACTGGGTTAATTTGAAGGACCTGTCTTCAAGCTCTGAGATTCTTTCTTCCACTTGGTCTAGCCTATTGCTAAAGCTTTGTACTATTTTTTATCTCCATCATTGAGTTTTTTAGTTCCATTTTTTGGTGGTGTCCATCACTCCTTTCATCTCCTGAATTGTTCTGCTAATTTCTTTGTGTTGGTTAACAGGTTTTCTTGCATCTCATTGAGCATCTTTATAATCAGCATTCTGAATCTACCATTTCAGGGATTTTATTTTGTTTAGGGTCTGTTGTTGAAGAGTTGGTGCACATCTTTGGAGGGATAACACTCTTTTTTCATACTTTCAGAATTGTTTCTCTGGTTCTTTCACATCTAAATGAATTATGGTAGCTAATATGTATAAGCTCCTTTAATCTAGATAGCCTGTGTATATAGGCTTTCCTGAGTGTTGGTTGCAACAGCTATGTAGTTGGGTTATGGACTGGCTCATTGCCTCCCATGAGGCTGAGGGGGGAGGTCTTGGGAGGTTTTTCTTGCTCCTCAGTGGTGTATACTGGTATCAGCAAACTACCTTTTGTGTTACATCATTCAGCCTCCAGGCCAGCAGGTAGCATCTATGTGTAAGGCCTATGGGCACAGGCACGTGGATGATTCTTGCTTATGGCAAGATAGTGTCTCTTGTTTCAGCAGTGAACTCTTCTACAAAGGGCACTGTGGTCTGAACTTCCAGTTCAACCCCCAGAAGGGGAGAGCCAGGATGAGTGGGGCCAAACCAGACAGGCCTACTACAGGTCCACCAGTGGCAAGTACAGGCACTAGTTCCAAAGCAAGGTGAGATGCGCAACCTCTAAGTGCCCAGAGGTGCACCTCGGCACACTCTCACCACTGTTACTCAGCACATACTACAAATTATGTGGTAAGAAAAAGAAATAAAGTCACACAGATTAGTAGGAAAGAAATAAAATTGTTTCTAAGTATAGATGATAAGATTATCTACATAGAAAATTCCAAGACATCTACCAAAAAACCCCTAGAATTATTAGAGGAATTTAGCAGTGTCATAAAATATAAGATAAATATGTAAAAATCTACTCTATTTTTATATATTGGTTGTGAGCACATGTACAACAAATTTTTAACAATACCATTTACATCGGTACCAAAAATGGAAATTCTTAGGTATACATCTAAAACTAGTACAAGGAATGCATGTTCTATATATTGATTGTTCAGTGTCAGTATCCTGGTTGTGATACACTTCTTTGGTTTTGCAAAATATTACCACTGAAGAAAACTGGGTTAAGCATAACATGAACCTTCTGTATTACTTCTCACAATTACATGTGAATCTGCAATTGTCGCAAAATAAAAAGTCTAATTTTTAATGGGTATGCAGTAAGCTGGCCCTATACGTTTCTAGACCCTCTTCTCTACACTCCTGCTTGTATTTCTAGAGGAATAGAGACTTTAGCAACTGAAAAAAATCTTAATTTGAGTCTCAGTTCTGACACTCATTTTAAGACTCATCCTGGGACTTCCAGCAAGATGGCAATGGGGCAGCCTGGTCTATGAGACCCTCTGCAAAGGAAAACACAGAGAGTCTCTGGCTCTTTCCCCAGGGGCTGCAGATCTGAACGTTGGCAGCCTGCTCTTCACACGGAGCTCGGCCGTCGCCACCGCTGGGGCATCGCAGTAATCTGGACAGTCACTGCAGCCGCAGACACAGCAGCAGACACAGCAGCCATCGGCGCCACCGTGGCCTCCATGGCAGCC
This sequence comes from Cephalopachus bancanus, assembly GCA_027257055.1. Lineage (NCBI taxonomy): Eukaryota > Metazoa > Chordata > Mammalia > Primates > Tarsiidae > Cephalopachus > Cephalopachus bancanus. The sequence continues at coordinate 8,024,596 of JAPVLO010000005.1, read as the reverse complement.
ATAGCGATCATGCCACCTGTGCCTGAGGCGATCCATGACTTCAGTCCTTGAAGCCCCTGCAGGCAAGATCTGCTGGGATTGCTGCCACCTCTGTTGCCACCTTGATGTCCTGCCAGCCGTGGGTCTCCTCCCATGTGCCCTAAGGCAGGCTTCCATCTCCCGTCTCTGCCTGGCTCCTGTCCGGCTTCACCCCCTCTGGGGCGAACAGCTGAGATAGCACCACCTGCTGGTGCTTCAAGGTAACAACACCAAAATGGGAAAAACAGACACAGGCCAGATTTGAGTGGTGAACTGAGGATGATCTGAACTGTCCTTCACAGCAGGCCAGGAACAACTGACCCCAACTGTGAACTAATTTACCAGCTTGAGAAGACAGCTAGAAATCAGAGCTGAAAGGACATTGGACATAAATGAAAAGTCTCAGAGTGTGCTTGATTGGTTCTGTTAGTTTAATGACTTGATTCTATTCCTATTGTTTTGTTCGTTTTTTTCTCTTCCTTTTCTTCTCTTTTCTCCTCTCTGTAAACCATATCTTTGTATAGAGGAACAGCACACCAATAAGGAGGTTGGTTAGCTTGTGTGTTAGCATCATCGTATGTTTTAATTTTTTTTGTATGGGAGCTGGTTAGTCTGTAGCATTGGTCTATTGTTTTTATCTGTTTCATTTAGGCCTCTCTCTCCATTTGTTGATACACTCATCTGTTTCCCCCCTTACTCCTCTCTTTCTCCATCCTCCCTTCCCCCCACTGTCTGCTCCATTCTCTTCCCTCTGCTAACCTCATTTTATTTCAGGGAGTAAACGTACAGCCCCACTGCACAGACAGAATGTAAAGCAATGGAAAGTGGGTCTCAGATTATCCATACACCTGTTGGTGGATACCAGGACCTGCAGATAGATTTTGAATCACAGCTCCCCCCTTAAGTAAATCTCAAAACTGCAAGAAAGACTAACCCCAACCTACAGTGCAATTCCAGAATTGAACAAAGTAAGAGGGCATACATAAGAAATAGGAGATTGAACAAACAGAGGTAAAAGCAGTCCCTCTACCCCTGAATAACAGAATTAAAGAAGACGGTGACATGGAGGGATGGAAAAAGTAGGGAGGGAAAAAAAACCACACAAATGAAGAAAACCCAAAAGAAGAATATAGATCTCACACAGCCCTGGGAGATCAGACACTGAGAAAACAGACTCTGGAACACAAACAATGAAGAGCCCCAGAATGACTGGTCACATGCAACAAACCCAGACATCAAGACATTAATAGAGAGAATTTTAAAAATTGAGGAGAGACAAGAGGAAAATAGGAAGGAGCTGATGTCAGAAATAACAGCAGTAAAGAATACTGTGATGCAAATAAATAACAAACTAATAAGCATGGAAAGCAGAATTAGCCAAGCAGAAGAAGGAATATTAGAGCTCGAAGACCAAAACACAGAACTAACCCAAACTGTCAAAAGCATAGAAAAGAAGCTCAAAAAGACAGAACAAAACCTTCAAGAGATGAATGATCACTTCAAGAGACCGAACCTAAGAGTAATTGACCTTCCTGAGGCAGAGAGAGAAGCAAAGGCCACACTGGAACAAACATTTCATGAAATCATTCGAGAAAACTTCCCTCATCTCATCAATGATGAAAAAATTCAAACACAAGAGATTCAGAGAACCCCTACAAGACAACAAATGAGAAGACCAGCTCCCAGACACATAATAATTCACCTAAACAAAGTAGATATAAAAGAAAAAATCCTAAAAGCTGAAAGAGAAAAAGGTCAGACTACCTACCAGGGAAGACAAATTAGAATAGCAGCAGATTTATCTACAGAAACGCTCCAGGCTAGGAGAGCTTGGAGCTCTATCTTCAAAGTTCTAAAAGATAAACAATTTAAACCTAGAATAACCTACCCAGCCAAGCTAAGCTTCATCAGTGAGGGAGAATTGAAATATTTCCCAGATATCCAATCCCAAAGAAACTACGCTGCCACCAGACCACCTCTATAAGAACACTTAAGAAAGTATTGAACACAGAAGAAAAGGAAAAAAGAACAACAACGTTCTTCACAAGAGTACAGGAAAAAGATTAAAAACACACATGATCTAACTCTAAAACAAAAGAAAGACAACACACAAACAGGAAGAACAACAACTCTGTAAGAACCTAATGACAGGGATTAACTCTCACATTTCAATAATTAGTTTGAATCTGAATGGACTAAATGCACCGCTGAAAAGACATAGAATGGCAAAATGGATAAAATATTACCAGGCAACAATATATTGCCTTCAAGAGACTCACCTCACTAGAAAGGACACTCACAGACTCAAAGTAAGACAATGGGAAACAAATTTTTAGGCGAATGGAAAACAAAAGAAAGGAGTAGTTGTGATCTTAATCTCAGACAAAATACCCTTTAAGCTATCAAAAATTAAAAAAGATACAGAAGGCCACTACATAATGATAAAAGGTTCAATCCACCAACAAGAAATATCCATCCTAAACATATATGCACTGAACATAGGAGCACCAACTTTCATAGCAATTCCTAGGTAAACTAAAAAAAGACATCAACTCCAATACCATCATAGCTGGGGACTTTAATACCCCACTCACAACCCTAGACAGATCATCAGGACAAAAAAATCAGCAACAAGATCCGAAACCTCAATGTGATTCTTGATCAAATGGACTTAATTGATACCTACAGAATCCCTTCATCCAAAGACCACAGAATACACATTCTACTCATCACCACATGGAACATACTCTAAGATCGACCACATACTTGGCCATAAATCAAGCATAAGCAAATTTAAAAGGACTGAAATTTTACCATGCACCTTCTCAGACCACAGTGGAATAAAAATAAACATTAACACCAACAAGTTCCCCCCAAAACTCACAAAGACATGGACACTAAACACCATGATGCTAAACAACTCCTGGGTCATTGATGAAATAGAAACAGAGATTAAAAGATACCTGGAAACAAAAATGAAGAAACAGCTTACCAAAATCTCTGGGACGCCATGAAAGCTGTAGTAAGAGGAGAATTTATATCCCTACCAACGCACATGAAGACAATGAAAGGATCACAAATTAACAGCCTAATAAGCCACCTAAGGAAGCTGGAAAAGCAAGACCACCAAAACCCTAATTTCAGCAGAAGAACCCAGATCACCAAAATAAAAGCCCAAATCCAGGACATAGAAGACAAAAAGATAATACAAAAAATCAATGAAACAAAAAGCTGGTTCTTCAAAAGGATAGACAAGATCGATGGTCCCCTTGCTAGACTGACCAAGAAAAAGAGAGAGAAAACCCAAATAAACACAATCAGAAACACAAAAGATGAAGTCACATCTGACCCTGAAGAAATACAAAAGATCATTAAAGACTACTATGTACACTTGTATGAAAAGAAACTTGAAAACTTTTCAGAAATGGAGGACTTTCTGTTATCACACAACTTGGCTAGGTTGAAACAAGAAGAAACTGAGACCCTAAATACACCAATAACAATCAATGAAATTGACTACATAATAAGAAAACTACCTACAAAACAAAGTCCTGGACCAGATGGCTTTCCAGCAGAATTCTACAAGACATTTAAGGAGGAGCTTATACCAATCCTACTGAAGGTATTCCAGGCGATTAAGAAAGATGGAACCCTCCCCAAATCATTTTATGAAGCTAACATCACATTGATACTCAAGCCAGGTAAATACCCAACAAAGAAAGAGAACTACAGGCCAATATCTTTGATGAACATAGATGCTAAAATTCTCAACAAGATCCTAGCAAACCGTATTCAACAACACATCTCAAAAATCATCCACCATGACCATGCAGGCTTCATTCCTGGGTTGCAAGCCTGGCTCAACATTCATAAAACCATAAATGTAATTAAATACATCAACAGCTGTCAAAACAAAAATGACATGATTATATCATTACATGCAGAAAAAGCTTTTGATAAAATCCAGCACCCCTTTCTGACAAACACCCTTGAACAGCTAGGTATATGGGGAACATACCTCAAAATAGTAAAAGCCATCTATGAGAAACCCACAGCCAGCATACTCCTAAATGGATAAAAACTGGAACCATTTCCCCTGAAAACTGGAACAAGACAAGGATGCCGACTCTTACCCTTCCTGTTCAATATAGTATTGGAAGTCCTGGCTAGAGCAATCAGAGAAAAGAAGGCAATCAGGGGTCTCCAAATAGGAAAAGAGGAAGTCAAGCTATCTCTCTTTGCAGATGACATGATCAGGTACCTTGAAAGCCCAAGAGAATCTGTCAAAAGCCTCCTTACACTGATAAAGGACTTTGGCAAAGTCTCGGGATATAAAATATATGTACAAAAGACAATCGCATTTCTTTACACCAATAATAAACAGAAACCCAAATAAAAACCACAATTCCATTCACAATAGCCACAAAAAAAAATGAAATACCTTGGTATCTTCCTAACCAGAAATGTGAAAGACCTTCACAATGAAAACTACAAAACACTGCTCAAAGAAATCAAAGATGACACAAACAAGTGGAAAAATATCCCATCATCATGGATAGGAAGAATCAACATTGAACATTACCTAAGGCAATCGACAGAGTTAATGCAATACCCGTCAAATTACTAGCAACATTCTTCTCAGACCTAGAAAAGACAACACAGGAATTCATATGGAAACACAAGCAACCAAGAATAGCTAGAACAAGCCTCAGCAAAAAAAACAAAGCTGGTGGTATCATATTACCAGACTTCAAACTTTACTATAAAGCTACAATAATCAAAACAGCTTGGTATTGGTACAGGAACAGGCATATAGATCAATGGAATAATATTGAGATTCCAGAAGCAAAACCTCAATTTCTCAACCAACTCATCTTCGACAAAGCCTCCACCACCTACCACTGGTGAGAGGAGAACCTATTCAGTAAATGGTGCTGGGAAAACTGGCTGACCACATGCAGAAGATTGAAATAAGACCCCTATCTATCCCCATACACAAAAATTAACTCTAAATGGATCAGAGACCTAAATGTAAAACCTCAAACCATAAGAACCTTAGAAAATGAAGGACATACCCTCATGTAAATTGGAACTGGCATCCAATTCCTGAACAAAACCCAAAACCCACAGGCCATCAGAGATAAGATAGACAAGTGGGACTTCATTAAACTGACAAGCTTCTGCAAAGCCAAAGAAACCATCAAGAGAACAGGGAGACAGCCTACAGACTGGGAAAAAGTATTTGCCAACTCCAGGTCTGACAAAGGCTTAACATCTTGGATCTATAAGGAACTCAAATGTGCTGAAAAGAAAAAAACAAACAACCCCATTATAAAATGGGCAAAAGATATGAACAGACACTTCTCAAAGGAAGACATCCAAGCAGTCAACAGACACATGAAGAAATGTCCAACCTCACTATTCATCAGGGAGATGCAAATCCAAACCACACTGAGATACCACCTAACTCCAGTCAGAATGGCAATTATCACTAACTCAAAAAATAACAATTGCTGGAGAGGGTGTGGCAAAAGGTAGGAGTGCAAACTAGTGCAACCTCTGTGGAAAACAGAATGGTGATTCCTAAAAGCTCTAAATATTGACCTCCCATATGACCCCACAATCCCCCTACTGGGAATATACCCTGAAGAACTTAAATCGCTCTATAGAAAAGATACCTGCACACATATGTTTATCGCAGCATTGTTTACAATAGCAAGAACCTGGAAGCAACCATGCTGCCCATCAAAAGAGGACTGGATTTTTAAAATGTGGTACATATACATGATGGAATACTACGCTGCCATAAAAAAGAACAAAATCATGAATTTCACAGCAACCTGGATGGAACTAGAGTCTATAATACTGAGTGACCTCTCACAGAAACAAAGAACTGATTATTACATGTTCTCACTCATATAGTGGACCTTGAACATCCAACGTAATGCTATAAGAAAATGACTGACAGTGGTGGCAAACTATGGGGGGATGGGAAGGGAGATGGGATTAATGGTAGTAAATATCTGTCTGGGGATGAGGAGACACCTCTTATCAACAAGAGTGCCTGAACGAAGCATATTTGTATACCTAACCCTTAACTGTACCCCACAATATCATAATAAAAAATATTGATCATAAAAAAACTTAAACAAACAAACAAAAAAAAAGACTCATCCTATCTGTAAAATAGGTGTAATAATAATAACAATAACACCGGCCTCAAAGGGTTGATTTTAGAATTAAATGAAATAATACATATAAAATGCTTGGCAGTAAACTTAAATGTACACTTTCCTGATAAGAAAGTGCTTTGCACAGAATAAACCTTCAATAACCAGCAATGATCACATTGATTATGTTGACTATCTTATTTAGGAATCCTCTCCCTCTAATTCCACTACCTATGTTCTTCAGATCATTTTTCTGTCTTCTACTTCACGATGACACTATTTGCTTCCAGCCACTTGTCTGGTCCACCCAACAAGATATTCATGAAAGTATATCCAAAACTCCTAATACAGTTTCACTTTTCCTCCAGTCTGCTTTTATCCCTACGTCTTCTACAGACATTAATATTCTTTCAGTGTCCAAATCCAGAGTCACTGCAGAGACTGTAAACTGAGAGCTGTAGGCTTAATTCAACTAGAAGATTTGTTTTGACTGAGACATACAAGGTTGTTTTTCTGTTTTTGAATTATTTACCTAAATTTAAAAATCAGCAGATTCTTCACAAAGATTCCAATTTAAAACACCTTTTGAGGAATGAGAGTACAATATTAGAAAGCACACAACATATTTTTAATTTATTTTATTTTATTTTAAAGATGTGGGGTAAATTCAGGATTAGTACATAGGTGGTTTGTGCACAGGTGAAGTTTGGGTTCCCATTGGACCTCACTTCATCTGGAATGGGTTCTTGCACCCTTACTGATGTTGTGTTCCTCCCCCCTACACACACACAGCACACATTTAAATGGTAGAAATCTACTGAAGCCTCAGAGCAGTTACCCTCTTTAAACCAGATATGTGCTTTGTAATTCCCCCATAATCTCTACCATTTCCTAGAAACTTACACAATCCCAAGTCTAAATTATTTAACTGCTCCTTCTGTAATCATCTGAGTTTGCAACCATCATAAGCAGGTAGTCTTGGACAGCTCCCTCAGTCTATAAGCTGCCTTCACTAGCCAGTTACAATTGCTTTAAATTTTCCAATATGATCTTGGAAGCTATAACCACTAACCTGGTTCAATCCCCAAGTATCTCCTACACAAATCACTGCAAGTGGTTCTCCTTGTCTCCAATTTTTCCCCCTATTTAATCCAGTCCTCATGCTGCCTCCAGATATATTTCCTTCAAAACACACCAAAAAAAAAAAAAAACTCTGAAACTTGACAATGTAGGTTGAGTTTTCCCCTCTGCCACTTACTAACTGTGAATCTTGAACAACTTTTTAACCTCACTAGTTGTTTCCTCAGCTATAAACTGGAGATAATAAAAGAGTCTATGTACATCATAGGGTTGTTATGGGTATTAACTGAGTTAAAATATGTAAAGTACTTAAGATAGTGTCTGACTTATAGCAAGAGCTACGTAAGTGTTAACTGTGACTATCGTCAGCTCTCTCCCCGTTCTTATAATTGCCTCATGGCTCTTCCACTCCCTGCTGATGGCATATAGGCCAAGTTCTTGCCATTTATGATATGACCATAAAGTGTCTTTCTATTCTAATGTTCCATCTCACTCTCCAACAACCATTCTCTAGCACCGAATTACTTGCCACTCCTCCAAAATAAATCATTATTGTTTCACCTCTAGGCTTTATGTTTACTATCCCCTCTTCTCAGATATGTCATTTCCCATTTTCTTGGCTTATAAAATGCAAGATTTCTGACCTGGAATCCAGATCAAAGTCACCACGTCTGTGAAGTCTTCCCTCTCAACCACATACTCAGGCAAAATTCCCTCCACTGCGTTCCAAAGACACTCTTTATATATTCTATTAGAGTTCTTATAATAGTATATCATGGCTGTTTGAGTCACTATTCCATCTCTGCGTTTTATCTGTCTGAACTTTGTTTCTCAGTCTTCTCATCTGCAAATGGAGATTATAATAATAACTATTTCAAAGATGTTTGGGAATTAAATAAAATAATACATGTAAAAGACATGGCAAAACTGTGAAACATAATGAGAGCCTGATACACATTTTTACTACCATCATCAATATTGAGTGTAGTGTCCAAAAGGATACATATAATTCTGGCAACGAATATTTTCTAGGCCTTCCTCTCTAAGGTCTATCTGGTATTTCTAGAGAAGTGCAGGCTTGGGCAACAGGAAAGCCAAAAGAATCCAAAAAGCATCAGATGTCCTTAGAAGAAGGGAGCTTGTCTATAGCATCTTTCAGCACAGGATTTGGAATTAGTTAGAGCTCTTAAGTCTTGTTACGTGAATAAATATTCATAAGAGAAGAGGAAGAGCATTGCTGTGTATATACCATATACTCCTAAATCTTTCTTGTTTAAATCATTTTTTAAAATTCCACTTGTATTCCTTCCTTCTGTGGCATCCTATTTTTGGAAGCCACAACCTAAGCATTATAATAATGTATATGTGGAAGCAGTTATAAGCAAAGACTTTATCAACAAATGAGTTGAGGTTTATATCCTGGCTCTACCATTTCCTAGCTATATGAAAATGGGTGAGAGATATAGTTCCTTGTTTGTTACATGGGATTAATAATACCTACTCTGAGGCTTGCTATAAGGATTAGATGAGAAAGCATGATAGCACCCTGCGTAGAGTCTGGTGTACAGTATAAGGTAAATAATTGGTAGCTATTATATTTTCTTGTTTTAGTACTTAAGTTCTCTAATAGACTTGGATTCTATAAACCCTGCTTCTTAATGGATCCATGACCTCTTAGAAGAGTATTACATATTCAGAGACTGAATGCTGCCTGCTGAGAATGCAGGCAGGGGAGGTGAGTGCCTACAGGAGGGCATTGGAGGCAGAGGTATGAGTGTGTTTAGGTAGCTATGAACAACTTACTGTTGCTAGGACATCAAATACAAGACAAGGACTGTGGAACAGTGAGGCTGGAGACATAGGCAGAGGTAAATAACGAAAATCCTTGACTGTCATGTAAAAGAGTTTATCCCTAGTAGGTTAGGTGGAGATCTATCTAAGGTAGTATAGAATTGGTACAATTATATATTTATTTTTAGGTCTCTCCCCCTATGGCTCTGTGGCCTACAGTTTGAGGAAGAGGTGATCAGGTTCACAGGGATCTGCTAGGATATTGCTGTAGCCAATATTCCAAGTCATAAACCCAAACTAGGACAGAGATGATGGGGATGGCAATGAGGAACAGTTAAAGAAATATTTGTGTGACATACAATCAATAGGATTTAGTAACTGATTAGAGTAGGGTTGAGGGAATGAAAACAATGACAGAGGTTTATGGCTTTTGTGATTGGTTTTTAATCCCATCCACTGAAATAGAAACTATAAGGAATCAGCCAGGCTTGGTGTCTCAGCCTGTAATCCCGCGCCTTTGGGAGGCTGAGGTGAGTGGATTGCCTGAGCCCGTGGGTTTGAGACCCGCCTGGGCAGCGAGACCTCATCTCTACAATAAATCAAAAGATCAGCCGGGCGTGGTAGCGCACGCCTGTAATTCCAGCTACTCGGAAGGCTGAGACGGAAGGATCGCCAGAGCCCAGCAGTTCGAGGCTGCCGTGGCCGGGAGCAGCCACTGCACTCCAGTCTGGGCGACAGAGTGAGACTCCAACTCAAAAATAAATAAATAAATAACAGACATAAAAGAAAATATAACATGTATAATAAATCATGTCTAGTAATATTAAATAAACTGACCAATATAACATGATGGTTATCTTAGCAGGTCTTTGAAATAAGAAGTAGAAATACTGTATTATGCCCCATTAAGATTTTAATCTAGGAGAGAATGATACAACAGCGAAAAGTAAGATATGTTAGTGAGATCAATAACGGTTTTAGGTTTTAAAGCAATTGAGTTTAAAAGTGATAAACTTGAGGAAGTGAGACATTTTACAATTTCAATAAAAAGCCAAAGATTCAAAAATAAAAACATATACTTTAATCATTTGGTGAATAAAATAGAATACTTTTTCCCAGGGGTAAAAATAAAGCAGCAAATCCTTTACGTGAAAATACATGACCAGACCAGTTTAGCTATTATGGTGATTAAACCTAAAATATTAGAAGAGTGCCATTTGTGAAATTTTCTTTTTCCACTAATAATTTATTGTTTTCTATGTGAGTATTTCTTAAATTTAATATTTTTAAGAAATCTGTAATGTAAGCTGGTTTCGGTGGCTCAGCTTGTAATCCCGTGCCTTTGGGAGGCTGAGGTGAGTGGATTGCCTGAGCCCGTGGGTTCGAGACCCGCCTGGGCAGCGAGACCTCATCTCTACAATAAATCAAAAAATCAGCTGGGCATGGTAGCGCACGCCTGTAATTCCCGCTACTTGTAAGGCTGAGGTGGAAGGATCGCCGGAGCCCAGTAGGTCGAGGCTGCGGTGGCCAGGAGTAGCCACTGCACTCCAGTCTGGGCGACAGAGTGAGACTCCAACTCAAAAAAAAAAAAAACTATAAGGAATCATTTTAGGAAAGAGGTGTTGATTTCAGCCTTAGAAATGTTGAGTTTGAAATTCCAGAAATTCCTGAAAGTAAAGCTGACCAGCAAGCTTTGGAATATATAGGAAGACCAGTAGGAGTAGTTTTGGTTAATCAGAGAGGAGCATAATAGAAGAGAAAAGCAAGTACTAGGCAATGTCAAAGACAAGTATTAACTCTGCCTTCGGAAAACTTTATACTACCCATATGCCCATCTCCATCCCTGGCCACATTGTATCCTGGATTTTTTAATCAATAGCATTTTTATTAGTTACAGTGCTGAGCATGAGGAGGTAGGGTGCTATACAGTTTGCAAAGGCCTGTTACAAATGCTGTTTCAGTTGGTCTTCACAAGAAATCTATCAGAAATACGCAAGAAGCCAGGCTCGGTGGCTCAGCCTGTAATCCCGCGCCTTTGGGAGCTGAGGTGAGTGGATTGCCTGAGCCCGCGGGTTCGAGACCCACCTGGGCAGCAAGACCTCATCTCTACAATAAATCAAAAAATCAGTCGGGCATGGTAGCGCATGCCTGTAATTCCGGCTACTCGGAAGGCTGAGGCGGAAGGATCGCCGGAGCTCAGCAGGCGAGGCTGCGGTGGCCGGGAGCGGCCATTGCACTCCAGTCTGGGTGACGGAGTGAGACTCCAACTCAAAAAAAAAAAAAAGAGAGAGAGAGAAATACGCAAGAGTTCTCATTCCCATTTTGGAGATGAGGGAATTGAGGTTAAAGGGTTAAATGGAGCCGGGCTCGGTGGCTCAGCCTGTAATCCCGCGCCTTCGGGAGGCTGAGGTGAGTGGATTGCCTGAGCCCGCGGGTTCGAGACCCGCCCGGGCAGCGAGACCTCATCTCCACAATAAATCAAAAAATCAGCCGGGCGTGGTAGCACATGCCTGTAATTCCGGCTACTCGGAAGGCTGAGGCGGAAGGATCGCCGGAGCCCAGCAGGTCGAGGCTGCGGTGGCCGGAAGCGGCCACTGCACTCCAGTCTGGGCGACAGAGTGAGACTCCCACTCAAAAAAAAAAAAAAAAAAGGGTTAAATGGCTTCCCAAAGATATGATATCAACCAGTGACTAGTTTCTAAACGTGTACTGTAACTCTAAGTCTTGACAACATTCATGATACCATTTAGTTCAACCTAAGAAAATAGCCAGAAAAGTGTCTTTCATTAAATCACTGATTCACACTATTTTTATCTATTCTCTTGAAAGTTAGTTTGGTTCAACAAAATTTCAGTTATTTGGAGAATCTCACTGATTGGTTTCCTGTGAACTGAGCTTTATTGTAAATATACATACATTCGGCCACTTTGGGCTCCTCATGCTTTTGAATCAACAGATAAAGAACAAAGTTAATGGTGTTGGTGAGGGTGACTGGTCCTGACAATAAAAGGGAAATTAGACTACTACTCCACAATGGAGGTAAGGGAGAGTATGCCTAGAATATAGAAGATCTCTTAGGGTATCTCTTAGTATCACCAGGCCCTGTGATTAAGGTCAATGGAAAACTAAACCCAATCCAGGGAGTACTACTAATAGCCCAGATGCTTCAGGAATGATGTTTCGGATTACCCCACATGTAAAGAACTAGGTCCAGCTGAGGTGTTTGCTGAAAGCAAAGGGAATCCAGAATGGGCAGTAGGAGAAGGTAGTTATAAAAACCAGTGATGGCCACATGACCAGTTACAGAAATAAGGAATGAAATCATCATGAGTATTGCCTTAATTTGTTATGAATACATTTCTATGTATATATACATGTATTAAGCAAATATCTTTGTCTTCTGTTCTCTCTTATTCCCTTATCATGAATCACAAGATGTATTAACATAAATTAACCCAATATGTATTAACATAAGATGTATGTCAGTATTTAAGTAGACCCAGCCCTTTTCATGTGAATTATGTGTCTGTAGAGTGACACAGTCATAGATTGAAAGTATTAGGGAAAAAATTACATCTGTACTGAACACATACACATTTTTTTCTTGTCATTATTCCCTAAACAATACAGTATAACAACTGTGTACATAGAGTTAAGTTGTATTATTAGTTATTTTAAGTAATCTAGAGATGATGCAAACTACACAGAAGGATATGCATATGTTATATGCAAATACTATGCCATCTTTTACCAGGAACTTGATCATCTGTGGTTTTGGTATTTGTAGGAGGTCCTAAAACCAATCCCCCAGGATACCGAGGGATGACTATATTGTCAATTTTACATCATACTAAAGTTCTGGAATATCAGGAGAAAGGTAAATATCATTCAAAGACTGAACCTCCTCTTCTAGGGAAAGGGCTAACATGTTTTTGGCTATATACAGGAGACTTGTATCACATTAGGTGTAATTATGACATTGCTATCTTTATTGGGAGATTAAGTATGATATAAGAAGATGTAAATGGGTGTCAAGTAGACAAGGGGTAGACTTGTGACAGTTACTTTTAATTTGTCAGTTTGACTGGGCTAAGGAATGCCCAGATAGCTGTTAAACATTATTTCTTGGTGTGTCTATGAGGGTGTTTCTCAGTGAGATTAGCATTTGAATTTATAATCTCCATTGGTTCTGTTTCTCTGGAAAACTCTGACTAATATATATGGTTTATGCTATTTGACTTCAGAAATTTTGTTCTCTCAAAAGTACACAAGCACATGTATAATAAAGAAGATTATGAACAGAAAATGTTAGGTTAAGTGTATAGAGAGAACAAAATCTCCCAAATCTTCTGATTCACAAATGAATGTTGATGCTATAAGTTCAGGAGACTAACCACATTATTTTCAGATTTATATTCAGAAGCTATAGTCCTAATGATCACTACTGAAATTAAGTTGCCATGCCTATAAATTAGTTCTCAGAAAGTAAAACAAACACATTGTGTATCTTTAAGCAAAACACAAGTGGTGTTTTGAAACTATCAACAAGGTAGACTTTCCAAGTCATTCAAATTCCAACATTTGTTAATTCAATACATTTTCTGAAAACATTAAAAGGATCTAAGATGCATATAAGTATATGAGACACATCAAAAGGGCATCTTTATGGGTGAGATTTAGACTTATTTCTTTTAGCTTTAAACATAGAAGGCAGAATTATTCTTAAATGAATTCCTATCTTATTTGAGGATTTATTGAATTGTAATGAATTAGCTCAACTAGATGTTGGACAAAATGTATATTTACATTGTGTATTTCCCTTTTTTTACAAAAGTGTATACTATTTAAAAATCAAATAAAAGAAAGAGTCTTGGGTATTAGTCAAACAATTATTCACGAGCCAAGTTTCTCTTGAAACCTATCCATTAAATTAGTCACTAAATGGGAGTAGGCATTTAAATTTTGTAAAATGAAGTGTTGACACTACTACATTAGATATCATATAATTCCTCTTCTAAAACCTTTTCAAATATAACTGGAAACTCACTCATCAAAAGGTATTGAACACTTAATCCAAATGAGAAAACAATGTTTTAGTGATATCTTCAACTTTAAGTCAAGTTTTCAAAAAAATACTTCATTGAAGCAATTTCATTTAAGTTTCAAGTCAAAGTTGTATTTATTCATAAAAACGTAATTACCTAATAGTATAAACGATGTTGGTAAAGGAATGTTTGGAAAATAAAATACATTGATAAGAATTAAATAATGACCACCCAAAAGACTATCACAAAGCCAGATATTACCAGTTACCAATTAATGTTCTGAAAAATACACTTTAGAAGATGCTAATGTTCAGCTCAAAGATCATCATCAGAGAGTGATTATTTTTCTACAATAAAGTTTCAGAAAAATGCAGGTGGATAAATACATCTCACTTAATTAAATAAAGACTATGTTTCTTATTTTCAAGAGCTTTCATTCTTCTATAAAACACAAAACTTAGGCAAAGTAAGGCTTAATTGCTTACAAACTGGTTAAGGCAAATAAGCCTTTACCATTAGCCTGAGGCTGTCTCCTACTTTAAGTTCCTACATAAAAAAACTAACCTAGCTTAGAACATAAACAAACCAAAATACAATTTAGTAGTATATTTTTATGATAGTGGCATTGCATCCCGTCAGAAACAGTCAAGCTCCAGCCAGCAATGAGCAGACAACTGGTCAGACCTTGCCCAAATAAAGCAAATACCTCATCACTCTATGCCCGGATAATAGAGATGCCTAGTCGTAGCCAATGAGGTGATTTCTCTACTTTGCCTCTATGCTAGTGTTCAGCCTATAAAAGATCACTGCCCACACTACTGAGTAGAATTATCTGTATTCCTTTTGGTTCTAAGTGATGACAGATTCATAAATTAGTCTTTGCTCAAATAAACTCAGTTAAATTTAATTTGTCTGAAGTGTTTCTTTTAAGAAACTAAAGGCACCTAAACCTCAAGCATTTCCTTCACCACATACTGGAAAACTTTATTACTTTAAACCAATAAATAAGTGAGTCGGGCTCGGTGGCTCAGCATGTAATCCCGCGCTTTGGGAGGCTGAGGTGAGTAGATTGCCTGAGCCCGGGGGTTCGAGACCCGCCTGGGCAACTTGGCGAGACCTCATCTCTACAGTAAATCAAAAAATTAGCCAGGCGTGGTAGCGCGCACCTGTAGTTCCAGCTACTGGAAGGCTGCAGCGGAAGGATCACCGGAGCCCAGCAGTCAAGGCTGCGGTGGCCGGGAGCGGCCACTGCATTCCAGTCTGGGTGACAGAGTGAGACTCCAACTCAAAAAAATTAAAAATTTTAAAAAATAATAAACCAATAAGTCAATGAAAATGTGTAAAAAGTTCGAAACACAATTTCATTGTTATGTAGAACATTTAATGTCTGGAACTGAGCCAACCAGGGTTATTCCTTCATGATGGATTCCACAATTTACAAACCATTCTATAGATTCAGAATGTGATTCAGATTTAACAGAGGCAGAGGTCTGATCTCACTTGGGCAGGCAAGAGCAAGCCATTTGGAGAGCAAGTAAGCCTGGGTCTCCATTAACCTCAGCGTCCTATTCTGTTGCTCTTGACTTATAATTGCAAGTACAGTAATGCTCATTAGAGATTGGTTTCTTTTTCTTTTCTTCTTCTTCTTGTTTTTGCTTTGCTTCTTTGTGTAAAATGGCCATCAGAAAAAGCCTAAGTGCTAGCAAATAAAGTAAAATGAAAATGAAAATTCTTAGGTGACTGTTGTTTAAAAACAGAAGTTTGAAATAAATTAAAGGATAGACTGTAGAAATCCACAACTCAGCAGGAGCTTAGAGCTTGGGCACTGGCAAATCCACCAAAAGCAAGTGCTCCAAAAGTGAAAAAATGTATTCACCAAACAATGGATAGAACTTCAGTAAAAGCTGAAAACATAGTTACCCAGTGTATGTGACTATGGGTGGATATTGTGACCCTCAGAAGAATGTGAATTACGAGAAAGCCTGTACTTACCCAATGATGAAGAGCTACTGAAGACTCTATCATTATGAGGAAAGTTTGGTAAAATGATTTTTTTTTTTTAGGTATTTTTTTTTCTTAGAGCATATGTGAAGGTAATGAGAGGAGCCCGAGGGGAGGCCGATTAGCTACTGAGAAAAAGCATTTTCTTCAGAGTTGAAGAACATCCTAGAGGAAAACTACAGTTAAGTGTTCAATGACCACAAAACCATAATAAAAAATATTGATTAAAAAAAAGTGTTCAATGAGAGCCAAACCAGCTCATATTGGGGGGGAAAAAACACCTTTGGGAAACTATGTATCTCAAAAGGAGCTGTGAACATTAGAGCAGGGAGAAAGATCAGTTGTTTTGCACTGTGGCTGTGCTGCAGGCCTCATGATTAAGTCAGGCTTTCACTAACCTTCTTTAAACTCCAGGGCATCAATGGGAAAACAGAAGGGCCTCTTACATATAAACACTTTAATAAAAAGTATTGGGTCACAGTACAACACTTTTTCAGGCAGATTTCATAAGTACTATGAGCCAAAAGTGAAACAATATCTTGCTTTACTGGCTATCAACTAAAGATTGACTCATCTAAACCATGGGAAGTGAGCACAAGTCAGGAGCCCAAACTTCACCTGCAGAGAGATCACTTATGTTCCTAATCCTGACGTGTACCCCACATCTTTACAATAAAATAAAAAAGATCGGGTTCATCAAAGATACTGCAGAGGGCCAACTACAATGCCTGAGTTTGCACAGTCAAGCTGGTGTTGTGCTGTTTATTTCGATGATAGACAGAAGGCTCAATAAATTATTTAATTCCTCTATTTGTAAAATAACAAAGGGTTTATTTTATTGCCTAGACTTCAATGTATTCTATTAGATTACATATGGAGTAAGTGAATATACATAACATATAAAACATATGTTTAAAATATTTGCCTAGGCTGGACTCAGTGGTCCAACCGTAATTCCAGCATTTTGGGAGGCTGAGGCGGGTGGATTGCCTGAGCCCAGGGGTTGGAGACCAGCCCAGACAACTTGGTGAGACCTTGTCTCTACAATAAATAAAAAATTAGCCGGGCATGATAGCATGCGCCTGTAGTTCCGGCTACTTAGAGGGCTGAGGCAGAAGGATCACTGGAGCCCAGCAGGTCGAGGCTGCGGTGGTCATGAGTGTGTCACTGCACTCATTCCAGTCTTGGTGACAGAGTGAGACTCCAACTCCAAAATATATATATTTTTTTTTCCCTAATGTAAAATATATTTCCTTATATGTGAAAATATTCCATATTCCCTTCAACTGCTTTGTTACTATTTACTAGTCTAAACAAGGCTACTCTCACACAGTTTTCTTATTTTTTCATAATTAAATATTTCCAAAGATCTTTATAATTCTTCTAAGTAAATATTCCCTTGCAACATTATTTCAACCACTAATTTGCTTAAACAAGTTATCTCTTTAGAAAATATAGAAGACAAGTTCATCCTGATCTTTAATGAAATATCCATAATATTTAGAAGTTTTTAAAGTTTTAATAGGGTTTTTCACTGAAGATGTTCTCACATACTTTACACCAGTAAAATACTGTAAACCTTGAATGACACCATGGGACTCAAAGGAAGTACCACTGGTGATGCTGGAAGTGCCCAAAGAAGCAGAGAAAAGTCATGACCTTACAAGAAAAAGTCAAACTGCTTGATATGTACCATAGATTGAGGTCTGCAGCTAAGGCTGCCTGCTATTTCAAAATAAATGAATCCAGCATAAGGATCATTGAAGAAAAAAGAAAGAAATCCATGAATCTATCACTGCAGCTATACTAGCAGGTGCAAAAATCTTGCACTTTCTGCAAAAATACATTTTTATCTTCTATTGAAAATTCACTTTTATGTAAGTGCAAGATTGCTCTAAGAAAGGCATACATATAGACTCTAACATGACTTGAAAAAAAATGAAGTCACAAGATGACAACTTATAGCTAAAGGAAGGTGAAGGCTCTTAAGCTGGATAATTTAATGCCAGCAAAGGATGGTTTGACATTTTTAGAAAAAAGGTTTGTCTTTTAAAATGTCAAGATAAAAGAAGAAACAGCTTCTGCCAACCAAAAGGCAACAGAAGAATTCTCAGGCACCATTAAGAAAATCACTGTAGAGAAAGGATATCTGCCTGAGCAGGTTTTCAATGCAAATGAAAATGCCTTATTACAGGGGGAGGTCCACAAAGGACATTAACCAGCAAGAAAAAGAAAAGAAGGGAGGACCAGGATTTAAGGAAGAAAGGGACAGGCTAACTCTACTGTCTTGTGCAAATGCAGTCAGGTTTATGACCAGAACTGCCCTTATCTATAGAGCTGCTAACTCCTGAGCCTTGAAGGAAAAAGATAAACACCAGCTGTCAGTTTTTTGATGTATAACAAGAAGACCTGGACAATGAGGATCCTTCTTCTGGATTGATTCCATAAATGCTTTGTCCCTGAAGTCAGGAAGTACCTTACCAGTAAAAAGTCTCCAATAGAGAGAACATCATGAAAGTCTGAAAGGATTACATCATTGAAGGCGCCATCATTGTTACAGAAAAAGCTGTTGAAAGCCATCAAGCCTGAAACAATAAATTCCTGCTAGAGAAAACTATGTCTAGATGTTATACAGGACTTAACAGGATTTATGATAGAGCCGATCGAGAAAATCACAAGAGAAATTGTGAATATGGAAAAAAGGTGGGAAACTGAAGTGTTTCCAGATAAGGATCTTGGAGAAATTCAAGAGCTAATAGACACCACACCAAAAGAATTAACAGAAGATGACTCGATAGAGACAATTTCTTCTAATCTAGTGCCAGATGATGAGGAAGAAGCCACAGAAGAAGCAGTGCCACAAAACAAATCAACATTAGACAATGTGGCGGAAGGATTCCAATTATTCAAGACTGGTTTTTAATGTCTTTTACAACATGATCTCTTCTATGTTTTATGGTCACTGAAACTAAAGCAAACGGTGGAAGAAGGATTATTACTGTACAGAAACATTTGCAGAGGAATAAAAAAGCAAAAAGTCAAGCCGGGTTCGGTGGCTCAGCCTGTAATCCCACGTCTTTGGGAGGCTGAGGTGAGTGGATTGCCTGAGCCCGCGGGTTCGAGACCTGCCTGGGCAGCGAGACCTCATCTCTACAATAAATCAAAAAATCAGCCGGGTATGGTAGCACATGCCTGTAATTCCGGCTACTCGGAAGGCTGAGGCAGAAGGATCGCCGGAGCCCAGCAGGTCGAGGCTGCGGTGGCCGGGAGCAGCCACTGCATTCCAGTCTGGGCAACCGAGTGAGATTCCAACTCAAAAAAAAGAAAAAATGTCAGACAGAAATTACAGCGTATTTCCATACAGTTACACCAAGTGTGCCTGCCTTTCTTGCCTCCCGTTCCACTTTCTGCACCTCTTCTGCCTCTGCCACCTCAAGACAGCAAGACCAGCTCCTTGTCATCCTCCTCTTCCTTAACCTACTCAATGTGAAGACCTGTATGATGATCCACTTCCACTTAATGAATAGCAAATGTATTTTTTCTTCTCATGATTTTCATTCTTTTCTTTTCTTTTTTTTTTTTTTTTTTTTTGAGTCAGAGTCTCACTCTGTCGCCCAGAAGCTGGAGTGGTGTAGTGGCAGGCTCACGGCCACCCAAGCATCAACCTTCTGAGCTCAGGCTTCCAAGTAGCCAGAACTACAGGCACATGCTACCATGCCTGGCTAATTTTTTTCTTATAAATTGTAGTAACGAGGTCTCACCAAGTTGCCCAGGCTGTTCGCGAACCCCTGGGCTCAGACAATCCTCTCGCCTCGGGCTCCCAAAGTGCTGGGATTACAGGCTTGAGCCACTGCACCGGCCCTCGTGATTTTCTTAATGTTTTCTTTTCTCTATTATACTTTATTGTAAGGATACAGTATATAATGCATATAACATGCAAAATATGTGTTAACCAACTGTTTATGTTATCGGTAAGACTTCCGGTCAACAGTAGACTAAGTTTTGTGGAAGTCAAAAGTCGTACATGGATTTTTCGACTACATGGGGGATCAGCAATGTGCTAGGGCCAACTGCACAGTGTTTAACAAAACTTAAAATGTGTTTGTTACATTTCTTTTCGATGTACATATTCCACCCAAAACTACACTTCTATTTGCAATATACTTCCTACATTTTGTTTTCTCTCTCCCTTTGGCATCCTGGAGAATAGACTGCATCTGATGAAATCAAATGTCTTTTCTACCCAACACAACTGAGAGACAAAACTTATACAGGAATAGTGACTTGCTACACTAGTGATTGCAGGCTAATAGGGAGTACACACTTCTAAAAAGAACATTTCCCTAATGTTATAAGTAAATAAGTAAACAACTCCCATTAGAGGGGGTTTAACTCTTCATATTAGCCTCTGAAAGGTCATTTTCTAAAATTCCGGTTTTGTTATTATTTTTATTTGGGTTTGTTTAGAAGAAAGTTCATTTGTTTACATTTCATTTTTTATATATCTTACTTTTGTGTCTTTTTCACTTGTCAATTTACATATTTCAGAATTAAATTGCCTGAAAGTACAAATTCAAACAAAAAAATTAGCTAAAATACATAAAAGCACAGTAGCAGCCATCAGCATATATTACAATACCAAGTAGCTCTGATAAAGATGCCCCCAAACTCAATAGGCTGAATTTCCTTGCCAAGAATAATTAAAGTCTCCACCAAACTCCACAAGTCTTCTTGTCACCTGGTAATGAACCTTAGAATTAATTTCCACAGTGCTGTACCTACTGAGTTGTCCATATAGAAAAAAAGACCCATACTGTTTAAGAATTTATAATTCATAATTTATAATTGATGTCTTGAAAGATACTTAGAAACAAACAACACTGAATGCATTAGCATTATCAAGTATCTACTAAATATGGTATTTATATTCAAAAGTCCGCGATCTCACTGGTACCTCACCTAAAGCCATGTAAGTCTTCTCTCTTCTTCTCATTTTAATGGCTAGGATTGGTGAGGTGGGGGGGAGGTTGTTTACATGTTTGGGTGATAAAAGTGACAGACTGTGAGACAGAGGAGGCAAACACAGAAAGGGTCTTAAAACTGGAAATACAGTTCATATCATATCTGCTGTGCAGGTTTATTGACTACCTCTTGTCAGTGAGGGGAGCATTTCTCCACACTGTGGGCTGGCCAGGTTTTTCCAGTCAGGAAAGAGAAACACACCAAATGGTATCATAACCCCAGCGCCACCACCCTGCACAGGCCTTGCACGTGACTCTCTACAGAGTACCTTACAACTCACACACCGCGCTGTGAAACCGTTCATAGGCATCACCCTCACACTCTTCATACAGATGACAAAACCGAGGCTCAGAGACACCAGTTTTTTTCCAAAAAGCCACCATATACAATAAGATAATTTTGCTCTTATTTCCATACTATCTTCCGAAGCCCTATTGGTCCAGTCTGGCCCATTTCACACTCACACTGGGTGTGACCCCGCTGTTCTGAAACCTCAGACCACACCACCTTTAAAGCACAGCGCTCTGCAGTCAAGTCAAATTCAGCTCCCCCCACCGGTTCTGTCATAGCGGGCACTGGCTCAGATGGCTGCCACAGCAAGCTCCACAGTTCATGGGCTCTGAGTCCCCTACTCTGGGACCTGGGGATAAGTTTGGCTGTGGACATTGTGCTCCGGTAAAAAATATATATATATAAATAAATAAATAATAAATAAAAGCGCAGCGCTGCCTCTACACAGCCAGCGAAGTAGGTAAAGAATTGGCTCCTCTGCTTCTCCTACCTATTTTTGTTTAGAGACAGGGTCTTGCTCTGTTGCCCAACCATCACAGCTCACTGCAGCCTCAAACTCCCGGGCTCAGGTGATGCTCTCGTCTCAGCCACCTGAGTAGCTGAGACTATAGGCATGAGGCACCGTGCATGGCTCCACTACTTCTGAATTAGGTACCTTTAGAAGATGATTTTGAATTCCAGTTCCCAACTTATCACAACGCCTTACAGATCGCTCTGAAAATTAAATGAAATGCTGTTTTAAAACTGCTCCCAATTATGAAGGACGGCATAAAATTTCATCGATTCGACTGATCAGCTGCAAATATTGAAGCGCCTCCTGTGTGTCATTGCGGATATAATGATGAGCAAAACAAATATGGCTTTCTCCCCTTCTGATGCTGAATGTTGGTTCTGTGCCTGCATGATGATTATTAATGATGGTAGGTTGATTGGCACGCTTAAACAGAAATCTGGAATAAAGTAGCATTTTCATGAAAGCGAGTCCAGAAAAAAATTGAGTACTACAAAGAGCAAAAAATGTGTGAGAAGATATTTTCATCTATTTACCACACTGGCTTGATGATTATGATTCTGTGTCTTGTTTTAGATGCACGGCAAAGGAAATACAGTCATGAATCACATAACAACATTTTGGTCAACAATGGACTACATATAAGATGGTGATCCCATAAGATTTTATTATGGCATTTTTACTGTGCCTTTTCTATGTTTAGATATGCTTAGATAAACAAACACTACTGTGCTACAACTGCATACAGCATTCTGTATAGAAACATATTGCACAGGTTTAGCCTAGGAACAATAGGCTATATTCCCTTGGCTATAGGCCCTTCTCACGTGGTATGTAATAAGCTATGCCAACCTGGTTTGTGTGAGAACAACCTACAATATTTATATAATGATGAAATTGTCTAATGACACATTTCTCAGACCATCTTCCCCAATGTCACTATAAATGTCATATGTGAACAATTTGTACAGCTATGGTTAATTGGTTGGAAAATAATGTCCGTAGAAAAAGTTTCAAGGACCAGATTTTTTTTAACATAAGACATAGAAAAATCAGAAGGCACTGAATAAGCATTGCCAGGTGAATTCAGTTATATAAATTCTGCTTCTTTCTGTTTCCACTAAGGACAAAGGCCCAAGCTGAAGTATAAAGGTATGGTTAGATTTGTCGGGGGAAAGCCCTATCGCAAGAGTTTTTAAATAACAAAAAAGAAAACAGAAAACGCTCTTTCTTTAATTTTTTTTGTAAATAATAGGTGACGTTCTTTTGTGTCTGAAACTGTGGGGATATAGGAAAATAAACTCCGTAATTTTTCAAAGTCCAGCAATTCCTACCATTTTTAGTTGGTGCTCATTTTCCCACAGTGAAGTGAAAGGATCTATTATCTCTCATTTAAATTTATTCTGAAAGAGAGTAGGAAAAGAGGAGCCTTCATTTTTATGAAAGAACACCACATGGAAATTAGACAATTGTTCTACATGTCCTCAAAGACCAAGGCCACAAGGAATTGGTTTAAATGAGAACAGGAAGATTTGGGTTAAACAATTCCTAACTACTAGGCAGAGAAGAATAGAGCTGGTCAGCAGACACATGTTTAACATTGGCAGGGTTGGATGACTGGGAACAGAGGTACCAAGTGGGTTCTGTCCTGATGGGAGACATTTGCTATTCCAAAAATATTACATAACTTTCTAAGGTAAAATTTTAATCTGCTTTTGAGTACATTTTCCACAGTCTCAACTCAATATCGTAAACTTACAACAATTTTTCCTTCTCATTGTTCCTCTTCTAAGAAATAGAGATACAGGTAAAATTTTCCCCAACCCCACCTACTGACCAACAGAGAAGTCTAGCACTTGATTCTGGATATGCAATAAAACACTTTATATATTCAAACTAAATCTATTATGTACCCATAATGTCTACTTCAACAGTTTTTGAACAATTGTTATGCAGGGATTCCATTTAATTTCTATTTCTTTATGTCCCACCTCTTTTTAAAAAATGATTTGAGATCCTTTTCAACAGCAACAACAAAATCATAATAAGGTTAAGGAAACAGACATTTAAAAAATCTAAAGAGACGAAAAAGAGAACACCAGTGTTTGCTTTATAGGTTGTTGTGATCAGCCTTCAGACTTGGTTCCTGGCACCCAGAGCAAAAAGAGAAATGCAGCATAACAAAGGCCTATAGCAATCCACAAAAATGAAGCATTCCAATTCCTAAAGGAGGAAAACATCCTCCTTTAGGAAATTAGATTACTGATTTCAACTTTTCTGAGAATAATATGAATATATGCTCAATACAGATAACTTAGGGAGTACAAAAAATATGTTTAAAAAAGAAAGGAGAAAAAAATTAGAAATCCTCTCCTCAGTGATAGTCATTTTTAATCCCTTCAGTATATTTCCTTCCAATCTCTTTTCTATGCATTTTACATAACTGAAATCCAAGTAAATAATTTTTTTTTTTTTTTTTTTTTTTTTTAGTCAGAGTCTCACTCTGTCACCCAAGCTGGAGTGCAGTGGCACACTCACACACTCAATCTTCTGGGCTCAGGCGATCCTTCTGCCTCAGCAATCCAAGTAGCTGGAACTATAGGCCTATACACACCACCACACTATTTTTTTGATTTATTGTAGAGACGAGGTCTCCGCAAGTTGTTCAGGCTTGTCTCAAACCCCTGGGTTCAGGCAATCCTCTCACTTCCACTTCCCAAAGTGCTGGAATTACAGGCATGAGCCACCACGCCTGGCTCCAAGTATATAGTTTTGAGATTTGTTTCACTTGACATGAACCTTTTTAATGGCTGCCTACTGTTTCATTTCCTGGATATAATATGTTAACCATTGCTTTAATGTGAGCTATTCAGGTTGTTTGTAAATTTTTACCATTATAAATAGCATTTGATTGGACATCTTTGTACATAAACCTTTGTCTGCATCTCTGAGAATTTCCTTTTAAAGAGGTCCCTAAAATTGAAATTACTTGGTAAATGGATATAAACATTTTAAAGATTCTACATATTATTTTCTATTAGAGATAATTGTGTGAGTGACATTTGGCTATACAAAAGAATAAGGAAAATCACTGAATTGATATGGAATGACTTTCAGAAAGTTGCGGTACTTTTTTTTTTAAATCAGAGTCTCAGTGTCGCCTGGGTTGGAGCGCAATGACACACTCACAGCCACCGCAGCCTCAACCTGCTGGGCTCAGGCAGTCCTCTCACCTCTGCCTCCCAAAGGCATGAGCCACTGCAGCTGGCCAAGTTCTGGTACATTTTTTTCAAAAACAAAGTGCAAAAATCACATATAAGCATTTCTTCTGATTTTTCTTCTTATGTGACCTAGAAGGACCCATCTTGAAGGGGCTTCTGCTGGCCTGTAACAATGAGTACAGTAATGAACTATAAGCCATTTTAAAACACAGGAGTTAGTGAGTCTACCCAGACAAATGGGGGAAGGGAGGGAGTGCTTTTGCTTACAGCAGAGTGCCGCGGACCAACTGATAAATGTAAAGGGAGTCCTGGAGTTGAGACCCGCCTGGGCAGCGAGACCTCATCTCTACAATAAATCAAAAAATCAGCCGGGCGTGGTAGCGCGTGCCTGTAATTCCGGCTACTCGGAAGGCTGAGGCGGAAGGATCGCCGGAACCCAGCAGGTTGAGGCTGCGGTGGCCGGGAGTGGCCACTGCACTCCAGTCTGGGCGACCGAGTGAGACTCCAACTCAAAAAAAAAAAAAAAATGAAAATCAGCATTTTGCAACCATCATGATAAAGACAGGAACAAACACAATGATCAATGGGTGCTAAATCTCCGGAGAACTTTTATGAAGAATGAATTTTTTTTTTTTTTTTTGAGTCAGAGTCTCACTCTGTCGCCCAGGTTGGAGTGCAGTGGCACACTCATGGCCACTGCAGCCTCGAGCTGCTGGGCTCCGGCCCTTCTTCCATTTCAACCTTCCAAACAGCTGGAACTACAGACCTGCACCACCATGCCCGGCTAATTTTATGGATTTATCGTAAAGAAGAGGTCTTTTCAAGTTGCCCAGGTTGGTCTCGAACCCCTGGACTCAGGCAATCCTCTCCCCTCCACTACCCAAAGTGCTGGGATTACAGGCGTAAGCCACTTCACCTGGCCAAGTAGAATATTTTTATGTTCTTAAAGTGTTTCACTAAAGGAAAAAAAAAAAAGGAAATCAGACCACCCTTGACCAGGTAAACAAAAGAACATTGCCAATGAGAGGCAGATGGACATCATGTGTTTCCGGATATGATCACATTAAAAGCAGCAGAGGTTGTATAATCAGAATCTATCAGTGAGGAGCTTTAGACAAATAGGAAATGTGAAATCTTCTGTTACAGGTGTCAGGACATAAACGACAAACTAGGACTGTGGAAATGTTCCAGATTAAGGAAGGCCCAAGAGACATGACAACTTAACGTAATAGTTGGTCTTATACTGAATTCTGTACTGAAAGAGAAGAGATCAACATAAAAGACTATTGAGTCCATTGACAGAAATATAAAATGGATGGTGGATTCGATTTTTAAAATTACTGTATAAATGCTAAAGTCACCAAAGTTGATAACTGTACTGTGAATATGTAGAAGATTCTTGTTCTTAGAAAGCACAAACTGAAGTGTTTAGGTCTCAAGAGTCATGATTTATGTATCTTAGTCTCAAATGGTCTGCAATATAATTATAAGGCAAATAGGGTAGAATAGAAATAATAAATGCATCAGGGTAAAAGTCATGCAGGTGTTCTTTGTGCTGATCATATTCTTGCAACTCTTCTATAAGCTTGAAATTACTTGCAAAAAAAAGAGGATAAAAATTAAGCATAGCCGGGCATGGTAGCACACGCCTGTAGTTCTGGCTACTTGGAAGACTAAGGTGGAATGATTGCCTAAGCCAGCAGGTCGACTCTGGGGTGGCCGTGAGTATGCCACTGCACTCCAGCCTGGATGACAGAGTGAGACTCTGACTCAAAAAAAAAAATTTTAAAAAAGAAAATGATTTTCCCAACTTGGTCTCCTACCAAAAACTGTTGAAGGTACTTCCCTCATTTCCTCCTTATAGCAGAGTATTTTGTTTGGTTGCTTCATTGGTTGGTTGGCCGTCTGGTTGTGCATTTACTTGCTACTTCATGAGGGTGAAACGTGTCTGTCTATTTATTAGCAATTTATATTTTTCTTATTTGCAAATTATCTATTTTGTTTCATTTCCAGGAATTATTATTATTTTGTTTGCTTGTTTGTTTTTTGAGTTGGAGTCTCACTCTGTCACCCAGACTGGAGGGCAATGGCACGCTCCCGGCCACCACAGCCTCGACCTGCTGGGCGCCAGCGATCCTTCCGCCCAGGCTTCCAAGGAGCTGGAACTACAGGCCCACGCTACCACGCCCGGCTAGTTTTTGATTTATCGTAGAGATGAGGTCTCGTCAAGTTGCCAGGCGGGTCTCGAACCCGTGGGCTCAAGCAATCCACTCACCTCAGCCTCCCAAAGCGCGGGATTACAGGCCGAGACACCGAGCCCGGCTAGGAATTATTTTCTTCAAAGACACATCTGTACCCCTCTTGCCCCTAAGCCTCCATCCTCAGTTATCTCCTCAACCCTCTGCCCTGCCTAAATGTGAGACCTCATTGTCTCTGCCACAGACATTTAATGGTCTCCTAACTTTTCTCCTTATCCCACAAACCCAACTTAACTTCACAGAAACCTGACCCCATCCCTCAAAAATCTTCATAACTCTCATCCCTAGGAAAGAAAGTCCAGATTCCTTGGAAGGGAATAAAGTTCTTTGTTTTCTGATCACTACCTTCCTCTGAATAATGTTTCCCATCTACATTTTACAATCCATCAATTCCTAATTATTTCAAATAAGTTACATTGAATCATGAAGGTCATGAACTAAATTTTCAACTATGTCTTCATAGAAAGTTAAGAATTGCATCTTATAGGCCTGTTTCTTCATCAAAGTTAATAATGTTGAAGGGTATGATTTAATATGGGCAAGAGGTCAGTCTACAAGAAGTAAAAGTACATTAATTCCCTTCCAGAGACACCAGGTTTCATTGTCTTTTTAATCACCCATGCACTACAGGTAGATGGCCACTAGGTGGGAGTAGTGCCCAGTGTTGTAGTGTAAATTGTCAAAGCACCCTACAATTAGCTTCTGTCTAAGAAACATTCATTCATTCATTCAACCAACCTATGGATCTCTTTTCCAGTTGCTGGCTCTTTGCACACACTTCCTTACAGATGTAAACATATGAATTATTAGTATTTTAATCAGAACGAATTTCTTTTTTTAAACTATTTCAAAAGGTTACATAATTCTTTGAACAAGTATGAAGTACACTTTAAATTTTTAAACAAATTCGAATCCCGACACAGAATTGATATCTTACATCACTATGTATTAGCTGTCCAATTAGCAGCTTATTCTAACCCTACAGACCCCAAAATAAAATGCACCATATTTCACCCTGGACTCTTTAACCTAAGATCAAACAATTTCCCCTTTGCTGGGCTAGTCATCTCTCTGCATTCTCCCAGTTTAAGAAACACGCCTCAAAGAAAAAGAGGTGATCTACACTTCCCTAAGGATTCCACCAATGTTGTACACCTTACAGACCTCAAATCTGCTTTCAGACAGCAAATCAACAAACACTTAAGAAAAACACGATGGTGAAGACAGTGACTCGACTTTCACTCAGAAGGAGCTATTCATCTGCTTTTTTGTACAGAAAAAGTTTAATTATCTTTGTGACATTGCTCCTTTCATCAAAAACTTTTTATTTACATACAAATGGAATTATTTACTAATTAACATATCTGGCATCTGTACCACTTAGCAGCAGGACACTTTTTAACCAAAGAAATTTACTTTATTTTATTATAAAGATGTGGGGTACAAATCAGGATTAGGTACATAAGTAATGCATGTGCAGGTGAAGTTTGAGCCTCCAACGGGTCCTCACGTCCCCTGGTTTAGGACCAGGTACCCAAAATTTAACACTTTAAAAAAATTAGAGTGAATAATAAGAAATCGGAGAGGGCAAAAAAATGATCTCATCATAACTTGTGTCATCTACATTGAAATATATTAAGTAGACCGAGAAAGTGTCGAGAGACATTAGGCAAATATAAATGCCTATGTTTCATTAAGATTTTTGACTTTGAATAAGGCAAACAGCAAGCAATCTGGCATTTCCCTTACTGAGGGTTTTTCCATTGAAAATGATCCACTCATCCTTATGTCTGAGTGCTCCACCTATGTGACATGTATTTAAAAATCGGCATCTGTCCATTGGATGGGATTCAGATGTACTATTTTCCATTTTGTACAACAAATTTCATAATGCAACGTCATTTGCCTCTATTTGCGTATGAGTTCTCAGGACTTTCGACTGCCTCGACCCATTTCTGGTCCTCTACGCCGTCTTCCCTCCCTGTCTCTTGCACCCACATCCATACTCCTCACGCAGCCTAAGCCTCCGTTCTCAGTTCTCTCCTGGACCCTCTGTCCTGCCCGAATGTGAGACCTCATTATCTCTGCCACAGACACGTAATGGTCTCCTAACTTTTCTCCTCATCCCACAAACCCACCTTAACGTCACAGAAACCTGACCCCATCCCTCAAAAATCTTCACAAGTCTTATCCCTAAGAAATAAAATCCAGATTCCTTGGAAGGGAATAAAGTTCTTTGGTTTCTGATCTCTACCTTCCTCTGAATAAGGTGTCCCGTCGGCATTTTGCAATCCAGCGATTCCTAACTAACCCGAGTTCTCTAACCACATGATTCATCCTTTGACATCTCTTGGCTTTTGCATTAAGTTCTCCCTGGCCTGGAATGCTTTATTTTTATTTTTAGAGTTTATTTGTTTATTATAGAGTTGTGGGGTACAAGTGAGGATTTATTACATAAGTAAGCTGCATGCAAGGGAAGCCTGGGTGTCTAGCTGGCCTTCACTCCCCCTGGTAGCGGACCAGGTACCCTTTGTGCTGTCATGTTGTAGTGGCCAAAGGTTCAATCCGAGAGACCACCAAGAGCCAATTCCAATGAAAGTTCAAGAGGGTCTTTATTTGCAAGCTCGAGCCTGGACCTCTGTCGACCACCGACGCAGCGGAGTACACCCAGAGGCCCTGACTTCCTTAAGCAGATGCCTTTTATGCTTTTAAGCAAAGGGAGGAGGAGTTTGGGGGGGACTTTCCAGTCTTGTTACCATTTAATTGGGTAGTAACCTCTGGTAGTCAGCCCAGTCATGGAGGATTGGCTAGCTTGACTCGGGCTGACCTTGGCCCACTAGCTGGGGAAGTTGCAGAGACATTTGGAAACTTTAGGTGATTTTCCCCTGGCACCTGATTGGTTGTTGCTAAGGGGAAAGTGGGTCAAGGAAGGGGTTGAAGCTTGAACTGGAGCTTTGCAGTTTTTCCCATAACTGAAACTTTAAACAGCTACAGGTTATGTTTTAAAGCAGAAAACTAAAATGGCTGTGCTATTGTCCACAAGCTGACGACATATTTATTGGGTTATAGCATGCTCTTAACCTACGTTTATGGTATGCTCTATTATGGTTCTCTCAATGTGACTCCCCCAGCCTCTCTCCTCCCTCCCCCCTCCCTCCCCTAGCAGCACCCGGCCACTGCCAATCCCACCCTTGGGCTAATGTGACCAGCGGTCAGGGCCCACTTCTGAATGAGCACATGCGCTGAAACAAGACCTAGAATGCTATTGACCCCACACCCCTTGGTAGTGTGCAAACCTCTACTCATTCTTCAAAGCCCAATTTAGTTTTTGCTTTCTCCCTGAAGTCTTCCTTACCCTCCAGACCCAGTTTTCCTTTCTTTTGTTCTTCCATTATCTTTAATATCTTACCATTACTAAAATGTGTACACATGAAATTAGCCCTTCCATTTCCGCAATTATATTTTATGCATGGAGGAACAAAGAAAAGATAAACATGTACCAACTTTAATTTTTGTCGTGTTTTTAGTAATAAATATTAAGCCCCCAATACTTTTAAAGCCATTTATAAAAGTGCTATCGAAAGATCATCATATATTCTGATACATTTTAAGTATTTAGAAAACATTTAGGGAAAATCTTGAATGGAATACTTATTTCAACATAATATTGAAATCTATGTCCAAAACGCAGTTCCTATAGATCAAAATAGCCTCTATATTTTCCCAAATCTGTTAAATCTCTAATTATTATTTGAAACATTTAATAATAGACATCCTATGAAGATTTTTTTCAAAGGGATAGTACTTTCTATTCATATGCAAAATGAGATATGCAAAAATGCATAAAGAAAAAGGCAATAAGCTTATGTTTATGTAGCTCCAGGTTAAAATAAAACATTACCAATTCCACCTAACTCCAGTCAGAATGGCAATTATCAATAACTCAAAAAATAACAGTTGCTGGAGAGGGTGTGGTGAAAAGGGAACACTTATACACTGTTGGTGGGAGTACAAACTAGTGCAACCTCTGTGGAAAACAGTGTGGCGATTCCTAAAAGCTCTAAATATCGACCTCCCATATGATCCCGCAATCCTCCTACTGGGAATATACCCCGAAGAACTCAAATCACTCTATCGAAAAGATACCTGCACACGTATGTTTATCACAGCATTGTTCACAATAGCAAGAACCTGGAAGCAACCATGCTGTCCATCAAAAGAGGACTGGATTTTTAAAATGTGGTACATATACACGATAGAATACTACGCAGCCATAAAAAAGAAGAAAATCATGAATTTCACAGCAACCTGGATGGAACTAGAGTCTATAATACTAAGTGACCTTTCACAGAAACAAAGATCCGAGTATCACATGTTCTCACTCATATAGCGGACCTTGAACATCCATCGTAATACTATAAGAAAAGGATTGACAGTGGTGGGAAACTATGGGGGGGATAGGAAGGAGAAGTGCGGTGGGATTAACGGTAGTCAATATCTGTCTGGGGACAGGGAGACACGCCTTATCAACAAAGGTGCCTGAATGAAACATATTTGTATACCTAACCCTTAACTGTACCCCACAATATCAAAATAAAAAATATTGATTAACAAAATAAAATAAAATAAAACATTACCAACACAGGAAGATTCCCCACCCTGGACCCGTTCATTGATTATGTTTCTCTGTCCATTAGAGATGACCGCTATGCTGAACTAGTTTATTCCAGTGCATTTTTTTTCACACTTTTGCTATGCTTGTGTGGATGGATGCATACAGATATAGATAGAGATGATATAGGTGGCATAAATATCTATTTTTAATTTTATTTCATTATAAAGAAGTGGGGTACAAGTAAGGATTAACTACACAAGAAGGCTGCAAGGAGGTGAAGTTTGGACCTCCAACTGGTCCTCACTCCCCCAGCTAGTGGATTGGGTACTCTTTGTGTTGTTACGAGCTCCCCTCCGCCCCCCAATTGTAGATGGTTTTGACATGATCATAAAAGTGAAGCAAATGAGTGCTTCTACTAGGCCTGCTTTTTTGAGACCATTTTAAATTTTTTTTTTTTTTTTTTGAGTTGGGAGTCTCACTCTGTCGCCCAGGCTAGAGTGCAGTGGCATGCCCACAGCCACCGCAGCCTCCATCTGCTGGACTCCGGCAATCCGTCCACCTCAGCCTTCCAAGTTGCTGGAACTACGGGCTTGCAACCACCAGGCCCAGCTAATTTATTTATTTATTGTAGAGACAATGTCTCATCAAGTTGCCCAGGCTGGTCTTGAATCCCCGAAGTTAGGCAATCCTCTCACCTCGGCCTCCCAAAGTGCTTTGATTACAAACTTGAGCCATCATGCCTGGCTAAAATTATTATTATTTTTTTATAAAATGAATTAATTTTGATTGCTATTTTATAAAGCTTAATATTTTTCTAAAAATAATAGAAAAAATCAGGAAATCAGTTTACATGTAGTACAGTTATAAGGAGATAGCCATAGATAATATAGTCATTAAAAGAAAAAAAAAGAAAAGAAAAGGATTGGCAGCAGTGGGAAACTGTATGGGAGGAGGCGTGGGTTTGGAAATTGAGGGAAACTGCTAGGGGAGGGAGGGGCACACCTCATCAACAAGGGTACCTGCATAATCAACATTTGCATACCTAACCCTGAATTGTACCCCACATCTTTATAATAAAAATTTGAAGATAAAAAATAATTTTAAAAACAGAAAAAATAAAAACAAAGAATCCCAAGTGCCTGGGATAACTCTAGAAATTGAGGTCCTAGAGGGAAGTCACTGGATCTAATATGTAAACAAAGACAGTATCCACTCAACCCATCACCTTTTTTTTTCTTCCGTACCTCTGGTATGCAGGCATTCTGCTTTTCAGGGAAATGGAGGAGAGTAAGACATGGCTCCCAGCTTCAGGAACTCACAGTCAGTGACATTCATAAACATATAGCACAGTATGATGCAATAAGGCCAAGGTTAAAGACAATGGGTGAATAGAAGAGGGAAAAAGAGGCCGGGTGTGGTGGCTTACACCTATAATCCCAGCACACTGGGAGGCTGACGTGGGAGGATTGCTTGAGTGTTCAAAACCAGCCTGGACAACATAGGAAGACCTCATCTTTACAAAAAAAATCCAAAAAAAATTAGCTGGGTGTGGTGGTACGTGCCTATAGTCCCAGCTACTCAGAAGGCTGAGGATCACCTGAACCCAGGAGGTCAAGGCTGCAGTGAGCCAAGATCATGCCACCGCACATAAGTCTTGGCGACAGAGTGAGACACTAACTCAAAAGAAAAAAGAAATCCACCAGCTGCCAATACAACCTGTACAAACAACAGCAACTGGCATAGAAGACCATTCCAATAAGAAGACTCAACCTTCTCCTCTAACAGGGGAACAGTTTCCAGTCCCTCCCTGAGATACAGAACTAGACCTGACAACAAGGAAACTTGGCTAGCACCCGGGGTCTAGGCAAGCCCTCATCCACAGAAGCCCTAGATTACTGTGTGAAAATTGTGTCCAGTCCTGAGCTTGGGATCATCAGACAACCCTACGAGAAAGTTGGGTTCCCAGTAACCTTTCAAGGCAAAAATGGTCCAGGCTGAATCTTCTCCACCCTTTAATTCACCTTCCTTCAGAACCAGTCTCCTCTTCAGATTATTCTGAGACACAAACCAGAAAATCAGGCTGATCCAATTGTTCCATGGCATATGTCTCACTCATAAATTTCTAAGAGCAATTATATTATATAAAAAACACAAGTGTGTGTGGTGTGGTCCTTAATGTAATGCATTTTATCCTTAGATAGACTGATATTGATATAACCTCCTGGAATCAGAAAATAAAGCTAGGCCATCAAGACAGCTTACCAGAGGAGAGCTCCGTGGTAATCCTCCATATAAATATGGGGAGGAAATTACCATTGCCTCAAATCATTGATCAACCACCCATTGATAAGTAAGAATTTCCATCATTTTGGGATGTATACGTTTCTAAGGCAATGAGTAAAGTAAAAAGCTACAAATTCCTGCCTTTATCCCAACCCCTCACGATTTCTTTTTCACACTTTGAAATTAGAGTCATCTTGATTAAAAATATTTTTTATTTTGGTTGAAGTCTCACTCTGTCGCCCAGGCTGGAGTGCAGGGGCACTCTCACGGCCACCGCCGCCTCAACCTGCTGGCCTCAGGGGATCCTTCCACCTCAGCCTTCCAAGTAGTTGAAATTACAGGCTCTGGCCACCATGCCCGGCTAATTTTTTGACTTACTGTAGAGACGAGGTCTCATCAATTACCCAGACTGGTCTTGAAACACTTTGCTCAGGCAATCCTCTCCACTGTGCATCCCAAATGCTGGAATTACAGATATGAGCCACCACGCCTGGTTATAAAATTTAAGAATGACCAGTCAGTTCTATCTCATGCTTCAAATCCTTCAGTGGTTCCTCACTGACCTTGAAATGATGTCCAAATCCCAAAATTACAAACCATTTAAAAATATGGCCTCATCTCCACTCATTTTCATCTCACATTTCACTGTAGCTGTCCTAAATTTTCCATAAGAACCAGGCTTATTCCAGTCTCCAAGATTTTGCACAACTTCACCCTCTGTCATAACAAGTTTCCTAACTTTCAAAATCCAACCTGACTACTTCTCCAGGCAGCCTTCCCTGACTTTGCCTATAGTAATCACTTTGTCCCTCTTCTGTATTCCGCATATTGTATCACTGCACTCACCACACTGTAATATAATTAATTTACATTCTATCTCCCATTCGTTATCATGGTCCCTTTAAGACAAGCACTCAACATTTTGTGCCCCTATGGGATGTAATAGTATCTGTAGTATAGAGTCTGACCTGTAGTAAGGGCTTTATGTCCATTGAATTGAACTAAAATGCTATTCCATTATTCCATAAACAGTGTAATAAACAACATTTTCCATGAGTAGTTTCCATTTACACTGCCACGATAGCATTCAATTAGGTATTCTCACGGTAGGACCAATGATGGAAATGCTTATGCTTAATATTGCCCTACCCAATTATAATGTATAATTGTTATTTGATATGATATAAGTAGTAATAATCACTAATGCTCATTATTGTTAATATCTTTTATTTATTGCGATTTGGACATTAGACTTTATGTTTTTGTTTTTGTTTTTGTTTTTGTTTTTTGAGTTGGAGTCTCACTCTGTCACCCACACTGGAGTGCAGAGTGGCCGCTCCCGGCCACCGCAGCCTCGACCTGCTGGGCTCTGGCGATCCTTCCGCCTTAGACTTTATGCTTTTATATGATCATCTAATTCAGTCTCTAAAATATCTCTTCCCCACCTCTTACTTAAATAGATCTGCTTTGATGTGAACTCCAGGTCACTTTGGAAATTAATAAATTAATTGGTTATTTATTTTGTGACAGGACACATACATTGTCTTTAGAGTGCATTTTTCCAGTTTCCCTGAGGAGAAAAAGTCAGGATACAGGCATGAAAATATATTTAAGACTTTTTCCTGAAAATATTTGTTTCTGGGGAATTTAATGTCTTCGCCCAGTGAGTCTTCCAGGCAAGCTTTAATACATGAGTGAATTAAAAGCATGAACAAATGGCAACGCTGCAAGCATGGTGAGTTTATTGACTTTTGTCATGTAGGAATATCTACTGATAGTACAGTTAGTGACAGAAATGCCTGATGTGGTAGACTTTGCCTTGTTTGACATACTGATGTAAAAATGAGTATTATTGATTAATTTTTTAAAAAGACAATTTTCCAGAGACTAGATTAGAATCTGAAAATGCTATTAACCTCACAGCAATGGAAAAGACTCTAAATCCATTTGATGGAGGCAGCTGAAGAGAAATTCAGGTTAGGGGCCAATCACCTCAGAAAAATTAGTTCACTGCACCAGTTGCAGTAGCAAGCAAATATGGTTTTGAACAACCTCCAATTGGATTTGATGTTTCTGGAAGCTCTGAAATGCTAGCGGGGAAATATGTGCACAAGTGTCAAATTCTTAAAGTATCCTCTTTTTTGTTCATACGGTTAAGAGAATTTTTAAAAAGAAGAAGAGAGTGCTTGCCTGTTTATGCATTCATTGTTCATCAAATAAGAATAGTTCCAAATAAAAGAAGAGTCCTACTCAACTTTACCAACTCAAATGTGTAACTTAAGGATTGTCTGCAGAGGACTATTGGGTTTTCTGCTTTTTTTTCTTTTTTCTTTAGATAGAAATGAACATAAGTGGGTAGTTCTTTGTTTGGGTGATGTTGGGAAAAGGAGTATTCATTGATTATGGCAGCTTGAAGTCTACAATTTTAAATGATAAAAGTATAAAATTAGAATTGTCAACAATACGAATTGGCTTAAAAAGAAGAAATTTGCGTGTAAAAATAGGACACAGTTTTCCATGAAAAAGATGCATTCTATATGACAAGTGACAGGGCAAAGTTAAAACGATTTGGGTTTTACAAATTTTGTTGTTATTTGCCCAAGTTATCCTGCCAAAAATTAAACCTCTGTATTTATTAGATACTAAAACTAATTTTTTATTCAAATTATACTCTCATTTTTATTAAAATAGGATGATCTTTAACAAGGAAAAAGAAAATTTCAATGTTGATTTTTACAGCATCAATGACAGTGAGAAATTTAGTTGTGTGGATTAAAGTGACTGGTTAAAGGTATTAAAAGGTGGCTATGAATGTATTTTTAGCAAGACAATATATTTATAAACAGCTCTTACAAATTAACAGAATCACAAAATTAAAAAGTGTATAAATGAGCAATCCATCAAAAGGATGATCATTGGTACATAAGTATAGCTTTATAACATTCTTCACTAATAATCAAAACACAATATTAAACATCAGTGTGGTACCACCTAAAGAAACTAAAAAAATTTCAAAATCCTGATAATACCCACAAGCAGAAGACTATGGTAAAATGATACTTATACAACCTTTTCAGAAAATTATACATAGGAGTTACAAAAATTTGTACATCCTTTTGATTTATTAACCCCACTCTTCACAATTAATTTTTTTAAATAATCTAAAAGAGAGGAAAAATATAAGAATGTAACACAATTTCCAAAAAATTAAAGATGTCCTCGATGTTTAATAACATGTAAAAGCTTAAATAAGATATGCTATATCAACTAATAGGACATTGTACAAAAATTCAGATTTATAAATATGAAGTCTGTGGTATGTAATATGAAAAAAAACTTATCATAAAATAGGTTAAGAAACAGAATGGAAATATATAACTACAAAATGATTACAATTATATAAAAATTACTTATAAATAAGAGACCAGAAAAAAGAGTGGAAAATTACATGCTAATATTTTATTTTATTAATTTTTTTTATTTTAAAGATGTGGGGTACAATTTGGGGTTAGATATACAAATGTTCATTATGCATGTACCCTTGCTGATGAGGTGTGCCCAAGCCCCTGCAGATTCCCTGCCAATCCTTTCCTTATAGTATTACGACAATTGTTCAAGGTCCGTTTATAAGTGAGAACATGTGGTATTCAGTTCTTTGTTTCTGTGATAGGTCACTCAGTATTACAGATTCTAAGTCCATGCTAATGTTAATATTTTAGATGTAGAAGAGTACTCTATGTTTTTAATATCTGTCACATTTACATAATGCATATTAAAAATAAAGTTAAATTTATATAAAACATTCTATATCTGCTACTAAAATGCTGGCATCCACAGATAGCATAACGCTAGAGCAATACTAGGACATTAATAATCAGTTTCAATCTTCCCTTTAATTCCAATCTCTTCAGGTGCGGGCAGACCTATAACCTTTGCTGGTTTCAAGCAACTATCCTAAAACAATAGGAATTCTGGACAGGCACAGTGGCATTTTGAGAGTTCAAGGTGGGAGGATCCCTTGTCCTAGATCCAGTCTTCACAATACACAATATAGCAAGACCTTGTCTCTACAAAAAAAAAAAAATAAAAAATTAGCCAAGCATGGTGGCACATGCCTATAGTCCCAGCTCTTCAGGAGGCTGAGGCAGAAATATCTCCTGAGCCCAGGAGATGGAGGAGGCTGTGGGAAGCCATGATCCAGAAATTCTATTGGATGAGTGAGTCTTATACCTTTTTAATCCTGCAATTCTTTGTTCAAATTAAACCTTATGTAAGATAAGTGAAAGTAGAGCTCCTGTGGCTGAGTATAAGGAGAAAGGTAGTTCTCCGGCAGGCTGGCCCCATGCTCTCTACCTCCTCTACCTTCACCTCTAAAAGCAATCTCTGAAGGTTCTGAGAAATCCCAGGGAAAAATAATGGGTCAAATACATTAAAGGTCCCTTCATAACTACACCATAATTACTAAAATGTGATCTTCTACCATAATTTAATTTTTATATGTTTGTGTCATATCCTCAACTAAATGATAAAGTCTTTTTTGTTTTTTTATTTTAAAGATATGGAGTACAACTCGGGGTTAGGTATACAAATGTTCATTATGCAGGTATCCTTGTTGATGAGGTGTGCCCCCTCCCCTGGAAAATTCCCACTACTGCCACTGTCACTCCTCCCCATCCCCCAGAAGTTTCCCACTACTGCCAATCCTTTTCTTATAGTATGATGATAACTATTCAAGGTTCGCTTATGAGTGAGAACATGTGGTACTCAGTTCTTTGTGATACATCACTCAATATTATAGTCCATCCAAGTTGCTGTGAAGTTCATCATTTTGTCCTTCTTTATAATATCACATTCCATCATGTATATGCACCACATTTTTTTAAATCCAGTTCTTTTTCAATGGGCAGCACTGTGGGTGCCACGTTTTTTGCTATTGTGAACAATGTTGTAGTAAACATATGTGTGCAAGTATCTTTTTCATAGAGTGTTTGAGTTTCTCTGGATATATTCCCAGGAGGGGGATTGCAGGGTTGGATGAAAGGTCAATTTTTAGATCTTTTAGGAATCGCCAAACTGTTTTCCACAGAGGTTGTATTAGTTTATACTCCCTCCAACAGTGTAGAAATGTTCCCTTTTCCCCGCATCCTCTCGTTTTTTGAGTTGATGATGGCCATCCTGACTGGAGTTAAAACTCAGTATGGTTTAAATTTGCATTTCTTTGATGATTAGTGAGGTTGGGCATTTTTTCATGTATCTGTTGGTTGCTCAACCAATTCCTGATCAAAACCCCAAGTGCCCCTGCCGTAAGAGATAA
Source organism: Cephalopachus bancanus (assembly GCA_027257055.1). Lineage (NCBI taxonomy): Eukaryota > Metazoa > Chordata > Mammalia > Primates > Tarsiidae > Cephalopachus > Cephalopachus bancanus. The sequence continues at coordinate 7,984,976 of JAPVLO010000005.1, read as the reverse complement.
GATAGACAAGTGGGAGCTCATCCAACTGATTAGCTTCTGCAAAGTCAGAAAAACTATCAAGAGATCAGGGAGACAACCCACAGACTGGGAAAAAATATTTGCTAACTGTATATCTGACAAAAGCCTAACATGTAGGATCCACAAGGAACTCCAACGTGCCAAAAAGAAAAAACCAAACAGCCCCATTTCGAAGTGGGCAAAAGATATGAATAGACATTTCCCAAAAGATAATAAAGCCTTTTAAGTTAGAAACTGTATTTTATAAATGGCTTAGCCACATCTAAATTTGCTTTGCCTATTCAAAGGATGAATCAGTGAATGAACAAAAAAAAAATGGAACTCTAAAAGGAAAAGATCAGTATTTCAATTTACAACAAAACATGACCCAGCAGTAAGTTATTCTCTCTTCTGGTTAACCAAAGTTATAAATAAAGTACACATGAGTTAACAAGTTTCAAAGAATTATAATACAATTAAATATGAAATGGTTGCAATATATTGAATGGTATTCACCAAGATAATAGCATTTAAGAAAAATGTCACCTTATAATCATAGATTCTTTCATTTCCTAAAACTCTCAAGCTATTCTTAGTTCTTGATTTGGGTGGAAACAAAGCAGGCTTACTTCTAATATTCAGATGTATTACTTTAAAGTCCATAGAGTGAATCAAAAACACCCCTGTAAAATTTGGCCCAATGACTTTGCCAAGGGAGACCCTATGCCACAGGACTATTTCCTCTTGCCATGCTTGAATTTATCACCTCTAAAATTCTTTCCATTGGATAGATGATAAGTAAAAAGACCATGAATAAAATATCTACCTTTGGCAGGCAGAATTTTCATGAAACCTATATTGGTGTATTGGATTAGTTAGTGGCCCCAATGAATGTATAAAGAAACTGAGGCTAAAGGATTGGAAACAGAAGCTGGTTTAGTGGAAGTACAGCATTAGAAGCAAGAGCTCCAACCTCTGGTAAAAATCAGAACTAGAATTGTCTAGAACTGTGGCAGATCTAGGACAAATATGCAGAAAGAAACATACAAAAGGGAAAATCCTGCTTATCAAAATGGGAAATAAAAGGCAACAATAGCAAACCATTTAACAAGATATATAGCTCCCTTTCCACCTGTGTGCCTTCTTTAAGAATCATTTGCCATGGGAACATTAGTTTAATCATTATAACCTTTAGTACTCTACCTCTTATTTCCTATCTAAATTTTACCAGAAACAATGATACAGAGAAAATAATCATAGGCTTGGCGGTCAGACAAGTCAGGGATAGTAATTCTTGCTCCAGCACTTATTGACTGTGTAATCTTGAGTAAGTCACTCAAAAGAACAGTTCAGTGCAATGTTTTATATTTGCGAGTGTATGTGCTACTTCCGCAATGAAGATTGTACAGGCATACCTCAGAGATATTGCAGGCCCAGTTCCAGACCACTGCAATAAAGCTAACAACACAATAGAGTGAGTCACACAATTTTTTTGGTTTCTCAGTATGTATAAAAATTATTTTTATACACTGTAGTCTATTAGGTCTATAACTGAGTTATGTCCAAAAAAGGTACATATCTTAGTTAAAAATATCAGCTTGCTAAAAAATGCTAGCAATTGTCTGAGCCTTCAAAGAGTAACTTTTTGTTGGTGGAGGGTCTTACCTCGATAGTGATGACTGCTGACTGCTCAGGGTGATGATTGCAGAATGTTGGGATAGATGCTGGCAATTTCGTAAAATAACACAACAATAAAGTTTGCCAAAACGATTGAATTATTCCTCTCACGAAAATGCCATGAAAGTATCATGCAATGCTGTTTGATAGCAGTTTACTCACAACACAACTTCTTTCAAAATTGGACCCCATCCTCTCAAACCCTGCCACTGCTTTATCAGATGAGTGTATGGAATATTCTAAATCCTCTGTTGTCATTTCAACACCATTCACAGCATCTTCACCAGGAGTAGTTTCCATCTCAAGAAACCACTTTCTTTGCTCATCCATAGGAAGCAACTCCTCACTCATTCAAATTTGATTATGAGATTGTAACAATGTAGTCACATTCAGGTTCCCCTTCTAATTCTATCTCCCTTGCTATTTCCACCACATGTGCAGTTACTTTTTCCAGTGAAGTCTTGAACCCCACAAAGCCAACCATGAGGGTTGGAGTCACTTTCTTCCAAACTCCTGTTAATGTTGATATTTTGACCTCCTCCCATGGATCACAAATGGCATCTAGAATGCTAACTCCTTTCCAGAATGTTTTCAATTTACTTTACCCAGATCCACCAGAGGAATCACTATCTATGGCCGCCATAGCCTTAAGAAATGTACATCTTAGCCGGGCTCTGTGGCTCAGCCTGTAATCCCACGCCTTTGGGAGGCTGAGGTGAGTGGATTGCCTGAGCCCGCGGGTTCGAGACTCGCCTGGGCAGGTGAGACCTCATCTCTACAATAAATCAAAAAATTAGCCGGGCATGGTAGCACGTGCCTGTAGTTCCAGCTACTGGAAGGCTGAGGCGGAAGGATCGCCGGAACCCAGCAGGTCGAGTCTGCAGTGGCCAGGAGTGGCCACTGCACTCCAGTCTGGGCGACTGAGTGAGACTCCAACTCCAAAAAAAAATAGAAATGTACGTCTTAAATAGTAAGACATGAGAGTTGAAATTACGCCTTGATCCATGGGCTGCAGAATGGATGTTGTGTTAGTTGGCATGAAAACAATATGAATCTTCTTGTACACCTCCATCAGAGCTCTTGGGCGACTAGGTGCATTGTCAATAAGCATTAATATTCTGAAAGAAATCTTTATTTTTCTGAGTACATCTCAATGGTAGGCTTAAAATGTTCAGTAAACCATGCTGTAAACAATAAAGCCTGTCATCCAGGCTTTGTTGTGTCACTTATATAGCAAAGGCAGAGTAGATTTAGCATAATTTTAAGAGTTCTAGGATTTTTGGAATGATAAGTGAGCACTGGATTAAACTTCAACTTACCAGTTGCAACAGCCCCTAAGAGGAGAGTCAGCCTATCCTTTGAAAATACAATCCTGGCCTTAACTTCCTCTCTCTAGCTATGACAGTCCTAGATGTCATCTTCTTTAAGTAGAAAGCTGTTTTGCCCACATGAAACATCTGCTGTTGAGAGTAGCCACCTTCATTCACAATCTTAGCTACATCTTCTGGATAACCTGCTATAGCTTCCACGTCAGCACTTGTTGCTTCACCTTTCACTTTTGTTGTTGTTGTTGTTGTGGTGGTGGTGGTGTGTGTGGTTTTTTTGTTTTGTTTTGTTTTGTTTGAGTTGGAGTCTCACTCTGTCACCCAAACTGGAGTGCAGTGGCCGCTCCCGGCCACCGCAGCCTCGACCCGCTGGGCTCCGGCGATCCTTCTGCCTCCGCCTTCCAAGTAGCTGGAACCACAGGTGCATGCTACCACGCCCTGCTGATTTTTGGTTTATTGTAGAGATGAGATCTTGCCAAGTTGCCCAGGCGGGTCTCGAACCCGCGGGCTCAGGCAATTCACTCACCTTGGCCTCCCAAAGCACAGGATTATAGACTGAGCCACCCAGCCCGGCCCACCTTGCACTTTTATGTGATGGAGACAGCTTCTCTCCTTAAACCTCATGAACCAAGCTCTGTTAACCTCAGAGTTTTCTTGTGCAGCGTCGCTTCCTCATGTTTCTCAGCCTTCCTAGAATTGAAGACAGTTAGGGCCTTTGTCTGGATTAGACTTTGACTTAAAGGAATCTTGTGTCTGGTTTGATATTCTGTCCAGACACTAAAACTTTTTCCATATCAGCAGTAAGGCTGTTAAACTTTATTATTCATGTGTTCATTAGAGTACTTCTCATTTCCTTCAAGAATTTTTCCTTTATATTCACAACTTGCTTAACTGTTTGGCAAAAGAGGCCTAGCTTTCAGCCTGTCTCAGCTTCAATATGCCCTCCTCAATAAGCTTAATCATTTCTAGTTATTTATGTAAAGTGACAGACATGCTGGCCGGGTGCAGTGGCTCATACCTATAGTCTCAGCACTTTGGGAGGCGGAGGCAAGAGGGATTGTCTGAGTCCAGGGGTTCAAGACAAGTCTGGGCAATTTGGGGAGACTTAATCTCTACAATAAATCAAAAAATTAGCCAGGTATGGTGGCACACACCTGAAGATCCAGCTACTTGGAAAGCTGAGGTGGAAGGGTCGACTGAGCCCAGCAGTTTGAGGCAGCGGTGGCCGTGAGCCTGCCACTGCACTCTTGTCTGGTTGGCAGAGTGAGACACCAAATCAAAAAAAATAAAAAATAAATAAAGTGACAGACATGCTACTCTTCCTTTCACTTGAACTCTTAGAGGCCACTGTAGGGTTATTACTTGGCCGAATTTAAATATCCTTGTGTCTCAAGAAATAGGGAGGCCCAAGACACGGGAGACTATTGGACTGGTCAGTGGAGCAGTCAGAACACAAGCATATTCACTGATTAAGTCTTGTATAGTCACAGTTCATGGCACCCTAAAACAATTAAAATAGTAATATCAAAGTTCACTGATCACAGGTCATCATAACAGATATAATTTTTTTTTTTTGAGCTAGAGTCTCACTCCATCGCCCAGTCTGAAGTGCAGTGGCATAATCACGACCACCCCAGCATCGACCTGCTGGACTCTGGCAATCCTTCCGCCTCAGTCTTCCAAGCAGCAAGAACTACAGGCGCATGCTACTACTCCCGGCTAATTTTCCATTTATTATAGAGACAAGGTCTCACCAAGTTATCCTGGCCAGTCTCAAACCCGCAGGCTCAGGCAATCCACTCGCCTTGGCCTCCCAAAGTGCTGGGATTACAGGCTGAGCCACCGAGCCCTGCCATCAGGTATAATAATTTTTAAAATGTTTGAAATATGGTGAGAATTACCACAACATGACACAGAGACATGAAGTGAGCACATGCTTTTGGAAAAACTGTATCAATGGTCTTGCTCAACACAATATTACCACAAACTTTCAACTTGTAAAAAACACAATATCTGCCAGGCACAACAAAGCAAAACATAATAAAACAAAGTATACCTATAATCTCTTTGTAGTAGAAATTCATTGCATTTTCTACCTAATATCAAATGGCACTTTCAGCCATCCCAGAAAATTCAGTAATTCTCATCTTTGTATGAGAGATCAAGCACTGCTCAACTCTGAATCTATGTGCTTTCTAGAAGTGAATCTAGGGATAAGGCATATAACTCCAGTATGAATATTCAAAGTAGCTCATTCCTCTGGTCTTGGAATTGTACCAGAAGTGGCACATGACCTTATCAGAGCCAACAAGATCTAGTCTTTGAATTTTGCTACATATACCAAAAGAAAGGCATGTGATTCTTCCAGCTGAAGCTGACCTAAGTATATAAGCTTGAAACTCTTTTTTACCATGTGGAGCTTAGGAGTAAATAATCATAAAGAAAAGAGATTCTAGATTCTACAACAGTCATTTCATTCTCATATTAGCAAAAAGTCAAAAAGGAAATGATTTTCCAGAAGTAATCTGAATTTGGGGTTATAAAGTAAAGAGATTCAACAATAGTAATTCATCTTCATTTTTCTGTAGTATAAGCTGTACATCTTATTTTAAAACTTCTCCTTTTGTTGATTATCCATGGTCTTGTATTTATTTGCAGATTTTTTTGTTTCATCCTGTAATTTTCAATCTGGAAATGTGATCTCAATCAAATGGAAAACAAATTCACATTTTTAAACAGATAATGTCAACAGAAGGAAAGCATGAATTCTTTAGGAATAATATATTTGCCTTAAAAAAAAGGTTTCAACCTATACCATGCCTAAAATGAGTGATTGATTCCTTACTAAATGGCAATTCTCTCAAAAACCACTTAGTAATATGCCAGTGCTCTTTCTTAAAAACAATTATCAGAGAAAGGACGGGGTGGGGGGAGAAAACTCAAACTACTATTTTCTTTTTCAATCTAAGATTCAAGATTCTGAATAATTCCTAGAATCATTAAAAAGTAATATAGCTTATGACTTGGTTTTTCAGAAATAATTCAGAATAAATTTTTACAAACTGATTGTAAGTTCTTTTTTCAGTATCTCCTTAAGGAAGTAATTTTTACCAAGTTATATAAAAGCAGAGATTAGTAGTCCACTTTTAATATATTTGATATTAGAATTATAATCTATCAAATTCCAAATTCTAAGCCCTACATTATCTCCTATTTAAGTATAATAGCGACAGTATATGCATTTATTTGCATATCGGAAAATCATTCAAGGTCCTAAACCACTAAAATAAGATATTTTAAGAATTGCAGTATTTCAAATAGAAGATTGGGGGGGAATTTAGGATCTAATATCTTCCTTTGTATATACATTTATATAAACAAAATTTTGATACATCAATAATGTTCTTAGGCTCCATGCCTTGGTAACTTTGAAGTTCTCTTAGCACCTAAGTAACTAAAACTCTTTAAGGTTCATGACAGATTGGTTATTCACTTGACCTTCCATCCATTAAGCCCTTATTATTTCCTTCTGATGCTAGAACCCACGAATACAAAGGAAAATAGGATACTTCTCTTTAGTAGTTCACAGTCTAATGAGAGAACAATGCATACATACAGTCACTGCAGTTTAGTATGGTAAATGATATTACAGAAATATGTACAAAGGGACAGACTTGGAGCACAGTGGCAGGGACACTTATCTTTATCTGAAAAGTTAAAGCGTTCACAAAGAAGAAACATCTGATCTGAAACTAGAATAATGAGAAGCCCTTAACACTGAATTTCCTCTATCAAAAGAGATTCCATTATCCTTAGGAACTTTTTTATTTGAAGGGCAGGTGTTTGTAATAGTATCCTTTTCTTAAGTTCCTAAAAGTGTCAAGAGGCATTTAAAGAAGATTTTTTTTTTTAATGTGGCAATATAACTTTACATATGGCTACAACCTCAAGTCCACCCAAACAAATTATTTAGCTTGAATTTGATCGGGAAAAGATAGGAGTTAGAAACTTCCTCCACCAATCAACAAGAACTGCTCCCAAGTCCTGGGAACATTAAATAAGTCTCAAAAATAGCAGCTATTTGTCAATTAAGAGCAAAAACCCAGTCCGTTTTCAGAATGTAGGATCTACCTGCCGTTGTGATTGAGAGAAGAACAAAGGGAGGAGCTTAGAGAGGGCCCATGTTTTGATCCTTCTACTTTGGGGATTCTACGAGGACCTACACTATCATTGCAGAATCCCAGGTTCCCTTTTGTGGCTCCCTCGTGACTGATCTTCATGAGGCAAGAATCAGAATAAGCAATCCATTTGTAGAAGGATAGACCTCAAGTTTCCCAAGATAGGGAGACTGGCAGACATCTTTGGGCCCCCTTAGGCTTAGCCCCATGTGAACTGATTCTTGTACCATTTTGGTCAACCAGGAGGTACACTTCCTCTCGACTTAAGATTTCCGAAAGAGGTCTCTACCTTTCAATTAATCTATTGTTGAAGCTCATTTTTATAGTATGCCAGCTGCTGAAACAGTGATAATGATAGTTTTTAATTAACCTGGAAAGTTCAGAGGAGGAAGGAAGCAGAATAGGCCTTTGCTCCAGGGCACAAGCCAACTTTACAGATGAGTGATGTTAAAAACCTTAGAGTTGCCAGAAGCATCTCCTGACCACGTTCAGATATGAGACACCAACATTTATAAGACATTTGACAAATCTTTTTTTTTTTTTTTTTGGTCTCCTCAGGGAATGAGTTTCCCCAGTGTCCTGGAGTCACCATTTCCAGAAGTGGGAAAGCTAATGCACATTTGACATATTCTACTGCCTCTAAATTCATCTTGATATTGTCTGCACTCTAATCATCAGAGTAAATTAAATCTTTGCATTGAAATGTTAGGGGAAACGATAACTTAACATTTATATTTGAACATTTCTCCCTCTTCTCATCATGTCCACAAAGAGGAAAATACAGGGTATTTGAGAGATTGGGAAATTCTATCAATGTTGTGTACAATTAATGTTTATGTTAGCCAGTTCTAGCTATTTTTTAAAAGTTTTTCCAGAAGTTGGATAGATCATATGTTGCACAACTGGCCCTTTGACTTGTCCCAGAACATATGAAAAGGAATCCCAGAAATGTCTCCTTGCTTAAATTCCATAAAATTAATTGCATTTGTCCCAACCTGGGTGCTACTGGGAGACTGACAGAGATAAACAAGTGTATTCAGGGCCAAGTACAGTGTGCACTGTATCTTATGCACTCTGAAATTCTGAGATTAATGATGTGCTGGAACCTAGGTGTTGCTATTTCCAGCATGTATCCTGGCAAAGTTTTATGTTGGGACACTTTAGTCTTTTGTAATTATGGGCCATAGGGGGGCATTTGGGCTTCTAGAGGTTCTGAACTGATTCCTCTTAACCCAGATCTATCATCCACAATTCTGTGAAGTATTTTGGGGCAGATTCAGAAACATCCCAGTCTGTCACTGAAAATTATTGCTGATATTTCTGCCGTGTTACTCTCCTCTGTAAGATTTAGATCAGAGATTCCTAACTGGTGAACAAATGTGCATTCAGTGGCTTAGAAATGTATGCAGAAAGGCTGATCCACTCAAGCCATTGGATGACTTTGACCTTAATAAGCATTTTCCAGGATTTCTTGGAGAAAACTCAGAGATTATGGTCATGCTCACCCTATGGTATCCACAGATGGAGTGCACAAGAAGTGACGTATGCTACCCTTACTGCTCCTCTGTGGCATCATGAGTTTCCCCATGGAGACAGTCTGTTGCCTAAATATCTGCTTTAGCACCCTAGGGCAGACCAGATCACCACCCGCCTTGCTCAAGAGGCCTATGGAGTTGATGGAAGAGTTCACACTCAAAAATGAAGTAACACAGCCCAAAGATTACTTTTGCAGCAGTAGGGTGAGGGAACTACTGAATAGTTCAGGTTCAAACTCCTAGTTTCCATCTTTCCACATATCCAATACTTCTGCTTGTCACTTTGTGGCCATCTAGGGGCATTCACGCTGACTATAGAGTAAAAAATACATGTGCATTCTACAATTAGAAACTTACTGTTGTTTTAAAATTTTTGATATAAAAAAACATATTTGGAATCAAAATTCATTTGAATATACCACAAGAAATTTTAGCACTACATTTAACATTGAAAAAAAGATCTGTAGAATTCTTTAAATATTAATTTTAACTACTGAAATATTTGGATTTCTAATAAGTAACAGTTTTAAAACAAAGTTTCTTAATCTATAGTAACTATCAAGTATTGAAGAGACTGTCATTAAAATGTTTTGATCATCACTCATGAGCAGACCCTGAACATTTACCATAATACTATAAGAAAAGTATTGGCAGTAGCCAGAAACTGCTGGGGGGTGGACCACAACAACAAGGGTAACTGATCTCAAACCAGGTAAAGTGGGGACCAAGGGAGACCCAATCTTTACCTGTATGGTGACCACTTGTATACCTAATCCTGAATTGTACCCCATATCTTTAAATTTTAAAAAAGTTTACTCAGAAATTATGGGTTTATTAAAGCAAGTCAAGTGTATTAAAATTTTGAAAGAACATTTTGAAAATTATGCACACATGTGATTTTTGTCTTCTCTAATAGTTTAGATTTATTTCTCCTATTAAAATCATATAACATAAAGAAAACAGTGTTTGTTGTTGTTGTTCTTATTTTGTTTTGTTTTTACCAAGCCCCATGGAGACGCCCTTCCAAAATTCCTCATTTTACTCTTGGACACCAAAATAATACATCTTCTTCCATTCATTCTATGGTGTAAATATGGTTGAAAAGCACTCTTTTCAATAATAAACTTTGATTTATCCAGTTTATTTATGCCTGACCTAGCCATCAAAAGAAAACTATAATTGACATTTGTGAAGATAATGGTCGAGTTAGTGTGTAACCCAAATATCCTAAGGCTCATCAGCACAGGGTTACAAATGAGATAACATCAATATGCCAGAGCAATTTTCACAGCTTGAATATACTTTCATCTCAGTTCTCAGTTACTGCAGAGTCTCCAATAGGGTCAGTTCTCAACACCTCAGTCACAAATCAGGCAAGTTCAATTTGCAGCTTTATCATCATTGGTTATTGCAGATCACCATTCGCAAACACCTGGGGTCCTACCTGTGCCATTCCAGTGACCACCCCCAGGGCACGTTTGTGTCTGAATACATCATCTCTGCCACGGGTTTCCAGAATCACCCTATTCAGTGTACTCCTTCCTAGACACAAAAACAGGCAGAAATCATGCCCAGTAATTCAGGCAGCGACCCACATCATTGAGCTAGTCCACTACTCTGCTTAAGAGCTGACCATCACTCTTACCAAGAAATGAGAAATGAAATGGTTTTCTCTCCCTTACATCAGGCTTCTTTATAGGTGGCCCATAAAGAAACTAGATCATTGAGTTTTACATGTTCATAGACTTTATCTTCTTAGGGAGAGTGGCTGCTAGGTTGAAGCCAAGTTCAAGGCACAGCAGTTACTCTATCCCTAAAACTACTCCTCCTTGCCAACCTTCTGTTTCAGTGCAGTTTCTTCTTTCAAAGTTATTCCCTTAGTTTATATTCTCTCCCAGGTACCCTGGAGACCTCCTTAACACTCAACTTACCACATTTCCTCATTCTTGCTCAGTATATTTGCCATGCCTACTTGAATGCCAGAGTTATTTCCCTAGGAATATCCTCAGAGCCAAGAAAACCAACCCATGCAAATTTAATAATTCATCCTCTAATAAGATTCAACTGAAACAGTGAATCGTGTTATCTTGAGGCAAATGTATAAGCAGACAATCCTCGGAGACTACATATATATATATATATATATATACTCTTTACTTATAGTAGATACATATTAAAGGTAAAGACTTCCTCATTTCATCTGTGAATGGGAATAAATTAGATGAAGTAACAAATATTCAAATAGCCCAAGTAATACCTTGGGAGATTAACTTTAGGATGTTGACAAAATTCATGGCTGGCCAAGCATGCTTAATAAATATTAATGGTGTCAAATATGTTTGTAAAAGCAGTGAATAAAGCAAATGGTCTTGGTACAGTTCATTTTTCTGTCTCAGAGCAAAAACTATGAGCATTGTTCCAAGTTCCAAAACCATATTGCAATTCCATGACTCAGAAAATCTCTCCAAATATTTAAGTAAAATGACCCACACGTAAGTGAAAATATTAAGGGGAACACGCAAGAAAATTTTTCCACTGGGCTTGGTGGCTCAGCCTGCAATCCTGCGCTTTGGGAGACCGAGGTGAGTGGATTGCCTGAGCCCACGAGTTTGAGACCCGCCTGGGCAACTTGGCGAGACTTCATCTCTACAATAAATCAAAAATTAGTCGGGCGTGGCAGCACGCCTGTAGTTCCAGCTACTTGGAAGGCTGAGGTGGAAGGATCGCCAGAGCCCAGCAGGTAGAGGCTGCGGTGGCCGGGAGCGTGCCACTGCACTCCAGTCTGGGCGACAGAGTGAGACTCCAACTCAAAAAAAGAAAGTTTTTCCAACCCTCAAAATCCAAGCATCACCAGAAATTAGAATGTTCAATGGATTTCAGACTAACCTGAAGTATTGTGGATTGTGAATGATTCAGATACAAAACTGCACAACAGAAATGTTATACATACTCTAAAACTGCACTAGATAGCTAAGGATCAAAAGATCTATGTGAATCACACTACCAGCACACTAACATAAGTTAGACATATAAGACCGAGCTCCTTAGCATGGCTTGCAGTCCTTTCATTATCTGTCCTGGGTCTTCCTTCCATCCTCCACTATCCTGCCAGCCATGTCAACACCCTGCTGTGCTTCTTAGAAGTCCCTGAACACAGCAGGGCTCAGTGGCTCAGCCTGTCATCCCGCGCCTTTGGGAGGCTGAGGTGAGTGGATTGCCTAAGCCCGCGGGTTCGAGACCCGCCTGGGCAGCGAGACCTCATCTCTACAATAAATCAAAAAACCATCCGGGCGTGGTAGCACATGCCTGTCATTCCAGCTACTCAGAAGGCTGAGGCGGAAGGATCGCCGGAGCCCAGCAGGTTGAGGCTGCGGTGGCCGGGAGCGGCCACTGCACTCCAGTCTGGGTGACAGAGTGGGACTCCAACTCAAAAAAAAAAAAAAAAAGAAGAAGAAGAAGTCCCTGAACACACCAGACTGTCTCAGATATTCTTCCTCTCTGGAAAGTCATTTATCTCCCATTCGTTTCATAAACTTCAACTTGTATTTCAGGAAGCATTGTTAAGAAATGCCGCCTTTGAAGATTTCTCTGTCCTCTTGTCCCACCAGACAGAAGTGTATTAAATTATGGTCATTTGTTAGCATGACCTTTTCCTCTACTTTTTGGTGAGTGCCTCAGCATCAAGAACTGGGCCCTTCCTAGGTTAGATATTTGTCTTCTGGGTCACTGACTGAATATATCCCCTGGTTGGATTTGGGAAAGAGGAATGGTGGGTTCAGAAAATGTATCAGAGCATCAGTTATGAGACTGGCACAGTGTTCAATGCTACATACTGTACATACATCTTTATTTTATAATATGATTATGGATGTATCTGTACCCAATTTTATATATATTTCAAAGCATGTTCCAGATTATTCGATTAATGTAAAAAGTCAAACCATCAAGACTTTAGAAAATAATACATATGGATATTTATCTAAACTCTATGAGGAAAAGGTTTTTCTTTTTTTGAGTTGGAGTCACGCATGCTCACAACCACCCCAGCATCGACCTGCTGGGCTCCAGCGATCCTTCCGCCTCAGCCTTCCAAGTAGCTGTGACCATAGGCGTGCGCTACCACACCCAGCTAATGTTTTGATTTATTATAGAGACAAGGTCTCGCCAAGTTGCACGGGCTGGTCTCGAACCCGTGGGCTCAGGCAATGCACTCACCTGGGCCTCCCAAAGTACTGGGATTACAGGCTGAGCCACCCAGCCCAGTCAGAAAAATTTTTTCTATGCTTAAAAGCAATGAAATCATGAAGAAAAAGATCAATTTGGCTACATAAAAATTTAAGTTCATGCACAAATAAAGGTTTTTTTTTTAATGGTTGGATGTATAAATGCTGAACCTGAAAAGAATTTTTTGGCACTCATTGGTGTCATAAACATACAAATTTGTCAGCACTATCATGGTCAACAGTTTGGAACAAAAATAGTGTAGGTAGCTTTCTTCCTTATAGATGTTCAAAAATGATACTTTTTAGAAATTGTTGCTGAGGTATGCATGAATTAACTTTCCCATAGTTTCTGGAAAATAGTGAGTGTTAATTTAAAATCTACCAGAAGAAAGAATAAATATGTACTAATTCATTCCCTCTCCCTCCTATGACCATCCGACAATCTGGAACAAGAACAGCCCATGGACAAGATTTAAATTATAACTTTAGGCTTCTTAACAGGTACTTAAGCAACCCACAAGGATACTGGTCATGGCATCCTTGTAAATAAATGCATATACATGCATATTTACATATAATTTACGAATATCTACTATTGTAACCCTGCTATAGAACTATTCTTGGAATCTGTGATGTCATATTGCCTGAAGTAAAGCCTCACTATAATGAAATAATCTGGTATCTTAAGCCTGTAATATAACATTCAGTAAAGACTAGTCTTAGATAGAATTTTGTTCTTCAGCAAGTGTCATCTTAATGGCATGCCTATGTATTTTAATAAGTGTTCACACAAAGGTTCGAAAGGTTCAAGTAAAAAAAATCCATATTTTTCTGTTAATAGAGTCTAATTGCTTGCAAAATAACTAAATTTTCAAGACCTTTATTTTGAATGTGGCAATAATAGTTTAGCTTTTTTAAATATTCACAAACATTCATTAGGGAATCTAAAAATACTCAATGAAGAAACTTAACTTCAAAAAAGTGGAGCCTAATCACCATTAAAACTCTCTTTTCTGAACTGATATCTTCACTGTGACATAGGAATAAGATGAGTAATATGTACTATTAGCACGTTAAACATTCAGCTAATTATACAGCTCTCACACATAGTGGTTGGACTTCTTTACTTATAACATTGTCCACCTTATGCATTTCTCCCACAAAACTCACATATTAAACCATGTATCTCCATAAATATTTTCTCATTTAATAATGTTGGTCTTTCTGATACATCTTCTTGATATCTTGTGATGATATCATTTCATTTTCTAAGGATATTTTTCATTTTGCCTATAAATATAAATCTAAACATTATTTGGTATACATACATAGGTAACAACCTTCCTATATCATCAGATCAAAAATTCTGCTTAATCAAATTAATGATGCATCCATTATTCAATTATGCTGAGTTAGTGAGTTGTTGACATCATATGTAGAATAATACGAAAATAGTCTTATTTTTCTTTATTGATCTCCAATGTTAGGTATCAGAAACTATAAACATAATTTTCATTCTTTTGGTACTGTTTTTTGTTAGAAGAAACTGCCAATGACTAAAAATCTTGAATAAATTTTTGAAAATTTTTAATAAAATAGATTTTAAAATTATTGTTATCATTATTGTTTCCCTTAATCCACTTAAATTCATGACTTCACCTTACCCTGAACTCCATTTTTTTTTTTTTTTTTTTTTTTGAGTAGGCATCTACTCTGTTGCCCAGGCTGGAGTACAGTGGCATGCTCACAACCACCGCAGCCTTGATCTGCTGGGCTCAAGTGATCCTTCTGCCTCAGCTTTCCAAATAGCTGAAACCACACACATGAACCATCATACCCAGCTAATTATTTGATTTACTGTAGAACGAGGTCTCGCCAAGTTGCCCAGGCTAGTTTTGAACCCCTGGACCCAGGCAATCCACTTGCTCTGCCTTCCAAAGTGTTGGGATTACAGGCATGAGCCACCCCGCCTGACTATTCTGAACTCATTATACCTATTCTACTTTCATTCTTATTCTGTAACTAAGTTCTCCAGAGACGTGGATGAAGAGAAGATCAAAAATTGAACATGGTATTGGAGGAAGAATGAGAAGTGCAGGTAGTAGAAAGATGAGGAACCAGATCTGTGCTAGTCAAAGACAGACTGTGAACCACAGAGAAGGAGGTAACCAGCAGAGCTTTAATTTGTTTCATAAGAAAAGGGATGCCTGGGGGCAAAAGAGCCCCAAAATTAGATATAAGGATTTCTTTCATGGTGATCTGCTAAAATGATGGAGACATCTCCCAGGAAGCATAAATGAAATGAGCTACATACAGAAAGAACAGTTTTCTAAATTTAGATTAAGTGCACTATTAAACTTACAGCACCTCTGTATTATATCCATCATAGTATTTTTTTTTAATTTACAATGAAATCTAGAAAAATACTACTCAGCAAATAAAAACGAGGCCTATTTGTATGTGCAGACATGAAAAGACTGCAATAGGGGCAACCCCCTTGGGTCCCCTCCCACTGGGGGAGTTTTTCTGTCCTCTTGATAAATTCTGCTTTCAGAAAGAAAGAAAGAAAGAAAGAAAGAAAGAAAGAAAGAAAGAAAGAAGGAAGGAAGGAAGGAAGGAAGGAAGGAAGGAAGGAAGGAAGGAAGGAAGGAAGGGAAAAAAACTGCAATATATAATTCATAGCCTAATTCTATTTGTACAAAATTCTATATGTGTGTATACAATTTAAGAACAGAAAGATGTCTGGAAAAATCTGAATCAGAATATTAATAGTGCTGCTTCCCTGAGGTGAGATTTTAGAGCATTTTTTTATTTATTCTTCATACTTTTCTATAGCATTTGAATTTTCTCCAAGAGTGTTTTTTAGGATGTATTTTTTATAATAAAGTTATTCATTTTGGGAAAAGATCATTTCTGATGAAGTTTCAATACGTCAAACTGATGTTTCATAGGAAGTTGATTAGACTGTCTATGTTGTGCTTTGCATATAGCATTCTGATTAACCCTAAACAATTACCACCTTCCTTCAGACGAAAATAGTAACCAGAAAGGAAAAAGACAGGGAAGATTGGCTCCTGGTGTGATTAAATCATAAAACAATAGCAGTGAAATAGTTGAGTTTTTAAAAATGAATACGTTAAAATATACTACATAGCAATGATAATTTTCCTTCTATATTAATAGCTATTTGTAAAAAAAAAAAAAAGATCCAGTAGAAAAGACAAGTATTTATAAGATTACTGATTTCTCCGATTTTTTTCAATTGCAGATAGCCTAGATATTTTAATATTCAGTATACTTTGTGCATTTGAAAAAAGTGTCAGTATCTGATCTCACACCAAAGTGGGGACCAAAGGAAGGCCCAAACTTTACCTGTACAATGACTGCTTATATACCTAATCCTGAATTGTACCCCATATCTTTAAAATAAAATAAATTTGTTTTAAAAAGTATCCTCCTATTCTCAAATAATTTTATGATATAAAAAAGGTTATAACTACAGTATCTCTTGGTTAAAGAGACCCGGTTTTGAATTCAAACAGACCAGAGCTTAAACCAAAGCTCTAGTAGATGCCAGTAATATGACCTTGCCAAATTAGTTAATCATATGGAAGTCTGTTTTATCTATAATACATATGTCTACTAGGGCTCGGTGTGGTGGCTCACACCTGTAATCCTAGCACTTTGGGAGGTTGAGGCAGGAGGATTGCGTGAGCCCAGGAGTTGGAGAGCGACCTGGGCAACATAGGGAGATCTTGTCTCTACAAAAAATTAGCCAGGCATAGTGGTGCATGTCTGTAGTCCTGGCTACCCGAGGAGCTGAGGTGGAGGGATTGCCTGAGCCCAGGAATTTGGGGCTTCAGTGAACTGTGATCATGCCACCCTACTTCAGCCTACGTGACTGAATGAGTCTCCGACGCAAATATATATATATATTCAAATATATATATATATTTAAATTCACACTATATTTGTGTGTGTGTGTGTGTGTGTGTGTGTGTGTGTGTGTGTGTGTGCTCACACTATTTGCCTCTAACAGTTGTGAGGATTTGGAGACTTATATAAGTAAAGTGCCTGGCTTGGTGCCCAGTCTGGCTGTGGACCTGTGCTCTTTACCGCTGAGGTTTGCTGGCACAAACACAATTCAGTGTTATCTTTTTACCGTAACATGCTTTGTAACAATGGTTTACATGATTTACTAGTATGCTACATCTTCTGAATAGGCATTAATTTGAGTATTAAGAATTCATTTTTGGCTGGGCACCGTGGCTCAGCCTGTAATCCCAGCACTTTGGGAGGCCAAGGCGAGACGATTGCCTGAGCCTGGGGATTTGAGACCAGCCTGGGCAACTTGATGAGACCTCATCTCTACAGTAAATCACAAAAACTAGCCAGGCGTGGTGGCATGCATCTGTAGTTCCAGCTACATGGAAGGCTGAGGTGAAGGATCGCCTAAGCCCTGCAGGTTGAGGCTGCGGTGGCCATGAGTGTGCCACTGCACTCCAACCTGGGTGACAAAGAGTGAAACGCCAACTCAAAAAAAAACCCAAAACTTCATTTTTTGTATTGTTATGATGAATGATTAATTTCACCATTTTGGGATATATTTGAAAACACTTTGACACAAATAGACACATATAATCTGATAGGTGACCACTTTTGTGTGAGTACCCTGATGATTATTCAAATCAATTTGTGCATAAAAGATTTCTAAATAATCATCCTAGTTTAACTATATTTACTAAAGAAATATTTGCACAATACATAATTATGTAGTTCATATTTTTGTTAAAAATAGTAACTGCAAAATCTTTGTCGTAGTTTCATATAATATGTTAAGCACTTCTTTCAGAAATGGAAAAATGACTTATCTGCAGATAATGGAAAGGAGAAAGCCTGAGGTCAGTGCTCCCATCAGCAGCACAGCTGATGGGAAGAAAATGACCAACATCTTTAATCTAGAATTGAGCACGATCTTCCTCTTTATGTGTCATTTAAATGAGAAAATGCTCCTATCTTTCCATTCTTTTTTGTTGGTCTTTTAAAAATAGAATCCTGAGGATCTTAAGAATCCCTTGTCTCCTATAAGTGCATTTCAAAAACTATTCTAAAAGAATAATAAATTGTGTGTGATTCATCCTGTTTTTAATAAAAATGAGAAACAGATTAGTCAGGAGTCTTCTAATGATAAACAACTTCATTATATATCAGAAAATAATTGGCTTTTCTTTTAGCTGCATTGTCCTTAAATAAAGAGGTGGCACAGGGCTCAGTTGCTTCAATGTCACACACAATACCTGTCATTTTTTTTCTTTTTTTTTCTTTTTTCCCTTGAGTTGGAGTCTCAGTCTGTCGCCCAGACTGGAATGCAGTGGCACATTCATGACTACTGCAGCCTCAACCTGCTGGGTTCAGGCAATTCTTCTACCTCAACCTTCCAAGTAGCTGGAACTATAGGCACGCGCCACCACACCTGGCTAATTTTTTTTATAGGCATTCACATGAATTTTTAATATATCAACATGTGAGATGTGTCATGAAGCAGTTCTGAAATTGAAATTAAATAAGCATTGTCCAGAAAAATATCCCTGGAAGAATGTTATTCTCTGTCAGGTCTGATTTCCAAGTACCATTTTTCTTTGCTGTAATCAAAATGCCACTCTACTATAATGGGGGAGAATATGAGATTACAGAGTTTAAAAGATAAGATGGTAGAGGGTTAACATCACAGGGCTCTTAAGCTATGTTTAGTATTGATATTTCATAGCCACTACATTTTTCTTTTTTTTTATTAAACATTTTTTTATTTTAAAATTGTGGGGTACAGTTAAGGGTTAGGTACACAAATATGCATCATTCAGGCACCCTTGTTGATAAGGGGTGTCCCCCCCGTCCCCAGTCACATATTGACTACCATTAATCCCACCACCCTTGTCCTTCCTGTCCCCCCCCCATAGATTCCCACCACTGTTGATCCTTTTCTTATAGTATTATGATAGATGTTCAAGGTCCACTTATGAGTGAGAACATGTGATACTCAGATTTATTGCAGAGACACGGTCTCACCAAGATGCCCAGGCTTGTCTTGAACCCCTGAACTCAGGCAATTCACTCACCTCTGCATCCCAAAGTACTGGGATTACAGGCATGAGCCACCGTGTCTGGTATCATCTAACTGTTATTTCTAATGCTCCCTAAAGATACCCTTTCTTTTGATTTATTTCATAATTATGGTCCCTAAATTAACAAAAAATCAATAACAAGTATTGGTTAGAAGATTAAACTTTTTTAACTTAATTTCTACAATAACTTATATCACTAGACATGCTTTCTAACTTTTTAAAAACTTTTTTATGTGGGCCGGGTGCTGTGGCTCACTCCTGTAATCCCAGCATTTTGGGAGGCCGAAGTGAGAGGATTGCCTGAGCCCAGGGGTTCAAGATCAGCCTGGGCAACTTGGTGAGACCTCGTCTCTACAATAAATAAATAAATAAAATTAGTTGGGCATGGTGGCTTTTGCCTGTGGTTCCAGCGACTTGGAAGTTTGGGGCGGAAGGATGACCTGAGCCCAGCAGGTCAAAACTGTAGTGGCCGTGAGCATACCACTGCACTCCAGCCTGGGTGACAGAGTGAGACTCTGACTCGAAAGAAAAAACAAAAACAAAACTTTTATGTGCATAATTCAGTGATTCCTCTAAGCATTTTTTCCTTATATCTAAGTGCATTTGCCCAACCATTTCTAACATGCTTTGAACAAGGGAAATTTCAGTGCACATTGGATTACAAAATGCTGTCAAACTCAAATGAGGACTTACACCCCAATTTAATTCAGTAACTCTGGCCACACACTCCCTAAATATACGGTATGCCTGTTATTTCTGATTCACAACAGGATTAGTTCTTCCCTAATGCATGTGCTGCTAAAAATGAGCTAAAACATTCTGGAATTTGCTTCAATTTTTACCAAAAAGGAAAAAAATCAGAGCAGATTCGAGAGCAGTAGGACAAGTGAGGTGAAAACAAGAGCTGATATTCACCAACTCAGAGAACCTCACAAGCAGAAATCATCTGATATTGGAGGAACACAGAAGACAGGGAAATTTGCACACAGAGACTACAGCTGGTGCAATTTAAAATGAAGTTGTACCTTAATCTGATGATAGTGTGGGAGAAAGGTATGACAGCTTTTTCTATGTCTTCCCAAAAACTCACTTTTGCTTGACATTTAGGTTTGGCCTGTTCGGACACTTAGAGCAAGAAAATTAGTTTACCTAGTCAAAACTTAGTCAGAGTCAGAAATTAGCAAAATAGACTCCTGAGCTGGTCAGCATACTAATAAAATATATATTTATAGAGAAAAGTACATGTTCTTTGCTCAAGTTGAAGCTGTCATTTCCTTTCTTGGCTCTCATCTACTTTTGCTTTGTACAATCTTTAACAAGCTTAGTTATTTATGCCAGATTAGCATCAGCAAATGAGAAATAAAGTAGGTACACTTGTTGTGGCAACTGACAAATAGCATGAGAAGATGAAAAATACAAAACAGGCTCAAGAATTTCCAGCAGAGCAATATGGAACCAATTAGCATAAGCAAAAATAAAATTCAATAGGCCCTGAGGACAATGCAATAGTACAGTACATAACAGTTACTTGAGGCTTGCTTAAATAAGGCAGGGAAGTGTAAAAGGTAATTCTGAAATATTTTTAATTCTTCAGGGGAAAAATTCCAGTATTCAGATATTGGCTATCTAGAATGACTCATTCACCAAGAATTCTGGATGCCTAAACTATTGGTGCATACTAATACTTTACAATACATTAATCAATACATTAATACAGAACTTTGAGAGCTATTAAATCTCAGAGGCTTAATGTAGTTATCTTTTTAACTTTGAATATTGAATGACAATAATAATGATAGCACATGTAAACCTATAGTTTTGTTTTATTTTGTTTTTGTTTGAAACACTCCAGTAGTAAACTGGACACTTTGAGAAGCTGTCTTAATTCTTAGCAATTGCTAGGGGTTAATTTAGGACACTGAATTAAGTAGCAATTTACTCTAGTGAAAGAAAGAGTCATCTGAGTTAACAAGACTTATTCTGTGAATTTCTTTAAGGATAAAGAACATTAGCTTATGGGTACAAAAATCTGGATGATCTTATTATTCAATAGTGGAACACAATTGGCAATATGCAGCCCTTTTAGTATCAAGACATCCCCCCTAAAAATATAAGTATCTTTAGTTTCTTCAAATTTTGACTTAAACACAAATGTGTATTAATTAATTGGAAGAAATGTTCCATTAATATATAAAATTATATTACTTTAAATTTATTTGCATTCAAATTTGGCTGTTACATTTTCGTTTAACATTCTTGAGGGGGAAACTCAGAAGCACAGAGGTATTGATCTCTTCTCAATTTATATATAATTTAATAACAAGCCTAATTGAAGTATATTGGCACTGATGGCTTTATTTTGAGTAGAATAATGTTACCTTTACAAGAAAAGCAATTTAAATCAGAGTAAAATTTGGTTATATTCTTTTACACTGCTTAATGAAAATATCATTTAAATGATAAAAATTTTCAGGAGGCTAATTTGGCAGCATTTTAAATATATATTATAAATTTTATATACGTGTGTGTGTGTGTGTGTGTGTGTGTGTATACTTTAACCCAGTAATGTCTCCTAAGGATATAAAGAAGTGAACAAGGTGACTATAAAAGACTATTTATCATAGCATTATTTTTAATAGAAAAAAAGAGGAAAACTTCAGATATATTAGAAGAGGTAAGTTTGTTCAAAACATTGTGGCATATCCATACAACAAAATATTATATGTTCATGTGAAATATTAACTTGCATTTATTTTAAGAAAGATTTCATGATATATAATGTGAGAAGAAACAGGTAAAAAGTCATAGGCAGTATATGATTCCATTTTTTAAAGGGTGTTTGTATGTTAGAAAGATTTCTTAACCATGTCCATTAAAATGTGAACAGTATTATGCCTGGATGATACCTAGTTTCCTCTTCTTTCTATATTTTCACAATTTTTCAATGAGCAAATACATATTTTATAAACATAGAAGAATATAACTACTGCAAAAAAATTCTTAGATTACTGTATTGCTAAATATGCAAATAGCTAATAGTTACGCTTTACACAAAAGTATCCCATGTTAATCAAGCTTAATTTGATAAAAAACCACTGTCTAATTCACCCATAAGGCTTTTGTTGACTTCTCTGAGGCTAATGCCGTCTCCTAACCTGCTGTGCATCTTTCATCTTTCCCTTTACCTCAAGACTAAGGAAGCAGGCGTGCCCTGGTCTTCCATCCTCTCATATTGGCCAACAACTAAATCCCTCCTGAGCTAACTCAAGTGCCTTCTCCTACTCAAGTTTTCTCAGACCATCTCGCTTGGCAAAGAGGTCACCTCCTGCTCCCTGCTCCCCTGGACAGCAAGCACACCATGCTGCTGCCTCTCCCACTTTGGATTGCAATCATTTGCTGACCCACTGTCCCCCACTAGACCTTGAGCTCCTAAGGACAGGAATCATGTCTTATTCATCTCTGTACTGCCAACATTTAACTCCCATGCAGCAGAGGGTATGCAATAAATATTCATTAAATGAATTAATCTGCTTAGATCTCCTCAATCATTCAGTTTTCCATGGAATTCAATACAATAAAGAGCAAGGGTAAAATAAACCCAGCTCCTAGGACAAGGACCATATCTGGTGATACAAAGGAGTTTTGAAAAATCTGATTGATGAATAACCATTATTAACACAGCAATCGCTTAAAAAACATTTTCTCACACAAATTGCTAATTCAAAAAGATATATGTGAAGAAAATATATGAGAATTCTGACACAAAAACAAAAGAAAAAATGAATACCTACATATACCTCTATACTTATTTTGCTCTTAATTCCCTTTTTCATTTGTACAGAAATAATTTGCCAGAGTTGAAAATTACACTATCTCTTTCCAAGAAAATAGGAAGATGAACATGCCTTCTTATGCCACTGATGTGAGTTTGCCAGCATCAAACCAGAAACATATGAAACAGCTGAAATAAGTTCATAACATTTGAACTCTAATTCCACTGGGGAGATTCAATATTATAAAAATAATCCAATGTGCATTAAAAAATGCATTAGTGTACCTGAAGCAGCACTATTAATAATATTTATATATAAAATAGCACAAACTAGCTACCAAATAATAGGTAACAGCCAAGTAGTAGAAAATACTTTCACAAACTAGACTATTAAGCAGTATTAAACATTAGAGTTCTTAATAACATGAGGAAATTATTTTACTACAGTAAAGAGTAATGAAATCACAACACAAATCTATCCAATATGAACTTAAATAAGGAAAAGCATAAAGGTCTATACTGTATCTACATTGTCACAGTGGTCACTTCAGGAAACTGGGATGATAAATAAATATTTTTAACCTCTTTACAGCTGTCTCTTCTATCATGTTTTCAATGATTAACATATTTTATATACATAGGAAGGGGCATATACCAAAATGTATTTTTTTCTAGCTGTTAAAATTAAGGTTGATTTTTATTTCCTTTTCATAGTTTTCTGAAATTTTCTACAAGAGTAAGATTTATTATTATAATTAGAGTAAAAATAAGGATTACTCTAGTGAGTTCATAGTATTGTTTTATAACTACAAATGAATAGGCGAGCACAGAGAATGTTTAGGGCATTAAAAAGACTGTGTATGATACTATAATGGTGAATACATGTCACACTATATTTGTTCAAATCCACAGAATGTACAACACCAAGAATGAAACTTAACAGGAACTACATTACTATTTGGATGTTAATAATGTGTCATTGTGGGTTCATTAATTGTAACAATGGTACCACTTTGGTGTGGAATGTTGATAGTGAGAGAGGCTATGCATATGTGAGGGTATGAGATGTATGGAATATTTCTGTATCTTCCTCTCAATTTTGCTATGAACATAAAATTACTCTTAGAAATAAAGTATTTTAAAAAGTCTATCCTCACATAGTAGTGTCTTTTTTGTACACTGTCTTGCAAGAACTTCTTAGTATATCTTTGAGTAAATAAACAAACAAAAAAAGCACTTTTAAGACAATGATGTCAGTAGTAGAAACTCAGTGTTTTAAGTGCGTTTTATAAATAGCACAGCAGATAAATTACCTCTTTTCAAAATAAAACATTTCACCAAGTAAAATTTTTAAAAAGTCATCATGCCAGGCGTGGTGTAATCCTAGCACTTTGGGAGGCAGAGGCAAGAGGATTGCCTGAGTCCAGGGTCTGGGACCAATCCGGGCCACCTGGCGAAACCTTGTCTCTACAATAAATAAAAACAGCCTGGCATGGTGGTGCGTGCCTATAGTTCCAACTACTTGGAAGGCTGAGGTGCAAGGATCACCTGAGCCCAGCAGGTCAAGACTGCAGTAGCCATGAGCTTGTCACTGCACTCCAGTCTGGGCAACAGAGTGAGACGCCTACTCAAAAAAAAAAAAAAGAAAAGAAAAGAAAAATGTCTATCCTGAAAGCAATTATTTAATTAAAGCGGTTTTCACTGGAATGTTGGTTAAGATAAAAAAAATTTAAGGGGAAAAAACCTAGATGTTCAATAATAGAAAACTGAATAATTTAGCAGTATATCCACATGCCTGGATATTATATAGAACATTAAAATATTTCTTTTTTTTTTGATGTTTGTAGAGACAGGGTCGCACTATGTTGCCCAGGCTGATCTAAAATTCCTGGTCTCAAGTGATCGTCCCACCTCAGCTTCCCAAAGCACTGGGATTGTAAGTGTAAGCCACTGAGCCCAGCCTAAAAGTGATATTATAGGTAAATATCTAATGACATGAAAAGATGTTTGCCTAATGTTAGGTTTTAAAAACTGAATTACATAATGGCATTTATATCAACCTATATTTAAGTAGCAGGCAAAAACATTTGCATAGAGAAAAGAAGAGAAAGATTGAAATGAAAATATCAGTGGTGAATGTCATTGGATTGTGAACTGCAGATCATTTCCATTTTCTTTTCCACTTATTTTAAGTTTCTAGATTTTATAAAACAAAAAATATTGCTATATAAAAAGAAAAAATGTGTTTTAAAAATACATTTAAAAAGAGAGACAGAAACAAAGAAATAGCCAGATTATAAAACCAAATTTAAAATTCTGTACTTGCTTCGCCAGCACATATACTAAAATTGGAACGATACAGGGAAGATGAGCATGGCCCCTGTGCAAGGATGACATGCAAATTCGTGAAGCATTTCACATAAAAATAAATAAAAAATAGAATTCTAAATATTTTCCAAATTTCAGAGGGACCCATTGAATTATTTTAGCTCTAAGGCAATTCTCTCAACAGTGTTTCATATAAACATATACTGAAAGACATATAAAGTCAGTGACTTTCAGTGTCAGATGTTCTATGGAGTGATTCTTAAATTTAATTAAGATCAAGCCAGGCATGGTGGCTCACGCCTGCAATCCCAGCACTTTGGGAGGTGGAGGCAAGAGGATTGTCTGAAGCCAGGGGTTTGAGACTAGCCTGGGCAACTTGGCAAGACCTCATTTCTACAGTAAGTAAGTAAGTAAGTAAATAAATAAATAAATAAATAAATAAATAAATAAATAAATAAAGGAAAGAAAAAGAAATTCAAAGCTGTAGATTAGCTGATAATCAATACTTAAAGTTTTCCAGGACCTAACCATATCTCTGTCTCTGGAAGATGCGCTGCTATCTCAACTGAATAATTGTTTAGGCAATTATACATGTTATTAAAAAAAATCAGTTATGTGAACATCTTACAATGGGGAGAAAAATTATCATTCTGATGATTGGCAAAATTTCTCTTGGAGGCAAGAACAGTCTTTATTTAGCAAAATTTAGTGTTTGTGGCAAAAAGATTAAACTAAAACTTTGTGGCAAAAAGATATTAGTGAAGGCATAACTGAATGACCTAGCAGTGATGACCAAATAGAAAATGAAGGATTAAGTAATTATTTGGGGATTTAGAAGGGAAAAGAAATCTAGGAAAGCATGTGATGGAGTTTGAAGGAGAAAAATGGGAACACGGAACATAAAAGGAGGTCAAAGCCCCATTAGAACAGACAGCCAATAAAAATTCCTTAGAGTCAAAAATGTTTGAGAAATTTTTAAGAAAAAGGGCTACCAGATACACAATTTTAGGTTGTTTGCTGAAACAAATCCTCAATAAAATCAGCTACATTTGATACTTCGGTAGTAAAGTTGATACTTCGGTACTAATGGTACATTAAAAAGTAGAAATAATGCCAGGCGCAGTGGCTCAAGCCTGTAATCCCAGCACTTTGGGAAGACGAGACAAGAGGATTGCCTGAGCCCAGGGATTTGAGACCAGACTGGGCAACCTGGTGAGACCTCGTTTCTACAATTAAAAAAAAAAAAATTAGCTGGGCGTGGTGGCATGCACCTGTACCTCCAGCTACTTGGAAGGCTGAGGCAGAAGAATTGCCTGAACCAAGCAGGTCAAGGCTGCAGTGGTCATGAGCATGCCACTGTGCTCCAGCCTGGGTGACAGAGTGAGACTCTGACCCCCAAAAAAGAGAAAAAACGTAAAGATGAAGTCAGAAGCAAGGAGCATAATGGGAGGTAAGGACTGAGGATTTAAGAAGCAGGAAAAACAGCCAAGAATAATTCTATGTATTAACCTCATCCCCTAAGAATCCTCAAAAATGCTGAAACTTTTACTAGATAATATATGGAGGGTAGTAACACTGATTTTACCTAATATTATAAAACAAAGTGACCTTATGTCTGCAGCTATCAGAGACTAAGAAATGCACTAAAGATAGAGAACAAGTATTTTTGAGCCTTACCAAAACTTCATAAAATATTACTAAATGAAATTCTCTTAGGAATCCTGTGGTTTGTATTTCCCATGTATTGAGAAGGAAGCATATGGGAAATGTCTATACAAGGTCAGCAGCAGAGCCAGGATTTCAAAAGAAGGTCAATCCACCCTAAAGTCTCAGCTTTCCTCTCAAGGTCTGTAGTGCAAAGCATTTTTCTCAACCACACACTCATACCAGAATCACCAGGAGAGCTTAAAAGAATTAGCCTGTACTGAGTCCCACCTCAGACAAACCAAGTCAGAATCTATGTAACCACAGCTCTAGGCATACCTTTTGAGAACTGCTGGGCTAGAATAATAAATGTTTTAATTTTCCATGTGTTTTATATTATAGTGGTCAATTGCATATCCAGTCTTTATAGTTTGATATGCTTATTTTGGCCAGGTAGCCACCCTTTCACAATTTTTTTTTTTTTTTTTGAGTCGGAGTCTCACTCTGTCGCCCAGACTGGAGTGCAGTGGCCGCTCCCGGCCACCGCAGCCTCGACCTGCTGGGCTCCGGCGATCCTTCCGCCTCAGCCTTCCCAGTAGCCGGAATTACAGGCATGCGCTACCACGCCCGGCTGATTTTTTGATTTATTGTAGAGATGAGGTCTCGCTGCCCGGGCGGGTCTCGAACCCGCGGGCTCAGGCAATCCACTCACCTCAGCCTCCCAAAGGCGCGGGATTACAGGCTGAGCCACCGAGCCCGGCTCCCCTTTCACAATTTAAGACGTTTTGGGGGACAGTGTTTGTCAGTTTTGTTTTTGTTGTTGTTATTGTTTGTTTGTTGGGTCAGGGTCTCACTCTATCTCCTAGGCTAGAGTGCAGTTGCACATTCACAACCACCACAGCCTCGACCTGCTGGGCTCCAGGCTATCCTTTCACCTCAGCCTTCCAAGTAGCTGGAACCATAGGCACGTGCCACCACACCCAGTTAATTTTTTTTTTTCAATTGTAGAGGCAATGTTGATGTTTCACCAAGATGCCCAGGCTGGTCTCAAACACCAGGGCTCAGGCAATCCTCTCGCATCTGCCTTCCAAAATGCTGGGATTGCAGGTGTGAGGCACTGCACCTGGCCTTTGTTTGTCTGTTTGAATGTGACTACAAGAGATATTTCATAACCAACATAGTGGGCAGAATTTCAAAGCATTTCCTTCATTTCCCTTTTGCTGTGAAAAAACACAGGAACAATTCTAAATAACAGACACCTCAAATGCCAGATATCATCAAGGTGCCCTTTAGATACTTAAGCAACCCTTTTCTCATTGTTTTTTCTCTCACATAAATCCATCTAACGAAAATACTCTGCATTTGCCAGACTCCAGATTGTTTGGGAATTAGAAAAGTGTATCCATTTAAAAAAAAACTTTTACAAGCATTTTTTTTTGTAGTTTTACATTTCATTTACACACCTTTATGTTACTGATCATGACTTTAATAGAATTGCACATAATCACCAATGATGGAGGAAAAGAGACATTAATTTTCCTTCTCATCTCGAGTATATCTAAAAGCAGAAGCTATACCTACCTTTTTTTTTCTATAAAACACTAAGTTTGGCTACAGAACTTACTGTCAAAAATTTAAAAGACTTGTCTAATCTCTTCTAAAAAGATGTAAAAATTATTGTAGCGATTCATAAAAATGTTCCAGTTAGAGAATTTTGTATTTGCATTTCAATGGCTTCTTCCAGGCTACTAGTACTCTTCACAAACAGCCGATTATACATTTCTTTCAAAATGAGCTATAGTTGAGAACAACGGAAACTCCTCTTGATGTTAGACCTAATAATGCCTTGTTCATTTGGACAAGAGACAAAAAATAATGTTACTTAAGAGAAGCAAGGCGAAAACAACTAACATAAGTTAGTTCTGAGGCAAATAAGCCCTCATTTATGTTAAGTACAGGTACTGGTTATCTGATTGTTGCCTTAATATGGCACCAAAGTGAAAGGTACTTGCTATGAAACAACTGAATGTACTGAGACCCAGGGACCATTAACCTGAGTTGCACATTAGCCCCTGAAATATAATTAATTGATACTAATTTTTGATATGCTTAGTAGCAAGGATCAAATTTAGTTTATATGCCATCACTTCTTGGCCTTTTGGCTAAGATCAAATGTAGTGTTTTATATGCCAGACATTCACTTACACACATGATTAAGTTGTTTTGCTGATAATCAGTACTCTTGTTCTCTCTTGCACACTGTATTCCATGGATGATAGCACTAATATCAATGATAGTTACCATTTAAAAATTTGAGTAATTTCAGGAATCCTTGAGATTCCTGTTAAAAAATTACTATCTCAAAAGTTTTTGTTTCCACAGTATATTTAATCGAATCTATTATAAACATGTATATATGCATACACATATATAGTATATGAATATTTATACTGTGATTACATCTGACATATGGCCCTATGATTAGTCTGAATTGAAGACCATTTGACTACTTTTCAAGGTAGAGAATTACTAAGACAATTATGTACCACAGTGTTTCTTTGCAATAATGTCTTTTCAGTATACATTGCATTGCTTATATAATTTTCTCTCTTCCTCTGGCATTTACAGCACTAGTTCAGGAAAACTTAAAAAGGAAACAAATTAGGTTCCTTTTGCTTTATATTTTTATATACAAATTTCTCCCAGAATGTTTCCCACATTAAACTAAGATATATACCAAATTATATTGGAAATTTAAATATACTCCATATTTTTCAAAGAATATATGATTTGTTTTAGATTTTTATATGCTGGTCACATTCACCTCTGAAAATTTGATGATGATATGTCACACGAAGATAAAAATGGTAAAATGAATTCATTTTTTAAATTACAGTACATGGCATAGTTAGCTAACAGGAACAATCTTAAAGTTCTCCATAATTGGAGAATATTCGAAAGAAAATATAATACCATTATATAAATTATGGTATTCTTTCACCTTTCAATTAGGGTCATCTTTCTTAGAGAGAAAGTCATACAAATTTTGTAAGAATATACAAAAAGAGACATTGAAAATGATTAAAGGCACAGAATGCTTACGTGCATGAAAAGGTTTAAGAAAAACTAGGACTTTTGTCTGGTGAAACTACTCTCACTTCATGAATAAAACTCAGATCTATACACCTCTGGTCTCTGTTTCTCTGCTTGTCTCTCAGAAATCTTTCACATGTCTCATTGCCGTCTCAATTGCATGAAAGTCTTGTCAGTCAATAACATTCATTAAACGTCACTGGGTACTTAGCAAATGTTTCTGAGCATGATGAGCATCCTAGAAAACACACTAGAAATAGAAGATATGGTTCCTGACATCAAGAAATTTTCAATAGGACTGATTATCCGTGCATTACCAATGGTCTAACATAGGGTTTCCAAAGCGGTATAGAAATTAGTGCAAATTAAAATAGTGCAAATAATATGTGCATACTGAGGTGATTCAATGGGTGATCTATGTAGGGACGGCAGTCAGAATGTTTTGAATCACGTATTAAAGGATCAGAAGATATGGATTCATGAGCTAAGGTAGGAGAGTTTTTCAGAGGGTAGAAGGCTTAGCTAAAAGGATGGAGTAGAAATACATCCTGAATGCCGGGCGCGGTGGCTCAAGTCTGTAATCACAGCACATTGGGAGGCCAAGGTGAGCGGATTGCCTGAGCCCCACAGGTTTGAGAACAGCCTGGGCAACTTGGTGAGACCTCATCTCCACAATAAATCAAAAAATTAGCATGCACCTGTAGTTCTGGCTACTTGGAAGGCTGAGGCGGAAGGATCACCTGAGCACAACAGTTCGAAGCTAGGGTGGCCGTGATGTACCACTGCACGCCAGCCTGGGTGACAGAGTGAGACTCCAACTCAAAAAAAAAAAAAAAAGAAATCCTGAAGGAATGTAGGGTGGAAGTAGAAGCTGAAAGACTATACAACAGCTATTAGCCTGACTTTGCACTTCTATCTTTTTTTAAGTATCTGTTTTTAAAATCTTACTGTCATACTCTAGCACAAAAATTTCCCAAGCTTTTGCTTTTCATGGACCCCTTTCATGGGGAGAAATACCCTTTAAACAAACTATGCCAGCCGGGCACCATGACTCAAACCTATAATCTCAACACTTTGGGAGGCAGAGATAAGAGGATCGCCTGAGCCCACTGGTTCAAGAACAGCCTGGGCAAATTGGCGAGACCTTGTCTCAACAATAAATCAAAAAATTAGCCGGGCATGGTGGTGCATGCCTGTAGTTCCAGCTACTTGGAAGGCTGAGGCAGACAGATCACCTGAGCCTGGCAGGTCGAGGCAGTAGCGGTCCTGAGTGTGCCACTGCACCCCAGCCTGGGCAACAGAGTGAAAGTCCAACTCAAAAAAAAAAACTAGGCCTCTCTAACCTAATTCCTACTACCACTATCCATTAAAAACGCAAAACTAACGGGAAAAAAAAGGTGTTATCTGTTATTTAACTTCCACTTGTCTTCAATAAAATGTCATAAATAAGTTTTGTATTCTAAAATTAAAGGCACTGTGGTATCATTAATATTAATATTAATATCAATATTATCAATAATTATCAATACTCTCAATATCAATATTAATATTGAGACCACACTGTGAACTGCCACAGGGATCCTCACAGTTCCTGTCCTCCCTAGACTACACTTACAGAATAGGAGCCCTAAAATAAGAATTCTGAAAAAACATTAACTCCCTTTTGCATATTCCAAAATCTCACAACATATCGCTAATTGTCATCAAAGTAGTAATAGTGGTAATAATTTCTATTGACTACATTTAGTATGTAGCAAATACCATTAGAAGCACTTTACACGTATTATTTAACCTTAACAACTACTAATAACCATTATGATCCCCACTTTGTAGGCAAGAACATTGGAACCCAAATAAGCAGCATGCCCCAGGACATAATGCTTTGGGGAGTTAAATGCAGGTCCTGAGCAGGCAGAGTACATGCTTTTAGCAGTGACACTTGACTGCTCCTACAAGTGCCACATGCCTACCCCATAAACACTGGCCATCCATTTCTAACTGAAAATATTATCTGTTCTCTCAACTGCCTCTTAAAGATATAATAAGGATTAATTGGATGCCTGCAAAGTGTTACGACCTCCTCATAAAGACACCTATGGATTACTACTCTTTAATTTCCATTTCCTCTTATGCCATGTCTTCAATTATAGTATCTCATAGGTATGCAATCTTGGAACCAATTGACTTCGTTCTTTTATACCACATTAAGGTTGTAATCGGTTGTTATTTTATCGTAGGCACATCATCCCTAAAGTTCACTTGTTTTATTCTAATTTTTTATGCTTAAACCATCATTAGTCTCAGTTATTGTAACCTCCTTAGAGTACTGCATTTTTCCTGTAAAGAGGAAATTGTAATGGAAATTGGGCCTTTAATGCCTATGGGGGTGAGGGGAGAAAAAAGTTGTGTTAATCAAAAAACAAATAATCTCATTTAAATATGCACTTTCTTAAGTTGCTCTCAGCTTTGAGATCTGCCTTAAGTCTCAATTCCACTAGGTGCTTACAGGTTCTCTATAGTTTATCTCTGCACTTTCACCTTTAGCAATTTCTTAAGATAGTAGAATTTTGAAGCTAAAAGGGCACTTAAAGATAACCTAAGGTAAGCTCCATTATAGAAATGAGAAAACTAAGGATCACAGATGGTAGATAATTTGCCCAAGGTACCTTAGTTAAAAGGTGATAGAGCTGGAACTAAACTTAGGTGTTCTGGTCTCAGATACATACTTCTCATTCACTTACACAATTTTCCACCTACTACCATAGCCTTAAATGCTTTATGCAGATGGCTTCTAGATCTTTTTATAATCCTAACTTCTCTCCCAGGTTACAATTATGCATTTCAAAGTAATTTATAGAATTTTAGGCAGATGTTAATATTGAAAACCAATTATTATCTCCCCACCAAAACCTATTACCTGCACCTACTCATTGATCTCAATCCCATGAAAAATACTCAGTATAATGGATTTGGACGGACTGCAAAAGAAAAAAAACTTGGAAGAGATACTTTAGGTTCGCCTGTCTCTGACTAGAAGAACTTTCTTGGATTCCATTTTGCATACTCCTTTGTCTAAAATTGATTCTAAGTCCCAAGGAATCAGGTCAGCAAATGGGTCTGGGAGAATTGAGTCACTTGGCTCATTCAAGTTAGAAGGAAAAATGTGATTCTGGTGTATTACATATAGTCTAAGCAGTTTAAACTAGTTGGAGATCCAAACCTCAGCTATTAATAATGTGTATAGAATATTTGCCTAAAGATAATTTGCTTATGCATCTTGGCAAACTACAACAGTATGAAACTTTAAGGAATATTTGTACATCTAAGGTTACAGGTGAAAATGTTCTAGTATGACAATAATTCCACAGTGGATGGGTAACTGAGGAGAGAGATTACTCCAAAAACATCAAAGAGAGCTGTGTATCTCTTAAATTCTAAATCCTTGGTGGATGCTAGGCTTACATAGCAGGTTGTACATAGGAAGAATCTGAGGTAAAGTCTGAGATTCAGTCTGGGTACAGTGAAGGTTCTATAAAGAGTAGCTACACTCATAAAGGTCTATAAAGAGTAGCTACACTCATAAGTGACTGTACATCATGTGAGGTATGTAGAAGTCTAGTCCTGGAGGCAGTAAGAATTCATTCTGGAAGCCAAAAAAGACTTGTTCAAATAGGTTAAATTCTGCAATTTGCACTTCAACCTCTTGGGGTAATATGTGGGTTGGATTTCATTACTCCAGCTTATTTTTTCCTTCTTAATCTTGTTTCTGAAGAGAGAAGGGAGTGGTATGTTACTAAGACTTAATCATTGTCACTAATTTTAAGACTTCAGAGTGTAGATTTATTCAAAGTTCAACCAGAAACAAAAAAGTAAAAATAAATTCTGGATGCAGAGAGGAATGTGTCATCTTCTTGGACTAAAGTGTAGAAAAAATACAATATTTCCAGGGTAAGAAGGTATTTTGAGTCTTGCGCCTGAACACTGGTTCTAGGAATCTTATTTGTGCTATGGCATCAGAAGACAGAGTAAACTGATCAAACACACACTCACAACCCAAACAAAAAATCAAATTAATAGTTACATTAATATAAACAATTGTCAGAGCATTTAATGGAAACACAAACTTCCATAGAAACAGATTTTAAAAGTTTGGGGGCTTTTTTTCTTGACATTAAGATAAAAATTGTGACAAAGAGGAAAAAAGAAAAGGAAGCTCAGATCCATCAGAGTCCCAGATCTGAGAGAGCAGAAGAGAAATGGGTCCCAGGAGTTGGTCCTGTAAAACCCAGATGAAGGAAAACAAGACATGTCAAGTGGAAGTGAAAACAGAGTGCGGCCTTGCTTCTGAGGAAACGAGGTTGCAGAAAGAGATATTCATGTTGTCTCAGAAGTAGTGAAGTCATCTGAGGTCCAAGGAATTCAAAAGCAAGATTAAAAATTAGGCTTGGACAGAGCACGTGGCAAAAACCTTGTGGTGTTCACTGGATCCCTCAGAGCGCACGCTTGAGAAACCCTAACAACAAAGCTCCCACTATAAAGTCACTGGATGAAAATGCTAGCATCAAGATGAAGCCAATGTATTTGAAGGTAGGGAGAGGATCCTGATTGGGGGCGGGGGTGTGTGGACCATTACAAGATAAAGGGATTTCTAAGCAGTATGTATTCATATGAAATACAGTTCAGAAATTGACATCCTGAGCATGTTGACGGTCTTTTTGAGAAGGAGTAATATCAAGAGACAATTAGAATATTAGGAATATGAGGAATGCAAAAAAAGACAGAAAAAATTAAAAGACAACGAAAACTGCAACACTTTTGGTTTAAAGCACATTTAAAATTTTCTCTGACTTTTACCATGAAACAACATCTAGCATTTAATGAAGATTTAATAAGAGTTATACAATAATAATCTGGGGATGGGTGGGTAACCATTTTAAACTCCTCATCAGACTGAAGAGAGCCCAAACAGTTTCTCAAAAGCAGACTTTCCCTGTTCTTCCACCCTGGCCTTCATAAACATATGTAATGGGTATCAGAGGAGTTATAACAGATGATGATAGCAGTAAAACATTATTACCCATTGTCAACATTTTACTATTTGTCTCCTGGACACTGAGGTGTATTCCCATTTGCTTGATTCTGAGAATAAGAAGATGAAAAAAATAATGATAGAGATAACAATTAACGGACATAATAGCTTAGATGAGAAGAATAAGCTTCCTGAGAAATCTCTAGCCATGCCCTTTAGAAAAGCAGGATAAAACAAGAAGAAAAATGATTTCTCAAAAGAAAAATTAATAAATAGAAACAAAGTGTTGTGTATATGACCGGGAAACTTAAAGGAAGGGAAAAGCTGAATAGATGTTTGAGTGGGACCAAAGGAATTGAGATTTGTAAAACAAACAAAAAATTGTTTCCATCAAATCTGAATATGACCCTTGGGAATAATAAGACTTGTATGTTCCAAAGCACCCCGATTCTATCCATCTTTATTTGTTATCTTAATGTTTGTTAAACATACCAATAAATATGTTAAATGTATGTGTTATGTGTCTCATAAAATAAATTTCCAGAGTAATGTATTTCTAGATCCAAAATCAGGACATATTACTTGACAAAATATCCTGATTTTTGATTCAGAAAATACCTTCTTCCAAATATAAAGAGAAAAGAGTTTTAAAATTCTTAATTGAATATGCACTTAAGTTTTTTCCCAAAAAAACTAACTCTTCAGAGTTATTTTTTTTTAATTATGTATTGTAGTGGATGCTGTGGGGGGACCCTGTCCCCTGTCCCCTCACCTGGCTGCTGTGACTGTTGGTGGATAACAGCTCACAGATGCTTCCATTTCCTGAAGAATGCTGTGATCTGAATGCTGGTGTTCCCCCAGAATTCACATGTTGAAACCTAACTCCCAATGCAAAGGTATTAAGAGGTGGGTTGGCCAGGCACAGTGGCTCACACCTGTAATCCCAACATTTAGGAAGGCAGAGGTGAGAGGATTGCCTGAGTCCAAGGGTTCAGATCAGCCTGGGCAACTTGGAGAGACCTCATCCCTACAATTAATCAAAAATTAGACAGTCATGGTGGAGCATGCCTGTGGCTCCAGCTACTTGGAAGGCTGAAGTGGAAGATTGCCTGAGCCCAGCAGGTCGAGGTTGTGGTGGCCATGAGCTTGCCACTGCACTCCAGCCCGGGTGACAGAGTGAGACTCCTACTCAAAAAAAAAAAAAGAAAAAGAGGACATTGAGAAGGAACCACCTATAAGAAGAGGTCTTCATCAGACACTGAATCTGCTGGTGCCTTGACCCTTGATTTCCCAGACTCCAGCACCATGAGAAATACATTTCTATTATTTATAAGATAAAAATTGTGACAAAGAGGAAAAAAGAAAAGGAAGCTCAGATCCATCAGAGTCCCAGATCTGAGAGAACAGAAGAGAAATGGGTCCCAGGAGTTGGTCCTGTAAAACCCAGATGAAAGAAGACAAGGAATGTCAAGTGGATGTGAAAACGTGTTTGTATTTTGCTATAGCAACCTGAACAGACTAAAAAAATCACCAAAAGGAGCCCCCACACCAGGAAGGCTACACCCTCCAACAAAACCCCCTTTGAAACCTTCGCTAATATAAGTGAAAAGGACCACCCACTTAACACACGATGGGACCAGCTGTTTAGTGCGGTTTTTTTGTTTGTTTGTTTGTTTTGTTTTGTTATTTGAGTAGGAGTCTCTCTCTCTCTGTCGCCCAGGTTGGAGTGCACTGGCAAGCTCACGGCCACCGCAGCCTCGACCTGCTGCTGGGATCCAGCCATCCTTCTGCCTCAGCTTCCAAGTAGCGGGAACTACAGGCTCTCTACCATGCCTGGCTAATTTTTTGCTTTGTATTGTAGAGATGAGGTCTCACCAAGTTGCCCGGGCTGGTCTCGAACCCTCGAGCTCAGGCAGTCCTCTCACCTCGGCGTCCCCAAGTGCTGGGATTACAGGTTTGAGCCACCACGCGTGGCTATTGCAGTCTTTATCCCAGAACGTCCCAGTGGGATCTACAGCTGAGACACATTCTTGCTTTGCCCTGCAATTCTCATCCCCCTTCCTCAGCGAGCACTGCTGTCTCAGGTTCTGCCTCTAAAGCACCCAGTATAGAATAAGGAACGAAGGTAAAAATAACTAGGTGTAAATTATGCACCTTTTTATCCATCACTACTTAATTAAACCTAAGTTTTCCTCTACTCTCAAAAAATCAAAACAAAACCTTTTACCTTCTTATTCATAGTGCTTCCAGTCGTAAACTGAGGAGAGCTGCTTGCCCCTAACCAACCTCTTAAAGTTTCTGGCTTGAAAAAAACATGGCAGCTGGGTGCGGTGGCTCATGCCTGTAATCCCAGCACTTTGGGAGGCCAAGGTGAGAGGACTGCATGAGCCCACAGGTTTGAGACCAGCCTGGGCAACTTGACGAGACCTCATCTCTACAATAAATCAAAAAATTAGCTGGTTGTGGTGGTCAGCGCCTGTAGTTCCAGCTACTTGGAAGGCTGAAGTGGAAGGATCACTGGAACCCAGCAGTGGAGGCTGCAGTGGCCATCAGCGTGCCACTACACTCTAGCCCGGGCAACAGAGTGAGATTTCAACTAAAAAAACAAACAAACAAACAGAAAACATAGCAATGGTCTCTGCAGCAGAAATGTGTTCTCTTAAAAATAAAAGACATTTAATTTTCTTTTCTTTTACTAATCTCTTGTATCTAAAGGACCAAACAAATTCTATGTCAACATTACTTCTCTGTCCTCAAACTTCTGCATATTTTTCTGCTTCAGAAATTATTTCACATATGATAAAATAAATGCAAGCATCACTTTCCTACATGGCCACTTTTTTTGTGCCTCAGAATCAAGCAAAGTATAATCTGGGTATCTCCTACTGCTACTTTTTTCCAAGTCAACAAAGTTCAAATTTGTAGTGAATTTTTCTTTTTATGTATAAAAATACATCTATAAAAATACACAAATCCTAACTCTAGAGTTCCATGAACTTTGACAATTATAAGCACCCGTGTATAACCAGTAGCCCAATCAAGACAAGGATCCCTACTTTTTCTTTCCATTCAATCTTACTCCTT
The DNA here is from genome assembly GCA_027257055.1 of Cephalopachus bancanus. Taxonomy (NCBI): domain Eukaryota; kingdom Metazoa; phylum Chordata; class Mammalia; order Primates; family Tarsiidae; genus Cephalopachus; species Cephalopachus bancanus. Next base: position 7,946,969 of record JAPVLO010000005.1, on the reverse strand, counting down.
GCTTAGAGACAATTGTTCTGATTTCTACCACTATTAGTTTTGTCTGTTCCTTGTTTCATATATTTAGAATACATATCATGAAGTTCACCCATCATTAGTCTACAGTTCAGTGGCTTTTAGTATATGTATAGAGTTGTACAACCATCACCATGATCCAGAACTGCCTTTACACTACCTCAGAAAGTTCCTTCACACCCATTTGTACCAATCCCTACACCCACTCCCAGGACCAGCAATCACTAATGTGCTTTCCATTATCATAGATTTGCCTTTCCAGAAAATTTGCACATATGTAGAATCAGACAAAATGTAGTGTTTTGTGCTTGGTTGTTTTCACTTAGCACAATGCTTTACCTACTATATCAGATGGATCAATTATATTAGATGCTTGTTTGGTTTTTTTTTTTTGCTGAATAATATTTCATTATATGGAGGCTACATTTTGCTATCCAATTTGTGGACATTTAGCTTTCAGTTTTTTGTCACTTCCTGAACATCATAAGAAATTAAAACATATGGTAGTTTCTGGTATTTTGTGTCTGCTTTCTTTCATTAAACATAAAATTTTTTAGATGAATCTATGTTGGTATTGGTTTCCGTAATTTGCTCCTTTAAATTGCTGAGTAGTAGTATATTGTATCATTGTATCACCATTTATTTATTCATTGTCCTATTAATGAACAATTGAGGTGTTTTCATTTTGTATCTCTTATGAATCAAGCAAATATTAGCATGATTTTTGTATTTGGACATCTCATGAGTAAATATCTAGGAATGAAATTGTTAGATCACAGGGTAGACCTATTTTTAATTTTATAAAAACTGCCAAACTATTTCCAAGTGATTGTGCCATTTTACACACTTACCAGCAAACTGAAAGTTCCAGTTTTCTACATTCTCACCATTGTTCTTGTCAACATTGTTAGGCTGGGTTTGGTGGCTCATTCCTGTAATCCCAGCACCTTGGGAGGCCAAGAAGAAAGGATTAGTTGAGCCTAGAACTTCAAGGCCAGTCTAGACAATATAGCGAGACTTCATCTCTGCAAAAATAAACTAGCCAGGCATGATGGTGCATACCTGTAATCCCAGCTCCCTGGGAGGCTGAGGCAGAAGAATTGCCCAAGCCCAGAAGTTTGAGGCTTCAGTGAGTCGTGATCGTGTTCTTGCACTCCAACCTGCCTGACAGAAATCTTGAATCAGAAAAAAGATGATAATAATTTTAGTTATTTATCTGAGTATTAAATGGCATTTTATGTGATCTTAATTTGCATTTCCATGATGATGTCAAGCACTTTTTCATATATTTATTAGCCATTCATTTCTCTTCTTTTTGCTCAAATATCTGTTCTAGTTTTTCATATTTTGGAGGTTGTCTGTCTATATTACTGACTTGCAGAATTATTTATATATTCTGGAATATATATTACTTATATGTATTTGTAACTTGACACATATAATATTGAAAATGTTTTCTTCGAGTTTTTAGCTTGTTTTTATGTTTTTATTTTTATTTATTTATTTGAGTAGGAGTCTTACTCTGTTGCCCAGGCTTGAGTGCAGTGGCACACTCACAGCTACTGCAACCTTGACCTGCTGGGCTCAGGTGATCCTTCCGCCTCAGACTTCCAAGTAGCTGGAACCACAGGCACAAACCATGATGCCCGGCTAATTTTTCTGTTTATTATAGAGACGAGGTCTCATCAAGTTGCCCAGGCTGGTCTTGAACCTCTGGACTCAAGCAATCTTCTCACCTCTGCCTCCCAAAGTGCTGGATTTGGGAGTCATTGCATCCAACTTTGAGAAAAAATTTAAAATTTTTTTTGGTTGGGATCTTACTCCGTCACCCAGGCTGGAATGCAGTGGCATGCTCACAGACACCTCAGTGCTGACCTGTTGGGCTCTGGCGATCCTTCTGCCTCAGTCTTCCAAGTAGCCAGAACTACAGGTATGCAGCACTGCGCCCGGCTATTTTTTTGTATTATTTATTTATTGTAGAGACAAGGTCTCACCAAGTTGCCCAGGCTGGTCTCGAACCTGCAGGCTCAGGCAATCCACTCTCCTCAGCCTTCCAGAGTGCCGGGATTACAGGCTGAGCCACCAAACCCGGTCTTAATTATTATAAAGTCTAAACTCATCTATTTTTTTCCTTTTGTGATTGGGGGTATTTGTGTCTGGTATCAGAAATCGTCAAATAACCATTGCTTAAAACACACCTTAAAAACACTTAAAAATACAAAAACAGTGTTTCTGGGGTACTAGTGTCAGTTGAATTTGTATAATCAATCTAGGTTGGGGTCGCAAACTTTTCTGTAACCTTTACATGGCTTTGCAGGCTATGCTCAACTCTGCTGTCAGCATAAAAGCAGCCACAGGTAATATGCAAAAGAATGAGCATTGTTATGTTTTTTGTTTTTTGGGGGTTTTTTGAGTGAGAGTCTCACTCTGTCACCCAGGCTGGAGGGATTGGCACACTCACAACCACGGCAGCCTCAACCTGCTGGACTCACCAATCCTTCTGCCTCAGACTTCCAAGTAGCTGGAACTATAGGCCACACCACCATGCCCAGCTAATTTTTTGATGTATTGTAGAGACAAATTCTCACCAAGTTGTCCAGGCTGGTCTTGAAGCCATGAGTTCATGCAATCCTCTCGCCTCCGCCTCCCAAAGTGCTGAGATTACAGGCTTGAGTCACCATGCCCGACCCATTGCTGTGTTTTAATAAAGCCTGATTCACAAAAACAGGTAATGAGCCTGATTTGATCCACAGGCATTAAGTTTTCCAGACCATGATCTAGATTAAATCTCTTCACGCAAATATATGATATAAATCATTCAAACATGTTACATATGTATCATCATACACAGGTACACACACTCAAACATAAACTACTATGTGGAGAATTTTAGACTGTGTCCTGAAAGTGAGAAAATAATCTAAATAATAAACATTTCTCCCTTACTCTTTCTTTTCTATTATATGATTAGTGATACAGTCATTTGAGCCCTATCAAATATATAACATTTATTTTCTGTGGGTGTTTTATTATCTTTCAAACAACTAAATAACAATGCCTTATATTCATTGTTTCTATGCTTATAAATCAGATAGTTTATAAATATTCATAGATGCAGACTATTCCCTACAGAATTATCTCCAAAACAATAATTATGCAAATCACTGATTGTCCAAAGCACTTAATTTCTTAGCAATACGCAATCTGAACTAGCCTAAAGACAAGCTAATAAACAGTCTTTAAAATAAATGATAGAAGTGCCTTGTATCTATAATCAGTGATAAAGTTTAGAAACGGAATGAACAATCTTTGAGGCAATTTTTAATTTGATAAACACATACTAAAACTCTTACTTCCATAAAATATATGAGAGATATTATAAACACTGCATATAAATTCAGCATATCACAAATGGTGTAATGAAATAACATCTCTTTCAATTATAGTAAGAAGGTAAGTTTCTACCAGATCTTCCTGAAAGATCATTGTTATCAATTTATACATCTAACCCCAGCAAGATTTTAACCCCCCTGGGATGTTAAAACATTTACTTATGTGCATTTTTTTCTTAAAGAAAGTAAAAGATTGCCTAAAAGAAGGTGTCTTAGTCAGTTTGGGCTGCTATAACAAATTACCATAGACTGAGTGGCTTATAAACAACAGAAATTTATTTCTCACATTCTGGAGGCTAGAAGATCAGGTGGCCAGTTTGGTGGGGTTCTGGTAAGGGCTCTCTTCTGGGTTGGAGATTGCCAATTTCTTATTATATTCTCACACGGCAGAGAATAGGGAGAAGCAAGATCAGTGGTGACTCTTATAAGGGTACTAATTCCTTTCATGGGGACTGTGCCCCCAAGACTTTATCTAGGGACCCATAACATTAATAAGGATACCTGATCCCACACCAAGGTGAAGAGGACCAATGGGAGGCCCAAACTTCACCTGTACAATGACCACTTCTGTACTTAACCCTGAATTGTACCCCATCTTTAAAATACAAAAATAAATAAAATAAAATACTTTAATTCTAATTACATTCCATAGCCCCCACCTCCTAATACCATCACATTAGGAGGTAGGGTATCAACATATGAATTCTGGGGGAACATAAACACTCAGTTCATTACATAAGTGTAATTCTAGCGCCTTTCCCTACTAAATGTTTTTTTTTTCTTTTTTTGGAGCTCTGAAAGGCTTTAAATTAGTCTTTTAATTAGGGTTTTTGTTTTGTTTTGTTTTTGAGTAGGAGTCTCACTCTCTTGTCCAGGCTGGAATGCAGTGGTACTCCCAGTGACCTGCTTGGTTCAGGTGACCCTTCCACCTCAGCCTTCCAAGCAGCTGGAACTACAGGCACACGCCACCATGCCCAGCTAATTTTTTGATTTATCGTAGAGATGAGGTCTCACCAAGTTGCCCAGGCTGATCTCAAACCCCTGGGCTCAGGCAATCCTCTCACCTCAGCCTCCCAAGGTACTGGGATTACAGGCATGAGCCACCTTGCCCACCTAATTAAAGGTTAATCAGCTACAAAGACTATGTCATTATAACCATGATAATATGAACAGCTTTAAAACAATAAAAAGAGTTAATATGGAAAGTTTTATAACAAAACACACAAGCAATATTTTTTAAAATAGCAACATTCTTCTTCCACCAAGTTTGTTACAGAGATATGATGATCATTAATTATACTGTTTTATTGATTTGACCTTTTTTTCCTCTTTATCTCTTGATATCAGTTGCAATGAAAACACTAAGCAGAGTTTATTGAGAAGCTCGACACCCTGTTCAGTCACTCTACTCAATACCATGAGTCCAAAGGACTGGACATTCCTCCTGCCTCCAGTAGATTACGGTCTAGTTGGCAAAAGGCAAAATAAATAGGAAAAAATAAATAATGATAAACGTTTTGAACAAAAGTTCAGAACAATAGAATATTAGCACAGGTCATCCACCATAAACTTTATTTTTATTTATTTTTATTTTTTGAGTTGGCGTCTCACTCCATCGCCCAGGCTGGAGTGCAGTGGCACACTCACGGCCACCCCAGAGTGGGTGGCTCCGGGCGGTCCTTCTGCCTCAACCTTCCAAGTAGCTAGAACTGTAGGCACATGCTACCATGCCCAACTAATTTTTGATTTATTGTAGAGACAAGATCTCGCCAAGTTGCCTGGTCTGATCTCAGGTTCAGGCGATCCACTCGCCTCAGCCTCCCAAAGTGTTGGGATTACAGGCTGAGCCACCAAGCCCAGCCTTTTTTTTTTTTTTTTGATTCGGAGACTCATTCTGTCACCCAGGCTAGAGTAGAGTGGCGTGCTTCCAGTCATCTCAGCCTCGACCTGCTGGGCTTAGGCATCCTTCCACCTCAGCATTCCAAGTAGTTGGAACCACAGGCACATGCCCGGCTAATTTTTTTATTTATTGCAGAAACGAGATCTCACCAAGTTGCCCCGGCTGGTGCTGAACCTCTGGACTCAGGCAATTCTCTCATCTCCACCTTCCAAAGTGCTGAGAGCCACCACACCCAGCCCATCAATTTTAAAAAGAAGAGAAACACAATTGTTCATTTGCTTTAGAAAAGACTCTCTAATAATTGAGAGTTTGTTTGTGTGGTTGAACACATCTGGGTTTCTTTGCCATAAAGTAAATGACTTTTGATTTAGAGGCATCCTTTAAAAAGCTAGGTTTACAGCCGGGCTCGGTGGCTCAGCCTGTAATCCTGCGCCTTTGGGTGGCTGAGGTGAGTGGACTGCCTGAGGCCACGGGTTCGAGACCGCGGGTTCTGTTTTTTTTTGAGTTGGAGTCTCACTCCGTTTCCCAGACTGGAGTGTAGTGGCCGCTCCCGGCCACCGCAGCCTCGACCTGCTGGGCTCCAGCAATCCTTCCGCCTCAGCCTTCCAAGTAGCTGGAATTACAGGCGCTCACTACCACACCCAGCTAATTTTTTATTTTTTGTAGAGATGAGGTCTCACCAAGTTGCCCAGGCGGATCTCACACCTGCCGGCTCAGGCAATCCACTCACCTCAGCCTCCCAAAGCGCTGGGATTACAGGCTGAGCCACCGAGCCCGGCTTGGACCAAGATTTTAAGGATGAAAATATGGCAGCCATGCAAACATTTGAAGAAAGCTTTCCAAGAAGAAAAGAAAAAAACAACCAGTGTAAAGGCTTCTAGGTAAGGATGAGCTTGGCATATTCAGGTAGGGGATACATAAAGAGAGCTATTAGAGATGGAACATCTTGAAAGCGGAGGGAGTGAATGGGAGATGATTTCAGAGAGGTATGTTGAGACCTATGATGTAGGGGCTCTGCATGTCTGGCTAAGGAGACTGGAGTTGAAATTTATTTGAATTACAGTGAAAAGTCATGAGAGTGTTTTAAGGAGAGTGGAGTACAAAACAGCTGCCCTGTGATATTTATGCACAAGGCATAGTTCTTAAATCCCAGACAGCAAATATACTCAAATGTAAAAACACTAAGTTCAACTTAAAAATGAAAGAAATGTTATGAGCCACCAAAAACAAGAGTCATAACATATTATCTTACTTATTTAATATATGAGAAAGGACCCAAAAACCTGAAATTTATTTATAAATCTTGTGTATTTATTCTTACATGTTTAAACTTCAGTCACCATCAAAATACTTTCCGTTTGATGCAATATACTATCAAGATGCTTTCATCCACTGCTCAAAGTGTTTTGTTTTGTTTTTTGAGTTGGAGTCTCACTCTGTTGCCCAGGCTGGAGTGCAGTGGCACACTCATGGCCACTGCAGACTCCACCTGCTGGGCTCAGAGAATCCTTCCACCTCAGCCTTCCATGTAGTTGGAACTATAGGTGTGCGCTATCACGCCCGGCTAATTTTTTTATTTACTGTAAAGACGAGGTCTCACCAAGTTGCCCAGACTGGCCTCGAACCCTTGGGCACAGGCAATCCTCTCACCTCGGCCTTCCAAAATGCTGGGATTACAGGTTTGAGCCACTGCACCCAGCCTCAAAGTGGTTTTTGAACTCATCAATTTTGATGACTTCCAGTGCTTGTGATGTTTTTTATTTGTTTGTTTCACCTCTTCCACATCAGCAAAATATGTCCCTTTGAGGACTTTTTTCATCCAAAGAAATAAAAAAAAAAAGGCTATGCCTTTTTTTTATCAAAACCTGCAAGCGCACTTGTAAATCACCCACCATGAAGTGGGCAAACATGTTGAAAGAATCTCCAAAAAAAAAAATTTACTGAAGCTTAACAGAGCTTCTCACAACACTAGCTGGTACACTGAAGCCAATGGTTCCTAGAACACTTACCTAGCTGGGGAAGCCTATACTACAGTAAGGCATCCATCCTCCAAAAAATAATTCCTGTTTTATTGAGTCCTTCAACATATATTTATTAAGTTCCCATATGAGATGCTTTGCTAGCTGTGGGGTCACATGCAGAGAGAGAGAGTGAATCCTTGTGTTTAAGTTCTTGAAGTAAAAAAAGTATATATACATATATATATATACAGACACACAATTACCATATAACATATAAGATGCATTAAAACAGAGGTACAGCCGGGCTCAGTGGCTCAGCCTGTAATCCCGCGCCTTTGGGAGGTTGAAGTGAGTGGATTGCCTGAGCCCGCGGGTTCGAGACCCGCCTGGACAGCGAGACCTCATCTCTGCAATAAATCAAAAAATCAGCCGGGTATGGTAGCGCATGCCTGTAATTCCGGCTACTCGGAAGGCTGAGGCGGAAGGATCACCGGAGCTCAGCAGGTCGAGGCTGCGGTGACCGGGAGCGGCCACTGCACTCCAGTCTGGACGACAGAGTGAGACTCCAACTAAAAAAAAAAAAAAAAAAAAAAAAAACAGAGGTACATGCATAATTCTGAGTAATAGAGGCAAGCAAAGAAAAAGAATGCCTGAAGTTGTATAGGTGTGGCCAGACAAGACTTCAAAGGTGGTAAGATCTTAGAGGAAGAACAAAGTCTTAACTGATTTAAACCAGATGGAAAGAAATTGAGAAAAACAGTTCAAGTAGAGGAAGCCTACTCAGTTAATACATCACTCAACAAAATAAATGTATTAAGTTCCGTGTGGTGGTGCACATCTATAGTCCCAGCTACTCAGGAGGCTAAGGCAGGAGGATTGCTTGGGCCCAGGATCTCCAGGCCAGCCTGGGCAACCTAGTAAGATTCTATTTCTGAAAAAAATAAATGTATTGAGCACTTATGCTAATGGCTGGAAGAACCAGCTCAGTGGCTCAGCCTGTAATCCCGCGCCTTTGGGAGGCTGAGGTGAGTGAATTTCCTGAGCCCACAGGTTCGAGACCCGCCTGGGCAACTTGGCGAGACCTCATCTCTACAAAAAATCAAAATGAGCCGGGCGTGGTAGCGTGCGCTTGTAGTTCCTGCTACTTGGAGGGCTGAGACGGAAGGATCACCGGAGCCCAGCAGGCGAGGCTGCAGTGGCCAGGAGTGGCCACTGCACTCCAGTCTGGGCGACAGAGTGAGACTCCAACTCAAAAAAAAAAAAAAAAAGGAAGAACCAAAACAAAGGCATAGATGTAAAGTAGCACGGAACATTTGGAAACTGCAGGGGTTAGGGTCTTGCTGAAGGTAATATCCATGCTGTAGGAAGTAGCCAGATCATGAAGAAGTCTTTATGCCAGGCAGGGATGGAGAACCACTGAAGATTTATAAGAAAAAAGGAAACTTTGTCATGTTTACATCTGAAGGAGATGACTTACACAAAATTCCAAAAGCAGTTACAGGTAAACTTTTAGGCTAATAAGAGCAATCAAGATAAACATACAAAAATCAAAAAATGTTTCTATATGCCATTAATAACAACTGGAAAACTAATAGAAAATCATACTGACAATAGTAATAAAAATTCTAAGAAAACTAACAGAAAATCTAACAGAAGCTATATAAGACATCATGAAAATTTTTTAAATTGTAGAACATAAAAGAAATCCTAAATAAGAAGAGAAATATACCATATCTTTATATTGGAGAACCTAACTTTGTAAAGATGTCAAATTTCCCTCCTATATAATTTATGAATTCAAAGAAATTTCAATCAATGTCCAACAAAGATTTCAAGAAATTTGGTCAGTTGATAGTAAAAATAAGGCCAATAATATCCAAGAACAATTTTAAAGAACAAGGTAGGAGACAAGGATGTGGGATGGTTTGGAGGAGTACTTGGCTCGGCGGAATCATGGCATTACAAAACTCTAATTTACTCAAGAGAAAATTTAAAAAAGAAAATTTAATCTAATAGAAGTATATCTAAGAGACTGCTGAGAGACTAGATGCAGGGAAGGGAGAGCAGTTAGGAGGCTAGAACGATACTCTAGACCACAAATGATGACATCCTGAACTAGGATAAGATTGTGTGGCCAGAAAAGAGGAGTTACAAGTAGACTGCTAATCTGAGCATCATTTATTAAGTTTCCATTTATTCTAGAAGACTGTGTGAGGGTAGATGATGGTTGCCCATGAAAAAAAATTCTCCATCTTGTAATATACAAATACATTTTTGTAAACCCCAATATTGACATAAAGTTTCATGATTGTTTATAGCTCTCAATCGTCTGTAAAATTAATGCAAATTTTCAAATTAAGATCAAACAAAAACTTCAAAATTAATAACATTCAAATAAACATAATTAACAGATGAGAACACATGGTGTTTTCCTGAAATTGAACTGCTGCTTACAATGTGAATATGAATATGAATAGTACAGACAACTATTGAGGATTGTTTTTTAACTTGGACTGCCCATACAGCTACTATATTTCTCAAGACAACTCAGTTTTCTCACATCTTTCTATATTCAAACTTTTACAAAACCTTCATTCAAACTGAACCATAAATCATATGACCTTCACTCAGGATTATTGTCACTTGTTGTCTGATGTCTAGTATCTTTAAACTACTTTACATGTATCAGCACCATTACCATCATTATCATTACTAAGTAGATTCAAGTCAGACAGAATACTCGTCCAGAAAAAAGATAGCAAAAGTGAACATTTAATAATAGTAGCTACTGGGAAACACCACTAAGTTCAGATCTAGAAAAATAACTTAAATATTAACTTTAAATTTTGGATTAGATGTCAGAAAAAAATTCTGAAAGTTATAAAAAAACTTGAATATTGTAAAAATAGGAGAATCAGCTAATTTTGAAATATTTAGTGCCCAAATTAAATTATAGATTCAGTGCAAACCCTGTCAAAATTCTGACTTTCTTTTTTGCAGAAATAGATAAGCTGGTCCTAAAATTCATACAGAAGCACAAGTGATCCACATAACTAAAAAGTCTTTAAAAAGAACAAAGTTGTTAGCAGTAGTGAGAAACTGTCAGGGGAGGGGACATGGGATTGGTAGTTGTGAGAAACTGCTAGGGGAGAGAGGGGCATACCACATCAACAAGGGTACCTACATAATCAACATTTGTATACCTGACCCTGAATTGTACCCCACATCTTTATCATTAAAAAGAAAATTTAAATAAAAATCAAAAAGGAACATAGTTGGAGGACTCATACATCTTGATTTCAAAATTTGTCACCAAACTACAATAACCAAGATACTATAGTACTGATAGTATCAACATAGATTAGTGGAATAGATTGAGAGTCCAGAAATAAATGTTTACATCTATAGTCAACTGATTTTCAGCAAGAATGGCTACACTAGGGCAACATACAAAAGAATGAAGTTGTACCTCTACATCAAACCATGTAGAAAAGAAACTCAAATGGATCCAAGTCCTAAATGTAAGGGCTAAACCATAAAACTCTTCAGATAAAACATAGAAGTAAATCTTCATGACCTTAAGTTAGGCAAAATCTTCTTAAATATAATCAAAAGCACACATAATAGATAAAAGGAAAAAAATAGATAACTTGGATTCATTTTTAAATGAAAACGAATAAAGGCTTAAAAACAGTGTGTCAAAAGTCACTACCAAAAAAGCACCTTGGCCTCCCAAAGTGCTGGGATTACAGGCTTGAGCCACAGCAGCCAGCCTCACTGTGGCTTTAATTTACATTTCTCTAATGACTCATGCCATTGGGCATCCTTTTATGTGCTTATTGATCATTTATATATCCCTCTTGAAGAAATCACTATTTAAGTACTTTGGCCATTTTTGAATTGGGTTGTCTTTTTATTGTCGAAGTGTAGATGACCTTTAGATATTCTAATACTAGACTTATCAGATATATGATTTACAAATATTTTTTCCCATTGCTGAGACCTCCTCTCTACAATAAATCAAAACAATAAGCCAGGCACGATAGCGCACTCTTGTAGTTCCAGCTACTTGGAAGGCTGAGATGGAAGGATTGCCCGAGTGCCACTGCACTCCAGCACTGGGTGACTGAGTGAGACTTCAACTCAAAAAAAAAAAAAACAAAAATAAAACACCCACAATGAGATACCACTTCATACTGTAATTTGAAAAAAATCATAAAATAGAGTACTGGCAAAGATATGAAGAAATTTTCAAACTTTCACACGTTGCTGGTAGTACTATAAAATGGTGCAGCCAATAGAAAGAGTTCAGCAGTGCATCAAAAATTTAAACACACCTAACTCCTGTCAGGATCATCATCACTAACTGACCATCATCACTAACTGATAAAACAACAGATGCTAGAGAGGATGCAGGGAAAAGGGAACACTTTTCTGTTGGTAGGAGTGTAAACTAGTACAACCTCTATGGAAAACAGTCTGGCGATTCCTAAAGATCTAAAAATTGAACTTCTATATGACCCCGCAATCTCCCTACAGGGAATATAGCCAGAGGAACTCAAATCACTCTATGAAAAAGATAACTGCACACGCACACTTATTGCAGCATTTTTTACAATAGCAAAAACATGGAATCAACCATGCTGCCCATCAAAAGAGGACTGGATTTTTTTAAATGTGGTATAGGCCAGGCTCAGTGGCTCAGCCTGTAATCCCAGCACTTTGGGAGGCTGAGGCGAGTGGATTACCTGAGCCTGCAGGTTCCAGACCAGCCCAGGCAACTTAGCAAGACCTCGTCTCTACAATAAAATAAAAAATGGCTGGGCATGGTAGCGTGCATCTGTAGTTCTGGCTATTTGGAAGGCTGAGGCAGAAGGATTGCTGGAGCCCAGCAGGTTGATGCTAGGGTGGCCATGCACATGAGTGCCACTGCACTCCAGCCTGGGCAAAGGAGTGAGACTCCAACTCAAAAAAAAAAAATACGGTATACATACACAATGGAATATTACACAGTCATAAAGGACAAAATTATAATCTTCGTGGCAACTTGGATGGACTTAGAATCTATAATACTGACTGATCTATCACAGAAACAAAGAACTGAGTACCATATTTTCTCACTCATAAGTGAACCTTGAACAATTCTCATAATACCATAAGAAAGGGATTGGCAGTAGCTAGAAACTGCAGAGTGTGGCGGGGGAGTCGACTTGGCAGTAATGGGAAACTTCGGGGAGTGGGGAGGGGGCACACCTAATCAACAAGGATACCTGTATAATGAACATTTGTATACCTAACCCTGAATTGTACACCACATCCTCAAAACAAAAAAAAATTTTTTTTTAATTTAAACATAGGTTTATCATATGACCCAGCAATTCCGCTCCTAGGTATATGCCCAAGAGAAATAAAAATGTACATCCACATAAAAACTTGTACACTGGTCTGGTGCCATGGCTCATGCCTATAATCCCAGCACTTTGGGAGGGCAAGGTGAGAGGATTGCCTGAGCCCACGAGTTCAAGACCTGCCTGAGCAACTTGGCGAGACCTCATCTCTACAATAACTTTTTTAAAAAATTAACCAGGAATGGTGTCAGGTGCCTGTAGTTCCAGCTACTTGGAAGACTGAGGCAGAAGGATTGCCTGAGCCCAGCAGGTCAAGGCTGCGGTGGCCGTGAGTGTGCCACTGCACTCCAGCCTGGGCGACAGAGTGAAATTCCAACTCAAAAAAAAAAAAAAAAAAACGTGTACACAAGTGTCCATAACTGCATTATTCAGAATAGCCAAAAAGTGAAAATAATTCCAATGTGCAACAAGTGATGAATGGCTAAATAAAAGTGGCATATATGAGGTCTGACAATTAAGTTCAGAAACTTGCCACCATGCATATTTTGTGTTGGCAGCATTGTATAGACAACTCAGTAAAGTTTCATAACCTTGGTATATCGGTGTCTCACAGCCGAGTTCATGTCTATGTGTGATGGTGTCTTGCTGACTGACGTTCATTATTGTTGTTGCATGTTTTTGTGTGTTGTCACAAGAATGTTGGAGCTTGAATTAGAGCACCAAACATTAAACTTCTTGTTAAACCTGGCAAGAGTGGAAGTTAAATCAGGGACATGTTAATCCAAGTTTATAGGATAATGCCATGAAAAAAACAGCAGTGTACAAATGAATTTAAAAATTTTTTTTTCTTTTGAGGGAAAAGAAAGCGTTACTGATGAAGAGAGGTCAGGATGGCCAGGAACAAGCAGAACTGATGAAGACATTACAAAAATTTATCAAGTTGTATGCCAAAGTCATCAGCTGACTGTGAGAAGCATAGCAGACCAAACAAACATCAATAGAGAAACATTTAGGAAAATCTTAACTGAAAATCTTGGCATAAGAAAGATGTGTGCAAAATTGGTATCGAAGGAGTTCTTGCATCATGACAATGCACCAGCTCACACAGCAGTGTCTGTGAGGGAGTTTTTAGCCAGTAAACAAACAACTGCATTGGAACACCCTCCCTACTCACCTGATCTGGCCCCCAGTGACATTTTTCTTTACACAAAGATAAGGGAAATATTGAGAGGAAGACATTGACATTCAGGACATCAAGGGTAATACAATGACAGCTCTGATGGCCATTCCAGAAAAAGAGTTCCAAAATTGCTTTGACCGGTAGACTAGGCACTGGCATTGGTGTATAGCTTCCCAGGGGGAGTACTTTGAAGGTGACCATAGTGGTATTCAGCAGTGAGGTATGTAGCACTTTTTCTAGAATGAGTTTGTGAACTTAACTGTCAGACCTTATACATACAATAAAATATTATTAAGCCATAGAAAAGAATGAAGTACTGAAACATGCTATAACATGGCCGAACCTCAAAACATTGCCACATCAAAGAAGGCAAACACAAAAGGTTGAATATCATATCATTCCATTTAGATGAAATGCCCAAAGTAGGCAATTCCAGGAGACAGAAAGTAGTCATCAGTAGTTATCAGGCCTGGGGAGTAGGAATTATGGGGCTCACTGCTAAATTGTACAGGGTTTCTTTTTAGGGGAATGGAAGTATTTTGGAATTAAATAATAGTGATGTTATAAAAACTTGTGAATTTACTAAAATCCACTTAATTATACACTTCAAAATAGTGAATGTTGTGATATGTTAATTATATCTCAATTTTTTTAAAGATTAAATTTAGCTGGGCATGGTGGCTCACACCTGTAATCCCAGCAATTTGAGAGGAGGAGGCAAGAGGATTGCTTGAGTCCATAGGTTTGAGACCAGCCTGGGCAACATGGTGAGACTTTGTCTCTACAATAAATCAAAAAAATTAGCCAGGCGTGGTGGTGCGCACCTGTAGTTCCAGCTACTTGGAAGGTTGAGGCGGAAGGATGGCCCAAGCCCAGCAGGTCGAGGCTGTGATAGCCTTGAGCGTGCCACTGCACTCCAGCCTGATGGCAGAATGGACTCCAATTTAAAAAAAAATGTAGGCCAGGCTCAGTGGCTCAATCTATAATCCCAACACTTTGGGAGGCCAAGGCAAGTGGATTGCCTGAGCCCACGGGTTCGAGACTGACCCAGGCAACTTGGTGAGACTTCCTCCCTACAATAAATCAAAAAAAAAAAAAAAAAAATTAGCCAGGGTGGTAGCTTGCCTGTAGTTCTGATTACTTGGAAGGCTGAGGTGGAAGGATCCCCGGAGCCCAGTAGTTCAAGGCTGCGGTGGCCGGGAACACGCCACTGCACTCCAGTCTGAGTGACAGAGTTAAGACTCCAACTCAAAAAAAAAAAAAAAAAGTAAAAAAAACAACCAAAACAAAGAAATAATATATGTACTTGTATCATCCTCCATAGAGGTTGTTAAAGAATTTAAAGTCATATAGTCCAGTATATATATATATATATATATATATATATATATATATAAAGTCCAGTATGTATGTATAAAGAATTTAAAGTTATAGAGTCTAGTATATATGGTATATATGTCTAATTTCATACCAAAAAGTTCAGTATTAGACTCAGAAGAAAATATACCCAGGAAACAATTCAGATATACTCAAATAATTCATTCTCAGCTAATGAGATGCTTACTCACAGTGGCTGTTGAAGATGAAGTCATTTTGTACAAATATCTTTACGTCCACATTTCAATTTAAAAAGGTGAATTAAAGAAATTAGCAGCATCTTAGAATGGCAATTCCCCCCCTTAGATATACAAAACAAAAGTATCTGCCTTACTTAAATGGATCTATATTGAATAATTGCCTGCCTCTAGGACCATCAGTTTTGGTTAAAGAGCATCCCCCTTTTCTTTTGTTTCTCGACTTCTCTTTTGTGTGTTTTTCTTCTCTAATTCCATTTACAACTGTCAGGGAACTGATGCCCACCCCTCCATAAAACCTTGCCTGATACAAGGCACCATTTGATTTTTTCCCATGAGTATTAGTTTTGTGACTGTAACTAGATGGTAATGTCTGACTGTAATATATTTATTACACTTTTAAAATTTCCCACCCAACACAATGCTTGACTCATAGAGTGTCCACTATAATTATTAATATAACAAAAGGTAGCAAGGCAGCATCCCAAACAGGTGAAGAAAAGATGGATTATTCCACAAATGCCACTGGGTAACCATCTAGAACAGAATA
The DNA here is from genome assembly GCA_027257055.1 of Cephalopachus bancanus. Taxonomy (NCBI): domain Eukaryota; kingdom Metazoa; phylum Chordata; class Mammalia; order Primates; family Tarsiidae; genus Cephalopachus; species Cephalopachus bancanus. Next base: position 7,931,049 of record JAPVLO010000005.1, on the reverse strand, counting down.
ACATCGGAGCTATGTCTCGTGTTCTACATCAGGACAAATTCCAAATTGACCAAAGATTTAGCTGTAAAAGTAAAAGCATAAAAGTATAAGAAGTAACCTGAGAGAAGTATCTTTATAATCTTGGTGAAGGAGAAGCCCATTAAATATGACACAGAAGCTATAAATCAAAAGACTGATAAATTTTACAACACAAAACATTTTAAATAATCTTTATAGCAAAACCACAATAAGCTATGGCAAAAGAATAATGACAAGCCGGAATAAATACTTGCAATTCATATCACAAACCAATAAACAGTAAAGAATACCAGTATTTGATAATAAATGATCCAACAGAAAAATAAGAAAACATTATGCACAAATGGTTCATGGAAAATAAAACACAAGTCTTAAACACATGAATAAGAAAATAAGAGTAATGAAAATTAAAAACACGCTAGATACCATTCTTTACCTAGCAGATGGGCAAAATGTAAAAGATTAATAATACTATTTGGCCAGACAGTTGGGAAACTGTTTTGTTGTTGTTGTTGTTGTTGTTGTTTTTGAGTCAGAGTTTCACTCTGTCACCAGGCTGGAGGGCAGTGGCATGCTCACGGCCACTGCAGACTCAACTTGCGGGGCTCAGGTGATCTTCAACCTTCCAAGGAGCTGGAACCACAGGCATGCGCCACCACACCCAGCTAATTTTTTGATTTATTGTGTAGACAGGACATCTCACCAAGTTGCCCAAGCTGGTCTCAAACCCCTGGACTCTGGCAATCCTCTAGCCTCCTCCCCTCCAAAGGTACGTGCTCGGCCAGAAACAGGCATTTTCACACACTGCTAGCCAAAGTGTAAACTGATGCAACCTCTATGGAGTTTAATTTGACAATATCTATAAAATTACAGAGGCAAACACCTTTAATCCAGCAATTTTACTTCAAGGAATTTCTCTTAAGGGCGTAGCTATTTACGGGTGAAAAGACCTATATAAAAGGTCATTCACTGCAATATGGTTTGAAATAGCAATGTTGACAACAACCTAAACATCCATAACAGATGACTGATTAAATAAATTATGAAACAACCACAAGATGAAATTTTGCAGCCATTAAAAAAATGAGTAAACGTATTACTTAGGAATAATCTCCAAAATACACTGAAAGCAAGATTTAAAACTCTGTGAAGGGATATTCTTCCACTTGTGTAAAGTAAACTGCAAAAGAGGCTTGTGGGAGCAAAGAATCCCTGCTTTGCTTGTATTTGCATAAATTATCTGTGTAAAGATATACATACACGCCGGGTCGGGTGGCTCAGTCTGTAATCCCAGCACTTCGGGAGGCCGAGGCGAGTGGACTGCCTGAGCCCATGGGTTCGAGACCAGCCCGGACAATTGGTGAGACCTCGTCTCTACAATAAAATTAAAAATTAGCCAGGCGTGGTAGTGCGCCTGTCATTCCGGCTACTTGGAGCGTACCACTGCACTCCAGTCTGGGCGACGGAGTGAGACTCCAACTCAAACAAATAATATTATATCTGTTATGATCAGTGGCCGTAAGTATACCACCGAACTTCAGCCTGGGTGACAGAGTGAGACTCCAACTCTAAAAAAAAAAGATACACAAAAAAGGTAATATCTGTTGCCTCTGGAAAAGGGAACAAAGATGAGGCAATAGTTTTCATGGTATTTTCACTATGTACCTATTCATACTTTTCAGACTGTGAACCATTTGATTACTTAAATCTTCAAAAACATATATTTTTATAAATCTTCCACAGCTCCTAACAGTGCTTGATTCATAGTATGATTTAAAAGTACTTTCTGATTAAGGAGGAGAAATGCTCAAATAATAACAGTACCCTATGTTTGTTTCACGTTTTTAAACTTTAAAATTATTTTACATGAATTGTCAGATTAAGAAATGCAAGTAAGCCTGGCATGGTGGCACGCACCGTAGTCCAGCTACTTCGGAGGCTGAGGTGGGAGGATCACTTGAGCCCAGAGTCTGTGGTTAGCTATGATTGTGCCACTGCATTCCAGCCTGGGTGACAGACTGAGATCCCAACTCAAAAAAAAAGAAATATTAGTAAGCTATTTTTTGTTAACGATGTGAACAACACCTTTGACTTCATGTGAATGTGGTTGTGAAGTCATCTGTATTTAATTTCTGAGAAAAATGGTCCCACAAAAGCAACACTAACTTCAAGAATAGGAAAGAATAATTCCCCATCTTTATTCAACTTCAAATACTTTTTGACTGCCTACACATGAATAAAATTTCCTGCAAGATTTTATTTAAAACTTTGGTACATTTAAGAAGCACAACCCTTTTTTAAAGTTTCTGCCAAGTTGTTATTTTAATTGGTATATTTTCTATAGTTTTTGTCTTAATTCTAGAACAATTTTTGTTCCATTTTTTAATTAGAAACCCAAAATAAATCTCTGGATATGAAGACTTGAGTTTGTTTATGAGAAATGTACCATATTATCCTCTAGCCATAAACAAAATCTGCTCCTTCCATCTGAGTAATGACCTGAAAGCCTATTTTGAGGATTGCATGATGTAACTTACATAATAATCATCAAAAAGAGGTTAGTGTTCCCTCTCCAAATCATTTCCTGCATTTAGAATATGGTGATTTCCAAACAAAATGTAAGCTCTTGTAATTTTCAAGACTCCAGCGCAAGCATCATTCTTTACCACCCAAATTTCAATTTATGGAAACCCTAAGAATCACACTGACAATTTTGAGTAACACCAAAATGTAAGTAGGTGGCTTACACATCATTTATAATTCCAGAAGAGTGTAAAGTATTTATTTCTCAGGGGTCCTTGGTTTGGAACCAAAAACATTACTTTGAGAACAGCTACACCAGCTCTACTCTCAACCTGTTAATTAATCATAAATATAGCGCAGACTTAACTTTTCCTCCTCAGTCAGCAAAACTTTAAATCACAATGGAATCCAGAGATGACCAAATCTAACAGGGGGATTCCCATAGTGTTCCACACATGGTGTGCCCTGTGATGTTAGTGGAAAAATGATGCGCCAGGGAGTTTGGGGGACCAGTTTGAATTCCAGCTCTGCCTGTGACCCTCAGGCAAGGTGCTCTCCATCTCAGCCTCTTATCTGCAAAATGAGGGCTATAAATTGCAAATATTAATTAAAAAGGCGAGGCTTTCAACAAATAAAAAAATTGTGTTTATTATTACTTTCCTCATTATTATAAACCAAATAATAATGTCCTTTGAGGGAAATTTCCACTTGCTCTTCAAATCTGGTTGTAATTGAGAAAAAAAAATGTGATTGATAAAATTCATAGACTGTCAGGATACCAGGTAGTTTGTAGCCACTGTTAAACATAGGAAGTTTTATATACAGTATATAGTGATGAAGATGAGGATAAGGTGAGAATAAAGGCAGACCGAGCCACAATGGCTCATGCCTGTCATCCCAGCACTTTGGAAGGCCAAGGGGAGAGGACTGCCTGAGACCATGGGTTCAAGACCAGCCAGGGCAACTTGGCGAGACCTCATCTCTCCAATAAGTAAAAAACTTAGCCAGGCATGGTGGCATATACCTGTGGTTCCAGCTACTTGGAAGGCCAAGGCGAGAGGATCTCCTGAGCCCAGCTTGTCAAGGCTGTAGTGACCATGAGGCTGCACTCCAGCCTGGGTAACAGAGTGAGACTCTGACTTAGGAAAATAAAGAAAAAAGAATGAAGGCAAAGATGTATAATGCAAGGAGTATTAGCACCGGGTTTCAGAGTTTGAGCATGGGTGTCAAGTGGTATAATTTCTGAGTCCTAGTTTTATCATTTTCCAGCTGTTATAATTGGAAGAGTTGATTATTCTCTCTAAGCCTTGGTTTTCCCATCTGGAAAAAATTGGGATAGTAATATTTACTCTATAGCATAGTTCTTCCTACATAGTAAGAACTCCATAAGTTAGCTATTGTTTTCCTTGTTTATACTACCATATTCACATAAGATAGAAATATTATAAGCAATGCAATCATTCCATAAAATAATTGCAAAATAATGCTGTATCTATTAAGAGAGATTTATTTAAATTTTGGAAATCAGTTCATAATCATCAAGATGGCATCCTAAAGAACGTAACTATAGTCGAGCGCAGTGGCTCATGCCTGTAATCCCAACATTTTGGAAGGCTGAGGCTAGAGATTGCCTGAGCCCAGTGATTTGAGACCAATCTGGTCAACTTGGTGAGACCTCGTCTCTACAAATAATTATAAAATTAGCCAGGGATGGTAGCACGCCTGTGGTTCCAGCTACCTGGAAGGTTGAGGCGGAAGGATCCCATGAACCCAGCAGGTCAAGACTGAGGTGGTTTTGATTGTGCCACTGCACTGCAGCCTGGGCAAAAGAATGAGACTCTGACTCAAAAAACAAAATACATATATTTAGTAAAAAGAAAATATCACTCGTAATTTTTTGAAATTAAAAAACTAAATGATTTCTTGCATTTGAAGAATAATGTAGACAATTCAAGTCCTCACACATGCATTATCTCATTTGATCTTCAGAATAAGCTATGTAATACAAATACACTAGTTTCAAGGATAAGGAATTAAGGCTGAGAAAGATGAGGTGATGTGACCCGTGGCACAAGGACATGAAATGATAAAACTGAGGCCCATTTCTTTCTTTCTCGTATCTAATTTCATTTTCAGAATACTATACTATATTGAACAATTTGACATTTCCTCTTTGTGTTAAGACCAAATTGTGATTTTTGTGTTTCAAGTTTTTCAGTATAAACTCTGTTGGAAATGGCATAAGTGACATTAACCATCTTTAGATCATTATTGGCAGGTACAGAAATGTAGGCATTGTGTTGAAAAATCATTGTTCCTTCCCTTTGTAAATATATACTACATTCTCCAACCTCATGATATCTAATATTTAATAATTAGAAGTACCAATAGAGAGGAGAAATAGGTATCCCTCTCTAATCTCTCTAAAGAGCTACTGCTTCCATCTCTAAATTCCAGATGAAATCTTGCAGTGGTAACTATTTGGTTTAGCATAGCAATCATTCATTAAATTATAATATTTGGGAGAATATATGGTCTCCAAGTTTCTGTTAAAATAATTATTCTAATAACTATGATTAAACAAAACCAGATGAGTATTTTAATTTTGTAGAACAGTATCACATAGGGAGTTAAATTAATGTGGACTGGTTTTCCTTTAGAAAACCCAATAAGGTGCCAAAGAGGAGGTCATTTATATTAGTTGCTGTATACAAGTCAAATTGGTATTTTTATTAAAGTAATTTTAATAATATTTCAAACACAAAAGGTGAACAGATATCTCCTAAACATTTTATTTGCAGAAAAATGGATAAAGAGCTAATCATACTGTCTTATGAATAGCTCATATTAAGTCAGAAATGAAAACATTAACATTTCTAAAAAACAGATTCCTTACTCAGGTAGGTAGTTGAATTGGGTCCAGCCCCAATCCGGTGGATGTGCTGGCAAATGTTTTACCACCAACTCTCTAGGGGGAAAATTGCTACTTTGTAGTATTTGCCAATTTCTGTGGTATAAATACACCCACTAGAGCTGATTTTAAGCTACCAGTGTGAAGTCACTGAACACAGAGTTAGGAAGAGAGGTACATAATCAGCTCTCGCAAGCCAAGACAAGCCAGTTCCCAGTCACCACAGCCCAAACCCCAGCTTCAGTCCAAATCTCCAAAGGTAGAACTCAGAGACATATTATTTTTAAAGACCTTCCCTGTCATCTTGATATAGTCAGTCCATAGCCAGCTCCAGGAATCACTGGCTAGTTTAGCATGCAACTACAGAAGTTTCTGAGTCTATGAAAGTCCATGAATTTGTATGGCTTCTCCTATATAGCACAAAGCTAGGTGGAGGTAAAGTTGGCATCACTGTCAACCAAGAAAACTCTGTATTATGATAAGTATATCTTGATTTTAAATTAAAGCAAACTATAAGCCATGTTTTTGGTATATAGCCAATTGTGAGCCCAGATAAATACTAAATTTTTTTGATGGCTTCCTGAGATTAAAATAATAATAATCATAATAATAAGTGCCTCTCTCATAAAATAGCCACTGAAATCCTCAGTGTTTCTCACACAAGTGACCTAGTCCGGTTTTCTTCCTCCAGAAAGGATAGCAGCTGGGTGATACTTCAGTTCCTATTACCCACATTCGTGATCACAGGTAATTTCAGTTCTTGGTGTCATATTATTCAATTGAAGCCAACGAATCTCAGACATTGCCTTTGGTAGATGTTCCAGCTTCATATCAATTTATTACCTTGAATCTTTGGGTTTACACTAATTTTTAAAAGATAGGAAACGAGAAAGATTTCTATTGGTGTCTTTGCTCGGGTCCCCCTTGTGAGAAATAAGAATGATGATTTATTTTCAAATTAGAGCCTGGCCTATCTTGAGTTCTCAAGATGGTGTCTAAATGCTTTGGGTTTCTCCTTTGTTGATTCACTTCCTGCTTCTGTGTGCTTCCTTTTCCTGGGTTTCTTTTTTTTACTTTGGCAAGTTTCATGTTTAAACTTTTGGCAGGATGCAATCAGAATGGTAATTCTGTAAGCCAATCAGCGAATAAGACATACAAATGAAATTATCCTGTGAGCCAATCAAAATATGTCACATAGGCATAATATGGGAGAGCCTGCAACTTCTGGAGTTTTCCTCTAGTGAGGAACCAAGAAAGGGACCTGCATTTTAAGGATAAAAGTGCTGATTCTTCCTGCTTCAGTATGCCTGCCCACCAGACACCCAATCTTGCAAGACTGTCATTGGTCTCGCTGCTGCTGCAGTCCATGTCTCTGTGTCCATCCTTTGATTTTGGACAAGTGAGTTTGTTTCTCACACCCTGAAACCCAGAGAAAAGGTTTGTTGGAAGGCAGTTTATTTGGGAAGTGACCTCAGAGAACAGGAGAGTGGGATGGGAGAATGAATGAGGAAGGAGGAAAAGTCAATGCAAAGATGTATTATCTAGTTGGAAGCCTCTATGGACAATAATTACTCAATTCTGTAGGAGGTTCTGAGAAGCCTGATGAACATGCATTTCAGAACTGTCCACTTGGCACTGAAAGGAGGAAGTATTTATCTATTAAGTTTGCTCCCCATTAGCTAAGAATGGCCCCATGGACATTAACTCCTTTGCATTCAATTCTTTTGTTTGATTACGCATGAGAGCCCAGCAGATATTAGGCAGTCAGAAAAGCCCAAAGCAGGAAACAAGATACAATTGACCCAGGCCAAGGCATCATCAGGTTGCACTTACATGAAACTGGTCAAAGTGTGTCTAGACCTGGTCACCACAGCAATGACTGGAAAAAGGAGTAGGGACAAGATGATGTAAGGTGGTGTACAAGAGGGGTCCAGCTCAGGTGGTAATAATCAGAAGTTCTGTAACACTGTTGTCTAGTTCCATGATCTTACTCAGGACTTAGAGACCTAAAAATACTACCAAGGAAGCCCCAGATCAATCCATAGACACTTGAAAATGGCAGGGGGTCAGTAGGAGAAAAGATAATCTTTCTCATAAAGGAAGAGATTTTTTTTTTTTTAAGTCATAGTCTCAATCTGTCACCCGGGCTGGAGTGCAGTGGCATAATCACCACAATCATGGCAGCCTCGACTTCCTGAGCTCAGGCGATCCTTTTACCTTAGCATGCCGAGTAACTGGGACTACAGGCATACACCACCTCATTCGGCTAATTTTTTGATTTTTTTTATAGAGCCAAGGCTTCGCTAAGTTGCCCAGGCTGTTCGTGAACTCCTGGGCTCAAGCAATATACCCGCCTTCTGTCTCTCAAAGTGCTGGGACTACAGGCATGTGCTACAGTGCCAACTCATTTTTTATTTTACAACTTTTTAAACCCTGCAAATTATGTCAAATAAAAGCATTCCTTAGGTCATTCTGATAGGTCCTGAAAGGGCAATAAAGACTCCAACAAAGAGACTCTATATTACATCGAAGAGGGGTGAGGAGAAAGAGGGGAGTAGAAGAAGACTAATGTTGCATTTTCTTAGCCAAGGCCTTTGACAAAGCAGCCACCAGAGGAAGCATCAACTTTAGATAAGATCTAGGCCGTAAAGCAGGAAGTCACCTTACAACAATGCCAGAGAAATAGTAACCTTTCTGACCCCTATGTATCCCCTCTCCCTTTGCTTTGACCACAGATACTAACATTACCAAGAAAGATGAGGAGGGGAGTGTCAGGGCAGTTCTCAAACTTCAATGTGTGTTACCTGGGACACTTGTTAAAATACATTGCTGGTCCCTTCTCAGAGTTTCTGATTCAGTAAGTAGGGGTGGGACCCAAGAATTCACATTCCTAACACTTCCCTGCTGACACTCACTGCTGCTCCCCAGGACCACACTTTTAAAGAACCACTAAAATAAGGTGGGGCGTGGTGTCTCAAGGCTTTAAACCTAGCGCTTTGAGGCCAAAGTGAGAGGACTGCCTGAGCCCAGGGGTTCGAGACCAGCCTGAGCCTGAGCAACTTGGTGAGACCTCATCTCTACAATAAATCAAAAAACCAGCTGGGCATCGTGGCTTACACCTGTAGTTCCAGCTACTTGGAAGGCTGAAGCAGAAGGATCGCCTGAGTCTAGCAGGTTGAGGCTGCCACGGCCAAAAGCATGTCACTGCACTCCAGCCTGGGCAACAGAGTGAGACTCCAACTCAAAACAAATAACAATAACAGAAAAAAAAGCCCAAGAACCACTGAAATAGGAAAGCCAGGTGAACTGGCTCATGTCTGTAATCCCAGCATTTTGGGAGGCCAAAGCAGGAAGATTGCTTGAGCCTAAAGGTTTGAGACCAGCCTGGGTCTACAAGTAATTTTTTTTTTATCAAGACCTAGTTTCTACAAACAACTTTTTTAAAAAACCAGGCTGGGAGGGCAAGCCTGCAGTCCCAGCTACTTTGGAAACTGAGAAGTAAGGATTGTTTGAGGCCAGAGTTTGATGCTGCAGTGAGCCATGATCGGGCCACTGCACTCCAGTCTAGGCAATAGAATGAAAACCTGACTCAAAAAAAAAGTCATGAGATAGGGAAATAGAAAATTAAGTCCCACACTTCCTACTTGGATTCTCACCTGCAAAAAAATTCCTCTTGGATAAGGAGGTAAATGTAATTTTGAACAAGGACAGAAGTGTTTGTCAATACATGGGAGTGGACACTTTTATTACTGAATTCAGACTGTATGCAAGTTACAGGCACTGTAGGACAGACACTAAGAGAGCAGAAAAGCGATAGAATTGACCCCATTTTCTTTCAGTAGCAGACAAGCTAGAGCCACTGAAGAAATGTAAAGGGGCAGAGAGAAATAAAAATAAAGATCCTTTCTAATTATATCCCACCATTATATGAATTACAAAGATAAGGTATCACACAGCTTTCTTAAGACAAATGACTTTTTAAAATTCAATTTTGTATAAAAAAAGTAAGTTGAGGAATTGTTATCTACACAGGCATTTATTGATAATATCAAGTGCTCAAGGTTTACCCACTATGCAACTCTAATTTATTTAAATTTTATAATATTAGCTTAATATGAAAATTTCCAGCCAGGCACAGTGGCTCATACCTGTAATCCCAGCACTTTGGGGGTGGAGGCGAGGGGATTGCCTGAGCCCATGGGTTCAAGATCAGCTTGGGCAACATGGCAAGATCTCATCTCTACAATAAATCAAAAAAAAGTAGTGGGGCATGGTGGCACTCGCCTGTAGTTCCAGCTACTTGAAAGGCTGAAGCAGAAAGATCACCAGAACCCAGCAGGTCGAGGTTGTGGTGGCCGTGAGTGTGCCACTGCACTCTAGCCTGGGCAACAGAGTGACTCTGACTCAAAAAAGTAAAATAAATTAAATTTAAAATTTTTTTTCAGAAATGTCTAGAACTATTTGTCCTAGAAAACAACACAGATAATTTTCATATACACTAAAGTTTGAGGGTGTTGGTCAGCAGCAGTGTTTCCTAACAACACAGTCTGAGCACAAAAGTGATTCCCCTGCAATGCCTTCCTAAAAGAGTAAAAACATTGTAGGGAAACAAGAAGAACCTTAGGTATAGTGCAAGCAGTAGAGAAGAACAGTTGGGGGGTAGACATTTGCAGATTGCTTTGGGTTAAGCAGCAGTAACCTTGGGCAAGCTATTTAATCTCTCTAAGCCTCATTTTCTCATCTTAAAAATGAGGATAATAATTTCTACTTCATAGGATTGCTGTGAGGATGAAATGAGATAATGTATATAAAGTATTTAGCACAGTGCCTGCCATATAGCAAGTTTTTAACAAATATTACTATTATCATTACCACCACATTAGTTCTCTAGAGAACACTATAAAATGCATATGACACACAATGGGCTAAGAAACAAAGAGGAGCCGGGCTCGGTGGCTCAGCCTGTAATCCCGCGCCTTTGGGAGGCTGAGGTGAGTGGATTGCCTGTGCCCGCGGGTTCGAGACCCGCCTGGGCAGCAAGACCTCAGCTCTACAATAAATCAAGTAGCCTGGCGTGGTAGCGCATGCCTATAGTTCCGGCTACTTGGAAGGCTGAGGCGGAAGGATCGCCGGAGCCCAGCAGGTGGAGGCTGCGGTGGCCGGGAGCAGCCACTGCACTCCAGTCTGGGCGACAGAGTGAGACTCCAACTCAAAAAAAAGAAAAAAGAAATAAAGAGGAATTTCTAAATTGCTATATGGATGTAAAGTACCATTGTTGATCCTCTCTTTCTCTTCTCTTCTCTTCTCTTCTCTTCTCTTCTCTTCTCTTCTTTTCTCCCTCTCCTCCCCTCCCCTCCCCTCCCCTCCCTCCCTCTCTCCCTCTCTCTCTCTCTCTCTCTGCCTCTCTCTAACAAGGAAATACAAGTAAGAAGTAAGAAGTTGGGTGTGGTAAAAGGGAGATCTTGAACGAGTTTTGGACAAAACCTCTCAGAACGTCAGTTTTCCCATTTGCAGAATGGCAATCACATTGCAATGCTTAGATCACAGAAATGTTGGCATTGACAAGATGACATATTGTGGGAGTCCAGTACTGAGTCTACATTCAGTCATGGAGGTGAAGGAAAAGTGACTGGGAAGCATCTTCCCTATGCTAGGGAGTTGTAATGACAACAGAAAAGCTGCAGTACCCCAGCTTAGAGGAGAAAAAAAGAAGAAGAAGGAGAGAGGATGCAAGAGAAACTTGGGAGTACACAAGACATAAGAAGACTGCAATCAAAATTCTTGTCTACCTCTAGCTTTAGGCAGGTAGTTAAGAATATTTTTAAAAATCAGCGCACAGAGAGCAAGATAATTCCTTTATCTATAAAGTACAATGTTATGAAATTAAAATTCTGAGAAGAACTACTGGACATTATTGGGTTTTTGCTCCTGAATGTTCTAAGTATATATGACAATATTAATATTAACAATTACAAGTCAATAAGTGAAATATTATTGTATACATAGCATTTATTTTTTAAATGCTAAGTATTCTGAAACCTGAAAATATCTGATATCACAATACATATGATCAGCATCTGATATTATTTATAAATACATACTGCACATTATAAAGTTTTGTAAATACCTTAGGAAAAAAACTATCTTCAGTACTCCCAAATCTTGCAGACACTATTTTGCAATAAATGAGTATGAAATTTAATTTTCCAGATTGTAACTTTATTTTACCTGTCCTCAGACAAATAAGGTGTGATTTAGTCATTAGAGAAATAACAATGGGCAGAAATGCTGTGCAAAGCTGTAACCCACCACACCAGAGGAGCTAACACAACTCCTGTCTACTGAACAATGTGATCTTGTCCAAGTCACTTAATCTCTCCTCTTCTTTAAAACAAGAGTAATAATTGAACAAGTTGTCAAGGTCAAATTGAAAGCAAAGGAACTTGGAGAATCCCTAAGTACAACAGATGAATAAATAAGCTGCTTAACCTCACTGTGACTCATTGAGATATGAGTCATCACTAATGACCTATAAGGCACAAAAATCCTGTGATTCCAAGCTTGAATTGGAAGCACCAAAGCAAAGTTTAGAAAAGCCCGTTTTCACTGGACCCCATTCCTAGATAGTGATACCAACCCCCAAATCCCATACCACTTTTTGAACTTCCTTCTTTTTTTTGAGTTGAAGTCTCACTCTGTCACCCAGGCTGGAGTGCAGTGGCACGCACACGACCACACCAGTGTCGACCTGCTAGGCTCCGGCATTCTTCTGCCTCAACCTTCCAAGTAGCCAGACTCTAGGTGCACGCTACTCACACCTGGCTGATTTTTTTTTTATTATTCATTGTAGAGACAAGGTCTTACCAAGTTGCCCGGGCTGGTCTTGAACCTGCGGGCTCAGGCAATCCACTTGTCTGGGTCTCCCAAAGTGCTGGGTTTACAGGCTGAGCCACCAAGCCCGGCCTGAACTTCTTTCTTTATAGACTGCCAGGTACAGCAGAGACTGTTTGGGTGACAGCTTTACCTAGGGCAAAACACATCTTAAGTACAGATAGGCCCTTCTTCTAAAAGAACTTTGAAAACTGAGCTTAATTGCAGTTAAAAAGGCCATTGAAATTCAGTGCAACTAAGAGACAAACTTTGGTTTTATTCCAGTATTAAAACAAACAACTTTGTTGTTTTTTTTTTTTTGAGTTGGAGTCTCACTCTGTCACCCAGACTGGAGTGCAGTGGACACTCCCGGCCACCGCAGCCTCGACCTGCTGGGCTCCGGCGATCCTTCCACCTCAGCCTTCCAAGTAGCTGAAACTACAGGCGCATACTACCACGCCCGGCTAATTTTTGATTTATTGTAGAGCTGAGGTCTCGCCAAGTTGCCCAGGCGGATCTCGAACCCGCGGGCTCAGGCAATCCACTCACCTCAGCCTCCCAAAGGCGCGGGATTACAGGCTGAGCCACCGAGCCCAGCTAAAACAAACAACTTTGTAATAAAATATACCAGTATGAAGTTTATGCTTTTAAAAAAAGGGCTTCTCAATGGAAATGACTATCTGTAACATTTAAAAATTTATGCATAAATTTGCATTTTGCTGCATATCATAGAAGATTATTGGTTTGTCTAATAAGTAATCAGCATATTAAGAGGATTTTAAATTGAAGAAAGTAATATAAAATGGCCAAGCATGCTTAATGAAAATTATCCCTTTTTAATATCACTTTTCTAATTAATAAGTGATTTTCTAAAATTTAAAAGAAGCCAGGTGTTCAATAAATAAAAATAATGTATGGGAAGACTAGAAATTTTTACGTTATCCTGACTTAGATAGGCTCTTAAGATTGGGAAGAACCTTAGATATCACCCATTTAATTACCCTGCATCACATCTGCCAAGTGGTCAACCAATATATGTTTAAATCCTTCAAGGTTCAGGGAACTCACAGTATCTCATTTTCTCTTCAGAGAGCTTGAATTATTAGAATTTCTTTCTTCTACACAGCCAAAACCCAACCTAAGTTTTTAGCTTAGAAAATGGACAAAATGATAAAAATAATTTAATGACCAAGGTCTAGATTTGGAATAAAACTTTAATAGGAGCAAACAATTTAAGCCCATCATGACCGAAGTCATATGGCATTAGACAAATGCCACAACACAGGTGGAACAAATTTCTGTGATATTCTTACTATCATATCCCTAGTAGAGGCCAACTGTGCTTTTCCTATTTCTCTCAGGCTGACAATCGGAGCCTACAACTGGCCACAGGTCTTGAAGAACAACAATGAATCCTGCCCGGCCTGAGCCAATGAGAATGAGGCCTGACTGGATATTATAGTCATGGTCCCAAAGGTGTGAAATTTGTCCTGTCACTGAAAGCCATGTCTCTCATGATGCCCATGTCCCCAAGTGTGTTTGTCCCACTCTATTCTGGGCTTTGGCATGGTTTCCACTATATAGTCAAGCCCCCTTTTGGAACTCTAGTCCATTTGCCTAGAATCCCAATTTATCTATCTCTGGTCAGCTGCTTTCCCCCTAATGGAGCTGGAACTTAGATTTGTGTACCCTCAGATACTAGCTACAATTCTGAATCTATCTAGAGCTAATCTCCTAAAAACAAGCTGCCTCTATCTGACTATAATTATCTGCTCTGTCCAAATACTTCTATGACTGGGTCACTACTTTTCATTTTAAGAACTTCTGTGCTGTTAATGGTAGTTAGTCACAGCCTTAAACTACTTACCCTTGAACCCTGGAATATGGACTCCTGGCCAAACTCCATGGGAGTCAGTCAGCACTACTGCCACGTTAATCTCTTTCAGGGGCATATAAGAGCATAAAAGATATCCTAGCCCAAGTAGTTTTCCAACGCTTTTTTCTACTTAATCCTAATTTACTCCACTTATCATCCATTATTGAGATCCCAAAATGCTGCTGCTGGAAACTAGATCAAATGACCAGGACAACAAATTTAGAGGGGAAATGTTCTTTAGAGAGCTCTGGCAAGCTGATTCAAACTAAAGTACTCAGAGCAAGAGTTTTACAGGATAGCTTCATAGAAGAGAATGCCAACTAAATGGATGTGATCTAATAGTGACAAAGTGAAGCAACAAATTTCAGGATACGTCGGGAGATATTTTCAAGCAGAAAGACCTTCCATTATCCATTAAGCACAGCATATAAGTGATTTCAGCCAGGCACAATCAAAACCTTGTTTTCCTAACCCCACCAATGCATGTTACTCTTCCCCTTCTAGGTCCGTTGTCTGTAATGTACGTGTGGTATGTGATTCTATTCTGTCTTGCATTTTTCTCTGTCTCTTCAGAATATGTTTATCTCTACAAGCAGATTACAAACTCCATCCCTTACCTTATCATACCAGAAATGTTTTCAGTAGACAACAAATTCTTACGAAATTGAATGGAGACTGAATTGAAGCAAATCAGAGAGAAAATGACTTTATGGTGCAGAAAAACCAAAAGTTGACAAAGGAGTTGAGCCAGAAGCCTAACAAAGTTCTGAGATTGGACAGCTGAGGTCTAGAGAGAGGCTAAAAATGATATTACACAAATGAAAAAACAAAAAGTGGAACAATTATAATATAGTTAAATATTGTCAATTATGGACTGTGGTAGGCAGAATAAAAAAAAACCCTAAAGATATCTACATCCTACTTCCTGAAACCTGTGAATGTATTCCCTTAAAGGCAAAAGGAACTTTGCAGGTGTGGCTCTTTAGATGAGGAGATTATTCTGGATTATCCACATGAGCCCAATGTAAACATGAGTCCTTGAAGTTGACAGAGAAAGGCAAAAGAATGAATAAATTAGATCATCCAGAAGAAGGAGGGAGAGAGGTGTGAAGTGAGAGAGCTGCTTGACTTGCCACTGTGCGTTTTGAAGACAGAGGAAGGGGCCTACGAGCCAAGGAATATGATTATTTGTTATGGCAGCGATCGGGAACTCATATAGGAAGAGGGAAGGTTGACATGCCAGCCCTAGTTGGACAATTACTGAGACAGTCTCATGAGAGGGAGGGTTTAAAGGTCACACACCAGTTGTACATCATTTGGGGGATGGGGACTCAATATGGAGATCAAGAGCCATTTCTGAGATGAATCGTGGGTGATCCTTTTCTCCCACTCTTCTTCATTGCCTTGCTCTCCTCTACTTTTCTAACTTTAGTAATTTCTGACTTTAGTTTAGTAATCTATTTAACAGATCTTATAAGGCCTTGGGGATGCAAGGCAATAATATACAATATTATTCTCAAGTATTCTCGGGTAATCCTCAAGTATTCTCAGGTAATCCTTCAAGGAGTTCATAACCTTATAAATGTAGCAATTACCAACAAGTTACACAGTATAGCAAAAGAGTTGAAAAGTATTTTCGCCTGCATTCTCATTTGACCCTCACAGCCTCTTTCTAGGATCCTAATTGTATTGTGGACTATAGGTAGACTCTCCCTGTGTGTTAAAACACTCAGAAGCTGAGACAGGAGGGAGAAAAAAGAATACTGGTACGATAAAAAGTATGCTTTGCTGAGATGTAGTTACTAGTTTCATATGCGCAATGTAAACATTTCAATGAATATGACGTATTTTATCACAAAAAGTCAGAAACTCAAAATTAAATGAGATTCAAAATAGATCCAAAAAAATTAAATTAATCTAGAAATGTCATTAGCACTAAGTATTTACTAATCTAAATTCTAAATGAAACTTTTCTATCTTGTGAACTGTTAATATGCAAAACAGCTTTTAAATTTCTCCAACATTGTGAGTAAAACCCCAACAATCAGCCTGTCAGAACCCCATGAAGGGAGAGAAACTGCATTCACTGTCCACCTACTGCCCATCAGACACTGTGTGGAGTGCTTCACTGGCCTTGCCTCAGTCACCTGGGAACAGCCCCAGCAGTCACTCACTTCCTAGATAATACCTTTGTCATTAAGTAAGGAGACAGAAGCTTAGAAAGAGGGAGTGTGCTGATCCACTAATAGAGAAGTACTCGAGGAAAAGCAGCAATGTATCAATAAAAATGTTATCTGTGGGACAAACTGAACAGGAAAACAAATAAGTCAGATAAAGGCATGTTATAAACTGTATTAGCATCCCATTGCTGCTGTAACACATTACCACAAATTTTGTGGCTTAAAATAACACCATTTATTGTCTTCTGGATGTAAGAAGTCTGAAATCAGTTTCATTGGGCTAAAGCAAAGGTATTGGCAGGGCTGGTTCCCTTTGGAAGCTCTAGGGTAAAATTTGTTTCCATGTCTTTTCCAGTTTCTAGGGGATGCCTGTACTTTGGCTCATGGCCCCTCCATCTTCAAATCCAGCAGGGAAACACCTCTTAATTGCTTTCTCTGACTCTGACTTTTCCTTTCTTTTCTTTTCTGGGTTTTTGGGTTCCCCCCCCCCAACCTGCTGGACTCGGGTAATCCTTCTGCCTCAGCCTCCCAAGCAGCTGGGATTACAGGTGTGTACTACCACACCTGGCTGAATTTTTTTATTTATTGTACAGATGATGTCTCACCATGTTGCCCAGGCTGGTCTTGAACCCCTGAGCTCAGGTAATCCTCTCACCTAAACTCCCAAAGTTCTGAGTAGCATAATGAAATTTCTTATCATCCCAACCTGTTTCCACACCTGGAGGCATGAATCATCCAGTTTGGAATGATGAGAAATTTCATCATGCTACTCAGAACAGTGTACAATTTAAAACTTAAGAATTGTTAATTTCTGGGATTTTCCATTTAATATCTTTGGACTATGATTGGCCACAGGTAACTGAAACCACAGAAAGTGAAACAACCGATGAGGGAGGATTACTGTATAAGTAACATACAGGTCCTGGGAGTTAACAAAGTGGAACTCTTTAGGAGCCCGTTATTCAGTTTACTATGTAAGGAAAGACAGAGTTCACCTAAGAACAAGGAAGTACATAACAGAAGTGGAAACCAGGAGAAACTAGGCTGGGTCAAAAACTAGTTGAAATGCCTATGTACATCTGAGAGTGAGCATTATTGTCCTCTAAATACCTTCTGGGATCCATATGTGTAGTTAGAATTGAGTGAGTTTTCTACGTAGAGATGAGTGAATGAAGGCTAGTGAAGTAATACATCTATGCTGACTTCTAAAAGACAGCAAACTTAGGGGTCACTCTAAAAGGAACAAATTCGAAGGCAGGACCTAAAAATTCAACCAAAGCCTGGACAAAGCAATGCATGCAACAGGCCTAGACACAATTCTTCTGCTCGTTAACATTCATATTACTGCTCATTCATTGATTTCAAATTCCTCTTAGGCCATTGTATAAGATTTTGCTCCCAAATAATTACCTTAAAAGCCCTAAGCAGCTCCTGAGGGAGGAATCCTAGAGCTAGCTGTCTCAGCACTATAAAATAAAATAATCTGGAGAAGTAAGAACCAATGATGGCTCATAAAAGCTTGGAGTTCCCTGAATTCTCAAGGCCATGCCATCTGTATGTCCTAACTGCAGGCTATACAGAGGAGGTTAGGTTCAGAACCCAGGAGTGTGGCACAAGGAAGCATCTCTCCTCATCTTACTCATACCTAACTGGTCTCTTTGCTCTCAGTCCTGCCCACTAAATTCACCTACCAAGATGAATTGAATGCCAAGATTATCTCTTTAAAACATACATCTGATTCATTTGCTTTCGTAATTCTCACTGTCTGTAGAATAAAGTATAAATTCTACTTTAACTCACGAAGCCCTAAAAGTGATGCTTTACCTACTTTTATAATTTTTATCTTCTTCTCCCTTTTGTGTGTTAAACAAACACTTTTGTCAAAATGAATCTTTAAGACACTTTTCTTGTTTTTATCTTTATGTCTTTGTATATGCTATTCATTTGGCCTGAGAAAAGTAACCTATTCATTAACTGGCTACCCAATTCAAATGCCAATTACTCAGCAAAGCCTTCTGAAACTAGTTCAACAGAGTTTTTAGTTCTCCCTATGTTGTGCCACCACAGAGGCATAGAGAAAATGTTCTCAGTGCATTGCAAACTTGAACCCAAGCCATGCCAATATCACTTTCCCAAGGGTTCCCATCAGGTCATAGCACAGTGGAGGACCCCAGCGAAATTGTTTTCAGCAGGTGTTTCCCATCAGAATCAACTATGAAACTTTGTATAACAAAAAATATATATTCCGAAGACCCATCCCAGAATTAGAATTGTTGACAAAGGATGCCAAATTCTGTAAAATATTTTTAAAGGTTTCTTCTGAGACAAATATAAGTGACCCTAGGCCTGTGACACCCATCCCCAGGAGGTCCTGAGGTATGCTCACCATGGTTGAATTATACACATTTTAGGAAGACAGAAAACCATAAATCAATATATATGGGATTTACATTGGTTTGGTTCTGAAAGACAGGGTATCTCTAAGCAGGGGCTTGCAGGGTATAGATGGATTTAAAGGTTAGATAATTAGCAAGAGTTAGCTAAGGAATTTTGAAAGCAGTAAAAGAAATGGGTAGCTTGAAGAATAAGAAGGTCAAGTTTCTTGATATGTAGATGAAGTTTCATAGGTGACAGGCTTCAGAGAGAATAGGTATCTTAAAACTTGCCCAGAGTTCCCAAGGACAGCTTTACAGAGTCATAAAATACCTTCATTTTTCTTTTTTATCTGTTATGTTATGCCAGAGTGAAGTAGGAAAGCAAACCACATTCTGTAGTTAATTAAAAAAAAAGCCTGTCTCTCCTGGACCCTTAGTTAGGAATTTGGCCAGGTAAAGGAAAAGGTCAGAATTTAATCCTCAGAATTTATGGGAGTGAGAAGGCGTGCAGGTTTTTAATAAGTCTCATAGTTAATTCTGATGCAGAAAAGGGAATCTCCTTTCTGGGAGGGTGGATTCAGACCCATAAAAGATAATCTAAAATAGAATTAAGCAGGCAGGTAGGGCCATCCCTATGTAGGCTGGTAGTCGGGGTAGCTGTAGATGAAGTTTCATAGGTGACAGGTTTCAAGAGAATAGATATCTCTCTGGGTGAAAGAAATTCAAGCATCACCACTGGGAGCAGTTTGAGGACAGGGACCTCATTCAATTTCCCTTACCTCAGCATTTAGCAGAGGACCTTGGAAACTAAAAATATTGTCTATTGGTTGAAACCTGAGGACCTAAAGCTGGTTCATTTCTCACTGGGTGCTTAGTGATGTCAAGTTACTTAACTTTTTTAGGCTTCATTTTTCTTTACCTGGAATATGGGAATACTGCCTCATTAGAATGAGGGAAAGATTTCATATTATTTTTGCTAGCACTTTAAGTGCTCAATAGGTGTTGAAAAAATTAATGGATAGACAATTGTTGGTTGATTGACTTTAAGAAATGAGCTCCAAAATTCTAGTGGTGTAAATGATTTCAATGTGATTCATATAGTGTATAATGAGAAAGATGGATGAAATCTTAGTAATTAGCAGACATTTGATGCATAAGACTTTTTAGAATATTAATATGTAAGTGTTTCTTAAGTGATGGGTGGAAGAACTCTCTAAAGCAGGATGATTGTTAACCTTTTTTGGAGTAGTGACACCAATTTGATATTTATGAGCCTTCAAAACACTCTTATTCTCCCTCAGATACCTAGGAAAAACATTTTTTCTCATGGCTTGCTTTCATTTAATTAAATTTAAATAGATGTGCTTGAGAATATTTTGACCTTTCTGCATTATAGAGCGTTGCAAATCTGGATAACAATCCCTGCCATAATGAACAATACAGGTTCAAAGAAATACATTTAGTGTTATGTTAATACTTAAAATACCTTACCTATTTTTGTCTAGTGCTTTTATTTTTTGTTTTATTTTAGATTGAAAAATATAATTTATTTATAAAGTAAATAAGAAAGAGAGAGGAGAGACAGAGAGAGAGACAGAGAGAGAGACAGAGAAAGAGAGAGAGAGAGAGATTCAGCTCCCCAAGGTGGAGGAGAGTGTCTAGTGTTTTTAAATTTTGAAAAAATTTTTACTTCTACCTCGTTTATCTTTTTAACAACGTTATGGTTGTTTTGTAGCAAAAGTACGAATAGAACTCAAGTTCCCTAATTCCCAACCATTTATTTTCTTTCTTTCTTGTTTTTTAAAAACTCTTGTTTGCCATATATTATCCATCCATGGATACTAACCTGGATTCAAACTCAAGTGAAAGCCAGTCACCTACTCAACTGACTAATATTATAATTCTGCTTCCAGTCAAGCATCCTCTCCAAAAAGTATGTCTAAGTATCACAAAGGCAATAGCTTCTTAAACATTCATGAAAAACTTTTTTATTTTCTTAAAGTCACATTTCAGTTCTAGAAATTAAAAGTCAAATTTGGAGATGTGGCTTACTTTTTTTGATTTATAATTTTTCAAATGTATGATAAAAAGTAATTTTTAAAAAATTGATTCATTCATTTTTTTCCCTAAACACTATATCTGCTTATAAGATTTTTC
Source organism: Cephalopachus bancanus (assembly GCA_027257055.1). NCBI lineage: Eukaryota > Metazoa > Chordata > Mammalia > Primates > Tarsiidae > Cephalopachus > Cephalopachus bancanus. Next base: position 7,910,139 of record JAPVLO010000005.1, on the reverse strand, counting down.
AACTCAACTTTCCTTTTTCAATGTTCTAAGCTATGAAAGGCAGTCTTTAAAAAGTAGTACTGTGCATTCCAATTTTGGATATCAATTTTTATTAAGAATTCTAACTCTTGGATTTTAGAAATGAGCACAGATCTTAGACTGATCTAAGCAATGAGACTTTATTAGTAAGTATTAATATTTAAGTTCTCAAAAATAGCCCACCAAACAACATATTCTTCCTTAAAAAAAAATCAAAGATTTTGAGTTAGTTATTAAACTCCAGAAATAATACTGTGAAATGTTTTCCCAAACTTGGCATAAATTTTTTAAGTATCCCTAAAGGTTCTGGGTAGTCTATTAAAGTTACATAATTATGACAGAACAACCTTAGCATCATTAAGGAAAAACTGACAACTCCAAACTGACAAGTGTAAGAAATTCCAAAGTTGCCGACTGACAATTCAGATCTACTTCCTTTCATGCCCAGATTTTCTTAATATCTCATTTGATTTTCAAACCTTCCCTCAGAAGCAATTGGAACAAAACCATGAGCAAGCTCAATCTCCATTTGGGCATGTAACCCTTTTACAAACACAATTACAGCCAAACACTATTGTAACCTGATTTGCATTTGCACTAACTAAGTTACAAAGCACATTGAGAATGCCTGCTATGCATACTACAGACTTGTTAGGAGGATATATTGCAGGGCTTCTGTGAACACTAATTAAAAAGGTTTTATCTTTCCCCTCTGGTCCACTGAAATTGTTCAAATGCCTTGCCTGCTACAACTTTGTTCAAAAACAGTTTTCAAACATGTGATCAGAGCTAGGCAACTATTTCAGGTGGCATGATTCTGTTTCCACAGTGGACAAGGCCCTAGAGACAAAGTTTCAGTCTAAACTTTGAGCTTCCTTTTCTTTGTTATTTTGTGTTGCAACCTTAGCATTATCCAACTGTGGACTTTTATCTGTGAATATCTAAATCCTGTCTTGTGGAAAACTAATTACTGAACCACTGAGAGCTTCATAATGTCCTGCATTTAAGTCCTGAACATCATACATAATGCATAGGCAGCAGTCTCTGCACTCTGATTACAGAACACTGTCATTAAGTGAGCAAATTAAAGATGTGAATAATTCACTGGCTGAGCTTATTGTCAGTGCTGCATTGTGAAATTAGAATTTCTAATAAGTACTGCAATTTTTTTAACCCAATTAACACAGAGAACATCTTGAGACTGATTAGTACAATAAAAATTATTACCTTATTCTTTTGCTTCACAACAGCCAAATTAAATACTGTACTTAATTATGCAGCATTCATTCCTTCTCTGCTTAAAAAAAATAGCCTATCATTTTAATAAGAGTTCTAATATTTGTATGTGAGCTAAAAATACAACACATGCATCTGTAGCTCAGTCTTTTTGCAAAGTTTTTTTAAGAGTCTAAACATCAGTATTATCATCAGTGGCGGATTATGATGACACTAGTCTATTCTTAAACCAAATATTCTTCCTAAAAAACAAACACCATCCACAGAATTGACAAAGTAACTAACCTCCCCAAACTGTCTTGAATATGTTATACCTCTGCTTTTTCTTGGCTCTTTAGATGCAGATTAACACAGATTTGCCCCCACTCTGCTGTTTGTGATTGAGGCTGAAACATACATTTCAGAAAATTAATTGATTAGGAAAAAATCAAGTATCCAAAGCAGTGGGTCTTACCTCAGATGCTCATTGAGCACACAGGGATCTGTCTGACTCCTGCCAGGCAAGTGGGAAAGTCCAGTTTGTGCTCGGCATGATGATCCTACGCAGAGAGTGTCTGCTGCCATGTTAAATAAAGAAAATGATCATTTAAACCGGGGCTTTTGTCTCCCAATATTTTCTCCTGCTGCCCCTTTCGCATCCAAGCCCAGAAAGGCAGGCACATCTGGCGGCAGCCCCTGCCCCTGACCGCAGCTGCCTCTGGAGAGCTCCCCCCTTCCTTTCCAGCTCCTCTGCATCCCTTCCTGGGCAACTTCAGCCCCCGAAAATGGGGGAAACAAACGATGACATTGCAGGCAGAATATGAGATTGTTCAGCCTCTGCAGCCACCTCCTTCCTGTCTAGATGTTTTATAGAAAGGGAACGAGAAGGGGAAAACAGCGAAGGTGCTCTGAAAATCACTCAGACACAATGCAATAGGGAGATGGAGAGGAGGGAGAGGAGAATGAGAAAGAGAGAGAGAGAGAGAGAGTGTGTGTGTGTGTAAGGGGGGTGGCTGTCAGTGCAGATAAATCTGCATATGGAAATTAGGGTTATCCTGGGTACAGTTTTATTTAACTATGATCTACTGTTTTTTTAATTAGACCAGAATTTTAGCAAAGGAAAGGAAGAAAGAGAGTCTTGAAACCAGAGAGGAACTTCTCATTCAATAGACTTAAAATTGCAGAGCAACTGCAAATAGCAGATCCAAAAGTTGTAGAAAAAAGAAAAGGAACAACAACAACAAAATACAGGGCATTCCCACCCCCCCGCCCTCCACCCCCAGCCCACTTGTTTTGTTCAATAAACAAAAAAAAAGACACTACTATAACCACCAAAAATAAAATAAAAAGTAATTAGGATGAGTACAGGAAGGAAAAAAGAAAGAAAGAAGGAAAGAAAAGAAAGAAGGAAAAGAAAAAAAAATGCCGTTCATGGTCTGCATACAATTTCCCCTTAAAATGCTGCAAGAATCATATGGGACAAAGGAATTGTCAAAAGTAGATAACTGGCATTGTATGTGGAAACTAGTTGCAATACATTCTGTTACTTTAATATCAGAAATGTAGCATGTTTTCCCCTTCCTTATAGAACTCCTCTCTTGCAGCTCCAACCGGTGGCCAAATGCTCCTGGCCATAATCAGTTTGAGGAAGTCACTACACCAGCAGACTACTCCTTGTGGGGTGCTGAAGTAAAAACAATGAGGCACAATGATTAAGGGACTCCTGGAGGTTGGCTGATGTGCACAGCCATGAGTCCTCCAGTAGAGGTGCTGGCAGGATAGTGTTTGACCAGAAGGAATTGTGAGTTAGTTCCATAGTCTGTTAGTGACAGATTTGATAACATGAACTGATGTTAACTCACTTATCAAACATGTATTGAACACCCATCACATTGCACACGTTAGGGTAGAAAGGAGACATAAGTTGAACATTGCATGGTTTCTGCTCTCAAGGCCCCTCAATAAAATGGGAAGAATAAATTTAAAATGAGATGGTATTGCATTGTTATAACAAAAAAAAAGTAGCTGAAATAATTTTGACGTGAAAAGTATGGGCACATGCCAGTCCTCAAAGTTCTTCACCCACAAGGCTGGCTGGATTCTTTTTTTTTTTTTTTTTGAGTTGGAGTCTCACTCAGTCACCCAGACTGGAGTGCAGTGGCTGCTCCCGGCCACCGCAGCCTCACCTGCTGGGCTCCGGCGATCCTTCCGCCTCAGCCTTCTGAGTAGCTGGAATTACAGGTGTGCGCTACCATGCCCAGCTGATTTTTTGATTTATTGTAGAGATGAGGTCTCACTGCCCAGGCGGGTCTCGAACCCGCAGGCTCAGGCAATCCACTCACCTCAGCCTCCCAAAGGCGTGGGATGACAGGCTGAGCCACCGAGCCCGGCTTGGCTGGATTCTTTAAGATCAGCTCAAGCACCCTAAGCAAGTTACTTTGTCCCTTTGGACCTTAGTTTCTTCATCTGTGAAATGGAAATAGTATCTGCTTTTTAATTCTGAAATTATGTGAGATAATGAGAGCAAAACAGCGCCTTTTGTCTGGTGCTTGATAATTGCTTAATAAAACTGAGAATCGCAAGTCAGTTCTCAGTTCAAATGGCACCTCCTCAGGCATACCTCCTCTAAATGCTTCTGCAATATATGCAAACACTATAAAAGCCTTCCACAGTGTTCCCACTGTTCTCTGTTATAGTGTCTTAATGTAATTTTCAGCAGGTCTGTCTCTACAGCAGTGGTCCTCAACTTGGGGCCATTTTTGCCCCCCAGGGGACATTTCACCATGTCTGGAGACATTATTGATTTTCACAACTATAGGAGGAAGGTTACTATTGAATAGGCAGAGGGCAAGGATGCTGCTAAACACCCTACAGATCTTGGTTTCTAATAAGAGAAACTTAAGGTCCTTAGATGAAAGGCTGATTCTAGGTCGGCAGCAAAATAGATACAAAGTGAGCCTGGAGCATCTTGTAATGCTAGAAAGTACAAAGTGTTCAAAAAAACCAAAACAAAACCTCAAAACTCCTCAAAACTGGCAAGGTCACCAAAAAGAGACAACATGTGACAAACTATCATAGCCAAGAGAAGCCTAAAGAGATAGGAACATTAAACTTAATGAACAGCTGGGCTCATTGGTTCAGCCTGTAATCCCACGCTTTGGGAGGCCGAGATAAGTGAATTGACTGAGCCTGAGGGTTCGAGACCTGTCTGGGCAACTTGGCGAGACCTCATCTCTACAATAAGTCAAAATGAGCCGGGCGTGGCAGCGTGTGCCTGTCGTTTCAGCTACTCAGAAGGCTGAGGCGGAAGGATCGCCGGCCTGGGCGACAGAGTGAGACTCCAACTCAAAAAAAAAAAAAAAATTAATGAACAAGGGCCGTTGCTTTGCTAAACTCTGATTTGTCCAAGTGGCACTTTGAGCTATGGCCGTCATGTTTCCTGGCTTTGGCCCCCTCCCCAACTTTGGGGAGGTGAATCTCCTATCTCTTTCTCTTTCTCTCTCTCTTTCTCTCTCTCTCTCTCTCTCTAATTTGCTTTCTAAATAAACTATATTTTCCAAATGAATAAATAAATAAATGTGATGAATGGGACCCCTGAACAGAAAAAGGACTTTCGGTAAAAACTAAGGAAATCTGAATTAAGTATGAGCTTTAGTTCTTAACAATGTATCAATTGATTATTGCATTAATTATAACAAATGTACCATATTCATGTAAGATGTTAACAACAGGGGAACCTGGGTGTGGGGTATTTGTGAACTGTACTATCTTTGTAAATTTTCGACAAGTCTAAAACAGTTCTAAAAAATTAAATGTATTTAATTTTAAAATGTCAATAGTGCCAAAGTTAAAAAAAAAAACCCTGCCTATGCTATACTATATGCTTCTTAAAGGGAAGGGCTTTGTGGTTTGTGGTTTTATTGTGTATATTTATAGGCTTACTGTGGTCATTTGTCCTCAAGGATGGCCCTCCAAGGGACCATGCCTCCCAGAACTCATCTTCTTGTGTATTCCCCTTCACTTGAGTCTGGCTTGACTCTGTGACTTGGTTTTGACTAACAGAGTGCAGCAGAAGTGACACTGCCTGACTCCTTAGCCAAGGTAAGAGGCCCTGTAGTTTACACCTGGGTCTCTTGTTGTGGGAAAGCCAGCCTTCATGTAAGAAGTCTGAACACCTTGAGACCTCCATACTATTAAAAGCCAAGTTACCACATGGAGAAGCCTATGTAGAGAGAGAGAAAAGCAGAGACAGAGGTCCAGCCAGTACCCAGCTGCTGTTCTATCCACTCTAGTTGAGGCACCCAAACACGTGAGTGAAGAAGCCACAATGGACATTTAGCACAGTCAAGCCTAGGGATGAGTTTAGCCCCAGCTTCCATTTACCTGCAATAGTATAGAGAAACCAAGCAAGAACTACTCAGATGAGCCCAATCTACCCATGAAACCATAATAAAACATCCTAAATTGTTGGTTTAAGACTAGGTTCTGCAAATATTCTCATTGTTCTGATTTTTGTGATAGCCAGGACAGGCCAAACATTTGCTATATTAATGCCATGCTTGTATCCCCAGACCTAGTTCTTTCCCTGGGTCTAGTTTTATAAATGCTGATGATAAACCAGGTCTGATGTATATGATCTTTTTTTATAATCATAGAATGGCTATAATTTTAGATTATCTTTGGCCAACCTTAAGAAAAATGACAGTACAGCTAATATAATAACTTATGCAAGTAATCAATGCTAATTTGCAGATTTTCGTCTAAGGAAGACATAATCAAAGTGAAGTAGGGTCTGAGCAATTAAATGACAGCCCACCAACTCAAATTAATAAAGGAGAGGTTTATTAGTCAAGGCTCTGCTGGCCAGCGACCACTTGCTGGAAGCATAAATTCCAAGACAAGGGCCCCGTCCTGCAGGAAAGGAATGTCTTAAATAGCCCTTAACCACATTCTGAAGGCCTGGGTTACATGCTAGGGGCTTTCTTTGATCTAACCACAACATGTCCTGTCTCCTGCTCGCTCAAGCAAGCAAGTTTACAGAAGCAGATGTAGTTGTTTATGCAGGTGTGGCAGATAAGGGTACAATTAATTGCGTAATGTCTGCAGAGAAAGTTTCCAGGAAAGGAGTAATGCCTGCCTCAAGGTTGGAGCTATTCCTGCTTTTCCCCCTTACACTTCTTTCTTTGTTCTCTTTGTTCCTTCTTACAAAAGTAGGGAAATTTCATGGTTACCAGTTGCCATTAAATGAATTGTAAAAATTTTTTTTTTTTTTGAGTCAGAGTCTCACTTTGTCACCCAGGCTAGAGTGCAGTGGCACACTCATGGCCGCTGCAACCTTGATCTGCTAGGCTCAGTCAATCCTTCCACCTCCACCTTCCAAGAAGCTGGAAATACAGGCACACACCACCACAACTGGCTAATTTTTTTTATTCTTTATTGTAGAGATGAGGTCTCACCAAGTTGCCCAGGTTGGTCTCAAATCCCTGGACTCAGGCAATCTTCTTGCCTCCGCATCCCAAAGTGCTGGGATTACAGGCATGAGCCACCGCGCATGACAGATTTTTTTTTTAATGGAGTAATAGATAACTGGAATATTTAGTGCCTTTACTTGTGAGGTATTCTGAGAAAAGACAAAGGATCTTCTGTATTATGAAATGAAAATAATAGTAGGACTTATATCATTTTTGATCATTTTTATTTAAAAAATTCTACCACTTGGTCAATTCATTAAGATAATGGGTTTTGCAATCAGGTATAATAAAGGTAAAAAAAGACATATGACTAATATACAACACAACAAGGACAAGCTAGAGTGGAGGGAGGGAAGAATGCGTGGAAAAAAACAGATTAGCTCTGACTATTTTGGATATATATATATATATATCCAAAATAGCCACCACACCTGACCTGGACATATATTTTAAAATATATATTTTTGACTTTAATAGGCTCACAATGATTTTAAGATTAGTTGAGTGCTAGGCACCAGACTTTCAGACTATTTATGTAGTATGAGGTGAATACCACTTTAGCTCCAATCTTTTTTTTTTTTTTTTTTGGAATTGAAGTCTCACTCTGTTGCCCAGACTGGAGTGCAATGGCACGCTCCTGGCCACCGCAGCCTCGACCTGCTGGGCTCCAGCGATCCATCCGCCTCAGCCTTTCAAATAGCTGGAACTACAGGCACGCGCTACCACGCCCGGCTAATTTTCTGATTTATTGTAGAGATGAGGTCTCACCAAGTTGCCCGGGCCAGTCTCAAACCCGCAGGCTCAGGCAATCCACTCACCTCGGCCTCCCAAAGCGCAAGGTTACAGGCTGAGCCATCGAGTCCAGTCTAGTTCCAATCTTAAAAATAAGGAAGTTGTGTCTCAGAGTGGCTAAATCACTTGCCCAAGATCACCCAACTGGTACATGTTACCAGGATTTGCACCTTGGCAGTCTGACACCAGAGCCCATTTCCTTAGCACAGCACAGTAGAAAAGATAAACATAAGTTAAATACTCAGATAAATATATGTATAATTTAAAACTGCTATAAGTGCCATAAAGCAAAGTGTAGGCTGCTATGCTCATAAAATCGATGCCTGACCCAGTCTGGGAATTTTGAAAGCCTGTCGAGAGGTCGAGGTTGAGGCAGTCACCCAGGTTAGTAGAGGTAGGTGCTGGGTAGTAGATAACCGGCCCATGAGCCAGAAAAGGGCAGAGGTGAGAACAAGTGTATGACTAGCTTTTGGCCAAGTATCTTTCTGACAGTTCTGATTTGAAAGTCCCCCAGAGATGACTTTTCTGGGAATCACCAGTTTGGAAATGATGGAAGTGTCACTGGAGTCACTAGGGGAGGAGAAAAGAGAACTGACTTAGTTATGCTCCTTTTTATTTTAAATAAATTCTCAAAAGTTATTCAAGCTTGTGATCTCCATTTAACCTCTTCCTGTCCCCTCTTGACTCACTCCCTCAAGTTTCTATCCCTATCATTTCTCTGAAAATGCTCAGTCACCAATGACCTTCGTGTTACCAAATATATTGGTCAGTTCTCAGTCTTCATTTTTTCAAGCTATCAGCAGCGTTTGACAAGCCTAACCATTCCTCCTTGAAACACTTTCTATGTTTAGCTTCCCGGACACCACACTTTCTTGGTTTTCTTACTATTCCACTGGCTAGTCTACTCTCTTTTCTTCGCTAGAGCTTCCTCTCATTCCTTAGCTACAAATGATAAAATGTCCCAGTGCTTAGCCCTTAATTTATTCTCCTTCTCATCTGCACACTTTCCCTACATGATCTCAGACAGTATCATGGCTTCAAATACCATCAATATGCTGATAACTCCCAATAATTGTATATCTCTATCTAGACCTGATCTGTACTCTGAACTGAAGATTTATTCAATTGCCAGGTGAATGTATCTATTTAGACAGATAAGAGTGCAGATTCTTAGGCTCCCTGGATTCATATCTCAACTTTGTGGTATACTAGTTAAGCAAGGGATATATGATTTTTCTGTGCCTCAGTTTCCTCAACTGTAAAATGGGTACAATATTATTAATGTATCTCAGGGGTAGTTTAAACAAGATAACAGATTTAAAGCACATCTTATAACAGTGCCTGTTATCTTCCAAGATGCATATTTTTAGTTACAGATAAGCATCCCAAAACAGAACTATTGCTTCTTCTCCTCAACTTCACACAAATTCTGACTCTTTAGCTCAGTAAAGGATATCTCCAGTCACCCAGTTGGTTAAGCCAAAAACTTATGCAAAAACAAACAAACAAAAAATGTAGCTTCTCTCTCCTACAATTCACAATCGTCTCATCAGCAAAACTTGTCAGCACCACTTTCAAATACATCTTGATTATATCTCACTATTTGTGCTTTGGTCTAAGCTACCAAATTTTCTCACTCACAGTATTCCAAAAGCTTACTAACTGGTCTCCCCACTTCCAGACTTGCCACATAGCATCTATTCTCCCTTTGCTGTCAGAGTGATTTGGTAAGACTTGAGCTCTTTTTCTCCTCTTCTCAAAACTTTCCAATGATTTCCTACTGTGCTTACAGTAAAAGGCAGAATCCTCATGATCGGGGGGTTCAGCTCTCCTCATGACACGTGCCTGCCTGATCTCATCATTTACCACTCTCTCCCTTTCGTACTTCATATGGGAAATAATCTTACTCTTGCTCAAGCATGCCAAATTCTGCTCCTCAGAGATCAACTTGGCTTGACCCCTCACTTCAATCAGGTCTCAGGTTAAATGTCATCTTATCAGCGAGGCTCCCCTGGCCTTCCTATACAAAGTAGCATACCTGCCCAGGCGTTCTGTGACTCCTGCTTTATTTTTTTTAATAGCATTCACCAACCCTATTTGGTGTTAGTTTATATCGTCTGACACATCCCCAGAGCATAAGCTTCACATGGACAAGGCCCCGTTTTATTCACTGCTCTGTCTCTACCACTTATAATAGTTGGTACGTAGTAGTTGCTCAACAAACATTTGTCAAATGAATGAATGAATATAATTTTTTTTTCTGAGTAGATTGTTAATTCCAGAATTCATGGGAAGCTGTTTTTCCCTAATCAGTCCACAAATTCCCTCCCACCCCTACAGCATGAAATATACTATAGTATTTATTTCATGCTACAGTCTCCTATTCAAAATAAGATCTGGCCTTGGAGTTGGCATGCTGGCTTATGCCTTCTTAAAGTGTTTTCATATATGTAATCTCAACCATCTCTTTTTTTTTTTCAAAATTATAGTCAAATCATAGTTGTCTAAGTCACAATTTTCTTTTTAGAAACAGAAATTGAATGTCTTAGTTAAGATAGTACAGGGGAAATGGGATAATTATAAAAATAATACATGGTTATATTCTTGAATTAAAGGGTAAAAATGTTGCTAGGCCACACAAATTACTAGAACTAGGAAATTTTAACACCTTCAGAAAAAAATCAGCTATTCTCTCAGTTTATTTTTTGCTTACTCTCCATCTCATTCTCATTATGTCTAATGTTTTCCCCTTTCTCTGGCCACAAGTTTTTCATTTGTACACTTCTGTGCTTTTGTCTCCTCTTTCTGCCATCTGGTCTTCTCTCTTACTGATCATGGTAGATGGTGGTTGTCCTATCACTCCTGAAGTAGAACCGCTGAAGATCAAGTGCACAGGCCAGAATAAGTCTAGTCTTTTTTATTCCCCTTATAAATCCTCAAGAGAGATAATTTTTCGATTGACCAGGGAGTAAGGGTCTTTACTAATCATATGGCTGCCAAGGACCCGGCCTCCTGGGAATTGTGTGTGGACAAGTCAATTCTTTTTTTTTTTTTTTTTTTGAGTAGTTGTTTCACTCAGTTGCCCAGGCTGGAATGCAGTGGCATGCTCATGGCCACCCCAGCATCGACCTGCTGGGGTCCGGCATCCTTCCGCCTCAGCCTTCCAAGTAGCTGGAACTACAGGCGCATGCTACCACACCTGGCTCATTTTTTGATTTATTGTAGAGATGAGGTCTCACCAAGTTGCCCAGGCTGCTCTGGAACCCATGAGCTCAAACAATCCCCTCACCTCGACTTCCCAAAGTGCTGGGGTTACAGGCTTTAGCCACAGTGCCCAGCCTTTTTTTTTTTTTTTTAAGACCAGTCAAGTGCAGTAGTGGGCAGGTGGATTCTTAAAGAAAGAAGGCTGTGATGAGCTGAGGAGATACCCACCAAAGGTTTCTACTGCTGCTAGAAACCAGATGTAAATAATCTGAAATCCATGGAGTCCAACAGTGATTACAAGCTTTAGAGTCAAGAGGACTCTTCTTTTCTCTATCTTGATCCTTAGTCATTTCTAATATCCATGCAATAGTACAACCGTGTATAGATATATTTTTTTTTTAGTTGGAGTCTCACTCTGTCACCCAGATGGGAGTGCAGTGGCGTGCTCACGGCCACTGCAGCCTCGACCTGCTGGGCTCAGGCGATCCTTCTGCCTCAGTCTTCCAAACAGCTGTAACCACAGGCACACGCCACCACACCCAGCTAATTTTTTGATTTATTGTAGAGATGAGGTCTTGCCAAGTTGCCCAGGCTCAGGCAATTCTCTCGCCTTGGTCTCCCAAAGTGCTGGGATTAGAGGCATGAGCCACCTCACCTGGCCGTCTACAATGGATTTTTAAGTTGCAGTTTAATGGGTGTGGTATGAGCCCATTTATGTATCTCAGCTAAAGTTGTGATATTTTTCTTTTTCTTCTTTACTTCCATTACTTTTTTTTGGAGAGGAGCCTTATCACAAGGTAAATTCAAGAGGTCTCCACCTGAGCAAACTCCAGATATTTATTCAGAAGCACTAGAAGAATCCCTAGGAGCCAGAGAGTGTAGGGAATCCTGGGGAGGACAGTGTTGAAGGCAATCACCTATTTCTTTGTACATATCAAAACAAGTCTCTGGCTCACCCCCAAGGTGTGCATGTGTGAAACACAACGAAACATAGCAAAGTCTTTGATAACTGAATACACACACACACACACACACACACACACACACACACACACACACACACCACTGTCCAAGCCTCAAACTAAGTGGCATATGTGAAGGGGATACTCAAAGAGCATAACAAATGCTATGAAAACCAAAAGTGAAACAAAACTGACAACCTGAACCTAACTTGAATTGACTGCTTGCTAAAACAACCTTACTCTCTCCATTCCCCATCCCCCCCCAAAATCAAGGGATTTTAACAAGGTATTACAAAACTAATTGAAAAGGCAGAGACTTAACCCAAAAGTAATGGGCATATAATAAACCAGCAAAATCTAACCTTATCTTACTGGAGTATATAATCAACAAATGCCAACCCCGGAATGATCAGATATTAGAATGATCAGACACAGCTATTAAAGCAGGTGTTATAGCCATTCTCCAGGCAATAAAGGTGGACACTCTTGAAATGAATAGTAAGAATTTCTCTGCATAATAGTACAAAATAAAAAAGAATCTGGCTAGGTGCAGCAGCTCATGCCTGCAATCCCAGAACTTTGAAAGGCCATGGTGGGAGGATTGCTTAAGCCCAAAAGTTCAAGATAAGCCTGGGCAACATAGAGAGACCCCATCTCTACAAAAAGTTTTTTAAAAGTACCTGGGTATGGTGACCCACATCTGTAGTGCTAGCTACTTGGGAGGCTGAGGCAGAAGAATTGCCTGAGCCCAGGAGTTGGAGGCTGTGGTAAGCAGTGATCATGCCACTGCATTCCAGCTAGGACTTACAGAATATGAATCTGACTCAAAAAAGAAATAAAATAAAATTTAAAAGAACCAAATGGAACTTTTGGAACCAAAAAATATAATATCTAAGGTAAGTTCCAACATGAGTATAATTGCATAACAGAGATGACAAAGGAAAAAATTAGTGAACTTGAAGATTAATCAAAAGAAATTGTACAATCCAAACAACAGAGAAGAAAGGGATAAAAAAAACGAGCTCATGGACCTGTGGGACAATATAAAAAACCTAATACTCATGAAGAAGAGAAAAAAGAGATTAGTGCAGAAAAAAATACTTAAAGAAAGTATGGCAGCTGGGTGTAGTGGCTCATGGCTGTAATCCTAGCACATTGGGAGGCAGAGGCTAGAGGATTCCTGAATACAGGGGTTTGAGACCAGCCTGGGCAACTTGGCGATACCTCATCTCTACCATAAATTTTAAAATGAGCTGGGTGTGGTGGCAAGCACCTGTGGTACCAGCTACCTGGAAGGCTGTGGTGGAAAGGATAGCCTGAGCCCTGCAGGCCAAGGTTGCTGTGGCCGTGAGCTTGCCACTGCACTCCAGCCTGGGCAACAGAGTGTGACTCCTATTAAAAGAAAGAAAGAAGGAAAGAATGGCTTTAAAAAGTCTCAAATTTGTAAAAGACATAAATTTAGAGAATCAAGGTAAATGAACCTCAAAGGGAATAAATTAAGGGAAACCATACCCACATCCAACTTAATAAAACTATTGGAAGACAATGTTAAAGAAAAAAATCTTAAAATTCACCAGAGAAGACTGACACATTCCACTAAGGGGAAAATTATTTATTTATTTATTTATTTATTGAGTAGGAGTCTCTGTCACCCAGGCTGGAGTGCAGTGGCAGGTTCACAGCCACTGCAGTCTCAACCTGCGGGGCTCAGATGATCCTTCCGCCTCAGCCTTTCAAGTAGCTGGAACTACAGGCACGTGCCACCATGCCTGGCTAATTTTTTGATTGGTTGTAGAGATGAGGTCTCACCAAGTTGCCTCGGCTGGTTTCGAATCCGTGGACTCAGGTAATCTTCTCACCTCGACCTCCCAAAGTGCTGAGGTTATGGGCTAAAGTTCTTCAGAAGAAGATAAATGATGCCAGAAAAAATGTGGAACTTCAGGAATAAAGGAAGCATAGCATATAGAGTAAACATAACAGGCGATATCAACTCTCAAATTTTTAATAGTATTATGTCTCTTGAAATAAAATAATCACAAAGTTGTCTGAGGCCTTACATGGTGGTTCACATTTGCAATCTCAGCAGGCCAAGGCAGGTGGACAGCTTGAGTTCAGGAGTTTGAGACCAGTCTGGGCAACATAGTGAAGCCATGTCACTATTAAATACATATATACAAACATACATAAACAAATAAACAAACAGGTAGTGCATGCCTGTAGTCTCAGCTATTCTGTATGCTGACGTGGAAGGATTGCCTGACCCCAGGAGGTCAAGACTGCCTTGAGCCGTAATAGTTGTGATCTTGCCACTACACTCCAGCTTGGGTGACAGAGTGAAAAAAAATGTTGTCTGGGTAACTTTTCAATATAGGTAGTATAATAATATGACGGCTATAATATAAAAGGGGGAGGGTAAATGCATCTGTATGTAGTAAGGCTTTTATATTTTATTTGAGGTGGTAAATATTAACTCACATTCTGCGAGATTAAATATATATATTGTAATCTCTAGAGAAATCACTATAAATAGATTACAAAGAAATGTGACCAAATTGCCAGGCATAGTGGCTCATGTCTGTAATCCCAGCACTTTGTGAGGCAGAGGCAAGAGGATTACCTGAGCTTAGGGGTTCGAGACCAGCCTGGGTAACTTGGCAAGAAAATAAATTTAAAAATTAGCCGGGCAGACCTGTAGTTCCAGCTACTTGAAAGGCGAATTCCACCTGAGCCCAGGAGGTCGAGGCTGCGGTGCAGTGGCTGTGAGTATGCCACTTCACTCCAGCCTGGACAATAGAGTGAGACTCCAACTCAATTTTAAAAAAAGGAATGTGACCAAAATCTAATAGATAAATTAAAGTGGAATACTAAAAAATAATCAAATAATCCAAAAGAACACAAAAATGAAAAAACATGAGAACAGTAACAACCAAAACAAAAAACAACAACTATAAAACTTAGAGGGCTGTTAACAAAAGATAATGAACTCTTTGGAGGAAGATAAAGAAGACTACTATTATTTTGTTTTTGCTTTTTGTTTTTTTTGAGTTGGAGTCTCACTCTGTCGCCCAGACTGGAATGCAGTGGCCGCTCCCGGCCACCGCAGCCTCGCCTGCTGGGCTCCGGCGATCCTTCCGCCTCCGCCTTCCGAGTAGCCGGAACTACAGGCATGCGCTACCACGCCCAGCTGATTTTTTTATTTATTGTAGAGATGAGGTCTCGCTGCCCAGGCGGGTCTCGAACCCGCGGGCTCAGGCAATTCACTCACCTCAGCCTCCCAAAGGCACGGGATTACAGGCTGAGCCACCGAGCTCGGCTTACTATTATTTTGTAAAAATTAGAGACAGGCTCTCACTCTGTTGCCCAGGCTGGAATGATCATAGCTCACTGCAGCCTCAAACTCCGGGGCTCAGAAGATCCTCCCTCTTTAACTTCCCAAATAGCCAGGACTACAGGCATGTGCCACCATGCGGAAAAAGAAGAGGTCTTTATTTTCTAAAAAGTTTACAACCTGCAGGTCAAGCAAGCAATGAAGCTTCTGGCCAAAGCTGAAAGCTTATACTTCAAAAGTGAAGGGCAGAGGTTGGGATTCATGACTGACAGGGTTAGTTATACATACATATTTGGCAAGTTATATGAGAATCCATGAATTAGGGAAATCAAACACATGTGCAGTGAGTAAACATATATATTACATGCATCTCACATTCACTTTGGGGTGGAGATTTAACATTAAAATGAAGTGCAGTTGAGCTCTTTACAACAAAAGGTGGAACACAGGGCACAAAGGCATCTTGTATGCAGTTTCTGTGACCAGTCTATGGTCAGTGGTCATTTATCAGGATGAAGTGCTTTGTAGGGCTGGTCAGCAGTCATGGTGAAACCATGGTAAGGGAGGAGAGTTTGGATACAATGTCAGGTGGTCTGTTGAAGCTGGTGAAGAAATCTAGCAGACATTGTTTTTGAAGAACTGGTTTCTGTTTAATTAAAATACCAAGTTTGGGAAAGTTCATCAATGTGACTGACCTCTTGCCTTGCCAGAGTCATAGAATCTGCTTATAAAGTTTTCTGGGGTCTCTTTTTTCCACAAGGAGTCCCTTTCATTTTGCCTGAAGACTTTTTATTTTACAGAGAAAATAGAAAAATAATAAAAGGCAGACCTAAATGCAACCTTATCAATAATTACATTTTTTATTTTAATTTTTGTATTTTAAAGATATGGGGTTCAAGTCAGGGTTAGGTATACAAATGTTTGTTATACAGGTACACTTGTGGATGAGGTGTGCCTCCCCTCCCCCAGCAGATTCCCACTACTGCCAGTCCCACCTCCTCCCCTTAACCCCCCCCCCCGGCAGTTTCCGGCTACTGCCAATTCTTTTCTTATAGTATTACCATGATTGTCCATTTATGAGTGAGAACTTGTGACATGCAGTTCTTTGTTTCTGTGATAGATTACTCAGTATTAAAGACTCTAAGTCTATCCAGGTTGCTGTGAAGTTCATGATTTCATCCTTCTTTATGGCTGCATAATATTCCATCATATATATGTACCGCTTTTTTTTTTTAACCAGTCCCTCTTTCCATGGGCAGCATGGTTGTTTCCGTGTTTTTGCTATTGTGAACAATGCTGCAATACACATACATGTGCAGGTATCTTTCTCATAGAGTGGTTTGAGTTCCTCTGGGTATATTCCTAGTAGGGGGACTGTGGGGTCGTATGGAAGGCTGATTTTTAGATCTTTTAGGAATCGCCACACTGTTTTCCACAGAGGTTGTACTAGTTTACACTCCCACCAACAGTGTAGAAGTGTTCCCTTTTCCCCGCATCCTCTTCAGCATGTGTTTTTTTTTTAAGTTGTTGATGATGGCCATCCTGACTGGAGTTAGGTGGTATCTCAGTGTAGTTTTAATTTGTATTTCTTTGGTGACTAGTGAGGCTGAGCATTTTTTCATGTATCTGTTGGCTGCTTGTATGTCTTCTTTTGAGAAGTGCCTATTCATATCTTTTGCCCAGTTTGTAATGGGGTGGTTTGTTTTTTTCTTTTCTGCACGTTTGAATTCCTTGTAGATCCTAGATGTTAGGCCTTTGTCAGACAGACAGTTGGCAAATATATTTTGCCAGTTTGTGGGCTGTCTCCCTGCTCTCTTGATGGTTTCTCTGGCTTTGCCAAAGCTTGTCAATTTGATGAGGTCCCACTTATCTATCTTATTTCTTATGATATGGACACTAGGGATTTTGATCAGGAATTGGTTGTGAGTTTCAATTTCCATAAGGGTGTCCCCTGCATTTTCTAAGGTTCTTATAGTTTGAGGTTTTATGTTTAGGTCTTTGATTCATTTAGAATTGGTTTTTGTGTATGGTGATAGTTTGGGGTCTTGTTTTAATTTTCTGTATGTGGTCAGCCAGTTTTTCCAGCACTATTTACTGAATAGGTCCCCCTGTCCCCAGTGGTTGGTGTTGGAAGCTTTGTCAAAGATGAGTTGGTTGAGAAATTGAGGTTTTGCTTCTGGAATCTCTATCCTGTTCCATTGATCCACATGCCTGTTCTTGTACCAGTACCAGGCTGTTTTGATTATTGTAGCTTTATAATAAAGTTTAAAGTCTGGGAGTATGATACCTCCGGCTTTTTTTTTTTTCTCTGAGGATTGTTTTGGCTATTTGTGGTAATTCATGTTTCCAAATGAATTGCTGTATTATTGTTTCCAAGTCTGAGCAGAATGCTGCTGGTAATTTAATGGGTATTGCGTTAAATCTGTAGATTGCCTTGGGTAGGATGGACACCTTAACAATGTTGATTCTTCCAATCCATGGGCATGGAATATTTTTCCATTTGTTTGTGTCTTCTTTTATTTTTTTGAGCAGTGTTTTGTAGTTTTCATTGTAAAGTTCTTTCACATCTCTGGTTAGGAAGATGCCAAGGTATTTTTTTTTTTATGGCTACTGTGAATGGGATTGTGCTTTTTATTTGGGTTTCTGTTTGTTTTTTGTTGGTATATAGAAATGCAATTGTCTTTTGCACATTTATTTTATACCCTGATATTTTGCCAAAGTCCTTTATCAGTGCAAGGAGGTTTTTGACAGATTCTCTTGGGTTTTCAGGTATAGCATCACGTAGTCTGCAAAGAGGGATAACTTGACTTCCTCTTTTCCTATTTGGATACCCCTGATCTCTTTCTCTTGTCTGATTGCTCTTGCTAGGACTTCCAAAACTATGTTGGAAAGGAGAGGTGAGATTGGGCATCCTTGTCTTGTTCTGGTTTTCAGGGGAAATGGTTCCAATTTCTGTCTGTTTAGTGGTATGCTGGCTGTGGGTTCTCATAGATGGCTCTTACTATTTTGAGGTATGTTCCATCTGTGCCTAGAAGTGCGACAGTTTTTATCAAGAAAGGGTGCTAGATTTTATCAAAAGCTTTTTCCACATCTAATGATATAATCATGTAGTTTTTGTTTTTATATCTGTTGATGTATTTAATTATGTTTATGGTCTTATGAATGTTGAACCAGTCCTGCATCTTGGGGATGAAGCCTATTTCATTGTGGTGGATGATTTTTGAGATGTATTGTTGGATCCAGTTTGCTAGGATCTTATTGAGAATTTTAGCATCTATGTTCATCAAGGATATTGGCCCATAGTTCATTTTCTTTGTTGAATCTTTACCCAGTTTGGGTGTCAATGTGATGTTAGCTTCATAAAATGATTTGGGGAGAGTTCCATCTTTTTCAATTGCCTGGAATACTTCCAATAGGATGGGTATCAGTTCCTCTTTGTTTTGTAGAATTCTGCTGGAAAGCCATCTGGTCTAGGACTTTTTTTGTAGCTAGTTTTCTTGTGACATAGTCAATTTCTTGGATTGTTATTGTCTACTTAGGGTCTCGATGTCTTCTTGTTTCAACCTGCGGAGGTTTGTGATGTTAGAAAGTCTTCCATTTCCCTTAGGTTTTCAAGTTTGTTTCCATAGAAGTGTATATAGTAGTCTCTGATAATCTTTTGTATTTATTTGGTGTCAGTTTTGACTTAACCTTTTGCATTTATGATTGTGTTTATTTGGGCTTTTTCTCTCTTTTTATTGGTCAGTCTAGCTAGGGATCCATTAATCTTGTTTATCCTTTCAAAGAACCAGTCTTTGTTTCGTTGATTTTTTTGTCTTCTATATCTCGAATTTGGGCTTTTGTCTTCTATATTTCAAATTTGGGCTTTTATTTTGGTGATCTGGATTCCTCTGCTGAAGTTAAGTTTTTGGTAGTCTTGGTTTTCCAGCTTTCTTAGGTGATTTGTTAGACTGTAAACTTGTGTTCTTTCCATTTTCTTTATGTATGTTCGTAGAGATGTGAATTCCCCTCTTAGTATTATTTTCATGGCATCCCAGAGGTTTTGGTAAGATGTTTCTTTGTTTTCATTTGGTTTCCAGGTATCTTTTAGTCTCTGTTTTGACTTCCACATTGACCCAGGAATTGTTTACCATCATGCTGTTTAGTGTCCATGTCTTTGTGGATTTAGGGGGAACTTTGTTGGTGTTGATGTTTATTTTTATTTCACTGTGGTCTGAGAAGGTGCGTGGCAGTATTTCAATCTTATGGAATTTGTTTATGCTTGATTTATGACCGAGGATATGGTTGATCTTAGAGGGTGTTCCATGTGGTGATATGTAGAATGTATATTCCAAGGTTGTTGGGTGGAGTGTTCTGTAAGTATCAATTAAGTTCAATTGGTCAAGTGTCACATTGAGGTTCCAAATCTCCTCATTGCTGTTTTGTCTTAATGAACTGTCTAGGGTTCAGTGGGCTATTTAAGTCCCCAGCTATGATAGAGTCAATATCTTCTTTAAGTTTACCTAGAAGTTGTTTTATGAAAGTTGGTGCTCCTATGTTGGGTAACTGTATGTTTAGGATGGATATTTCTTGTTGATGAATTTAACCTTTAATCATTATGTAGTGACCTTCCATATCTTTTTTAAGGGTATTTTTGTCTGATATTAAGATCATGACTCCTACTTTCTTTTGTGTTCCATTCACTTGAAATTTTCTTTCCCATCCTCTTACTTTGAGTCTGTGAGTGTCCTTTCTGCTGACATGAGTCTCTTAGAGACAATATTTTGTTGCCTCATGATATTTTATCCATTTTGCCATTCTGTGTCTTTCAGTCCATTCACATTCAGGCTAACTATTGAGATGTGAGAGTTTATCCCTGTCATGAGGTTCTTATAAAGTTTGCTGTTGTTGCTGCTGTTTGTTTGTTGTCTTTCTTTTGATATTTTGGTTGATTCATGTATGTTTTTAACCTTTTTCCTGCATTCTTGTAAAGGTCATTGTTGTTCTTTCTTTCCCTTCTTCTGCATTTAATACTTTCTTAAGTGTTTCTTGTAGAGTTGGTCTGGAGGCAGTGTAAGCTCTTAGGGATTGAATGTCTGGGGAGGATTTTAATTCTCCATAACTGATGAAGCTTAGCTTGGCTGGGTAGGAAATTCTTGATTGAAATTGTTTGTCTTTGAGAACTTTGAAGATTGAGCTCCAGGCTCTCCTAGCCTGATGTGTTTCTGCAGATAAGTCTGCTGCTATTCTAATTGGTATTCCCAGGTAGGTAGTCTGATCTTTTTCTCTTGTTGCCTTTAGGATTTTTTATTTTATATCTACTTTGTGTAGGCAAATTACTATGTGTCTAGGAGTTGGTCTTTTCATTTGTTATCTCACAGGGGTTCCTTGAATCTCTTGTGTTTGAATGGTTGTGTCACCAATGAGATGAGGAAGTTTTCTTGGAAAATTTTATGGAAAGGTTGTTCCAGGGTTGTCTCTGTCACTCTATCTGTCTCAGGAATTCCAATTATTCTTAGATGCAGTTTCTTGAAATAATTGTTCACCTCTTGAATGTTTTGTTCTGTCTTTTAAAACTTCTTTTCTATGTTTTGACAGTTTGTATTTGTTCCACATTTTGGTCTTCAAACTCTGAGATTCTTTCTTCTGCTTGGCTAAGTCTGCTTTCCATGCTTATTAGTTTGTTATTTATTTCATTCACTGTATTCTTTACTGCTGTCATCTCAGTTATCAACTCCTTTATTCTTTCCTCTTGGCTCTCCTCAATTCTATTTATTCTCTCTATTAATGTCTTGATTTCTCTGTTTGTGGTTTGAGGCCAGTCATTCTGGGGCTCTTCATTGTTTGTGTTCCAAAATCTGTATTCTCGGTGTCTGACCTCCCAGGGGTCTGTGATATACTTCTTTTGGTTTTTCATCACTTGTGTAGAAATCCCCCCCCCTTCTTAAACCTCCTCTTTAATTCTGTTGTTCAGGGATGGGG
Organism: Cephalopachus bancanus; assembly: GCA_027257055.1. Taxonomy (NCBI): domain Eukaryota; kingdom Metazoa; phylum Chordata; class Mammalia; order Primates; family Tarsiidae; genus Cephalopachus; species Cephalopachus bancanus. Next base: position 7,889,188 of record JAPVLO010000005.1, on the reverse strand, counting down.
GTAGCTTTTACTTCTGTTTGGCCAATCTCCTATTCTTCCTTATGTGAATCCTCTGGCTTTGTTCAATTCTGAAGCTGGACTGTGGGTGGAAGACTGTACTTTTTTGCAGTTTTGAGATTTAATTGAGGGGGATCTGATATTCAGAAACAATCTGCAGATCCCAGTGTCTACTGACAGGTATGTGGGCCTTCTGGAACCCACTTTCCACTACCTTACAATCTGACCATGCAGCAGCGAGGTATAGGTTTGGCCCCTGAAAGCAAAATGAGATAAGAAAAAGAAAAAGAATGGAAAAAGGAAGGAGGGGGACGAGAAGAAGGCAGAGAGAGAGAAGAAAAAGAGGAAAAACATACAGGTGTACCAACTTACAAATGAAAAGAGACACAAACAAAAACAGAAAAGATAAAAGAAACAAAAACATACAGACGATCATACAAACACACAAACCAGCCAGGCTTGGTGGCTCAGTCTGTAATTCCAGCACTTTGTGAGCCGAGGTGAGTGAATTACCTGAGCCTGCGGGTTTAAAACCAGCCCCGGCAACTTGGCAGGCCTCATCTCTACAATAAATCAAAAAATTAGCTGGACATGGTAGCATGTGCCTGTAGTTCCAACTACTTGGAAGGCTGAGGCAGAAGGATCGCTGGAGCCCATCAGGTCTACACTGGCTGGGGTGGTCATGAGTGTGCCATGCACTCAAGCCTGGGGGACGGAGTAAGACTCCAACTCAAAAAACAACAACAAAAAAACACACAAACCGACAAAAAAAAACCCTATTGATGTATTCTCCCTCAAAAATACCCATACACAAACAGGGTCTAAAAATAAACAATAAAATAACATGAATAAAACAAATACAAAAACAAATCAAAACAGAAACAGAGAAGAAGAAAAACAAAACTAAACTAAAACAACAAATAAACAAAACTCAAGCAGAAGAAACAACAACAACCACAAAAAAACCAAAAAACTTGCTTTGAGGCATTTCCTGTAACTTCAACTTCCTTTCAGCTCTGGTCTCCAGCCCCTCCGCTCTTCTTTCAGTGCAGACTGATAAGGTTACTCTCAGCATGGGTGACATACCTTACAGACTACTGTGGGAGGAGGGTGGATCAGATCTGGATCCACCCAGCTTGCTGCCATTGCTTTCAAGTCTCCCTCTCAGATCTTGAGGAGTCTGTGCCTGTTCCAGCATGGGGGAGGGGCATCTGTCTCTCTGAGTTTGATGAGATAATCTAGTTTCCAGACTGGCGACTAGGTGGAGATGGGCAGGGCAATGCGGGTCTCTGCCTGGTCCCGGGACAGAGAAAATTGCTCCAGCTACATTTTCTCACTGCTGGTGGGGCTCCTCTCCAGCTCTCCCCAACTGCTCTCTCCACAGATGTGGGGCTCTAACCACTTTGCTGTCACAGTTGATGGTGTGGGCCAGGCTCAAGGTGATGAGGATCAGCTGTGTTTGGCAGGGTTTTCTCAGGAGATCCCCTAGAACAGCAGAGGATCCTGTGTGCCGGTGGCTCCAATCTCAGGGCAGTGGGGGGTTGCCGTCACCTCCGGAGGAGAGCCCTGGGTGCATGAACTCAAGTCTCCCCTGAGACAGACTTTCACTCATCCACCACCACACCCCCACTCATGCAGAGAGTCTTTATGGACACTTGCTTTTGCAGAGACTATCACAGTCCAACATGTCCTGTTGCCTTCTTGAAATCAATAATTACATTAAATGAAAATGACCTGAACACACCAATGAGAAATCAGGTTGAATGAAAAACAAAATCCAACTATATGCTGTTGACAAGAAACCCACTGTTAATATGATGATTTAGATAGATTAAAAGTAAATTTATTGTAAAAGTTATACTGTATAAATACAAATGAAAGAAAGTTGGAGTTGCCACATTAACATTAGACAAAGTCTTTTGAACTAAAACAGTTACTAGAAATAAAGAGGAACATTACATCAGGATAAAAAGGTCAATTCACTAAGTATCCTAAATATGTATGAACCTAACCATAGATCACCAAAACACAGAAAGCAAAAACTGATTAAAAACAAAAAGAGAAATAGATATTCAATATGTGTATATTTCAACATTTCTTTCTCAGTAATCAGTGGAAAAAGTCGAATACCAATCATCTGAACAATGTTATCAACTACTTGACCTAGTGCCAACTACCCAACAACAGCAGAATGCATGTTCTTTTTTAACTACACATGAACATTCACCAAGGTAGGTCAGATTCTGGATGGTAAAAAAAAAAAAACCCTAACAAAAATAAAAGGATTTAAAGCTTACAAAGTATGTTCTCTGACCCATAATGAAATGAAATAAGAATCAGTACAGAAAAATAGCTGAAAAAGTCCCTAATATTTGGAAGTCAAGCAACACCCTACTAAATACAGTAAGTCCTTACTTAATGTAATTGATAGGTATTGGAAATGATAACTTTAAGCAAAATAACATTAAAAAGCCCAATTTTACTATAGACTTATTGATACAAACGAGTGAAGTTCCTATGGCATATTCTGTACACAAAAGCATCACCTAACTTCTAAAGATTAATATACTTCTAATACTAAACATTGAAATAAAGGTGAGCTATACATGTACACATGTAAGAAAGATTAATAAAAACAAGATAATTATTTATCCAATTATTCCAGTTCAGGGTCCCAGAGAGTCAGAACCTGTCCCAGAAGCTCAGGGGACAAGGTGGGAATCCACCCTGGACAGGACACCATCTCAACACAGGACAACTCAAACACTCCTACACTCACTCAGACTGTGACCATTGAGACATGCCTATGTACCAATTGTGCACATTTTTTAGATGTGGAGGAAACTGAAATATCTGGAAAAAACAAAAAAACAAACCTGTGCAGACATGGGGAGAACATGTGAACTCCACACAGACAGCTGCCCTAGTTCGGGAAATATTCTTTTTCTCATCAATGTTACAAAAAAATGATGTTGAAGGAGACATTACTTGGAGACCTGCTATGACTAATAGATTAAAGAGGAGGTCTCAAAAGAAATTAAAAAATATTTTTGTTTTTGTTTTTCAAGTTGGAGTCTCACTCTGTCGCCCAGGCTGGAATGCAGTGACATGCTCACTGCCACACAGCCTCAACCTGCTGGGTTCAGGTGATCCTTCTGCCTCAGCCTTCCAGGTAGCTGGAACTACAGGTATACACCACCATGCTTGGCTAATTTTTTGATTTACTGTAGAGATGAGGTCTTGCCAAGTTGCCCAGTCTGGTCTTAAACTCCTGGGCTCAGGTAGTTCTCTCACCTCTGTCTCCCAAAGTGCTGGGATTCAGGCATGAGGCACCATACCCAGCTAGAAAATGTTTTCAACTAAATTAATATGAAAATATAACCTATCAAAACTTGTGCAATATAGCTAAAGAATTGCTTAAAGGAAAATTAATAGCATTAAAAGTTTTTATTAGAAAAGAAGAAAGGTTTCAAATCAATAATCTAAGTTTCTCCCTTAAAAAACCAGAAAAAGAAGAGAGAACTAAAATCAAAGCAAGCAGAAGGAAATAATTAATAAAGATAAGAGCAGAAATTAATGAAATTGACAAAAGAAAAATAAGCTACACACAGGGAGAAAATAATTACAAATTATATATCTGATAAAATATTTCACCAAAGAACATGTTTGAATGACTAAGAAGCATATAAAAACATGCCCAACATTATTAACCATAAGAGAAATGCAAATTAAAACTATTTCACACAGACAGAAATAGCAATTAAAAAAAGATAACAACAAGTGTTGACAAGGATATGCAAAAACTGGAAATTTTATATATTGATAGTGGAAATGTAATGGAAGAACCATTTTGGAAAGTCGTTTTACAATTTCTTAAAATGTTAAACATAAATTATCTTAGGATCCAGAAATTTTATTCTTCTTCATTTTTACTCAAGAAAAATGAAAGCATATGTACACACCAAAGAAAATTTGTATACAAGTGTTCATAGTAGCTGTATTTATAAAACTAAAGTATAGAAACAACCCCCAAACATCAAACTATTGAGATATATATATATATATATATATATTACATCGATGAATCTCATATGCAGTAGGCCAAGTAAAAGAATTCACATCAAAATGCAATGTACTATATAATTCTATGTATGTAACATTCTGGAAACAGCAAATATACAGGCACAGGGAACAGATCAGTGGTTTCCAGGGCTTGTAGGAGGAGGGAAGAGGGTTTGATGATAAAGTGTTTGTGTGAGGACATTTTGGAGGGAGTGATGGAATGTTAATTAGGACATTGTGAATTTTTCAAAATGCATAGAATTGAACACTAAAAAGTGAATTTTATTGTATGAAGATTTAAATAAAAAATGTTTAATATTCACTTAACTTTTTTTCTTATTCTTTCAATAGTGGAAAATGGAGAAAGTTCCTTTTATCCTTTCAATTTGAAAAATGGTAATTCAGCTTCCTTTGACCTACAGATCCCTCACCAGACAATTATAAAGTGAGATTTTACCCATATTAAATGTATCTTGGTCCTCATTTCCTAACATACTGTCCATTTCATACTACTTGGACTTGGCTTCTGCCTTATATACCTCTCTAATTGTTTTGTTTCACGTTTTGTCTTTCTGACAGGATTGGAAATATTCTGAGGGCAAAAACCATGAGTTCTCATTCTTTTAAAAGTATTATTGTGATAGAAGTGTCTTAAAATTCTCAGCAATTCCTTCTGGAACAGAATGAAATGAAATAGAATGGATGATACCTTGCACATAAACTAAATTAATGGAATAAGAAGGTCCTTTGTGCCTCTCATAAGTAGTGTTGACACCCAGTTCTCAGATTTGACACTCAGAAGGTTTAAGAAATTTGGCCAAGATCATACAGCTTAGGAAATACAGAATGTGGGAATCAAGCTCATGTATGTTGATCCATGGAAATCAACTCAGGTATGTTTATGTTTAAACATTGATCTTCATCCCACCCCACCCATTATAACCCAGTGAATCGATTCTAATGAAGTTTAATTGACACCGTATCTTAACATGCTAATATCAAAATATCAAGGGGAGACTTTTTTTTTAGTTGGAGTCTCACTCTGTCGCCCAGGCTGGAGTGCAGGGGCATGTTCACAGCCACTGCAGCCTCGATCTCCTGGACAAGGTGATCCTTTCGCCTCAACCTTCCAAGTAGCTAGAACCACGGGTGTGTACCACCAAGCCCAGCTAATTTATTTATTTATTTATTGTAGAGATGAGGTCTTGCCAAGTTGCCCAGGCTGGTCTCAAATCCCTGGACTCAGGCAATCCTCTTGCCTCAGCCTTCCAAAGTGCTGGGATTTCAGGTGTGAGCCACCATGCCTGCCTAATAATTTTTATACTATTTTTGTTTTTTTACAGAAGCTCAAGGGATTAGGCAGTAATCAAAGCGCTATTATAATTAAAGGAGTTATATTATTGTAGAAAGGGCACTGACATTTGAGGCCCAAAATTATTCCCCTTCCCAACTCTATGCTTTGGAAAGTCCATAAGATCCAGCTTCCTAAAATCCAAAAATGGGATTAGGTTATTTTTTGTTGTTGGGGTTCCTTCAGAAGACTCTGAGGTAGAGATTAATATGCAAGAAGTTTATGTAGGTGTACTCTTGGGAATAAAAACCCGTGGAAGGAAGGGAAGTAGAATTGAGCACAGGGACTTGTTGGGCTGCAATGCAATCTCAGTAATTCCTCAGCTAATTGATGGGAGCTCTGAAGCTGGGGTGGCCCTTCATAGCTATTCCAAGTTAGATGGCAGATACCTCATTTTGGACAAGCAGACACACTCTCTCTCTCTCGGGGGGGGGGCTTGTTAACATTTATTTCAAAGCATAACACAAAGGAGAAGAGCATCCTGGTTCTCTACATCATAGCTGATATACAATAACAAAGAGATCGGCAGTAGCTGGAAACTGCCATGGGTGGGGCACATAACATCAATAAGACTCCCTTTAATTAAAAGCAATTCTGAAAAGAATGGACAGCTAAGAGCTCTTGGTGGCACTTCAGCAGCTGGAGAAATAATATTTTATCCTGGAGAACTATTGGTGGCACAACAGAATGTCCCATAAGTAACTGCTATGGTACCTTCCTATTCTGGCACTCTGATTCTTAGAATGGTAAAATTATGAAAATTAGCCAGGTAACAATGGTAGGTGAGAAAATTTTAAAAATCTCCATCTCACTAACTTTACACAGAAAACAGAAATTTAAACAAGATATTGGGATGTTGTATTGTAGGATTGAATTTAACATGCTTTACCTTACAACTACTGTCCTTTGGAGGAAAAATTTTATAGTTCTAAGGAAAGTAATGCCTTTTTTTTTTTTTGGAGTTGTAGTCTTACTCTGTCACTCAGGCTGGAGTGCAATGGCATGCTCACAGTCACTGCAGCCTCAATTTACTGGGCTCAGGCAATTCTTCCACCTCAGCCTTCCAAGTAGACAGAACTACAGGAACACACCACCATGCCCAGCTAATTTTTTTGATTTATTGTAGAGATAAGGTCTTGCCAAGTTGCCCAGGCTGGTCTTGAACCTATGGGCTTGGGCAATCCTCTCACATCTGCCTCCCAAGTGCTGGGATTACAGGCATGAGTCACCACACCTGACTAGTAATGCCTTTTAATAGATGCTATTAAAGGGATAGATGTTAAATAGTTTGGGCTTTGTGAACTACATACTGTTGGTTGCAACTCCTCACCTCTACTGTTAGTTAGAAACAGTGAGAAAGCAGCCATAAATAATACTTTAACCATTGGTGTGGCTGTGTTCCAATAAAACTTTACTTAAAAAAACAAAGGCTATAGTTTGCTTACTATATAATTTAACTCATTCCTTTTCTGGATACTCTAGAGCAACCATGCGAGTTCTAGAATGACTACAAGACTTTCAAGTTGTTGACAAAAGATGCCAAACTCTGTAAAATATTTATAATGGTTTATTTTGAGCCAAATGTGGGTGATCTTAGGCCTGTGACACCTGTCCCCTGAGAAACTGTGCCCACAATGGTTAAATTGTAGCTTGGTTATAGACATTTTAGAGGACAGAAGTTACCAGAAATCATGAATCAGCACATGTGAGATTTACATTGGCCTACGGTTAGCAAGAGTTAGCAAAGGAATTTTGAAAGCAGTAAAGGAAATGGGTAGCTTGAGGAAAGATGAGGGAGTCACGTTTCTTGATATATAGATGAAGTTTCTTAGGTGACAAACTTCAGAGAGCTTAGATATCTTTTTTCTTTTTCTTTTTTTTTTTTGGTCTCACTCTGTTGCCCAGGCTAGGGTGCAGTTGCATGCTCACTGTCACCGCAGCCTCGACCTCCTGGGCTCAGGCGATCCTTCCGCCTCAGCCTTCCAAGTAGCTGCGACCATGGGTGTGCGCCACCTTGCCCGGGTGATTTCTTGATTTATTGTAGAGATGAGGTCTTGTCAAGTTGCCCAGGCTGTTCTTTATCCCACAGGCTCAGGCAATCCTCTCACTTCAGCCTCCCAAAGTGCTGGTATTACAGGCGTAAGCCACTGTGCCTGGCTGTGTAGATATCTTAAAAGGTGCTGGGAATCCCCAAAAGACAGCTTTACAGAGTCATAAAATACTTTGATTTTCCTTATCTATTATGTGATATTATGCCAGAGTCATGTGGGAAAGTAAACTACATTATATGGGAGGGGATAATAAAAAGCCCACCTATCCAGGAACCTTAGCTTGGAATTTGGCAAGGTAAAGAAAAGGTGAGTTTAGTCCTCAGTGTAAAAGGAGATTAAACCGGTTTTGTTGTTGTTGCTGACAAGCCACTTTTAAGCTGCAATTTCTGTCACCTGCAGCTGAATGCAATGCAAACTATTACAGAAATTTACTTTAAGTGATCAGAGAAGGCTTCTGTGAGGGACAGTTTTTTATAACTTAGTTCTGTGAGAAATTAAAACTGAGGGATGTTTGTGAGAACAACTATCAGTTGTCCCCTGTATCAGTTTTTTTTTTTTGGTTGGAGTCTCACTCTGTCGCCCAGACTGGAGTGCAGTGGCCGCTCCCGGTCATCGCAGCCTCGACCTGCTGGGCTCCGGCGATCCTTCCACCTCAGCCTTCCAAGTAGCCAGAATTACAGGCATGCGCTACCACGCCCGGCTGATTTTTTGATTTATTGTAGAGATGAGGTCTCGCTGCCCAGGCGGGTCTCAAACCTGCGGGCTCAGGCAATCCACTCACCTCAGCCTCCCAAAGGCGCGGGATTACAGGCTGAGCCACCGAGCCCGGTCCTTGTATCAGTTTTAACCTGTCCCCTTTCCCAGCTTGTCTATCTTGTGGCTAAATGTGAGTGTACTGTTGCAGATCACAAGTTCTGCTACTGGTTACTGGCAAGCCTAAATGAACAACCACGATATGTAGTTCAAAGAAAATAACTCTATTCCAAAACCAGCAGGTTGGGAAATGGCCAGGCTCATGCCTCAAAGAAACCATTTTGAGGGGAGGGGATTTTGTAGGAAAAAGATGGGATGAGGGGCATTTGGGGGTGGTACGGGACACTGGACTATGTCTTGCTTCAATGATCATTCTGATTTGCTGTCCCTCCTGGACAGTCATCTTTTAATTGTGATCAAGTTATAGACTAACTTTCCAGGGGCAACTTCTGGATCATGTCTTGGGGTCTCCAGGTGCCAACAATGAGGCTCCAGGTGCAGTTTGTTCCAGAACAAGCCTCTCAAATTTCTTAAACAAGTATACAATTAGAGCAGTGGGAATGTACTTAATCATTGTCATAGGATCATTGTAGGGAGGAAGCCCAACAAGGAAAAGAAAGGGGGAAAAAGTGTTCCTACAAGCTGCACTATGAGGTTGGCAATAAGAAATTAAATCATTTTTAGAAGCTCGGATTCTTGGTTACAGTGTGACTAAGTTCAGGCCAGTGGTATGTAAGCAGATGTAGTATGAGCAACTTGTAGATCTGACTTTAGAAGGGTCATGTCCTTCTGCATTTTTCTCCTTCCTGCTAGCTGGAATATACGTGTGCTAGCTGCAGCAGAAGTAGCCATCATGAACAATGAGATAAACTTAAAATAGAAGTCACAGACTGTGAAAACACCGGATTAAGCATCCTTGGATCCTAGAACCAAGCAGTACTACCAAATCTAGACTGAATACATGATTTTCGGGTTTTTTTTTTGAGTCAGAGTCTCACTTTCTCATCTAGGCTGTAGTGCAGTGGCATGCTGCTCATGGTCACTGCAGCCTTGACCCGCTGGGCTTAGGTGATCCTTCTGCCTCAGCCTTCCAAGTAGCTGGAACTATAGGTATGTGCCACCAAGCCTGGCTAATTTTTTGATTTATTGTAGAGATGAGGTCTCGCCATGTTGCCCAGGCTGGTCTCTATCCTGTAGGCTCAAGCAATCTTCTTGCCTCTGCCTCCCAAATTACAAGTACATGATTTTCATGTGAGGGGAACAAACTTGTTTTTGGCAATGCCACACTTATGCTGAGTTTTATGTGGCTTTGTCCAACTCACATTATTACAGAAATTTATGTCAAATTGAGGAGTTCATGAAAGCCTTTATGAGGGAGGGAAGTTTAGCCAAGATGTCAAGGACAAAAATAAGCAAGGCCCAGAAAAAGCAAGAGAAAATAGTCCTGGCATAAGTCACTGCTTGTGCCAACATTTTGAGCCAGGAAAGAATACAGGGTGTGAGAAGAAAGTGAAGACCCGTGTGGCTGATACTTTTGTAAGAGGTGCGAGTAGCATAGGATGAGATTGTGGACAGAGGAAGGGCTCAAATCATAAAGCTGAGGAGTTGAGATTTCACTAGTATGATAGGAGGCCACTGCAGGATTGTAAGCTAGAAAAATACTTGATCCAGTTTATGTCTTCCCTTGCCTGCTGCAAATGCCTGCTCCCAGCACCTGGTTTCCAGTGGTCCCCCTTTCGTCTCTTCTGTTGATGCCACCTGAGGCCTGCAAGCATTCCCTCTTGGACAATCTCCCTCTCAAGACACCTCTTTTCTCTTCTGTATGGCTCCCTGCCTTGCAGTCCACATGCTGCTTTCTCACCCCAGTGACAACACAGCTCACTCCTTCCACAGCACTCTCCTTGCCCTGCCACCACAAGCCACTTCAGGCAACCCTTTGCCTTTGAATTTGTCAACATTGAGGGAGAGATCAATCCCTATGTGCTCCAAATGCCAGGGGAGACATGTCAGCCTCTGTAAGTGGTGTCAGCTTCTGTAAGCTTCTCCAAAGTTCCCCTCCTTGGCTTAGAGAAGAAGAGAAACATTGTACTTCTGCACTTAGCCTCTAAAGAAATCCCCACTCTAGAAACTTCATCCCCCTAGTGAATTACTTTATATACATATATATATATATATATATATATATAAAAATGAGCTAATAAATTTGATGATAAAAGCAAATTTTGGCTTCTTATTTTGCAATAGCAGTCTAGTACTTCAGTTAGAATATTGAGTACAACTATTTTTCTCAAGTTAGTGCCTCAGCTGAAATTCCAAGGCTAAAAAAGTGCCATAATAACATATTTCAAAAAGCTTTCTGAAAAAAAGATACAATGATTGATAGTTAAACACCAGATACAACATTTCATTCATTTAATCAAAAGGATTTTTTAAAGACCTACAGTATATACAGGTGCCATCGTAGATCCTGGGGACATAATAATGAACAAATCTCATGTTTACAGTCCAGTAAGGAAGTAGAAATAGGCAGGATTATCTGTATACACATGCTTTTAAAAAGTTATGTGTCCAACTTATAAGATGTAAAAATCTAACCCAGGGGTGTTTAGGAAAGAACTGGAAAGCATCGGGAGAGCCTTCAATACAGTCCTTGATCAGAGAAATAGGGTGTTGGAAGATGGTCAGGGTTGAGGAGGTTTGCAAGGCAGGTTGCAGAAGATATCTTGAGCTAAACAAGAGATTACTAAAGTCTTAGAAATAGGGATGAGGATCTGTAATTTGTGAAGGAGGTAGAAAAAGGGAAAACCAGGTAACCAAAGAAAAAAATAAAGAAACTGGCTAGAAGCAGGGCAGGAAGCAGTGCACCTTCCTGTCTGTGCAGTAGAATCTTTCCCCCTGGAGGAAGGTGGTTCTAAGAGACAGGCAGATGCATTCCTGTTTGTTTTACTGTGGCACATTGAAGATGCGGACACACACTTATAAAAATATAAAAGGGAGAATAATTTATTTCTCCTGGACATAGAGGTGTGATGATAGAATGTGACATCACAGGAGGAGTCATATTAAGTGTAAACAGGAAAGCAAGCAAATCTCATTAGACAGAGAAGGGGACAGGAGTGCAGGGCCTCTCTTGCCTTGATCTTGAGGCATTTCATCCTCTTTTGTTTGGTAATAATACTCTGTCTTTCTTTGGAGAATCACCCCTCTTTCATTCCCTGTTATCTTGACTGGATTGTCAGTTGTCTTATTCCCCTCCATTTTCTAAATCTGTATAGAACCTTTAAGATGTGTTAAGGAGCAGGCAGTAAAGGGCATAGAAGAGTTTTATCCATGTGTAAGAAGCATTTGCCAATCCATCCTCATTTGCATAGTGATACTCTGATACAGACTAGAATTCAGGGGTGGCAAACTGGCAGTCAGGAGGCCAAGTTGGCCTAGTAATGTTTTTTTCTTGACCTGCATATGGTTTTTATGTCTTTATAGAGATTTTACAATCTCCAGATCACCACAGACTTCAACACTACCATCTTATACCAGCCCCTGGGACTCAGGTGGACATGAAAGGTAGGCTTTACTTACCTTTTCCACATAATTACCACACATGCCCGACAGGCGCAAATAGAAAAAAAATTACCTCAAGAAAGGCAAAGCAGCTTGCTTTTGAAATCAGATCTGTCTGTAAAACCATCCCAAGTCTTTCTATCCCACCTAAAAAACAATTTTCAATATATTTACCCATTCATTCAGGAAATATTTATTGAGCATCCCCAAGGTGCAGTTGCTATGCTTTGAAGGTATAAGGTTAAGTAAAAGCTGACATGGTTCCTCTCCTCTTGAAAATTATGGTGTGGTGCAGGATATAAATGTTATCAACTAACTACATATGCTTATAGAAAATTGTATCTGTGGCAAATGCTTCCAAAGTGAACTACTTGTGTACCTATAATAGATTTAGCATTATTGGGGAGGTCTTGGAAGGCTTCCCTGAAGAGGTGATTCCTGTAGATGTCTGATAAATGTACATTAATGCCACAAGGAAAGAAGACGCCCATTGTAGATAGGGAAGGTAGGAGAAACTTAAAGGAGACCAGTAGTATGTCTGGAGCACAACAATAAGGGAGAGTTTTGGTTCTGTGTAAAGCAAAGAAGGAGTAGTTAGAAATGGCAATCCCCTCGGGTCCTCTCCCTCTCCAGGAGCTTTTCTGTCCTCTCAATAAATTCTGCTTTAAAAAAAAAAAAGGAAGGAATGAGAACATTCAGTGTTTTATAGGCCCTATTAACTTTTGTCTTAAGAGCAGTGATTTTTAAAAATAAGAGAGAGAGGATTAAAGTTATCATACTAGCATTTTGGGAAACATATCGCTTTGTGAGTGAAGTGCAAAAAAGTATGAGGTGGGGGGTCATATGCAGAGTGAATGTTGGCTGACAGGTCAGGAAGCTATTGTAGTTCTTTGTGAGAGATAGTCATAGCTCTTCATAGCTTTGGTTTGGATGTTTGCGATGGACATGGAGATAAGAGGCTAGGTTCTGAGGAATTTAAGTAAAACTGAAAACACTTGGTGAGAAAATATATAAGGGGGTACGGGAGACCAGATTGTCAAAACAGGCTACTATTAAGTCTTCTGGCTTTCTGTCAGGAGAGAATGTGGTATCATTCATAAATATAGCCATGTCTGCAAGAAAATTTGGCTTGGGAGAAAGAATATTGTGTTCATTATTAGACATTGAATTTGAGGGTTTTTTTTTTTTTTTGATACATCCATGAGGAGATATTAAGCAGGCAGTGTTATTTACAGATCTGCAGCTCAGAGAAGAGGTTTGGAGAGAGTTCAATTTTATAGTAATCTGAACAGAACAAGTAATAGAAACTGGGGTTGTGGTAGGTTGGTCAGAAAAAAATATAGAGTATTGGGAAGTGGGGCAAGATAATGTATAGAAACTCTCTGTGCTTCCTGATCAACTGAAATTTTCTATAAGCCTGAAAATGCAAGTTGGACACAGTGGTAGGCACCGTAGTCCCAGATACTCGGGAGGCTAAGGTGGGAGGATCACTTGGGCCCAGGAGTTTGAGATCAACATAGGGAGACCATGTTTCTAAACAAATTTTTTAAAAAATTAAATAAGCCCAAAAATGCTCTAAAAAAGAAAACTACTAATTAAAAAATAGAGAAAGAGTGAAACCTGAAAGAAACTGATCATTTGGTTAGACTAGTAACTATTTAGATACTTACAGGCAAAGTTTGTTTGTTTTTGTTTTGTTTTAAAGTTGGTTTTGTTTTTTGAGTCGGAGTCTCACTCTGTCACCCACGCTGGAGGGCAGTGGCACGCTCCTGGCCACCACAGCCTCAACCTGCTGGGCTCCAGCGATCCTTCCAAGTAGCCGGAACTATAGGCATGTGCTACTACACCTGGCTAGCTTTTGATTTCTTGTAGAGATAAGGTCTCACCAAGTTCCCTGGGCGGGTCTCAAACCCGTGGGCTCAGGCCATCCACTTGCCTCGGGCTCCCAAAGTGCTGGAATTACAGGCTGAGCCACCGAGCCCGGCCTAAAATTGGTTTTTTAAAAAGGCTGTTAGTAGTTATATTAGTTATCTATTGGTATATAATAGGTTATACCAAAACTTAGTAGCTTGAAACAACAAAATTTATTATCTCACAGTTTCTCGAGATAACAAAATGCTATTATCTCAATAAAATTTATTATCTTATTCAAAAATCCAGATGTATATTTTGCCTAACCCAATGGTTTGTTTTCCTTTATTTTTCTACCTATCAGTAGCATTTAACATAGATGACGCTTTTTTTTCCCTGAGTTAGAGTCTCACTGTCCCCCAGGTTGGGCTCTGGCGACCTTCTGCCTCAGTCTTCTAAGTAGGTGCAACTACGGTGTGTGCCACCAAAAACCTGGCTAATTTTTAAAATTTATTGTAGAGGAGAGCTCTTGCCAAGTTTCCCAGGCTGGTATCAAACCCACGGGCTCAGGCAATCTTCTCACTTTCACCTCCCAAAGTGTTGGGATTATAGGCATGAGCCACTGCATCCGGCAGATCACCCATTATTTAATGAAGTATACCTCTTGGGTTTCATGGTTGACATCATACCATACCACACACACACTTGGATTTTTCCTCAATCCAAGTGTGTGTGTGGTATGGTATGATGTCAACCATGAAACCCAAGAGGTATACTTCATTAGTTCTTGCCTTTCTTTGCTAGCATTTCCTGTTTACTCGCAATCTGAGTATCCAAAAGTTTTGTAGTATTTAACTCTTACATTTAGGTCTATGATCCGTACTGAGATAAATTTTTTAGTATAAGGTAAAGGTCAATGTTAATTTTTAAGCAAAATAGTATCCAATCATTCTGGCACCATCTGTTGAAAAGCCCATCCTTTTATCACTGAATTTCATTTGCCAAAAATCAATTGACCATATATGTATTGCAGCCTATTCCTAAACTCACAATTCTGTTCCACTATGTCTATCCTTAAATACCACACTGCTTCCATTATTGAAGCTTTATAGAATGTTCTAAAATCAGGTACTAAGAATCTTCCAACACTATTCTTATTCAAAATTCTTTTGATTAGTCTAGGTCTTTTGCATTTCCATATTATTTTTAGAATGCATTTGCCAATTTCTACGAAAGAAAGACCACTGGGATTTTGATTGGCATTCCTTTGAATCTACAGACAAAGTTTGGAAGAGGTCTTAATATTGATTGTTCCAATTTGTTATTATGCTACATCATTCTACTGAATCAGATATTCTTGATGTTGACTTTTTCTCTGCAATATTTTGCAACCCTCAGCATACAAACTCTTGTGCAAATTTTGTTTTAAGTATTTAGATGTCATTAAATTGTATTTATTTTTAAATTATGATTTCCAAATGTTTATTCCTTGTCTATAAAAGTATAGCTAATTTTTGTATATTATCATTGACCCCTCACACCTTGCTGAATACACTAATAGTTCTAGTAGTTATTTGTGGAGATTATTTAGGATTTTCTACATGAATGAATGATTATGTCATCTGAGAATGAAGACAGTTTTACTTCCTTTCCAATCTATGACTTTATTTCCTTCTCATACCTTAGTGCATTGGCTAGTTTCCTTAAGTAAAATGCTGAAAGTGGGAAAAGCAGACATTCTTGGGAAAACATTTATTTTCATGAGTAAGTAGTATGTTAATAGTAGGTTTGTTATAGATAGTACATACCAGGTTAGGGGGATTTTTTTAGTTTGCAGAGTTGTTATCATGAGAAGATTTTGAATTTTTCAAGTAGATATCTCAGCATCTATTGAGATGGTGATGCAGTTTTTCTTTCTATAGATTATATAGATTGTTGATATAATGAACTATGCTTACTGCTTTTTGAAATTTAAACCAATCTTGCATTCCGAAGATGAACTTGGTTTCTTATCATATGCCATCCTTTTTATGTATTGCTGGATTTTACTTGTTAAAATTTTTGCCTCTAGCCGGGCTCAGTGGCTCAGCCTCTAATCCCGCGCCTTGGGAGGCTGAGGTGAGTGGATTGCCTGAGCCCGCGGGTTTGAGACCCGCCTGGGCAACTTGGTGAGACCTCATCTCTACAATAAATAAAAAAAATCAGCCGGGCATGGTAGCGTGTGCCTGTAATTCCGGCTACTTGGAAGGCTGAGGCGGAAGGATCGCCGGAGCCCAGCAGGTCGAGGCTGCGGTGGCCGGGAGCTTGCCACTGCACTCCAGTCTGGGCAACAAAGTGAGACTCCAACTCAAAAAAAAAAAATTCTGCCTCTATGTTTGTATGTGGTATTAGATTGTAATTTTCTTTTGTCAAGTTTTGGTATCAAAAACTTTTAAAACTCTGAGAGCCAGTTTTAAAGTATTCAACCCTCTTCTATTTTCTGGAAGAGTTATTACAGAATTGGTATTACATGTTTGGGAGAATTCAACCATAATTTGGTCCTGGAGTTTTCTTGTAAGAAGTGTGTGCGTTTACATGTGTGTTTGTGAAAAAGAGGCTGGGTGGGTGGGGTGTTAAAATCAAAGATTCAAATCACTATGATGAATATAGAGATATTAAAGTTATCTTTCTCTTCTTTTGTGAGCTTTGTCGGTTTGTATCTTTCAAGGAATCTGTTCAGTTCACCTATGTTTACTAGCAGAAACTAATGTTCTCTTAATGTCCTAGGCCTTTTAATGATTGTAGATCTGTAGTGAGGAAACTTATTTAGTTATTGATAGTGTAATTTGTATCTTTTTCTTTTTATCAGTCTGGCTAGAGTATTTATCAATAATACTAATTTTTTCAAAGAACCAACTTCTGGTTTTATTTTGTCTTCTCTATTCTTTTGTGTCATTCCACTTATTTCTACTCTTTTTTATGTCCTTTATTTAGCTTGCTTTAGCTTTACTTTGCTGGATTTTTTTTTTCTAGTTTCTTAAGACAGAGGTTTTGCTTGGTGTGATAGTACATGCCTGTAATCTCAGCACTTTGGGAGGCAGAGGTGAGAGGACTGCTTGAGCCAAGGAGTTCGAGACCAGCCTGGGCAACATAGCAATACCTCATTTCCACAAAAATTTTACCTGGATGGGGTGGCACACCTGTAGTCCCAGCTACTAGGGAGGCTGAGGCAGAAGGATTTGTTGAGTTCAGAAGTTGGAGGGTGCAATGAGTCATGACTGTGTCACTATACTCCAGACTGGACAACAGAGTGAGACCCTGCCTCAAAAAGAAAATTGGAAAAAAAACAAACAACCAGAAGTTTAAATTATTTAATTGAGCTGTCTTCATTTCTAATTGAGCTCAATTCAGCAGTTAGCTAATGTTATAAATCTTAACGTATTTTAATTTAATTAGCAGTTAGCTAATGTTATAAATCTTAATGTATTTTAATTTAAGTCAAAATATTTTTGAATTTTCCTAGTGATTTCTTCTTTGATTTATGGGTTAATTAGAAGTATAATACTTAGTATGACACATTCCATGAGTCACCTATAAATGTTAATTAGGTCAAGTTGTTTGGTAGTGCTCTTAAAATCTTCTATATTGATAGTAATTTTCTGTCTACTTGTTATATCAATTAAAGAGCAAGGAGTATTGAAGTCTCTAGTTAAAATTGTTGATTTGGGTATTTCTCTTATACAGTAAAACCTTACTTAACATGGCAGGTTCTTGAAAACTGCAACTTTAAGCAAAACAACATGTACCAAAACCAATTTTTTTCTCATCATTATAATGAAGCAATGTTATTTGAGGACTTATTGTACAATGACGTTTCACTTAAAATCAGTTTCCAAGAACCTATTGACAATGTTAAGTGAAGACTTCTTTAAAAGTATTTTTCATTTTATGTACACTGAAGCTCTGATATTAGATTTACAATACACACATCTATTATCATGTCTGCTTGATAAAACGGATCCTTTTCTGTCAGAGTCACACTCCATCATTTTATAGTCTGGATTCTACCCCCAGGAACCTGAACTTTATTTATTTATTTTTTTTTGAGTTGGAGTCTCACTCTGTCACCCAGACTGGGGTGCAGTGGCCGCTCCCGGCCACCGCAGCCTCGACCTGCTGGGCTCCGGCGATCCTTCCGCCTCAGCCTTCCAAGTAGCCGGAATTACAGGCATGCGCTACCACACCCAGCTGATTTTTTTATTTACTATAGAGATGAGGTCTTGCTGCCCAGGCGGGTCTCGAACCCGCGGGCTCAGGCAATCCACTCACCTCAGCCTCCCAAAGGCGCGGGATTACAGGCTGAGCCACCGAGCCCGGCTGGAACCTGAACTTTATATAGACTGCATCCTTGTCCTCTGATTTTAGGTTGGTTTTGGCCAATGAGGGACACTAGTTTGAACTTACAGTGTGCAGGAAAATAAGTTTGAGTATTTAATGCTTCCAACTCCCTTTCTGCTGGGTTGTAGGTTGGCACTGGTTATGTTCCTCTGTGAAGGCGCTATAGATGTCTATCAGGTAGGTGGCTGTTTCCTACAACAATGGGCTCTGGTAAACCCTCCTTCTGCCTTAGCCCCAACGGTGATAATGGTTCCCTGATTAGCTCTGGGTATTTAACCATCACGTTTTGTTTTCTGGTGACCATTTCTACAGCTTTGTACAAGGCTCTTTCATTAAGCATCCTTCAACCACACCTCTTGAGTACTGTATGCCATCTGTTATCTGATTGGAAGTCCTACTAGCATGCTAACACTACGAGTTTAAATTATTTAAAGAGTTTATTTTGGTTCTTTCCATCCCACTCTCTGGATTCAAGCAAGTTGATTACTCAATAACAAGGGGCCTATTTGGATTTTACACATTTTAAAAAATTTGGATGTTTTGATTAAGAGGAAGAAGTTCTAATGGCTATTTGTTGGCCCGATTCTATTATAAAAGCAGTGCCAGGGCACCATGTTCTCACATCTAGGCACTATATCCTTGAGATTGCTGTTGATGACACTATGTGTCATGCGAGTGACTCCCCAAGGACCATAAATGAGCGGTAGCCCTCTCCAGCAAAGCATCAGGTCTCAAAGAACATCACCCACCACCCAGTAGTAGTAGGTTGTGGTCAGACTAGAGATCATATTGTGCTTTTTCTAACTTCATCCCATATATTTAAAAATGTGGCATTTGGTTTAAAAAGAGGAAAGAGTTATGATAAACTTCTTATGCAGGAATTAAAAGCAGAGCCACAGTAGTTAAGAAGTAGGCAGTGGCGAAAAATCAATTTACAACAGGGCTTCTGAATGGAAAATTCTAATGTTTTTCTTGAATCTCAAAACCTTTGTAAAGTTATCTCTGATTGAGACTGCAAAGCCTCGAGTGGACTGTGTCTTTACACAAGCGTGCTGACCCTGAGCAGATGAGTTGCAGGAGCAAGTTTTTAAGCCCAAAGCAAGGCCCCCCGCACCTACTCAGCGACTGCAAAACCTGGAGCAACTTCATTCTTGCACTCGCCTGCCCCACAGTCCATGGACGAAAGGCATCCTTCACCCGAGTGACAGAGCTGCTGGCACCAAGGAGGGAACGAACCGGGATGATGACGTGACTCCTGGGCCTGAAAGACACACCGCTGCAGACACCCCCCACCACTTCTCTTAGGCGAGACCGCCTTGCGGTCCTTAATCCGTGTCACCTCCGCCTCAGCTCCAGTTGGGTTTTCCAACGAGACCCCGCCTTCCGGAGGAGCGCAACAACGAAGGGTACCCAAATAAAGTGTTTCTGGGCGGACAGACTCTCGCGAGAACTCATGGACCGCAGGCTGTGTGCACGTAGATATCGCGAGGGGATCGGAAGCCGGGGGCGGGCCGCGCCGTGGCCCCGCCCTTTCAGAGCGCGGGCCGCGCCGTGGCGGGAATTTTGCCTGTGTGCGACGTAAGCCCTACGGAGTTCTGGGAGGAGGTCGGGGTCGGGGTCTCGGGAGGCAGATCTCGGGGACTGGCGGTGTTAGCAGGTACCACCGGCGCCGCGGGCCACCGACTCCCCGCACCCTCAGCCGAGCGCCGCGGAGGGCGGGCCTGCTGGGTCGCGGCTCTGGGCCGGGAGGGCTGCCTTCCGGGTTCGCGCCGGAGCCTGCCTGGGCGCTGGCTCCGCTGTGCCGCCGGGTAGCCCGCGACGAGCCTGGGCGGGGAACGTGGCGGAACGCGCGGCTCCCGGCGGGCGCGGGAGTCGGAGCCGAGTGCGCCCTGCTGACGCCCCATCCCTTTCCTCTTTCCCCCGCCCGGGGCTGCGGAGTCCGACCCGGGGGCCGGAGTCGGTCGTCGAGTCCCCGCCGCAGCCGGGCAGCTGTGCGTTTGTTTATGTCCTGGCGGCCTTGGTGGGGGCGGGGGGCTCCGAATAACTTTCAGCAGTTTTACAAAATCAAAGGCCCCCTCCCAGGTTGACGTCCTACCCCTAGTGAAGGCAGGCGGACGTTTATTTCCTAGAATCCTCGGGCTTGAGATAGGATTAACGTTGGAGTAGGTCGCGGAGCGGGCGGAAAGGGTTGTGGAAGATTCGACTTCTTGGCCTTTTTGTTTTTTCCTTTGTGCTGGGGGGCACGTTTGGGGCACTTTCTGAGTTAACCCCCCAGTCTCTCCGCCTTCCCCGCCTCCAGGAATTTCTCCAGAGAGTCTCTTCGGAGCCATTTGTGATGGTCATCGGCGTTGCCGATCATGAAGTGAACCATGGATGGCTGCTCTGCTGCCTCGACGTTGCTAACTGACAGCTTGGAGCTGGAGCTGGGGTCAGAATGGTGCAAGCCCCCTTGCTTTTCCTGTGCTATTGACCACAGAGCGGGAGGAGGAGGAAAACGTTTTTCTGGAGAATCCTACCTTTGCAGCGGGGCCCTTAAGCGGTAGGTGATACTCTGGCTTCCTCTGGTAAGATTGTCAGGAATGTTCCTCTGGCTTCCCCTCTAGGAATGTTATTTATTATTTCAGCCCATTGAGCTTGGTGTCTACCAAGCCATAATTTGTAAATCAGCTTAGTGTATCACAAGGGTGTGAATTAATACGAGTTCTGCTGTTGGATTCCTGGGTAAGAGCTTTGGGGTCTTGAGTGCATCCTTGGTAGTTGGGGCTCTTACCTCATTGCCACCCCTGCTTTGCCTAGGGAGCTGGTCACTGATTTCCCGTTCACGTAAAGTGAATTCTTAACCACCTGAGCCTTTTGAAAGGGTATTTGCTTCTAAAGAGTGTGACAGTAATCTAGAGCTTTTCAGTAATTTTTAAGTAAGACATGAACATTTTTGTGGGCCCCTTCTAATCCTGGATATCTGTACATACAGAAGTCTGGTGGACTTATTCTTGCATTAGGCAGGTATATGTATATTACAGTACAATTGCTAGTTTTTAAAATATTTTGACAATATCTGCTGAGGCAATTTCAGTCAGAGAGGAAACCATTTTTGTTAATTTTGTAGCAGTATTTTGTTAGAGGACTTAAGCAGAGTACCCAGCTTGATCAGGCTATTCTCCATACATGGCTCAGGATGTAAACTTTTAGCAGTCTTAAAAAATAAAATGTCTCCTCAAAGGATGAAATTCTACAACCGAAGACCAAAAAATGTGAAGACAGGCAAAAATACGTCTTCTAGAATCCGTTTTGGGTTTTTCCCTTAAGTCACATTGTTCTTTAGTTATACTTTATCACTATATGAGATTGAAATTTTAATGTCTGCTTATTGAAACCCTGAATATGTAAGGTACCAAGGCATTTTCCGACTTTTTATATGTGTCATATGTAATGTGGGTTCAAGTCATATAAAAAATGACGTGCTATATATATTATGGTACTTAGTATACTTTTGTGAGATTAAATCAGGATTTTCATTTCAGATTAATTTTGAATCTCGATCCTTTACCAACTAATTTTGAAGAGGATACAGTGGAAATATTTGGCATTCAGTGGGTTACTGAAACAGCATTAGTGAATTCATCTAGAGATCTCTTTCATTTATTCAGGTATTTATTCTTTTTAACTTTCTGTCAGTGTAGGTGCTGTTCAGTTTTGGAAGTTACATTGTTGGGTGGTGTCTAATTAGAATTATACTTGTTGCTCACTTGATCATCTTACTAGTTACAAAAATCAAGCAGTAATGGCTGATGAATAATGGTTTTAATGAATTGCTTTTTATTGATTTTTCAGAATTTGTATACTTTGTCTTTGAGGCTTTGACCTACAATTTTTGGAAGAAAATTACTTTTGTTGCTTAATAGCCAGAGTCCTTCAAAGATTCTTTAGAAAATGGACTCATTCTTTCCAAATTTATATTTTATATTGCTGTGTAATAAAATATTCTGTACCTGGACATTTAAAAAATTATTCAATGGAAATTTTCAAACATACACAAAAATAGAATGGTATAATGAACCTCCACATAGTCTCCCTTAGTTATAGTAAACATCAAGTTTTTATCACATCTCCTTCATTTGTTCCACTTCCTCTTTTTTTGGCTTAAGTATTTGTAAGCAAATTTTAGGCATCATGTCATCTCACCCTTAAATACATAAGTATGCATTTCTTAAAAATATGAATTTTTTTTTTTTTGAGTTGGTGTCTCACTCTGTTGCCAGACTGGAGTACAGTGGCACGTTCCTGCCCACCACAGCCTCGACCTGCTGGGCTCCAGTGATCCTTCCGCCTCAGCCTTCCAAGTAGCCGGAACCACAGGCGCCGCTACCATGCCCGGCTAGTTTTTGATTTATTGTAGAGATGAGGTCTCGCCAAGTTCCCTGGGCGGGTCTTGAACCCATGGGCTCAGGCAATCCTCTTGCTGCAGCCTCCCAAAGTGCTAGGATTACAGGGTGAGCCACCGAGCCCATCCAAAAAATATGAATTTTTTAAAACTATAAACATGGTATCATCTCAATAAATTTAAATTAGTTCTTTGTTATCATTTAAGACACAGTTCATATTCAGATTTTAGATAATTTTGAATCAGAGTCAGTTTTGAAAGCAAATTATTCAAAAACATTAAAAAAATATATGGTATATTTAAATGAAAATGAAAATGGAGAGGCAGAGGGATTTTTTATTCCATCCTCATCCTGTGCGACCCTATGAAGATACTTGACTGTGTCTGTGCCATGTTATATGTTTTATTGGGAGAACAGGCTGAATGAGTGATTCTCTGTAATACTGAACGTTGAAGAATGAGTGAGTATTTATCTAGGACATAGGTCATGAATATGGGTCAATCTTTAAAGAATTTGAAAGCACTAGGAAGACTAGTAAGAGAATATTACAATCAGCAATTAAGATGGAACATCACAAACAGCTTTCCCTGATAACTCTAGTCTACATTATTTCTTTTCTGAACTTTTATTATGCAATGGTAAGATAGATACAACTTAAAATTTTATTATAGGAGTTTTTTGTTTGTTTGTTTTGTTTTTGAGTTGGAGTCTCACTTCATTGCTCAGGCTGGAATGCAGTGAAACCCTCACGGCCACCCCAGCGTTGACCTGCTGGGCTCTGGCGATCCTTCCGCCTCAGCCTTCCAAGTAGCTGAAACTATGGGCACATGCTACCATTCCCGGCTAATTTTTGATTTATTGTAGAGATGAGGTCTCTCCAAGTTCCACAGGCTGGTCTCAAACCCTCGGGCTCAGGCAGTCCACTCGCCTCAGCCTCCCAAAGTGCTGGGATTACAGGCAGAACCACCAAGCTAAGCCTATTATATGACTATTAATCTGTAATTTTGTATGTATCTTAACTCTTAAATATATAAACAGCATCTTATTGATGGTGAAATATATGATATTTGAAATAACTTTTGAGGTATATTCAGCATTCATAAATAAGAGGTATTGAACCTGGGAAATAGATTTGGAAACATCCATGTAATTGTAACATGCTTCAAATTATTCTAAAATTAACTCTCACTTTTTAAAAATTAGGCAACAACTGTACAACTTGGAAATCTTGTTACAGTCCAGTTGTGATTTTGGTAAGTTTAAAGTGTGTTTAATGGCAAAAAGGAATTCTGCTGCATGACAGTGAGTTGCACATGGGCCCAAGATGGTATAATTGGGATATCATAATAATATGGAGAAAATGAAGGCTAGAAATTAACAATACAGGGTATTTAGTGTTCAGAAAAAGTATGACTTTTAAATTTTCTTGTAGCTTAGATTTATGGGATTTTTCCAGATCTGTAAGTCTTAAAAGTTTACCTGACTCAAGGAAGCTAAACTTCTCGGGAGTAAATTAGTACTTGCTTTGGAAGTAGAGAGGCATGGAGAATTTAAACAAATTAAAAAGTGCCAGACCTCATGCGATCTTCTTGATCTTTTCTGCTTTTTTGTTTGTTCGGTTTTGGCATTTAATGGCTTACTGATTTTTTTGGATATTGATATAGTTAAGGTAGTAAAGGGAATTTAAAGGTAATGTGTTTTAGTGCAAACTGTCTGCTTCTCTTTTTTAGCAATTTTAGTGCAGTGTAGTATTTGGAATCATGGCCTTGTAGATAGCCTGGCTTCCTAGCTAATTGTGGGTCTCACACGGAGTAATAGTTCCTACCTATTGAGTTCTTGTGAGGATTAAATGCCGTAATGCACACTGAATACTTAACACAGTGTATATTTTTAGTGATGCCCGACAACCTGGAACTCATTTTTGGTCAAACAGGTTTATTAGCTTCTGAAGCAAGGAAAATTACACCTTATGAGTAACATTTGGGGCTTCTCAATAAGAACTTGTGCTGCTTGATTGTGGGTAGCATTTAAGAGGGATGAGGCTTTATTCTGTATTGGGTGCTGTTAAGCAAGAACAGTTTGATGATTGGGTATTTTAATTTTTGTCTGGGAGATGGAACCAAAGTAGATTAGGGAAGATCCTAATTAGTAAAGAGACAATAGTCATGATCACTAGAAGAGGGGGGATTTTCTTTTGTATTTTGTTTTGTTTTGTGTGTGTGTGATTATGTAGTACCATGGTTCAGTGTTCAGACATGATACAGAGGTTTGGTTTTTGTCTTGTTTAACCATAATCATGGAGTGACCTTGTCTCATTTTTTACATTTTATGAAAATTGTTTATTTTCAGTAGGGAACATCATAGCCTAGCTGTTTGCTATCATCTGTCAGGCTATTTGTTTTATCTTTTCAATATGTGATCTGTAAATGCTAGTTATTATTTTATAATTATCAGCTGGTAAATCCCTGCTTCATACCAGGCATTATGCAAGGTGCTGATGAATCAGAGGAAAAATATGCTGCTAAGAGTTTGCAGTTGTGTAGGACAGATAGACATGCAAGCATCGGTGAGCATGGGAATGAAAACATATAGTGGTAGAAACATGTACAAGTTGCTATGGGAGCCAAGACCTTCTCCTGTTTGTGTGTCCATCACTTAAGTGATTCCCGGTCTGGATCTTCATGGATAGGAAAGAATTAGCTAGGCAAAAGATTTGTTGGAAGTTTTTAGGACAGGAAGAGGTATAGACAGAAAAAACCTGTATAGACAGAGACACTGAGGTGTATAAAACATAAAAGTTTAGGGAGCATGGAGTAAGGAATAATTATGTATGGTTGGATCAGAGTGTGATGAATTTATTTATTTATTAATTTATGAGTTGGAGTCTCACTCCATTGCCCAGACTGGAGTGCAGTGGCATGCTCATGGCCACCCCAGTGTCAACCCACTGGGCTTAGGTGATCCTTCTGCCTCAGCCTTCCAAGTAGCCAGAACTATAGTTGTGTGCTACCACGCCCGGCTAATTTTTTTGATTTATTGTAGAGATGAGGTCTCGCCAAGCAAGTTGCCAGGCTGTTCTTGAACCCATGGTCTCAGGCAATCTCACCTCAGCCTCCCAAAGTGCTGAGATTACAGGCTTGATCCGCCACACCTGGTCAAGTGTGTATGAATTTAGGGAGGATGAAATGACAATTAGCTTTGGAAACCATGCCAAAGAGTCTGAATATTATTTTGTAACCCCTGAGATCAGATCAGAGTGTAAGAACAAAATACCTTTACTACATAGAATGACTTAAGTAAATAGGGTTTATGGAAGTCATTAATTATGCAGGATTATTCCTTGAAACACCATTATGAACCTAAAACCACTGTAGTGGACTATTTGTTACACTGATGTTTTTGTTGCTTAAAAGAGTTTTTAATGACAGATTTGTTGGACAGGTTAGCAGTATTAAGGGTTATTCATAGATCAGCTTGTCCTGCCATGTAGCTGTGTCAGAACTGTTAACTAACTCATGTAGCTAGCCTTGGCCAACAACCCTCCCAGGAAGCCCTTGTGTAGGGTCACTTCCTGGCAAGTGCATATAGTTCTTGTGCTAGTCCTTATGCTCCAAGGATGATTTCCAGTTGAGGCAGAATAATATACATAATAATGTATTTTGCTGATGCCTGTTCTTAAATACAGATATTGGTATTACCCTTTCTCAGATATTTTTTTTTTTTTGCCTCTAGACACTCTCAGTGGATTTTTATATTTCTGTCACGTCTTGTTTCATCCGTCTTTAATATATGGAGTATGTGTATAGCTGCTGTTTTTATCTTTGTTGACTGCTAATTCTTTTAGCATTGCCATTTCTGGATCTGTTTATATTGATTGATTTTTCTTCTGGTTCTGTGATATATTTTTCTGCTTCTTTGAACATCTAGTAATGTTTTATTGTGTGATGGACATTATGGATTTTACATTGCTGCTTTCTGGATTTTTTTTTTAATTCCTCAGACTAGGTATTAAATTTTGTTTTAGCTTGCTATAAGTACTTCTAATCCAATGGCTTTTTAAAGCTTGTTTTACATTTTGTTAGGACTTTTAAAAGCAGCCTTTAGTTTAATGTTAGTTTAACCTAGTAAATTAGCCTAGGAAGGCATCTGAGAATTTCTTCTGGTACCTGGTGTATTATAAGGTTTTTTTTGTGCTTGATAGTAGGAACTTAAACTATTCCCTGGCTGCGTAAGCTATATAGGGAATTGTTTTCTGATGTTTTTTTCCTGGTCTTGGGTACATTTTTTCTCCTGCTAGAATGGATCAGTCTCAAAATCTCAAAAGAGACCTTCTGTATGTTTCCAGAGCTCTTTCTTTGTGTAGCTTCTTTCTCTTTGGTACTTTTGTCGTGCAAGTTTAGACTTTCCTAAACTCAGATCTCATGTCTCCTCATCTCAGTGAGTTGGGCCCTGTTTACGTTCTCCTTCCCTTATTGCAGCCTGGAAACTGTCTCTAGGTAGGAAGCTGTTGCAATTGTAGGACTTACTTTCTCTCTGAGAGAGCGGTTTTGTATTGCCTTGTATCCAGTGCCTGAAAATTTGTTTTATTTTGTCTTTCTGGTTTTCAAGTTTAAGGTGGGAGATGGATAAATCTGATCCGTTTACTCCATCTTGCCTGGAGCAGAAATTCACAACAGTTATTTTTAAGAGAGTACTGCCTTTATGGGCTGAGAATTGTGAAAATGGGGAATGATAGGACTTTTTATGGGTGAAATTAAGCCATAAAAATGTAATTCAATATGGAGGTATCACACAAGGTTGCATTTATGCTTCTGTTGGTTTTACCAAAGTAGTGGCATGTTTGCTTATTTGAACTCAGATTTGGAAATCTGTTTAGTAGAGATTAGAATTTATTGCTTATAATTCTCATCATGTTTTCTCTGCTTTTGTTTACTGATTGTCTCTTACTCATTTTTCCTATAATGGTTTGTATAGTAGCTACTTTCGATAATTCTTGCTGATGTAAATGTTGAAGAAAGCAAGGGAAAGATGGCATTGACTGAGATTGGGAGAAATACAGGAGCTATTAAAAATTCATTCAGGGCCTTATAAGTCATTATAAGGAATTTTGATTTTATTCTAAATATAGTAGTTAGCCTTTCATGGGTTTTGACTTGGAAGCAATCAGAATTGATAAACATTTTAGGCAGATTTTGTACTTAGATAATAGGGGGACAAAAGAGAACATGAGAATTCCTGTAAGAACCCTGTTGTAGTGGTTTAAGAGATTGTAGGGAAAATGGATAGTTTCAAGGTATATTTGGTTATAAACTTAATAGAACTCTGGATTAAATGTAAAGTTAAAGGAAATGGAAGAATTAAGAATGACACGGGCTACTGGTGACATCATTTTATGAAATGGAGAAAACATGGGCAGCACGAACAGGTTGTGGAGGAAATAGAAGCATGTATTATTTGCACTGTCTGAGCAGTTCAAGTACAGACGTTAGTTCGGCAGTTTAACATGCAAGGTCTGGGGTGTAAAGGAAAGGTGTGAGATACAGTTAACCCTTTTGGAGCTATTATCATTTATTGATAAAGGAACTGATGAGAATGTAGGAAGAGCTATACAGAGAGGCAAGGGCTCATGACTGAAACCTGAAGCATTAGTAGTATAATTAGTACCATGGTAGTAGTAGAATTGAGGAGAAGCCAATAAAGGAGAGGTAGGAGAAAGGACACATGAGGCAGTGTGTGGTGTCATTGAAGCCAGGTATAGCCCATGAGACTGTGAAGCTAATTACTTGAGGACATTAGACCAGGCAACATGGGATTTTGAGGTGTCTTGGGGGCAAGAACCACATGGGACTCAATGAAAAAAGTTACAAGATAGAGAATTGCTGCTGGTATCACTTATATTTTTTTTATTTCATTGCCACTTATTTAAACTGTAATTGACATTGCTTATTTTGATTTCAGGGACAGTATCAACCCTACATGGCAAAGCAGACAATATTAGACAGCAGTGTGTAATATTTCTCCATTATGTTAAAGTTTTCATCTTCAGGTAGGATGTCAGATGAGTATTTTGATTACTGCATGAGTTTCTGTGTGTATATTCGTGCAGACTGTGGTTATTTATTTTGTGTAATTATTTTTTAGGTACCTGAAAGTACAGGATGCTGAGAGTCATTTTCTTGTCCATCCCTACGAGACTTTGGAGGCTCAACTTCCCTCAGTATTGGTTGATGAGCTTCATGGATTACTCTTATATATTGGCCATCTGTCTGAACTTCCCAGTGTTAATATAGGAGCATTTGTAAATCAAAACCAGATTAAGGTTTGACTTGTTTCGTTTAATTTGTAAACTATCAGCTGTCTCCCACAAGAAATATTTATTCAAGAATGAGATAAATTAGTCAAGAGTGTAGCTCTGGAACCTGACTGTGCCCGAGCTGAAATTCTTCCCCATACCCCTTTATTAACTACATGTTCATCTCTTGCTTCAGTCTTCCCATGTGTATTGTTCATATGACTTGCTACAGTTATTGGTATAATTAAATAAATCAATATGCCCAAAGTTCTTAAAACATAGTATACACTGAATTAGTAGCTATTCTCTTTCTTTTTATGACAGTGTAAATATTTAAAAGTTTTAAATAAAATAGGCTTTATTTTCTAAAATTTATATCATCTTCCCCATTGATAAAAGTTTGGGTAAGCTGCGGTTTATGTATTTTAGTAAGATTCAAGAAGATCAGCTCATAAAAAATATACTTTCATTATATGTATTCTGACTTCTGAGACTTTTTTTGTAATGTGATTAAGATTGTTTCGGGCCGGGATTGGTGGCTCAGCCTTTGAGAGGCCGAGGCGATTGGATTGCCTGAGCCCACAGGTTCAAGACCAGTCTGGGCAACTTGGCAAGACTGCATCTCTACAATAAAATAAAAAATTAGGCATGTTTGGTAGCGCGTGCCTGTAGTTCCGGCTACTTGGAAGACTGAGGGTGACCAGAGCCCAGCAGGTTGATGCTAGGGTGGCTGTGAGTGTGCCACTGCACTCCAGCCTAGGTGATGGAGTGAGACTCCCAACTCAAAAAAAAAAAGGATTGTTTTGACTATGCCCTTTGCCCCCTACCTATAATAATCTTTCACATATAATTGTATAATAATTTGTGCACAAGGGTTCTGTAACTAGGTTTTGCCTTTCGTTGGATTTTTTTTTTTTTTTTCTTTGAGTTGTAGTCTCACTCTGTCGCCCAGACTGGAGTGCAGTGGCTGCTTCCGGCCACCGCAGCCTCGACCTGCTGCGCTCCGGCGATCCTTCCGCCTCAGCCTTCCAAGGAGCTGGAACTACAGGCGCGTGCTACCACGCCCGGCTAATTTTTTGATTTATTTGTAGAGATGAGGTCTCGCCAAGTTGCCCAGGCAGGTCTCGAACCCTCGGGCTCAGGCAATCCACTCACCTCAGCCTCCCAAAGGCACGGGATTACAGGCTGAGACACCAAGCCTGGCTTCGTTGCCTTTTTAACTAGGGAGACTCGAATGTTATGTGAAGCTTAGAAGACTGAATTTTTAAAGCAGGGTGACTTAGTCTTCAATAAATAAAAAATACTACACACTAAAATATTCTTTTCTGAAACAAAAACTTGTGAAATAAAATGCATTTTTCAAGGCTTTTTTTGTATATTTATTATATTTTATCTATCTTGTGTATGAAAAGTCTTGTTTTAGTTGGTATTTCCAGTTGAGCATCTTTATTTTTTTAGGAACTCTTTGTAATATAGATATTTGTTGGTCATTTTGCATTACACATATTTTCTTTAATTTATTTTTTCTTTTTCACGCATTAAACTGACTTCTTGGGTAGAGGATTTAAGTGTTTTCTATTTTCAGTTTTTTCTGTTGTATCTATGCTACTAAAATATTTTGATTTTTTATATTTATCTTTTAGTTCATCTCTTTTAAAAATATGCAGTGAGGTGGGAAATCTAATAATTATAAATGGATAAATTAATTCTTTTACTGGATGATCCATGCTTTTCTCATTAATTTGAGATACCACATTTGTCTGTTTCTCTCATCCCTATTTTTATTGTTCATGTATTATCTATTCTTGTGCAGTACTGTTTTATCAGTGTAGTATTTTATTTTATTTGTATATTTGATACGAAATGTCCCCTCTCCATTATTCTTTCTAGTTGTTTTAATGGAATGTGTTCTATCATTGTATTTATTTTTATAATGATGCCAAATATTGACTGGAGGAAGGTTATTGATAACCTAATACAGCACAGTAGTTAAAGTGCTGTTTTTTTGAGTCAGAATTGAGTTTGAATCCTAATACATGAATTAAGAGGTAATTTTCGTCACCTCTTAACTTCCGTTTCTTAGTAGGGATGATGATAGTGTCCACATGCTAGTCTAAAGTTCTTTTGGTGAAATATTTTACAGGAGTTCTTAAATACTCCTGTTACATTAAAGATGTTTTCTACCTAACTTAAAAAAAAAATGTTTTAAAAAATTCTTTTACTGCCTTGCAGCTTTAGTAGAATCAGAGATTGGTTGGAAGGGACCTTTACTATACAAGTCTAAGTGGGTCTATTCTAAACCAACAGATGAAAATATACCCTGCTTTCAAAGATCTTCAGTGAAAGAATCCTCTAATGAACAACACAGAGGTTTTCCCTGAGCTTTTGAATAGTGGTAGGTTAATTAGTTCTTTATTCTTGTGTTTATGGTAGTATTAATGAATTCTCAGTCACAGTTGATAATGTCATTCACAGCTTTTTCCACCATCATGGCATTTATTGCATCTTCACTTAGATACACATTGGCTGGTGTTAGAAATTCTTCATATGCTGGGTGAAAAATTGAGTAAGTTTATGGATTTCTGATTTCTGTTCTTTTTTATCTAAACTTTTATTGCTTTTTAAAATTATGCGGATAATAAATACTTTCTAATAGTAAAAAAAAAAAATCAAATAGTAACCAAAGTAATAAGTGAAAATTTTACTCCTTTTTTCCAGAGATAACTATTGGGAACAGCTTGGTTTGTTTATCTTTCCATACTTGCTTTTTATCTGTTAGTATACATAGAGACTCATAGGTAGGATTTTGTTTATGTTTCTAACCACAGATAGTATCATTATACTATTCAGTGTAAACTTTCATTTAGCAGTGTTTTAGGGATCTGTTAGTGCATACAATTCTACTTTATCTGTTTAAGGGCTGCATATTATGGTTTTACTATTCTTTATTTCGCCATGTCTGTTTTTGAACATTAAGTTCCATTTTTTGATATTACAGATAATTTTTCACTGAACATCCTTGTGTGTAGATGTGCATCTTCAATCCATGTACAAGTTGTTCTGTAAAATAGATTTTTAGAAGTGGAGTGACACATTGAAATTTTAATATGTATATGCTGCTCTTTTGTTGAATAGTGTTTCCTACTAATTTATATACATTAACTGTTAATGTGTCTTTACCTCATACTCTTGGCAGTACTGGATATTATCAATTATTTTTATTTTTTGCCAACTTGGTAGTGAATTTCCTTTTTTATTTTGCAATTTCTTGGTTATCTGTGAGGTTGAACATCTTTACATTTTATTGTCTATATTTGCTTTGCTATTTGCTTATTATCTTTTGAAAACTTTGCTGCATTTTTTTTAGTAGAAGTTTATATATATTATGGGTAAAAATTCTTTATTTTCTATTTTGTCTATTGATTTCTTGGTCTTGTTGTTTGACATCTTTAGGTTCCATTACCACGCTATTTTTTAAGTTGTAGAGACATCTATTACCCCAACATCTGCTTTTTAGTTAATAAATACTTATATGTGTACATATGTGTGTATAAACTTATGTGTGTGTGTATATATATATATATATACACATACACAGATGTACATAAATATATAATTTCCTCTCAGTTGGATTCTGTATTTCACATAATATATATGTATTTTTTGAGTCAAGATTCTCACTCTGTCATCCAGGCTGGAGTGCAGTGACATGGTTACAGCCACCACAGCCTCTACCTGCTGGGCTCAGGTGATCCTTCTGCCTCAGCCTTCCAAGGAGCTGGAACCATAGGCATGTACCACCATGCCCGGCTAATTTTTTGATTCATTGTAGAGGCAAGGTCTCACCAAGTTGTCCAGGCTGGTCCTGAACCAGTGAGCTCAAGCAATCCTTTTGCCTCTGCCTCCCAAAGTGCTGGGATTACAGGCGTGAGCCACCACACCCGGCTCCCATAATATTTTCTTAGAGTAATAGGTACACTTACTCTGATATAGGTATACATTTTGGTTATCTGTTACTTTGGTTTGCTCTATTTTGTACCACAAAATAATTAATGTGGTCAATTAATATTTGTTAAAATAATGTTTTAAAGCCTTTGTTAGAAATGTGAATGAAGATTTTTCTGGTATTCTGTATTTTTTCTTGTGATGTTGGCATTAATGCTTTTTAGAGATAGACTTACTAGGAAAAGAGAAGTTTATTAAATGGTATTTGGAAGGATTGGAAATTTTTTAAAGGTAATGTTTATCAACACTAACGTAAGAAAGTTTTTGTTAGCCGGGCTCGGTGGCTCAGCCTGTAATCCCACGCCTTTGGGAGGCTGAGGTGAGTGGATTGCCTGAGCCCATGGGTTCGAGACCCGCCTGGGCAGGCGAGACCTCATCTCTACAATAAAATCAAAAAATTAGCCGGGTGTGGTAGCACACGCCTGTAATTCCAGCTACTTAGAAGGCTGAGGCAGAAGGATCGCTGGAGCCCAGCAGGTTGAGGCTGCTGTGGCCGGGGGTGGCCACTGCATTCCAGTCTGGGCGACAGAGTGAGACTCCAACTCAAAAAAAAAAAAAAGAAAGAAAGTTTTTGTCTTCAAATTCAAATGTTATTTGCAAAAATTTTAAAAACTATATGTTTCTGTTTTATTATAATTTAAAAATGTGCAGTCACTTTTTCCTTTCTGAATTAGTAAAATCTACTGTAGTTTTAGATATAATTTATTTTATTACATTTTCAGAACAAGTAGTATATGGTCATGAGCTTATGAATCTGGCAGGTGACAGTTTAACCAATGTCAGCCTATTTGAAGGACATTGTGAAAATCTCCTTTGTGACTTAATAAGATTGTCACTCAACAGGTATGACAAGGTAATGCTTTAAGAATTTATTTGTATTTTTGGTATTTAAAGGCAATATTTAGTCGTTAATGAATGTGATTTAATCTGCTAGAATTTGATCTAAAATGGTTTGGATGTTAATGCTCCCAATTTTATGTTTAGTCGCAACTATCTGGGAGAGAAAAGGATTTTAATTTAAATATTTAAAGCAGACTGCAATTAGTATTTTGAAGCCCCTCCGCCCCCTTTTTAAAGAAAAATAGTCTTTTCCATCTTGTTAAAATAAGTAAATAAAAACAAAATTATTTATGGAAATGACTGGAATTTAACTTCTATCCATGTAGGATATCAGCCCTTTAATAACTTATTGTATTGTTGTTACAGAATAATAATATAAATACTTAATTTAAAGAGGATTTTATTTGCTTTCATAAAATGTCTAGAATTATGTGTGAAATAATTGTGTTTTTACTAGATTGTATTTATCATAGAATGTTTACTGGAGACTGATTTAAAGGTGCTACAGAACATGTTCATTGTTAAGCAGTTGAAATCTGTAGTTATCACTTATTACAAACTGTAAGCATAAACTCTGCTTTTGGGAAATCAAGATTTAGGTAAATGAAGTTTTATCATTTATGAGAATTTAAATAGTTTTATGCATTGATTATCAGTATCTTTTATTTTTTATTTATTTATTTATTTATTTATTTTTTGAGTTGGAGTCTCACTCTGTCGCCCAGACTGGAGTGCAGTGGCCGCTTCCGGCCACCGCAGCCTCGCCTGCTGGGCTCCCGGCGATCCTTCCGCCTCCGCCTTCCGAGTAGCCGGAATTACAGGCGCGCGCTACCATGCCCGGCTGATTTTTTTTGATTTATTGTAGAGATGAGGTCTCGCTGCCCAGGCGGGTCTCGAACCCACGGGCTCAGGCAATCCACTCACCTCAGCCTCCCAAAGGCGCGGGATTACAGGCTGAGCCACCGAGCCCGGCTATCAGTATCTTTTAAATTTAGTGTGTGTTTATAGTTAAAGTAGATTAACCTGAGATAGTGATATCATTTAAAAACTTATTTTTTATCATTGACAAAAATTACATATATTTATTGTATAAAGCATTTTTATATACGTATACATTGTAGAATGGCTAAATGAAGCTGATTCACATATGTGTTATTTCACATTCTTATTTTCTGTGTTGAGAACATTTAAAATCTAGTTTCTTTTTTTTTTTTAAGTTGGAGTCTCACTCTGTCGCCCAGACTGGAGTGCAGTGGCCGCTCCTGGCCACCGCAGCCTCGCCTGCTGGGCTCTGGCAATTCTTCCGCCTCAGCCTTCCAAGTAGCTGGAATTACAGGCATGCGCTACCACGCCCAGCTGATTTTTTGATTTATTGTAGAGATGAGGTCTCGCTGCCCAGGCGGGTCTTGAACCCACGGGCTCAGGCAGTCCACTCACCTCAGCCTCCCAAAGGCGCGGGATTACAGGCTGAGCCACCAAGCCCGGCTTAAAATCTAGTTTCCTAGTGATTTTCAAGAATACAATAACAGTGCATTGTTGTTAACTATAATTACTTTGAACTTACTCCTTTTGACTAACTGAAATTCTGTGTCCTTTGACCAATATCCAATATCCCCATAGCCCTTTGAATGATCATTCTACTCTCTGAATCTGTTAGTTCAACTTTTTTAGATTCCATGTGAGTGAAGTTATGTGTTATTTAGCTTCCTGTGTTTGGTATTTTTCCTTTAGCATAATGTCCTCCAGGTTCATCCATGTCTTTGGAAATGATAAAATTTCCTTCTTAAGGTTGAATAGAATGGTCATGCACTGTGTAACAATGTTTCAGTCAATGACAGACTGCATTTAAAAGGTGCTATATCATATAGCCTATGTAGTAGGCTAAAAAGGTTTTATAGAACTATCTCTGTTGTTTGCCTAATGATGCATTTCTCAGAACATATCCCAGTGTTAAGTGACTGTATTCCATTGGGTATGTAAACCACATTTTCTTATCCATTATTCCATTAATAGACACTTTGGTTGATTCCGTATCTTGCCTGTTGTGAATAATACTGCAGTACACATGGGAGTGCAGATGTTGCTTCAACATGCTGATTTCATTTTCTTTGCATATATGCCTGGTAGTGGGATTGCTGCATCATATGGTAGTTTTGTTTTTAATTTTTTGAGGAACTTTCATATTATATTACATAATGCTGTACTAATTGCACATTCTCATCAACAGCATGCAAGGATTTTTTGTTTTTGTTTTTTCTCCACATTCTAACACTTGTTACCTTTTGTCTTTTTGATAACGGCCATTCTAACAGGTGTGAGGTAGTATCTCATCAAGTTTTTATTTACATTTTTTGAAGATTAGTGATACTGAACATTTTTTATTAACTTGCTTGCCATTTATGTATCTTCCTTTAAGCAATGCCTTTTCTTATTTTTTGCCCATTTAAAAAATCTGGTTGTTTTCTTGCTACTGAGTTGTTTGAGTTCCTTATATATATTAACTCCTTATCAGATATATGGTTTGCTGATATTTTCTCCCATTCTGTAAGTTTTGTCTTCTTTTTGTTGATTGTTTCCTTTGCTGTGTACATTGCTTCCTTTATAGTTTGATGTATTCCTATTTGTCTATTATCATTTTTGTTGCTTGGGCTTTTGGGGTCATATCCGAAGAAATAATTGCCCAGGCCAATGTCTTGGCTCATTTTCCCTATGTTTTATTCTTCTAGTTTTACAATTTCAGATCTTAGATTTACGTCTTTAATCTATTTTGAGTTGATTTTTGTATTTTAATGGGACATTTTAAATACCTAATTTTATCTAATTGAGAATAAATTTTGAGGTATTTAAATCACTTTTTACAGCATTTACAGTTCTGTTGCTACCTTACAAATTACTCGTT
Source organism: Cephalopachus bancanus (assembly GCA_027257055.1). Taxonomy (NCBI): domain Eukaryota; kingdom Metazoa; phylum Chordata; class Mammalia; order Primates; family Tarsiidae; genus Cephalopachus; species Cephalopachus bancanus. The sequence continues at coordinate 7,852,767 of JAPVLO010000005.1, read as the reverse complement.
TTGATTTTTTTCCTGTAGGTTAGGCCTTCTGAATCGTTAATGAGTGACCATTGTCCATGTCCATGCATTAAAGAATTATGGGTTCTACTCATTCATCTTCTAGACCACAGAAGTAAATCGTCTCTCTCTGACGTAAGTTGGAAAAATTGATGTGTTAGTTATTGTTACGAACTCTTACATCGATTTTATCCAGTAAGGTTTTGGCCAAGCAAAATCTTCGTAACTTCCTTCTTTATAATAAGGCATTAACTAAGCACTGAATACTTACTTATTTATTCATTTATGTATTTATTTTTGAGTTGGAGTCTCACTCTGTCACCCAGACTGGAGTGAAGTGGCCGCTTCCTTGACATGCTTGGGCTCTGATGATCCTTCCACCTCAGCCTTCCAAGTAGCTGGAACTACAGACGCGTGCTACCACGCCCGGCTAATTATTGATTCATTGTAGAGATGAGGTTTCGCCAAGTTGCCCAGGCGGGTCTCGAACCCACGGGCTCAGGCAGTCCACTCACCTCGGCCTTCCAAAGCACTGGGATTACAGACTGAGCCACTGAGCCTGGCCAGCACTGAATATTTACTTCATTTTTAACCCTATTTATTTTTAACCCCAAACTGATAATATAAAAAAATCTAGGGGAGGTGTAAGATTTGACTCTCTTATTTTGTCAAGTTTCTTATATTTTGTTCTGTCCAGAATTTTTTAGGCTAAAATATTTAGTACTCTCTAGTAATTTAGAAAACATTTTAGATAGGAAATGTGACAAATTTAGGTGATTTGCCACATTTTATTTCTCAATTTTAATTCTCAATTTTACAGCTTCTTATTTCAAGGAGGGAGGAAGAGAAACACAAAGAGGAAGATGGGAAATTGTCTTTCACCTCATTGAGACATGTCTTGAAAACAGGGCATTTTATTTCAACTGTTGCAGATTATTGAAAAAGAAATATACATAGGTAGAAGTATTTTACATTTATGATATAAAAAATATTTTATGATTTATAATATGCAAAAAGTACTTTTGATTTTTCATGGATGTTTAAATTTTCCTATTTTCTATAGTTTGGGATTTGAGTGTTGCTCTCTAAACCTTTGCACTCAGATGTCCCCTCTGGGAACATTGTAAATCTAGTAAACCACTCTGATGTCCCCTCTCAGTGTATATTGAGACTGTTTGTGCTTATATAAGACAAACTTATGCAAGTGCAAATTTTTCAAAAATGTATGTTTCCTTGAAGTTTTTCATTCAAATTGCATGAAAAAGTAAGTCGAGATGGAATATATTTATTTAATATATATATATTATATATATATAAATATTAGCTGTCATTGTGTAGAAAGAGCATGAAGTGCTTTCTTTCACAGTGATGCTGACACTTTTTTGTAACAGAAGATAGCAATTAAGAGCGTTTGTATAAGAAAGGCAGCTGTGAGTATCATATGGCAAACATGAAAAAATAGATAAGCAAATTATTGTAGCCTCAAAAGAAAAATACTTTCAAAGTTGAAGGCAGATCATATTGAAGTATCAAGTATCACAGATCAAATATCTCTATCTGCCCTAAATTGGAAAAGCAATAATTTTTTTTTATAAATTTCATTTCATGATTTTGTAATTTACAATTAAAATTTTTTACCCATTTATTTAGTTTGCAGAGCAATGGCAAAGTGAAAAGACAAAAGTGAGAGTTATAAGCAGCAGTGAAGATGTAGATTTAGATTTTTATACAGATAAGTTAGAAAAAGTAAATATTGATGTGGAACAAAATGATGGTAGTGATAGTGTTAACATCCCACCAAGAAGAAAACGGGTGAATGTAATAGAAAGTGATAGCGATGAAAGTGTTATTAGTCGAAGAAGTAGAAGACAACATATCATGAAGCGAAGAATGGGAAGATGTTACAGAAAAAGACCGTCTTCCAGTGAGAGTAAATTTTGTTGTATATCCTCAAACAACAGGACCACAAATAGCAAATAATATAAGAGAACCGACTATTTTACTCTGTATTTTACAAATGAATTAGTGGATAGTGTAATAAAAGAAACAAATCTTCGTACAGATGAAGAAAATAAGGCAAAAGCGGCTATCACACAAGTCGATTTGGCATTAGTGGTATGATGTTGACTAACAGTTATCCTAAATATGGGAATAATTCTAGTACCACATTTGCAAGTGTACTACTGGCCAACTGCTTTCAATAGTAAAGATTCTTTTCAGAAACATTCAGTAGAGGAGGGTTTATGCAAATCTTTTGTATGTTTCATTTGGAGACACCTGCGTCGAGTGATGGTACGATCAGAACTTGTATTCAGAATGCCAATAATTATCTAGAATACATTGATTCAGAATTTTTGCAATATTTCATACCAGATAAGGTGATTTGTGATGACAGATACATCGTTCAATTTAATGTGGAAGGAAGAAAACGAGATGGTCTGCTTGAATAGAAAAATACCATGTGGAAGATGTCAAACAAATTACTATCGCACAACATGTATCAATGAACCTACAATGCATGTCTGTGACTGTTTCACATGTTACCACACATTAGAAAAATGGAACATAGCTGGGAATGGTGATTCACGCCTGTAGCCCAGCACTTTAGAAGACTGAGGCAAGAGGGTTGCCTTAACCTGGGGGTTTAAGACCAGCCTGGACAACTTGGCGAGACCGCATGTCTACAATAAATCAAAAAATTAGCCAGACTTGGTGATGTGCCTGTGTTTCCAGCTACTTGGAATGCTGAGGTGGAAAGATCGCCTGAAACCAGCAGGTCGATGCTGCAGTGGCCGTGAGTGTGTCACTGTACTCTAGCCTGGATGGCAGTGAGACTCTGACTCAAAAAAGAAAAAAATTTATATAAGATATAAGACTTAGATTTCTTTTGGTCATAAGTAAGTTCCTCAATGTCCAAAATTACATTATAAGCCAAATATCATAATAAAATAATTGATTCCAATGCTGTACTATTTAATATGAAGTGATTGGTTTTTCACTATTTTGTAAAGTATGATCGAGTTGCTGAAAGGTGATCTGCAAGATGCCTCCAAGTGCAAAGGGTTAATTTTAATGACTCTATTTTTGTGTATTTACAAGTATTGTATTAGTTTGAGTTATTATTTTAGTAGCATATAAGTATAAATGTAATGTATTTTTGCTTATTATTAAGATTTTTTTTTTTTTGAGTCAGAGTCTCACTATCAATCAGACTAGAGTGCAGTGGCACGCTCACGGCTACTATATCCTTCACCTGCTGGGCTCAGGTGATCCTTCCACCTCAGCCCTCCAAGTAGCTGGGACCACTATATCTAATTAATTCTTTTGATTTATTGTAGAGATGAAATCTTGCCATGTTGTTTAGGTTGGTCTCGAATCCCTGGGCTCAGGCAATCTTGCCCTGCTTCCCAGAGTGCTGGGATTACAATTGTGAGCAACTGCACCCAGCTTTTCCCAGTGTTTTGGTTTGCTAGAAGCAGATGTCAGTTTTCTGTATTGAGATTTAAATGTTTAAAAGTCTCTGATTTTTTTTTCCTTTTTTGGGGCCAGTTTTAAGAAGTTCATTGACATGGTAAACACACATTTTTTTCATTTTCTCAAGCCCTGTCTTTATTATTTGATTATAAGCATTTTGTACTTCTTTTTTTTTTTAATTTTTTTGAGTCAGAGTCTTACTCCATCACCCAGGCTTGAGTGCAGTGGCACACTCATGGCCACCCCAGCGTCAGCCTGGACTCCTGTGATCCTTCTGCCTCAGCCTTCCAAGTAGCCAGACCTACAGTTGTAGGCTACCAAACCTGGCTAACTTTTTTGAATTATTGTAGAGACGAGGTCTCACCATGTTGCCTAGGCTGGTCTTGAACCCACAGGCTCAGGCAATCCTCTTGTCTCGGCCTCCTAAAGTGCTGTGATGACAAGCTTGAGAATTTTGTACTTCTTTAGACTTGTTCTTGTTTGATAAAATTCAGTTGTGAAGTGTAAATCACATGTAACTAATGTAGACATATTCACTCTGTTGTCAGTTGTCTTCTTTTAGCTTTTAAGCAGAAAAATGAATGTAGTATAAGATTAAATTATACAAGTTTGCATAGTAACATGCACTGTGTAACCTAAGTAATATGCATGTGCTTCCTTTTATTTCATCTTAAAATAATGAAACTCAAGTCATTTTTTTAATACAACTGAAATAAGTTATGTTATTCACAGACTTTGAAGGCTATTTTGACAAGTCAGGTTATGCATTTTCATTTCTGACCAGCTTGAACTTTCTTGCAAAAAATAATCTAATCAGGCTAGATACTATTTAATAGGCATTTTAAATGTGTTAGTAAGCTGATAGAAAATAAAAAGTACTGAGACCAAATACTAAGTGTAATCTTAAATTCAGGTGAGGGGAACATTGAAGCTGCCACTTAACCTAAGAGGCAATTGCTGTAGTGTATTAACTTGAGCTTTGACTTTCAGTCATTATAGGGTACAAGAATATAAGACAAAGTTCAAAGTTGACCCAAGTTGATAGCCAACTAAAATACCAGTTATCCATAAAACTGGGTACCCAAAAAGATCAACTAGAAACTCAAGTACATTTTTAAGGAAAGTTGCCTGTGTTTAAATGTGGTGCTTTTCAAAAGTTTAAAATTGCTTCTGTGTGTTTATTATTGCACTGTACCCCTACGCAAGTTTATAACCTGAGTCCTTTTTACCTATATTTTATTAGACATTTCAAGCCATTGACCTCTAGGGAGCCAAGAACAGTGGATGGATGCCTAAAATCATATCTTCCGAAATAACTTTCCCAAAAAATATAGGACAGCAAACAAAACTGCATGAACAACATGGGGGTTAGAGATGCTGACCCCCTGTGAAGTAAAAGAAAAATATGTATAACTGTTGACTCCCCCATAACTACTAATAGCCTACTGTTGATTGGAATCCTTGCCGATAGCGTAGTCAGTTAACTCATTTTGAAAGTTGTATATATTATGTACTGTATTCTTACAAAAAGTAAGCTAGAGACATAGTTCTTTAGAAAATCATAAGAAAAACGTATAGTTACTGTTGGTTAAGTAGAAGTGGATCATCATAAAGGTCTTCATATTATCTTCGTGTTGACTAGGCTGAGGAAGATGGAGTGGTTGGTCTTGCTGTCTCGGGGTGACAGAGGTAGGAGGAAATTTATGTATAAGTGGACTTGTGCAGTTAGTTCAAACCTGTGTTGTTCCAGGGTCAGTTGTTCCCCAAAAATATTGATATCATAACTGCAAAACAGGAATGCTCAGAGCTGTAAATTTTAAATAAAAACCACTAAAAATTCTATCACAAACCTTTCTTTTTTTTTCTTGTATTGGAGTCTCACTCTATTGCCTAGTCTGTAGTGCAGTGGCATACTCCTGGCCATCGCACCCTTGACCTGCTGGGCTCAGGTCATTCTTCTGCTTCAGCCTTCCAAGTGGCTGTAACTACAGGCGCATGCCACCACGTCCAGCTAATTTTTTGATTTGTTGTAGAGACGAGGTCTCGCCAAGTTGCTCAGGCTGGTCTTGAATCCCTGGACTCAGGCAGTCCTCTCACCTCGGCCTCCCAAAGTGCTGGGATTACAGGCTTGAGCCACTGCGCCTGACTCACAATCCTTTCTAACAAACATGGGCAGTCTGAGGAAAACTGTTTATAGAGTAGAGAATAGAATTTAGCAGTTGTCATAACATTGGTCTAAACCATTGCCAGAATGTGAAAATATTTTTAAAAGTTTTCCTGTATATCAGAGAACTAATGATGTGGATCGATCATAAAAGTGCATGCATGACGTGAAGAATTGTGATACTCTTTGGTAATTGGCTGCTGAAGGGGACAAGAAAACCAGAAAATTTTGGATCTTATAAAACAAAACACCAGCACCACTAACAACAAAAATTCAAAGGACTCACATTCACTTTCCCACCACCTCCATTGACCCCTCTCCCCCAAAAAAGGAAATTCAGTGAAGAAATGGGACTTGGGTACATTGTCAAAAGAGGGTACCTGAACTGGAAACCTTTTAAACTAGTTCAAATCTACAAAATGTAAAGAATAAAACTAAATAAGTCCTTATAAAGTTACTAAAAACTGAAAACAGAATTGATGCATCTAAGCTGATGCTGTCTCCCCCAGGCACTACAAAGCAGAAGAAAATTGTGAGACAACACTGCAGGTTTAAATATGCTCAGACCACATCGGGGGTGTGGAAAAACCACCTTGGATAAGGTATTCAAATGTTAAAAACAAAAGGGCAGAAAACCAGGAATGAATGAAAAGCAAATTGAATGCCAGAGAGCAGTGGGAGGAAGAAAATTATATTAGAACTGACTACAGGCTGCCCAAGGGAGAATAGACCTAAATGAAGATTTAATAAGGGGCATGGAAGAAAGGCTAAAAAACAGCTAAAGGAATAAAAATGGAATAAAGAAATATGAAGAATTAGAGGGAAAATGGTTCAAATGGACAAAATAATCACACATATAAGTGGAATCCACAAAGAAGAAAACAAAGCAAAGGGACATAGCTTGTATTCAAAACTAATCCAAGGAAAAGTTCTAGAAGTAAAGACCTAATTCTGTGTAGTAAGTGGGCTACTGGATTATTTGAAAGATTAACCTCAAGCAGTCTCTCACACCATGTTTTACTAAAATCCTTGACTTCATATATAAAGAAAAAAATCTCCAAATTTTCTAGGAAAAATGATGTAATTTCCAGTCTGATTCTAGCTCTGAAGTCAGGAAAAGACCAACTTTCCAACTTAATGATAGTCAAGCAGAATGTCTTACTCAAAGGAGGGCCTTTTTGTTCTTTTCAGGCTTCCTGTTGATTGGGTAGGGCCTATGTGATCACATTACTGAGGGCAGTCTGCTTTACTCAGTGTACAGATTGAGATATTAATCTCATCCAAAATCTCCTTTAGTAGACACATCCAGAATAGTATGTCAAGTTGACACATAAAATTAACCATTGCTTATGTAGTTGTACAATAGAATGAGGAAAGTATCTATACTGATAGGGAATGATTTCTAGGATATATTGTTAAATGAAATAAGCAAAGTACAAAAGAATATTTACAGGATGCTACCTTTTGCATAAGAAAGGAAAAAGAAGGGAATATGTATGTTCAGTTGTACACAAATACTGCAAAGATCAACAAGAAACTATTGAGATTGGTAAGTAGAAATGAAGATTTATGGGTGAATGTGGCGTGGAAAGGTTTGATGTAGTTCCGACTTTAGAGTCATATTAATGTTTCATATGCTCCAAAAATAAATCAATGCATATGGAAGGTACACTCAGTGGAATATAAAGAGAAACAACTGAACCTAACTGCATTTCAAATAAATAATGCTCTCTACAGGGATTGGCAGTACTAATGTAGGTAACCTTAGAAAGTACAATTTTCACTGTATACTTTAAGGCTAAAGACAAAAGAACTATAAAGAACTGTAAATATTGGACTCTCAGAAGATTTTTTTTTTGGTAACATGAGCATTAGCAGTTTTAAGTCGACTTCATTTGTTTTCTAGAATTGAACAAATTAATAAATGTATTATGGGTTATTAGAGCCAGGCTTGTTACTGTTTGAAAATTAAGCTACAAACATGGAAAGAGTAAAAACGGGTGAACTGTAATATGTCAGATTAGAATTTGGGGTAGAATGAAAAGTATGAAATATCTTTTATTTGTGAGTTAGAGTCTCCAGTGATCCTTCTGCCTCAGTCTTCCAAGTAGCCAGAACTACAGGTGCACACTACCATGCCTGGCTACTTTTTTTGTTTGATTTTTTTATAGAAATGTCTCACCCAGTTGCCCAGGCTGGTCTCGAACCTGTGGGCTCAGGCAGTCTACTTGCCTCGTCTTCCCAAAGTACTGGGATTATAGGCTGAGCCACTGATCCCAGCCGTAATATCTTTTTAAGTATTTAGAACTACCGGGCACGGTGGTCCGTGCTTGTAATATCAGCAATTTGGGAGGCAGAGGCGAGAGGATGCCTGAGCCCAGGGGTTCAAGACCAACCTGGACATCTTGACGAGACCTTGTCTCTGCCATTACAAAAAAACAAATTAACTAGGCATGGTGGCATGCCCCTGTGGTTCCATCTTCTTGAAGGTTGAGGTGGAAGGATCGCCTGAGCCCAGCAGGTTGAGGCTGTGGTGTCTGTGAGTGTTCCACTGTACTCCAGCCTGGGTGATAGAGTGAGACTCTGACAGACACACGTGTGTGTGTGTGTGTGTGTGTGTGTGTGTGTACATGCATACATTTCCTACCTTTTTTGCTGAGTGGGCTTAGAAACTGATTACCTGAGTAATAGTGTGCAATTTGAGGCTATATTTTGGTTTCAAAAAAACTTTTCTGCAGTGAAAGGAAAAAATGCTCCTGGACAAATGACTGATTTCAGGGTGAGGCATGGAAAGTAAACATCAGCCTAGAACGTCTTGTACCACAGACTAAGGAAGTGCTCAGAAATGATGAGGACATGCCAAAAGGATACAACGAGCCAGCATGATGGTCTTCCATAGACTAAATCTGGAAAATTTGAGATACAAAATAACTGCAAGAAAAGGATTGTAATCTGTTCATTAGGAATCTATGAGTCGATACTGATATAAATAAATGAGAAAGGAAGCTCTTCCTAATAAATGTACAAATTATGTTGAAATTAGAAAGCCATCATTTGACAACTTCCATGGTAATTTTTTAAGGCAATTAAAAAAAATTTATTATAGGGATGAGGTCTCACCATGTTGCCCAGGCTGGTCTCAACCCCACGGGCTCAGGTAATCCTCTTGCTTTGGCCTCTCAAGGTGCTGGGATTATAGGCTTGAACCCCACCACACCGGCCAAAACTATTTTCAAAAAAGCAAAATTGAAGGAACTCCCGAAGAATATTTAGGTAGAAGAACAGTGATGCTAGGGTGAGATTTTCTGAGCTGTAGGAAGGAATAAAAAGCAAAGTAAATGGTAAATGTTTTGTATAAATTAATAATATAGTGGGATTAAAGAAAAGTGTTAACATTTATAACAGTAATGGCATATAAAGTGAGTAGGGCTTAAACGAGAGTTTTCTAAGATCTGTATTTTATCTAAGAAAGGTCTATATTGACTTATTAAGACATTTGGATGCATTTTTTTTTTAAATAAAGAAAGATAGGTTTATTAAAGGGGATAATTTGTGAAGAGCACAAAGGGCAGGAGAGCTGCAAGGATGTCTGTCTATGTATGTTGTTATTTCTAAGGTCATCTCTAAGAGAAGTAGCCTCTTTAACTTCCAAGTTAGTAGAGGGGGACAAAGACAACTAAAAGAAGGAAGTGTTGGTGGATACAATAAAAATGTGGGATAAAATGGTAGATTCAAAACTAAATATATTAGTCATTACCTTACTTGAAAATTGTACTATTAAAAGTTCTGTTGGAAAGATATATTTTCAGGATGGACTGTAAGCTATTTACAAGAGACATGGCTAAAACAAAATATATTGAGGTTCAAAATTGATAGAAAAAAGATACATGAAACAAGAAAAAAATATACAAGAAAGGTGATGTATTAAACTAACATTGGGAAAAATTAGACTTTTAAACCCAAAAAAGCATTAATTAATTTTATATTTATATTAATAAAAGGTTGAACTTTCCAGGACGATAAGACAAATTTGTATGTGACTAATAACGTGTTAAATATAAATATAGAAAATAAAAATTGACAGAACTTTAAAGAGAAATACATATGCTTAGGAATACTAAGATATATTTCTAAACTCATAGGTGAAAGAATTGATAATGAAAAATTTAAACTATCTTGAAGTAAGTGATAGCTAATATATTACAATTTAAAGCTTTGAGATTAAAGCCAAAATTATAACTAATTATTAGAAGGAAATTTATAACTTTAAATGCAAATATTAGCAAAAAAAGGTTGAAAATTAATGAGCTGAGAATTTATCCCAAGATGTTAGAAATCATTCTTTCATAGTAAATACAAAGAAAGTAAAATAAATGAAATTATAAAAATAACAAAAAGTTATGAAATTGAAAACAAAGAGGATCAAAAGAGCTGAAAGTTGGGTCTTCAAAATGATAACTAAAATTGGTCACTCTAAAGATAACAAAAATAGTCAATACTAGAAATTTAAAAAAGGAATATGACTTCAGATTTTGTATGCATTAGAAAATTAAGAGATATTGCCAACAACTTTATGCCTAATAACTTGAACATTTATATGAAATACATAGAAAAAAGACCTGGGGTGGAAAAAAACTGACTAAAACTCACTAAATATACAACAACAATAGATTGCATAAATTTTTTAAATGTTTTATTGTGTAGTCATATACTAGAATAGTCCAATAAACTATGGGTATACTCATTAATATAGATGAGCTCAGAAACATAATGTTAACCAAAAAAGAGTCAAGTTACAAAAGAAAAAAGCAGACCACTTCAGAATACAAACATGCATTAAGAAAAAAAAAAACACCACAAAAATAGATGAAGCCACATAATATGTGATATAAGCTTATATGTATGGGAAAATGTATAAGAGTAAAGGATTGATATATCAGGAGGTCAGCAAAATTGTCAACCCTGGATGGAAGAAGAAGAAGTGAATTTGGGGACATACAGAGTCTTTCTAAATTATTGGTCATGTTATAATTCTTAACCTGGGTTTTATTATTCTTTAAGTTTTGTACATATGTTTTGTATTCTCCTTTGTATGTATGCTTTATTATAAAAATGGAGGAAAAAACCTAAGACAAAGGTTATTGAAACTGTCTTAATTTAACAGAATCAAATTACTTCTGTTTCTATAGTCATTTTGGAACTGGTTGAATAAACTACTTAAAACATTCTTTGAAAAATCAAGTGACCAGAGAAGACCTTCTGTGCCTGTAATCCAGTCCAGGGATTCAATAGGTTTTAGTTGGTGGATTATTACTCATGTAGCATCATTTTACCAGTTTGATCGTCATGGAGAACCAGATAAAACGGTAAGATTTTATTTTTTTAATCTTTCTTTTAAAGACAGGGTCTCACTGTCACCCAGGCTGGTATAACCTCCTAGGCCCGATCAGTCCTCTTGCCCAGCCTCTCGAATAGCTGGGACTGCAGGCATGCACCATCATGTCTGGCTGTTTTTTTGTTGTAGAGATGAGGTCTTTCTATGGTGCTCAGGCTAGTCTCAACCTCTTGGCCTCAAGCGATTCTCCTCCCCTTTAACCTCCCTGAGTGCTGGGATTAAAGGTATGAAACACTGCACTCAGTCTTAAACGTTCTTTTTTTCCTCTTTGAGTCAGTCTCACTGTGCTCAGGCTGGAGTGCAGTAGCATGATCACGGCTCACTGCAGCCTTGACTTCCTGGACTCAGGCGATCTTTCCTTCTCAGCCTCCCAAGTAGCTGGGACCGCAAACTCACACAATCACACTTGGCTAATTTTTTGATTTATTTTATAGAGATGGGATCTTGCTATGTTCCCTAGTCTGGTGTTCAACTCCTGGGCTCAAGCAATTCTCCTGCCTCGCCTTCCCAAAGTGTTGGAATTACAGGCTCCCGGCCAGACTTTCTTATGTTATCAATTGCAATGTATTTAGACAAATTACAAAGTAAGCAGAAACAACAAAAATAGATTACAGTCCTGAGAGATAAATTCTTTTTATGTATTACATTTCTGTTAGCGTGTTGAAAAATACATAATTTATGTTTTTTGTTTGATTTTTAAAAAGCTACTTGCAGAAGACTTGTGATCTAGTCTTGGCTGTGCTACTAATTGTGTAACCCTGAGAAAATAAACCTTTCTAGGTCTCTCAAACAAAAATCATGGGATTAGATTGTTTCAAAGCTTCCTTCTAGTTTTAAAATCTGTAGGATTGGCAAAGAAACGAATACTTATTTTTGTGGATAATTAATAAAAGTACTTCTTTAGAGCAACTTTTTGCAAAGATAATTTAATCTATTAAAAAATCATGAAATTTGCTTCAGATGGGAAGATGGAGATTTTAACTAGTATATTAATTTCTAGTCAAACATTTTTCACAGATTACTTAAAAAGCTCTATGAATAAAATGAACTGGTAAATGTATTATTTAAGCTCTATTTGTATATGATTTCTTCCATATTAAGAAATGAATAGTATAGTATTATGTTAGCCCATCAGTTCCATAAAATAAATACCCAGACTCATGAAGCCAGTGTTTCTATATTTTCAAAATTGGTTGTTGTAATGGGAGTGGTTCCCAAATATGGCTGATCATGAGATTTGCCTGGGATTTTAAAAATCCAGATTTCCAGTTCTCAATTGGAGATCCTGGTTTAAAAATCTAACGTGAAATTTCTGAATTCTTATTTTATTTATTTATTTTTTAGTCATGGCCTTATTCTTGCCCAAGCTGGAGTACAGTGACATAATCATAGCTCAGAACAGCTTTTACCTCCTATGCTCAAGCAATCTTTCTGCCTCAGCCTTTTGAGTAGCTGGGACTACAGGTGTGCGCCATCATGCCCAGTTAAGGTTTTTATTTTTATTTTTGTAGAGACAAAGTCTCTCTATATTGCCTAGGCTGGTCTTGAACTCCTCGGCTCAAGTGATCCTCCTACCTTGACCTCCCAAAGTGCTGGGATTACAGGCTTGAGCCACCACACCCTGCCCTGAATCCTTAACTTTATTTTTTGAGTCAGGGTCTCACTGTGATGCCTAGGCTGGAGTGCATTGACACACTTAGAGCTCACTGTAGCCTCGACCTTCTGGCTCAGGAGATCCTTCTGCCTCAGCCCTCCCAAGTGGCTGAGACTATAGGCCCATGACACCTTGCCCAAATAATTTTTTAATTTTTATAGAGACAAGGACTCGCTTTGTCATCCAGACTGGTCTCAAACTCCTGGGCTTCATCAGTCCTCTCACCTTGGCCTCTCAAAGTGCTGGTATTATAGGCGTGAGCCATTGTGTTCATCCTGAATCCTCATTTTAAAGAGTTTCCTGGATTCTCCTCTACGAGGTAGGGGTACCATTGCTTTATAAAACATGTTCTTTGATGGATTTTCCTCTGGAGCATTGGACAGACCAAGCTTTGAGAAATTATCCTTAGAATCTGAGTTATTTAGTATTAACATAGCACTATAGAAATAGAAAGGGCCTCAAGAAGTCCTCTAGATTATCCCCCAATAATAAAAGGCCCTCCGGCAGATCCCAAGATAAAGTGAAATTAACCAGAAATTGCTCTGAGAAGTTCAAACACAGCTCAATATCAGTGTATTTAAGTATTCTATCAATATATTGAGAGAAATTCATAGAATGCACTTATCACATAGAATTCTATATGCTTTGTTTCTGTTCATGATTTTTTACCATGCTAATAAAGAGTAAATACTCAGTAAAGTATAGTAGTTGTCATTATTACTATAGTAGACCTTTTATTAAGTATTTTTGTAGAGTTAATATAATATTTCACATCTTTTAATTATTACAATATTAGAGAGACATTAAATGAACTAAAAAATATTAACTGCAATTCTACGGTCTTAACAAGCATTTTCACTTTCTTTCCAATCTTAATTCCTCCCAGTGCATATTTCTCATTTTAATCAGTGTATATTAATATAGTAGTTAAGTACTTTTGAGTTCCTATTGTGTGTAATCATAATATTAGGTGACTATGAGAGGATGCACAGGGAACAGATTTTCCTGCTTTCCCTTTCCAGGAACATGCTTTTAGGTTATAATACTTGTTAGAACTGTATTAACACTTATTTAAGTAAGTGAAATAATTTAGTATTGGTTGATACTGACCCCCAGGTACGCTCAGTATGGTAGATAATCTAGCCACATTAATATATATCATTACTGTTACTTATTATAATGTTCAGTAGCACTGGTTTAACCACCCATGATTGCATTGCAGAAGTCACTCTTCTGTTTCATACAGAGAACTCCAGAGGATATTATTGCTTTTATTAACTCTGAATCAAGATAGTACATGAATTGTCTGTGCTTAACCTTGTATCTTATAGTATTTGTCAGCAGTTTCTGTGTGATTATTTTTGGCAAGATATTTTTTGCAATTTTAATAATTTAAATTATGTAGAAGGCTTTAAAAGAGCCGTGATATTTGAAAAAGAGCCTTCTGTATGAAAAAAATGATACAGGTATGTAATATGTATGTTTATATGTACATGTAAAATAAACCTTATCTTTTATGTGAGTCCTCAAAGAGTTTCAAATATTTTTGGGCTTTTTAAAGACTTTTGAAGAAAAAGTAGGCTTCCCCCACCAAAAAGAAGGAAAGACAAACTCAAGGTCTCTAATTAATAATAGTTTTCATTGGGGTGAAATGCATATTGCATTTGCAGTGTACTTAATATTTCAGTGACTCGATGATGATGATGATTTTTTGAGTTGGAGTGGTGATCTGGCTCACAATCACGTCTCACTGTAGCCTTGACCTCCTAGGCTCAGGTGGTCTTTCTCTTTCAGCCTCCCAGGTAGCTGGGACTACAGGCAGATGCCACCACGCCAGGTGAATTTTTAAATTTTTGGTAGAGATGAGGTCTTGCAGTGTTTTCTGGGGTCTCAAACTTCTGGGATCAAGTAGTCCTCCCCTCTTGGCCTCCCAGAGTGCTAGTTTGAGCCACTGTGCCTGGCTAACTATATGATTATCAATCTCAGTGAATTGTTATGAAGCAGGGGAGAGGATAATATATCCATTTTACAGGTAAAGAGATTGAGGTAAACAGCGGTTAAATGTCACTCTTTTATCATTTAGATAAACTTGATATTAAGGATCACCTCTTATGAATTGGTCTTTGGTAGGACAGCTATATGGTTCAGCTTGTCAAAGACAGTCCCAGTCTGTGCCTATTATTCACTCATCTTATCTGGTTAATTTTTATTTTCTATTTATTTATTTATTTTTTGAGTTGGTGTCTCACTCTGTCGCCCAGACTGGAGTGCAGTGGCTGCTCCTGGCCACCGCAGCCTCGACCTGCTGGGCTCCGGTGATCCTTCCGTCTCAGCCTTCCAAGTAGCTGGAATTACAGGTGTGCGCTACCACACCTGGCTAATTTTTTGATTCACTTAGAGATGAGGTCTCACCAAGTTGCCCAGGTGGGTCTCGAACCCACGGGCTCAGGCAATCCACTCACCTCAGCCTCCCAAGGCGCAGGATTACAGGCTGAGCCACTGAGCCCGGCTTGGTTAATTTTTAATTTTTCCTTTTATTCTCAAAAGTATATCAGTTTTGGGGGGACTATGATCATAAAGGCATGTTGGCTCATTTGTTTATAGAGATTTTACATGCTGTTAATTTGGGTCTAGGATACATTTGAATCAGAATTTTGAAGACTGCCTAAATTCTGTTTTTTTCTCCTTATGATATATTAACATAACCAACTACAACAGTGAAAATGGTTATGCAGTAAATATGCTTTATTCTACTAAAGAGTGATTTGGTGTGTGACTTGATATGAAGTAATAATGGCTACTCATGTTCTTCACTAGATAAATATATCGAATCTTGTGGCATTATGGAGTTGTGTCAGCTTTTAAAAGTCAACTGCTTTGCCCTGAGGGTTAATGTTAAATCTACATTTTGAATAGGTTTCAGATATGGTTAATTATTCTTTATTTTAAAAGTTTCTGTAACGTGGAGTTGTGCTATAGTGGCTATAGGTCAAAAAGCTAGCCAGTTTCCTAGTATAGGCCTTTAAGAAAAATTTGGTATCTTCTCATATTAGAGGCTTTAGATTTTCATACTTATCTGTTTAATGCTTTCCTCTTAACCTAGATGAGAGTATGTTACTCTGTTACAACCTCAGTCATCTATTTTAAAACCAAATACAGTTTAAAGAGGAAAATTACTTTTGGGCATTGCAGGGATCAGTTTTAACAGTGCTTTCCCTGCCCAGGACATAGTGCAATCAGTCAGGCTGGCTGATGCTCATCTTTGATGCATCTGAAATAATAGCCTGATAAAAGGTGTGAAAGGTAACCTTAAAATGAGAGTTGTACCAGGCTACATAGTCTGCTGGAAGTGGAGGGTAGAGGATTTATTTATTTTAGATTTCTAGTGTAGATGCCACCTATACTAAAACTTAAATGAGTGTCTTAGTTTTAATGTTGTGATTCAGCAGAATTAACCTGCTATGTAGGAAAGAGGTTATAATGGTGTTATAAATGCTATATTCCCCAAAGTTAAATTTTATCATGTAAGAAAAATCTGTATATCTGATACATAATATCTTACCTTTGATTTGGGCATAATGTAGTTTCCATTCTTTTCTTTGAATTACAGTTTATTTTTGTTTTAGATTAGAGCCATAATACTGATTCATATAGTTAAAGCTTTTGGGTGAGAATTATACCCTTTTGAAAAAAATTCTTGTGATTCAAATGCCTTGATAGAATAGAACAATTGGAATATACTCATTAAAACTATCCATTGAAAACCTAAAACTTGTTACATCAACCATGCCATGTTCCTCCTAACCAGGCATTGGTGGTAACATTCTCTTTATAAAAAATGACATAAGTGTGAATTGCTGAATCTGAGGGAAGGCGTGCTAAAGAAAAAAAAATGATTACTGATACATGGTATAAGCGAAAGAATACTGTCTTTGGTGTCAGATCAACTTGGACTTGAATCTGTTCTCTGACTTGTATATGCATGATGTTTCTGAGATTTAATGATGTCTTCTGTGAAACAGGAAAATTTTTTTTGAGCAAGTAATATGTGAAATCCTAACAGTGTACATATTGTATTGATTGAACAAAATATATTTTTAAAGGGAGTTTTAGGACCAATTATCAAATTTCAGGATATAGTCCTTGAGCTACCTTCAATTCTGACACCAGTTGTAGCTCAGCTATGGTAATTTGTTAGGACTCAGAACTCACTGAAAGGTATTATCTCATGATTATAATTTCTTACAGGGAAAGGATATATATTAAAATTAGTCAAGAAGCTCACTGGCCACAGTTCAGAAGCACCAAATGTGGGGCTTCTGTTGTTTTTTCCCCATGGAGTCAGGACATGTTAGTCTCCTGGCTCAGTGTGTAACAGTATACAGGGAGTGTTGTAAACCAGGGATGCTCACTCAAGCCTCAGTGTTCATAGTTTTTATTGGAGCTCCATGATGTAGGCATGAATTATTAATTGCTCACATGGCTGATTTCAGTATTCAGGTCAACTGACCCAAAGCCCCCAGCCTAAGTCATGTTGCTGATCTTTTGAACATGATCAGACCCTACCCTAATACTATATGGGCGTGGCCAACCTTTGCTGTCTATTATATTTTTAGATTATCTAGTTTTACAATAGTCCCCAGGCAAACAAAGATGCTTCCTAACGTTCCAAGGGCCCAGAGATTACCTTCCAAGACCAGATCTCTCTGGGCCAGGACAAATTTTTTAATTCACATTCTCTTCCTTTTTTTTTTGAGTTGGATGGAGTCTCACTCTGTCACCCAGACTGGAGTGCAGTGGCCACTGCCAACCACCGCAGCCTCGACCTGCTAGGCCCTGGCGATCCTTCCGCTTCAGCCTTCTAAGTAGCTGGAACTACAGGCGCGCGCTACCATGCCCGGCTAATTTTTTGATTTTTATTGTAGAGATGAGGACTCGCCAAGTTGCCTGGGTGGGTCTTGAACCCACGGGCTCAGACAATCCACTCACCTCGGCCTCCCAAAGCGTGGGATTGCAGGCTGAGCCACCGAGCCCGGCCACATTCTCTTCTGATAAATGTTTTTTGTGCTTTCACTTTATTTACATAAATGTATGTAAAAAAGTCAATCATTTGCCAAAATAAGTTATTGTGTTATTAATCTGTTGTTGTATAATAAAAATTTAGTAGCTTAAAACAGTAAAAATGTATTATTTCATACTCTCAGTTTCTGATAGGCGGCATTAGGGAGCATCTTAGCTGACTGGTTCTGGCTTAGGTTCTCTCATGAGGTTTCAGCTGTGCTGTCAGCCAGGGCTTTAATATCTAGAGATTTAACTGGGGCTGAAGGATTTGCTTTCTGTCTTACTTATATTGACAGTGCTTCAGTTACTCATCACGTGGACTGTTCACAATATGAGTGTCCCCAGATCTAGTCCACAGGACAGTGTTGTCAAGATAGAAGCTTCAGTGTCTTGTAACCTAATCTTGGAAGTGACCTACTATCATGTGTATTGGTATTGGTAGTCTATTAGTGACAGACCAACCCTGGTACAGTGTGGGAGGGGATATGAAGCATGACTACCAGGACATACAGGTTATTGGAGGGGGGGCTCAACTACAACAATCACTACCCCTTTATTAAGGATATACTTATTTGGTGATTAAGTACAATTAGCATCTTACATGAACATTGGCCGTTTAAAATTATGAATATTAGCCAGGCTCGGTGGCTCAGCCTGTAATCCCACGCCTTGGGAGGCTGAGGTGAGTGAATTGCCTGAGCCCGCGGGTTCGAGACCCACCCGGGCAACTTGGCGAGACCTCATCTCTACAATAAATCCAAAAAATCAGCCGGGCGTGGTAGCATGCGCCTATAGTTCCAGCTACTTGGAAGGCTGAGGCGGAAGGATCGCCGGAGCCCAGCAGGGCGAGGCTTGCGGTGGCCGGGAGCGGTCACTGCACTTCAGTCTGGGTGACGGAGTGACACTCCAACACACACACACACACACACACACACACACACACACACACACACACACACACACAAAATTATGAATATTGAATATGTTTTAGCCCTTTATTGGTCATTTAAGTTCATCCTTAGAAACATATTGATTATAGTGGGGATAATTGGGTATGATGAGAGTCTTTGTAGGGCCTCTGGTTTTGCTTTCTGAGGTCTTTTGATTACTTCTTACACTTTTTTTGTTGAACATTAGAAACTAGTTGTTACTTGCTTCTTCTTGGAGGCACTTTCTTTGCTTCTGGTTTTGGCCAGGATCTCTGTATACCTTTAAGGACAGAGTATTAAGTGAACTGAGTATACTTTGAGAATGTCTTCCAGGCTTTCCTGTTGAAAAACTGGAATTGTTTTCAGTGCCTAGCCTTTGTGAAAGTCCTTTTTAGATTTCTTCCTTATTGTGGAGTGTGTTCTAGAGTCTTACATTGCCTGATAGGTGACCATTAGCTAAATGCGGTATAAAAAAGAATTTCTTTATTTTCTACATAAAACGTTTACTTTTGTTACTAAAGTAGATGACCTCAGGGTTATTCCGGATAAAATGAGGGAAAAAGCCTCCAGTGAGTAGAGAATAGGGACGAATTCTCTGCATATGGAAACACCAAAAAGTGTGTATGTTTATGTAAAGTTTTCTCTTAGATTTTATATTTGATGGCAGAAATTAAATATTTGGTAGAATATGTATAATCTTATCAAAGTGCCACTATATATATTTAATAAACTCCTGATAAGGTTTATATTGGATTGGAATAGTTGTAAATTTTTTTCTGCTGAGTCCATCAACTAACTTTGTGCCACAGTCATATTAGAAAGTCAGGAAATTGCAGTGATGGTAAGTGATAGAGAAAAAAACTTTATACTTAATTTGTTATACCATAATTTTAAATATGTGCATAATCAAAGGCAATAATTTTGGTGCTATAATATTTTCTCCTTTTTAGAGACAAATGGAATCAAATTGGAACTTTGTAGAAGAGCTGCTGAAAAAGTCTATCAATGTTCAGGTATGCAATTAAAGTAAGACAATTTGTGGACTTTGCTAAATTTTTATGTTATGAATTTTAATTATAAAAACCAAGCAAGCTGTTAAAATTATTCAAATAACCACTTATTAGAAACCTGAAGTACACTCATTCTTTGAAGGGTCAGCACACAGTAGTTCCTTTTAGTGATTATCCTTTAAAGATTTTTATTTTTAACACTGAGTTGCCAGTTAAAGGAAAAAGGTAATTATCCTAGCTGGTGACGTTGACAAAATGTATTCAAAATAAGTGGTAGGTGCTTCAGAACTATAAGCTATTCCTTGACTGTATGATATCAAGCTAGGAGACACGATGAAGGAGATAGTCGGTGGTATTGGAAATTCAGCTATATCCTCATCACAGCAGGAAGGTGACTTGCCTTGCTGAGCAATTTGTCTTACAGGCTTGGATCATATTCTAACTGATAAGGTCCTAGTTTCTGAGTACTCATTTCATACCTTATCATTTTTCTTTCTGCAGAGCTGTTAATGTAGTGCTTCATGGCCCAAAGGTCAGACCTGACCTCCTTTTAAAATAGTTTTAAATATGCTCTTCACCACATCTTTAAATATATTGTGTTGTAGCTTTGTAACATTTTGTAATGTGTTATCATTTATATAAATGTTGATAGAAAATTATAGTGAATATTTTTAAATTGGGGAAGTAAATTTCTTTTAAGAAATAAAAACTATTTAAAACTTGAAGAGGAATACAGGAAAATACAGTATAAGATTGCTTTGGTGGGTGGAAGTGGGAAACACAACATCAATAAGGTTACTTGATCTCAAACCAGGCTAAGTGGGGACCCAAGGGAGGCCCAAACTTTACCTGTACAATGTCCACTTGTATACCTAATCCTGAATTGTACCCCACATCTTAAAAATAAAATATATTTTAAAAAAAGATTACTTTATATCTGCATATATAGTAGTTATATCTTTGGAGAACATTTTAATTGCTTGAAATTTTCTCTTACCTATTGTTACATTGACTCTTACTTTTTTAGGTGAAACATAAATGCATTTAGTTATAATATGAATCATCTAATTATGAGCTGAGAATTCTAAGTTAGAATATGAAAGAATTCTTCATGTATAAGTTGTATCAGAAACAAGAACTTTACTATCCTTTTAGAAACTTTCCCCAAGCACTCTAAAAGTTTGTTTTTTTAAATTTTATTTTTGGTCTATATCATTTTAATTGGCCATTTTCACTCTTTTGGAGAACATATTGGTTTAGTAACTCAAGAAGTTTCTTATATATATTTTTTATTGAAGAAGGTAGCGAGTCACCCAAAAATGGTTGTGAAATAATAAAACATATATATTGCGGTAGTCATTGATCCAATCTTAATGCCTTAACATAGCTTAGTTAAAACCAAATGCAAACAATTTCAGTAAAGTCTGGATAATGTTATTTTTCTGTTGACAGTTACTACATCTGAGCCAGTAACTGGGAACTTCAATTTTCAAATTAGGTTGTAGCTGCTTGTGTCCTTTATATTTTTTTTTCCTGGACCTCTGATTCTGTTGTATTTAACCATTTTTAAACTTCCTTTTAGCTTTTACAGTATATGAATATATGGTTTTGTTTAGCTAGGTTTTAAGTTACAAAGTATTTCTCAAGAAGTTCTAAAAGTTTATATGGATAAATTAATACACACACAAACATACATACTCATCTGGCTAGGGACAACCTAAAGGTTTATATGGATAAATATTTATACATAGACATAGATGTATATACCCATTCTGGTCAAGGACAACAGGAGAATATGTCATCTCTATCCCATAGATGTATTTACTTTTTGACTAAGAGATTGAAAACCTTCTTTAAACATTTAGTTTCTTGGAAATAATTTTTTTTCCTTTGGATTTTGACTCTGTAGTTTTGATTTTAAATGATGGAAACCTATTTACTTTAAAAAACATTTTAAAAAATCGCTTTAATGTCTTATAGTGATAAAATGTATTATGGTACTACAAAGTATACTTTTATAGTATAACAACTATTATTTTAATGGTGGCAGATAATTCTAATTCTTGGAAGTAGGTAGAGTGACCAGTCATTCCAGTTTGTATGGCCTGGAGTTTCAGTGCTAAACCAGGAAAGTCGTAAGCAAACCAGGATGAATCAGTCACTCTAGAAGTAGGGATAGTATAGCTAATCGAAGAAACATCTTCTGTGAATTTAGTTCTAGCATAAAGTCAAAGTTTTTTCTTTCCTGTTGGAGAAGAAGCCATCATAATGTTTATGAGGAAGTAATTATTTGGTTCTCTTTGCCATTCCTTCAGTTTTATTATGCCTTGATTATATCAATTATTTCCATAAGTAGTATAGGACTACATGCTGGAGTTCTGGAAACCAATTTTGTGGGTATAGTAGTTTGTCATAAAGAATAAATAATATATTTGTATGGAGCTAGCAGTTTTTCCCTCATTGAGGTAAATTAAAATCTGACTATGCTCGTGTACTTTGACTCGATTTCCATCAATGATGAAAGAATCTATTGCAGCATTTAAAAGAAAAAACAAAATCTTTCAAATATAGAATGCTCTTCCAATAAAATTGGTAGGCATGCCCCTATAGTTTTTTGTTTGTTTGTTATTTTTTTTTTTTGTTTTTTTAAGAGGGTCTTGCTCTGTTTCCCTGACTGGGTACCATTGTGGAATCATAGCCCATTGCAGTCTCAACCTCCTGGGCTCAAACCATTCTCCCACCTCAGCTTCCCAAGTAGCTGAAACTGCAGGCATTTGCCACCATGCTTGGCTAAGGTTTTTTTTTGTCTAGTTGCTCAGACTAGTCTTGGAACTCTTAGCCTCAAGTGATCCCCTTGCCTCAGCCGCCCAAAGTACTTTGGCATGAGCCACAGTGCTTGACCTACTATAGTTTTAATTAAGCAGAGAGGATCTTTTTATCTAGCCAGAGAGGATCTTCCAGAAACAGACACGGAACTTTAGTTAGTAAAGAGAACATAATGTTGTTTAATTTGGCTTGGATAGGTACAACTGAATAGTTAAGTGCTTTAAAAACAGTTTTTTAGAGGTAATCCTGTTTAATATTTGTGAATGCTAATTGTAAACATTTTTAGAAAATATTGTTTTCATATGAAGGAGGTTTTTATTTTTTGTTACCTACCTTTTAAAGCCGCACTGTTTTCTGAGGTCACAGAAATAATTTTCTAGTTTTGTAAAAGTTACGGAAATGTACTAAAAAAGCAAGCCAAGACGAGGCACGGTGGCTCATGCATGTAATCCCAGCTCTTTGGGAGGAGGAGGCAAAAGGACTGCCTGAGTCCAGGGGTTCAGGAACAGCCTGGGCAACTTGGCAAGACCTCATCTCTACAATAAGTCAAAAAATTAGCAGGACATTGTGACATGTACCTGTAGTTCCAGCTACTTGGAAGGCTGAGGTGGAAGAATCACCTTAGTGCACTGGATTGAGGCTGCGGTGGCTGTGAGTACCACTGCACTCCAGCCTTGGCAACAGAGTGAGACTCCTATTAAATAAATAAATACATACATAAATAAAAAAGCCAAATTTTTTAAAAAAGCTTTTATTTTGATTAATCAAATACACTTTAATTTGGAGAGTCCAAGGCTGAAAACAGCTCAGAATGTGATTAGATCTGAATAATGTGGGACAGTTATCTTCTTATAAGTAAGTAAAAATCATCTCATTCAATCATTTGTCTCAAATGCTTCTCCTCAAAAAGACCTTTTCATTGGTAGCACTTGATATAATAATCATGCCCATCTTTCACTAGTTACTTCGCCACACTACCTGCTTTATTTTGTTTTGTTTTTCAAAGCAGTTAAAACAATGTATCTTGTTTCAGTCTTCTGTTCTCTTATCCTCCCCAAAAGTATAAGCTTTATTAGTGCATGTGTGCGTCTGACTTATTTATTGACCTGTACCTGGTTCCTTATAATAGTAACTCCCTTAAAACAGTAAGCTTTTAATATAATTGTTAAATGATTGGAATTCAGGATGTATCATTTAAAAAAAAAATATATATATGCATAGCTATTTCATTGTAGAAAATGAGAGTCTCTACTTTTTTCCTACTTCCTTCTTCTCTTCCCATCTCCTGAAAGACTAAAATATCTGTACTCCAGCAATCCTCTGGTTTTAAAAGAACAGCTCGTATAATATAAAAGAATTTGACCAAGTACTTAAGTATGACCATGCCCTCTGGATTTGTGTACATCTTAATTATTAGATCATTTTTGCCACTCTCTCATTTGGGTTTCTTTTGTGGTCTTTGGGTTTCTAACACCAATCAATTATGGAACATCTACTTAAATAATTGAGTAAAAAGTCAAATTGAACTATGTAATTTCCATGATCTGAATGTCTTAATGGTCTCTAAAATGAGTGCAAGTATGCCTTATGTTGATTTAGACCTTTTAGTCTAAAGATGAGAGTGAGTAGATTTGATATATACTTATATTTTTAGTCACAGGTTGTACAGTACAATATCAAGTAATAGTATTTATGTTGCCAGAATCCATTTACTCACTTATAACTTCAGTTTGTTTTTTAGGATGGTGTACTAGAAGAACAATTAAGAATGTATCTTCACTGTTGTTTGACACTTTGTGATTACTGGGAGCCAAACATTGTAATTGTCACCATTTTATGGGAGTATTATAGTAAGAACCTGGTGAGTAAATAGAATATGGATTTGCTCCAGAAATTTGAAAACTTTGTACATAATTTAGGAATGTCTATGGTTTAATTATGAATAGTTATGGATTTTTCTTAGAAAGTTTATTTTTTTTCAGAGTAGATTGGAGTAGCTTATAAATTATCTTTAAAGAATATTGTCCATAGATCTTTGACATAAGGTAGACAACATTTGGTGTCTTTTTTCTCTTGAGGTGAGTGTAAACAAAGTAGTCAAAATTGTAACAGAAAGAGCTTTTCAGAATCCTCATTTGTAAATTTTTCTAATACTTACTGATTGCTCTTGACACATTGAACAGGCACTACTGTGAACAGGCAGCTGTCCTGAGTAAGATACAATCTTGTCACTTGAATAGCTTAAAGGCTAGTGGATGGATACATGTATATTGTGGGGAAAAGTTATAATATTATGGAATGCTAGAGGAGGCAGTGTCTAACCCACTGTACAGATTTGTGAAAGACTTCATGAGGTCACAAATTTTTGACTTGGCCTTGGGAATTAGTAAAATTTTCAAAGTACAGAAGAAAAATAACATTCAGGCAGAAAGAACAGTATGGACAAAAGGAAAGGAGGAGTTTGGAAGGTAAAAATTTTACAGGTAAATTTAAAGAACTTAATTACTTGTATGCAGAGAGAAGAAGAGATTTGGGATGTTTGAGTTATTGAATAAATAAAGAGTGAGCTCCTCCATCAAGATTGAAAATGGTAATGGGAGATTACAAGTTTGAATTTGTGTATAATGGAACTTATTAAAAATTTGAAAAATACCATGTGAAGCATAATGTTAGGCTAGTTGGAGAAACTGACTGATTGTAGTCCTGAGGCATGATGTACACGATGAGTTTGGAGTATCTTGTCATACCAGAAAGCAGAGCAGGTATCACATTAAGCTGGAGTCATGTCAAAAGGACACAGGAGCCAACTTGAAGGAACTTCCATTGCCCAAAGAATGGGAAAATTTGAACATAAGAAAATAATGATTACAGTGATTTAAAACATATCAAATATGTTTAAATCCCTGAGTTCATGATACTTTACAAAAAATATTCTGGAAAAAGAAAACCCATTTCATTCTGAAAATTACAAATTAAGGAAAATACCTACTATATTTTAGAGTCATTACATTTCTAATGAGCTAATTAAGAAGACATGATATATCTAATGAAAGAAAGGCTGGTGAAGATTATTTAAATGAGTAGACCAAACTGACAACTGACTGGTCTTTTTTGGGGATGGGGAGAGTAGGAGTCTCACTCTGTTGCCCAGGCCAGAGTGCAGTGGCACTCTCATGGCCACCACCACCTCAACCTGCTGGGCTCTGTGATCCTTTTGTCTTAGCCTTTCAAGGAGCTGGAGCCACAGGTGTGTGCCACCACACCCAGCTAATATTTTTATTTATTGTAGAGACAAGGTCTCACCAAGTTGCACAGGCTGGTCTCAAACCCCTGGACTCAGGCAATCCTCTCCTTCTGTCTCCCAAACTGTTGGGATTGCAGGCATGAGCTACTGTGCCCTGCCCTGATCAGTCTTAACATCACAAAAGTCAGAAGTTATGTGCCTTTTTACTATGTACAATAGGAAGTACTCAGTATACCAATGAAAGATTCTTCTCAAAAAAGTCACAGGAGGCCGGGTAATCACAGCACTTTGGATGACTGAGACAGGAGGATTGCTTGAGTCAGGAGTTCAAGGATGTGGTGAGTTTGTGCCACTGCATTCCAGCCTGGATGACAGTGTGAGGCCCTGAACCCCCCCAAAAAAGAAACAAAAAGTCACATGAATCTGATCAAGCCTCTAGATAAAGCAACCAATTTACAGAAAAGATAGGCGTTAAAAAGTTGTTAAGTGCCGGGCTCAGTGGCTTAGCCTGTAATCCCGCGCTTTGGGAGGCTGAGGTGAATGGATTGTCTGGGCCCGCGGGTTCAAGACCCGCCTGGGCAACCTGGTGAGATCTCATCTCTACAATAAATAAAAAAATTAGCCGGGCATGGTAGTGCATGCCTGTAATTCTGGCTACTCGTAAGGCTGAGGCGGAAGGATTGCCAGAACCTAGCAGGTCGAGGCTGTGGTGGCCGGGAGTGGCCACTGCACTCCAGTCTGGGCAACAGAGTGAGACTCCAACTAAAAAAAAAAAAAAAAAAAAAAAAAGTTGTTAAGTGACACTAAGAGGAAATAAACAACTAAATCCAGAAATGGGAAATTTTATACAGCCAATGACCCAATATAAAAAATAAATCGTTTAACAAAAATGTTGGGAAATTAAAGAATAAAAGAGTGTTAAAGAGCTTATCAACCAAATGCAGTGTTTGGGTCTTGTTTGTATCGTAATTTGGACAAACAGTTAAAAACGCATTTTGGCGACAATGCAAAACTTGAACACTCCTTGATACTGTGTTTTTATGAAATATTTATGAAATTATTGTGATTATGTTAAACCCAAAATTCAAAATCCGAGAGACCACCAAAGAGCCAGCTCCGATGCATACACACAAGGGTCTTTATTCAGGCTCGAGTCTGGGCTCACTCACTTTTGAAGCCGATGCAGCAGTTTCAGGGATGAGAGAGAGCGCCAACCCAGGCCAACACGCACCTTTTATACATAATTCTGAAGGGGTGAGGTGGCTTTACAAACTTGTGCACACAGGATTGGATAAAAACTATGACGCAGTTACAAAGACTTTGATTGGTTGATTTAAGTTCGATTTGCACGGGCTCAGGCTTAGTTACTTGTGATGGACAAGTAACTGGCAAACGGGCGAAATGGAATGCCAGATAAGCTAGGTTTAGTGAGCAGGCAGGAGGTTTGAAACAACACCGAGCTTACCAGGAGAGAGACGCCACAGAGGCTACCACAATTTAAGCAAAGGAATGTCCGGAAGGGGCTTACTGCTTAACATTCACACACTGCTAGCAGCAGTTGCAGAATTCATATAGTAATAGTTCTTTTTTGAGTTTTTTTGAATCCCTTGGGTCTCTCAATTAAGGTGAGACAAACTCTTGAACTAGTTGGGATTTGCAGCTTTCCATTTGATTTACTAAATTTCAATTTTTTTTCTTTTAGAATAGTTCCTTCAGTATTTCTTGGCTTCCTTTGAAAGGCCTTACTAATATCATAAAGTCACCCTTGTCTATGCTTGAAATGGTGAAGACCTGCTGTTGTGATAAACAAGATCATGACTTGTATAAATCCAGCAGTAGTTATACCATTTTCCTTTGCATTTTGGCAAAAGTTGTTAAAAAGGCAATGAAGAACAATGGCTGTCATCCATGGAAACAAGTCAAAGGAAGGTATGTACAGTATCTTTCCTGACATAAATGTTCATTGATATTTTTGTAGTTAGAATTTTTGTAATTTACACATTCATAGTGTATTATTACTTAATGTAGGACAACAAAATATGGAATTTTTCCATCCTGCCAATTTGCTATGGTAAGGAGCTAACCTAATATCCATAACTTGCAGAGGGTTTTGGTTTCTTATTTATCTCATTAGTGCTGGAGACTAAAATCTTATATATATATTTTTTTTAAATTATTTTTTATATTTTTGTTATTTTTTATTTTTTTATTTTTGAGTTGGAGTCCCACTCTGTTACCCAGGCTGGAGTGCATTGGCACACTCAGGGCCACTGCAGTCCCAACCTGCTGGGCTCAGGTGATCCTTCCACCTCAGCCTTTCAAGTACAGGCGCACACCACCATGCCCAGCTCATTTTTTAATTTTGTTTTATTGTAGAGACAAGTCTCACCAAGTTGCCCAGAATGGTCTTGAAAACCCCTGGGCTCAAGCAATCCTCTCGCCTCCACCTCCCAAAGTGCTGAGATTACAGGCATGAGCCATCACACCTGGCCAATTTTATATGTTAAATGCAGAGATATCAGGAAGCTGCTAGAGGTGTGTGTGTGTGTGTGTGTGTGTGTGTGTGTGTGTGTGTGTGTGTGTGTCTGTCTGTGTGTGTGTGTGTGTGTGTGTGTGTGTCTGTGTGTGTGTGTGTGAATCTTACTCTGTTGCCCAGGCTGGACTGTAATGACATGCTCTCGGCCACCAGCCTAGACTTGCTGGGCTCTGGAGATTCTTCTGCCTTAGCCTTCTAAGTATCTGGAACTAAAGGCATGCACCACCACATCCTGCTAATTAAAAAAAATTTTTATTGTGGAAATGGGGTCTCACCATTTGCCCAGACTGGTTTTGAACCCCTGGGCTCAAACAGTCCTCCCACCTCTGCCTCCCAAAGTGCTGGGATTATAAGTGTGAGCCACTGCATCTGGACTTTTTTTGTTTTTTGTTTTTTTGAGTCTGAGTCTTTGTCACCCAGGTTGGGGTGTAGTGGCATGATCATAGCTCACTGCAGCCTTGGACTCCTAAGCTCAGGTGATCCTGCGACCAGCAGATAAAAGTGATAGAAATGGAAAACATCTCCAAGTTGTACAATGACAAGTAATAGAGATAGTGTACAACACTTTTGTGTTCTTTGAGCACAGGAGTTCACAAGTGCTGCCTTTTTCTTTTTTTTTTTTTGAGTTGAGGTCTTACTCGGTTGCCCGGACTGGAATGCAGTGGCTGCTCCCAGCCACCGCAACCTCGACCCGCTGGGAGTGCTGCTTTTTTGAATGAGAACTGACCAGTGTATAGTAGAACCAAGTAACTAATATTATCATTTGGAGAGTATGCCCAGTTTTCATTTATGCTAAAATAAACTTTTGGTTTATTAGTCTATTGTTTCATCTCTCTCTCCCTCTTTTTGAGAGAATTTTTCTTGTTTAATGGGTACAGCTTGTAATTGTCTTTCCTTGCTCCGCTTCCTTTTTGTGCCTGTATTAGCCCTATTTTTAGCCCTCTTTGATTAGTACACCACCATCTATCACTTGTTCAGATTAATTGCTGGGACCTCTCAGGAAGAGTAATACTTCTGGGTATGAATGTCTCAAGAATTACTTCAGGAAGTATCTATTTGATTCTTACAGTGAATAATTCTTGTAAGGTTATGGTAATACAGTTTGGAATTTTTATTTAGAGTATACTTTTTTAGAACAGCAGTTTCTTTACAAAACCTTCAATAATTCCAAGGTTCAAACAGTAGTTTTTTCTTTTGTTTGCCGGTTTGTTTGTTTGCTTTGAGTTGGAGTGTCACTCCTTTATCGTTCTTTTGCGGAGCACAGTGGCACAATCACAGCATACTGCACCCTCAACCTCTGTGCCCAGGTGATCATTCTGCATCAACCTCTCAAGTAACTGGGTGCACACTACCATACCCAGCTACTTTTTTATTTTTTTTGGTAAAGAAAATGTCTTACTTTGTTGGCCAGGCAGGGGCAATTTGTGTCTGAATCTTAATGTTATGGAAGACACAATACTCAGAACTTGATGGCTAAAAAGACATTATTGAAATTCTTTCAATAACAAGCCTTTTTTTATGTAAATGCTATATATGCTAAGCACTGTAGTGGGAATGATAAGGGATACAAAGATAATTAAACACATCTTTACTTTCTGGAATTTATTTGCTTTTCAGTAGTTCTTTGTAAACATTTAACCTCTCATGAGCATTAATCACTTATTTCCTGAATAAACCAGTTATGGAAGTTAAAAAACTTAAGAATGTGAAAGAAGGATTTCAATGTGAATTATTTTCAATTTCAGTCCCTTAATTGATGAAAGAAACATTCAGGCTGTTGTTTTTGTTGAACACTGCCCAGGCCATGTGTTCATTGAGCTTTGGCCGCCATGTTTTTCTAAGCTTTGACCCCGGGGAGGTGAATCCCCTCTCTGGAAGTGAGTCTTCTCTCTTTTTCTCTCTCTCTCTCCAATTTACTTTCTAAATAAACTATATTTTCCAATTAAAAAAATAGAAACATTCATCAATTATTGTATAACCTATTTTATTAATTATTATATTTACTATTGTGTCAACTATTGTGTTATATTAAGTTGTGTTGATGAGAAATTTTTTTAATGCCTTGTCTTGGAAATTTGAGCACCAACAATTTTTCTTTGTAGGTAGGTAAAAATAATTTTTCGAGAACGTTGAATTGTCTTAGTAAAGCAAAAGCAAGTCTTTATAGGAGTGGAGGGAGAAAAGGTTTAAGGAAAATTGTTACATAAAATGGTCCTGTTAAGATTTCTGTAAAAACACATCAAACTATACTTAAAAGATTATATATTTTTTCTTATTTGCCAATAAAAATAAGAAAAGAAAGGTGATATGGGGCTTGAAAAAAAGGGAAAGCCATGTAGTATAAGCAAAGAACATTTCTACTGTTCTTTTGGGGGAAACTACTGAATCCTTTGATTCCCTTATAGATGATTTGCTGCATCATTGGGAAACTTGAAGGTAGGGCTTTTGTTATTTGTTTTCAAAGTAGAAAAAGTGGCAAGGCAGTGTCAAAATAAAGAATTATCTTAAAATTAAAAAATAATGAAACTGTCATGAGTATTTAATGAAATTTTCTTTTTAAAAGTGGATTTTTGTGAATGAAAATTTTATTAAAGCAGTTTTCTATGTTTCACAGGATATACTCTAAATTTCATCAAAAAAGAATGGAAGAACTAACTGAAGTTGGTTTGCAGAACTTTTTCAACCTTTTTCTACTTTTAGCAGCTGTTGCAGAGGTGGAAGATGTGGCGAGCCATGTTTTAGACCTCCTAAATTTCCTTAAGCCTGCCTTTGCAACATCTCAAAGAGCCCTCATTTGGAGGGGTCAGATGGCCTTCCTCTTGATGTATGCCCAGAAAAATCTAGACATTGGTGTTTTGGCTGAGAAAGTTTCATGTGCTTTCCAGGAGAAAGCAAAGGAATTCTTGGTGTCTAAGAATGATGATGTGGTGCAAAGACAGAATCTCTGGACACTTCTTTCCATCTACATTGATGGGATTCAAGAAGTGTTTGAAACCAGCTATTGTTTGTATGCTTCCCATGAAAAACTGCTTAATGATGGATTTAGTATGCTTCTGCGAGCATGTCGAGAATCCGAACTTATGACAGTATTGAGGTTTCTACAAGCTGTTCTGGCCAGAATCAGGTATGTTTTCCAGTTATGTGCTAATATATTGATTTATTTTATATTATCACTTATGTTGATTTTATATTAAAGTTTTTTCTTTTTTACATACTTATGAAATCCAAGCATGGTGAGAGGATTTAGTTTTCTACCACATTGGCATAAATCAGGATAGGCTGAGTACCCTTTTTAAAAAATATTTATTTATTTATTATAAAGATGTGGGGTACAGATCGGGGTTAGGTATACAAACTTTGATTATGCAGGTACCCTTGTTGATGAGGTGTGCCCCGCCCTCCCCAGCAGTTTCCCTCAATTGCCAATCCCAATCCCCCCCTCCCCTGACAGTTTGCCATTACTGCCAAACACTTTCTTACAGTATTATAATAGTTCAAGCTCCACTTATGACTGGACTCTGTTCTTTGTTTCTGTGATAGGTCACTGAGTATGATCGACTCCAAATCTATCCAAGTTGCTGTGAAGTCCGTATATTTGTCCTTCGTTATGGCTGCATAATATTCCATTGTGTATATGTACCACATTTTTTTTATCCAGTGCAGCTTTGATGGGCAACATGGTTGGTTCCATGTTTTTGCTATTGTGAATAGAGCTGCAACAAACTTACGTGTGCAGGTGTCTTTTTCGTAGAATAATTTGAGTTCCTCTGGGTATATTCCCAATAGAGAATTGCTGGGTCATATGGAAGGTCAATTTCTAATTCTTTCAGAAATCGCCACACTGTCTTCCAAAGAAGTTGTACTGGTCTGCATTCCCACTAGCAGTGTAGAAGCATTCCTTTTTGTCCACATCCTTGCTAGCGTCTGTTGTTGTTTGTTTTATTAATGATGGCCATTCTTACAGGGGTTAGGTGGTATTTCAGTGTGGTTTTGATTTGCATTTCTCTGATGATGAGTGAGGCTGAGCACTTTTTCATGTATCTGTTGGCTGCCTGTATGTCTTCTTTTGAGAAATGTCTAGTCATGTCTTTTACCCACTTTTTAAGGGGGCTTTTTTTTTTCCTTTAGGCATGTTTGAGTTCCTTGTTGATCCTAGATATTAGGCCTTTGTTAGATACACAGTTGGCAAATATTTTTTCCATTCTGTGGGCTGTCTCCCTGCTTTCTTGATGGTTTCTTTTGTTTTGCAGAAGCTCGTTAGTTTGATGAGATCTCACTTGTCTGTCTTATTTCTTAAGGTATTAACCGTTAGGGTTCTGAATAGGAATTGGTTGCCAGTTCCAATTTCCATAAGGTTGTCTCCTGTATTTTCTAAGACTCTTATATGAGGTTTTACATTTAGGTCTTCGATCCATTTAGAGTTAATTTTTGTGTATGGTGATAGGTAGGGGGTCCTGTTTCAATCTTCTGCATGTGATCAACCAGTTTTCCCAGCACCATTTACTGAATAGGTTCTCCTCTCCCCAGTGGCTGTTATTGGAGGCTTTGTCAAAGATGAGTTGGTTGAGGAATTGAGGCTTTGCTTCCAGAATCTCTATCCTGTTCCATTGGTCTGTGTACCTGTTCTTGTACCAATACCAAGCTGTTTTGATTACTGCAGCCTTATAGTAAAGTTTGAAGTCTGGAAGTGTGATATCTCCTGCTTTGTTTCTTTTGCTAAGGATTGTTTTGTCTATTCATGGTCATTTATGTTTCCATATGAATTTCTGTATTGTCATTTCCAGGTCTGAGAAGAATGTTGTTGATAACTTAATGGGTATTGTGTTGAATCTGTGGATTGCCTTTGGTGGGATGGACATTTTAAATTTAACAGTGTTGATTCTTCCTCTGCATGAGCATGGAGTATTTTTCCATTTGTTTGTGTCTTCTTGGATTTCTTTGAGCAGTGTTTTGTAGTTCTCATTGTAAAGGTCTTTCACTTCTCTGGTTAGGAAGATACCAAGATATTTCATTTTTTTTTGATCACGATTGTGAATGGGATTCTGCTTTTTATTTGGATCTCTGCCTGCTTGTTGTTGGTGTATAGGATTGCAACTGTCTTTTGCACATTTATTTTGTACGCTGAGACTTGGCCAAAGTCCTTTATCAGTACAAGCAGGTTTTTGACAGATTCTCTTGGATTTTCAAGGTATAGAATATCATATCATCAGCAAAAAGGAATAACTTGACTTCCTCTTTTCCTGTTTGGATACCCCCGATTTCCTTCGCTTGTCTAATTGTCCAAGAGAGGACTTCCAGAACAATATTGAACAAGATGGGTGAGAGTGGGCAGCCTTGTCTTGTTCCAGTTTTCAGGGGAAATGTTTCCAGTTTCTATTTAGCAATATATTAGCTGTGGGTTTATTGTAGATGGCACTTACTATTTCTATTTTGAGGTATGTTCCTACTATACCTAGGTGTTTGAGGGTTTTTATCAAGAAGGGATGCTGGATTTTATCAAAAGCTATTTCTGCATCTCATGAGATAATCATGTGGTTCTGTTTTTACATCTGTTGATATATTTAATGACATTTATGATCTTGTGAATGTTGAACCAGCCCTGCATCCTGGGGATGAAGCCTATTTGGTCATGGTGGATGATTTTTGAGATGGGTTTTTGGACCTGATTTGCTAGAATCTTGTTGAGGGTTTTTGCATCTATATTCATAAGGGATATTGGCCTGTAGTTCTCTTTTTTTGTTGGATGTTTACGTGGTTTGGGTATTAGTGTGATATTAGCTTCATAAAATGATTTGGGAAGAATGCCATCTTTCTCAATTGCCTGGAATACTTTCAGTAGGATTGGTATCAGCTTCTCCTTGTAGGTTTTGTAGAATTCTGCTGGAAAGGCATCTGATCCAGGGCTTTTTTTGGTAGGTAGCTTTCATATGACAGAGTCAATTTCCTGGGTTGTTATTGGTCTATTTAGTGTCTCACTGTCTTCTTGTTTCAACATGGGGAGGTCGTGTGATATCAGAAAATTCTCCATTTCATTTAGGTTATCAAGTTTGTTTCCGTATAGGTGTACATAGTAATCTCTGATAATCTTTTGTATTTCTTCAGGGTCAGTTGTGATTTGATCTTCTGTATTTCTTATTGTATTTATTTGGACTTTTTCTTGGTCATTCTGGCTAGGGGGCCCATCAATCTTGTTAATTCTTTCCAAGAACCAGCTTTTGGTATTGTTGTTTTCGATGATATTTTTGTCTTCTCTGTCCTGTATTTAGGCTCTTATTTTTGTGATTTGGATTCTTCTGCTAAAGTTGGGGTTTTGGTGGTCTTCTCTTTCCAGCCTCTTTAGGTGATTTGTTAGGTTCTCAACTTCTGATCCTCCCATTTTCTTGATGTGCGCTCATAGAGATATAAATTGCCCTCTGAGAACTGATTTCAGGGTATCCCAGAGGTTTTGGTAAGAGGTTTCTTCATTTTCATTTGTTTCCAGGAATCTTTCAATTTCTGCTTTGATTTCAGTGTTGACCCAGTAGTTGTTCAGCATCATGCTATTTAGTGTCCATGTCTTTGTGGACTTTGGGGACATGTTGTTGGTGTTGATATTTATTTGTATTCCACTGTGGTCTGAGAATGTGCATGGCAGGATTTCAACCTTTTGGAATTTGTTTATGCTTGATTTATGGCCAAGGATGTAATCGATCTTGGAGTGTGTTCCATGTGGTGATGAGTAGAATGTATATTCTGTGGTTGTTGGGTGGAATAATCTGTAGATATCTGTTAAGTCTGCTTGGTCGAGAGTCAAGTTTAGGTTCTGAATCTTCTTGCTAATTTTTTGCCTCGATGATCTGTCTAGGGCTGTTAGTGGGGTATTCAAGTCCCCTGCTATAATAGTGTTAGAGTCAGTATCTTTTTTAGTTTACTTAGTAGTTGCTTTATAAATGCTGGTGCTCCTGTGTTGGTTGTGTATATGTTTAGGATATATATTTCTTGTTGATGGATTGAACCTTTTATCATTATGTAGTGTCCTTTTACATCTTTTTAAATTTTTGATAGCTTAAAGGTTGTTTTGTCTGATGTTAAGATTGCATCTCCTGCCTTGTTTTGTGATTCATTTGCCTGGAAACCCATTTTCCAACCTTTAACTTTGAATCTGTGTGCGTCCCTGGAAGTGAGATGAGTCTACTGGATGCAGCAAATAATTGGTTCATGGTATCTTATCCAGTCTGCCATTTTGTGTCTTTTCAATGGTGCATTTAGTCCATTCACATTTAGGCTAATTATTGAAGTATGATTGTTTATCCCTGTCATGAGGTTCTTATATAGTTTTTTGTTCGCTTGTTTTCTTTTGGTTTTGGGGTTAATGTATGTGTGTGTTTTCAAGTTTCCTGTTGTGCTGTATTCTCTGCTGATTCTGTGCTCTGCTGTTCTCTTGGGAAGTGTGTGGTCAATTTTTTCTTTCTTTCTTTTGTGCCTAATACCTTTTTAAGTGTCTCCTGTAGAGCTAGTCTGGAAGCTGCATAATCTCTTAGGGATTGGATGTCTGGGAAGGATTTTTTTTTTTTTTTTTTTTTTGAGTTGGAGTCTCACTCTGTCGCCCAGACTGGAGTGCAGTGGCCGCTCCCGGCCACTGCAGCCTCGACCTGCTGGGCTCCGGCAATCCTTCCGCCTCAGCCTTCCAAGTAGCCGGAATTACAAGCATGCGCTACCATGCCCGGCTGATTTTTTTGATTTATTGTAGAGATGAGGTCTCGCTGCCCAGGCGGGTCTCGAACCCGCGGGCTCAGGCAATCCACTCACCTCAGCCTCCCAAAGGCGCGGGATTACAGGCTGAGCCACCGAGCCCGGCTTGGGAAGGATTTTAATTATCCATCACTGATGAAGCTGAGCTTGGCTGGATAGGAAATTCTTGGTTTAAATTGTTTATCTTTGAGGACTTTGAATATAGGGCTCCAGTCCCTTCTTGCTTGAAGTGTTTCTGTCAATAGGTCTGCTGCTATTCTGATTGGTTTTTGCCTGTAGGTAGTCTGATCTTTCTCTTCTGCCTTTAGGATTTTTTCTTTTGTGCCTACTTTGTGTAGGCAAATTACTATGTGTCTAGGGGTTGGTCTTCTCATTTTATGCCTTGTGGGAGTTCTCTATCTCTTGTTTTGGCTCATCACATCTCTAGCGAGATGGGGAAAGTTTTCTTGGATTACTTCCTGGAATACTTGCTCCAAGTTGTTCTTCATTTCCCTTTCTTCTTCTGGGATACCAATCAGGTGTAGGTTCGGCCTCTTGATATAATCACACCTCTCTTGTAGGCTTTGTTCTTTCTTTCTGAGTCTTCTTTCTATGTTTTTTGCAGATCGGGTTAATTCCATGTTCTGGTCTTCAAGTTCTGAGATTCTTTCTTCAGCTAGATTAATTCTGCTTTCCATGCTTGTCATCTTCTTATTTATTTCCTGGATGAAATCTTTTACTGCCAAAATCTCTGCTACAAGTTCTTTCAGTGTTGCATCTTGTCCTGTTGAGTCCTATTCACTCCTTCCATCCATTCCCTAATCTCTGTGGTATTCTGGGGCTAGTCTTTGGTGACTTCCATTGTTTGGGCACCAAGGTCTGATTTTTTCAGGAGTTTTGTCTTTGGTACACTTGAAATTGCCTGAGGTCTTCCTTTCGCTTTCCCTCATTTATGACAGATCTCTTGCTTTTCTCTTTAGTTCTGTTATTCAGTGTCAGTGGGAGAGACTTTCCCTTCTGACATTTGCTCAGACCTCTCTCTATTCTTCCCTAATCCAGTCTCTGGATTTGTTCTATTTTGAAATGGGATGGTGGATGGGAGCTTTGCTGTCTCTTGTAGTTTTCGAAATTTGAATAAAGTGGGGGATGGGGTGCTGAGAATCAGATACTACTTGCAAATTAAAATGTTCACTTATTGTAGTTCATGTTCCCTGAGATCCACTCCCCCTACCACTCTATATGATGATGCAAAGCAGAAACCAATGCAAAAGCAATTGAACACATACACACACAATCCAAAACAAACTGGAATAACAACAAAGTGGAACAAAATAATCAGCAACAAAAGACCCCCAAGAAAACTAAACACACACACACATGCCTAGCACAAAGTGAATAGAGAAGACAAACAGAAAGACCGAAGCTTAAAAAAAAAAATGATTCAGGTCGAGCCCTCACACATCTATTGACTTACTCCTTAAACTATAAAAAATGGATTTAAAAAAGACCCAGAAGAACCAAAGAACAAAAACCAACAACCACAACAAAATTGAAAGATGAACACTCTATCATTCACATACACACATAAGCAGAAAACGACAGATAAAAGAAATAAGAAACAGAAAAAGGAAAGAAAAATTGAAAAGAAATTGGGGGGCGGGGATGATCCCAATTAAACCCTCACATACACATTCATGCACAAAGGAAAAATATTTTAAAAATAGATGAACAAACAAGCAAACAGTCAAAAAAAGTTTTTTTTAATTAAAAAATAATTGAAAATTTATAAAAAGAAGTAAACAATCCTGCCCTCTTGTGGCAGGTTCTGTAATTGTTCTTCTAATCAGCTCTCTTCTGCAGAGCCACCTCTTTCACTTTCTCCTCTGGGAACAAAGCAGGGACTTAGGAGGGACAATGGAGGTGTGTGGGGCTGCAGGCCTACCCTCCCACTCTCTTATGGTCAGGGAGATCTCTGGTGGGGAAGTACGGGACTGTCTCTGCCCCCCAGGTATGTACTCTCACTGGTTTGCCCCAGCCAGACCTATCCTAGAATGGAGGTCTCCTATTGCGACTGGCATCCAGGCTCCACCTGGGTTTGTCTCTCTCTGTCGTGGCCCAGCTGTGTGAGTCTGATGTTCAGAGGATTGCTGGGAAGGAGGGGGTTTAGAGGGGCTTTGGGTCAGCCTGGATTCACTACTGATCTCTTTGGAGTTCTTCCTCCTCCTCTTCTGGCCACGCCCTTTGTCCCACAGCTGGATCAGGGTAGGGGGTGGGGCACCTGGAACTCAGCACTTCCCTCTGAAGTTTGTGCTCTCAGGGTATTCCCTTTGGGCCAGGATCAAGCCCAGGGTAGTTGATCCGCCAGTCACAGAGATCAGATCTGTTGGTCTGTGGTGAGCAAGTCGGAGCACTTTCCCGCCCGCCTTCAGTATGGTGGTGGGTGCCTCTCTTGTCCTCTTCCATGGGAACTTGCTTCTGGACTTTGTCTGCAGCCCCTTCCAGCGCCCTGCAAGGTGCTGGAGTGATGAGGCCAACCCGGGAGCAGTCTCTCCTGCTTCAGTGGTGAGGGAGCACCTGGAGCAATAGTGTCTCCCCACTGCTTTTCCAAAGGAAAACTTCTGTCCATTAAGAAACAACAACAATGGTGCTCTGCTTCTGCGACCTTGGAAGAGCCAGGGACGAGGTAGAGAAGCTGCAGCACCTGCTGTTGTACCAGAGGCCTGGCCATCATCTTACGAGCGCCACTTATACAGTCTCTCCCAGCGTTTTCTTGCCAGTGAGGGTTTGTTGATTTAAAAAAAAAAGAAAGAAAAGAAAGAAAATGGTGCTTGGCTTCTGCATCCTGAGAACCGCTAGGGTCCAAGCCCGGATGCTCTGGCACCAGCCGCTGCACCAGGAGAGCCCTGGCTGCTAGCTCCCTAGCCCTCACTCAGTCAGCCACTCACACACCCACTCATTCACCAGCACATACACAAAATTTTCCATACACACACACACTCACATGGGAACTCGCTTAGTCTGACTGGCTTGGCCGCCATCTTCCCCACCTCCGAGGAACCCTTATCTGAAATATTTAGGACCAAGAGTGTTGCAGAGTTTGGAATATTTGCATATGCATGATGAGGTGTCTTGGGAATGGGACCCAAGTCCAAACACAAAATTTATTGTTTCATGTATGCTTCAAACATAGAGCCTCGAGGTAATTTTATATGCTATTTTATATAATTTTGTGAATGAAACAAAATTTTGACA
Organism: Cephalopachus bancanus; assembly: GCA_027257055.1. NCBI lineage: Eukaryota > Metazoa > Chordata > Mammalia > Primates > Tarsiidae > Cephalopachus > Cephalopachus bancanus. The sequence continues at coordinate 7,813,515 of JAPVLO010000005.1, read as the reverse complement.
GTCACTTGTCACATGAGGTCAGTTGATTTGTGGTATCATGTTAGTGCTCACACATTTTGGATTTTGAATTTTCAGATTAGGAATGCTAAATCTGTAGTCTTCAAATTGTTTTTATCAAACAGTAGTAATTAAAAAGAAAAAGTTTATGTGCAAACACAAGCTACAAATGAAACTCAGAGCAGCTCTGTTGCATTCTCAGTACCATGCCTTTGTTAGCCTTTCCTTCCCTGGTACCTTTCAGAGAGTACTCTTACCTAGAGGTGTTTTACAGATATTCCAAGCAAAATCATGAGCTCAAGTCTAAGGTGGCTTCGTACTCAAGTATTTGGAATTTTGTGTAGAAGGAAATTCTGGCCACTGTACCATTTTCAAAACTGTATGTTTCTTTAAATTTTTCTGCTGAGTTGTAGCCACAACTGCTTTCTAATCAAATACTTCCAAATAATCCAGTTTGCTTTGAAGTTAACATAGAATCATTCTATCAATAACACCAATAACCTATATAAAACTTACTGTTTCCAGATTCACGTAAATTATGCAGATCTATTAAATGTGCAGATATAGTCAGACTCAAATTTAATGATGGATCAGAACAATGATTATGACATTTATTGCCTTTAGGCCCTTTTCTCATAATAGTTTAAACTTTGAAGTACATGTTCTTAAGATACTTTCTGTCTCCTGAATCACTTCATGTATGTATTGTTTTAAATTTAATCCTCTAGGTAGTCCAAATTCAACTTCAAATATTGTTTAGATTTTGCTAAATTCCATTTTTTTTTTTCTTGGATCCATAATTTTTCTTATAAGCGATTTAAAAAAACTTGCTCAGTAATGCTCTCTTTAGCTTTCCTAGGTTAGCGCCATGCTGGGAAAGATAAGTTGGGTAAACCGGACTCGGTAGCTCAGCCTGTAATCCCGCACCTTTGGGAGGCTGAGGTGAGTGGACTGCCTGAGCCCACGGGTTCATGACCCGCCTGGGCAACTTGGCGAGACCTCATCTCTACAATAAATCAAAAATTAGCCTGGCGTGGTAGTGCGCCCCTGTAGTTCCAGCTACTCGGAAGGCTGAGGCAGAAGGATCGCGGAGCCCAGCGGGCCGAGGCTGCAGTGGCCGGGAGCGGCCACTGCACTCCAGTCTGGGTGACAGAGTGAGACTCCAACTCAGAAAAAAAAAATAAGTTGGGTTCATACACATGCAAAATTGTCAGACACTGAGCAAACAGGTTGAACAAAATGGTTAGTTCAGAGCAAACATTGACTCCTTAAAGGTAAATCACTCCAGCTACTTGGAAGGCTGAGGTGGAAGGATCACCTGAGCCCAGCAGGTCGAGGCTGTGGTGGCAGTGAGCATGCCACTGCACTTGAGCCTGGGCAACAGAGTGAGACTCCAACTCAAAAAAGAAAAAAGTAAATAACTTTATGGTAGCTAGATTCTGGCCAGCTTCAATTTTTTTATTAGCATGATCTATTGCTTAGTAACCTTTTGTTTTTCTCTGAGTGCTGGGTAGAATTCTGGTATTGCCATAACTTCTTCCTGCATGTTCCCTGTCACTAACTTTTTCCTTCCCTTTAACATAAGGATCTGCAGTTCATGTTTTTTTTTTTTTTTTTGTCCGCTTGGGATTGAGGGCATTATAAAAAGCTTAGATGTGGTTTAAAAAGGCTAACAATTTTAATCTAGTAATGTTGGAACTGGGACTGGGCTTGGAACCCAGAAACAAGTATATCCTATGATTTTAACATGACTATTACAGAGGAGTTTGCTTTGTTTATTTGGTTTTGAGGGGGTGTGGACTGGTTGGTATTTAAAGCTTTTTGTGGACAATGTAACCCTAAATGCATGATGTGTTTTCAGTGCTACCTATAGTAATCAAGCATAAGCATACTGAAAAAGAAAGCTAGATACTGATTTGGATTATTCAGGTCAGCCTGAGCATTGAGAGTGTCAGCACAATGGGTCGGCCAGCTGAGCCCCAGAGAGGGTCAGCTCGATGGACTGGCAAGCCTAGCCCCAGAAGTTTTGACTCTATTGGGCTGGCAAGCCAAAACCCTGAGAGAGTGTTGCTGACTCAGAGGGTTGGCAAGCCTAGCCCCCAGAGTGTTGGCTCTAATGGGCTGGCCAGCCAAACCATGAGAGTGTTGCTGATATGGTGGGCTGGCAAGCCAAGCCCCGAGTGTCTCAGCTCAGAGTGTTGCCTTCCTCCAGCAGCTCTCCTGGTTCAGCCGGCTCTGCAGCTGGCAAGCCAGCCTCCGGGGTGCACAGCTCTTTGGCTCCAACAATCTTCTGCAGCTCTTCGGGTTGGGGTTCTTGTCTCATGCCCAGGAAAAATGAGGAACATGGACAACCAGAAAGTGAGAAAGCAGGATTTAGCTAGAGGACAGAAAAAACTCCCACAATGGGAGGGGACCCGAAGGGGTTGTTGATATGGAGCTGAAACCTGGTGCTTATATAGCCCTAAGACTGAGCATTAGTTGTGATTGGTAGGCACTAGCTGTTCTGATTGGTCAGTACTAAGGACCAATTGACAGGAGCTAGGGATCTAATGGTGAGCTGATTGGTCGGTACTTGGCAGCGAGCTGATTGGTCGTTTTTCTATCCTAGCAGTGAGTACTTAAGCTCTAGTTTGAGAGGTTGGCAGGGAGCTTGTTTACCATCGTGAGTGCATCGGTCTGAGAGGCCTGGGGAAAATTTGCTACATTGTTAGCGGAGGACCAGCTCTGTCTATCTGCCTAGCCTTTCTCTAGCTGTCTCCTCTCTCAATACTATGGACTGTAGTTACTCACTGTCACGGGAAAGTTGTATATTTGAAATTATGTCCAAAATTAATGAAGAGTGCTTATCTCCTAATATCACATAATAAATGTGGGATCTATTTTTTAAGCTTGGTAAAATTTCCAAATTTCGGAAACTTACTCATTTTCAAATTGATGTATTACTAACTTACCTTTGTTTATTCTTCACCCTGTTTTTATGCTGATTTATCCACAAGTTTTCACTCCTCATCAGGTATTATGTAGTTTTTATATTCATCTGCTGTCATCAGTTTTAGTTATAAAGGTTTAGTCAGAGTTCTTGATAATTATCTCCTTGTTTCTCAATGTAAACTATATTTAAGTAAGAATCTTAAAATTCTCAAGTTTTTGGATGGGTGGATAGATGGATAAAGAAATTACTATCCAGTTTCATAAGTAGAAGCTTGTGTTCTGAATCTTCTGCATGAACTATGTTTATATGTTTTTAGTTTAGCAGAATTTATTAGCAGATATTATGCTTTTCTCAAATGTCAACTTTGTTTTATTTGTTCATTTTTTAAAATAAATGATAAGTGGCATTTCCTGTACTTCTTGGCAAATTAGAAATTTGCACATTACTTTTTTCTTCTTTCTTTTTTTTTTTTTTAAATGAGTTGCCCAGGTTGGAGTGCAGTGGCATGCTCACAGCCACCACAGCCTCGACCTGCTGGGCTCAGGTGATCCGTCTGCCTTAGCCTTCCAAGTAGCTGAAACTACATGCCTGGCTAATTTTTTGATTTATTGTAGAGATGAGGTCTTGCCAAGTTGCCCAGGCTGATCTCAAACCTGTGGGCTCAGGCAGTCCTTTCATCTCAGCCTCCCAAAGTACTGCGATTATAGGTGTGAGCCACCATGCCCAACCGAAATTTCCACATTTCTAGTACCAGTTATAGTTTGTCTTTGTATATTTGTCTGACAATACAAAACAAGAAGGAAGAGGAAGGAGCTGGTCTAAACCATTCTGTTGATGAAGAACTACAGTCCTTAAAAGATTTTGGAGCATAAGAATAAGAATGAGAGGAGGTAGTCATGAGAAAAAAAGAGTCAGAATCCATATATGTTTCTGTCTTTTCCACTGAAGATAGATAAGCTCCCTTCTTACAGAATGTTTTTTTTAAAAAACAGATATTCATATCTGACAATTACTTTTAATTTTTTGTTAAAAATTTCTGGCATTCTTTTCGTTGTTAAAATTAACTTTAAACTGTGAGTGTAATATATTGTCATGATAGAAATGGTAAAAAATAAAATGAGATACAAGTAAAATTTTCTCTTCTCAGCTTCTCTTCTGTAGTTCAGTAGATCTCAACTGGGAGTGAATTTGTCCTTCTGGGGACATTTAGCAATGTCTGGATTCAATTTTGGTTGTCACAACTAAGGGGACACCACTGGCATCTAGTGTGGAGAGGTCAGAGCTGCTGTTACACACCCTACAATGCACAGGACAACTCCTACAACAATTTTCTGGTTCAACTTTAGCTGTGCTAAGGTTGAGATACTTTGCTCTAGTTCTGTTCCACAGAACTAAAATGATTTTTTATAGAACTTTCTAGACATCTTCCTCCTATTTATATTTAAAACACAAAATGGGTCTCCTTTGTTTTGCAGCTTCCTTTTTTCACTTAATATTTCCTAGACAACTTTTCATGCTAGTACATGGAGACATACCTAATTCTTTTAAATGATGATTTAGTGCTTTGTGATATAGATGTACCAAACTTCATTTATTCAATTCCTAGTATTGTAAGTGTATATTGCTTACCTTTTTATATTATAGATATTTTTATTTATATCTTTATACATGCATTTCTGTGTACTTGTAGAAGTATATCTGTAGATTATTTCCCAAGAATGAATTGATGGATGTGCATTTAAATGTGGATGGTCGTTACCAAATTTCATATCCCTAAAAATGCATTGTACCAGTTTTTATTTTCCCTAATAATGTATACAAAAGCTTCCATTCTCATTTTTATATCATTATATGGAGTATAATTAGGAAAATTGTGCATTCTAAGAGAAGAAATAAAACAAGTTTTTTAATAATGTTAGTTGGAGTTTGATAATAGGAAAATGAGACTTATTTTGAAAGCTAGAGAGTCTTTTAAAAAATAAAAACACAAAGCAAGTTTTATATTTATTCACTAACTTCTTTTTGTCTTGAAGCTCCTAACTGAAACTTTTCTTGGTACATGTTTCTTCAAAAATAGTACCTAGAAGCACAAGAATAATTCTTATATTCTTGAAAGATTTACAGTCTATAAATACTGTCTCCTTTATTTCTACATTAGCATTGCCATCTCCTATAGATGAAAAAAATAGAAACATGAATACTTATTATGGCTTACCTAAAATAACAGATTTTTACAGTTGGTTTTCTGAACCTAACGCACTGTACCACAGCTGCATTCTTATACCATCTTTTTTTAAAAGTATTTTTTTGTGTGTGTAGATTTAGAGGGTGCTAGTACACTTTTGTTGCATGGGCATATCACATAGTGGTGAAGTACAGGTTTAGTGCAACCTCACACAAATAGCTTATATTATCTTTATAATAGTTTACAAGTAATTAAACCAAAACTAACCATACCACTACATTTTTTAATATAGATTAGAGATAGATTGAATGAAACCTGCAAACTGTTTGCAAACCTGAAATTATTTCTACTATTTATATACTTCTGAGTGCTTTTATGTTTTGTTTTTGCTTTAAAAAAAGTTAGTTGCTTACTGGGAGACTTTTGATTATTTCTTTTTTATTTTTAATGAGTCAGTTGGAAAAAATGAAAGGTGTAGAGACCAATAAATTACATGTTATTTATAATAATTTGTCTTTGATTTGTTTGCACCTTTCAAACATCTAAATTTCACTTCTTGTGATTAAAAACAAATTTTTGCTTTTTAAATTCAGTTTAGTAGAAGTTCTTTAGAATTAAAGCCAAAGCTGTTTCAAGATTGTTGGAAAATATTGCTTGTAAGTACATTGTTAAGCTGTAGTGCATCTCTGTTAATTTGTGGGGTCACTATTCAGAAATGCAGAGGTGGGTACTGAGGGGATAACGAAGACTGTCGATTATAGAAGGTGAAAGTAAGTTGACATTGATATGAGGAGTTTTTTTTTTTAGGTGGTTCTGGATTGAGTTTGTAATTTGCTATCCTCTGGAGAGTGGGGATGGAGGGTGAGAGGGTTGTGCTGTTGGCCTTCAGTACTGACCATGATAAAAGGACTCATGTTGATAACATTTGGTTCCCTGCACAAACATATATTTTGGTTATGTCTTATACTGCTCAATTGTATTGGAAAAAAATTGCTGTAAAAACCTCATTAAATCATGCACAATTTATTGCCTAAATTAGCAGTTTTTAAAAAGTTTTATTTATTTCAATAGCTTTAGGATTACAGATGATTTTTGATTATATGGCTGCTTTGTATAGTGGTGAGGAAGTCTGGGCTTTAAGTGTGCCCGTCGCTCCCATTAGTGCACATAGTACCAAATAGGTAATTTTTCATCCCTTTCCCTCTTCCCAAGCAGTTTTAACAGATAGAAGCATGAGGTCATTATGTGAATAAGAATGGTGTGGCAATTTGCAAGTCTTTATTAATGCTTTCATATTTTAGGCGCTGCCTTCCTGTAAATTTCACACAGTTCTTCAGGAAGACTGATTACAGTATATAATAAGAGCAACAGTGACCTGGATAGTTTCCTTTTATCCCATCAATTTTTAGCACTTCCAGGGCAGATATTGTCAATGCAGACAAGCATTTAGTTTGGAATCTTTTGGGGAAGGGCCCAGAGAGTATTCAGAGAGTATTGTTTACCTTAAAAAGAAAGAAAGAAGGAAGGAGAAGTGGGAGAAGAAACAAACAAGAAAAATCCCTTTAGGTATTTCTTTTACATTAAGAACAGAGCTAAATTCTTTGAATTTTGGTTTAGGTAAGGAAGATGAATTATATAGATTGATGATATTTATTCCTGGCTGCATCCCTGACAAGGGAAAGAATGAAATATTTTACCTTAGCAATCTCTTCTGTTTTCAAATTCAGGTGGGAATAAGGTACCGGTCCTTGCATAAATGTATATGCAGGTGTGTGTGTGTGTGTGTGTGTGTGTGTGTGTGTGTGTGTGTGTGTGTGTGTGTGTGTGTGTGTGTGTTTGAACTGGGTAATAGTTTTATAACTATATGACAGAGAAATTTTAGGTAGGAAGGAACGAAGATCACTGATTAAAGGGAGAAGCAGCTCCCTCTAGGCTGTTAAGAAATAATAACTTCATATGCCACTTTCTGCTAACTGGAGCTGATGGCTCACCAGAGCATTCTTTATTGCTGATTAAGTAGCATTATGAAAATACTGACTTGGTTATGTTAACTAAATGCCTGTGTTTAAAACTTCGAATGTCAAATAGTTTTAGCAGTCATCTTTAACATTTCATATTACCTTTCTGAAATCACATTTCTAGTTCTCACTTGCAGTTATTTGAGGTTAATATAAAAATGGCAGTCTTTCATTTATGGAGTTAGGTGTAGCCAAAAGCTTTTCTTTAATTATATCCATTCATGCTGCAATAGTTAGGGTCTGTCAGCATTTCCATTATAAACCTCCATTTTCAGAGTTTTATAACACAGCTATGAAAATTAGCTCTGGGCAAAAACTTGACACACAAGGCCTCCTGAGATTCTCCCTCCTCCCCATCCCCCTTTTTCATTTTTACTGAAGTAAGGGTGAGTGATTTCAAAATGCCTTTTGGCATCTACAAATATCATTTGGAGTTTTAAAAGAAACAATACATTTTCAGGCTTTGTACCTGTTTGTTCTACTACTTAAGCGAGGTTGTGGACTTATGAATTTAAGCCAAATGGATATTGATCAACTGACATCCTATTTTGTATTTAACAAGAGCCTAGTTTTAAAGATGTCTAAAGGTAACAAAGAACTTGCCTAAATGCTAAATGTTGCGACTAAGAAAGTTCAAAAGTGATGGTAACCTTTTTTTGAGATACAGTGTGCTAAAGTACAACTCCTTAAAAGATTATTTTCCCTGGTTTCCAAACACAGTTTAAAAATACATATATTTTTAAATCACTTTTTTTTCTCTCCCCATGAGGCTAGAAGATTATCTTTTTTTATATATCTGTTTTGATATTTGCAGTGTGTGTGTGTATGTGTATTTATTATTCAAATATTTTCATGCTCAATAGTTTTATTGGTGTTCTATTTATTCTAAACAAGGATTTTTTTTTTCTTCAGTCAGATAACAGGGGGTTGTCCAGGTGGGAAAAGAGGTGGTACAGGAGGAACTGATATCTTGAGTGTCTGCTATATGCCAAATAATTTACATGATATTTCAGGAAAAATAGAAATGATAGACAGCATCCAAGCTTTTTTCTTCCTTTTGTTATTGCATGCTCTATTAGTGTCAGTGGGTTACAGCTTTTAATTATTGAAAAGTAGTTTACAACAAACATTTGAAACTGGATATTGTTTTTAATGTAATCAAATGACGTATTTCTATAGTTGAATTCATATGTTTCAGTTTGTCCAAAGTGTTTGCTGTTTTATCATATATTATTTGATGCAAATTTTGGAGTAGTGTTCTAATAATTTGGGAGCAAGGGGAAACACATGAGTATGCCCCATGGGAAAAATCTAGTTTTTATTTGAAAAATCAAGTAGAGATATGCTGCTTACTAAGAGTGATCTATCTACCATTTTGGTGGCTTCAGGGAAAGCATAGGGATTTCTAAGGGAAGGTATGAATCCTATTATTTCTGGAATTTATAAAATGTATAGAGAAAAGGTTTCTTTTCATCATTAAATATGTTATTTAACTTTCAACTGAGTATTTACATATATAATAGTATTTTTATTTTATTTGCTATGCTTAAATTTTTCATTGTGTTTATATTACATATTTTATACATTCATCCAGTATTATAGACTGTTCTCTATATTAGCTTGGCAGTATTTATTCTTTTGTATTTTGCTGAAAAATAGATTATCTACTTAATTTTTCATGTATAGGATTTACTCTTTGGATTATTTATTTAGTCTCCAATTAGATTTGCTACAAAGATGTGAGTTATCCTTGCGTAAGTACACAGTGATTCACTTAAAATGTGCCCAGATCTTGACTCCTTTATTCATAAAATGAGGATACTAATACCTCCCTCACTGGATTATTTTGAGGATTATATGCAATATTGAATATAGGTGGTTAACAAGCACACTGCCTGGCATGTTAATAAGTATTCAGTGAGTGTTAATAATGCTAGCCTTATCGTTACTATTATTGTCAAAAGAACTTATAATCTTTTCTTTGTGGTACACTTTATAATACCTGGCAACTTCAGTGGATTTGTGTGTGTCAACTTATCTTGGATGGTTTTTCACCCATTCCTAATAAAGTACCTCTAGCATAGTGGCTATTCAGTAAATGATTTATTGACTGTAGAGTGAATCAGATTCCTTAAAAACAAAGTCAGGACTGTAGGAAGCATGAACATTGCCTTACTACAATGAACCTGTTGAAAGCTGTGATTCTCTGTTGCGAAGTGCTACTGTAGAAAAAGTTAGGTTTTTTTTAAGTTGTGTCTCACTCTGTTGTCCATGTTGGAGTGCAGTGGCATGGTCATGGCTCACTGCAGCAGCAGCCTCCTAGGCTCAGGCAATCCTGCCTCAGCTTCAGGGTAGCTGGAACTACAGACATGCTACAACATCCAGCCAATTTTTTTTGGTTTTTTTGCAGAGACGAGGTCTCACTATGTTGCCTAGGCTAGTCTTGAACTCCTGGGCTCAAGCAATCCATTCACCTCAGCCTCCCAAAGTGCTGGAATTGCAGGCATGGGCCACCATGCCTGGCCTAGAAAGGTAATTTTTTAAGGTACAAATATGATATACGTGTATACCCTTCCTTTCTCTTTTATATCCGTTTGATTCCTCCCTCCCTCCCTCCCTTCAAGTCTTCTTTGGCGAATCCCTTTCATCATCTTTCTTTTACTCTCATGGCTGCCATTTGTTTTGTTATTCGAACATTAGTAATGCTTGCCTAACCCCCTTGCCTCCAATGCCTTCCATTTTTAGACCATCTTTTTTTAACAGCTTTTTGAGATGTAATTCATCTACCATACATTTCACTTGTCACTAACTTTATTAAGATGTAATTCACATGCCATTTAATTCCTTGGTTTTGAGTATATTTATGGTGTTGTGCAACATTTTGATATTTCATTACCTTAAAAAGAAGCCCTATACCCATTAACAGTCCTTCCCATTTTCTCCCCCCGAACACCCTATCCCTAGCAACTACTAATCTATTTTCTACTTGTATAGATTTACCTATTCTGGTCTTCTATATAAATGGAATTATACAACATGTCACCTTTTGTGATTGGTAATGTTACTGTGAACGGTCACATACAAGTTTTTGTGTGGACATATGTGGTTACTTCTTTTGGGTGTATTCTTAGGAGTGGAATTGCTGGGTTGTATTGTAGCTGTTTAACCTTTTGAGGAAATGCCAAATGGTTTTCAAGAGGCTACAAATGTCTTTTTGGTGTGGTGCTCCTAGTGGGTGTGAGGTGGCATCTCGTTGTGGTTTTGATTTCCATTTCTCTGGTGACAAATGATGCTGGGCATCTTTTTATATGCTTACTGACCATTATAGCTTCTTTGGAGAAACATCTATTCAGATTCTGTCCTTTTTTAAAAATGGGTTGCCTTTTTATTATTGAGTTTTAAAGGTTTTAAAATATATCCTATATACAAATTCCTCATCAGATATATGATTTGTAATTTTTTTTTCATTCTGGAAGTTATTTTACTTTCTTGATGTTGTCCTTTGCAGTATAAAATCTTTTAATTTTAATAAAATCCTATTTATCTATTTTTTCTCTTGTTGTTTGTGCTCATATCATATTCTCTTGCCATACTTACCTTTTTGGAGAACAAGTCTTATATCATTCTGTGTTTTCACATCTGTAGTGATATTCTGATAGACATAAAAAAATATTTTACATTCTTATCGTCTCCAAAGCCATCCACAGTATGGCTTTACTTGCATCTGTAGTCTTTTCTTATGATTTCCTCTTTAGTCAGATGGAACTACTATTCTCCAGAAATCCTGAAGTCTTTCTTAACTTTGTTTATTCAAAACCAGTTCGGGGCTCAGGCCAGAGCATAGCCAAGACAGTAGACCTGGATCTGAGGACAATTAAGCTGACATCATGTGAGAATCACTGCTTAGAAGAAGATTAAATCAGGAGAATCAAAGTAATTGTCTAAATCATAAGTCAGAAATAGGTCAGTGCTGGTCACCGTAGACATAGACGTGGGTTGGCGGAATACAGAAAAGAGGAAAAAAAGTAGAGGGATTTGGGAAGAACTGAAAGGTAGTTTCAGAAGGTAGTAGTATGTAGAGGAGAGTTGGGGATGGAATCAGAGAACATTCTGTATAAGAGGACCTAGTATTCCAGGTACTAAACTCTGCAGAATAAGTTGTGTTTTTTGCTTCTGCTTCTTAAAGAACCCCTAGAAGTGTGTGATAGTTGCTATTGTCAAAGCATAGTATAACAAGCAGAGGCTTTCTGGTCATTAAAGCTAAGTTCAAATTACCCCTTCCATTTACCAGTAGAGCAATCTTAGGAACTTTTCTAAGTTTCACCTGCATATTTGTAAAGTAATACCCATCTCATAGAATACCTATGAACATCTGCTTAGATTTCTGCTGTCCAATAGGGTAGTACTAGCTATGTGTGACAGTTTACATTAAAAAGAATATAAAATTTAAGAATTCAACTCCTTGGTAACCACTAGCTATGTATCAAGTCCTCAGTAACTACACTTAGTAGGTACTGTAGTGGATAGCAGAAAGACCTGCCAAGGGATAGTACTGACTTAGATGCTGCACCTGTCTACAACATGAATCATAATAAACTTCCAGTGTGTTCTGTATATGTTGGGTTTTTTTATTTACTTTTTCTTCATTGTTATGTTAATATTATTATCTTTCATGCCAAGCTTCTCTGAAATGTGTGCTTGTCCATGTGTCACCAGTTTTGACAAATATCTATCCCCTTTAAATTTCCTTAACACTTTCTGAATCTTTAATGTCCTTTATTGTTTGCTATCTTGTGTGGTAATTATTTTCCTCAGTAAGAAATTCATGCAAAAAATTATTTATTCAACATATTCAACTAATATTTTTCAGTGCCTACTATGAAGCACTTGGGATATATCAGTGAACTAATCAAATGAAGCACATGTGATATGTTCTCATGTATTTATACATAAAAGACTAAGAAAGTAGAGAGAAACTTAGGTGTGATTCAGACCATCATATTTTCTTAACCATTTCATACGTTAATTATTTCAGTCATCCGCATTACTTGATAATGACTTATACTTGTTCCTAAATTTTACCTGCTTATCCAGCAGTTCTTGCCAACATCGACGCGAATATAGACAGAAGTACAGTCAGGATATGGATTTAATGCGTTTAATCTGAATTTCATCTCTGTGTTTATTGCCTCCTAAGTACCCCTGGGCAGAAAGGACCTCCAGAAGATAATATGAGGTCCATTCTCAATTAATTGAAAGATTTTTGGTATTATTGTAAAATTCACCATGTTTACTTTACCTCGGTATTTTCTGGGCCATTCTTATTTTTCTAATTGTTATCATCAAACTATTCTCCCACTGAAATATGGAAACAGGTGGAGCAAGTTGGCTCCTTGAGCCTTGCTTTTGAGAGATTTGGGAACCTCTTCATTAAGACTGGGTCTACAGGAACACTTTGAATCTAAAAGTAGAGATTATCTACACCGAGATTGGATTGAAAGGAAGGTATTTGGGAGAAGGAACTGAGAAGATGGAGTAAAGGAAATAATCAATAAAATAATTTAAGAAAATTTCTCAGAACTGAAGATTCTGTATTGAAAGGGTCTAATGAGTAACTCCAGCACAATGTAAGAAAATAGAATCACGACTGGGCCCATATGTGAAATTCAAAATACTAGTGACAAAGAAAAGATACCAAAGGTTCCATGAACTTTCCCCACCCTGTTAGTCTTCTATTTTTTGAATTTGCTGTGCCCCTGGTCTTGTAATATTTAGTTATTATCTAGGTCAGATCTGATATTTAACCCTAATTCCTAATAATTATAAAAGTAAATAAACTGGGAAGTAAATGAAACTTTATATTAGATTTTTTTTCAAGATTGCTCCTAATTTTCAAAAGTTGATGAACATTGGACACAAGGACAGAACAACAGACACTGGGCACTGTTAAGGGAGAAAGGGGGAGGATAAGGGACGCCAAACCACCCACTGTCATCATCCCCATGACCTGAATGGATGGGAGTGCGGGGGACTAGTCAGAAGCCCACACCTGACCTTCATGTAGTGTACTTATGTAGCAAATCCTGTCATGCACCCCACGATTCTAAAATAAATTTAAAAAGAAAAGAAGTAGATGAATGGTGCTTCATGATTTCTTTTCTGATGCATAGTTGTTACCAAAATTTGAAGTTACCAAAAACATGATTTTTCTAGGATAAAACCCAGAAAATGTACTTCTCAAGCTTACAGAGGAAAAAGGTAAGAATGGAGAAAGAACACTCTGAAACAGAAATTGAGATGAAGAACATTGTATACAAGGACAAAAGAAATATAGTCTGTAAAGAAAGCATTTCATTCTTTTGAAAGTGGATCAGCTCAGTTGTTTAGGGAATAGAAGTGCCATGATTATTTTCTGTGCCAACCACTGGAATATTTCTCTTTAGCAAATGGTAATAAATGAAAAGATGTTGGGGTGAGGCGAAAACTACTTTTCCCAATCTTATTTATGTCACGGTGGTTCCTTGTCTGAACCCCATGGTTCACTATCGGTATTTAGACCACCCAGATCTTTGAAGCTTTAGATGAAATTCAGCAATGAGTTTGTAGGAAGGCATCTCTACTGTGCTCTTTCATGGCACCACACAGTGCTATGTTTCTTAAACCAGAGACATGTTGTCATAATAAATATATTGAAGACTAGTAAATCCCATTCGTGACAGGCATGCTAAAATTAACTCTTTCTCAAATATGGAATAGGTTAAAAACACCTGAGATTGTGGCTTCATTATGTGGGCCTAGTTTAAAGAAACTCAGTGAGATAAACGGGCATTGTGGATTTTGGTTTTAAAAAAGAATTACTCAGAGGAAGCAAGTCAAATTTTAACATTTGCATCCAAAAAGTGTAGTACAATAAGCTATCAGACATGTTTTTTTATTGATGTGATATGTCAGTGAGGGAAGGAAACCAATCTTAATTATCCTCATAATTAATTACTTTGTATTGATAAAACCTCAGAAGGCACTATAAATTGTGGAACAAGTAGATTCATTATAGTTTTAGAATATTCTTAGCTATTCTCACTATCTTATTATTATTACCTTAAAGCTATTTTCTATAGGATGTATTTTGTAAAAAACATCAGGATACATTTTTGTTTTATGATATAAATTTACTTTTGCCACCATATTGTCTAAGGAACAGGTCCTCACCTTTCTTCATCTGCTTGTGCAGAAGGGTGAGTAACTGTTCTGTTTTAAATTTTATTTACTTAAATTTTAACAAAATTGAGAACAAACAAGGATTGAAACTAGCATTTGAAACTCTTAATTTCAATTGTTTCTTCTTTACCTTACAAGATATATATTTTTCTCTCTTTAGGGTATCTCTTGTCAGATTTAAGGCTTATTTAAAATGAAAAGAAAGCTGGAGCAATTTTCTTTATTCCATTTCAGTCTCCTAAGGCCTATTTCCCCCTGGTGAGCTCATAGCAACAGGGGGGTTTAAGGGAATTCAGCTTTCTGCAAATTAATGTCTCACATCATGAAAATTCAGGACTTTTTTTTTTTTATCTTGAAAAGTAATACAGTGAGTGCGAGTATTATTTCTTGCCAGCGGGTGGAAGATGAATGATTTTGTCACAGTTTTACTGCTTGATGAGCAGTGTCCTGAGGGTCAGGCTTAAGTCTGTGTCACTATGCTGCTCATTACTCTTGAGCTAAATAAGGGCTGATTGGATCTAAATTGCCTAGCACATGGGCCACAGATGAGCTCAGTGAGCAGGGGATGACCTGCTATTCAGTCTGGGAGTAACCCCGGTGTGCAAATGCAGCATTAGAACACCGTGGGAGAATGAGAGGCTACCGGCTGCTGCCAGCAAAAGAAATCGAAATGTAAAAACTCTTTGATGCTGTGATGTTAGAATTTGAAATGTAGGAAGTGACAGGTTGATGGTACTTATCAGCTTTGGCTGGATTAGAGAACAGTGTCATCTTGCTTATATAATGACAGAAGAATGAAGCCAGCAGCTAACTACTGTGCGGAGTAGAGCCGTGCTGTTGCCACAGCCAGTCATTGCTGCCTCCTACTGGCAGTTTTCCTGGAAACCAGTAAAATATTATGAAGAAAAAAACCTCCCCTGTTGGTTGCCAGGATTCTTGGGCTCTTTGGTGGTGAAAAGCTGCTAGTAAAGTAATGCCAAAAAAAAAAAAAGTATACTTCATAGTAAATTGGGTGAAAAGCATCAATATTGGAAAATTGGTTGTTCCAGAATTTTCTAGTGAACCAAGGGTTAATCCGTTTATGAAGTAGAACTCCCAGGGTAAGAAACCTTGTATACCCTTCCTGGAATATACCCTTTATGGGACCTCAACTGGGTTGGTTGATCTCTCAATTATATATCTTTTAAAAAATCAATAACAGGACTTTAATAATAACTAATCTTTAAAATCTAACAACCACAGTATTAGCACAATTTGAAAGGCAGTTGATAAAAATACAAAGTTAGAAATGCCCCTACATCTCTCTCTTAGGGAAGAGATGGAATGGAAGGAAACTGTTTCTCATACAAGTCAAATGGTTTGAAAAACCAAAAACTAGCAAGATCCTATAATGTAAGATCTCTTTGTTTCATTTTAATTCTACAAGATGTCATTTTTTAAAAATCGATATTAGACTGCTATTATGTTTATTGTGTTAAATTTAGAAAATATAGATGAGTTTTTCAAAAGCCATTTGTCTTACCATGAGTGAGAGATTACTATTGGTATTTGTGATATTCTTCTACACTTTTCCTATCATATACTTTTTTTTAACAAAAAATGGGATCAAATGCTGTTTAGTGGCCCATTTTTGCACTTAACTGTATCAACGACTTTCCATATCAATGAAATATATATTATTTTTGGTGTTCATTTTGTGGATATACCATAGTTTACTTGACCATTTCTTATTTATGGAAATTTTTGCTATTTTGAAATTTTCATTATTAGGTATGTAGCTGTGGTGAATGTGTGTCTTGACAGGGCTCTTGGGTATTGTTGCACAAATTGTGCGCTGCATAACCCCAGGAGTATACCATTCACAACATTGTAAATGAGGCTTTTATTTTCATGTACTTGTTTGATTGCAGGTGGAAGGTATTTTAAAAAATAATTTTAGACTATAGAACTTAAGATATAATTCTAAAACATGATTGGGAGCTGTGGTTTTATTGTATTCAAGATTTTAAATATGCACACATACATATACCTACATAAGTACATACATCCTACATAAACAAACTGTAACTAGTAAACTAGAAAAAAATTTCCCCAGATTTTTAGAACAAAACTGTAGTTTTGTATGTTGAAAGAATAGAGATAGGAACCTTCTAGAGTCTGTGGTGAAATGACAAATAAAAGGGTTAGTAAATTACCTTTCATTTCCTGGAGTTAACAGTTTTTCTTGTTAGTATAGGTGCCCTACGTTTTCTTTAAGCCTTTTATTCTTACTATTAATATCAAATGTAAAATAAAGTTTTAATTTAACTTTTGGAGCACTTGAAGGCTCTAGAGAGAAAGTCGGGGGGGGTTGCTTTTTTTTTTTTTGAGTTGGAGTCTCACTCTTTCATCCAGGCTGGAGTACAGTGGCACACTCATGGCCACTGTAGCCTCCACCTGCTGGGCTCAGGCAATCCTTCTGCCCCAGCCTTACAAGTAGCTCGAACTACAGGCACATGCCACCATGCCTGACTCATTTTTTGTTTTATTGTAGAGACAAGGTCTCGCCTAGTTGCTCAGGCTGGTCTTAAATCCCTGGGCTCAGACAAACCTCTTACCTTGGCCTTCCAAAATGCTGAGATTATAGGTGTGAGCCATAGCACCCGGTGAGAAAGAGTTTTTAATGCCTCATTTATATTTTTATATGATCAAATTCATGCATCTTGCAAAGAATGTAATTAATACAGAATTTTATGTGATAGAAAATGAGTCATTCCCCTCTCCCCCCAAAGGGAGCAACTATCAACAATTTGGGGAATATTTTTTCAAGCTGCTGTTGCTTCTCCTTTTATCTGCACTGCTTCCTGTACTATCTCTTATTTTGAAGGGGGTAGAAACAGAAGTGGGATTATACCACTTCATTTTTTTCACTGAAAAAAATATCAAAGGCATGTCTCTCTCTCTCTCTCTCTCTCTCTCCCTGTCTCCACATACATACACACACACTAACAGACACGTTGTTTGAGACTGCTGGTTAGTATCTCATTGTATAAATCAGCCTTCGTTTATTTAGTCTAGTGAACATTTAGCAACTGTACATTATTGTAAGTTGACTTGGCTCTTGAAATTTGAGTTGCTTAGCTTATCTAACCACAATATTAACTGTCGTTCAATTTTGTAGGTTATTAATATATCCAGTGTCAAAATCAGTAGAGCAAATTTCTACTTTAGTCATTTAATATATGGGAATTATATATTCTTAAAGTAGAAAATAATATTACTGTGTTTTTCAAAGTATGTTACAAATATGACTGAATTCTGGCTGCCACTGTCTTTTACTTTAATCTTCAACAAATCATTTCACTTCTTTGAACCTCAATTTTTCTAATCTGTAAAATGTGTGTAATAATACATATTGAAGAGCTGATTTGCAGGATAAAAGAGATAATACATGTCAAGTGTCTAACAGGGTACCTAAAACAATTAATAAAAACAGTTAACTTAGCTACTAACCTAATGATGATTGCCTTTATTATCATTATTGCCTGTTGGTTTCAGAGAAGTGAAGTGAAAAGACATACATTAAAATAAATTTAAGATACGGAGTTTTCCACTCTATATTCTGATCTTTAGGCTTCCATTCTGAATCTGTTCAATGGTATTAAATGAAAAGGATACTATTTATGCTTTAAGTAAATCATAAGTTACTTCCTTGGTCATGTCTCTTTCCCCTTTTATTTTTCTTATGACTTTGGAGAGAATTCTGTATTAATTTTGTGCTTACATGAAACAGAAATGACTATATTTGTCAGGCAACACACTTTTATTGAGTGCCCATCAGATTCCATCTATGGTAGACTTCGTGCTGGTGTTAGGAAAAATAGAGATGCATAAAATCAGAATGCTGCTCTCCAGTGCTCCACAGTGTAGTGAGGCAGACATATAAACAAATGAATGAAGTATACTGTGATGAGTTAGAAAAAAAGTCAAATATTCAAGAGGCTCTTCTTAAAACTCTTCTACATCACTTACAGAATTTCCTCTGAGATTGCCCTACATAAAATAAAGCATATGATTATGTGGATATAAGTCAGTTACACTATGTCACATAACTGATTGGTGGCAGAAATTAGAAGGAGACTATTACAAGTCTTTAGACTTTCGTGCATATTCACGTAGCAGTTTAAAAAGTTTCAAAAGCATTTTTTGACATCATTTACATATATTCCATTAATAATAAAAATAATTAACTTAGCTACCTGTGTGCATATATAAAGTCTCTAGTGAATTGTTATTATAACACTGTGTCATTGGTACACTTTGTCCCCTTTTTTTTCTTCTGACATCTGTTCATTTTTCTTCTGTTCCCATTCTCTGACATTTAATGGTCTCCTTTCCCCCACTTTGTTATATTCTATAAATTCTTACTCTTTTGAGGAGAGCACACTTTGATATTTTAATGTGGAAAAACAATCTAAAACCAATATAATATTGCGTTGTGTATTTTTAAAAATTTATGTAAGTGCTGTTATACCAGGGATTTTGCATACAGCTGTGCAACTTGCTTTTTTTTTTTTTTTTAGCATTATGCTTTTGAGATATACTATTAGAGGATGTATACATCAGGAAAATGAAGGATTAAGCCAAGAAAAAAAAAATATTTTGGGTTCAGGAAATGGAGGAAGCAGCACAGAATAGTGAAGGGACAGGAAGATGGTTGTACACTTGGCCTAGGTAGTCGTCTTCCCAGATTGAAATAGATGGTGACGAACTATGGGAGGAAGGTAAAAAGTGAGATAGGAAAAAATTTTTTTTCTAGTTCTAGAGGAGAGTAAAGCGATTTCATTATAAGATGTGTTTGCTTTCAGAAGGCTGTAACACAGAAGAGAGATTGTTCCGATGATGTCTTAGTTATAACCTATTTTGCTAATATTAAAATTAATTTGCCAACGCAAACTGATACCATTCGAAAGTTATTGACCTAATATATTGCTGCCATTTGAAATTTGCATTTTATATTTTTGGATGTGTTTAAGAGTTTTATGGTAATCTTTAAAAAATTGTACACACATATAAACAGTTAACAGTTGTGTGCTTTTGGCTTGTTTTCCTAAGAAGAATTCCAGTGTAATTCAGCAAACTGAATACTTTCTGTGCCCCAGAACTGTGCTAGTATATGTTCTTGTGTGCATGAAAATGTTTCATGTACTTGTGGAGATTATGGCATAGTAAAAAGCATTTATGCTATTTAATGCCTCCACGTTTTTGTCTCCATTGTTATTCTTTTTTGAATTCTGAAATGATTGGACCATTAATTTGATCCAAAATACAGAATTTCCTATATTTTGAAGACCACTCATGGGAAATGATAGGTTGTCTTTGGAATATAAGAAATTCCGTGTATTAGATTGAACTAGTGGTCCATCCATTTCAGAATTGTATTATAGTGGAAGTTTTTGAGAAGATGTAGCTATAATATTCCTAATTTCTCAGAAGGCAAGTATTTTGTCTAATTTGGTGATAGAATGTGATTCAATCTTTACATCATTTTCATATGGACTGATACAGTCATGTTTTGTCTTTTGGTATGCTTTTCTGAATTTATCATTTGTAATTGTACTAATAGGCACCAGCAACTTGTATCACTTAAATATGAGCTTGTTTACATATTGGACTCATGGGCATATTTATTACCATTCAAATAAGGATTGGGGGAGAAGAAGTCACATTACATTTTCATTTACATAAATGCATCCTTTCTCTTACTGTCTTTTATGGCATTTATTTTGGAATCACTGAAGTTAGAGAATCCTTTATTAACTCTGCTGTTTGTCTCAATTCTTCATTTTTTGTTTGTTTATTTTTTGAGTCAGAGACTCACTCTGTTGCCTAGGCTGGAGTGCAGTGCCACACTCACAGCTACTGCAGCCTCGACGTGTTGGGCTCAGGCAATCCTTTTACCTCAGCCATGCAAGTAACTGGAGCTATAGGCAAATATCACCAGGTCTGGCTAATTTTTTTGATTTATTGTAGAGATGAGGTCTTGTCAAGTTACCCAAGCTGGTCTCAAATCCTGGACTCAGGCAACCCCCTCTGGCCTCGGCCTCCCAGAGTACTGGTATTACAGGCATGAGCCACCATGCCCAGCTTATTTATGTTAAATACAAAGGTTCAGAGTGAAGTTGAACTTGCTACCTGTTTATGTTCACCTATTCTCTTGCATATTAAATATTTTCTATATCTCTTCAAGTATTCATTAAGTTAGTATTTATATTTATTTTAGGAGCAGGAACCACTGGCTTAAGGGTAAGTAAAACTTATATGAAGAAGCAAATTGAGGTGGGATGTGAACTGATGGAAAGATCCTTTTGTGCCTAATTTAACCCTAACTCTGTCAGACTCTGCAGGTCCCCATATTTCATTTCTTTTTTTTTTTTTAAGAATAGAAAAGTTTATTTAAAAGTAAATTAGAGAGAGAAGGGAGAAAGAAGATTCACCTCCCCAAGGTGGGGGAGGGGGCCAAAGCCAGGAAGCATGGTGACCGCCACAGCTCAAAGAGCACATGGCCACACCAGAGTCTAGCAAGGCAGTGGCCCCATATTTCATTTCTTTCATTGGAAGGATAAAGGTTGGGATTAGATTACATTAGTGTTTCTAATTATATCAGTTATATATTGGATGTTTTAACATTTTAAAGTAAATTTGCTCTTCTTCATAAAATTATAAAAGAAATGGAAATATGATTTGCACTACCAGCATGATTAAATTGTTTTACTCATTTACCCTTGTTTTAGTTTCTGCTTTTGTAAAACTGTTTTTCCTATTTTATGTAGCATGCATAAAATAAAAATTTAAAAAAGAAAGACATGTAGGAGGACTTTTTAAAGTATCAACTTACAGAACTACAAATATTATCTCTTTGACCAGTAGTGATTTTTAAATTATTTATGCATTAGATAAACACTTTAATTTAGACATACTGAGATGGCTGCTTTGTATAGGATATCTTTTTAGATAGAAACATAATAACTGTCATAGTACATTGCTAAACAGCATATTTGCTAGGGGACTTTTGTCAGACTTTATGTCAGACTTTAAGCAGTTTGAATTCTTACTTTTTTTTGCTTTGGGAAGGGGTTAGATTTGAAGAAAGAATTACAAATAAATTGGTTGTAATGGTAGTTAGGTTGGGTGAATAAAGAGTACCCAAACAGTATTTCTTGAATGTTTTGGACGAACTTACTGTCTTACCTGGTGCTGGGTAGGACATGAGAAAGGAACAAGATACTCTCTAGTTGAAGTATCTAATACCATACAGGATATAAAAATGTATTGGTGGGATGCTGTAGTAATTCAGCAATGCTTTTTGAGCTCTATTGGTGCAAGATACTTATGAGTTTGTGTTCAAAAATACATATTAGATTCTGTTCCTGTGGAAGTCATTTTTTAGTTGACAATATATGTATAACTAGTGTAGTTCAAAGTGAAAATTAATGAGTAATAAATGCAGTAAGATTTTTGGGGGGATTCAGCAGAGGGAGAAAGAAAAAAGAAAAGAGGTGGGAAAAGAGGGATTAGGAAAGATTTTGAAATAGATGACCTTTGAACTGGGTATTGAAGAATTTATGCTTGTGATAAGGAAGGGAGAGAGATACAAGCATGGCAATTAAATAACTTGTTGAAGAAGGGAAGGGAGAAAAAAGATGCTAAGACTAGAGAGTGACCAAAGAACTGGAAGGTGGAATGGGCTAAATGTTTTTTGGAGGATGAGTAAACTAATCTGATGAAAGCAGAGGATACATACTTAGTAGAAGATGATACCAGAGTATGAAGAACTTTGAAATTAGTCCACGGTAATACTTGGGAGAGGAGGAAATCAACAACTAGGTTTTCAGTAGAGGTATAACATGATGAAAGCAGTTGTTTAAACCCACTATGTGCTTTTCTCTCCTCCTGAATCATAAGTTCCTTAAGAGAAAGACTTTACCTGTTCCTTTCCCCTTACTCCCTCTCTTGGAAATATTCTTTGATTCCTTTTGTGCCTGGGAAGGTTATTTCCTTTCAAGTGTATGTGAAATATAGAGTTTCCCTTGTACAGGGTTTCCTGGCTCCCAAGGAGGGCAAGTGTCTTCCTCCTTTTTTACCCTGTTCACGCTTGTATCACCCAGAACATTTTGTACCTGAAATAGCCTCCTTCGCTAGACTGGTACTGTTGAGGACAGAGGATTTGTTTTATTCCTATTTATATCTTCAGCACCCAGGTATCTGGCTAAAAGTACATGACATACAGTATGGCTTCATAAGTCTATTGAATGATAATTATGTAGATGGTTAAGGCAGTAATATGCAAGATGAATTAAAAGAGAACGTTATGCAAGGAAAATAGGTAGGAAGCCATTGTGGTAATAAAAGCTAGTAATACAAAAATGCCAGAGTAATTTTAAGAGATTCCTAAAGGTAGGATAAAACATTAGTTTTGAAGTCATGACTGGGAGTGAGTGATAAAAGGAATAAAGGATGACCTGATGGCCCATGATGGTGCTGGATAGTCAGGGAACAATATTTAAGCAACATTTCGAGCAATTATGGAATTCTAGGAATTACAACACGTAAGACTGACCCAACAGCTTCTTATACTTAAGTACATATTTTACTTATGTTTAGCTATAGTAAAACATTTCACTAGTCATGTGGTCTAGGATTCCCTTACTGGTGCTCTAGACCTCATTACTTGAAGGATGTCAAAAATGTTTTAATACTGTTATTCTTTCTTCTGTTTCAGTCCCATAATGCAGAGGTGGATGATTTCCAATGACTTTCATATACTTGCACAGTTTTCTTCCTTGTGTGATGTTGTTAAGAGATTTTGGAAGGTATAGTCCAGTATAAGATGCACCTCTTAATTTTGGTACTCCTTCAGCAAGCTAACTCTATGTATCTGTTGTCTCTTCAGTAAGAGAAGGTCTTGTTTATTTCTGAGCAAGGTTAATTAAGCCTTAGGGCTGTGCTTGGTACACAGAGATCTGACTGAGACTCTGCCTGTGACTGGAAGACTCTGATATGACCACTGCACTGCCCCTGACCAAAGAGAGGGGAGAGCCGCAAGTGAGCTGTTGCTTTATAGTTTCTGAAGGTTCCCCTTTGATATAGGGTGATAGCCTTTAACAGATGGTTACATTTGTCTGATAATTTATTTTTGTAGTTGATTTTTTTCCCTAAAAGCAGACAATTATAATGAAATTATGTTTTCAGGCCAGAAATGTGCCTTAATTCCTATGACTTATATGTTTTATACATTTAAGTATAACACATGGCGTTAGGCAGAAACTTTCGTTCCCTGTTTCACATATAAACATCATTGTCCAGTGGAGCACTTGGTATCTTCAGTGATTGTTCTCTGAATCTAGGATTGATGTTTCCAAAGCATACTAACCAGAAGCAACCTTGATATAATCATTTGCTCTGCAATAATTTACTTACCACTCTGGAAAATTCAATTATAGAAAAATGAGTGGAACATTTTTTCTTGTCTTTGAAGGAGTTTGCCACAAAGTTTTATTACTGTAATATAAAATATTATAATTTTAAAGTTATTGTTTGGTTTATTTTGACCTTTACTTGCCTTTATCTTTGCATTAGGTTATTTTTTATTTCAGTTAAGGATGGGAAAGAAAGAGTTCCAAGGGAGTGTTAAAACAATTAAAAATTTTTAAATTGCCATTATATTAAATCTTTGAAAACAATAATTTTAAACAACTGTAACTCTACCTAAAATCCAAAAGTTAAACAATATCTGGTTTTATGCCACCTCTGTATTGAGTAAGTTTGTTATGGTCCTGATAATGAGTGTTCAGTGATCTCTTTTAACTATATTTATATCATACTGAAAATTTTTATTCTGCCTTTCTTCTACCCCTTTCAAAAACCATCCATTTTCTTTTAAACCAAATCAGAAATGAGATGCTTATGGATTTTCTTTTTAACAAACAGAAAAATCTTTTCCATCTTCTCAAAGTGTATCTTTGATTGGTATATAATTTGACTGTATGGCATAGTATATATGCACTATATACTACACTGTATGGCAAAAATTTTGATAAGATACAAACACCATTGGGTTTGTCTTTCTGTTAGATAAGAATATAAGGACTAAAACAATTTTATTTTATTATAGTTGATTGCAAAAATATGTTAATTTAGTGCTTATATTGAAGTTTTTAAATTCTTTAACAATGCAAGTCCTCTTTAGAGGATGTGAAATGTAAGACATGCTTTTCTTTAATTTTACTGACGGTCTAGTGTGTGTATACACGTGGGGAGGGGTCAGAAGACATCAATTTTGAAAACTCCAGCAACCCTTTTAAAAAATATTAAATACGTACTGTAAATTATTCTTCTAGAAAGAGATAGGAGGGAATGTGGAAAAGGAAAGTAGAGAAATTAAAAATCATTCCAATAAAATGGTTTAATTTATGCCTCTGCAGTTAAGCGGTGCTCCTGGTTAACAGAAATACCCTTCAGCTACACAGGATTTTGGAGGGTTGGAGGGCACTCATTTGCACATAAATAGCCATTAACTGATAAATTCCCAGAGGTCTCCTGTTGCATGTTAGTGGTTCTGACCTACTTAGCTAGCTTAAATTTGTTTTACAGAATTATTATAATTCTATCCTTAGTACTTAAACTTTGTGATTAATGCATGCCTCACAATACAATTAAAGTATAATTACACAGTTTTGCAGTTTCCCTATTGTGGTGTTATTATTACAAAGATCTGGATTTTGCAAATAATAGAAGAGTTAAGATTTCGATATTTATCACTTTTGCAGTTATTATGTGATTATGTTAAATGGGCTGCTTTTATGTCTGAAGAATGGATTGGAGAGAAAATGAATCATTATTAAATGTTGTGTGTGTTAGCTTGGAAGTGATTGGGTCAGTTAATGTATGGGCATTTTGGTGTACTGTCTGCAGTGATATGTCCCAGGCATTCCTGCTTACAAATATTTTTACAAGTGCTTTTCATTGTTGCTTTTTCAAGTGTTTCTGAACTCCAGCAGAGTCTTCACAGCATCTGACAGAAATAGTATTGGGATACATGTTAGGAGACAATAGAGACATAGAGTGGGACTAAGGAGATCTGAATTCTGATTCAGACACTTGCTGCTGCGTTGTGCAGAAAAACTCATGTTTCTGAAGATTTGTGTTCTTATTTGGGAAGCGAGTAGTCTGTACTAGAAAAGTTGGCAAACTAAGGCATTGCTGGCCAAATCTTGCCCAAACCCTGTTTTGTAGAGCAGTTGAGCCTAAGAATAATTTTTAAAGGCTTGTAAGACAACAACAAGAATAATGTGAACCAAGTGCAGCTCCTATAGATCCAGCTACTCAGCCTGGGCAACATAGTGAGATGCTGTCTCAAAAAAAAAAAAAGAGGAAGAAGAAGAAGAAAGAATACGTTACACTATATGTGGCCTTTTCAAAACCCAAATATTTATGAAAAAGATTTTTCCCAACTCCTACTAGACATTCCCTAAGGCTTCTCCCAACTTGATGTTCAGCATTAAATTATATACGGTTGATTCTTTTAAAATGCTGATATTTTATAGTCCTACCCATATTTTGGGGGGTTTCGTTTTCCATGTTTACTATTTTGATCGATCTGTGATATGAAGCCCAATATCTGCCTCTTTGGTTAGTATTCTCTTAACCACAGGAGTGGTGACTGTTTTCTAAAGTTTCATAACTTACAATTTAGGTTTCTAGTAAGGGCAATTCCCAGTAAAATGAGATACTAAAGTATTAGGTTTATTGAAGGGAAGTGGCAGGGATAAAATACTTAACTTATTTTGAAGTTTTTAGCACTGTCAGTATGGAATACTTTAAAAATTGTGTTGTTTTGTGGAAAAATTATGAATAAATGTTAAATAATATTCTCTAGTGAACTGCAGAAACATTTTCCATAATTTGTTTCTGAACATCAGTTTTGGCCAGTATATTACATCATATCACTGTAGGATTGGGCATTCCTGCTGTGTCACTGAACATGGAAAGTATGGGCCACTATTCAAACTTGGCTGCATTTGAGTGGTGGTCAGCTACCACATCTGGAGGAATTTAGCATCATATATTGTTGCTTGCTAATATGCATTAAATATAATGAGCTAAGTTGTTTTAAGTCATTTTTATTCAGTATTGTGGAGGAAAATCGAGGCCCTTCCAGCAAAAAGAGATGGTCAGAAATATCAGCTGCTTTGTAAAGTTGGTATGTAGTCATCACATTTCTCCAAAGAAAAAATGGTTACCCTGTAATAATCAGTCTAATGAATTCAGAAATTCATTGATTGTCCCAGCTCTGGGTAGATTAGGTAGAGACTTGCTTCAAGGAGTGGAATTTATGAAATGTTTGCTGCATCCAGCAAGCAGAGCTGCTATAATACAGCTGCCTCCTCAGTGGTTTGCTTTGATCCTGTGGAATGAAAGGACAGGAGGATCAGCTCGGGTCTAAATGAGATTACAGCTGGTTCTGCAGCTTATCTGGTCTATTGCCAACTAGTGTGGCTTTGCACGTCCTAAGGGGTTTACAACAGAAACTGTTTATTGAGTATCATCGGTTTACTCAACACAAGCAGGCTAATCCTTCCCCGCCTCAGCATGTTGTAGAATTGTGCAGGAGCCAAACCAAAAGCTGGTGTAGCCAGACCCTCTAGAGCCCTTTGTCTTGCTCTGTATTGATTTTTACCTGAGTTAAAGACAGTAAAAAAATAAAAATAAAACCAATAACCAGTTCTATTGTGAGCAAAAGGTTAATCTTACCTAAAATCTTACAAAAAGCATCTATTAACCCTAGAAGGGACAGCCTCCTTTTTTTGCCTTTCTAGTCAAGTGGGATTTTCTAGTTTCGAATTTTGAAGAACAAGATAAGAAAAACAGCTTAAAAGATCTTGCTAGGCATTCTAAGTTAAATGCTTAAGTCTCTTCTAGTAGTGCTATAACAAAAAGCTTTGTTTGTATATAGAGTATGGGATGATTTGTTTCTAAATAGTAAGTTTCTGCCTTTTATCTATTATATACAAAGCAATTATTTTTTTGATGTGGCAAACAAAATGCATGACAACAAGGCTGGAAAAGAACACAACTGCCAGCATTAGTGGCTAGTAGTCATGTTACTTGATGAGCCCTTGATTAGTAGTATGTTTCTTTAATGAATAAAGGCTAGTGATTAGGAGTATTATAAAGATATACCTCTTGTAAATAATCCTTTGTGTGCTTTAGTCTTATTTTACTATTTTATTGGGCACTTCTTAAACCTTTATGTGTAAGCTTTTAATTATTACCGTTGGATCTTGAACAAAAATGGCTTGTAGAAAGTCTGTCAGACAGACCTGGGTTACAATTCCATTTCCATTACTTAGTGCTCAAGTTATTTAACCTTTGAGTCTATTTTTTCACTACTAAACTGGGAATGGTATTTATTTACCTGGCAGTATCTAATCACACCAAATTAGAAAACAGCAGAAAGTAACACTGAGTTAATCAGGTTAGGCAAGGCTATGGTAGTAGCCCAGGAGCCCAAAGGCATTGAAGACTGTGTATGTGGGATCCCTTCCATGATGCTAGAGAGAATGTTTAAAGTTGTGTTGCAGGGATCCTGGCAGCTCTGCTTTGTGTCTGTAGATCTGAAACATCCATTGCCATCTTTAAAGGTGTATGATCTCAGGCAGATGGACACAGAGGTTGCCAGGTAAATACCCTTCTCCTAATGCCCAGGTGTAGCTACTGGAAAAGCCATGAGTATGAAATGTGTGCTAGTTAAAGATTCCTAGAAAGGCCTGAATGGTAAAATATTATTTAGTATCTTTAGTATTGATAGGTGAGCTCTATTTATGTCCCTTCCAGCTTGAGTGATTACTTTGTTGTTTAATCCACAACAATATTGTCATCTGTGTTAAGTGCTAAGTAAAAGACAAAGGTATATTGTTGCAGTGGTCTCTCAGTTTACTTTCTCCTAATTGGCAATGAGCATGTGTCCTCAGCTATATGTAAGCACAAAAATGTTACTATGGAAACATTGGAGACTTTATAAAAGTACTGTGTGATGGAATCAGCTAAGACTGATGTTTATCTTAAACTCGTCGCTTGTCCAATATTTAAACCTAATGGACAAGATGTGTGCCAGTTGAAAATGTAATATTTATCCAATCATTTCTATTCTATCAAGCTAGGCTCTAAAGCAATAGGTTGCTCTCATAGAGTAATAAATTTTTAGTGCATTTGGAGATAAAGGCTATTGGTGGTGATTGCTTAAACTCTTTTTGCTCAATCATCTGAATGGTGCAAATCAAAGCATTTTGTCAGACTGTGAGAAGTTTCACCTAGATATTGCTTCCCACACACGCAGGTCACCATATAAATTACATTCACGGTTTTACAGCATAGCTGGTGCTGGAAGTTAAATTGATGCCCAGTGGTGGAACTCGTAAAACATTTTCCTGTTAACACGACCAGGCAGAGTTGACATTGTTGATGGTGGTTCGATCTAATAAACCATTGGTTCTAACAGTGATTTTTACTGTGTTTCAGAGGTGATGATGATACAAGTTTAGTGATCCAACAGTTATTCCTGAATGACAGAAAATTAGCTCCACTGTCTATATTACCAAATGCTGGTAAGAGCAAAAGTAGGGGATGATTGGAACCTAATGTAGCCTCATGTTCTGAAAGATGATGAATTACAAGAACAAACTTTTTAAACTCAATGTATACCTTCTTCATAAAGAAAAACGCTAATTTTTTTCAGAAGAATGTGTGATACCTATATCATCTGTTAGAAATACTTTATTATCATCCTGTTATTCAGAGAGGTAGGCTGTGCCCTCTTTTCAGAGTTTTTTACACAGATGCTTTTAAGCAGATTGTCATTTCTGAAAGGAAAGAAGTTTTGTATTTGGTTACCTTTTTGGCTCTGTGGGTTTTTTTGTTTGTTTGTTTGTTTTGAGCTGGAGTCTTACTCCCTTGCCCAGGCTGGAGTGCAGTGGCACACTCATGGCCACCTCAGTGTCGACCTGCTGGGCTCTGGCGATCATTCCGCCTCAGCCTTCCAAGTAGCTGGAACTACAGGTGTGCCCAGTTAATTTTTTTTTTTTTGTAGGGACAAGGTCTCGCCAGGTTGCCCGGGCTGGACTTGAACCTGCGGGCTCTGGCAATCCACTTGCCTTGGCCTGACCTCCCAAAGTGCTGAGCCACTGAACCTGGCCCTCTGTGTTCTTTAAAGTTAATGTTCCTATAAAGACTTCAAGCCTTATTAAAGGTTTTAAATTTGAACCACAGCAACAGTCTATACATTTTATTCCCGTAAGAGTAACTTTCAGAGGTTAATTTTCTACTGGCAGTTGTGAACAGTGCATACTATTTAAAAATTTATTCTGAAATAATTTTGTTTTGGTCATAAAGCTTTATGAAACTTCTTATTTGAAAGTAAATTAAATTTTCCCATTTCTAGTTAAAATTTACAGGATGCTAACAAAGCCTTACTACTTTGTCAGTGCAAGCAAGGATCTTTCCAATTCTTTCTTTCTTGGCAGTGTGTCTGCTCCTATAGCACCGTTTGCACATTCATACTCAATTGGTGATCTTTTTGTAGTTTTATTCCATTTTAGGAGATATCACATATTTTGCACTCACCACTTTAACATTTCTTATCCCAGCATATGTATGATTTTTTTTTTTACATCAGGAGATGTGCTTTTTTGATTTGTAGATAAATGTTATCAGTGGTGCTACGCAGATGAAACCTGTCATGTACAAATAGCATGTATCAAGTCCTAAGCATGCAGAACCAGATAAATCAGTTCATTTGCTGAAGCCTTGCAGAAAGAAATTAGTGATATAATAAAAGCCTTTGAGACACTCAACCCTAATGATGGAGCTTTATAATAAACCCCACAGATCATTGACTCAGTGGATAATCTTTTAGGAAAACTTTTTCCCCTTGTATTGTTTCCTCCCTTTTAAAGAACTGTAGTGAAAGTGTTAAGTAGCATCTCTAGAGAGAAGGGTGTGTAGCTCAGTATCTGGAAGACCATAATTTAAAATTAAGAAATGTTTTTACTGTTAAATGGAGGTTTGTTCTAAACAAGCTTTATACTTTTTGATGATTTTGGTGATTGATTTAAACATTGAGTAGTCATTACTTTCTCTATATAGAATTCAGATTAAGCATTCCTTCTAAGTTAGTGTATTTGGTACTTGAGGTACCAAACTTGAGTTAGGGAGAGAAACATGAGGAAGCATTTAGCTTGTACTTAGAAGAAAGTGGTAGAAGGTAGAAGAAGAGGGATGGGATCTGTATACACACAACTTTACACATCATTTCAAGAAGTTCACAGGCTTCTAAAGGTCATTTACCCTGTGTTCAGCGTTATATTCCAGTGGTGACTAAGCTATTATTGCGGTTAGAATTTGGACATAACTTTTGATGAAGAAAATTCTTTTAAAGATATTGCTAGGTACTTTTTTTGACTCTTTTGTTTGTGTTTTGAACTCCCCCCCCCCACCAAATTGTTGCTGTTGGAGCTGATGACAAGGTTTTTAGATCCATTAGCACAACTGGCAATAGTCACTAGTCTCTGGTTGTGTAATTTACTGTATTTCTTGAGTGTGAGAGAAATATTGAGGGTGCAGAATGCTTAAGAGGTTTAGAAAAATTATTTATCAAAGAACACTACTTTTCCCAATGCATTAGCTATTGTAATTATACGTTGGTACAATCTCTTGACATAGAATTGGATTTGATTTAAATGGAGGGGAAATAAAGAGACTGTACACTTTAAATATTTATTGATACGCATAGTCCATTAAGGTAAATTATAGAGCAAATTTCACTGAGACAGGAACATATGGGTTGATGTAGTTAATAATCAGTCAACATTACCATTAGACCCTTTCTTTCTTTTTAGGAATTTATTGTCCCCAATTAGGAAAAATGGTTACAAATAGAATTTAGTCCTAGCTTACTTGTTGTGGAATATTTGTTCTCAAAATGTTTGGGTCTTTACCTTTAATAAAACAACTGTTGATTTTTTTTTTAAACAAAACATGTTTTTTTCATATAACATGTAACAACTAAACACAGTCATAAAATGTGGTAGAATGATTGCAGCTGTCATTAGAGTGTAGTACTGACTAGATACTGCTGTTCTCAAATGACAGCTGAGTTGGTGAGGACTAAGCTAGTTTTTAGAGACTAGTTTTATTAATTAGCTTTAAAAGATGGTCTCCATAGGTTCATAAACATAATACCTTACATCTAAGGAAAATTAAAATGAAACTTGGTTAGAAAACAAGTTGTCAATTATTAAAGAATTGTGAAAGCAACAAGAACTAAATCAAATTTATTGAGCGTAAATAGGATAGTAGGCATAAAATATTTCAGCATGCATTTGATACAGTGTTTTGTGTTGAATAGGTAGAAAAATTATTTTTCTTCAAATGAGTCTTTGCAATTCATTTGTCCTAAAACCAACCCAGAATTTCTTAGATTGTTGTAGATGGATCCTAGGATACTTAAAACACAGTTGCTTTGTCTAAGTCTGCCTTTGCACCATTGTAGATACTGCTCCTTGGTTATATTTCTAATAAAGTTATTTCTCCCGGCTATTAGACTCCTATGCACCCAATTCCAAGTGTGAATTCTTGAAGTCAGACTTCCTTTTTTTTTTTTTTTTTGAGTTGGAGTCTCACTCTGTTACCCAGGCTGGAGTGCAGTGGCACGCTCACAGTCACTGCAGCCTCGACCTGCTGGGCTCAAGCAATCCTTCAGAAGCCTCAGCCTTTCAAGTAGCTGGAACTATAGGCATGCACCACCATGCCCAGCTAAATTTTTTTTTTTTAATTGTACAGACGAGCTCTCGCCAGGTTGCCCAGGCTGGTCTTGAACCCCTGGGCTCAGGCAGTCCTCTCTCCTCAGCTTCCCAAAAAATATGGAACACTTCACGAATTTGCATGTCATCCTTGTGCAGGGGCCATGCTAGTCTTCTCTGTGTCGCTCTGGTTTTAGTATTTGTGCTGCCAAAGCAAGCACAGGTCAGGTTTTCGTCTTTTTCATCTCTGAATCCCTCATTGCTAATAGTGTTTAGTACATGCTCTTCAAAGCATAATAAACCATGTCAAAACATAGTAGGGTAAAATATCACAATAACAACTCTTTTATTATGCTCACAGATACTGCAGGTCAGGAATTTGGAAAGCGAAGGATGGCTCTTACCTGCTCTACCATGCCTGAGATCTCAACTAGGATGATTCAGTGTCTGGGACCAACTCAAAAGGCTGGTACTCGAACATCTGAAGCTATAGGATCTAGTTCCTTGGCTTCTTCCTCACTATACATTTAGTGTCTAAGCTAGAATGTCTGAAGGAACAGCCTTAGCTGGGACTGTGGATCCCAAGTGCTACATGTGGCTTCTCTAGCAGTGTGTTCTCAGAGTATTTGGACTTCCTACATGGCATTTCATGGCTCTAAAAAGTGACTGTTTTTCAGCAAACAAAACAGAAACTTTATATCCTTTTACTACTAAGCCTTGGAATCACATAGTGTCATGTTTGCTGCATTCTATTGGTCAAAGTAGCAACAAGATCTAGATTCAGAATTGTCAAGGAATTTGTGGCCATGTTTAAAAAATTACACAGTATTCAATAAATGGTAGAAAAACCAAAGCATGTCAGAGGGAGGGAGGAAGGGAGGGAAGGAAAGAGAGAGAGGGCAGACAGAGAGAGAGAGAGAGAGAGAGAGAGAGACAGAGACGGTGGTAGGTGAGAAGAGGAAGAAGAAAATTAAAAACTGTGGAGTGTGTAAAATATCACCAGTAATTATTGACTCTGGTGCTGCTATGTAGATTGCTGGTCTCTATTCCAAAGTGAGGGCATATGCCATAAATATTCTGTTCGCAATCTTGCTTATATTGAGAATAAATATATTCTAATTTATTTTTCAGCCACCTATTTCTAAGTTTTTCCTTTCCATCCTTTTTCTTGTATGAGTTTTCTGTATGTAACATTTGGGATAAGATCTAGTGCATGTGTGTTTACTCAATTATACCCTCTCCATTTATATTTGAAGAGGAAGAGAATTGTATTTGAAATCCCAAAAGACCAATGGCAAGTTTATTTTAACAAGACAAGTACATTTTGTTGTGGGATTCTTTACAGAGATGATCTCACTTCTGAATGGCTTTAACCTTAAGAACAAAAACATTGGATCTGAATCGTGATCTTACCCACATATTTTGATAGCAGACCAACCTGGAAACTGACTAGCTACATGTTGAACCCATAATCTTCTCCTTGCTCACTTTTATCCATTACCTTGTATCGATATACTTGTTTTAAATGTGGAGAATAAGTTCCTGGAAATGGGAGCCCTAACTGAATACAAGCAGTAGGTTACTATAGCACTACCTCTTTAGAAATGAATTGTCATGATCAGAAGATAATCGTTCTTCCATTCTTTTAGAAATTCCCAGGTTAGGACATCTGTCTGCCTATAGCTTCTTATAGTTATAGTGCTAAAAGATGCAGCCAAGCCGTAATTGTGGTATTTACCCACACCCATTTTCTTGAAAGCACCTTGTGGTGCTGTAAAACTCCAATCTTAACATTCAGCATGATGATTGTTCTTTGATTTTGTGTGTGTGTGTTAAATTCAGAAATATAACTGCCGGGCTTGGTGGATCAGCCTGTAATCCCGCGCCTTTGGGAGGCTGAGGTGAGTGGATTGCCTGAGTCCGCGGGTTCGAGACCCGCCTGGGCAGCGAGACCTCAGCTCTACAATAAATCAAAAAATCAGCCGGGCGTGGTAGCGCATGCCTGTAATTCCGGCTACTTGGGAGGCTGAGGCGGAAGTATCGCCAGAGCCCAGCAGGTCGAGGCTGCGGTGGCCGGGAGCGGCCACTGCACTCCAGTCTGGGCAACGGAGTGAGACTCCAACTCAAATAAATAAAAAATAAATAAATAAATAAATAAATCAGCTGGGCGTGGTAGCACATGCCTGTAATTCCAGCTACTGGGAAGGCTGAGGCAGAATGATCGCCGGAGCCCAGCAGGTCGAGGCTGCAGTGGCTGGGAGCAGCCACAGCACTCCAGTCTGGGCGACAGAGTGAGACTCCAACTCAAAAAAAAAAAAAAAGAAATATAACTTACTGGTCATAGGTTAAATTGACCCCTCAAACACAGAATAAATGGCCAAAACACAGACCACAACTACATAAACATATTCAACTTCGAGTAATTCAGTAGAGCACGCATTTGCTGATGCTTATGGGTCAAATTTGCTCGTGTTAGTCTGACCATATTTGCTTTTAATTAGATGAGAGCATAAAATAGCTCTCAAGCACTGGCAAAAGATAGATAGATAGATAGATAATCAGTTAATAAAACCTATGTATGCAGTGTGTTGTGATGACTAGTTAGATGTACAAAGTCACACATGCACAAACTCCCCAGGTTGTATTGTTAATGAAAATATTTCAAAGACATCTAACATTATAACATTAACTCTGGGCAGTCAGGGGGTTTAAGTGTGGTGTGTGTGTGTAGGCAGTGTTATGAGGTTTAGGTTATGTATTGGGTATATAAGTTGGTTTTGTCTCAGTTCTCTACCTTAAAAAATTGTTTATTTGTGGTTCTAACTTTTGAGATGGCATGACCCTCCATTACCTGATCCTTATCAGTACTATAGTTGGATTTTTCATTGTCTTTCTTGAGTTTTCATCCTCTGGTAATATGTTTATGTTTCCTTTTGTACACTATGTAATTTCATGCCACTGTGCTTTATTCATTATTTCAGCATCCTGAAACTTTTGTATTTTTTTCAGTTAACGATTACAGCTTCCATAATTGGTAGGGCATGTCTCCTCCAATACCCCTTCAATGAATCCCCGGTTCCTTTTTTTTGTGGATTATTACACTCTTTACATACTTCTGTCTCACCTCTTAACTGTATATTCTTTGAAAGCAAGGACCATATTTGATAGCATCCAATGTAGTACCTCATGTAATTAATAGACATTGACATGTTCGTTGAAATGAGCTGAACTGCTTGGCAGTATGATTCCTGAGTCTGAATGTACTCTTGAACTGTAGGTCCAGAGTTCCAAAAACGTTGTGGATATTGTTATTTAAGTTTTCTGTTTTCAAATCAAATTGTATTCTCCTTCTGTGATAATTACCTGTCCCTACTAACTTTCAGTCTCCCTCCCCCAAAACTTGATAATGTCATAGGATGCTCCTTCCTTTACCTTAACAAAATGCCGTGTAATTACCGTTGCCTTTCTTTTTTTCTTCATAAAGTAACTCAAATTGCACATTAGCTCTTACCTAGATGTTTACAGAAGCTTGCTAATTGGTCTCTTTTGTGTTTAGTCCGTTCTTACTTTGACCCATTTTGTTTGCCATTACCAGATTAATCTTTCCCAAAGCACTGTTATTATTATATCATTCTCCAGTTCAGAATCCTTCAATGTCTTCCTTACTATCTTTACTGAACTTCCGGTTTTGTTTTTTTTTTTAAACAGTAGGAGATGCCTTTCATTTTTTTGTATCTCTTGCATTGGACACAGTGACTGATACTGAATATCTTTTTGTGAGGTGAATGAGGAAAACGTGACAACAAATGAGACACCATTTCTATTCTTAAGTATTCTTAGGTAGCCTTCCAGTGCTACTATAAAAATGCTTCATTATAGTCAGAGTGGTTACTTTGTTTTCATCCTCAGAACACTCTGTTCTTTTATATATCCTTTTAAAGATGTAAATTATATTACACTTATGCCTTCCTTTGGGGCTTTTTACTTTGATTTTATCCAAAGTCCTTACCATGGCTTGCAAGATCTTACATGATCTGGTACCTGCCATTTCTTTGAATTCATCTTCTGTTCCTTCTGTCACCCATTATGCTTCAGTCACAGTGGTCTCCTGGCGGTTGTTTCTTGAGCCTGTAAAACTGTGACAGCCTCAGCACCTTTGCACTTGATTTTTCTTCTTTCGTTCTTCTCCCACATATCTATGTATTTCCCTCTTTTACTTATTTAGATCTTTGTTCAAATGCCACCTTCTTAAAATATGTTTTCTGATCATCTTTCTTAAAATATTAGCTCCTGTCACTTATCTCCATATTATGGTTTCTTTTTTTTAGTCCATAAAGCTTACCACAACGTGAGGTGTTACACATCTCTGTGTTTAATTATGACTTTCATTAGAGTATAAATTTCAGAAGGCAAAGACTCTTTTTTGTTAGCTCTGTATCCCTGCAGCTTAGAACATATGCAATATATGCTGAACCAGAGAGTAAGTCAATGGATTTTATAGACCTTTGTGTTCTCACTTTCCTCCTTTTTATATAACCAGTCCTTACCCGTCCTTCAAGAAGCACTCACTCCCATGCCTGTTTTTTTCCGTTGCCCTCAATTATCCTTTCCCTCCAAATTGTTAAAACAATCCCATAGTTTGTAGGAAGTTTCATTCTCCTCCAGTACATTACGTATATGGTCTTAAAACTTAGTCTAGGGACTGTTAGTTGCACAGTCATTTTCTTTTGTTGCAATAATTAAATAGTACCTTATCAATAAATGGAATAATTATTGTTGATCAGAGAATCAAAGATTGTTTATTGAGTGTATATACGCCATTCCTATTCTAAGTGTTTGACCCTTCATAATTAATATAATTATGCAGGTACTATTATTGTCTCCATTTTTTAGGTGAAGAAAGCCAGGAAGATGACCACTCAAAGTGTGGTCTATGGACTAGCTGCATGACCTGACAGGAATACAGACTCTCAGATCCCTCCCTACACCAGCTGAATCAGAAATTAAAAACAAATAGTAAATACTATGCTTAGGTCCCAATACTGAAGATGCAGAAAGACCTTTAGTGAGGCCAGGACACTAGTATTTGTAGAAAGCTCTACAGATGATTTTGATGGTAGCCAAGATTGGAACTACTGAGGTAGATCCTTGGTCTTAGAGCATCATAAAATGAAGTGACCTATAACTGAAAAACTTAAGCAATTTGAGATCCATGCTTCTCTATAAATATAAGACTAAGGAAAGTATAGGGATAATTTCTAAAAATGATCACTTTTTATTGGCATATTTTCATACAAGTGGTAGCCATTGACAAGCAACCTCATTTTAAGCACTTCACCATTATTATTGAATAAAACCTTAAGAGACAGCATTATATAAGAATGCTTGGATTGCTAAGTTCATCACTAGGTTCCTGATTTGTTCTTTTTTTTTTTAACCAGTCTTGCAAATTAACTCAGTTGTGGGCCATAGGAAAATTTCAAATTATCACATGCCATTGACCTTTGGAATCTCTATAGAATAATGTACACTCACCAGAGATATTAAACTTTTAATGTGTATGCATCTGGTGTGCCACCTGGGATTAGCTGTTATACTACTTTGTAACTACCTTTTAAAGAACTTAGCATGTGAGTTAATAAATACAGCAATGTGACATTTGAAACATGTATTATTTATTTGGATAGTAAAATGGTATCTGAACCAGCTGTAGCATAGTGACTATGATTTGGGACACTGAAGCTAGAATGACTGGGTTCAAATTCTGACTCTGCTGCTTACTAACTGTGTAACCCAGACAAATTACTTATCCTCACTGTATTTAGATTATTTGTCTAAATAAGGCCAATAATAGTATTTACAGATTAAGTTAATTAATAAAGGTCAAACATTTAGAATAGGGCTTGCACATAGACTCTCAATAAACAATCTTTACTTCTCTGGCAATAGTAATTGTTGATCCATTTATTGAATATGTCTTGTTTAATTCTTGTGACAGATGAGGAAATGGCCATTCAACTAGTAATTGGCAGAATAAGATTTATACTCTGGTATGTCTGTCTCCAAAGCCTGTGTCTTTCCAGTGATGCTCTAATGCCCCTAAAAACATGGTTATTAGAACTTAGAAGCAATAGTGCTTTACAGTCAACAGAAATGCATATTATCTTGCCTTTTCTCAGGTGAAAGTGTTTTCACTTAAGTGCTGTGATTTTGATACGTCAGAAGCTCTGTGAAGTATAGTAAGGCATTATTCCCTCTTAACAGATAAAAAACTGAGTCTCAGTAGTTTTCCAGAGTCACAAGCTGGTTTTCTCCCTTCTAAGCTAAAGTTCATTTGAATAATTTTCCTTATATCTTAAGGGGTTCCCTTTTTTCCTTAATAGTACATAATATGTGACTGTAAACATCATTGCTGGTGCTGTGCTTTTTATCTATTTCCTTGATAATCAAAGGAATCAACAAACTGCTTGCCTTGATCTCACATATTCATTCATTTTTCTACCACCTACTCACCCCTCCTCTGCATGAACATACAGATATACTGAGGTATCTATTACATGGTGGTACTGCAAAGTATTCCTGGATTATTACTTGCCTGGTTTCTGACTTACTGCTTCTCCCTGATAACTTGGGTATGCACAGGAGTTGAGGTCAGGCCTGAAGCTACCATTATCTCATGGTGTAGCTTTGTAGAAAGTCTCCTTATACCTGATACCTGAAGGCTGCTTTTGTTTTTTTCTCATTTTTTGAGACAGGATT
The DNA here is from genome assembly GCA_027257055.1 of Cephalopachus bancanus. Classification (NCBI taxonomy): domain Eukaryota; kingdom Metazoa; phylum Chordata; class Mammalia; order Primates; family Tarsiidae; genus Cephalopachus; species Cephalopachus bancanus. The sequence goes on along the minus strand of JAPVLO010000005.1, from coordinate 7,774,569 downwards.
GGCTTAGATGACTTTTAGGGTACCTTCTAGCTTTTAAACTTCTAGGGTTTTTTGTTTGGTTTTGGTCAACTTCAGTTATATTTTTTCTGGGTAGTAAGGCATATTCTAGACCTATTTCATAGATGTCAACAAGTATGACAAACGGGTTCAAAGTGTCTAAGGTTTTTTTTTATTGAATTTGGCTGAAGCTAAAAATAGTTATAGAATATCCTGATTCCCATTTAGTTTTCCATTACTTAGATAAATAAGATACTTGGAATAATTACTTCTAGTGGAACATCTTTGTAACTTAGAACATCCCATTTTATTTTTCACGAATACAGATTTTTTTAAAGTTGCCTTGTTTGGAGTAGAGCTAAAAGGAATTTATTTGCTAAAAGGAATTTATTTGCTGTTAATGCTCTGCTGTTAGCTCTTATCCGTCATATGTATTATGTGTGTTTGTTTTTTTCCTATATGGTACAAGTTACAAGATACATTAGCAGACAACTTTAGTTCTTTAAATTTTGAGGCATAATGTATAGAAATATTAAATATATGACTATGAATACCAGGAAGGTAATATATAGGATGTCATATCTTATTCTATATTACCAGTTATAGGAGAAATAGGGATATGCCAAGATTAGAAGTAAAACCTATAAGCAGGAGTCCAGTAAGTGTTCTCAGAAGCGTGCTTAAGTTATTAGGGCAGAGTAGCAACTCAGAGACCAGGTTGGTAAGTAGGTAGGGGTTACAGATAGAGAGTTCAATGCTTCTCATATGACAGGTACCTCAGTACATTTGTATGTCTGTGGGGATAGGGTGTCTTGTAGGTTAAGGAGGTGGGGTGAGATGGTGTGAATATGTGAAATCAAGGCAAAAAGTAGCAGGAAGATAAAAACAGAAAAACAAATCTTGGAAAGTGGGACAAAAAAGGGGTCAGGTAAAGGAATCAGGAAAGCACTCTAATGTAATTAGGAAAGACAGGAGGCGGGATAACCAAGCTAAAATTGAAGCATAAGAACACCTGGATAACTGGATATGTAAAAGTGTGGTGTTTACATGGTGTAATGATAGGCTTCTAAACACTACTGAGAACATTATTTCATGTGGTTGTCACAATAACTATTAGGTGGATATAGTAATGACTTTCTATTCTTGACCCAAGAAAACAGGAGTTGAAAGGTTACTTGTTCTTCTTCCAAGGTCACACAGTTTGAGTAACTTTGCTAGTAACCTACTGTGTTGCCCAGACCAGTTACTCCTTTTGTCTCAATTTTCTCATGTATAATACTTGAATAATAATTATGTCTACCCCATAGGATGAGAAACAGTGCTTATAAAACACTTAGCATGGTGCTGGGTTCATAGTAAATATCAATAAATGCCGAATGTTGCAGTTGTTTCTACTATGAGAGCTGCAGTTTGAATAACTTGACACTCAGCACATTTATTTTCTACTTCACTACATTACATCCTTTATAAGAAGACTGATTCTGCATGTGGTTTCCACATGTGTATATTTCCAGAATGATTTTAACCTGTGTAAAATGTCTTTATTCTAACAAAACAATTGGAAGATTTTACATTCTTGTGTTATATCTTTTAGTTTTTGACTAGAAATCACATTTTACCTTTAGTGCAACATAGCTACCTTCATATTTAGAAGATAGATAATAGCTCATCATATAACCATGGCATTTAAAACTATATCATACTCCTTATATTTTGTGTTTTGAGTTTTCTTTTACATTGTTCCCACTAGTGACAGAACTTCTTTTAATGTTTACATTTTTGTAAATATACTTTAATAGAAATGCTGTGGTCATATCTAATATAAGAGGACAAAAAACTCCAGAATTTATTTACAAAAAATGGTGTATTTGGCCGGGCTTGGTGGCTCAGCCTGTAATCCTAGCACTTTGGGAGACCAAGGCGAGTGAATTGCCTGAGCCCGTGGGTTTGAGGCCAGCCCAGGCAACTTGGTGAGCCCTCGTCTCTACAATAAATCAAAAATTAGGCAGGTGTGGCAGCACGTGCCTGAGGTTCCCGCTACTTGGAAGACTGAAGCAGAAGGATCACAGGAGCCCAGCAGGTTGGCGCTGGGGTGGCTGTGAGTGTGCCACTGCACTCCAGCCTGGGCGATGGAGTGAGACTCCAACTCGAAAAAAAAAAAAAGGTATATTTATCCTTACATGTTTAAACTTCAGTCACCCTCAAAGTATTCTCCGTTTGATGCAATACACCTATTGAGACGCTTTTTCCACTGCTCAAAACAGTTTTTGAATTCATCCATTACTGTTTTTGCCATTTTTTGTTTCACTTCTTCCACATTGGCAAAACATTTCCCTTTGAGGACTTTTTCATCTGGGAAAAAAAAAAAATTGGGTGAATAGGAAGGGTGGGGCATTGAGATTACGCCATCTTTGGTCAAAAACTGCTGAACACTCCGTGTGGGCAGGTGTACTTTTAAATCACCCTTCGTTAAATGGACAAACACGTTGAAAGAATCTCCAAAAAAAATTCACTTAAGCTGAACAGAGCCTCTCACAACAACACTAGCTGGTACACTGGGGGCCCACCCTCCAAAAGATAATATCGTTTTGGTTTTTTGGGGGGTTCTCCTCATATAATAAATTTATTTTTCAGTAGTCTTTGTGCAGTTAGTTTTCTGGTTCAGAAATGCGATTTTGAAAATTACCTGTGACTGCAAGGAGTATTTCTAAGTAAATACTACAGCGCAGAAATTCAGCTCTTCAGACTTCTATTACAGTATACCCTTGGCATTTTCTGCATTTGTCACTCTCTGATTTCTTCTTGTTTAAATAAATTATTATAGCACCTTTGTTCAGATAATAAGTTACAGGTAATTATTTTTCTTATCCTGATACAGCTTGAACATTCAGACCATCAAGCAGAAAGCATTCTGGATATTCCCATGGTATAAAACTTGTTTTCAAGTCTAAAATACTAAGTGGATGTACATTTTCAAAACTAGCTTGGTTTAGAGTCAATGTCTTACACTTAATGGCAACTTGTCTTTGCAGTTTTAACTCTACCTTGCAGGATGATCTCTAGTTTTAAAATGTTTACCTAATGGTTTGTTGTCTTATATAATGGGTTCAGAGCTCCAAATCATATTCCCGAAGTAACTTTTAGTTTTACTCTCTGGTATCTTAACATTTTCTTCTAGAGCAGTCAAGGTGGTTCAGATTTATTGACCTTTCTCATTAAGGCCTTGGATGCATTTTTTCTGTTATCTCCTTTGTTAGTCTTTCCTAATAAATTATTTTATTTTTATTAAAAATAATTACTTTTTTTGAGTTGGAATCTCACTATGTTGCCCAGACTGGAGTATAATAGCACACTCACAATCACTATAGCCTCAACCTGCTGAGCTCAGACGATCCTTCCTTCTCAGCCTTCCAAGTAGCTGGAACGACAGGTGTGTGCTACCATGCCTGGCTTATTTTTTGATTTATTGTAGAAATGAGATCTCATCATATTGTCCAGGCTGATCTTGAACTCCTGAGCTCAGGCAATCCTCTTGCCTTGGCCTCCCAAAGTGCTGGAATTACAGGCGTGAGCTGCCTCACCTGGTCCTAATAAATAATTTTTTTATTTTTTTAAGTGCGAAAGCAGATTTATTAAGAGGACAGAAAAGCTCCCCCAATGGGAGGGGACCAGAAATGGTTGCCAATAATTTTAATGTCATCTCTGGCTCTTCAAAGGATAAAGCTATGTGTGGCTTTTCTAGCTCCTTTTCTAAGACTTGGTCAAATTTCTTTAGCCCAGTAGGAAGAGAAGAGAATTTATCAATGTTTAATTCTTTTAAAACTTGTGTGTGATTGTGTGTCTTAGTATGTAAAGGAAAAAAAAGTTTGGACTTCAGAGTCAGATTTAGGTTCAGATTATGGGGCTACCCTTTCCAGCCATGTGACCCTTAGACATATTGTTTAGCTTTCCTGTTGTCAGCTTCATCATATAAAAAAAGGATTAATAATATTCGTCTCGTAGAATTGTTCAGATTTTTAAATTAAAATAATTTCTAACATATAGAGTGTGATCAAAAATGTTACTCCTTCCTAGAAAATAGGTTTTAGTTAGTGAATAAAATGGCTTATTTAGAAATAGCAAAAGACATCCTACCCAAGTACAATAAGTTCTTATCCTTTGAAAACCATTATATTTTGGAAAAGCTATACAAGGTAGTGGGAATAGTGGTATTATTTTGCTTGGACTCCAGTGTGTAGAAATGTATTCACGAACTTTGTTATGTTGATATAGGTAGTTGAGTTAGTTGCCAGATGGATTTTAGTGGTTTGTTATTTATCTCACTCTCAGCTAAAGGACCTGAAATGATTCTCTAGCCACTAGTTGAAGCTGAAAGCATCTTAGGCAGGTTTTTACCTAGAAAAGACATAGCTGATATTTGGTTAGCTTTTATGAGAATTGCTTGCCATAAACTTTTTTCTCAGCCATCTGTACACTTTTTTCAGTACTTCAAGCAGTGTTAAGTAGTGCCCCATATTTATACAGGAACTTCAGTATAAAGGTGTACAAGATCTTAATGTTATATAATTTATACATAGAATTTTACTCACTTGTGTATAGTTATATGAAATATTCTAAGATGAGGTTTTGTAACCAGTTTGAACTTTTTGTGAAATTGCTTTAGAAACATCTACTAGTTCTGTGTTCTGTATAATTCTTCCAAGTGTCCACTCCCCCTGAATAAACTGTTTTAAGGCATGAAGAATATTGGAATTAGTATGGTGTTTGTTTCTTTTTAAGTACTAATTGTTTTCTTAGTGGATTACCATTTCTATTGGAGAAAGTCTTCTACCTCATTTCCATTGGTTATTTTTTACTGCTTTCTGTGTAACTGGAAAAAGCATATGTAAGTATGGTGTCCATGCATTTACTTCTACTCTCAGTTGATCTGGTTAGCATGATTGTACATTTAGTTTTAAAGGATCGTCCAGGTCCAGTGGCTTATACCTATAATTCTAGCACTTTGGGAGGCCGAGGCAATGGGAGGTGGGGGGGGGAATTGCTGAACGCAGGAGTTAGAGAACAGCCTGGGCAACATAACAAGACTTCATCTCTACAGAAAGTTTCAAAAACTTAGCCAAATGTGGCAGCACATGTCTGTAGTCCCAACTACTTGAGAGGCTGAGGCAGAATGGTTGCCTGAACCCAGGAGATCGAGGCTACAGTGAGTTGTGATCGTGCCATTGTACTGTAACCTGGGACATGGAGGGAGACCCTAAAAAAAAAAAATTTTATTAATTGCCGGATGCAATGCATAAATGCCTTATATTCCAAATCACTGAGAAAATCTTTTGGTATTTTCCTCTCTTATTTGATACCCTCATTTTCCGGCAGATATGTTTCTATTAATTTAGAGACATCTAAATTTTCAATTGAATTAGAGACATCTAAATTTTCAATTGAATTAAGCAGCAAAGGAGAGTAAATAATTGAAATTTAAGGCAGTATTGACTTATGTTTTATTATTTCATGAAGAGTAATGTTTTACTGTTTATTTTTGCCTACTATGTGAAAATGATTATGGATCTTTTTGGACCAAGATACTAAGATTGTATCTAGCATAGTTTTGTATACTAGAACAAAGCTTGGATCTTTTTCAAATAAGGAAAATATTTCATTTGAAATACCACACATAAACTAAGTATATTTGCCTTCCTCTTGGTACATTCATGTTCTAGAGGCCTCAGGAGAAAATGATTTAAAAAACTGTTTTTATGTCTAGATTGTAAGTAAAATCACTTGTCATATGTGAGTTGCAAAATGCAGACCTTCATTCTGAAGCTGCCTGTTTCTCATTTGGAACTGACATATTAAAAAGCATATAATTAATGGTTGACATTAGTAATTAACATTAACTTTATGGTGCTTAATATGCCATCACTCATCCATCAAATAACCAGAAATGCATAATGTCTTGGCGTTAAGGTTTTAATTAATAAAATGGTTCTTCAGTTTTCATATGATATAAATGGAAATGGCCTGAAATGTATTTTAAGAAGGTTTTTGTAAGCATTTGTTGAATGTTAGCTGTATTTTTATTTCTTTTTAGAAGTATGCATCAACAACTGTGTCAGGAACTTCAAAGGGACAATGTGGACCTAATTGTACAGTCTTCATTATCAGCTAAAGAGCGCCACCTTGCTGCAGTTGCCAGTGCACTATGGAGACATTTCTTTTCATTTTTGAAGAGTCAGAGAATGTTACAGACAGTGCCTTTCTCACAACTTGCAGATGCAGCTGCAGGTCTGCATTCATTGTTAATTTGTTCATCACTTTCTCTTTTTGCAGAGTCTTGGTCAATATTTCTTTCTGTTTGCTTGGTGACAAACTCTTGCTTTGGGTCACAAGTATTTTGACAGCCAGAAAGAGGATACAAGTTGCATATTTTTAAATTGATATCCTTTGGCTTGTTTATTGTTAAAAATTAAATGATTATTTGCTAGGAGAATAAGATAATTTTCAGTATTAAAATATTGAATGCACATAAACTTTTATGCATGCAAAATATGGAAAGTAAATTAGCATTTGATTGTGTCTAGTTCACGTAGTTTATTTTCAAACTGTATGAGCAGATATCTAGATATAAGGTGAAGTTAATTTGTACAAAGAGCAAAATAATATAGAATGAATACCACTTCAACTCTAGGATGATAAGATCAGAATAACATTGAATATATTGGATGTTATTGTTCTGACTTCTACAAGATTTTCTTTTAGGCTGTAATTTTTGCTTAATTTGATCATTAGCCTAAGGACCTATTTTTAGGGTTTAAGGGAACTCTGGGTCACATGAAATTATAGTCAACAATTTGAATATATGTACATATATGCAGTTTTTAAAGAAGAGGCTGTTGTCTTTCTTAAAGGAATATTTTGCACAAAATGTGTTAAGAAGTATTGGCATAGGTAGTCGGTAGTATGGTGACTACATGTATTTAAGTGAAGTTTTGGTATTTAATTTATTTTAAAGTAATGCTTTTACAAGCCTAAGATCTAAACTAAATTTTGTCCTAGTGTGGATAAGAAATGCTGAGCTAAAAGTGCTATGTAAAAGACAGAATGATATGAATTTGAAAAGATTTTGAATTCTGATAGCACTTGCATAATTAAGAATTTAATATGATAAATTGAAGAATGGTGATGGGACAACAGTTTTTGACTGTTGTAATGGATATGAAAATAAATATTGATATTTATTCACTTTAACCAAAGCAGTCTTAATAGCCGATTTGACTTATCTTTCTTATATTTATCACCCCTACTGCCAGTCAACAAAAATAATAATACATTGGTTTAGTCAGTGCTGTTAGATGTTGAAAGTAAATGATGTATAAACGTAAAGCAAAATGTGTGGGCTCTGGGTTTTATTTGAAATAAAGAGAATGATTACATACTTTTATTGGCATTGGGATATACCAGTGGAGAAAAAGGAGAATATCTGCTCTCGTGGAGCTCTTAGACTAGTGGGGAGAGATCAAAAAATAAATAAGGTATGTAATGGGTTAGATGGTGGTAAAGGCTAGGAAAACGAAATGAAAATGGAGAAGAGGATGGGGATGGGGAAGGCCAGCAGCAGGTTGTCATTTTAAGTGGCGCGATTAGGAAGGCCCAAGTAAGTAGCATTCGAGCAAAGACTGGAGGAGGCAAGAGACCACACAAGGCAAGAGTGTTTGTGTTTGAGGAGCTGCAGGGAAGCAGCAAAGGCTCATATGGAACAAGAAAGGGAAAGAGAAGTCAGAGGTGGGAAGAGGCAACGGAGAACTGGACTGTGTTTTGCCTTGTAAGTGGTTGTGATGACTTCTGCTTTTACTCTGAGATCGGAGACTCTTGGAAAATTTTGAGGAAAGGAGTGATATGATCCCTTTGGCTGCTAGGTTAAGGCTACAATTATAGGGAGACGGGGAGAAGAAGGAAGGCCAGTTATGGAGCCCTTGTAACAACCCAAAAAAAGCAACTTAGGTTAGAGAGGTGGCAGCAGAGGTGGTGAGAAGCAGTCAGATTTCCCATCAGAAGGTAAAGAAAGTATTTTGAAGATAGAGCTAATAGGATTTGCTAAGTGGGTAAGATATGTATCCAGAATAGATAAAGAGAACAGTTAAGGGCAACTCTAGCCATTTGCTGAGATGGGGAGGATTGAGACAAGAGCAGATTTTACGAGGGAATGTTTATTTTGGACGCATTTTTTCCAAAGCCAATTAAAATCTAAGTAGACATGTTAAGTAGACACTTGAATAATGAGGATAACTAGGGTTCAGGAAAGAGGTCCAGGCTAGAGATTCTAGTTGCAAACTATCCATGTACAAAATAGGCATTAAAGCCATGAAACTGGATGAGATCGCCCGTAGAGTAAGTATGACTGAAGAGAAGTTTGGGCACTGGGCCCCAGGGTAGTCTGTGTTCCTATCTGTAGGATAAGAGGAAGCCAGAAAGGAGACCGAAAGGAGGACAGGTGAGGTGGGAGGAAAGCCAAGAAAGTATGAAACCCAGGGAAGGGGAAGTGGTCAACAACTGAAGTGCTGCTGATGGGTCAAGTGAGATGCGGTTTGAAGATTGGTCATAGCATTTAGCAAGAGGGAAGTCACTGGTGACCTGGAAGAGCCATTTTTGTGTAGTAGAGAGGAAAAGGCCTGATTGAAGATGATTCCAGGAAAGATGTGAAAAGGGAAATTGCAGACTGCAAATGCAGATACATCTTTTCATATTTGTTTTTTAAGAGAAGTAGGAAAATGGGGATATTAACTAGAAGGGTCAAAGAGGAAGGTTTGCTTTTGTTTTGTTTTTAAATAACTTGGGGGAAATTTCAGTGTATTTATAATGTTGACAGGAATGTTTCAGAGTGAAGGAAAATTCGATGGTGTAAGAAAGTCACTTTCGTTTTAGTGCCAAGAGAAGATCTAAACTTTCGTTTTAGATCCCCTAGAGAACTTGGCCTCAGTTTATCTATAGTAGCAGAAGAGAAAGAGTAAATGGCCCCAGATGGAGGCAACTGGGTAAATGTGGTAGCAGCTTGTGGTGGTTCTCTTATGTTTCCTATTTCTCTGTGAAGTAGCGGTAAATCCCTTTAGCTGAAAGTGAGGAAGGGGGAGGAGGTGCTGGCTGTTGGTGATGAGTGAAGAGAAGATATGCAACAGACCCCTAAGAGAATAAAAAGACGGCCAGGCACGGTGGCTAATGCCTGTAGTCCCAACACTTTCAGAGGCCAGTGTAGGAGGATCACTTGAGCCCAGGAGTTTGAGACCAGCTCAGGCAACTTGGCGAGTTCTAGTCTCTACAAGAAATTTTTAAAAACAGCCAGGTGGAGTGGTCCACATCTGTAAGTGCCAGCTAAATTGGAAGGCTGAGGCAGAAGGATCACCTAAGTCCATGACTTTGAGACTGGGGTGAGCTGCAATCATGCCACTGCCCTCCAGCCTGGATGAGAGAGTGAGACCTCGACTCAAAAAAAAAAAAGAAGAAGAAGAGAGAAAATAAATGACTAAGTAGAATAGGGAAATGTAGTAGGAATGCTGGCTAGTTCCAAGAGCTTACTTGAAGTTTGTAATAATAAAGTGATAGCATTTAGCATGGTGGTTCTCCAGACGTTTTGTACTGGTAAAGGTGCAGGTACATGTGGAGAAAAGGCCAAAAGTTGGAATTAACTGGGATTTTGCTGGTATAAACCAATTAGTATAATAATGGCTCATGCAGTCAAGCTGCCTAAAGAGAGAAGGGTAAGGCAAGAAGACAGAAAAATATAGGGTCGATGGATTGTAATCCTGATGGAATGAAAGAATTGTTCGAGTTGGGCCCTAAAAGAAGAGAGTTGGAGAGCCAGTTTGGTGTCAAAAAGTAGGGTAAGCATTACAAAGACTGTAGTTGTTGGTAAAGCAAAAATCTGTGGGTATCACTGTGGGAGTAAGTGGTTGAAGTAGACTGGACGACAGATGTGTTGTAGGAGAGGATGTCAAGAACTTGAGAGGCCATGATACAGAGAAAATAATCACAAAGTGTTGTGACAGGGGTGATGTTGGAGAGGCTGATAGTGACCTTCAATCTGCAAGGAATGAGAGGCGGAGGTGAATTAGGCAACAGTAGATAAGTGCAAAAAGTATAGCCTGTGGCTGGAATAATCTGATGATATGAGATTCAAAGATAGAGAGGAGGAAAGAATGATCTAGATGCATCAATGTGGACCAAGAAGTCCACTCTGTCTGTAGGTTAAGTGGCATTAGGGGAGTGGGAAGATAAGCAGCCACCATATTAGAGCTGCATAGGAGGTAGTTCTTAATAAGTCATGAACTGACAAATTAATATAGTACACATTGAGTTTATGGAGCCTCGGGAAATCACAAAATAAAGTGTATTTGTTTAGCATAGTTAAGGAATTCTAGTTTCAGACGTGAGTTCTGAAGGAATTGGGGTGTTGTTGATTTTAAGAGATCACTGCTTAATAGAAGAGAATGTCCAGTGTCTAAGATGAGAATGAACTATTCACCTGTGGCAGATGGCAAGTAAATTAGCTTAATTGCAGAAGAGAGATGCTAGAAATACCTTTTAAAAGGGTCATCTGACTGATAGAGGCACACCAGCAGAAAGCTCAGGCTTAGAGTGTGTGATTTTTAGGGAGCCATTATAGATCTACAATGATATTGCTGAGATAGATTCTTTTAGACCTTTCTTGGAGATCTAGATGATGCTATAGATATTTCTTTGATATCATGAATTTAGCTGAAATTTAGCTTTTTGTTCTAGGAAGGACTATTATTTGGGACTTAAAAAAAATCACTGTTGATGTAATTTTGGGGGGAGAGAGTTTTTAAGCATTTCTTACCTAAGTTTCTCTTATTGTAAATCTAGATTTTACTTTGCTAGCAGTGGACATGCCAAGCACAGCTCCATCAGATCTTCAGCCTCAGCCAGTTATATCAATTATTCAACTTTTTGGTTGGGATGACATCATCTGGCCTCAAGTTGTAGCAAGATATTTAAGTCATTTCCTACAAAACAGGTATGTGCTTTTATTTCAGGCATACACATTAACATAAGCCCATAATAGATCACTATCCTAGTAAGGAAATAATTTTCACCAATGAAAACTGATTTTTTACTACATATACTCTCACTCTGGCAGGTTTTTGCTTGCAGATATATTAGCATTTCTACAGTAATAGTAGGAAGGCTAATTTTTGTTTTGTGGCCTGCCCTTTTTATTTTTTTTAAATGTTGTTGGTTAAGCTTTTTCAAAACTACTTTTGTAAAAACTGACTTATTATCATCCTGAAATGACCTTTCTACACTTCCCATTGTGAAATAAATTATATACTTTTTAACCTGTAAGACACTGATATATTATTGTAGTTTTAGATTTAATAACTTTTCTTTTTACAGCAAGGTTTTTAAAGATTTGACTCTTATGAGATCATGAACAAACAAGGTATTTCACCTGAACAATGGCTCTCATATCTATAAGTATCTCCTACCACATTATACAAGAGATCTGATGAACCTCAATTAAAAATATACAGTAAATAAACTCACAATAGTATAGGGTGATCAGGAAGATTTGAATTAGAATATCAGGATGAGGGAAAATAAAATAAATATACAGGCCTAAGAGGTCAGTATAGTTTTTGTCCAAGCTACCAATCCGTGGAAGTGAAGAGAGATACAGTTGGTGAGGTCATTTTTTTTTTCCTAAGGTTGTTCATTAAGTGTAGATATTAAGTATATGTTTTCTCATTATACTTGGCAGTTGTAAAATAAGAGAGTTCAAATTCAGTTGGATTAATTTTAGGATCCCTTCTAACTTGAGAATTCAATAATAATAATGATAATGATAATAATGACCATTTATATGATTTATTAAACACTTCTGAAATTATTTGAAATACTTTTTATTTAAAAAGTTATCTTATAAGTGTAGGAGTAACAGTTGAAGAAACAAATGCAAAGGTGTTCTATAGCTTTGGGGAAATTATATAGATAATAAATACTCATCTGCTTTCTTCTTTATTGTATAATTTTTTATGACAACTTATATTTGAAGTATTTCAAAACAGCCATTTCCGAATTGTGACTAGTGTGTTTTTAAAATTTCTGACTTTACAGAACACTTGACATTTAGATTAAGGTCATCTCCATCCTCTCTATCCTGATTGATAAATGAATTAGAAATCAGATTTAGCCAGTCTTTGGACTTTGTAGAAGGAATTTAAAAAAAATTTTCTGGCAAATGTTATTTTGGAATTCTATGAAATTATCTGTAATAATGACTGTATGTGGAGTCGGGGAACGAAAAGGAAGGCACGGGAATGGGAACAGTCAGGAGCCCCAAACAAATATATTTGATTCTTCAACTTTTTGCTTACCTACATAGTCACGACTACTCTGTTTACTCATTCTAAGTAAGGGACAATTTTTAAATTCTACTTACCACTTCCTTCTACTGGCCACTTCTCTCATTACTCTCTCACCTAGCTAGTTATAAGCACTGCTTTTTCTGATTCAGCCATATTCTTTCTTCTCCTCTTCCTTGGCTTAAGCCTATACATGTGCCATCAGCAGAAAAAGAAAGTTGAGAATTAGAACATTACAAGTGGAATCAAGAGTATTTGTCTAACATATCTTTCAGGTATATCAGTAGTATTCCTTTTCAGCAATGCATGTCTACGTTAGAGTGTCTAAAAGATAAAGTGAGGCCAAGGATCTGGAAGAATGTTAGAATGTTTTCCTTTGCTTCTTAATCTCTATACTCAGGAAATTTGTTGGGGTTTTTTTGTTTTTTAATATTTGTCAACTTGTTTTTACAGCACACTATGTGAAGCACTTTCTTACTCAGGCTGTGTGTCTTTTCAAGCCTTAACCATAAGATCGTGGATTCGTTGTATTTTACAAATGTATATGAAAAACCTCTCTGGGTCTGATGATTTGTTCATAGATAAAAATCTTGAACAAGCGGTTGGTAAGTGTTGTAGGCATTTGTGTGGGGGGATCTGTGGAAAGATTTTTGGTGTCTAGGTAATTTGTTATGTAAATTCATAGAAAATATATTTGTGAATATTAACATAAGCAGAACTTTATTTTTGCAACCTATTCTTTTTAAAAAATATTTTCTTGTTACTATACATGACAAATATCCCTGCTATAAAGATAAAAGAACTGGTTTCCTTGGAAGCCAAGCACAAAAATTTACTTCTCAGGTGACAGCCTTTTTTTTTTACTCTGAAGACACTGATCACAAAAATAAGTGGAAATATGAAGTAAATAACTAGGTCTCATACTGTGAATATCCTAAGAAGAAAAATATCCAATCATGAATAATTCTCTCCCATTTTTGATATTTTGCCTTTCTTTTGCGTTACTTACAGTCATTGGGTGATACTTGTACTTTTTTTTTTTTTTTTAAGTATCCCATACAGTTATTTTATCTGTAGGACATGCCTTTTCCTAAAGCTGTTGTTAATGGCCACTTGTTAATTTCACAAAGGCTGGCCTGAAAAAAATTATTCAAATTTGCTTTGGTATCTTATTACATCAGTTAGCGTTACACGAATAATTGTTGAAGCTAGAATGTTTGTAAGTGAAAAACTTAATTCAAAGTCCTTAATTTTGTGGAAATTAGAATTTTAAAAGAAAGCATGTCATAAATGTAGAATGCTACATTTCCTGTTTTCATATGTATATGAATTTTTTATTCTAGAGGTTTATATAACAGACATAAATATTACATAATTTTATTTTAACAGAAAAAGAGTACATGGAACAGTTGGCTGAACTGACAAGGTTACTACTTAAACTCCCAGAAGTAAAGGATATTTTCTCAAAGGCCCAAGTTGAATATTTACCCATCCCAGAAGATCCTAAGAAAGTACTTGTTCGATTCCTTGAGGTATTTTTTTCATTTCTTAGTATAATTATCCAGACCAATTACAATTACTTTTCAGGAAAAACTGAAATGTTTTTAATTTTTTAAATGAATTCTTATAAGCTAAATCATATTACTGATTGCTTGCTATTAAAAAATTCTGGAGGAAGAAAAATGTGAATCTCAAGGATAGTACAGTCACACTTAAGAACAGCAGAAAAATTTGGTTTAATGTAGAATAATAAAACTAAAGAATACTACATAAAAGCTTTACTCTAAGGGTCATAGAAATTGTAGGTATATTCTATTGTTGAAATTGCTGGGCAACAACATTCTTCAGATACTTGGGAACTAAATTTCCCTGCAGAGGGTCCATAATTGTTCCAGCTTAATGTTTACCATCCTGTAGGAAACAGTGTAAACTTACATCATCGACTTCCTATGATAGTATAATTGGGCATTAGAATTCAATCTCTTAGTTTTGTTTTGTCGCCACAGTAAATAATTCCAAATTTTATTTGCATTTATTAATTTTACAGGAAAATATCTATGATAGTGTTTGTTTTACAGACCTAGTTGAAGTTGCTAATGTGTGTGGACTAGAGGTTTTTGTGAGTTATTCCTGGTAAAGTTGGTTTATTTTTCCATAGAGTGGTTAGTATTAGCTGCAGCGAAAATAATTATATCCAATAAACTTCTCATAAATGTTAATTATTCCATTGGTTTCTAACTTAAAGTACAGTTGTACAACAATTAAAGATAATTCCTAAAATATTTAGTAACAGTAAATGCAGATGTAAAATACACATTTCTCTTGGGCCCTTTATTTAGTTGTTGATTGGAAATCGACCTGCAATTTATTAAGCATCTATGGTATGCTTTGAACCATACTGGATCAGAAAGGGAGGTAGACATCCACCTCTCCATTGATAGTTTTCATAACCTCTCCTAATTTAATCTCACTCAATTAATTGTTCTTTCATCTCTAAGTAAATGATAGATTTTTACTGGATGCTAGATAATATTATGCTAAGATTTCTTAGGGATTTGAAAAACCAGTAGAAGTAGTCCTTTTGCTTATCTCAGAACACTAGAATACAAGATATATGTAAAGGTTAAAATAATAACAAAGTATCATATGCTAAGTGCCAGTTGGTTGATAGATCAATCAGTAGGTAAAGAATTCAAAGGAGTTTGGTATAAAAAGTTTGGATTTTATCCTGTAGTGAGTAAAGGCTCTATAAAGTAGGTGCGATCTGATTAAATTACTTTGTATGAAAATTAGTAATAGTAATGTAGATTCAAGTTGCAGATAACTATTGGCTAGAAACTAATGAGGTTTAGAAGGAATTGGAGATTTCTGAATAGATATGGAATAAATACTCTGTTTAACTAGAAGAATGATGTTACCTTAAGGAGAAAGAGGAACATCATGATTTAGGATGTGGGAGAAGTAGATAAATAGTTCACTTTTAAATTTACTTAGTTTGCAGTTGTGTTGGAGGTCCCCCAAGATCATCCCCAGGTTCTGTGATTTCACGGGGCTCAGCATATAGTTGTATTCACAGCTATGCTTACTACAGAGAGGATGCAAAGGCATAGTCAGCTAAGGGAAGAATGCATGGGATGAAGTCTGGAAAAACCAAGCACAGCTTTCAGGAGTCTCCCCAGTGAAGTTACACAGTTTGTGTTTAATTCTTCTAGCAAAGAATTGTGGCAAGACATGTAAAATATTGCCTACCAGGAAGCTTATTAGTGACTCAGTGCTCATGGTTTATACTGGGGCTAGTTATGTGCAACCTCTTTGCCTTATACTTTAAGAATTCCAGATTCCTGAGGGAAAGCAGTATTCAGCATAAGCCATTTTTTTTTTTTTTTGGCATAATGAGCCATTCTTATCAGGGAATGGTGAGAAACCTCCCCATATCTAAGTCTCCAAATACCAGCCAAGTGCCAACCTTGCAAGCAGGATGTTTTAAGGGTAGCAGTCTTGGGTCTGCTGTATTAACTCTTTACTACACAGAAATGATAGTATATAAGTTATTATAGTAATGGTACTGAGAAATACACGTCTTTTAGTCTAGGGAAGTTAAGACTAAAAGAGAAATATTGAGATGTCTAGTGCACTCATGTTCAAAAGTATGGTTCATAGAACCCTGTGGGTTACTAATACCACCAGCTCAAAACTATATTGGAATTTACACGAACAGTGCAAAAGCATGAGTCAACACTGTAATCGCTATAATTTACACTTCCATGCACTCACAGGGAAAAAAAAAGCCAGTTTCACTTAAGAATATCCTTAATGAAGCAATAAAATTATTAATTTTATTAAATTTTGACCCTTGAGTACATTCTGTGAATGACAATTCAAAGTGCACTTTAAAGTATGTTTGCTGCATACCAAAGCAGTATGGTTGTTGAAATGAAAAGCACTTGTGTGATTATTTGAGTTGCAAGCTGAATGACTGCTTTTATCTTAAAAGAACAACTGACAAAGTATGGTTATTCAGACTGGGCTATTTGGCAGACATTTTCTCAAAAATGAATGAAGTGAGCCTATCACTTCAAAGAAAATAGCTGACAGTGTTTGTTGCTGATAATAGAATTCAAGTTTTCAAGAAAATTAGAATTTTGGAAAACTTGTATTTGCCATCATGAGCTTGAGAGCTTCCTCATACTTATAGACTTCTGATGAGAATGGTGATGGTATTAAAAAGTAACAATTTTTTTTCTGATATGTATAATGAAATATGTCAGCATTGGGAAGCTACATATTCATGAAACAAAAGTTTTTCAAATACAAGCTTTAAAAAAAAAGCATTTATAGGTATAAAAGATTCTTTCAAAGTACAAGGTAGACCAATGGCTTTTAATGTAGCAGAATACAAAATGTTCATGGACATGGTTTCAGATTCCATGACTCATCAGATTCCAAGATTTAGTTACAATTAACCTCGAAGAAATACCACTTGTCAAGTTTTGGTATAATAGCAAAGAGGAATTTCCAGTTATCTGAAAAATCTTTTAATATACTCCTTTCTCTTTCAGCTATGTATATTTTTGAGGCTGTATTTTTTAATATACAACATATCATCATAATAAATTATATGAAGAAGCAGATGTGAGAGTCTATCTTTTATTGTCAGTCATTAAAGAGATTTGTAAAAAATGTTGAAAATACCACCTTTCTCATTAAATTTTTTTGAATATAATCTTTCACTAAAATATGTTATTTGTATTAACATGTAATTTTATTATTATTTTTCAATGAATTAGTAAATAATTTAGATATGACCCAAATAATGAAAAGCTCTTCAAAATCCTCAATTTTTAAGTGTACAAAGGGGAACTGAGAGCAAAAAATTTGAGAACATCTAGATAAGGGAAAAAAGTAGAAAACCAAGAGCAGAGAGCTAAATGGAGAAGGGGATTAATCGAGTACCGTATGTCTCTTGTTCTCATACACTCCTTTCAGTCACTCGCTTAGGTTCACTGAGTTCCTTACCTTTTTTTCCATCTCACATTTTATCATAAACATGGCCAACTTCAGTGTCACCTTGGATAACTTATCTTAAGTCCCGATTTCAAAGCTTCTTTTGACTGAAAGATTGCTATTTCAATCAAAATAGCAGTCTTTCACATGTGCCATGTTTCATCCACCTATTGCCATGACTAAACCTCTAGCCATGCCATCACTTGGAACATCTGCAAGCTCTTTGACTACCACCACCTGTCCCTTCAGAGCATGACCATGATCTTTTCCCTTTTATCCAAGTACAGCTTCCATTCAAGGCCTCATTTTGTTCCCTCTTTACTTCAGTTAGACCTTTCAGGGCCTCACTTCTAGTACTCTTACCAATATCCTTACAACTTTGGATCTTTAGTCACACCTTCAAACCCTGAACCTTGGTTCAGTGTAGTCACCTGCTTTCTCTCCTTTATCTTACCTGCTGAATGCTGCAGAAGAAAAGTCACATAACTGTGTGTGTTGGTGCCATTCATGGTCCAGTTTGGGTCATTAAAATCCATTATAAGTTATCAAAAATGATTTGAAAACTTTTCTACTTTCCTCAGACTTTCTAGCCTGTATCTAGCCAGTCTTCTCTTGATTCTTTTGTGGCCTTTTACCTCTTGCTTAGTCTCACCTTTTCTCAGTTTATACTTCCTTTATTTCCCTTCCTCTTCTCCTCACTTCACTGTTGTTCTCTTACTGCCTCACCTCAGTTTTGTCCACCACCTCTTTATTTTGCCATTTCTACCCTCTTTGCCCATCTTTTTTCTCCCTTAGAAAGAGAGTTAAGCTGACATCAGATG
Source organism: Cephalopachus bancanus (assembly GCA_027257055.1). Taxonomy (NCBI): domain Eukaryota; kingdom Metazoa; phylum Chordata; class Mammalia; order Primates; family Tarsiidae; genus Cephalopachus; species Cephalopachus bancanus. The sequence goes on along the minus strand of JAPVLO010000005.1, from coordinate 7,756,373 downwards.
GCTTATAAAGAAAAGTCTGGGGAGAAAAATCAATTTGTATAATAAAGCTGAACTTTATAAAGGTTTTACTTGTAAAAATTTAGTAATATTACTTGTAGCTCTTCCTTGAAAGAGTTTGGGGAGTTTAAATTCCCAGTTGTATATTGAGATATATGATGAGCCAACCTGTTTGGAAGTCATCATTTGATTTGTTTACAAGCTACTTGTGCATCAGTTATAGATTTCTTTTCACTAATATTTTGCCGTCAGACCTTCTATAAGTTATTATTGGTGAGTTTTTAAAAATTCTTTAACCTTTATTTTAATTATAAAAGATAAGTTCATTCTTTGTATTTGTATTTTAATTGCTGTGAATATTTATTGGAACGTTAAAGACGAAGGCATAAATGTAAGGAGGAATGTAGAGAGAGAGAGAGAGAAATTATTTTTTGAAATCTTTGTTGTATAAAACTTGAAAAGTTAAATAATATTTTTCTTTATTTATAGGCTGTTGGTTTAGCTTACGGTAGTCTCCAGACACTTTCTGATAAATCTACCATGGCTGCAAAGTCCTTAGAATACCTTGGTGAAGTATTAAAATATATAAAACCTTACTTGGGGAAAAAAATGTCCAGTGCAGGACTGCAACTGACTTATGGAATAATGGGTATGTATTCCTGACATTAGTTTGCCAGTAACAACTGGTGGATAGCAACATACTGGCTAAATTACTACTCTGCATATAGTCATAAGAATAATATGAAATTCAGTGATTTGGCTTCATTTATATTGGCTTAATTTGTTTTATCAGCGTGTCTCTGCCTTGCTTTACCTCATTTTCGTACTTCTGCTGTGATTGTTAATACTGAAGTGATGAGCAATACAGGAAATATGCCAACACCAAGTGCTCCCAATAGTCTGTTGTGAGTCACGTTGTGAGTACCTGAATGAGTAAAAAAGGATCTTCTTTTTAATGCTTATCTATACTTTGTTAGAATTAAAAACATCAGAAAACCATCACTTCCATTTTTATGGTTTGCTCTGTATGAAGGAGGTCAGGAAAGGATTTAATAACAGCACTGAAGATATTTATGCTTCAAATCTTATTTCTCACAATACTGTTTTCTCTTAAAAAAAAATCTTTTTCTGTGCGTGTTCTATAACAATGCAGTTTATCTTTCTTTAGGAAGTTAGTAATTTGAATATCTTTTGTTCACTAAAACCATGTTGCCAACCAAAATAGGAATTGAAAAAGGTAAATGAGAAAGATTTCCTTAGATTTTTAAAGAGAATTTAAGTTTTTTGTTTTTTATTTCTCTGTGGCCAAAACCTTATATCTGTTCCCTTTAACCCTGTGAACATATGAATAAGCCTGATTTGGGCTGCCTACAACCTTTTATCTTGTTGTGAAAGATAAAGGAAAATGTATAAATATTGGTGATGTAGATTATAATGAAAGTGATATAAATTCAGACACCTTAATTATAGGAAAATATAAGTGGGAATTTATTATAAATTTAACATAGTAAGATGTAAATTAATAAGTTTTTAGCATTTAGGCTTATAATTTATTAGTCTCTAAAAGCATTTTCTGGTGTTTCCAGATTTAGATTTTTGCCAAGCTAAATGTATAAGGTATGATTTCAGGATATGTCTTTATTTTACAAAATATATGCTAGTCTTATCAGGAACTATATAATCACATTTGGATTAGTGATATGTAGACCTGGGACAAAATTCTACTTATGACGAATTGAGGACCTTCTTAGTTTTGCTTTCTTGTTGATTTTTGACTTAGTGGCAGAAAGATCTGTGTTCTTTGCTTTTGTCTAGGTCTCAAAGACTGGGAATAGAGTATACTGCTATAGTGTTGCTCATTTATTCCTTGGAAATTAGGACAGATAACTTACTGTTAAGTTTTAGAACAAAATGGAGAAAGAATAAATATAAATACTGGAGAGTTCAAACCTGGTTTAGTGTGTTGGGGTTGGGATATCATAATCACTTGAGGGAGAGTTAACCGCTGCAACTTTGTGTGCTATTTACCTTGCCAGTTCCTAACTAGGGATACCCGTGCTATTCACTCTCAAGGCTACCAGGCTGCTAGTAGAAGGCATAACACTTGATGAAAGCACACTGTATTAAGGAAGGCATCTAGGGTCTTAATTGCCGCTCAGTAATTTTTGAAAAGGCAAAGTTGATCCATCAGTAATGTCCTCAACTTCCCGCCTCTGCCTATTGTTTTTTGCACCGTCAGTTCTTCTTATCTCATACTTTCCTGTTTCTACACCTTTCCTTTTGATCATCGCTGTCTCTTTGGTCATTCTTCCCCACTTGTCTTTATTATGGAAATTCAACCCATGACCTTTCAGTGTCTAGCCCAAATTGCCCACCTTTCCCACATTCCCAAGTAGACAGGATCTCCCTGATGAAATTTCATCTGTCCTTATGATATTTTTACTAGTTTGCCATTTGTTGTAATTATTGTGTATTTGACACGCCCCTACTAAATTTTGCGTTTTATTTGAGGTAGTGGCCTTATCTTTTGAATTTTTTATTCCCATTGTCATGTTGTATTTTGAACAAAAAAGAATATTTATTAAGTATATATCAGGCACTGGATTGGAAACTGGAGATACATCAGTTAAAGAACTTTTCCAGAGTAGAAAATAGCCAACACTAGATAAATATTCCTGGACTTTAATAATTTTATAAACCTAGCAGTAGTAATAGTAAATATATTTTAATGTTCTCAAATGAGCAAAATTACTTTCTAACCATAAAGATTTTAAAATGTATATTGAATTAATATCAATTTTTTAAATACATTGAGTAAAAAATAAGTAAATGCAAAAGAAATTTTATAGTGGCTATCTTTGGAGAGATTATCTTTGTAAAAATGTTTTTCTACATTTTCAGTTTCATCAGTAAATAAATAATATGTTTATAGCCAGGAAAAAAAAATTAGTTTTTTGTTTTGTTTTGTTTTTACAAAGCTACTGTATATATTTAAACCTTTTAAAAAAGTTTTTTACTTAACAAATTTTTTTCGCTTCATGCTTCCTTTTTTGCATTTTTAATAATATATGCATACACACAAATATTCTTTGCTGAAACTTTAAAAGCCAGGGATCTGATAAAGCAGTAAGGCAAATATATTACCTCTGCCTTATATGAACTCATAAAGCTTAAGGTCTTCAGCAAAGTGTTTTAACCTTTGCACAGGATGAAATGCAGTAGTCCCCTCATCCATAGGGGATACACTTCAGTACCATCAATGCATGCCAGAAACTGCAGGTAGTACCAAATCCTATGTATACTATGTTTTTTTCATATACATACGTGCATACATGCATTTATATTTTAATGTACATATCAATTTATATATTAAGCGTGAGATTAACAACAATAACTAGTAATAAAATAGAAAAATTATATCAATAGACTTTAATAAAGTGTATATGAATGTTGTCTTTTTCTCTCTCTTCTCTCAAAATATCTTATTGAACTATACCACAGGTAACTAAAACCATGGAAAGCAAAACATACCTGTGTGAGACCTGAGGGTGATATAAACCATTTCAAATGTCAGTGGTGATGGCAGTTCCTCTAGCGGATATATTAATGTTAGTTAGAATGTGAGTTTTTATATTGCTTTCATATTGAAATTTTCCACCTACTGAAAAAATGAGGAGCAAGCCAACATTATTTAAAATATTGCTAAGTGAACATTATGTTTTCTTTGTGATTGATTATTTTACTTCCTTTTACAACAGAAGATGAATGTCGCTGTTTGTTGTTCTTAGACGTGATAATTGGTTAGGTTTTTTTCTTAACATCAATATAGTCTTCCGTAAGCATAATTTTGTTTCACTTCAGAGTTTGAATTTTAAACTTTTTTTATGGAAATGACTTTGAATTTTCAATCATCTTTTTTGCTTCCTAAGATGGAATAAAATATAAAAGCTTATGCAGTAGTTGTACCAGTTTACTGTTTGGACAAGTGTGTGATCTCTTTTTAAGTTATTTTTCAATAAGGAACCCTCAATAGCAATAATACATCCTACTGGGAATTATATATCTGCTCCCAATTATTTTGCTAAAGAGTGCTCATTTGTTAAGCTTTACTGTCGTCAGATGTGGCAGTTGACAGATTTGTAATTTCAAGGAAACTATTATGTTTCAAGTAGTAAAGAAGTCTATTTCTGTTCATTCAGAATCAAAATTTCATTTGTTTATTTATATCAAATAATTGAAAGATATAAAAACTGAAATTCAAGGAGGTAAAGTGATTGCTCTAAAATGAATCACATTTTTTGCTATTTTAGCAATTAAGTTTAATTATACTTTTCCAGTCGGGCTCGGTGGCTCAGCCTGTAATCCCACGCCTTTGGGAGGCTGAGGTGAGTAGATTGCCTGAGCCCGCGGGTTCGAGACCCGCCTGGGCAGCGAGACCTCAGCTCTACAATAAATCAAAAAATCAGCCGGGCATGGTAGCGCATGCCTGTAATTCCGGCTACTTGGAAGGCTGAGACGGAAGGATCGCCGGAGCCCAGCAGGTCGAGGCTGCGGTGGCCGGGAGCGGCCACTGCACTCCAGTCTGGGCGACAGAGTGAGACTCCAACTCAATTAAAAAAAAAAAAAAAATTATACTTTTCCTTGTTGCAAACTGGATTGAGACAGCCTGTAAAATTAAGTCTGATAAAATTATGAAAAAATAGGGATATCAAGAAAATAATGCAGAGTTGGATGATGAGGCAGAGAGAAAATTAGTATGCATATAAAACCATAATGTATAATTCTACATTATTCTTAAAATTGGGTTGTAAATTTGACTCTGAGCTTCCTGTCAGTCAAAGCAAAAAGGGAAATGTGAAAAATTTCAGCATTCAGTCAATATAGTCACATAACATATAAGTATAATTCCACTGTATTTGTGAGTATATACAGGTTGAGTATCACTTAAGTAAAACTATTGGGGCCAGAAATGTTTTAGATTTGGGATCTTTTTTGGATCTTGCAGTGAATACACAGTTGAGCGTTTCTAATCTGAAAATCTAAAATTTGAATAACTTAATGTGCATTTCCTTAGATCATCACGTTGGCATTTACAAAGTTTTGGATTTTGGAGCATTTTGGATTTTTGAGTTTGAATATACGTAAAGTACAAGTTGCTCTGAAAGTGTGTGTGTGTGTGTGTGCGTGCGTGTGTGTGTGTGTGTGTGTGTGTTGTGTTTTCTCTTTTGGCCCAGAAATCTAAGAGAAATTTGTTTCTTTAGTGAAATAAATTACTCAAGTATTTTGACTTCTAGTATACATTTCTTCCTACTGCCTGTTTTAATTTGGTCCTATGTGCTTTCAACACACATTTTTCTATGAAATGACACAATGTTCTGGTAAGAATATAACCATAACTGCTGTTATTTCTATTCTTTGTTAGGAATTCTTGTTAAGTCATGGGCACAAATCTTTGCCACCTCTAAAGCCCAAAAATTACTATTCCGGATTATAGATTGTTTACTGCTACCACACACAGTGTTACAGCAAGAGAAGGAACTGCCTGCACCTATGTTGAATGCAATTCAGAAGAGTCTTCCTTTATATCTCCAGGTACAGTGTGTGGTTGCTTAAAAGTTAAGAAAAAGAAAAAGAAAAAACTTTGCCTTAAAACATAGTTTACTACTTAAATGTAGATTTCAAAAGTATGCATGATAATCAGTTTCAAGTGTATGTGTGGCACAACCACTAAACAAGTTTTAAATTTATTTTGTGTTTGGCTTTCAAAACAAAGATGAAAAAGCTAAATTCCCACTCTCAGAGAGCTTCAAGATGAGATAGCAGCAGACGCTTATAGTGGTATGCTTAGTATTTTTTTTTTACAGACTTCAGCTATCTATCAGTCAGACTGGAGGTGAGGCAATATGAGAGGCACTGTAGAGGCTTTTAGATATAAAAGAGCAGAACGAGTAGGAGTTGGAGGGCTGTTTCTGTTAGAGGGAACAACATGTACAAGGGTATGAGCTGTAAGAAAACATGGCACACTGGGGAAAAGCAAATAGTTCTGTTGTGGCTGGAGATTCATATGGGAGGAGCCATCTCATAGAGGGCTTTTCTATGCCATGCTAAGAAACTTGGACTTAATCTTCCACGTGAGGACTGTTGATGGATTTTGACCAGAGAAGCAGAAGTGACATCATCATACTTACATTTGAGAAGAATGGCAGCATTTAAGATAGTTGGCATGGGGGTTAAGTTGGAGACTTGAAAAGCAGTGACTAGTTCATTTTAATAACCCACAAGTTATCTGATGCTTTTGACCTAAGGCAATGGGAATAGAGCCCATACAGCAGATGTCAAAAATGTTTAGAGGCTCTGATTGAAAATACTTGCTGAGTGAGTGTTGCAGCAAAATAGAAAGAGAATATGCCTTGATTCCAGAGGCGTGTTGCTTTTTTGGCTGGTAGTGCTCTTAATAAATGTGGAGATTCTGGAGCTGCAGGGAGGCTACGCATTGGTTTTTAGCAGCTTGAGTTTGAGGTGTTATGGAATATTTAGTTAGCGAGGTCCAGCAGACCGTTGTAAATATTGATCTCTCATTCAGGGAAAGGACAGAGTTAGAGGTGTGCTTTGCTATTCACTAGTGTCTGATGCTGAAGGTAAGTGCTCTGTAGTTTGAGGTCCAGCAAGGGAAACTGAGGAGGAAAGGAAAAAGAGATCTTGGTTAGGTAGCAAGCAATTTGTTTCATAGATGGGTTTTTTTAAAACAGTTTTAAGATTTCTGAAAGTCTTAAGTTGTCCCTCTAATTTGTGTTCATAAAAAAATGTTTTAAAAAAGTTTAGTGTGTCATCTAGCAGAAAGATAAAGAGAGGAGACAGCACAGCACAGCCTGACCTGCCATTTTCACAGAGAGGGAGGCGGGTAGAGGAGAGCAGTGGGCAGTGGGAGAGTGTGGCCTGCTTGTTCCGTGTGATCTTCTCAAGCCCAAACAGTCTATTTAATAAGCATTCTTATGTACATCATAAAGCGAGAAATTGGGTGTATCCATTTGCCAGAACTGGAGCTGTATCTTAATCTTCAAGGTACCCAATTTTCCTCTTTAAAATTTTCAACAGTTTTTATGTGTTACTTCATCTTCTGATTTCATGTACTTTTCCTTAAACAAACCATTCTAAAAACAGAGTTGGAGAGATGGTTCATTGATTTTTCAGTTACTTGGTAGTGTTTTAACAGCTCTGTGCTGCTTTTTATTACAAATAATCTTGCAGAATTTTTTATTGGGTAAGTATGCATTTACAGCAAAAAATGAAGATTTAACAAATATTTTTAATTATGTTAGGAAAGCACATTGTGAATCACAAATTATAAATTAACTTTTAGAACATAATTTATTGCTATGTTGGTGACTATCTGTATTTAGTATATATAATATGTAGTAATACAAGCAGAAAACATTTTTTTCTCAGGGTATTTATTGATTTAATTTTATAGGTATTAAATACTATAATCCATATGAATGTATTTTGGTAACTGCTATACAAATCGAAGAGATTAAATCAATAGACATTCAACAAGACATTGTGAATTCTGTGTCACCTTTGTTAAGCTCTTAACCTCCCTAAACCTCAGTTTCCCCAGCTGTAAAATGGAGATACAGTATTACTGACTTGATGGTTTTTTGAGAAATGTTAATGAAATAATGAATATAAAGCACATAACACAGTTTAGGCATTTAGAATTGTTGTTCTAAGTCTTGATCTTCAGCACTTCTCACCCTTTGTGTAGTATTCATGGAAGATTGTTAGCATGAATTTTATAGTCTTAGATAAAATGATCATCACATAGGAAAAAATGATCGAGAAATATATTTTATAACCTTGTAATTGTATATATATGTAGTTAATGAGCATGGCGGCTGGGGTTTCTGAGGATGAGGTAAAAAGAATCTCCTTTTGCCTTCTTGCACTTTTCCCCAGCTTCCATCGTTCAGGCCTCGAGACCCATGCGCTTTCTTAGATACCGTATCTCACATGCTGTGTTACCCAAACTCATCTCCCTGAGGTTCGTTTGTATGTTATCTGTTGATGATGTAAGGTATCCTTTTTGATTGTGATATTCTGACCTGCATATTAATGCTGGGGTCTACATTAGTAAGTTTCTAAGTATAGTTTATTTTTTGAAACTTATAACTCAGTGTTTTTCACTTTTTTTTTCCCCCTATAGGGCATATGTATCGTGTATTGTCAGTCTCAAAATCCAAATGCCTATTTGAATCAATTGCTAGGGAATATTATTGAGCAGTATATCGGGAGGTTTCTTCCAGCTTCACCATATGCTTCCGAACTTGGACAACATCCTGTTTTGTTGGCATTGAGAAACTCAGCCACTGTTCCACCTATATCATCTCTAAAGAAGTGCATTATACAAGTCATAAGGTACATCTAAATGTTAAATATAGGTGGTATGTACAAATTATTAACCTCTATTAAAAAGGGACAAAGTAGCATCTTGAAAATGTTGGCAACCCTCAGGATACTATTAGCTTAGAAACTTTTTTTCGCCCAAGAAACATTATCTAAGAATTTATTAAAATAACATTTGCTCGTGGCAGCCTAAGACAATGTGCTCAAAATTGCTTCTGTTTTCTCTATGTAGCTATTATTTTCCTTATTTATGTCCTAAAGATACATTTTTGCTTTTTAGTTTTTTCATCAGATAAACAATTGTTTTGTACTGTACAAAATACAGTAATTATATTTTATAAAACATAAGGTGAAAAGATGGAGCAAATGTAAGAAATAAGGCAATCTGAAGTTCTATTTTGTTAGTCTACCATTTGTCTTAACTGTTTTATTATTAAGCAAATGAATAAATGAAACTTCTTAGATTTTCTGTCAAACTTCCTATCTTTTAACTGCAACATTAGGAGTTTCAATAATAGAACCTATCTTTTCTTTGTCTTCATGCAGCATTTAGCTTTATATGAAATTAGTTTTAAAACTTTAAGATGTTGCGGTGATATATATTATTCTTATCTAAAATTAGTTTTCTATATTTTTTAATGACCCAATAATATCCATTACCTCTCATTACAGAATTCCATGCCTAAAGTCTGATTCCCTTCTAACCTTTTTGTGTTCCTAGTGTCTTACTCAGGTTTGGAAGCTTTATCTTCTTTGTTCCCTATCCTTGCCCATCCATTGGCAAATGACTGTTCCTTTCACTACTTTTCATATTTCCCTTTTCTTATCAAATTATACCTAAACCACTGTCAGAGTCTCTAGTCTTTTCTTCCAGCCCAGGCAGTGCCCTCTGATTACTTTTCCTAAAATGCTGTTCCCTGCCGCCAAACGTTTATTGTCTCCTTATGCCTGTGGAATGCGTTTTGTGTTCCTTAGCCCTCCATGATGTCACTAAACTTTTCCAAATGTGTTACATATGGTGTCACATACAAACCTGAATGAGATTGGCTTAGTTATTGCTCTCCCACAATGCTTTCAACAATCACAGCTTTATTCAGACCAAATTCTGTATTCTTCATTAAAATGCCATCCCTCTGGGCTAAATCCCACCTATTCTTCATGAAACCTATACCTGATATCTCAGTGTATCAGAGATGTTTCCTTCTGTTTTTGAAGCTGTATGCCGTTGGTGACTCAATTTGTAGAATCGTGGTAGTTTTGCCCTACTTGTCTCTGAATTTCCAACAAGATTGTAGTAGCCTATTAGAGTGTCTGAGACATCACATAAGTAATTTTAGAACAAAGTAAATGACAAGTGTGGAAATGAAATTAAGTCCATAAAACTGTTTTAAGTCTCAGGGTTTAGGATCCTGGCTGTGTTATTTGACTTTCCTATTTATTTAGTAAACCATGAAACTGTTTTTGATTGGGGATTTTTTTTTTCCATGGTTTCTACTTGAAGTCCCCAACATGTTAATAATTCCTTTTTTTTTTTTAAATAGGAAACATATAGAGATGGCCTCCTGTGACTTCTTCCATGCCATGTTTCTCTATTCCTACAGTCCCCCATCTGGGTCAGGGCTCCTTCCTCTGAATGCCTGATTATTCTGTGCTTATCTTTGTCAAAGCACTTAATTTTGTCATACTATACTTGTCTTTTTTTTTTTTCCTTGTTCAGCTTCTCCACTAGATGGTGAGCCCCTTGCTTTCAGAGATGATATTTTACTTAACTTTTGTATTCTTGTTCTTAAACCTGTACCTCCCATTCCATAGGTGCCCAGTAAATGTTCCAGGCATTAGGAATTCTTAATGAACAAAACAGACGAAGCCCCTGCCTTCAAAGAATAAATCTTCTAATATTTGTTTGAATTCACTGTAGGGAATATAAATGATTACTAAGACATAGTTCCTGACCTTAAGGAGTTTATAATCCTTAGTGATTTCTGTGCTTAATTATGATAAATCACATGATCATTATGATAAAGCACTGTTACTTTGCAAATATATATGAACATCTAGTTTAGATTTAGCTGTATTTGACAAATTTTCGTATTGTTTAGATATTTTTTTTCGAAACTGATCAATTCCCAGTTTTAATTATTAATTTAACAAATGTACACTGAACACTTGTTATGAGCCAAGGACCTGGTCTAAGAGGTGGGACTATACAAAGATAAGTCAGACAAATTATTATCCTTCTAATTTCTGTTGAGTTCTGATTCTAAAATTTGTCTTTCCTTGAGAGATTATATTAAATCATAAATTAGTTCTCTGATTCTTCTACTTTCTGGTGGAAGGAAAGAGGTAAAGCTGGAATGGGAAGCTAATTCCTAGAACAGTACTTTTATTTACTTGGAAAAATAAAGCCCCTCCCAAATCCCTAAACAAATAAATGTGAAGAGAGATTTCTTTATGCAAATTTGACATTAGAGAAAATGTTACAGCATTGAGGAACCAAAAGAGAGGATCATACTTATATTAGAAAGGGAAAAAACAAACCAAATTAACAATTAGGCTTTCATTTGGATTTTGGTTAAGTTCATCTTAGAACCAGGTTGCCTTAAAATTAGTTAATGCCTGTATTGTATTTTGGCCCTTATAGCACACCAAAAAGATGCAATATCATTGCTTCTAAAATTTTATGTTTGAAGGTCACATGGTGCAATATACATACTTTTAAGAAATTGTACCTCATTAATTTGGGGGGAAATTTTGCCAATATCTTTAAAATGTATGACATTTGTTTTTGTTCTATTGAAGCTTTAAACAGGAGAAAAAACAGGATTTTACTTCTTTTCAGGAAATCCTTCTTTGAGTGGAAAGGGTCCTTACCCCCTCCTCGTTTAGCATCCATTCTAGCCTTCATCCTCCAGCTCTTCAAGGAAAGTAACATAGATGTTTGTGAAGTTGAGATACTCCTCCCTGGCATTTTAAAATGCTTGGTGTTGGTCAGTGAACCCCAAGGTTAGTTTGTTTTTAAGTTTATTTTTATCATCATTCTCTGTTCACAAGAAGCAGTTTTTTCCTATCAATAAGATTGATAGTTACAAAAGGTATGTGGTTCTTTTATATCTGTTGATATATGTATCATGGCTAAAGAATAAACTCAAGCCAATAGCTGAGATTTGGCATGCTAAAATGATAAAAAACTGATGTGTTTTAATCTATTTTAGTTTGGGGTTTGTTTTTTCCCCCTTGAGGCAAATACAATTAAGGGCTACTTGCTAGATTTGTTAACCTCTCAAATAACATTTGTTCAATCTGATTCCAGTATTAAATGCAACTTGTTAAACATCAAGTGGCAAGATGTTAGCATACCTTTTGTTATTCAGGTTTTTGCTAGACTATCTAAGCTGATTTGGGGGGCAAACCTGTAAGAATTCTTTGATTCTGTTCCTTTTGTTTTCAGTCTCATCAGCCTTACTTCTAGTGATTGCTTTAAAATATCATTTATTTAATTCCCACTGTGAGTATCATGCTTTAAGAAGCTTATTGGGAACTTGCAGAATAGTAGCTATAGTTTATCCTAAAGAAATTTTTAATGTAAATAACATGAAGTGTGTGTTTGTATATTTATCATTTTAAAGACAGGGCTTTTCAAATGTTCCTGCCTACGGATTTATAACTGCTGAGATAAGTGAATACAGTGCATGCCCTGAAGAATCTGAGGTCATAAAAGATAGGATAGACAAGAGGAACCTCATCAAACTGAAAAGCTTTTGTATAGCAGAAGAAACCATCAAGAGAGTGGGGAGACAACCCACAGGATAGGAAAAAAATATTTACTAACTGTGTATCTGACAAAGGCCTAACACTACAAGGAACTCAAAGAAGCTGAAAAGAAAAAAAAATAAACAGCCCTTTTAAAAACTGGGCAGAGGACATGAATAGACACTTTTAAAAGAAGACATGCGAGCAACCAATAGACACATGAAAAAATGCTCACCCTCACTAATCATCAGAGAAATACAAATCAATACCACACTTGAGATATACCACCTTAGCCCAGTAAGGATGGCCATCATTAATAAATCAAACAACAATCAATTTGAGAAAAGGGGATGCTTCTACACTGTTGGTGGCAGTGCACACTAGCCCAGTCTCTCTGGAAAATAGTGTGGCAATATCTAAATGAACTAGAAACTGACCTTCCATATGATCCAGCAATCCCCCTCCTGGTAATATATCCAGAGAAACGAATTGTTCTACAAAAAAGACACCTGTGCATGTTTATTGCCACACTGTTCACTATAGCAAAAACATGGAACCAACCCTTCTGCTATCAGAAGTAGCCTGGATAAAGAAAATGTGGTACATATACATGATGAAATATGCAGCCAAAAGGAAGGACAAAATTATGGACTTCTCAGCAAATTGAATGGAACTGCAGACAATCATTCTTGATGATCTATCACAGAAACAAAGAACCAAATAGCGCATGTTCTCACTCATAAGTGGGGCCTGAACATTAATCACAACAGCATAAGGGAGGGATGAACAGTTGTGGGACACTGCCCATGAAGGGGGGGAGGGGTGTGGGACACATAACCACACAAATGGTACCTGGTTCTAAACCAGGGGAAGTAGGCTCAAACTTCACCTGCACATACATCACTTGTTTACCTGGCTTGTACCCTGTATCTTTATAACAAAGTAAAAAAGAAAGAAATATAGATTAAAAGAATTTAACCAGTTAAACAAAAAAAAAAGAATCTGAGGCCCAAAGTTGTAGCCAAGAGCTCAATCAACTTCTTGAAATGTTTCATTTTATCTCAAAAATGTGTATTTTTATTAATCCATATTTATTGTAGTTTTTAAAATGTTTCTGGGCCGGGCTCGGTGGCTCAATCTATAATTCCAGCATTTTGGAAGGCCAAGGTGAGTAGATTGCCTGAGCCCAGGGGTTCGAGACCAGCCTGGGCAACTTGGCGAGACCTCGTCTCTACAATAAAATAAAAAATAGCCAGGTGTGGTAGCGCGCGTCTGTAGTTTGGCTACTTGGAAGGCTGAGGCGGAAAGATCACCGGAGCCCAGTAGATTGATGCTGGGGTGGCCATGAGTGTGCATGCCACTGCACTCCAGCCTGGGCGAAGAAGTGAGACTCCAACTCAAAATAATAATAATAAAAATTAAAAAGATGTTTCTGATCCTAAGCCTGGTTTGATGAAGAATATTGCAGTCTGTTTATATAGAACACCCTTATTTGTTGGTAGCTTCTTCACTGGAGAATAGCCAAAGGTGAACCCCAGACTCTTCTTTAGAAATGTTGCCCTCACTGAAAACGTGTGCATACTTTGAATTTCAGAGTAATACAAAATTTTTTGATAGAGCAGATAGTATAAAGTTTCAGCTAGCCTGTTGTTTTGATGATAGCGATATTTTATCATGAAGGAGAACAGACTTGAAAAGGTAAATTTTGCTGCTCACATCTAGCTAGTGAGTGCATCACATGTTCAACATAGACGGAATACAGAATTGTCTTTACATTGCTACCATGTAAACTAAAAGAGCAATATTAAGCACACATTTGCATGCTTGGCTCAGAGAAAATTCTCTTTGGCTTTTCTTACAGTCTCACTATTTTAAAAGTGTCTATGATTTTTGAAATTATATAAAGTTAGAGTTATCAAATGACTCAGCAGTTCTACTCCTAGATAAATGCCCAAGTGTATTGAAAGCAGGTCTACTCAAAATCCTGTAGCTTGAGGAATTCCACTTCTGGCGTGACAACATAAGGAGCTTTGCAGACCTGCTTCCTTTCACCCGCAAAACTGGTGAAAATTAAAGGACAACATTAACATTCTTTGGATATAGTCCTAAGAGTATACAGCAAATGGAGAAACATTTATTTCAGAAAATCTACTAAAACTTACTGTAAGAATGATATTTGAAAAGACCCTCTCCTCACCTCCTAGCCAGCACAGTATAAACTCTACTCTAGACTTGTCAATCCAAGTATACGACTTACACTCCCTCCAGCTCCCAGTTAGGCGGACTGTCATCCTAGGGAAGGAAAATCTCATCCTGCCCCCACAACCTTAGCCTGGAGCTGGGGGCTCCATTCTTCTGCTTTGCTGCCACTCCTGGAATAGAGGCTTTGCATTAAGTGCAGCGCCTCTGAGAGTATTGGGGACCCCAGCTGCCTTCAGGGGAACAATTCATGTAAAGAAGAAACAAGCCAAGGGGATCTGAGACTGACCTTTCTCCCATAAACACTTAGCTTCTAAAGTGGTATGTTCACAGAAAGTAGTGGGCACCATTGTCCCCACCCTCAGCACCAGAGCCACACCTCTGGGATTTTGCCTGGTTGAGTATAAGGAAAAATCAGGCTCTAGAACAAAAAACTCTGCATCTCTCCCAAAGGAATTGACTTCACTTGCAACAGAATGCGGAAAAGTTCAAGCCTAAGGGTGCTGTCAAAAACAGTGGAAATGATGGTGAGAAGCAATAAGTAGATTGATAGATTAATTGGAGACACAGGCTAGTCTGTGGGCCAGCTAGTTTGTGTGAGAGAGCTAGTGAAACAGCTGAAAAGAGCCCTTGGGTCAGAACAAATCTCAAACAGTGTCTTAAGAAACTCTTTTCAAAGGAGCCTGGATTTGATTGAATTAGTCTGAGAAGTGATTTATGCCCCAGGGCATTATTAAAAACATTAGAGCCATCAGCCAGAAATTAATTATTGGAGCTTAATAGCTAGGTGTGGTCAGGGAAATAGTCAAAGAGGACCCTGCCAAAATCATTGTCTTCATATGGAAACTGTGGACATATCCAGGGTTACACCACCTGAAGAGCAGCATCAGAAGTGATGGGAGAGCAGAAGTAATAGGAGGCTTCATTTTTTAAAAAGTCCAATTTTCAACAAAAATTACAAGATATGCAAGAAGTATGGTCATTGCACTGGGAAAAAAAGGCAACAGAAATTGCCAGGGAAAGCAATTAGATATCGTATTTAATAAGCAAAGACTTCAAAGTAACCATTATAAATACATTCAGAGAACCAAAGGAGTGTATGATAAATGAAGTAAAGTATGATGGCAATGTTGCCTCAAACAGTATATCAGTAAAGAGACAGAAATTATTTAAAAAGAACCAAATGGAAATTTTGGAGTTAAAAAGTTCAATAACTGAATTGAAAACCTAACTGAAGAGGCTCATTAGTGGACTGAAGCTGGCAGGAGAATCAGCAACTTGAAGGTTGATCAATATAGATTATACTATATAAAGAGCAGAGAGGAAAAAAGAATGAAGAAAATGATCAGAGCTTTTGCAACATGTGGGACACCATTAAGTGCATAATTATACATGTAATATGTGGACCAGAAGGAGAGGAGAGAAAGGAGCAGAAAAAAAAGTTTGAAAATATAATGGCCCCAAATGTGTTTTATTAAAGAATACTAACATAGGTTGCACATTAAGGAAGCTTGGCTAACTCCAAGTAAGGTAAATTCAAAAAGATTCAGAAACAGACATGTCATAGAAAAGATGCTGAAAGACAAAGGCAAGGAGAAAATCTTGAAAGCAATAAGAGAAAAATGACTCATCTTTTACAGGGGACTCTCAGTAAGACTAACAGCTGACTTCTCAGAAGAAACGAGGCTAGAGACAGTGGAATAACTTTCAAGATGATTAAAGGCAGGGGAGGAGGTAATAGTAATCAAGACAATATGATGCTAGCATAAGGATAGACATACAGATCAATGAAATAGAATTGAGAGTTAAATAAACCCACGTGTATGTGGTCAGCTTTTTTTTTCATAAGGGTGCCAAGATGATTTACTAGAGGGGAAAATGATATTTTCAACAACTTGGGCTAGATCAAAATGGATAGCATCACCCTTACTTCACATCATATACAAAAATTAACTCAAAATGGATCAGAGACCTAAATATCAGAGCTAAAACTATAAAACTCTCAGAAGAAAGTATAGGAGTAAATCTTCATGACCTTGGATTTGGCAGTGGATTCTCAGCTATGACAACAAAAGCATGCGCCACAAAAGAATAAAGAGATATATTAACTTCACCAAAATTAGAAACTTTGTGTTTCAAAGGACACCATCAAGAAAGTGAAAAGACAGCCCACAGAATAAGAGAAAATGCTTGCAAATCATAGTCAATGATAAAGACATATATCTAGACTTTATAAATAACTCTATATTAAAAAGACAGTGGAATTTTTAAATGGGCAACGGATCTGAATAGATATGTCTTCAAAGAAATGATATGTCTTCAAACAGACGATATTGAGCACTTGAAAAGGTGCTGCTCAATATCGTTTGTTATCAGGTAAATGCAAATTAGAACTACACTGAGATACCACTCCACACCCACTAGGTTGCCTACAATAGAGAAGCCAGATAATCAGAAAGGTTTAGGAAGCTGTGGAGAAATCAGAATCCCCACTTCTGTTGGGAATATAAAATGGTATAGCCACTTTGAAAAACAGTCTGGTAGTTCCTCAAATGGTTAAGCACAGAGTTACTTTGTGACCCAGCAGTTTCACTCATAAATATATATCCAAGAAAAATGAAAACATATGTCCACACAGAAACTTGTACATTAATATTTATAGCAGTACTATTCATTGTAGCCGAAAGACAGACTTATCCACCAACCAGTAGGTGGATTAAAAATTTTTGATATATCCATACAATGGGACATTATTTGGCAATGAAGAGGCATGAAGTACTGATATATGCTGTAGCATGGATAAATCTTAAAAACCTTATTTTAAGTGAAAGAAACCAATCACAAAAGTCACATATTATTTCACTTATATGAAATGCCCAGAATGTTTAAATCTGTAGAGACAGAAAGCAGATTAGTGGTTGCTTAGGGAGATAAAATGAACTATGATAATTGTTGCACAGCTCTGTGACTATACTAAAAGCCATTGAATAGTATGCTTTAAATGGGTGAATTGTATAGTGTGTGAATGATATAACAATAAAGCTGTTGGTTTAAGAAAACAAACACATGAGATTGCTCAGTTGTTTTTTTTTTTTTAAGTTTAATTCAGCTAAAGAAATAAACTGCACTATAAGAGAGGTTATAAAAAGTTTGCTCAGTGAAAGACAGGGCTGCTATATGCTCCTTATCCACTAGCCTCATGCCATGGAAAAACTTAATTCACTACCTAAAATTGATTAAGTTAAGTTCATGTTCATCATATGTTTTGTGTTACTGCTATAATGGATTGCAGTTTCTGAAAATTTTCTTATTCTTAGAGAAGGCACTTTTTTTTTCCTGGCTCCTTATATATAATGTGCCCAAAACAATATAACAAAAGTTTAGTGGCATTCAGAGTATATTGGGTTTTCTTGATGTTTTTGCATTATTTTTGTATACAAATATGCAATTTTAAGGATTCAGCTAAATATTTAAAGAATACAAATATTCTTTTTATACTTAGCTATCTTTTGAAAGGAAGATAGCATCACAAATAACCTTTTTACATATATAGTTGGCTAATTTTCAGCAAAGATAAATTGTTCGTGGTATCTTGTTTGCTAGTTATATATTTGTGTTAGGCTAGAAAGGAAATGCTTATGAATTTTTAAAAAATCAATCTTCCTGTTTGTAAATCAGCTGAATTTATAAAGGCTTTCTTTTGTCAGTATGTAACAGTGTTTGCAGGAATAGAATGGTGTAGTGTTTTTGAATATGGACTCTTTTCTAAGAAAAAGACATAACTTCACATGTATTGTTTTAATTTTAAGTATGAAACATATACTTTTAAATTTTTTATATTTTCTTAAAATGGGAGATAGGTATACTTTAGAGTAAAACAAAAGCTCAGAACGATTTCATTTTGAAAAGTAACAAAAAAAGCATGTACATAACTTTAAGAAAAGAACATATTTTTCTAAATCAAAAGTGTTCAGAAAAATGAGGATCCAGATGGTCAATTCAGACACAGTGCGTAATGCTATAATTTTTCCTTCTAGTTAAAAGGCTGGCCACAGAGAACCTGCAGTACATGGTAAAAGCCTGCCAAGTGGGGTCAGAAGCAGAACCTTCCGCCCAGCTGACTTCTGTGTTTAGGTAACTGGAAAATATGCCAACTGGCAAGGAGACTATTGCCAGCCATTTGACAGCCAACATGTTTTTTAAATAACTAATTATCCAAAGCATAATGTGTTACTACTTGTTTATAGTATTTCAATTATTGTATTTTTGGCAGTAGTTTTGTTACATTGGGTTGTTTTACTGAAAAATAAAAGTGCCAGGGGAAAAATAAGTGACCAAACTCAAAATTGCCTGTGAATTTAGTAAGGAAGGATCTTGCATGAACAGTCATGTGTTTCTTAATAACAGAGACATGTCCTGAAAAATCTGACATTAGGCGACTTCATCATTGTCCAAACATCAAACAGAGGGTACTTACACAAAACTAGATGGCATAGCCTATTACACACCTAGGTGGTATGGTATAGCCTATTGTTCCTAGGCTACAAACCGGCACAGCATGTAACTGTACTGAATACTGAACTAATTTGTGGCACTATGTATTTGTATATATAAACATGAAAACATATTCATTCATTTCATTGTATATATAAAATGAAAACATATGTCCACACAGAAACTTGTATTTCGATTAAACTTATATTTCTATTAAATATCGAAATGTACAGTAAAAATACAATATTATAATTTTAGGGAACCACTGTCATATGTGTGACCTCCTAACTGAAACATCATTATATGGCCCATGACAGTATTTGAGAGGAAAAGGTAGGAAATGTGTGTAATAATGACAGGTACACAGGCCTTCAGAGCTTGCTAAACATAGTATCCAGGATCCACTGTAGAAGTACATGCCACTGGTTTTCTAGCTTTAGATACTCTATCTCCAGAAAACTCCATTATGTTTAATTTGTGGAGCATGGACCTTATAGCAGTCTGTTGTTCACCTTACAGATCTGATTTTTACAAGAATAACAGTGCAACTTGTGGATATTTTCTTTTTTTTCCCTACCTTATCCTGTTTAGAGTCTTGTGCTGTTTGGGCAATATTTTTTTAGTATTTCTTTCGGGAGGTTCACCTTTATTATTCATATCTCTACCTTTTCCTTACCATGACAAATAATTTTTGTTCATTTCATTTATTCTGTATTAGATCTTTGATTCCTCAGTTTTTTTCTCATCACACAATTGGTACTCATTAAGTGTTTACAATTTATTTATTATGCTTTCTTGATAATGGTAGATTTGTTAAAATTGTGAAGCCCAGGGAGGGGAAAAGAGGATTTTATATGATCAAAGATTGAAAGTTTGTTGTTTACAATTTTAAAAGGCCTTATGGATCTAAAGTTTTGGTTTAGTTCAGTAACATAAAAATATGTTATGAATAGCTTACTTTTTTCATAAAAAATATTGTTTGCTTTATCTAGAGTTATGAAGGACTAAAAAGTAACTAGAAAATCTGACTTTTTCCCACTTTTACTGTCTTCTACATTCTTCCCACCTAGATTTTATTTGTTTATATATATATTTTTTTTAGAAAGCAGGATTTATTGAGAGGACAGAGAAGCTCCCACAGTGGGAGGGGGCCCGAAGGGGTTGCCCCCACCAGATTTTAATATGCACAATATAGAGGAAAAAAAAAAATCCCTAGGATTAAATTATTTTCTCCTTGTTCTCCCTCCGGGGATTCCAACTTGTCCCTCCCCTCAACCGCCAATGCCTTCATTGTGATCTGGCTTAAAGAGTTAAAAATATTTTTTACCATCACATGTAGATTCTTGTATTAATCTTACATGAAATGATCTTTCTTATGCTCAGGTTATAGCTGTTTGCCATGTAGTTGCCAGCACACGGAATTTCCCCAGAAAGCAATCCTAAGTAACCTGTTTTACTTTCAGGCAGTTTATCCAAGATTATGGTATGAAGTACGATTGTCAAGTTTATAGCATTTTAGAAACAGTGATAACAGTGGACCACTATGTTGTCATCTGCTTGATTTCTACCCTCACTCAGTCTCTGAAGGATTCAGAGAGGAAATGGGGCCTTGGCAGAAATACTGCACAAAGGTACGTTTGATAATTTAATTATATTCTTTTGGACAATGATTTTAAAGTCTATATTTTATTTTATAGAAATGGCTTATTTTCTTACTCCTAAAAATTAGTGGTGTGTTCTTTTGAGGTGTAAAACATATCAGTAGTCTGTTACCAGTTTTACAAAGTATGAATAGAAAACATAGCTTTTCAACAAACTTAGCAGAATCAATACATATATTTGCTTGTTTTTCCTTTCAAAGTGACCACTTTTAGAAAGCTGAATTTTTCAAAATGCTTCTATTGGTCAAAACACATTTAGTGATCCTCATTTAGAAGTAGACTTCAGAGCCTTAGGTGTCTTGTTTTTTTATAAAATTTATGGTAGCAAATCATAACTCTTTGAGGGATGCTTGATTTATTGTGTCAACTCTATCATATGTACCCAGTGAATGAGGTAAGTAACTCAGTTAGGCAATATAGGGTTTGGTCAAAATAGGTAATGCAGGTTTTTTTCTTATTGGGCTGTAACCCAGTGGAAAATAGTGCTGGACTATTTGGAGTAATGCAACATTGTGGGAATAAGCCTATATGTAGTTCCTAAAGAGATTGTTTTAGAGTATTCAGTACTCATACTAGAATATATATGGTCTAAAGTTGGAAAAGAATCAAAGTGCAGTTAACAAAAGGGGTACATTCTGATAAATGTGTTGTTAGGCAATTTCATCATTGTGCAAACATCGGGTAATCAAGTGGAGCGTGCTTGCACAGACCTAGACGGCACAGCCTACTACGCACTTGGGTGATACGGTATAACCTATTGTTCCTAGGCTACAAACCTGTTCAGCATGTTACTGTACTGAATATTGTAGGCAATTGTTACACAGTGGGAAGCATGTGTATCTAAACATTGACAAGGTACAGTAAAAATACAATTTAAAGATTAAAAATGGCATACTATATAGGGCACTTTAGCCATGAATGGAGCCTGGAGTACAGGAAGTTGCTCTGGATGAGTCAGCAAGTGAGCGCCGAGTAAATGTGAAGGCCTAGGAAATTACTGAACACTACTGTAGACTTTATAACCACTGTACATTTACTAAACTTATAAAAGTATTTTTCTTTCTTCAATACAATTTAAACTTAGCTTACTGTAACTTTTTTACCTTAAAAACTCTTACTTTTTAAAAAACATTTTGACTCTTGTTACAACATTTAGCTTAAAACACAAACACAAACACCTATACAAAAATATTTTCTTTATATCCTTATTTCAGACCTTTTTTGTTTTTAAATTTTTAAAAATTTTATCCTTGTAACCTGTTTGTTAAATACGAATACACACATTGGGGTAGGCCTACATGGAGTCAAGATTGTCAGTATCGCTGTCTTCCATGCCACATCTTTTCCCACTGGAAGATCTTCTGGGGCAGTAACATGCATAGATCTGTCAGGATAATGATACCTTCTTCTGGAATACCTTCAGGAGGACCTGCCTGAGGGGATTTTACAGTTAACTTTTTTTAGTAAGTAGAGGGAGGAATATACTCTAACAAAAGTATATTCAATAAAATCAGTGTAACCAGTAACAGTTAATTATTATCAAGGATTATATGCTGTATGTAATTGTATGCTTTACATTTTTATATGGCTGACAACACAGTCGGTTTGTTCATACATCACTATAAACATATAAATAATGTGTTGTGCTATGACAATACAATGGCTACAACAAAACTAGGCAGTAGGAATTTTTCAGCTCCATTATAATCTTGTGGCGCCACCATCGATTGTAACATCATTATGCAGCACATGACTATACTTTGTGTGTGTATCTACACACATACATAATTTAGTAAATATGCATAGTCCAATTTTTAACTGAAGATTTTTAAGTATAAAACACCATTTTTGAGATTGTGCTTGGAGACGTGACTGTTGGTTATAACTTTAGCCAACTAATGAAATCCATCTTTTCAATATAGTAAATGGGAAAAAAAATGGAAAGACCGTCCTTGTATAGCATTTCTATGCCAGATGGAGCATCTCTTTTCTTCTCCTTCATAGTAAATTGGCTAGCCTCTTAGAGTTTTTTAGAGAGCGAAGATTAGATCACTTAAAATTGTAGCTTTGAAGAAATGATATTTGCTGTCATGTTACAAAACAAGTTTGTGTAAAGACCTGTAACTTCTGGTTTTTTCTGAGCAGTCTTTGTGGGAGTGAAAAAACTGGAACGATTTCATATGAACCATCCTATTGTAATATGTTGTTGGGAGAAATGTCCTGCTAGCCGACTACCGTGTGGTGCTGCACCAGCTGGGAGGGCTGGTGTTAAAGATCTGCATAGCATAGATATTTAGACTAAAAAAATTATTGCCAGAAAATCTTCTAAAAAACATCTTAAATATAGAGAATCTAAGAGGAGAAACAAGATTTTATTTTCAAACTTTATGTCAAAGAATTGAAGACGATAAGAGGTGTATACTGAAATTGCAACATGGTCTATTTTATGGACACAGAATTTTTGTTTTAATACTTGTGTTTGTGACGTGTCTTCCTATTTTTATTATACTATCATTGTCCTTAAACAATATTTCATGAACATATTTCATGACCTACAAGCATTATAAAAATTTCAGAAAGTTAATGAACTTCTCCATGCCAGATTTAGTCTACATTTTGTATATAAAAAATCATACTTAAAAAACTTAATAAATCTTAACATCTAAGTTTACTCACAACAGATACAAAGCATTATTTTTTAAGAAGTAGTGTGCTAATCTGGATGGATAGATAGGCATAACTTGTAAATATTTAAATGTAAAATAATGGAAAGGGTAATAAATATATTTACTTTTCTTTTTTCTTCAACAGGGACGCCTACAGCAAACTTTTATCTCACCTAGGACAGGTGGGACAAGATGAGATGCGGCGACTAGAAAATGATAGTCCCTAAAACAGTGTGTGATTCATCCTCTCTATTGGATATCACTCTCTAAAACCACTCTGTACCACTCCCAACTCCTTCTTTTAGTTAATTGTATGACATTCTGATAAAAATTATTGTTAGGATTTTTTTTCTTACATACCTGTAAGCGAGAAGCAATAAGTAAAGCAATAAAGGTTAATTAGCAACTGTGTAATAGGATCCTTGGAACTTTGCAGAACTGCATTTTTATTTTTAAGAGATTTTCATTAAAGAGACTTTCTAACTGGGAGTGGTTTCTGTGTATGAGGGTTAAGCAGATTTGTACTGCTTTATCCATGGACTTTTTACTGTAATGGGACGTTCTTCTTTTCTGCCTTGTGACTGATTTGTCATGTTTATTTTTTATTTTTACAAGTTACATTTTAATATGATACTTTTTCAAATTACCTGACAGCCCTATTTCAGTTTTTCCTGGACAGGGGTATTGGAAAATGCTATTGTATATTTGTTTTCCTTTTTTATATGTGTGAAGCAAGTTAATAAATAAAACCCTTGCAAGTCGGGCTCGGCGGCTCACCCTGTAATCCCGCGCCTTTGGGAGGCTGAGGTGAGTGGATTGCCTGAGCCCCGCGGGTTCGAGACCTGCCTGGGCAACTTAGCGAGCCCTCATCTCTACAATCAATCAAAAAATCAGCTGGACATGGTAGCACATGCCTGTAATTTTGGCTACTCTGAAGGCTGAGGCGGAAGGATCACCGGAGCCCAGCAGGTCGAGGCTGCAGTGGCCAGGAGCGGCCACTGCACTCCAGTCTGGGCGACAGAGTGAGACTCCAACTCAAAAAAAAAAAAACAAAAAACCCTTAAAGCACACTCAACTGTGTTAGGGATGAAACAGAATCTGTCTAAAAGATTATACAGATAATAATTTTAAAATATTCTAAACTTATGTCAACAATGTGTATGCTTATATTGCAAGAGTTGCCAGATTTTTTCTCTAGTAATCCTTTCTTTTGGAGTTTTCATTTAAAAAAATCAGGAGGAAGAAATACAAGAGCCTTTAAGAGAGGATAAATAATAATATTCTAGAAAAGCTTACTATTACTAATAACAATGGTGGTCTGAGAAGTCAGCTGAAGAGCTCCTTGCTCGTCACAGATTCTTATAGCCTGGCATTGTATTCAGGGAACCTGTTTAGTTTCTTTTAACAGCTGTTGCTTTCAACTTTTTAACTCTGTCTTATCCAGATTGTTTACTTTTCCAGCTGGGTCTTGTCCTTGACTCCTTTTTTGTGGGGGGCATTATTTAATAGAAAGAGTTTTAGTCCTAGTTTTGGGAACCCACCTGGGTCTCAAACGTAGCTCTGCTTTGTGACTTTAGCTAGTTTACCTAACCTTTCTAAGACTTAATTTCTTCATGGAGAAAAAAGAATAATAATTCCTTTACTATTGCACAATGTTATTATGAGAATTAATGGGATAATGTATGTGAAAATATTTAATAGCCCATATTTTGTTTAGAGGTGTATAGACATGAATGCTGTATTACTTGTGTACAATAAAAAAAGAACACCTCTCAATTTTGTTCATCTTTCTCTAATGATATGTCCTAGATGAAGATCTGATATATCCTAGATGAAGATCCCTCTTTTTTTCAATTTTTAAAATTTAAAAAAATTTTTCAAGTTGGAGTCTCACTCTGTTGCCCAGGCTGGAGTGCAGTGGTATGATCACGACTTACTGCAGCCTTGACCTTTTGAACCCAGGTGTTTCTTTCACCTCAGCCTTCCAATTAGCTGGGACTATGGATATGAACCACAATGCCCAGCTAATTTTATTTTTGTAGAGACAAGGTCTTGCTATGTTGCCTAGGATGGTCTGGCACTCATGGGCTCCAACATCCTCTTGCCTTAGCCTCCCAAGGTGCTGGGATTACACCATGCCTGGCCAGTGCTTTTTGTTTTGTTTTGTCGCATGTCTTGTTTGCTAACTTTGAAATGATTTGTTTCCTTCTTGGGATTATAGTCTTCATCATAGTTCTGTTCTCTAAAGAAAACATTTCAGTTTAGCTAGGTGCACACCTGTGTTCACAGCTGAGGCAGAAGGATCGCCTGAGCCCGTGAGGTAAAGGCTGTGATGAGCTGTGATCATGCCACTGCACCCCAGCCTGGGTAACAGAGTGAGATTCCAACCCCCCAAAAAAGTTAAAAAACAAAATATTTCCAACCTTTTTTGGTTCAAGAAGCATCTTTAAAAAGGAAATACATTGCAGTAAACATTCTGTAGTTAATAGCACTCTTCTAATTGTAATCCATGGAATCCAAAGGAGTATATGTTATTTTCATGACATACATAGCCTAATTTACCCCCAAATCAACTTCATCAAATGGAACAAATGAAAGCTTCTTTCAGTCTGTTTAAAGAGTTTCTAAGAAACTCATTGAGTTTCTTTTCATTATGACAGTGACTTACTTATCAAACAAATAATGTATCGATTTACAAGTTTCAGCAATTAAAGAAGTTTATCCATTTAGGGTGATGCCTTTAAAGAGGTTTGTGTGTGTGTGTGTGTGTGTGTGTGTGTCTGTATATATGCATATTGTACACATAGTTTTTAATTTCCGGAAGATATCAATCAGCATATCTTTCAGAGGCTTCCTTCTTAGAGCATAAGGCTTTTAAGGGATAGGAAAAGCTGTTACCTAATCATGTATTAGTACATAGATGGTAGATGGCTAAGAATAACCGAAGTTTGTACTTAAAAATCAGTAACAGCAAACAGTGTGTGTGTGTGTTTTGAATTTATGTATAAGTAAAATTTTAAAGAAGCTATTTTTATTATTAAAGTAAAAAGAAAATGTATGACTCAGTTCTTAAACATCTTCACTGATCCTCCACTTGTTATTACTATAGTCTTGCCTCCTTCCATTCCCAGACTCTTGAGTACCCTTATACCTGCTTCTTTAATATCTCTTTCCCCCGAAATATGCTTAAATTTTTGAGGCTGCTTCTTCCATTATTGTAATGTAAGCCATTCTCTTTTGGGCAAATCTAAGAGTTTCTTCTCATTTCTTATGTTTTTTGGCCTGTGATATTTGTATTTTTCTTCATCTTCCTATCCTCAATGATATTGTCCTTTCCTACCTATGTGGTTGACCCTTGAACAACACAGGCTTGAATTGCACGGATCCACTTATATGCGGATCAAAAATATAGTGTTTGTGGCATGCAAAAACCAAGTATATGGAGGGCCAGTTTTTTGTATACTGGGGTTCACAGAGGTAACTGCAGGACTTGAGTATGCACGGATTTTGGGAGTTGCAGTGCGTCCTAGAATCAATTCCACAAATAACTGAGCAATAACTACTGTATCTTGAGAGCACCTTCGTGATCTTCTTTCTTGTCCCAAGTAGTAAGATCTGGCCCTCCATCAACTCTGACTCAGCATTCTGCTAGTAGTGAACTGATAACACTACTAGCTCATGATGTTGTCTCTCAAATCTATTTCTAGTGTGAATTTCTTTCTAAACCTCTAGTTGGATTCTCCTGAAATCTTAAGATAACAACGTCAAACTGCCCATGTCATCTTGTATCTCATGTAGCTCCTGCTTTCATTTTCTGCCTATTTTCTCAAAATACGCTATGTTCCCAAGCTATTTAGCCTAGAAACATCACAGCATCTTAAATTCTTCATTCTTCCTGCACTTTCAGTTGATCACCAGTGCAGGCTCTTAGACTTTCTTCTTCTTCCTCTTCCTCCTCCTCCTCTTCCTCTTCCTCTTCCTTCTTCAGTCCCCTGCGTCCAAACCGTTTTCTTCTGTTGGCCACTATAGCCGTTTTATCTTATTAAACCTCTGATCTCCTTTCCTATAGGGCAGCTTACATGCTGTTCTGAAATGTGTTCCTAAAATACTACATTCCCCTTGTTACTATTCTGCTGAAAGACCTCCAGTAACTTCTCATTGTTTAGAAGCTGACATTCAAACTCTTCAGTCTTGAGACTTTCTGCTATCTGACTGTGCCTTTTTTTTTCCAAACGTGTCTCCAAACAAAAGACTTAGCAGCTTTCGCTAATTGCCATGTTCATTCTATACTCAGCCATATTCAGCTTGCTACTTGGAACATCACCCTTCCTATAGAAACCTAAGACAGATAAATGGGAAGAAAATACACTAACACATTTTTGATACATCAGTATTATAGTCAAATAATATCTATAAAATAAAAGATGGAGTATAAAAGATGATTGAAGGACAGCAGAGTCAAAAAAGGGCTTTATTAAGCATTTGGATTTGGTTATGGTTTAAATTTCAATTTAATTAACATTTAATTAGAAGGTTTCCATGGGGTTTGGAAACATGGAGGATTGTGGAAAAATCATTCAGCATTGAGTTCATTTGCATCAGAAGAATTTCACAGTTTAAAACTTTAATGTCTTTACCTATCCCTACTATATTTTCCTCTTAAGCATATTTAACTTTTTCTACCTTGGCATCTATTTAAGAAAATTATTTGTGAGTCTTACACTATTTGTAGTTTTCATCACCCATTATTATTGTCTTCTTCCATGCTTTATCACAAAATTTTAAAGCTATTTTGTTCTTAAAGAATTACATGGACCTGTTTCCATGTATTTTCACAAAGTCTTTGACAGTTAAGATTATATGTTACATAAAAATTTGACAAGCTTCTGCAACTGGCGAAAGCCTGTCAGAAGTCTGCCTTCCCTAAATCCTACATATTATAATAGCACTCATTTTCAAAGATAAAAGGTAGATATCATAGAAACCTCACCAAAAGTTGTGTCATCTGTACTAAACCACTGCTTTTTGATTGATAGACTTTTTATATAAACCTTACATTTTCCAAAAACTGTTCTCTTGCTTACTTACCCCTCTTAGAGTTAAAAAATGCCTTGTCAGACAAGCATGTAGTATGCCAGTATAAATAACATGCTTTATTTGGTTGGGAACCTAGCCAAGTAGCATATTCTTTACAAAGTTAATAAGATATGAGATTTGTATTTTGATTCTGTGATAACCTGAATGGTAAGGTTACCAAAATCAGTATCCAGTGATTGGAAATGGACCAATTTCTAATTAATAAAAATTTGAGTGTGCTGTTGGTTATGCAGTGTATTGCATTTGTGAATTGTGCTTTTAGAAAAATTGTGGACATTCTGATTTTATACACATAGTTTTAAGTTATTTGTGCATGTAATAAAGATTAATGATACATAAATAATGAAAAGATATAGATACTTAGCTTGTGTCCTGATTATTCCGTTTTTTTGTAACAGATTCACATTTAGAAACTAAAATAAAAGCCTTGTGATGTGGAGGAACAATTTCTTATTCCTGTTGGTTTTATATTTTGTGATAAAAGAAAGGTTTTCAAATATTAAGATAACTGAAGAGAATGTGATGTATGTTGTAAAATGAAAATATGAAGGAAAAAAATATGAAAAGTACCCTAATCAAAACCTAATTGGCATTTTGTTATTAAGGATCTAAGAATATTTTTCATTGTACAAACCCAGTATTTGAGAAATTCATGTCTTTTCTGTTGTTTTCTCCCACAGCAAGAGGAACTGCAATGATCTGTGTAGTAGCTTTTCATTTTCTTTCTTAAAGTATAATCTTGAAGTGTTATTTAAATGTTTGGAAATCTCATGGTCTTCCTATAGAAACTCACATTAGTAATAAGTAATTTACATATAAATACAATATGGCTTTTAATTCAAGAGTAAAAATGAAAAATGAATTACGATAGGGTAGTTCACTTAAATAGAAAAAATATATTTGAATAGTTTCAATGTAATTTGGCTTATATGACCAGACATAGTTTAATAAAACTTTTATTTATCTTACTATTGATACTTTGAGGAAATGGACACTAATTATGTGTCTGTGTTTTTTTTCTCTTTAGGGAAGAGACATTGTGTTTTGATGCTGCTCTTTGGCTATAGCTGTAAAGGATGTGCTTGAATTCCACAAAACTTTTTAAAATTCTGATTCAGTTCTCTAATATTAGTGAATAATACATGATGAAGATTACCAAGGAGGGGTTTCATAATATATGCTGATTTGTTTGATATGAATAGTTAGAAATCTATACAGAAATAATCAAGGGTAGTCTCAGGCTGCCTTACCATTATAAGCCATGCAAGCTTATTTTTAGAGCTTTTCCATTTCACTGATTGGATGTTGGGTCTGGAAATACAAATAGATTGTAACGGTTTTATAAGGTAAAACTGCTGGAGGGAAAATTCATATGCCAAGTAGAAAAATTAGCACACCTGAAATACTTCTTGCTTATATCCTTGCTGAAAAGATTTCTGAAATACTGGAATCCGTTTTCTTGGCTTGGTAAGGCATTTAAAAATTTTAGTTTAGCTGGTTTATACCTCTCAAAGAACCTGTCATTCTAAATACTGATTATCAGTATCAGTTTTTGCTATTCAGAACTGTCTAAATACTCTTAAGGTTTTTTTGTCTAAATTCCTGTTCTTTTTAAAATTTACTTTTTTCCTTCTAGTCTCTTTCCTGCCCTTTAATCTGAATAACCAGAAGTCATGTATATTTTTAAAATAATGTTTTATGTATCATGTAACAGTATATAAAGTTAGTGAAAAATTCTTTTTTTCACTTTTGATTACCAAAAATGGATACATGAATAAAATGACAATTTCCTATAAGAGGGGAATTGCTGAATGATTAAACTACTAAGGGAAAAGAGTCAAAGTCTCCTTTTAATAAAGATGATCTAGGTCTTGAAGAGGTTAGGGAAAGGAAAAAAAAACACTTCACATTTTGCTTGTTGAATTGTTCAAATGTGATTATTAAGTTGTTTTATTTATTTTTTTGTTATAGACAAAGCAAACCCAAAAACTTAGCCCAAAAAAGAATTCTTATGCATTATTAAAAGTGGGAGTAATAAAATATGTATTGGTGGTGGAGAAGAATCCCACAAGCACTCGAGATTGACATAACCTTTAACAAAATGGAAAAACTTTTATTAGAACTGCCAATTCTGGGTTCAAATTTATGTCACAGCACTTTATGGTACTATAATTAGTACAAGTAAATTTTTTTAGCTTTAAAATGTCATTTTTCACTAAATGATTTTAAATGAGACATTTGAGAGAGTTAATTGAGGCAAAGGATGTATGAGTTTATATATCTTTGGTATTGGTAAACTTCCTATTTTCTAATTAGTGTGTCTCTTTCAAATGCTTTTCAGAATCATTTATCCCATAACATGTTTTCCAAGTTTTATCAAGTAATTTTTAAACTTCGAAAATAATCCCTGTTCAGTGACAGTGTTCCAAAGGCAGTCAAATACCTTGTAATGCGACTTTTTTTTCTCTTGGGTAAAGTATTCCAGGCATTTGTTTAATCCTCACAATGCTCTTTTGAATTAATATGGAAGTCAGTAATTATGCAGCTTAAAAAGGTGAAAAAACAAGCATTGTAAAGTTAGGTTCTGACCCAAGGTCAGAGTAACCCAGTGAAAAATCTGGGTATTCCAATTGCTGTTCCAGTGTACTTCTATTATTCGTATCACCTTGAATAAAATATGGCATTTAAAAATTTATGATGTCATAATGCTAAGTCTCCACTGAGCAGGGCTGCATAATGTTAAATTTTAAAAAGAAAAATTACAAGCCCAAGTTTAAGTAGTAAAGGGATTAGGTACGGGAGCTTTTTTTTTTTATTTTAAATAAGATCATTGATGCCATTGTGTGAAGTAAATTGCCTCACTAACAGTGTCGTGTTCTTGACGGTGCTGATTAGAAAAAGTGTGCGAAGACTGCTTTTAAAGACCCATGGAACAATAATGTACCATTAAGTTGGCACTAAGCTAAACCACAATAAAAGTCATACATATTGTATTGTATGTTGACATACACTGGGAAGAGTGACGAGAGTTTTCAATAATGTGCTTTAGAAAATTGTTCATTTTTTGGATAACATTTATCTGAATATAAGACCTATAAAACAAGACAAGCATCGAGCACTGAGTCTTTTCATGCCCAGTATCCAAAAGTCAGGGCTATATTTTTCCTCCCGTTCATGACGGTGATTAACAGAGCACTGGCTTTTCAGATGGTGCCAATCCTGTGATGAGGCACTTGAAGAGTCTGAAGGTTGGGACATGTGAAATACGGAGCTGGGAGGAAGCATGCTGCTATTCCATTGGAAGCAAAAGGGAGTGTAGGCCCATAGAACACTTCTTCTTTGCCTTCTCTGCTGACATCCAATACCTACAAGAGAGGAAGAGGAGAATCCTGTACGTCAGTGATGGTTGCTCAGAATACAGCTCTACACGTTAAAGGAAGACTGAACTTAAATTCAGTTATTCTGCCGTCACCCTAACTTAGGAATTATTTTTCTTGCTAGGATGATACCAGAAATATTTATTAGCTCCCACTAAATGCTGCACTATAATGTTTCTTTGTGTACATATACATACACATATATTTATAATTAATCTTCGGGACAGTGAAGTGGTAGGTAGCATTAGCTTCACTTAATAAAACGGCCTCAGACTATTTAGATAACTTGCCCAAAGGAGTTAGTAGGTAGTGTCATAATGTTGGCTTACAAATCCTTGTCTGTAAGATAAGGAAAACAAGACACTTGCAGCTTTGCTGTGAAAAACGGTATCAGTATCTGGAATTTAGTAGATTACTGTAACAGCAGGTTCAAAATTGGTTCCGTCGATTCTGGAAATCTTCCCCCTGTTATTTCCCATTCAAACTGGAGTTCTGTCTCTTCTATAGCACAATTCCTTCGTTAGTCTGACTGCTGTCACCTAACTGAATCTGGCTTAAAACTTAGTACTAGGAAAATTCTTCCTTCAGGAAAACTGCTCTCCATTTGTCAAACCTTTTAAGCTCACGCAAGTCCTCAGTCATCTTACTCTCTAACTTCACTTAAAACCTTCCTCCCTTGGATTTCATGATTTTAAAATGAATAAGTTTGTCATTGATATTGTTCTATTACAATCCACCTTAGGTCCTTTTTCCTTCACCTGCCTCCTGGGTGTCACTGTACCCTAAAATTCCAACCACAGACCTCTCAATACCCTTCTTTAGTGACTGTGTCCACTTTCATGCCTTCCTCTATCACCTGTGTGGATAATTCCAGAACTTTCTTTTTTTTGAGTTGGAGTCTCACTCCATCGCCCAGGCTGGAGCATGGAGCATGCTCACAGCCACCCCAGTGTCGACCTGCTGGACTCCAGTGATCCTTCCGCCTCAGCCTTCCAAGCAACTGGGACTACAGGTGCGTGCTGCCACACCTGGCTAATTTTTTTGACTTATTGTAGAGACAAGGTCTTGCCATGTTGCCCGGGGTGGTCTCAAACCCTCAGGCTCAGGTAATCCTCTCGCCTCGGCCTCCCAAAGTGCTGGGATTACAGACTTAGCACTGAGCCCGGCCAATTCCTAAACTTTGAACTGCAATAATACTTATTGTATGTGAAAAAAATAGACGAAATTTGGGGATCCAAGCTCTGAGAGGAGGAAGTCACAAAGTCCCAGAATAAAGAAAAGATCAAAATTTAGCCATTTTCCCCACAAATGAATATTTAGCTGTCCCAATCCATTTATTGAACAACATAACTTGTCACCACTAACTTAAAATAAATTTTATATACTAGATACGAACCTTTTCTCTGTTCTCTTGTTAATATATGTATTTTCTTGCAATATCATATTTACAGTTGTTTTGACTAAGGCCAGATTTTCCCATTCATTTTCAAAAATTTCTTAGATATTTTTACACATTTACTTTCCTAGAGAAATTTTAAGATCAAGACAAATATCCCCCACCCTGTGAGAAAAAGGAAAATCCTAGTGGGATTTTGCTTCGTATTTCCTTAAATATAGAAAGTAAATTAGAGATTAATGTTTACCAAAACTACATGCAGTTTAGTACTGTCTTCAAAATATAGAGAAGAAAACTGAGATACAGCAAAAATTAAGTGACCTTCTCAAGGTCACACAAACAGTAAGTAGTGGAGCTGGTACTTGAGTCCAAGGATGCAACCCAGAAAGAACAAGGATTTCATGCCATCCCTGGTATCCCTCCCCACAAGTGAAAACACTTTTAGAAAGCAAAAACCAGTGAGATAATCATCCAGAGAACTTTTGTCTGGTGCCCTGGGCCAACAGAGACTGCATATGTTAAACAGATGTAATGTTTTTAATCTGAGAAGGGAAAAGGAAGCATTGGCAGTTTTTCTCCAAAACACTCCCCTGTAAACTGGCTGAAAGAAGGCGTTTGGGAGAAGACAGTGCCAGCTTGGCAGCAGATCCTCCAGCCAAAAGAAAATAATAGTAAATGAAGAGAACAGTGGCAGTGCTCTGGAAACAGACTAATCACTTGCACACTTACACAGCTGCTCCCGTGTGTGCCACTTGTCATCCATAGTATGCCAGATGAGAGTCAAGCCCCTGTGCCAGACATTTGCGTGCACACCCACGAAAAAAAACAAGCACCTTCACTTGGATCGGAAATCTATTTCCAATGTTTTCATGAGTTTTTGTTAATAACAAGTCCAAGTCTCAATCTAGTCATAAGAGCATCTCAGCTTTTCTCTTTAGGCTTTCCTTGTAATGGATCAAGTAGTCTGCTAAGTTAAGTAGCAGCAGGAAATAAAATGATATGTTTCCACAACATCTCATGTGCCGTATCCCAGTGTGGCTGGATAGCTACCAATAACAGTTAAATGAGCTTGGATTGGGGTCCAGAAGGGGCAGTCCAATGACACAAGTCATTGGATGGTGTTTTTGCGGTGGGGTGGGGGGGGGCCTTTGGTCCTAAATGTTAATGGAACAATCGCTGAACTATTTAAGTATCACCTTCATTAGGCAGCCATGGTCTTGGATTGATGATACGTGGATTAATTTTAAGGGTTATACAGATTTGTGACCTATGACAAAAACCTTCAACTTTGATATTTTTAGTATGTGTAAGATTTTCTCCATCACTCTCTTGTGCTTTTCAACCCACTGACTTGTACATAGAAGTTTCTACTGTTAAACCATTTTCTCATAAATATGATTCCAGTCTCCCATTATCTTCTTACGTTAGTGCACTGAAATAGTTCTGTGGTCACCCATGAAATAAAATATTTGGGTCTTAG
This sequence comes from Cephalopachus bancanus, assembly GCA_027257055.1. NCBI lineage: Eukaryota > Metazoa > Chordata > Mammalia > Primates > Tarsiidae > Cephalopachus > Cephalopachus bancanus. The sequence continues at coordinate 7,721,853 of JAPVLO010000005.1, read as the reverse complement.
TTCAGAATGAATGATAATATAACCTGTAACCAGTTGTCGTTAACTAAAATGAAAGACAAATGATAATACGATACGTCTATTATGCGTGAAGACCTCTGTTTCAAATATCTCTTTATGTGACAATCCATGTGCTTATATAAACACTGCATATTGATAGTAAAGACTTTTTAAAACTTTTATCAAATTTGTGCTTTGTAGGACCAGTGTGCCACCCAAGGGAATGAACACCATTTGCCAAAGGATTGATTCTGTAGCTTGCTTGATTCAAAATGGCTCCTGGAACACAGAAATACCCATCATGCTGATTTTTTTCCTTAACGCTAATGTACTAAAGTATATTATTGTACAACCTTAGAGGTGAAATTTATTCCCCTAACATAAGCACTGATTTTTTTAAAGTTTAATCCCCTTTTGGAATAACCTTAATCCTGAGGATACTCGTGAATGTCCTCAGTGGTTTAAAATATACATCCCTTCATCTCTTGAGGACAGATTTGTTTGCTTGGGAATAGTCAGACATCATTAGCAATTAATTAATGTATATGAATAGTGATTGTTCTAAAAAGTTCTTTGGGGACAAAAAAATGACATGACTGTGAAGTGTTTTTGTTTAATTTTCTGTCTTACAAGCTAATAGTCAAGACTACTACAAAACGAGATATGGAAAAATTTTGGACTGTGGCAGCACTCATCTCTTAAATTTGATAGGCACAGAAAATTTTCTTTGTTTCCTCATGATGTTATGACTTCAACTTGTTTTCTATTTCTTGCACTAATCTGATACTCAAATTAGTAGAAATAACAAGGTCTGACAGTTTAGTTTGCAAACTTGCCACCGTGTGCGTACATTGCCAGCATTGTACAAACAACTCAGGAAGGCTTCCTAGCTTTGGTATGTCAGTGTCTCACAGCTGTGTTTGTGTTGACATGTGGTGGTGTCTTGCTGAGTGGCATTCATTATTGTTGCATATTTTTGTGTGCCGTTGTGAGAAAGTCGGTGCTTGTTAAACTTGGCAAGAGTGGAATCAGAATCAGGGACATATCAGGGACATATTTGTCCAAGTTCAAACGTTTTTCTGAGGGAAGAGAAAGCATCACTGTTGAAGAAAGGTCAGGACAGCCAGTAATGAGCAGAACTGATAAAAACATTGCAAAAATTTATAAAATCATGTGTCACAATTGTCAGCTAACTGCAAGAAGCATAGCAGACCAAATAAACATCTATAGAGAAACAGGAATCTAAACTGAAAATCCTGGCATGAGAAAGGTGTGTGCAAAAATGGGCCTGAAGGATCTTTTGCATCACAACAATGCACCAGCTCACACAGCACTGTCTGTGAGGGTGTTTTCAGCCAATAAACAAATAACTGTATTGGAACACCCTCCCTACTCACCTGATCTGGCCCCCAATGACTTTTTTCTTTACCCGCTGTTAAAAGGATTATTGAAAGGAAGACATTTTGATGACGTTCAGGACATCAAGGGTAATGGGACAACAGCTCTGATGGACATTCCAGAAAAATTGCTTTGACAGGTGGATTAGGCATTGGCATCAGTGCATAGCTTCCAAGGGGTGTACTTCGAAGATGACCTTAGTGATACTCAGCAATGAAGTATGTAGCACTTTTTCTAGGGTGAGTTCATGAACTTAATTGTCACACCTTGTATACCCATAAATGCATTTAAAATTTACAATTTCACTTCATGATAAATCCAAACTTACATCCATTGTGCAAGGAGTCAATGAATGGTCCCAAAGCCACTTTAAAAAGTGTTCCAGCACTACAGAATCCTACCTGTTGCTTAGTTCAAAGTTTACGAATTCTGAAAAGTAACAAAAAGTAACCTGAAAGATTATGAGGATTGTCAAATACCTGCTTGGATGAAGACCAGAAGCAAACTTTGGGAGAAAAGTCTGCCCATTTGTTGTTACCCAAAAGAAAGCTCTAGCACCAGGCAGCCATTAATTAATTCCCTTAAAGTCTTATGAGGACTTTTTGTGTCTTTGATAATTTTTTCTACTGTATTATGGTTTCCTAGTTCATTTTTCCCTCATTTTTATTATCTCTCTCCTACCTTCTTTGAGTTTATTCTGTGGTTCACTTTCTAATGTGTTTTATAATTTCCAGATGTATATGGGGTTTATTTAACTTTTTGTTAAGTTCTAACTTACTTACATTATATTTGAGATACATAATAATATATAATACTTAATTTTTGAAATGTATTAAAGTTGTCTTAACCTTAACCCTAGTGCATGCTGGTGTTTAGAAATGTTCCATATATGCTAAGAAAAATATATCCTCTCTAACTGTTCAATCCATAACCCACATCCAAACTTATTAATTACATTTTTTATGTCTACCCTACCCTTACTGATTTTTATTTTTACTTGATCTGAAGTATGCTATAACCAGGCATGGTGGCTCACTCCTGTAATCTCAGCACTTTGGGAGGCATAGGTAGGAGGACTGCTTGAGCCCAGAAATTTGAGACTAGCCTAGGCAACATAATGAGACTTCATCTCAACAAAAAAAAAAAATCAAAAAATTAGCTAGGCGTGATGGAGTGTGCCTATAGTTCCAGCTACCCAGGAGGCTGAAGCAGAAGAATCACCTGAGCCAGTAGGTAAAGGCTGTGAGCTGTGATCGTGCCGCTGCACTCTGGCCTGGGCAACAGAGTGAAATCCCGACTCAAAATAATAATAATAATAATAATAATAATTTTAAAATCCCCAAACAAACCCCTGGCAAGTTAAATCAAGAGAAGAAAATAAACTATTATGAATATAAAGGAGCCGGGCTCGGTGGCTCAGCCTGTAATCCCGTGCCTTGGGAGGCTGAGGTGAGTAGATTGCCTGAGCCCACGGGTTTGAAACCCACCTGGGCAACTTGGCAAGACCTCATCTCTACAATAAATCAAAAAATCAGCCGGGCGTGGTAGCGTGCACCTGTAGTTCCAGCTACTTGGAAGGCTGAGGCGGGAAGATCACCAGAGCCCAGCAGGTAGAGGCTCCAGTCTGGGCGACAGAGTGAGACTCCAACTCAAAAAAATAAAAATAAAATAAATATAAAGGGAATTATAACTCAAGATAGCACAACAACTATATGTTAGCAATGTTAAAAACTTGGATAACATGGAAGTGTTTCTTGAAAAAAATATATATACTTCATGATATGTGGCTGAACAAGAAATAAAAAGCTTGAATACTTCTGCAACTATTGTGGATATTGATGCAGTTGTTAAAAACCTTCCCACAAAGATGAGGCTAGGTAATAAGAGCAATGATAGACTTTTTCAGGAGGTCAGGAGAAAGGTCAGGGCTGACACATGTCGGTAGAGAACATGTAAAACAGAAAACTATGGTCATAATTGTAAAATAATAGGAATAATACCGTGAATATATGTATAGCAACAAAGGCCATTTGCTCTTCTGGAAGGCCCAGCTGGCACCTTGCCCAGCCTGGGCAGCTCACAGGCTGATGTGCCAGGGCTATTCTTTGGGGCAAAGGCTGTCTCTGTCAGACCATTCATAAACTGCAACTGCTCATGGCTTCTTCCAGGAAGGAAGAACACCTCTATAGGTGGCTGGCATCTGTGGAAATGAATGAACTGCCATATAGAAAACACGGCCATGTCATGAAAAGGAGGCGGTTGTATAGTGTGAAGGACCCAAACGTTTTCAGAATTTTTGTGGCTCTGAGATAGGGAAAGTTGTCCCAGTTTTCCCAGTTTCAGAATAGATTACATATATTTTCAAAGCTTGTCATCATCTTTATTTCCAGGTGGGCTCAATAATTTATTAGGCATCATTTGTAGGATGCAGGATGAAATTTAGTGGCTGAACTAGCCACACAGAAAAAAGGGACGCTGAACCCCTTTCTCCATGTAAATATCTCTTCAGTAGCAGCGTTGCAAAGCGTAACCTCACTGATCCACTTGAACAAACTTCAAAAGGAACTCCCAGCACTCACCTGGATACAAGCCAGAGGCTCATTTGTCCAAATTGAATATCCACCAACTAAATATATTCTCCCATTATGGACAGCAACTCCAGATTCATTTTGGCCTAAAGTAAAGAGAATTGAATAAAAAGAAAAAAGTAAATCTATTTCCTACATGTTTTAATTAACCCTTTTGCCACTGAGGGATACAATTTCCCCCTGTGGCACACTTGTGTACTCTGTGGGATTTCTGAGGCAACTAATCACTGCCTCCCAGTACTCAGAAGAATTAATCGCTAATTCTCTGAGAATGAATCCGTGCCAGGTCAGAACCAGGCCGAAAGATGTATTAGCTAGCCAAGTTAGTAAACATAGCTTTAAACACAGCGACAGTGCCATGTGGAACTAACAGTCCTATACTGTGTTGTATGCCATTCTAATTTATAGTGGTGGAAATAAGGTGTGTTTTAGAAATGCAGAACACCTCTTGTACCCACAAATGCTTTTCAGACAAGTGCTTACGTTTGCAAAGTAACAGCTGTAACCCCAAGAAGCCAGTAAAGCAGAGCCATGCCTCTAACATGCCCCAAATGAAGACAAATGGCAGAAAAGATTGATAAAGTTGCTACCCTCCCTTTCTTTACATACACAACAGTTTTAAGATTATATTAAAGTTCCTGAGCTGGGACCAGCCAGGATAATCCCTAGAAACTGACACGCCAAAGTGATGAAAGGTTTCCCCTCCCATTTCAAAAAAAAAAGAATAACTCACTACCACATATTCTTCCCTGGAGGCCATCAGAGAGTAAAAGAGTCTCTTTTTATTGATGGGCTGACACAGGATTGACTGGAGTAATAAATAAGCTGGATCCTGCAGCAGGCAGAATCACAGACCCAGGATCCAGGGCCTACAGTACCACTAAAACTAATAGTGAAGTCCTTGACAGTAGGCCTCCGATATCATTTTTTGCAAAAACAGGAGCTCAGTTGGAAGCATCTACACCTCCGGAGAGGCTCCCAACGTCACCTCCCGCAGCAGCAGCTGTGCGTGATTGAGTGTCCACTCAACATATTGAAATGTCTTCTAATCCAACCCACTATTGTGAGTTTGGGAATTTCTCATTATTTGAGCAGCCCCGGAAGGGATCTCGTCACTTGTGTAACGCAAGCTGACAAGGGAGAAAAAGCTTTTCACTCCATTACAGAACGAGGGGGTACATAGTTCACTGTGTTCCTTTCATTCTTTTTGGGAATGAGGATGGTCCATACCTAGTATTGCCCCATAATAATACTTGGAATGGGTACGTGTGGCCAGAAATGCAGCCACATCTCTGTGTACAGAACTCCTTTAAGGTTCCATTTCTAGGAGAATACACCCAGAAACAATATTTGACAGTGACAAATAACGAAGACCATTCTGCTGAACTCCTGAACTCACAAGAAATAAAAGACCAAAACCAATGAGAAGTAAAAAAATAAATTGCTTCTGAAAAGAGATATTAATTCTTTCAAGTGTCTGGTTTCTCCTACCTCTATCAAAGGACTTAAGTTAATATTGATTGATGATAATGGACTTGACATGCCTCTTTTATCCACATGAGGACAAGCATAAAGGTAACACAGGTCCTGAGATACTAGATGCTCAGCCACCTGAGGGCGTCTAGTTTTATTACGACATAAATAATGCACACCTTTCTGGTTAACACATGCAAGTTGTTCTACCATTGGGCACTTAATATTTTGAGGTGCACTAAAGATGTTTAAGAAACAAGTTTGGTGACTTCTTGAATCTCTGCTTTTTCTGATTTACTTAATCGAAGGTACTTGCCAGTCAACAGGTTGAAATTACAACGCGTCCACTGATCAGTATCTATGCTGTAAGAATCTATGTGGCGTACAAGGATCCGGTCATTATTGTAGTCTAGGTCATTGCCTCCAAGAACATAAAGCTTCCTCTGGACAGCAGCCATGGAATGGTAGACCCTCCTCTGTAGCATGGGGCTGCGGCTTATCCACTTATTCTGAAAAAGAAAAAAGAAAAAGAAATTCAAGTGCATTCTGTTAATGTTTATCAGTCACATTCTATTTGAGGTTTTATATGTTAGAAAGTGTGGACTTTGTATGTGAGAACAAGTACAAAAGAGACACATATTTCTTCTTCTTCCTTTTTAAAATTGAGTCAGAATCTCACTCTGTCACCCAGGCTGGAGTGCAATGGCAGGAGCCTGGCTCACCACAACAGCCTCAAACTCCTGGGCTCAGGCAGTCCTTATGCCTCAGCCTCCTGAGTAGCTGGGACTATGGGTTCGGTGTATCTTTTGCTTTTTTGTAGAGGTGAGGTTTCACCATGTTGCCTAGGCTGGTCTAGAGCCTCTGGGCTCCGCAATCCTCTTGCCTTGGCCTCCTAAAGTGCTAGAATTACAGGCGTGAGCCACCACACCTGGCTCAACACTTTAAAAAAATGCTTGTGATGTGAACCATTGGGTACCTGAGGCCCCTAGGTAAACTGGAGTAAGAATGGCTTTGCTGTTCTTTCCAAAATTAACCTCCTGAAGATTCTGTTCAGCATCAGACTTCCCACCCTTCCTTTGTATCAGCCCCCTTGAACATATTATAATCACATCATATGCCAGATTGGGAGAAGTTATTTCTAGTGACCAGTTGTTTTGGTAGAAGGCCAAGTTTTATAAGATAACTTTAAGGAATGGTGAAGCCTTCAATATTTGGTTCCAGGTCATCCTCGATAACGAGAAGTGTATGCTCAAGTTTTCTTAAAAGAAGACTCCTATTGTAAAATGCGATGAAAATCGAATGTCAACTAAGTAATGCACAAGCCAGTAAATAAAGTAATGAACAGGTAAGTAAACCTATTTTCTTTCTACATAAGCACTAAACATACAGGAAGAACCCAGACTTCTTTTTGCCAAGAAAAATCTGGATTTGGGCCAGAAAAAAATCATATGATGTTTTGAATACACAGAATATCACCATTTCTCAAAACTAAGAGAAGCAGCAATAAACAACAACATTTTGTATAAACATTGGTCCACTCACTAGCAGGCATATATACTAGCTCATTTCTATGATAATTCACCTTTTAAAGATACACTCCAGAAAAAAAAGTGGTTTATACAGTTTGCAAGGCTTGCATTTATCTTCTCCCCATTTGAGTATGTCATGATAAGAACTTTCTTCCAATCAAATATCTTCTTTAATAGAATAGTCAGGCCTTTTTTTCAGCTATTGCTAAGAAATATCTTTTATATACTCATATTATGCATGAGTGAATTTAACTCAAAACTCTGGTGATGCTTTTCTTAGGTGCTTTCTATAAGACAACCTATTACAGTATTAAGAATCAGTGTTTGCATTAGCAGTCCGGTCCCCTGCCACAAAACTATGGACGCCATCTGGTTTGCAAAGCCTGCTTGCATCCCCTGATTATATCTTTAGCTTCCTTCACTGCAGTGCCTGCCAGGTGAGCCGCCAACCGCTGCAAAGGCAAAGAAACAGAAAGGCCTGGTGGGGTCATTCCTAATAAGCTAGCGTGTGAATACTAATCAGTGGTGGGGAAGCAGAGGTCACCCAGCCTGCCTGTTGGCAGGTAGCGATGTGCTCTGTGGCAGATGGCAGGCATTATCGACTCTCCACAAAGGCCTAGAAGAGAAATAAGCACCAAGGCTGAATGATAGAGTTATTGAGATTCTGAGCAAGATGCAAGCAGATGTGATGTTTGCCAGTACCCACCGTAAACAATATGCCAGCAGAATTTTTAAAAAGAGTATGAGTGTACAAACATGAAACAGAACTCATTTGAGAAATGTTAACACCTTCTTCCTCCTTAACCACGTGTACACCAAACTCAAGCAACTGCAATTAATGATTCCTCTCGAGACAGGTGACCCGTGGACATTTGGTCTCTGAAATCTACAGCTTCTAATGACATCAGGAAACACTTGCGAAGAGAGAAATGCCTTCATTAAATTCAGCATCAAGTAATTGTTAAAAGGATACCACATACACTGAGGTCACTCTGGACATACATTTGGTGGCCAATGCTGCCAGACTGCCAAAGCCAACCTGTTGTTTCATGTCCCATTACATTCATCTGATGAATATTCAACATCCAAATGAAATCATTTTGGAATATTGTCATAATCAAGAAAAATATTTACATTTCCAAAATCACAGTAGTGGCTACATTCAACAGACATTTGCCAAGTTCAAAAATATTTTGGTGGAAGGAAAAGAGAATAAAAAAGGTTTTTGGAAGGAAAAGAGTCATGAAGTATGCATGAGAAGTAGACAAAAGAAAGGACAGGCACCATCAAAATGCTATTAGATGAAAACTTCCCAGATACTTCCACTTCTCAGTCTTCAGACACTTGTCCTTAGGACTTGTCCTAGATACCTGTTGCAGGTCATCTTGGCTATATTAAGTTGAATAATATTTCTTATTTTAAAAGTAATGAAGCCATAAGCATGCTCCTCTCCTAGAACGGCACCTCTTCCAAAAGAAAAGCATCACCAGAGTTTTGAGTTAAATTCACTCATGCTTAATATGAGTGTATAAAAGATATTTCTTAGTAATAGCTGAAAAAAAGGCCTGACTGCTCTATTAAAGAACATATTTGATTGGAAGAAAGTTCTTATCATGACATGTTCAAATAGAGAGAAGATAAACGCAAGCCTTGCAAACTGTATAAAGGGCATAACAACAGGACAATCAAAATTCTTTCTACATGTGAAAAAGTGGTGCATGTGTACAGCATAACACCTGAGGAGCTGAAATTTTGCGAGTAACAACAAAAACAACAACAAAAAGTAACCCAAAGTAGTTCATCCAGATGCTTCCTTTTTTCTATATAAGCTGAAGAGGCGCGCGTGTGTGTGTATGTATGTGTGTGTGTGGACTTGGCATTCCAATGACTAATTATTGTGGAATCTTTTAGAATTCATTTTAATTAAGGTAATGAGCTTTTCTCCTACGATTCTTACCTGGTTAGGTTCATATACCATTAGCCTGTTCTGATACTGTGCCGTGTTAGTTACTCCACCTGTAATGGATGAACATGTGTTAGAACTTTTCATGAATAAGAAATAGGATATTCCAACATAAGAATGAGATACAATTAAAGGAAAATTAGCTACGGCTGAGGATCCATTTGTATACCCTCGTGGTGAACCCATGACATAATTAAGAAGTTTATTGTTGAAGCAGTTTCATTTTTAAGAAACATTTCAAGAAGCAATCTGGTTGAGAGGAAGCAGCGCGTATGCTGACGTAACTAGGAGGCCCCCAATCTGGCGAGCTGCTCTGTGTGGCCAGAATGGGGGGCAAAGTATAGGGGGTGAGAAAGTAGAGTGCACACAGACAAATCTATATACAATAAATGCCAGGGGCATTCTTCTACAGAAAATTCTTGTTCCTAGCTAAATTGACCATTTTAAAGCCCTCTGTGTGCTAACACAGTGATATCTCGATATCTTTTTTGGAAGAACTATAGATATCAAGATATCACTGTGTTATCCAACCAGAGGCATTACCTGTCAACAGAGAGCTAGAACCAGCACTGTCCAATAGAACATAACAAGAGCCACAAATGCAAGGCCACATATGCAATGATACATTTTCCGGTAGCCACATTACAAAGTAAAAAGAAAGTGAAATTAAATGTAATACATTTTATGTATCTCAATATAGCCACAATATTATCATTTCCACATGCAATCAATATAAAAGTTATTGAGATAGTTTATATTCTTTTTTCTACACTAACTCTTCAAAATTCAGCGTGTATTTGACATAGCCCATCTTGATACAGATGAACCCGGTTTCAAGAGCTCGGTAAACCTTGTGTGGACGATGGCTATCACACTAGGACAGCACAAATCTGCAGTTTCTGTTGCAGCCAACTCTTGAAGCCCTTTTGACAATTGCTTAGATGTGAGAGACTTGAGGTCTTTTGCTTATCAAGAACCACTAAAACAATTCTCACATTTTCCAGCTGTTTCTTGTTTTTCCTCATACTGTTCATGCTTGGAGTGTGCAATGAGCCCTCTCTAATCCAGAATTGCTACTTTTGCTTTAAGTTTTACCATCACATAGGAAAACTCTAAAACACAATACATAAAACAGCACAGTAAGAAAGTAACTTGCTGTGAGACAGTATCTACTCCAAAGAACAGAGGTTATTGTATAAAAAAAGACACCCAAGCCGGGCTCGGTGGCTCAGCCTGTAATCCCGCGCCTTTGGGAGGCTGAGGTGAGTGGATTGCCTGAGCCCACGGGTTCGAGACCCGCCTGGGCAGCAAGACCTCATCTCTACAATAAATCAAAAAATCAGCAGGGCGTGGTAGCGCATGCCTGTAATTCCGGCTACTCGGAAGGCTGAGGCGGAAGGATCGCCGGAGCCCAGCAGGTGAGGCTGCGGTGGCCGGGAGCGGCCACTGCACTCCAGTCTGGGCGACAGAGTGAGACTCCAACTCAAAAAAAAAAAGACACCCGCACCCGCATATTCATCACAGCGCAATTCACACGTGCAAAGATGTGGAATCAACCTAAATGTCCATCAATTGGTCAGCAGATAATGAAAATGCGGTACAGGTACACTTTGGAATACTATTCAGCGATTAAAAGGAATGAAGCCGGGCTCAGTGGCTCAGCCTGTAATCCTGCACCTTTGGGAGGCTGAGGTGAGTGGATTGCCTGAGCCCGCGGGTTCGAGACCCGCCTGGGCAGAGAGACCTCATCTCTACAATAAATCAAAAAATCAGCCGGGCATGGTAGCGCATGCCTGTAATTCCGGCTACTTGGAAGGCTGAGGCGGAAGGATCGCCGGAGCCCAGCGGGTCGAGGCTGCGGTGGCCGGGAGCGGCCACTGCACTCTAGTCTGGGCGACAGAGTGAGACTCCAACTCAAAAAAAAAAAAAAAGGAATGAGATGATATCTTTTGAAGCAACATGGATGGACTGGAGAACATCATCCTAAATGAACTAACTCAGGAACAGAAAACCAAACACCACATGTTCTCACTTATCAGTGGGAGCTAAACTCGGGCTATGCCAATACACAGAGAATGGCACAATGGACACAGGAGACTCAGAAAGGGAGAGAGGCGTGAGGGGACCAAAAAAAGTCACTTATCGGGTACAATGTGCACAGGTGGGGGTGGTGGGTACTCTTAAAGCCCAGACCAACAACTATGTGTATCCCCCAAAACAATTTAAATATTTTAAAAAGAGAGGGAAAAATAAAATATCACAAGAAGATAGTAAATGTTAGATTAAAAAAATAGGAATGTGGGTCCAAATATACATATAGATATATAATCTTAAGAAATATTGCCTTATGCATAATTCCAGACACCAGTGTAGAATGAATAACATTCTTATGTTAATAAGTATCACAAAGACGCATCTAATTTTTCAATAAAGATCTAGAACTAAACCAGACTAAAAAAAGTTTCCTACTGGAATTTTTAAAATTTTAAAGTATGTACTGTTATAATACTGACCGAGACAGCCTTAATATTTCCCCAGCTTCATTAAACTAAAAAAGGCTGCTTCCTGACTTGGCCCTTGACCTCCTTATTTTTAGAGTATTTACTTTAGAACACTTGTAATCATAAATTCTTTCTCTGCCTCCTAGCGATGTAAATCATTTTAAAAGCTGCCTGCCAGTTTTACAACCCAAGGATATCTTCCTTTGGGACCTGGGAGTCATCCCTTTGAAATGTAAACATCAAGAAGGAGAGTGTCCTATGTCCCAGCTTCTATGGGAGGGTAGGACCCTAGCTTTGATAGGCACCGATGAACAAACATAGATGGCCTAATCACAGAGAAAAAATTTGCAGACTCAGGAATAAATGAATGTGATCAATACATCTAGGGATCAACCTTATCCACTCTTCAGTACTTTTCCACTAACTCACCCCAGTGCTTAAAAACCATCCTCTTAAAAACCTCTTGTTTTAATACCATCAAAAAGTAGGAAAGGGACATGAGTAGACACCTCTCAAAAACAGACACCCAAGCGGCCAACAAACATGAAAAAATGCTCGACATTTTCACCAGAGAAATGCAAATCAAAACCACAATGAGATGTCATCTTAGGTTAGTCACAATGGCTAGTAGCAAAAAGTCAAAGCACAACAGATGTTGGCATGGGTGCAGAGATTGCTCATACACTGTTGGTAGGCATGCAAACTAGTTCAGCTTCTATGGAAAACAGTATGAGATTTCTCAAAGTACTAAAAACAGAACCAAGCAATCTCACTACTAGGGATCTACCCAAAGGAAATCATTATATTAAAAAGGTACCTGTACTCATGTGTTCGTTGTCACACTATTTACAAAAGCAAAGTCATAGAACCAACCTGAGTGCCCGTCAACGATTGACTGGATAAAGCAAATGTGGTGTATATACACCATGGAATACTATATAGTCATAAAAAGGAACAAAATCATGTCCTTTGCAGTGACATGGATAGAACTGTAAATCATCATCCTAAATGAACTACTCAAACAGAAAACCAAACACCACATGTTCTCACTTATATGTGGGAGCTAATTAGTCATAAAGATGCAAATAACAGACTCTGGGGGCACTAAGAGTGGGGAAGTAGGGAGAGAAGCTAGGGTTCAGAAATTACCTGTTGGGTACAATGTACACACTCCGGGTTATGAGTGATGTGAAGCCCAGCCCCCACCAGTACACATGTCCCTGTAACTAACATGCACACGTACCCGCTGAATCCAAAATAAATTTTAAAGAAGATTTGTGGGGGCCAGGCATGGTGGCTCACACCTGTAATCCCAGCACTTTGGGAGGCCAAGGCAAGAGGATCACTTGAGCCCAGGAGTTCAAGACCAGCCTAGGCAACATACTGAGACCTTGTCTCCACACAAAAAAAATTTTTTTTAAATTAGCTGGAACTAGTTCAACCTCTATGGAAAACAGTGTGATGATTCCTAAAAGATATGAAATTTGACTTTCCGTACAATTCAGCAATCCCCCTACTGGGAATATACCTGGAGGCACTTAGATCGCTCTACAAAAAAGATACCTGCCCACACATGTTTACTGCAGCACTATTTATAATAGCAAAACATGGAACCCGCCGTGCTGCCCATTGAAACTGGACTGGATAAAAAAATGTGGTACATATACACAATGGAATATTATGCAGCCATAAACAAGAAAAAAAATTATGGACTTCGCAGTAACTTAGATGGATTTAGAGTCTATAATACTCAGTGATTTATCTCATAAGCGAAGAACTGAGTTCTCTTTTTAAACATGTTCTCTTTTTTAAAAAAAAATTTATTTTAAAGATGTGGCGTACAATTCAGGGTCTCATGTTCTCACTCATAAGCAGACCCTGAATATTTACCATAATACCATAAGAGAGGGATTGGCAGTAGCTAGAAACTGCCAGGGTGGGAGAGGGTACATAACATTAATAAGAGTACCTGATCTCAAACCAGGAGAAGTGGTTTGAAGGGAGGACCAAACTTCACCTGTACGATGACCATTTGTATGCTTAACTTGACTTGTACCCCACATCTTTAAAAACAAAACAAAACAAAACAAAAACAAAACACAAAAGGGCAAAGGAAAAAGGAAAAGAAAATGTAAAAAAAAAATTAGCCGGGTGTGGTGGCACACATCTGTAGTACCAGATTCTCTAGAGGCTGATATGCAAGGATAGTTTAAGCCCAGGAGTTTGAGGCTACAGTGACCTGTGACCATGCCATTGCACTCCAGCCTGGGCGACAGAGTAAGACCCCAATTTTGAAAGAAAACAAAAGATTTGCGGATCTTAAATTTCTGAAAAATCTGTAAATGCAGTCAGTTTTTTAAAAGATAATGAATACTAAAATAAATATTGTTATACTTGTTCAGCATTCAATCACTGTCTTTTCCTCAGCTATTCTGTACATAACTCCGAGTGTACACATGTAGCAAAGAAAAGATGAATCAGCTGAGACTCTGAAGTCAGACTGCCTGACCTCCAAGCTTGGCTCTACCACTTACCATCTGTGTGATCTTGACAAAGAGACGTAGCCTTCTCTCTTTCGTTCCTGTCATTTTTTTAAATGACAAAAATGGTGACAGTCACAAACCTACTTCACAGGGTTGTGGTGAAGATTCAGTGAGTCAGTATTTGTAGAGTCCTGAGCATGGTGCCTAGTACAAAGTAAGTATTTTATGCCTTTAATAAATAAAATAAGGCAAAATAGACTGATGTTGCAAGAACTATGTGTATATTATATACACATATATAATATGCATGATATGTATTATTTCTTATGATAGGCAACTAAAAATATATCATTTTAAATTTAGAGAACTATACCCATGTTGAAGTGAAAAACAAACAATTATTTGAACAGTCAAACAAACAAAAACCTCTTGTTTTGATGTGGTTGATTTCAAATTGCATTCTGATTTCTCTGCCCTTATTGCAATCGTCTTGAATTTGTCTTGAATAAAACATTCTTTACCCACTTAACTTTGTCTTGAACAAAGTCTTCTTTACCTGCTTAACTTTATCTGGCGCAATTTTTGCTTTGTCAGTTCAATTTTGAATAAGTCACAGCCATCAACTCCATGTCCAAGAGTCAAGTCAACCAGAATGCAGAGGATGAGTGCCTAATCTTTAATGAGTTGGCATAATCAGTCAATATTAATGGGTAAATAAAGGGGAGGGAGCCTGTCCTGGCCAATCTTTACTCTCACTCAATCCCAATAAGGGTATTTTATATCTTTCATGTAATTGACCACGGCTATTATTAACTAGAGGATTATTTTTTAATTCCCCCAGAAGCTTGAAGATTCAAGATTGTAAAGTAAAGCTCAAGAAAAGTTTTGTCTGCAGAGAAAATCAACAATGAACAGAAAGAAATGAGTTTCCTGCTCTCAAAGAAAGTCTTCTCTGGATTTGAACGTCTCATTTCTAAAATGAAATAAAAGGAATGGAAAACACACTTAAGAAAGCTGAGGCTGAGATGCCTACACACAGTCAAGATGGATGTCAAAATAAATACAGGAGTGTGTTTTCTTTTACTCCCAACCTTCCCTTTATTATGTGATTAAAACTGGAATGTTCAGCCGGGCTCGGTGGCTCAGCCTGTAATCCCGCGCCTTTGGGAGGCTGAGGTGAGTGGATTGCCTGAGCCCGTGGGTTCGAGACCCGCCTGGGCAATGAGACTTCATCTCTACAATAAATCAAAAAATCAGCCGGGCGTGGTAGTGCATGCCTGTAATTCCGGCTACTCAGAAGGCTGAGGCGGAAGGATCGTCGGAGCCCAGCAGGTCGAGGCTGCGGTGGCCGGGAGCGGCCACTGCACTCCAGTCTGGGCGACAGAGGGAGACTCTGACTCAAAAAAAACCAAAAACTGGAATGTTCAATAATACTTTCTCAGCATAACCACACAAAAATAATCAAATCTTGAGGCCTCACAAGTCTTCAGGGTTAAAATAATTGCCAGTGCCTTTGATCTGGGCCATAACAACCAGATTAATATCCAGCTTGCTTACAATCACTTCTCCAATGGGAAGGAAACAGAGGGCAAAGCTCCTCCCATTATCTTAAAGCTTCAAAGTTTCTCTGCTTGTTTTAGAAATATGGGACAGGATTAATATCTACTGCAGTAAAATATCTGTTTTATGACACTATCTGAAAATATTTACACTACTATATGTATCAGACTCTGCCCATTATAGATTAAATGTACAACCAATGGATGAAAATGTCTCGATTACATCCCCTCTCCCCAGCAGGGCATACAAAATTTATCTCCATGCTCTTCAGAATTTTTGTTTGCCATCTTCCACAGATGCAGCTATAATACATTTTTTCCCCTTAATCTGTGCTCGGTAATTAGATTCCTTACCCTTACATACAAATTTTCACTCACATGACACTGTTTAGAAATGAGTTATTAGGTGACTAGTTGGGAGTAAAAAAATAAAAGTCCCGGTTAGTTATTTGGTTGATTACCTCTGGAACGTTAAAGCACAGGAGGTGCCCAACAAACCTAGTGCTGTAAGTTTCGCCACGTCAGGACTGTGAAGGAAAACCTGGGATATCGATTCTATTGTGCTCCCCTTTGAAATAATTTACAAATGACCATATAAATAAAAACCATTTCTTCTCAGTACACAAAATAAATTTACAAAAAGCCTCCAGGTTCACAGCCCATATTCCTTTAGCAGTGTTACCCATTTGCAGAGTTTTATCATTACATTCCTTTCACATAACACTCTTCACTCTTAGATTAATCTGCTGAAATGAGATGCCGAGGATTTGCATACAGATTTGACTATACAAAAATAGATATGGAATTAATAACCGCCTCTATATGTTTTAATTTCTCCCAGACTGGAGTACCCTTGCCTGCAGCAGTATTCCTGGCTTTGAAAGTCATCAAGCTGATTTGTCTGCTCTGGGTTACGATGCCACATGCTGCTATACTGTCCCCTGCAATCAAAGCACTTGCAAAGATAGACTCCATGCCTTCCTCTATCGAGTATATTTTATAGATTGGCAGTTTTGATCTCCCTCCCCCACCCCAGGGGGGATAATCTGCATCTTAACAGCTTTCTATAGATACATCTGTCATTAAATATGCCACCTCGTATCAGCATCCATTTTTAAAACCAAGTTTTCTCTAACTTTGAAGTGCCACAGTCAAAGTTAAGACTTTTCAGCCAAAATTGAAAATGAGCAACCCTGCCTTATCCTTTTGAACTGTGACTTAACGATATACTGCAGGATCCCCCAAGTCAAATAAGTCTTTAAAAACTGCCAGAAGGAATGAAAAGTTACCACCATGCTACCAGCAGTGAGAAATGCTTTCTATCATCAAGACAAGAGTAAAGCATTTTTCTTAAGCTTCCCTGTACAACTCCCCACAAAATGTTGTGACAAATGGATGAATGCACACCAGAGAGAGGATGACAAGTGACTGCCAAACAAACAAGCTTTGTCTCTGCTACCGAGATCACCGACTCTCAAACTCATAGTGCGCTCAAAAGCAACAACTAGTTAACACCGACAGAGCTCATAAAATAGAGTGTAAAGAAAAACTGATCTCACCACACTTTGGTCAGAGTAGGTCAAGTCTGAGGGCTCTGCTAATTTTTTTTTCAAGGACAGAAAACACCTCTGTTGACAAATAGAAAGTCCTACACTAAACTCCAGTAGCAGATGCCCGTGTTTCCTAATACAGTGCTAGTTAGTGCACAGCCAGGACAGAACAGGAGGCAGATCTACCTCCATGCTCTCAGAGGGTGAAGCATGCTCCAGGTTGGAATTGAGGAAGACTACCTCAAGTTCTCTGCAACTGCCTCAGAGGCCTGTAGTAACCAGCTGACGCTAGTCTAGGGGAAAAATTTCAGGACGGGCTAGGACATTAACGCGGGCTCCTTTATGACTGTGTCCTTGGGGGGAGTCATTTAACACAGTCAAGCTTGGGTTCCTTATATGCAAATGGAGATGATGACACCTTCTAGATGAACCAGAGTGTGTAGCACAGAGGCAGTTCATAAAGGGAAGTTTACTGCAATACTATAGCCATTTGCTTATCAAAATTTCTTACCATTTCCATCAAAGATACAGATGGTTATGTGCGGAATAGTGAATTAGTAAATGAATTAATTTTGTAGTCTGAAACAGATTTCTTGTAATTTTGTTCTAATAATGAGAATTACTAGTCAGTTTATATAGGTATCCAAGGGCTTTTTCCCTCTTTCATCGTTTAAGTTTCTCCTCCATAAACTTGTTCCAATTCTCAAAAGTTTAAACCTTCACACTCATATTTAATTATCTCAAGAATAACCTAGCATTAAGTGTGAATCCATATTAGTCACTGTTTATAGAGCTAAACTCATGATTAGCCCTTGATAAATGTGACACTATAGGAATATTTATAATAAATGCACACACATTTTATTATCTATTTTTATGACATTACACTGTACATATTTTCAAGATGTATATAATACTTCATAAACAATTACAGCCAAGAGTCTTTCAACTAAATTAGCATCTTGAATAGAAGCATGCTTAATCCATGCATTAAATTAAAACTAGTATCCATATTATTTCTGTCATACTTGAGGCACCCATACAAATGTATGGGTAATTAATATACTCAAAACTTGCAAAGAAAGTTGCAAATTTACAAAATATCTATAAAGACAGGGTTGCCACACTTAAACACCTGTTATATTTATGTCATCTAGAGTGAACAGGTACAAACTTGAGACTCAGAAATATGTAAAGTGTGTACCATGTGCTGTTTTAAATAAGTAAAATGAAAAAATGGTGGTAAATTCTACCACAATGCAGATGTCAACCAGGTTCACCTGCCCTTAAAAAATCACAATACAATTCGCTCTAGCATCCATTCCCCATTCCATAGAAAGTTGAAATCCTGCCTCCAAAGATTTCAGCATGTTCCCAACAGGGTCAAGCTCTCAAGGTCACCTCTGTTTGTTTTTCATATCCTGTTTTTCCTGTGTCTTGATGGATTTTTTTAATCTCCCTCTAGCCTTTAATTACATTCTTTAGGCCGGGGTCAGCAGCTCAGCCTGTAATCCCAGCACTTTGGGAGACTGAGGTGAGTGGATTGCCTGAGCCCATGGGTTCAAGACCAGTCCAGGGCAACTTGGCAAGACCTCGTCCTACAATAAATTTTAAAAAGTTACATGTCTGTAGTACCGGCTACTTGGAAGGCTGAGACGGAAGGATCTCAGGAGCCCAGCAGATCAACACTGGGGTGGCCCTGAGTGTGCCACTGCACTCCAGTCTGGGCGACAGAGTGAAACTCCAACTCGAAAAAAAAAAAAATTCTTTAGAGAAGAGTTCTGGAGATGATGATTTGGACTTTTTTTTTTTAACCACTTAAGCTACCAATTTTAAATGCCATTAGACTCCTATACTCGAATACATAATCATTTCAGAAAACAACTTTCTAATCTAACGTATTTTTAAATGTTCCATTTTATCACTAAGTTTCTTTTTACATTTTACCTTTACGTTGCTGTTTATGTTTTAGAAACTGAACTTGTGGAACCACAAAAAGGAAGACATTATGTGTCTCAGTTCTGTGCCCTGAGAAAGATGGACAATTCAGCAACTAAAGACATCAATGGCTGTTGATTCTAATCAAATCTCCACGCTTCATTATTCTCCAGTGTATCATTTATTTCCAGTCTGGTCATTTGAGTTCTTTTTACATAAGTCTGTTTTTCAGACCCTCGCTGTAGGGATAAACAACAAATACCTGCATCGTTTTAAAAAATAGAGGCACAGTGCTCAAATGCTACCTCTGTCAAATATCAGCTGTGTGATCTGGGGAGTTATTTTACCCCCTCGGCAGCAACGTGATGATATACAATCACATTGTATACCTAAGAAGTAGCACTTTTTCTTAAGATACACGTATTCGTTTAGGATGAAAGCTTTATCATTTGGAGAATTCGCGCAATCTCATTGCATCCTTTTCTTCAAATTGTTGACGTCTTTAAAAAGCTTTGGTGGAGGCCAGGCATGGTGGCTCGGGCCTGCAATCCCAGCACTTTGGGAGGCTGAGGAGGTAGGATTTCTTGAGCCCAGGAGTTCAAGACGAGTCTGGACAACATAGCAAGACCTTGTCTCTATAAACAAACAAACAAACAAACATTGGTGGAACAGCACACTTCCGTTTGGCTTCCATCTCAGTTTAGTATTCTAGAAGTTCTGTTTTCAACTCTTTCAGATGGGGGCAGAAAAGGTTGAGGCACAAGTGAAGAAAAGCAAAACTGCTGGGGGAAGCTGGTCGCTGGAATCTAAAGCAACAAAGATTGAACTCTTCATGGACATTCCAATTCACTAGAAACTTTTAAGTGGATGCGTCAAGTTTACCAGCTTCAAACCTCTACCAGGCAGGTGGATTCCTCATGTGGCAGCTGCCTCGAGGGGCAAGAGATGGGTCCTCTCTTACATATTATACCCACAACACACATGGTTCTCCTGTCAGCCCTGACCCTCAGCAATCAGGGATCTAGCTGAACTTTTTCCAGGAGGATCCTCTGGGCTTTTCCCAGCCTAAAAGCCTTCTGTCATGAGTGACTCCAAAGATTTGCCTTCTCCAATTCTCTTCTGAGCACCACCAAGGATCAGGACACACATGTGCACACAAGGCTATCATGATGAGTGGCTTCCAAGCTTAGTATGGGTTCTAAATACCTAATTTTCTTTCACCTGTCAATTCCTGCTCTCTTTCTTCTTTCCAAGGTCAGTCTTTCCTGGTCCTCTACCTCATCCCGACAGGGCACAATCTCAATATGCCTGTTTCTCACGTGAATCCATCAACTAGGGACCGCGTCAGGTTCCTACCCCTCACCTGTGAGCTTACCTAGGTGCACACCCATAATTGTCTAACTCCTTCCTGCTGTTCAGAACTTCACGTCTGTTGCCAATGTTGTAGCCTCAGGATCCATCGTCATTCTTGGTACCTAGGAGATGTGCGCAGCATTTGCCAATCAAACGGATATCCCTTTTCCCTACCCCTTGATTTCACTCTTTCTTTCCCACACAAATCCCTCCTTAATTTAACCCTGGATGCCCCCTTCTAGCTACTCTCTTTTCTAAGCAAAACTTCCCTCTCTTCCTTCCCAGCCTTCTATTTCCTTCCTAAGGCCAAAACATGATTTATTAATTTATAATGAAAAAAATGTGGCAATTATATGGACTACAATATGTGTATACTTAGAAGTAGCACATTCTCTTCTTATACGAGGAGACCCCCCCCAGAAAAATCTTGAATTTATTTATAAAAAATTGTGTATTCTTACATGTTTAAACTTCAGTTATCTTCAGGGTACTCTGTTTGATGCAATACACCTATCGAGGTGCTTTTTCCACGGCTCAAAACAGTTTTTGAACTCGCCAGTTTTGATGCTTTTCAGTGATGCTATCTTTTTTTGTTTCACCTCTTCCACATCAGCAAAACATTTCCCTTTGAGGTCTTGTTTTATTCAGGGAAACAAACAAAAAAAAGTCACTCAGGGTGAGATTGGGTGAATAGGGAGGATGGGGCCTGCGATTTTTGGTCAAAAACCTCTGAACACTCAGCCCAGTGTGGGCAGGTGTGCTCATAAATCATCCCTCAAGAAATGGGCAAACATGTTGAAAGAATCTCCAAAAGAAAAAATTCACTGAAGCTGAACACAGTCTCTCACAATGCTAGCTGCTATACTGATGTCAATGGATTCCTAGAACACTTACCTAGTGGGGGAAGCCTGTCATACAAGAGGCTTGCCCTCCAAAGATAATTTTGGTTTTTGGGGGGGCCCCTCCTTGTATGTTGGTGTGTACAGGAAGCCAGATAATAACTGGGAAGTTGTCTCATGAGCTCAGACTCAGCGGATGGAGTTAAGATAATACATTTGTTCATGAGCATTAGACTAAGACAGTCTTAACCCCAACTTTGGGCCAAGGTAGTCTGTACTTTCTAAGCTCACCTAAACTACTGTATTCTAGTTTCCACCTTCTTCCATCCCCCTGAAACTGCTTTCACTAAACTTTTCCTGATTAAAACATGCAGTGGAAACATTTTGGACCTTGATATCCTATGGTATTGAACAGCCCTCACCTACCCTTCTTTTTAGGTTTTCACTTCCAGAACATGCCTGCTGCTTCTCTAACCTTGCCCATCCCACTTTCTCAGGCTCCTTCCTCAGTTTCCCCACCCTGCACCCTCCCTGCTGGTGTTTCTCAGACTTCTGCCCTTTCCAATCTCATGCCCATGTGTCTTCTCACACACTCTGCCTTCTACTCCTTTTTAATTTTTTAATTTTTTTTTTTATTTTTGAGTTGGAGTCTCACCCTGTCTACCAGGATACAGTGCAGTAGCACCATCGTGACTCCCAACCTTGATTTCCTAGGTTCAGGTGATCCTTCCGCCTTAGCCTCCCGAGTACCTGGGATTACAGGTGTGTGCCCCAGGCTTAGTTTTTGTGTTTTTTTTTTTTTAAATAGAGACGGTGTCTCACTATGTTGCCCAGGCTGGTCTTGAGCTTCCGGACTCAAGCAGTCCTCCCTCCTAGGCCTCCCAGAGGGATGACAGGTGTGAGCCACTGTGCTTGGCCTTCTATGATCTCGCTGACGTTTGTTCTGAGAAACCAAAGGCAAGGTTTTCTCTCTGAGTCTGAGAGGAAGGGGTTTGAGGAACGTGAGGACATGGGCAACAATGAAGGAAAGGGGTGAGAGTAGCAAAAGGGCACAGGGAGGGCTGGGAGTGCCACTGTGTGTGTTGAGCTGAGTTTTTACCATAAAGCCCTCCTGCTAATTGTTCTCCTCCCACAAGCTGAGCTGCTGAGCGACAGGCACAGACCAAGGGTAGCGGTGGGTTTGTCCAACATCGTGTGTTTGCCAGAGGGCAAGAAAATTATTGGAATGACTGGACTGTGATGTTCAAGCATGAGGACAGGGAGAGGTCCCTGGATGGCAGAAAGTCGCCAGTGGACCTGGGGCCAAGTTAGGCTGGAGGTGCTACCTCTTATGCCCCCTGCAATAGTTACTCCCTGCTTGGTACGGCTTCTGTACCTCGGAAAGACTTGTATCATCACAACACCACATGCTTTGATACCGGGGGACCACAAAAAAACCGGAATTATCTTCTGGAGGGCAGGTCTCTTGTAGTACACTTAATTTGTTCCTCTGGATCAGTCAAACAAAGTTTTTTATCTGGATGTTTTGAGAAGGTTGTGTCACAATTAATGAAAGAAACATCCTGAGTTGGACAAACAGGTGACTGATTCTTCCACCATGACAGCAACTGCCCATACCATGCTGAGTGTTCAGGAGGTTTTTATTAAAAACAGCACGATCCAGCTGGGCTCGGTGGCTCAGCCTGTAATCCCTCGCCTTGGGAGGCTGAGGTGAGTGGATTGCCTGAGCCCGCGGGCTCGAGACCCGCCTGGGCAGGTGAGACCTCAGCTCTACAATAAATCAAAAAATGAGCCGGGCGTGGTAGCGCGCACCTGTAGTTCCAGCTACTTGGAAGGCTAAGGCGGAAGGATCGCCGGAGCCCACCAGGTCGAGGCTGCGGTGGCCGGGAGCGGCCAATGCGCTCCAGTCTGGGCAACCGAATGAGACTCCGACTCAAAAACAAAAAACAAAAAAAAGCAGCACGATCCCCTTCCCCACCCTTCCTATTTCCCCCGATCTCACCCTGAGCGACTTTTTTTTGTTGTTTTCCTGGATGAAAAAGTCCTAAAAGAGGAATGTTTTGCTGATGTTGAAGAGGTAAAACAAAAAACGGTAGAAGCACTAAAAGGCATCAAAATGGATGAGTTCAAAAACTGTTTTGAGCAGTGGAAAAGCATCTTAATAGGTGCATTGCATCAAACAGTAGTTTGAAGGTGACTGAAGTTTAAATATGTAAGAACAAATGTGAAATTTTTTATAAATAAATTCTGGGTTTTTTTGAATCACCCCTCATATAATTATCACACAAAAGTCTGCTCCCTCTACTAAGCTCTAATGTGTTGGTCCAGCACTGTCCCAGAACAGGAGATTAGAAACTTTGCTCAGCGTCTGTCTTATGACTGGTAAGAGGCGAAGCAAGTTTCACCTATGGGTGTGTGACCACAGTCTGTGATCTCCGTGTGCCACACCCGAGCCTCTGCCATGCCTGCTGTTACTCCCCAATATATTGTATATAGTTTTTTAGATGCAAGTAGAACAATATCTGCACAGACAGATCAACAATATTTTTGAAATGTTAATGAAATTTTACATTGTTTAAATTTTTTTTTTTTTTTTAGTTGGAGTCTCACTCCATCGCCCAGGCTGGAGTGCAGTGGCATGCTCACAGCCACCCCAGCATCGACCTGCTAGGCTCTGGTGATCCTTCCGCCCCAGCCTTCCGAGTAACCAGAAATACAGGTGCACGCTACCGTACCCAGCTAATTTTTGATGTATTGTACAGATGAGGTCTTGCCAAGTTGCCCGGGCTGATCTTGAACCTGCAGGCTCAGGCAATCCACTCACTTCAGCCTCCCAAAGTGATGGGATTACAGGCTGAACCACTGAGCCCAGTCCATTGTTTTAATTTTAATGAATAAAAGAATAAAATAAAAGAATAAAAAAATAAAAGAATAAAAAAGTCCATTTAGTAGGTTCGAATAAATTAAAGTTATTTAAAATGAGGTAATGCACGCTTCATATAAATTTAATCAAGATGAAAATACACATAGCTTCTAGGGAGTTAAAGAAGCCTTAACAAATGTTCTTTCAATAATGAAACATCAGAAAAACTCCTTGATGGTCAACTTTTAGAGGGCAGGAAGTGTGTTGTGTTTTCTGAATTAATCTTATTTTTCTATGCTCCAGCACTATACCTTATAAGGATGTAGCATTCACCAGGAGAATCAAGAAAGCACTAAATGTTGCTTTCGAGTAAATGCAATAGCATGTCTCATTTTTATAGTTTTAAAACACTAATTTTGTGGTTAGCCTCTCATTATCTTGCTGCCATTTGATAAAAATGAAAGAAAAAAAAAGCCGTACTTTGAGATGAGCTCAGGATTAATTTTCCCTCACAAAAAAGAAAAGAATCTTTTCAGTAATTCACCAACTATGCCTTGCAACAGAGAACATATATTTTAAAACACAGCTGTAGGATATTTAATGCTTATTTACTTCAGTACTGTTCTGTGAATTTCAAATTGAAATGGTATGGAATATTTGTGAATTGGGTCACAATGTCAAACACTACAGGAGCCTGTAAAATCTCACCATCTCTAACATCTTAAATTAAATGCTAATGGGTATATACATACAGCCTGATTTGCTGAATTTCTCTCTGCTTGTCACACGTTAAAAACTATAGACAGATTTCAAGATGTCCTGACTCCAAAATGAACAGAAAAGGGAGCAGGAGATGGGGAGGGAGGGAGCAGGCTGGAAACACTGGCTCTCTAAAGAAACATTCATTTTGTGTTCTGTGGAACAAATCCACATTCTGTAATTCATACTACCTCCACCATAGGCAAAGCTTGCAAAATACCAGAAGGATGGCAATGACTCAATCCTCTATCAATTAAGTTGGAAATACTTGATAATTTGGGTAAAGGATAAGAAATGGCCTCTAACATTTTCATCCGCTCCAATAAATCAGGTTATACCTCTAAATCAGTGATAGGCAGGGTGAAATATACCTGTCTTTGTCTTAAGGGGCCCATTAGCAAATCTAGTCGCCCCTCCCTATTCATGGTTAGATTCACAATTGATTTATTATAAGCTGGGCCTGAGGAAAGAGTCAGATGACTGAAGGTATTAGAAATGTCACTGGCGATTTCCTCTTCTTTCCAATTAAAGGTACTGTACTGTACACAGCAAAGTGAGTTTCTCAACTCGAGTACACAGTAGGGAGAAATAAACCTGAGAAAACTGTGATTGTTTTCATTAAGTATGGTTAACACAGGCAGCATACATTAGTACAAAAGAAGAACAAAGGAAATGTATTTCCTTTCACAGTAGGAGAAAAACAAAGCGAGACAGCAATAAGACCTGTAATAAGTTGATAGATTTAACAAAATGCAAAAGGAAACATATAGACCCATATTGAAAGGGAAGTCAGCTTGATACCAGGATGACAGATCTAGTTACTCTAAGATGAGCTTCTTACTTTCTTAAGGCCTCACTGAAGAAGGAATTAAGTGGTCATATCTTTAAGACTATGTAAGGGAAACTCCAGCAATTTTTACAAGCTAATTTTACAGTCAAAAAAAAGAGAGGAATATTTATGAAAATATGTATGAAAAACTCATACAAAATTTAGAAAATGTAATGCCAAATTTAGGAATACAGTACCTTAACAATATATGAAACTAAATGAGTCAATGGAAGAAATGAAAATTGGGAGAAAACATAAATTGCATTGATTTCATAAATTCATCATTGTTTTGTTATCTAAGGACAGATCTGTTAATTTTTATCCGCAAAGACTTATTTGTTGCCTAGTTTGAAGTTTCTTCAGCAAAGCTAACAGGACATCATCTAAGTAGTTTTTTTTAAAAAACTGTTTAACTATACAGTATATTTAAAGAAAAAGAATACTCATTAGATAAATGAGGTTTTAATTTGTTTAACTATTATCTACCTATACTAACAGACACGCTTATTTCTAACGGTATTGGGTATATTGGACCAATAATTGTTGGGTTTACCTCTATCCTCTTCCTTAGTCCTTGTCTTAACTTAATTAATTAATTTATCGAGCACTTAAGCCCTGATGTGAGCTAGCTTTCGTCAGTAAAAATCAGTGTATTGCCAATAATTAAGGCAACACCCAGAGAAGCTGAGATGATGACTATCTTCCTGGCTCCTGAGGACAGCAGAATAAACAGGCAGAGTCCCACAAATTTCTTTTAAATGAAAGGGAGAATTTTGTCAGAGCAAGTGTTAAAAAGCTAGACATGTTTATTCAGGAAAGCTAAGAAAGCTTTGCAGGTATACCTAAAGGTGATCTTTTTTTTTCCTTCTAAGTACAAATATCAAAGCTATCCTTCATATTTAAGTTATTTGACTTTCTCTTCCTCGTTGTCCTCGATGACACAGAAATCCAACAAGTGCCATTTGGGTTACCAGCTGAGTATCTTCCAGCTGAGAGCAGACGCAACTTCCTTCCCTGATAGGCAAACCTCTCAAAGGCAAACACTTCAGGCATTTCTCAGTAATAGGAACTGAAATCACAGGTTGGTAACATGATGTTGATAACATATGCCTTACAGACTCCTTTTGTAGAAGCAAAAGGGCAGCCAAGAGGGGCATGAAGGGGTCAGTGGGTGAGGATAAAACAAGACTGGCAAAGTGCACATCGGCAAGTGTTGAAGCCAGGTGTATGGGTACATCACACCAATCTCACTCCTTTTCCATAATCAAAAAGTTAATAGAAAAGACAAAAAGGTAAAATAAAGCTCAACCTGTACCCCCAAATAGTCAGTAAGAACGAGAGCTTAAACAGCAATGAAGGATTAGAATGGCATGAGTTACTACCAAAGATAATACAAAAGCTTTCTTTTCTTTCTTTTTTTTTTTTTTGAGTTGGAGTCTCACTCCGTCGCCCAGACTGGAGTGTAGTGGCCACTCCCAGCCACCGCAGCCTCAACCTGCAGGGCTCCGGCGATCCTTCTGCCTCAGCCTTCCAAGTAGCTGGAAATACAGGCACACGCTACCACACCCGGCTCATTTTTGATTTATTGTAGAGATGAGGTCTCGCCAAGTTGCCCAGGTGTCTCGAACCCGCGGG
Source organism: Cephalopachus bancanus (assembly GCA_027257055.1). Taxonomy (NCBI): domain Eukaryota; kingdom Metazoa; phylum Chordata; class Mammalia; order Primates; family Tarsiidae; genus Cephalopachus; species Cephalopachus bancanus. The sequence goes on along the minus strand of JAPVLO010000005.1, from coordinate 7,694,596 downwards.
CTCAGGCAATCCATTCACCTCAGCCTCCCAAAGGCACGGGATTACAGGCTGAGCCACTGAGCCCGGCTAAAAGCTTTATTTTCGTTACTTAAATCCCTTCCCTCAGTTAACAGTATAGAGATTACCTGGAGATATATATAAATATATATATATATAATTATTATTTTTTACCCATTGATTGCTACACCCAGCAAAATGAATTTGCTGGGCTTTTACTTCTCCTGCTTGTCTTTGATGAAATGGCTCCCAGGCAGGCAGTCAAGGAGGAAAGAAGCAGCAAAGCACCTAGATACACCGCAAGCCGAGCAATACAATTCATGAATACTCAAGAGCAGACAGCAGAGGGTTTGGTAGAAAAATGAGTGTGATGGACCATTCATTTCTACCTTGAATTTTTACTCCACTCATCACTCAGAAAGTCACAGAAAGGCCTATTATATCCAATTACATTGTTCTCTAGAGTAGGTGCTCAATAAACGAATGTTAAGTAGCTAAACTGGCATGCTTGACTCAATCTTTCAATTACGCATAGCCACACTAGCAGAGCTTGGCTTTGAAACGTTTACCACCATGAAAGCGTTTTTTAAAAACTCCAACATGTGAGGCATGTTCTACCTGATATCCATAGAAGACCATCAGCCACATATCCAGCATGACATGACAGGGATCGATCAAAGGACTGAACAAAAGTCCATTTGTTCTTCTTGGGGCAATATCGCTCCACTGTAGGCAGAACCTGGCGCAGTTCATTTCTGCCGCCGACCGCATAGAGGTACTCATCCATGGCACCCAGCACGAAATGCTCCCGGCAGTTTTTCATGGGTGCGATCTCTGCCCAGGAATTACTGCGGGGGTCATAGCGACAGGCAGTCCTCACGGCACATGTCCGGCCACTGGCATGCTCGACTTCCCCTCCTGCCACAAACAGGAAGTCCCCCATGACTGCCACGCAATGGTGGCTCCTTCCCACGGGCATGGGAGCCAGCTCACTCCAGTTGGCAATGGCAGCTATGAGAGCATTCTCCTGATCAACAGGATTGAAGTACCGAAGTTCCTTGACTTTACAGACCTCACGTTTTTTCCCACCGATGATGTACAGAGTGTCTGACTGGAACCGTGGTTTGGTCCTGCGAGTCTGCCAGACGGGCTGTGCATAGATGCTCTGATGGTACTCCAGGGCCTCGTTGACCAGGGCTGTTGCGGTCTCACTTGCTTGGACCAGGGGGTGAGACAGGGCAACTGTGTGGAGAGTGTCCACATCCATGAGGCCAAAGCGAATATACTGCAAGAGCTCGTCCATGTACTGGAAGTGGCAGTTGTGTTCCAACCACCTCACGGCTAGCTGAAACAGAGGAAAGCAAGGTGAGCAGAGATATGCAGGTGAGAAAGAAAGAGCAAAAGCAATGCCACATAGGAAGGCCACCTGTATTCTTCCAGACACATAATAATACAGTTTTTCTTACAATGTAACTGGAGCATGTTCAGGTGAGGGACTTTTTCTTCTCTTTCTTTTTTCTCCCTGTATCGGTAGAGAGACAAAAGAACTCGAGACATTGCTGTAGGGATTAGGAATACTGATGAAGCAACACTGATGGGAGATTAAGAAGTCATTTGGGGTGGACAATAATTGCTTTTCCAAGAATATGTTTCATGCATAAGAGACTTCGTACACTCTGCCACCAGGAAATATCAACAGTGGACATTGTCAGCACAGCTCGAGTAATCTGTCAATCCATGAGCCAGGATGCTGTATCAATATGAGTAACAAAAGAAAAATATGTGATCATCTGAGACCACAGGGTGTATTTGAGAGAAAATCAATATGACACTAGTAGACTGATTTAGAAAGAAAAAAAACTCCCCCGCCCCCACTGCTCTGGTAGGTATAGCAGTCAGTACACAAGGGGAAGAAATAAGATTGTAGCCGATTACATCTTAAAAGTTAATTTTCACTTTGAAGACAGTTGTTATTTGCACATGTAAGATGCTGGCAATTTGTTAGTCATTTTCATAAATATAGGACATAGAAGAGATTATTTTGTATTATGGACATATAGCAAAATATAATCCTAACCTTTTAATTTCTTCTTCCAGATCTCGTTCAGGAAGGAAAGGAGTAAGAACTTTTGGCTACGGGCAAAGAGATTGCTTAGAACTAAAGCAGGTATATTGTCAGAAATTGTCACAAAATCAACCAGTAATTTTTAAAAGTACCACCAATGAAAAAACACATGACTTACAGAGCACCTGAAGTAATGCGATTAATGTGACTTAATACTTAAGTCTGGCAAACCTTCCCATGCACCGGCGTAAAGAAGTAAATCTGACATTTGCAGTCAACATATACGACTCTTAGCAGCACCTGCATTCAACTAGATCCTCCAGACAATATACATGTGGATCTGAAGGAATCAGCAGGGAAAAATAATTTTGGGCTTCCCTACTCTGATGATTCACTAGTGAGAAGACATCTACTGAGGGAGGGAGAAGGAAACGTGGTGTTCTTGGATCACTGCTTCTTGGCAAACACAAGCCGGTTTTTCATCCTGGTAAAAAAGAATCACTGAATGTTGTAAGGCACTAGATGACTTCAGACTTCAAGAGCTTCTGCATCCATTTGACAAATGGCTCCAAAGTCAAGGTCCCCTTTGGGCTTGTCTTTTTACCTTTCCGAACGCAGTGAATGAAGGGAGTGATTCACTTCTGATATGTCGTGAATTGCATCTCTTAATGAATTACAAAGTGAAGAGAGATGAGAAAAGAATGTTACTGGGTGCCAAGGAAGCAGACAACCAGGGAGGGCGCTTGAGTGACACTTCCTAGATGTCTTTCTGGAAGGTAGCATTTTTTATTTAAATGAGATACCAACTTGATGAAAAAAAATTATCTGTGTGTGGTAACATCTGCCATAATCAAAGATACTACAAAAGAAAAATGCCACTCATTAATCACCAGGCTCTGCCAGAAGAGAAGAAAGTTCCCACATGCAGCATCCTAGATTTTCTCCACTCTAATCTTGGAATTTTCAAGAAATCGAAGTTCTAATTTTTTCCAGGGAGATCATGCAACAACTTGATAAATGATTTTCCACCTTTTGCCCACGTGCTTTCAGAAGTTGTCAGGGATAAAGTCATCCTGCTCAAGGTAATTTCTTACGCACCAGGTAAAATTTTCTGAAACTTAAACTTTGATCTTGCTCCTAATCTTATCAAGTCATTCCAGCTGATCCTGTTTTGCTCTATAACCAGTTTCTTGGCATCCTTACATCCCTATGGTTCTACATCTTTCATACAGGTACTACAGGAAACATTAGATAGAGATTTGTGTCTCCATAGCCTCTTTATAGCACAGTGCTGCCCCTTTAATTATTTTTCTCTCTCCTCATAAATCAGTTCTTCCTATGCCATAATCAATCTTCCAGCCCATCTCCAAACACTCTCTGGTTTATCTTTATCTTTCTAGCAAAGTGTCACTAACTGCATGAGAGGTACATAAGCCTCAACCACACTCTGTTTTGTTTTTTTTTTCTTTTTTTTTAAGTTGGAGTCTCAATCTGTCACCCAGGCTGGAGTGCAGTGGCCACTCCCGGCCACCGCAGCCTCGACCTGCTGGGCTCCGGCGATCCTTCCGCCTCAGCCTTCCAAGTAGCCGGAATTACAGGCATGCACTACCACGCCTGGCTGATTTTTTGATTTATGTAGAGATGAGGTCTCGCTGCCCAGGTGGGACTTGAACCCGCGGGCTCAGGCAATCCACTCACCTCAGCCTCCCAAAGGCGCGGGATTATAGGCTGAGCCATCGAGCCCGGCTTCTACACTCTGTTTTTAAGGAAATCTCTAACAAATCAAATTGGCAATGGAACAGTGACCACTATGATCTGTTATTGATTAGTTTCTGGCTTTCTGTCTACTACCACCCCAGGTCACACGTATCACTATTCATTCCATGTTCAAATTTCCCCAAATACTATGTATTACAGAATATTTGGTGTATATACATTAGTTTGTATTTTCTGGGATAATTTGCATCTCATTTCCTCATTTCTAATTTCTCACAGACTTTATATAATGTTCACACCTTTATCATTTATTAATATTTTTAGAATGAACAAGTCATCCACACTTGTTAGGTTTATTTTTTTTTCCAGATCAAAAGTGAATATAATTTACAACAAACCATTCTGCCGCCAACTTCAAACCTAACATGTGCACGAATTGCCTGGGTTTTCTAGGCAAAATGCAGGCTCTGATTCAGTAGCTGGGAGAGGGGAAGATGGTGTGTCTGCATCTCTAACAAGCTCCTGGGTGGCGCATACTCCCTGGTCCATGGACCACACTTTGAATAGGAAGGGTTTAGATAGACTTCCATTCATGAAACAGTGTTCATCTACTAAACTGTCTGAATCTGGTTACTTTGTGAAGCCGCATTAACAGTTCTGTCCATTAGGACAAGTTGCTTCTTTATTAAAGTAAATTAAGTCTGTTTTTCAAATTTAAGAAGGTATAAATCTAATGAAGGGTAAGTAACGCTTTAGCTAAGATACAGGACATTTAATTAGCTTAACATTATGGGTAAGATAGCATGTTTTGAGACTTTGTTTCTGTCGGGTTTATAAACCAATAGCTGATTCTGATAACATGAAGTCATATAAACACCATGCGCTTTTGATTTTGTAATAAGTAAATACATATAAAAGTGTTACTGTGCTCTGTTTTTACTTTCAAAATAACATAAAGCAGAAGAACCACTGAAGCCATGGATCACTTGCTCATTCATTTAATGAAAGAAATGGCAAAGAAAATTCAAAACAACAAGCGACTTAAAACCACTTCGACGCTGTGAACCTCACCAGAGCACTGTTCACTGCGGGGCTGCTGGAGAAAATCCTGGAGCCCACTTAAGGGGCTTAGCGGCTACAGAAAGCAGAAGGCTGAGTCATCATTGGGGCACCATGGAACCCGAAGATGACAGTTAGCACTGTGGTGCATTTTGGTGCTTACACTTGAAAAAGGTTCTTCTAGGAACCTATGGCTTTTAAAATAACGACATTAGACTGAGAAAGCATAGCTCAGGGGAGACTGAAATCCCACTCTATCAATTTATTTTGGCATACTGATATCCCCATCACCCTCAACTCTAGCATTTAATGGGGAAGAAAATGGGTCACAGAGTCAAAGTCTTATCTCCCACCTCTCTGGTAACAAAGCCAGCAAGAGTGGAAAAGAAATGACAGGTTCAGTTTGGGAGGGCACTACTGAGAGTGTTTAGAAAACATAACTGTTGAAAGCAAGATGTTTCCTAAACGCCTGAAACACAGGGAACTGTCATCTCTTCCAAGTACAACAGGGATCTCCCACGCGCCCTGCCTGACTCAATTCATCTAACCACAGTGGAGAATTGTTCCTTCCCAAAAGGAGCATTCACTACACCTTCATCTAACCTCATCTCATCCTCAGATCTTTGATAAGAACAGTGCCTGGACGAGGTTGGTGGTAAATATTTGTTGCATAAATGGAAAACTCTTTACAACTATTCTTAGGCGATTTCTTATATCTTAGACAAACAATATCAATTCTTTTATTCCTTCATGTGTATGTATTTATTTATCACAGGCTTCAGTTTTTCAGTTTTTATTTTACTATCTCATTTTTATGGCTTTCTTGTAAGGCCTTCATAAGCTCTCACAACTCCATCTTGTGGCATGCTGTGCACTAAACTTAGATACATAAGTCCCTGTTTTCATTCCTCACATGCTTGATACGGGTCATCTCTATTTGAGATTCTTACCACCAATGCAGTGAGCATTATGGTCTTTTAAATAATCAAGTATTTGGGCAAGAAGAAACTTTAGAGTCCATTTGGCTCAAACTTCTCAATTTTATAAGTGGAAAACAAATCCAGATAAGTTGACTGACTTAACCTATGTCATGCAACAAATCAGTGGAAAAACTGGAATGAGAAACCTAGTTTTAAAATTGTGCAATGTATTTTTTAAATTATTGCTTTGTCATTTTTTCCATCAATAATTATTTCAAGATAAAATCTGGGCAAATGCACTCAAGTCCAAACATAACTTCCATATTCTCTAAATTTGGAAGATAAGGTTTGTTTTTAAAATAAGTATGTTTTGCTTCAAGATAGGTTGACAATATTGTTCAATGAGCCTCACCTATGGATTACTTCAGAAATAAAGAGCATATATTTCATGATACCAATTACAGAGTTGTAATTAAAGAACAAATATCTAGGGGAAAGGACATGTCTTGAGTCTTGAATTACACATTTCACTGTTTATGGGAACATGTATTTTAATTCTAGGCTATTCCTTGTTAACTAAACCTGGCTCAAAAATATATGGAAAAAGTAATCCCTTCCCTTCAGTTTTCTCAGCATATCCCCATTGATTGCTATTCTACAGAGTAGAATATGTGATGCATATAATCCTAAACATACTTGTATGTAATCCTAAATTCTACAAATGTTGCTCTAGTTCAATTAAAATATGCAATTTACTCTAATGTATTTCAGAAATATAACAATTACATGAACAAATATTATATTCCTAACATTATCAAGGTATGATCTAAATTCTTTTCTTATCCACGTTGACCACACTCAGAAGCTGTTGTTTTGAAATCTAAAATCCCTGGTCCTTTTAAGGAAGTGGGTGTTTTGAAGTCTAACTCTGCTTGCCTATGTCCACAAATGTATGTACTATATAACATAACTTCAAAGTATTGCTGAAACAATAAAAATCTTATTCCCACACTTCTTCAGGAAGTAGGTTAACTGTGAAGTCCATCTCACATCCAAGAATGCCCATCAATGCACTCTTCCACAGAAGTGTCTTTATACCTCGCAAATATATATATATTCAAGTATCCTTAAAAAGTGGGTTCTCATCAGATGAATTACCAAATCTCTTAAAGCAACACTAACAAAAGATAAAGTCCTTATGACATTGTCTAAAAGTAATAGCTATGTCTTTGTCTTGGTCCACAAATATTCTTTTTCACTGAAAAGGATGTTCTTATGACAGAACTCATCAGGCAGAGCTGAGTAAGCAATGACTGGTATATTCCTCTTAGCCTTATTCTGCCCCTTGGTTGGGGGCAGCTATTATTATTCTCCTATGTAAAATCTGGTTGCAGACAGCTTTGCTGAAGGTGCACACTGAGCCCTCCTTTGAACAGGAGCCCATGCTGGGAAGGCACAACTGTCTATATCCATGCCAGTCTTGTCATTCTATTGAGATAAGCCAGGGCACCAGTCTCCCCTCAGTGCCCGCCCAAAAGGCAGCATAAATTTCACACTTCTGCAAATTCAGAAGGGACAAAGGAAGGGCGCAGGAACAAATCAATAATGACTGTCTCTCCTGAACCTCTACCAAAGAGCAGGGCATGTTAAGGACCTCTTGGGCAACAAGGGGTATGAAGCCAAGGAAACGTGTTTTAACAGAATGAATGACAAAGCACAGAGAGAATTTCCCCTTCTAAACAGAGTATTGCATGTGCTCTTTATCTTCTAACTTATGCCTCCAAGGGAAGTTCAGTGATTGTTATATATTAAGTACACTATTTTATATGTTATTTTTAAATGCCTTGAAATCTAATAAACACAAAACTTTAGCATGGTATCCTTTTAATATTACATACAGTTTCTTTAGCTTAAAAATGAGAACATTCCCCTAATGTAAGTGAGCAGGTATTGAGACTCACCCTTCAACGTGAGTCATGTAAGGTCCAAATAATGACATATTAAACTAGAATAATGACAGCTATAGAGAGGAAATTTATTATACACTAATAAACAGATGCACCAAATCTTATAGTCACATTCTCTTCCCTGAGACCAAATAAAAAATTTCAGTTCAAAAAGACAATGTTCCCATAAAATCCAAAAGCACCAGAAGCTAGGGACTCAGGATCAGAGCATTTTGTTCTACCAGAACAATGAAAATGTTACCATGGAGGGAAATTAAAAATTATAACAGTGCTCACTTGAGTGCTATAATTAAAATTGTGTCAACATTTTGCTTGTAAAACAGATTTTTCAAGGGAGGTTGCACATTAACCATTATAGCTGACTACAGACTTATATAAGATGCATAGGATGTTTTTTCCTCCAAGAAATATATTTCAATGGAATCAAATCTGATGAGGCCCCAGGCTCATATACTATCAGTAAAAAAAAAAAACAACCTGACAGACTTTAAAAAAAAAATTCAGCTTATTTTTTTATCAGATATGATAATAATACATATTCATTGTTCATTTAAAACGTTATGAAGTTGGGAGATTGATCAATGCTCTTGTGTTCACCTTTAGCATAAGATCTGTGCTCTGATAACCATCTCTGTACATATTTTTACAAGTACACACTGTAGAGCTCTGAAAGCTAAAAGCCCTTGACACTGAAGGTGTTTCTTTCCCAAAGATGGGGATAAACGCCTAGGACTGGAGGAATCATAGTGAACACTACCTTGAGGCCTGCCAAGTATATGTTCCAAATATTTAGGGAGGGCAAATAATTACCTGAGTTGTTCTTTGATTCGTTCTTATAACAAATGACTGATGATTTTTATATTTTATTTTATTTTTGAGGCAGGGTCTCACTCTGTTGCCCCTGCTGCAGTGCAATGGAACAATCATGGCTCACCACAGTCTCAACCTCCTGGGCTCAGGTCATCCTCCCTTCTCAGCCTCCTGAGTAGCTGGGACTACAGGCACATGCCACCACCTCCAGGTAATTTTTAAATTTTTTTGTAGAGACAGCATCTCACTGTGTTGCCTAGACTGGTCTTGAACTCCTGGGCTCAAGCGATCCTCGTATCTCAGCCTCCCAAAGTGCTGGTATTATAGGCATGAGTCACTGCACTTGGCCCAAAAGAAGATTTTTAAAAAGGTAAAGCATATATGATGATGAAAAGAAAATCAAGATAGGACAAAAGGTGCGGTTAATATCTTGTGATATCCTTTCCACTTGTGAGATTTAGCTATGAATTTGGGCAGATCTTTGAAAAGCTAATTTGAAAAGCACAACCTGAGTATATTGCGGACACTGGACCAGTCGTTTGGCTTCTCCTCTGTAAAATAAGCAAGTTGATAAGAGAGTCTCTTCTACCTCGAGCATAGATGTAACCTACGGATCCAGCAAAAATATTTTAAAGTAGAATCCAGCCTGGCATGGTGGTATGTGCCTGTAGTCTCAGCTACTCGGGAGGCTGAGGTGGGAGGATCACTTGAACTCAGGAGTTTGAGGCTGCAGTGTGCTATTACTGTGCCACTGTACTCCTACCTGGGTGACAGAGCAAGACTCTGGCTCTAAGCAAACAAACAAACAAACAAACAAACAAACAAAAACAAACAAGGTAGACTCTTCTAAAATTCTTAGAGGTGGGAGAGGCAACCAAAATTAACCTAGTACCCAAGTCACAGGTTTCTATAGCACAGTTTCGATCAATCTGTCAGAAAAAAACAAAGCAACATTTCTGGTCTATAACTCTGTAATCAGCAGAAATATATGTCTGTGGAGTTGCCTGTGCACACAGGCCCACATGCAGAGAACTGGATGACATAATCTTTTCCTCCTTGGGAACAACTTTGATCAGATTACATTATTCAACTTAATAGGTATAATCCCTGGTAAAAAGGAAATAAAATGTGTGCCAAAGAACACAGATTTCAAATCTGTAAGGTGACTGCTTCAAGGCACTATTTATTTGGAAACCCAGAATGAGATCTTATACATAAATTCGAATAGTTTGTGAACTGTTCACATACATTTTACCTCTGGACTACCTCTAAAGATACCATTCCATATCTAGTATATACTTAACTTCTTAGATGGCCAGAAAATCCTACAGGGCAATCAAAGGCAACTGACATCACTCACGCCAGTAACACTGCAGGGAAAATGACGCCCATTCTTGGTGTCCAAATGTGTGAGCAAAACACATGTACGATTATAGAACAAAATCCTGTAATCACCCTTCAACAGTCAGACAGTGGTCTCTGAACCAAAAGACGGTACTCATCCATCTAGTCATTGATGGCTGGGATTGCTTCAGAGAATTACTTGATGCTGAATTGACGACAAGACTTCTAAATAAGATGTGAGTGCCCGTCTTCTTATATAATATGTCCTACTGGATGTTAAAGGGACTCTGCATGTGGTCAGTGGGATATTAAGCTTATATTGTTAGAACAACACTGGAAAATGAGAGAAAACCAGCTTGGTCCACAGAAGAAAACCCTTCTGTATTCCACTGTCAACAAGGACTAGAGTGACCCTGTGTAGGTCACACCGTCTTTATTATTTCCCAGCTACTGCATGCAATGAGGATACATTATCAGGATGAAGTCAGCTGAAATGGCCAGGAAAGACCGGATACTCTCTCTTTTTCCTTTCCTTCCCTTCCCTCGCTCTCTCTCCTTCCTTCCTTTTTTTTTTGAGTTGAGGTCTCACTCTGTTGCCCAGGCTAGAATGTAGTGGCACAATCCTGGTTCACCACGGCATCTTAGGCTCAGGCAGTCCTTCTGTCTCAGCCTCCCAAGTAGCTGGGGCTATAGGCATATACCACCATGCTTGGCTAATTTTTACATTTAAAAAAATAGAGACAGGGCATTGCTATGTTGCCTAGGTAGGTCTTGAAGTCCTGGACTCAAGCAATCCTCTTGCCTCAGACTCCCAGAATGGTGAAATTATAGGTGTGAGTCACCGCACCCAGCCTGATGCTTTTTCTGGCATGCATGGGTATATACCTATAGAGGTAGATGTGACACTGAAAGGGAAGAAGAATTTAATGTCAAGAGTCCTGTTTCTACAACTTAATGTATTTGCACACTTAGGAAAAACACCAGCACAGCTGACAGTTTTATCACCTGTAAAGTAAGTATGGTATTACCTATGGGACAGGGTTCTACAGAGGACTGAATGAGATAACATAAGAGTGCTTGGGAAACTATGATATTTAGACAATATACAGAATTATTATGATGGCAATGTACCTTCAAGAGATGAAGCTATTCACCAATTTAACTATCCTTTTGAATTTGTGGTAAAGCCACCACATCCAGACTTTTTATATAGCACAAAATTGTATGATACTGATATAAATTCTGAGAGATTGTTATAGTTGCTAAGAATCTTACTGCACAGTATTACACACTTCACATTTTGTAAAGTGATCATAAAAACACAGCAGCACAACAGGTTAAAAAGTAGCCCTTAGGATGAGCCTGTTTTCACACAAATGAACTCGGTAATTCTAACCCAGTAGTTTAAGTCCCATGGCTTTGTTAAATTCCAAGTCAAAGAAGCATGAATGAATGAATGAAAAAAGAGAGACAGACTCAAACACAGTTGCATCCGCATAAGACTCAGCATATACTCACTTTTTTCACTTGGCTTGGGTCTCTCATTAAAAAGCTTGAATTCATGTCTGACAAGTCCCTCAAATCTCCACTTGGCTGATGTAGCAGAAAGAAACCATATATATACACACTAGCTCTCTGGCTTGAGAAAACTAAAATAATAATTGATTGTCTGAGTTGATTACTTTTATACTTGTTTCATTGTTCTACGGGCAATTGATACAACCATGACTCTTTAAGATTTTTCATTTATCCATTCCTCAATTTCTTGAGTGTCCATTATGCACCAGGAACTAGGTGCATAATATACAAATTAAAATTTTCTTCCTCACCTAGTTCCTGGTATATACAACACACACAAGCAAGTGCGTGCGTGCGTGCGCACGCGCGCGCGCGCACACACACGTATTCTTATTTGTTGTTCACTTCCAGTTTCTATTAATACCATTAAACTTCAGGCTCACTCTTGATCGTGAGCATCTTGATATGTCCCTGTAAAATCTATTCATGGATTTTAGAATTAGAGAGGACAATCCTCAAAAGTTTTGTAGACAGATTTTCAGACACACACAAGAACTAGCTTTCTATTTTGTCATTTCATAGGTGTTTTAAAATGTTGCTAGCACACATAAATTTGAGGTTTAAACAGGTTTTTAAACAGGTTTAAAAAACCTGTTTAAGCTGGGCTCGGTGTCTTAGCCTGTAATCCTGCGCCTTGGGAGGCTGAGGTGAGTGGATTGACTGAGCCCACAGGTACGAGACCCGCCTGAGCAACTTGGTGAGACCTCATTTCTACAATAAATAAAAAATTAGCCGGGTGTGGTAGAGCGCGCCTGTAATTCTGGCTACTCGGAAGGCTGAGGCAGAAGGGTTGCCGGAGCCCAGCAGATCGAGGCTGCGGTGACCAGAGCAGCCACTGCACTCCAGTCTGGGCAACAGAGTGAGACTCCAACCAAAAAAAAAAAACTGTTTAATTTGTAAACATGTCCTAGAGCATCCTGAGAGCATCAAGTCTTTGAATGTTTCTTTATGAATTGATTCAAGAATAATGAGCCAAGAGCAGGTTCATTGGCAAATGTACTCCTCACCTGAAATTAACCCTTTTATAGTAGGACCAAATGGGCCTCACAGGCTCAAGCAGCTGCCTCAGGTCACAAACACAGAGATAGTCAAATCTCTCAAACAAGTGATACTATGATGAGGTTAGATGTCCAGGAAGTACGTAAGCTGCATTTAAGGGTTTAATGTGGGTAAACAAAAGGAAAAGAATCCTCACAGGTCGCTTTAAACATCTCTGAGAGCCACGGGGTACAGAGATTGGAGTATGGAACCCACTAACGGAAGCACAGGACTAAACGTTATCAGGGCCAGACTCTACTATCCAGATGATGGAACTTGGAGTGCCGCCTGCCAGCTGGTAGGGCTGGGGAAGAAGAGCCAGGGTCTATACTGTCAGTGAGTTGCAGAGGATACACATAAAAGTGATGTCGGTCACTGACCACCTCCACTGTGTGAATTTCAGTCTGGCTACTGATGTGTAAAGGGCATATTTTGCATGCATTCTCCAACTTCATTTCATCACAGTATAAATAACTGGGGAACAACGGATCCTCTAGTCCCATCTTGCAACACCTTTGAGTATAGTACACAAGCTGTGTCATACACTCTTCATACAATTACCAAACATTTCTTTACTCAAATAGAAATTTCAGAGATTTAGACCCATATCCAGATGGCTGTATCAAATCGTTTGGGGTATGAAAGAATCCTTCAAAACAAATAAATATCAGATGAGTCTCAAAATAGAAATCAAGCATATGAGAATCTAAGTGGCAGAGAGGGAGGAACAGGACTTAGCTTGGGTAGGGGAAGTGTCCTGGACCAGTCTGTAACAATCAGGCAAGGAAGACAGAGATGTAGAGTGATGACCCTGTGCGGGAGAACTGGTAACTTGACCATCTCAGAAGACTTGTAAGGAAAGAGGGGACTGCAGGAGAACGCGTAGAAGGTAGTGGCAGTTGCAAAAGTTAACCTGTAAGATAGGTGAGAGGACTGTATTCTAGCCTCAGTGAATTCCAGCCTCAGTGAGAATCTGTAAGTGTCTGTTGAATGAGAGGACACGGAAGTCCAATCTTTGAAAATCACAGAATTGAGACATTCTTTGGAAGGTTAGGAGGAAGAACAAGGGGGACTTCAAGGGTGGTGATGGAAGCATTGAAGAGGAAAGAGAGGAAAGAAAATCTGGGTCCAATGGCCAGGCCCAGCCCGGGAGCAGAATTGCCAGCAAAGGCCAGGCAATGGAGTACAAGACAACCTGAGGGTGGTGCCACTGCTGTGGGGGCCGCCTGGGCGAACTGAATCAGCGCATGACAGCGGTGGGCATGTCTTGAGGGGCTGTGAGGGCACGGGAAAAGTCCTTTCTTTTGGAGACAAGCTTTCCACAGTTAGATATAAAGAGTACGCAGATGGGAGAAGGCTGGAATCCAGTCAGGCTTAGACCAAAACAATTTCAAACAGTGAGTTATACTTCCTTAAAGAAGAAATGGCCTTTGCTTTAGTCCCATTAATTTGCAAACAGTGAAATCTATAAAAATTGTCACAGATTCCACAATATTTAAATTAAACCTCACACTACTTTTCTAGATACCAAAAAAAAAAAACCAAAAAAAACCCGACTGATTGATTTGATTGACACATTTCTCTCCTAATTACCTTTTTACTTCCCATGGTTTAAACAAAAATGACAAAACTAATCAATAATTTTATGAAGCATCTTTGAGGGCTATTTTACCTATGCTGTTCATAGAGCTAAAAAAAAAGCCATTTGTGATCTTGTGCAGTGAACAATCTGGTGAGACCATATATATACAATCTTGTTCTCATTTCTTTAAATAAACATCTAAAATAGCATTGTTCATCAAATAAAGGCTACATTAAAACAGCTACTGGATTCATACTTAATTCCTTTTGGGAGCCTCTTCAGGTGAGACTGAATTATCACATAATGATGCTCGTTACTATTCAAAACAAATAGCTTTTTTTTTTTTTAGCAAGAAATAATGTGAAAATAGAACACTTGAAGTAAAATTATAATCATTATGATGCCATCACTTTAACATCTATATACTTAATTGTTTTCCAATTGACATGAGAAGAAAACAAATTCCCAGGTTAGGTAGAAATATGCTGCTGAATGTTCATGGGGTGAGGATGGAGAGGCGGGTGAAAATGAAGACAATAAAGGTTTTCTTCTTTTTTAGCAGAATGATGATTTCAGCTTTCAGGTGCCCAATGTATGAGACCACTATGCACAGTTTTGAGACAGAAATAAAGGTTTTCCTTGAATTTTTCTTTTCCTCTATTTTTCTTCTTAGGAAGTATGCATAAAAGAGATACAAAGCTCATGACAATAAGAGCTGCCCGTTGTAAACACCGGCATTATTAGATGCCTGCATCGTTTTTACTCTATCCTTTCAATAGCTGCAAGCTTAGATGCTGGATTTATACAAATTGAAATTTTCAACTTTTAATAACCTTAGTGCTTCTGCAGACAAATGTGTGTCTCCCTCCCTCTACCCCTCCTCGAGGCTTGCCAAAAGGGAGGGACAAGGAGTAAGATACTGTGTCTGGAAGGAAGAATTCAACAAACTGTTGTGAGGTACGCTGGTGAGAGAAACGTGAGGAGGATGGAAGCTTCAGTGCCACCTACATACCCATTTTAAATTTCCTGCGTTTGCTGGTGAGTGCAGGAATTGGGCAGACAGCTGTGTGTGCAGCTGTATTAGCAAACCGGCCAAAGTGCCCCTGTCGTTTATACCTCCCCACTGCACAATCAGAATGGGAACATTTGCTCTATTGGAAGGCAGTGATAAGGATGGATTTTTAAAGTTTCCATTTTTAAGTGAAAATGAAAGAAAAATGCTCCTCTAGATGTGTTGTGCCTTTGAGGTCCATTTGAAAAAAGAAAAAAAAAAAAAAAGGCAGAGAAAGCTGCTGTGAAGGTCACCGAGTGAAAGAACTTCCTCAGGGCACAGAATAAATTAAATCCCAAGGAAAAAATAAAATGTGATTTCCAGAGTGTGAGGCACAAACTCCAAATGACAATGATTGACAGCCAAACTATATCCGTGCAATATCCAAGACTGCACGTTCTCATTTACCTCAGTGTAGCCAGCAAGCGCCCATTAAACATCCGTCTGATGCCCAAATTAACCTTCTTGGCAAACTGAAAGAGGCACAAACTATCATAATCAACCTTTCATTATCACAGCAGCCTCTAGTTAAAGGGTCAGAATAATTGTGCCATCAGAGCCTTGATTGTTTTCAATCAACAGACGGCTGGAGTGACAGCTCGGTGATGGAGGAGTCTGATGAAACCGCACCAGGCCTAATCAGAGCAGATGAAAGGAAGGCATGATTGGTGCAAATGAACAGTCGTGCCTCTCCTTTTCATTTACAATCTGAAATTACTCTTAAATTTGTGGGTTTTTTTCCCTCCCATATGAGCACCACTGAAAGAATGTTTGACTTATTATGAGTTCTGACAGTGCAGAGTTATAAAACACAGGTAAGGTTATCAGCTGAGGCTTTAAGTGGGTATTCAGCATAATTCTAACAAATTCACTCTTGAAAAGCACAAAATGACTAAAAAGGCTTCCAATGACCTAACCTCTCAGTGCTGTTTGATTAGCGGACCCATTTATTCTGCTGGCATTCTAAATGGTGAGATAAAACCAAGGGCAGGAATACCCTGTAAATGTTTTCTCTGGGCCCGCTACTCTGTTTACTTCAGTACAAGTTCCTCTGCCCCCAATCCCTACTGTTCTCTAAAAACAGTAAGAACATTAAGAGCTCAAAAGAGCTCATCCATCACAGGGCCTGGATCAAACAAGGGTTGTTTTGGGTTAAGAACCCAACACTCTATCGCTCAATCGGGAGCCACAAGTGGCAGGAAAGGAACTGGAGCCTACCAACCCAATGCTGGTATCAAACAGAATATCTGTGGGAAAAGAATAAAAAATGCTGTGATAGGCCAGGCTAAGTTCAGCAATAAAAAGATGTGGAGAAAACTGAAACATTACAAAGCTGCATCTATATAGGGGGTTTTGTGAAGGAACTATAGGCGTTAACCTCCTTAACGATTTTAGTGATGAATGGAATACACACTTGGAGAGGTAAAAACGAGCTTCTAACTTCTACCAGAGGTGCCCCCCAAAAGAATACACAGTTATGAGATGTTATCTGTGTATTACTTCTCTTGAATTATGGTAGCAATGTGTAGTATGACATTCGCTCAAAAGACGGTGTTAATCAAACGAATGCTAGCGTCACCATGAGACAGGCAGGGCAGTCAAAGAAAATGGCAGAGAAGCACAGTTTGAGGAGTGCAAGACCATTTTAAAGTGGTATTCGAAATTTGAAAATGCTGTGAAAGTACAAGACAACGGAGGCATGAATATGCAACAGAACAGAGTATCCAGCATACCTAACAACTGTAGCCATTCATAAGCTTGAGACACATGGTGCTGTGTGTGATGTGCAAAAGGGAAGATCTGGGAGGGCTTCCACAGCAACAAGTCCTGCAGTAGCTCAAGGTAATCAGTAGCGTCTGGACGCTGATGGTAACTATTTTGAGCACCTCATGTGTCTTGTACTCAAATGTGACTTGTACTCAACTTTTGTTATTGGCATATATTATTATAATTTCTTTTTGCTGTTGTTGTTGGAGTTGGAGTCTCACTCTATCACCCAGGCTGGAGTGCATTGGCACACTCACGGCCACCCTAGTGTCAATCTGTTGGGCTCCAGCGATCCTTCTGCCTCAGCCTTCCAAGTTACCGGAACTGCAGGCGCATGCTACCATGCCTGGCTAATTTTTGATTTATTGTAAAGATGAGGTCTCACCAAGTTGCCCGGGCTGGTCTTGAACCTGTGGGCTCAAGGCAATCCACTCACCTCGGCCTCCCAAAGTGCTGGGATTACAGGCTGAGCTACCAAGTCCAGCCAAGTATTATAACTTTAATACAATTTTTTGCTTTCTTAAAATGTGAATACATTTTTATCACCCTCTATATTTTCTTCTGTAATACTTGCAGTCAGTCATGCAAGTATTACGATTTAGGTCAGTACTACAAAACAAAGGAAAGTTTTAAGATTTGTTTACATGTTACAAAGATTAATACACATCGAGTGTTATGTGTGCACGTGTGTCTCCCTACAAGTGTAGGTACTGTGTAAACCCATCTGCATATATGTAAGAGACAGAGGACAGGGTGGGTGCTGGCTCAGGAGTCAGGATGGTTTTTAACTTCTAAACCAAAAATTCTGACATAAAACTTAGGCCATTTCATTAGCTAGATTGTGTGTTAGGATGATGAAATAAGGCTATATAATTAACAAGGTAAAAAGAGGAGTTATTTAAAACAGCCTCTAATTTGCACTACAATATTTAGCAAAAATTTTCCCCCCAAAGCTAGAGCTCATTTAGTGGCTCAATTGCTTACCATGAATGTACCCAGAATATACAAAATCCACAGTTCTACCTACATGTAAATGGACCTCAAGCAGAAGATTGCCAAATCTTTCAGATGACTTTCTGTAACATCTCAAGGTTTTCATTGTGTTTGTTTTTCAGAAGACAGTTCTCAAAGGAAGATATCTGGCAAATGGTTCAAACATGTTTATTTTCCAAATCCATCCTTCCTCTCCCACTGTCTCAAGTGCTGTGCTCTTCAGCTGATCACTCCACTCACAGGCACCTCCAGCAAGCTTTATCAATGAATGACACATGCTCCATCATCTCCTGAGGCTCTGGTTCTCTCAGGGTGGTATTGGCTTTTGAAGGCATGACTTCCTTCTGCCCAGGAGGTGGTTTGCATATAGGTCAAATAGGAGCGGCTTCGGGACACTGACTAAACACGGGCTTTAAAACAGGATTTCCTTGCTGTTCCACCCAGCACGAAGATGAAAAGCTGGCCAATTTGGGTACGTGCCTATTCTAACTCCCAGAATCCAAGGAGGTGTGGAATTAATCATTCTGAAGCACTACACAGGCCCTCTACATTGCCTGAATCGTACATGAGACGAGAAGAGCAAACAGATTCTCCAGGGGACCTGGCAAACCTGATAAACCAACCCCTTTGTTTACTTTATTATCTACACTTTATTGGATTTATATGGGGAGTTACCCCAAAGAGAACACAGTTCCAGCAGTGGGCAGAATTAATCGATGATGGTCCTCAGCAGGTGCAAAGTCGTTCTCACAGCTAAAGAGAGGGATGCCTGATGTGCATTTGCCCCTGAACTAGCACTGTCCTTTCTGGATGGAGAGGTTTAGTTTTAGTTTCAGCTGTGAGTAATTTTCCATTGTGATTGGCTGACTTATAGTCAATTTAGTATAATTAATGCCAAATTACATTGTAATTCACATAGAATTACAAATTAAAAGCTATATTAAGAGCAAACGAATTAATCAAAATTAATGATATTATGCTCACTTGTTTTAAAGTGTTAATAAGATAGGTCCTCCTAAAACGCTTAAACTTTAGCGCACCATCCATCACTCCTTTAATTACCCGATTTCCTTGTGTGGCCAGAGGAGGCAGTGTGCGGGCATGTCTCATCAACAAGAACACACTCACCGGGCTTGGTGGCTCAGCCTGTAATCCTGTGCCTTTGGGAGGCTGAGGTGAGTAGATTGCCTGACCCCAAGGGTTCGAGACCCGCCTGGGCAGCAAGACCTCATCTCTACAATAAATCCAAAAATCAGCTGGTCGTGGTAGCGCATGCCTGTAATTCCAGCTACTTGGAAGGCTGAGGCGGAAGGATCGCCGGAGCCCAGCAGGTCGAGGCTGCAGTGGCCGGGAGCGGCCACTGCACTCCAGTCTGGGCAACAGAGTGAGACTCCAACTCAAAAAAAAAAAGAACACACTCAAAGAAGCTAGGCACCTTCAGCCTCCTGTGCACAGGGCTCTTTTTAGCTTCTGTTCTTGAAGCATAGTCATATCTATGCCACTTACCAATAACTTCCTGCAGGCAAAGAAGAAAAATATAAAAAAACCTCGACGGCTACCTTTAGAACTCATCATGGACTTTTTTTTTTTTCCTGAGAGGATTTATCTTCCTGATTATATTCTCTCTACCAGAATGTCAAAATCCATTTGCAGAACTTCCAAGTAACACCCCATGTAACAAGGGGGAGGTGGGTCAGACTGGGAGCAGAAACTCCACATAAAGAACGCATTGCACTGTATTATGGGCATAAAAGAAGACTAAGAATGATCTTGATCTATGAACACTGCCTCTGATTATCATCACAGAATGGCCACTTTTCTCCTCCAGGTGTGTCGGTTCTTTATTTTCACTTGTAGCGAAGTTCTTGGAGGGAGGGGTGGGAGAAGCTATGCCTAAAGATATCAGTAATCAACAATGAATGTGGAGCCTTCCAACATCTCTTTTGAATGTAAATAATTCTAGAGCCTATGGGCCACTCCAGGGATAAGTTTAGATCTCTGCCATAGAATGTCCAGCAAGTCTCTTTGGTCTGACACAGCCCACTAAGCATGAACACTATGTCCATTCAACTGGCCTGACACGGCAGGATATGGACTCACAGGTTCATTTGTACTGGAAAGAGACGAACATTGATCAATTTCAATAAATTAATATCTTTCACCGTTTCTCTTTTTCTTTTGTTAGAGTCTCACTCTGTCACCCAGGCTGGAGTGCAGTGACACACTCACGGCCACCCCAGCATCGACCTGCTGAGCTGCGGCGATCCTTCTGCCTCAGCCTTCCATTAGCTGGAACTACAGGCGAGCGTTACCACACCTGGCTAATTTTTGATTTATTGTAGAGACGAGGTCGCACCATGATGCCCGGGCTGGTCTCGAACCTGCGGGCTTAGGCAATCCACTCGCCTTGGCCTCCTAAAGTGCTAGGATTACAGACTGAGCCACCAAGTCTGGTCCACCCTTTCTCTTAAACTCATATCTAAGCCATCAGCCAACTGTCAATTTCTGCTGCATAAATTTCCAAATTTTCAACCAACTGGGCATAAGATGAAGATGTGATGATTAATCATTTACATTTGTTCTAGCCAATCTCTAGTCCCAGAGAGAGACAACAAGCTACAGGCTTTCTCCCACACAGTCTGTGTTGTTGCAGCAGAAATAATGAACTCCGGGCACTTTTTTTTTTTTTAACACTAATTTATAGCTATAGAGAGCCGATGTTAAAGTGATCCTCCTACGGGCTTTTGTTTTCTGCTTTATACTTCACCACCATGTACTTTGAAGGAATGAAAGATGGTTCCCTCCCTCTGCCAGAACTCTCTTATCCATTCTTCCTCACCAAACCATCTAAAGCTCCTGAGACTTTGACGAGAAGACCCTCAGCAACACCTTCCTGTACCACTTTTATTGGAGTCATTTTTGTGACATCCCACAAAGTAGTACAACAGGTGAAAACGAAAACTGATAATTTATTAGGAAATGTCTACTTCTGGCTCACTCATTATAGAGTAATATACAGAGGGTGCCCCCAAAATGTATATACATTTTAAAGAAAGGAAAAAACTGTATTAAAATTGTAACTCAATATATACTGATATATACTGACAATAAAAGATGGCTGCAAGTCACGTTTGACTTCTGCAATTACAAGAAGTGTTCAAAGTGGTGACCATCAGCGTCCAGACACTACTGATTATGACAAACTAAAAGTAATACATAGATAACCTCTCTTAAAATTTTTATCCATTTTTGGCACCCCTGGTATAAAGACTTATGAGATGATGTATAAGACACTTTAAGGTTCTGTTTTCTTGAAGAGTTGTTGTACTTCAAGAGAACACTGTTGAGACCTCCATTGAAATCTATACTGTGAAATGAGGCAACCACTGAAACACTGTGAGCTTTAGTTTTTTTACTAGTTAAAATGTGGATAGACTGGGTGCAGTGGCTCAAGCTTGTAATCCCAGCACTTTGGGAGGCCAAGATAAGAGGACTGCCTGAGCCCACAGGTTTGAGACCAGCCCGGGCAACATGGCGAGACTTCTTCTCTACAATCAATCAAAAAATTAGGTGGGCGTGGTAGCGCACATCTGTAGTTCTGGCTACTTGGAAGGCTGAGGTGGCCATGAGTGTGCCACTGAACTCCAGCTGGACGATGGAGTGAGACTCCAACTCAAAAAAAAAAATGTGGATAATACTTGCCTTATCACCTTAACAAGACTGATGGGAGATTCAAATGAAATTATGTATGTACAAATGCTTTAAAATCTCAAGCTCTCTAGGCTTGTAAAGAATTATTATTGTTAGTATTATTATTGATGGACTTCTGTGCCTGGCCTCAGGGTTTCTACTTCATATATAGCTTAGAGTTGGGTTTTATTTTTAAATCCCTGATAACCCAGGTAGCAGCAATATTACTGCAGGCCACCAATGCATAAGTAATATTCTCCAGCCATCTTTTTTCCTTCTCACAGCAGCAACAACAAAAATATCAGTCTGGAAACAACATGAATCACAGTGAAAATTAGAAGCAGAGACCATAAATATGTCATATCTCATAAATCACCTTGTTGTTCTGTCATGCTCATTCTTTTAAAAAAAAGAAAGAAAGAAAAAAAACTATTAACTCATGGGAACAGCAGCCCATGAATACAAGTTGGGTCTCCTGTAATTTCTGATAATCACTGCCCCTCACAGCTACTTGACAACGCAGGGCGCTAGCACTGAGGATTAGTTGGCGCAAAGTCCCTCTGAAACGAATGTGTCATGTGTCTCGCAAAGGCATACAGTTCAGACAGGCAACAGCAAAACCACTAGTCGAGCTACTGGAGGATGAATCCTCACAGAGGAATTAGCTGCATGTAGATCAGGAGGAACGACTGAATACACATTCTGGCAGCTTCGAGCACCAAACCCTGAAATAGCAGCATTACTCGGTGTCCACCTGGAGGCCCTTAAAGGATAAAGCATCCTCTGGGCACAGCACTATTTGGGATGCAAAGGAGCATCCCAAATAGTTTATTCTCTTCACCAATATTTAATAAGAAAAAAATGGAGATGTCCTCATCACATTTGCAGGAAAAAAACAAAGCAAAACTATGTGGCTGGGAGAAACTGTAAGAAGTTTCAGGAAGAAAATTGAGAAGTGGTGCAAATTTGATTCGTTTTAGGAATGTTAAGTAAAAAATAGAATGAGATATCATGAAGATACCTAGAAAGTAACAATCTGGACAAAAATTAGTAATGGCACATGCATGTATGAAAGATAATTAAGGAAGGGCGAGAACATGAAAAATGACAATTTTGTTTGGTAATAAGAGTTCTCAGGGTAAGTATTTTATTCCATTTCTAGTTACCGAAGTCCAGGTATTAAAATGCAAACACTAGTCTGGCGTGTTGGCTCACACCTGTAATCCCAGCATTTTGGGAGGTGGAGGTGAAAGGACTGCCTGAGCCCAAGGGTTGGTTCGAGACCAGCCTGGGCAACTTGGTGAAACCACGTCTCTACAATAAGTCAAAAAATTAGCCGGGTGTGGTGGTGTGCACCTGTACTTGGGTAGAAGGCTCATCTGAGCCCAGCAGGTGGAGGCTGCGGTGGCTGTAAGCGTGCCACTGCATTCCAGCCTGGGTGACAGTGAGACTCCAACTAAACAACAACAACAACAACAACAACAACAACTAAAATGTGAACACTACTCATAGAATTTTTTGATTAAATGATCACCCACAATCTGATTTCTTTGAGGTTTGGGCTGGCAAAGATTTGCCAAGTGGTTTAGAGGATATGTATAATGAACAAGAATTAACAATAAAGTACTAAGAGGAGGCAAAAACGCGGGTGGTGTTGAAACTTTCAAATAAAAGCATCTCATTCCACTGCACCCGCATCGTTTCAACATGCCCCAAACTGGTGAGGAAATCATTGCACTATTTGGCACAGGTCAGTCCCCATGGGGAAGGGGTAAGGCACGTGGGAAAGAGTAGCAAGCATAAAGCTCTGCAGCAGACCCTCAGATCCGTGAGGGCAGAGCCCCGCGGGTCCTTCCTGTTGCTGACCACACAGTTGAGAGTATTGCCAGTGTCCTCTGCTTTCCAACTGTAAAGGGCTATTCGCTTTTTGTTTGGGTTCACTTCTGGGACTGCTTTTGAGGAAATGATTAAATCAAACTGTAATGTGGGTGATTTTGTGGTATAAATAAAAGTCCGGGAGGAGTTTGTCAAAAAAACCACTACATTTGAAGCTGTTGACTAAACAATATGTGGCTTATGTCTCTAGAGATATTAAGAGAATGTGTTATTAACAGTATGACTTAGGGAAGCAGATTGCCAACAAAAATACTGCAATTCATTAATTTTTTTTTTTTTTTTTTTTTTTTTTAGTAGGAGCCTCACTCTGCCACCCAGATTTGACCTGCTGGGCTCAGGTGATCCTTCTAAATAGCTGGAACGACAGTGTGCATCACCGCGCCCAGGTAATTTTTTTGTTTTATTGTAGACAAAAGGTCTTCCAAGTTGCCTAGCTGGTCACGAACCCCGGGCCTCAGGCAATCCTCTTGCCTCCGCCTCCCAGAATTACAGGCGTGAGCCACTGTGTTTGGCCCAATTCATTTTGTATACCAATTTTCCTGGAATAATTCCAGCCTTATAAAGGAATGGTAGGCTGTCTTATTATCCATTCAATACATTTTAACATGAAAACTCTACATTATTGTTTTTATTTATTATTTATAGAGTGCAAGAGAACAACATGGCAGTGTGCATTACAAACACCCAGGCATAGCCTCTGCCTCTGGGAACACATAATCACAGTGAACTGTAAACAGGATTATCCTCAGCCCCAATCCAGGTGACATGGTCCCTCTTTGCCATACTAAGATGGACATTACGAGAGTAAGGGAGACCCCCACCACCACCCCACTAATGTCTGACCTTGTTTGACGTCACTCACGTGACCACTGAATTGTTTGGTCTGATCATCTACTTAAGTCCAGACAAAGTTAGGCTCAAAATACCACTAGGAAGTATACTCAACTCCAAGGTACACAAAGGAAGAAGTTAGACACGGTGGCTCACGCCTGTAATTCCAATACTTTGGGAGACAGAAGTGAGAGGATTGCCTGAGTCTAAGGGTTCAAGATCAGCCTGGGCAACTTGGCGAGACCTCATCTCTACAATAAATCCAAAAATTAACCGGGCGAGGTAATACAGCTACTTGGAAGACTGAGGCTGAAGGATTGCCTGAGCCCAGCAGGTCGAGTCTGCGGTAGCTGTGTATGTGCCAGTGCACTCCAGCCTGGCCGACAGAGTGAAATTCCAACCAAAAAAAAGTAAGTCCTCCTCACAAAAGCAGAAAAAAGTTAATAAGTTAGTAATTAAAGGAAAACAAAAATTGTTCACATTCAGTGATAAAGGTGAAATAAATCTCTTTAACCTAATACAGAATTTTTTGTAAAACTTTTACCCCAGGATCTAGCTTCCAATACTATGCCTAGCACATAATAGATGCTCAAAAAAAATTCATTTTTATTTCTACAAACTATCTCCATTCATTTTAAAATATCCTCGTAGAGGGATTGCGGGGTCATATGGGAGGTTGATATTTAGAGCTTTTAGGAATCGCCATACTGCTTTCCACAGAGGTTGCACTAGTTTACACTCCCTGCACACCTATGTTTATCGCAGCGTTGTTCACAATAGCAAGAACCTGGAAGCAACCATGCTGCCCATCAAAAGAGGACTGGATTTAAAAAATGTGGTACATATACACGATGGAATACTACGCAGCCATAAAAAGGAACAAAATCATGAATTTCACAGCAACCTGGATGGAACTAGAGTCTATAATACTGAGTGACCTCTCACAGAAACAAAGATCTGAGTATCACATGTTCTCACTTGTATAATGGACCTTTAACATCCAATGTACTAGTATAAGAAAATGACTGACAGTAGTGGGAAACTATGGGAGAGGAGGGAGGTGGGATTAACGGTAGCAAATATCTGTCTGGGGACAGGGAAACACCTCTTATCAACAGGGTGCCTGAATGAAACGTATTTGTATACCTAACCCTTAACTGTACCCCACAAAACAATAATAAAAAATATTGATTATTGATTTTAAAAAAATATCCTCGTTTCTGCTACTTCAGAGATGAAACAAAAATTCAGAGAGCTAGAGCAATGGTTTAGAGTCTTAAGGACCCTTCCCATTTGGGGTGAGGCCTGGGGAAGAGAAATGAAGTTAGCAGAGCCGTCCTCTGTCTTCCTTCCAATCCAGCATGGTTTGAGGCATGTAATAGGTGCTCATTTAATACAGATGGGAGGAAGTCCACACCCTCTTCCTATGTTAGTGTGTCTAAATATTTGTGCTATATTCAGGCTTTTTCTAGAAACTATACTCCCATGGAATGTAGTAATCTCCCTCTCACTCTGGTGAAAGAGAAACTGAGGAAAGAGGCAGAGAACACACATTCCTGAGAAGAAAACAGAAATTAGTCAGCACTTCCTATGAAAATAAATACAGAGCCAATGCATGGGAGTAGTCAGAGTCTCACTCTGTCACCCAGGCTGCCATGCAGTGGCACGATCCCAGCTCATAACAACTTCAAACTCCTGGGCTCAAGTGATCCTCCCACCTCAGCCTCCCAACTAGGAATTACCAGTGTACACCATGACACTGGGCTAATTTTTTGATTTTTTGTAAAGACACGGTCTTACTATGTTGCCCAGGCTGGTCTCAAACTCCTAGACTTAAGCAATTCTTTCACCTTGGCTTCCCATAGTGCTGGGAGTATAGGAGTAAGCATCATGCCCAGCCTTATTTCATTGTTTTTTCTAAGTTTTTTTTTTAATGAAGAATTGCCATATTTTGGCCTATTTATTTATATATTTAAAAAACCCAATTGACAAATAAGTATTGTATATATTTCAGGGGTACAACATGATGAGGGGACCCAAAAAATCCCATAATTTGCTTATACAAAATTGTATACTTATTCTTACATGTTTAAACTTTAGTCACCTTCAAAACACTGTTTGATGCAATACACCTATCAAGATGCTTTTTCCACTGCTCAGAACACTTTTAAACTTGCCAATTTTGATGCCTTTTAGTGCTTCTGCTGTTCTTTGTTTCACCTCTTCCAAATCAGTGAAACGTTTCCCTTTGAGAACTTTTTTCATTGGGAAAACAAAAAAAAAGTTGCTTGGGATGAGGTCGGGTGAATAGGGAGGGTGGAGCAGAGGGTCATGCCATCTTTGGTCAAAAACTGCTGAACATTCAGCGTGGTGTGGGCAGGTTGTTTGTGTAAATCACCTATCGTGAAACACAAACACACTGAAGGCATCACTAATAAAAAAAAAATTCCCTAAAGCTGAATACAGCCTCTCACAACAACGCTAGCTGGTGCACTGATGCTGTCGGGGTCTGGAACACTTACCTAGCGGGGGAAGCCTATACTCCAAGGGACCTCCCTCCAAAAAATAATTCCATTTTTCGAGGGTTCCCTTCATATACTGTGTAATGATTACCACAACCAAATTAGTTGACACATCTCTGGCCACCCATGCTGTACTTTAGGGTCCAGGACTTGTTAATCTTGTAATTGAATATTTTGTACTCTTTGACCAATATCTCCGCATTTTTTTTCACTGTTCAGGTCCTTATGACAGAACCCTGGCTCAGCTGTCTGAAAACAGATGCTGACACTAACAGGAGATATTTAACAGGGCCCTATTGAAATGAAGTTCTAAGAGCTAAAACTCAAAAGCCAAGTGAAATTGGTGAAGATTGGTCAAGTCACAAATGTGAGTGACCTCACGCCCCGTATTTCCTCCTCAGCTGATTTGCTCATTTTTAGTTTCCTTTTTTTTTGAACCCCACTACTAATTTGGTGTCTTTCATCTGGAACCTGAGAAGTCACTGGCCTTGAAGCATAAAACCAAATTCTTAAGCTGAATTGAACTGGATTTAGGAAAAAAAACACAATATTTCTAGGGGACTTCTATGTATTTATACATCTAAGGTATGTACGCAGCACCTGTCTCTATGTTATCTCTGAATACAGAGAGAAGTTAACTAGCAGACCAAGTAGTTTCAGGCTACGGGAGGGAGAAAAAACATTGTCTAGGAGGAATCAAGAAGCCCTCTGTGAGAGAAGAGACTTAGAATAAAGCTTTGAAAGGTCAGATGGAAACAAAAAAGCAGATATATGCCATAATCTTGAGATTTTCACAGGTGCATGAATCCACAGACCTGTGTTCAGCACATTTTGTCAAGGAAAGAGATTAAGGAGAGCAGGAAAAAGTAAAAAAGAGTTTGTTCAGTGAAGAAACTTTGAGGGTTATTATGACAGGTCTTCGGAACCAGCCATGGGAAGTCTGGTGAATAATGAAAATTAGACCTTTCACCAAAAAGGGCATTGTTCCAGAGTACGTTATCCATAGATGAGAGAGAGTCACCTGTGTAAACATGCGTATGTTTACTGTGTGCTCACCTAAGTTACCAGCAGCACATATTAATCAAATAGCACAACCCCTCCATCCGCTTTTCTATTACCTGTCCTACTTTGTGCCAATTTCCTTTCTCCTCCCCAACACCCCTTGCTTCACTGTTCTTCTTTAAGACATGGGATGGGGATTTGTCAAAGTCAATGAGCACTTTATTACAGTGAGAACGTTCTGTAATGAACAATTCAGCAATTTAATGAGATTCTGTAGATCTGTCTCCAGCCTGTCCATCAAGTTTCACTTCTATAAAGCACCCTGACACTAATCCTCTGGCATACCCAATCTCCACCCTGGGCTGAATATTAGATTCTTCCATGGTATATTGCATTACTAGTATAACTTCAGCAAAAATGATGAACTTAACTATACTTGAGGCAAAATAGCTGGTCTGATTTGATTTTTCTCTATTGGGTTGAATATGAGGGAATTCCTTATTTACTAAGATAAAGCAAAAACAGTTTCTTATTGCCTGCTGAATGCCTAAATTGATAATATTTATGTGAGTCTTTAAATTCTTTCTTGAGGACCAGGTATTAAGAAAAATTTATTGCCTGCAGCAGAAACCAGCTTTTAAAATTCTACATTATAATATTAGTAACCTTTAGAGAGGCAATTATGATAACTCTTAAGTGGACAGTATGGAATTTTCTTGACACTCAGACATCTGCACATTACTATGTCGATCTCTGGCAGTGCCTTAACTGTACCACAAAAAAGAGATAGAAGCCACAAAGAAGGTTGGCCTCAGATCTCAATTCAGTTAGAAAAATTAAATGCAGGACTCATTCCAAATCTTTCTTTTTCCCTTAGGAAGGGAAGAAAATTTGGCTACTTCTCTCTTTAAATGGACTAATGAAAATTCTGTTGATTTATGTTTACAGAGGAGAGCTGCAGATAATTGAAATTACTACCTGAAACATATCCTCACCAATACTTTCAGCTTCTGTCTGAACAAACATTACCGGAAATACCCAAAAAGCAGCAGCAACAATTTATGGCTTGCTTTTTTTTTTTTGTCCCTATATTTTCTTTGTTAAGACAGTGTGGCAGAGTGAAGACATAGGGGCTGGTGTCAGCAGACGCAAAGTCTAAGGCTGGCTCTGCTCTAAGCAAGGGATGGAAACGTTCCTTTGTTCATTTGGAAGATGAGGGTGATCATAGCCATTCTTCAGGCCTATTGTCAGTCAGTTTTCAAAAAGCCTGGGACCCAGAAGACCTTCAGTATACTGCAGCTCTTATTTTATCTATTGATTGATTGAGTTGGAGTCTCACTCTGCTGCCCAGGCTGGAAGGCAGTGGCACAATCATGGCTCGCCTCAGCCTCAACCTCCTGGGCTCAAACAATCCTCCTACCTCAGCCTCTTGAGTAGCTTGGACTACAGGTATTCGCCCCTACACCTAGCTGGCTTTTTTAAATTTTGTAGAGATGAGGTCTCTCAGCTTGTCTTGTACTCCTGGCCTCAAGCGATCCTCCCATCTCAGTCTCCCAAAGTGCTGGAATTACAGACGTAAGCCAACATGCCTGGCCTGCAGCTCTTATTAACCTCACTGGTGGAAGCAATATAAAGAGGTACATTACTGATTAAAGCAATACAAATCATGAAATAAGGGGAAAAGGCATCAGGAAAATCATCCATCAGTACAGTCAGGTGCTGGATGATGAACAGCTACCTATGACACTGTTTTGACTGGAATTCAAGGACTCTCTAAATCCCATTTGGTAAGATACCAGGAATTCACTGTTTCATCAGCTGATAGATGATGTGAAAATTTCCCTTGTAGACTATATATACCTATTTTTCAAATGGTTGTGAAATCTTGAAGGCATGGAGCCATAGAAATAACAAAACAGCTAGTCAGTGCTTCAGAGAGTGAGATAGACAGACAGTGGAAGAGGAAGGGAAGGGGAAAAATGGGCTCTGACTATTCCCCAACGACCGTGCGGATTGTTCAAGGATGGTCACTGGGGATGAACAGAAGAGGATTTAAATTGAATAATCAACTTCAAAACACAAAACGTCCTACTGTCCTCTAGACAAAGGAGCAACACAATATGAAAAGAATGCTATGTCAGGTGAAAGGAAAGGCTTAGGCAGACAGCCACAAATGCAGAATGAACTAAGGAGGGAGATTTTTCCATGGCAGTACAAGAAGAGCTTCATTTCATCCCGGGTCCAAGCTGTTCTCCGTTGCAACAAAGAAATGTGTTACATTTCTGAATTGTTTACAGGCAAGCCCAGAATTTATTCTGATTCTACTGGTCTTGAATATGCATCAGTATCACTTTGCAATTCATTTTTCTTATACTCAGTTTAGGAAACTATTTTTACCAGCGGGGTGGGGGGAATCCCTTGACTCTGATGTGACCATGTTAGGTTTCTGAGAAGCCACAGTGAGGGGTTCAGGAATCTCACCTGCGATTCCCTAGGCTGCAGAGTCAGCTGAGGGCGCCGAGCCTGGAGGGCTAGTGTTCTCTGATCACTTGGCCATCAAGCTAGCACGACTTCTGACACTTCCACCCCACGAGACCAAACCAGATAAAACAGTGGCCATCGCTCCTCCATCCTTTAACTTCTAGTCATGTCGGGACCAAGCCGAGCACCCTTACCTGCCAGATCTGCTCTTCACTCAGAGAGGTCAGGTGGTCGCTCTTCAGGACTTCCTGGAGCAGGCAGTAAGGTAGCGTGAGAACATCTTCTGGGCGGCTCTTCAGGAGTTCAGAGAGGTGTTTCACCAAGAAATCAATCACCGCTTTCTCCAGCAAAGTGAGGTTAAAGAGGTCAGCAAGTCTGTACAGATCCAAGTAATTAAAGCTATTTAATTCCTGGGTGCCAAAAACATAAAAATGAAAAAAAAAAAGATCTCTTAGAAATCAATCCAAGACAGAGCAGGCAAGAAATTGTGATGGACTCCCAAAGGCTTATGTGACGGAGTGGGAGAGATGGGACTGTTAACGGAAGAAAATAAAGAATCTCTATTATAAGGCCCTGGATAGAGAATTGCTGTTCTAGAATTCATAATTTTTCCTCATTTTACTTCTCTTGAAAGCTATATAATTAAAAACATCTCAATGAAGGGAGTGAGAGGAGTGTCTGGTTTCATGGTCTGAAGTTAACATTAACTTTGAAATTAACATAACTTTGCAACTTTTAGAAACAGTTTACTAATGAATACATTTTTCTACCTTACCATATTTTACAGCTCTCTTTTTTTCTGCTAAAGAAATGTAAGGGCAGGTAAACCAGGACTTGAGGTTAGATGACACAAACTATATAAAGATAGACTGATTCTGCTCTTTTTCCAAAGCTTCAAACTCAGTATGTCTTTGAGTAAAAACAACCCATCCTGAATGAACTGAAATACAGTTTTACGCGTTAGGTCTCAGTTAAGGAGGAAATTTCACAGAAAAGACTCCTGCCCCAAATCCTTCAATACAGAGTCTACCTTAGAGGGATGGTTTGTAATTGTTCTTTGTTAGTCTTATTCAGTCCACCAGTGGCATTCTTGCCCACCTTTTCAAAGAGTTTCTGTAGCAATGCTTCCATCTGGTGGGATTTTGCCTGTCTCTACCAGCTGTCAAACTCAAAGCCAGGGCTCCCCCATAAGGCCTCAGACATCCAAGCTTCCGTGGAGCCTTTGTCACTGTACCCCTGTGAGAATCAGAGTGGACACGTGCCCTTGTGGACAGAAAACATACCTCATTCAAGTAGAATGGGCTGTGTCTTACTTTCCCCTCAACTTTAACTTACAATTATTAATAGATGAGTGATATTTTCCAATACTTAAGGAATAAAGAATGCCATCAGATAGCGATTTTACTCTATTGATCTATCTACTTAAGTGATTTTCAACATACTTCCACCCTTTTCTAACTTATTTAAGAGTATTAAGAACTTTGGGTACTGAGGCACACAGAAAAAGAAAACCCACTGTCACTGAGACAATGATAACATACACTCCTCTTGGGGCAGATGTGCTCTGTGACCTTTAAGCAAAATCATTATTTCTTGTCCATTTGGTTAAAGCTGTGTGTAAGAAAAAATAAGTGCCAACAATGCTGTTTTCAAGGATTTCCATTAATGTGACGGGGAAGGTAGAAAGCAATGGTTAAGTTGCATTCAATGCCCACTGTGGATGGGGGAAAAGATCATCGCTATTTTATAAAGAGTGCTATTATGTTTCTGGTTATAAAAAGTCACAAATGATTACTTCATAAAATTCAGGAAATACAAACAATGGAAAGGGAAACAGAAATTATTCATAATTCCACCATGCAGAGATAATCACTAATAATGTTTTTGTATATATACTTCTAGACTTTTTAAGAAGAAACCTTTTATATGTCAAAGAGAGAGAGAATAATTGCACTAAAGGGAGAATAAACCATGGGCCACCACAGGCGCTCCGAGGCAGCCCAGGCTGGCTTAGAAAAGCCAGGGCAAGGGTGGCAGGCAGATATGGTTCAAGTCCAGCTCTGACACTTGCTGTGTGCTGGGACCTTGGGTCAGTCACTGAGTCTCTGTTATTATCCATTTACAAAATTGAGAGTTAACTGGCATATAAGGTTGTCATGGAGATAATGCATGAAAAGTGCTTACCACAAAAATTTGGCACCTGGAAAACACAGAACAGATTGGGAGAAGATCAGGAACAATAAAGTATATTGGAGCATTGTTGTTTGGAGTCCATAAACCATGATTCGCCACCGTTACAGGGAGCTCAGAATGAAGCACGCGTTCTCTTTAGATATCCAAGTCTTGAACAAGGGGCACTATTATGTCAGGGAAAGGATGGCCCAAGTCAAAACTACTGAATTGAGATCTAAACTAATTGCACGTTCACACCTCTAAGACTAACCCAAGGTTCTCTCCTAAGCTCCAAATTAATTTTTCCAACTGCCTGTAAGAGGACATCGTCGGCCGGGCCCAGTGGCTCAGTCTGTTATCCCAGCACTTTGGGAGGCCGAGGCAAGTGGATTGCCTGAGCCCATAGGTTAGAGACCAGCCTGGGCAACTTGGCGAGATCTCATCTCTAAATCAAAAATTAGCCGGGCATGCTAGCGTGTGCCTGTAGTTCCAGCTACTTGGAAGGCTGAGGTGGGAGGATCGCCAATGCGGGGGTGGCTGTGAGTGTGTCATTGCTCTCCAGCCTTACACTTAGTGAGACCCCAACTAAAAAATAAAAAAGAAGAAGAAGACATCGTCTCTCGGAGAGACCACAGCTGTATTCAACTCATCATGTCCAAATTGCACTTATTTTATGCGAACATGCATCTTCTTCTGTACCCCTCTCCTAGAGGACGTCACATCTGACCACTCACATCAGAAAGCCGAATGCTGACCTATATCCCTCCCTTATATCCAGTCAACCACCAAGTCCTGTCTGTTCCCCTGCCTAGTATTTCTCGTTTTGTCCCTTATCGTCTCCTGTCCGAACTTCCTGTAAGGGTCTCCTAAATTACCATTCCTGCCTCCAGTATCAAACTCTCAATTCTTTCTTTTAACAAGAATCTGACCATATTGATCATCTGCTTAAACCCCCTTAATAGATTCCCATGTGCTTGTGGGGAAAAGTCCCAAGTCAGTAACACTGCAGAGTCTTCCATGCCCTGGACTCTGTGGATCTTGTCATCCCACAGTGCAGCAACCCCGTCCTCCTTGGCTTGGCTCCAGCCAGACAACAGTCTGCGTATTCACAGCACGTGCCAGGACTGTAACAAGCACTGGCAACACAACAGTGAGCAACACAGGCACGGCCTAGGTCTTGTGGAGTGTACAGCCTACTGAAAGACAGAGCTGTAAGTGAAAAAAAAAATGGAAAAGTACAACTGAGATCAAAGTAGAATATAGGACTATGAGTGTCCATAATAGAGGATTTGACCCGGAATGAAAAGTTAGTAAGTATAGATTTCTCTGAGAAGCCACGTAGAGCTGTTACCGGAAGTCATTAACTTGGCAAAGGGTGGTGTTGGGTGTACGTTAACTGTGTGTGTGTATGTATATATTTACATATTTATATATATTTATTTAAATATATATTTTTATATATATTTAAATAAATAAATATATTTTTATGTTTAAATATATATATATAATTTTGAGTTGGTGGTGTCACTATGTTGCTCAGGTTGGAGTGCAGTGGCCTGATCATGACAGTCATGCCTCATGGCAGCCTTGCACTCCTGGGCTCAGGTGATTCTTCTCCCTCAGCATCCCAAGTAGCTGGGACTACAAGCACATGCCACCCAGCCTGGTTAATTTTTTTATTTTTTGTAGATACGAGGTTTTGCTATGTTGCCCAGGCTGGTCTTGAAATCCTGGGTTCGAGCAATCTGCCCGCTGAGTCCTCCCAAATATATTTACTATGATTTCTTATTTCTGTACTCTTGATGCTCTGGCGCCTGCGGTCCCACTGACTGGGAAGAGACCACCCTCCCCAGTGCTAGCCAGTTCTTAGAGACAGCAAAGGACTTTCATGTGCAAACTCACCAATCCAAGGTCCATACTCGAACCACCTCCTCTCTCTTTGGTCCTGCACTCCAGAAGGCAATATTCCTCTGTCCTGATTAGCCCAGAGCTAAGTACCAGACAACCAGAGCCAACCCCTATCTCCCAGAGCTTATCCCAACGAGCCACCTGTAAGCCTGCTTACCCTGCCTTACTCCCTCTGCCTCCTCCCCAGCCCTGGAGTTTCTCTGTGTGGCCCTGTACCTTCTTCTCGGGGACTGAGGTACAAACTACCTTTTCAACGGCAATTGCCTCCAGATCCGTTGGCCTCAGCATAACTCAATAACGAAACCTACATTGTAAAAGAGGATGGTGCGAGATGGCAGTGACTGTTCCAGGCAGAGGAAGCAGCAAGTGCAAAATTCCTATGAATAAGGAATCACGTTTCCGTTGTTTTGTCTGAACAGCCTCTCCACATCACCCTCTGTCACATTACTCTGTTTTATTTGCTTTTAGTGCGTATCACCACCTGTGATTACCGTCAGCATTTATTTGCCTACTTGTTTATAATGTGTGTGTCCTCTCCCCCTCTGCCCAGGCCCCAGTAAGTTCAATGGTTTGTTCCCTTCTGTATCTCCAGAGTCTAGAACAGTGCCAGGTACAGGGTTGGGGCTCAAGCCACACTTGCCGAATGAATGAACCATTTCATCTTTTCTACTTCGCTGTGCAAACTCACCGATCCAGGGTCCATACCGAACCACTGGCTCAGGTCAAACTGATCACTTCCTCCCTTGTGCTTCTACCCTGTCCTCTGCAGATATCCAGCATATCACTTGTCCCCACAGACACCCTTTGACTCCAGATCTGTCTGCCTCTACCAAAACTAAGCTTCTTGGTAGCAAGGATCATGTTTCACTTCCTGCGTGTCCCTGGTATTCAGTAAGGAGCAGATGCTCAGTACCTGTATGTAATGAAAGAACGTCCATGGGCTTTTTCTCTTTATTTGTAATTGAGCAATAACAGAAATAGCCTGTGTCTTTTCAACATGTCTATCCAATTCTGAACCTCATCCAAATTGGGCCATCTTTCACACCTCATAGACCTCCCTAATCTTCCCTTTCTCTTTCTAGCCTTCCTACACATATACACAGAGGCAAAGCCACTGGTCATTACATTTTCTGCATAGAAAGTTAGTAATAATGACTAGAGCTGAGTGTTCATAGACAAGTGTAGTCTAATCATTTTTCTGTGAGGAAAAAAAAAATGAATCCACTCCAAATTTCTTTTTTAGTCCAAGAGAAAATTATCTCCTCTATTAATTGGCTACTCAGAGCAAAGTATTTTAATATCTTTTCAAATGATATTTTGTCCTAATTATGAGATTGTCTCGGTTCTCTTACATTCTGTGGCTTAAAGACCCAAGTACCCAGGTAGAGGCTGTGGTTTTGAATGGAAATTATAGCTCAGCAACAAGAAATTCTCTGGAGTAAAAGAAAACCTTTTTCTTTTTGTTTCCAAAAAAGGTTTCATTTCTGTCACACTGCTTCTCACTTGAAATTTAGTCTCTATTCAGAATTACGGTGCATACATTGTTGTTCTTTGGGGAATATTTTAAAATAGTATTTATTTTCCTTTGGTTTAGGGCTATTTGGCTTCTCTTTCTCCTTATATTTGTTTCTTATAGTGTGAATGACAAGTTAAATAACAGAAGAAGAGCCATAAAATGTGTCCCCAATACTGCACTAGTTATGGAATAAACACCAGTTTTTCAAGTTCAATACTTTTTAAGCCTTATGTATTCCCCAAACTCAGTCTGTGTGGCCTGTTCCCCTAATTGGATCCTTAAAACGGTATTCCCCAGATTAACTACCAACTATGGTAGGGAACAGAAAGCATGGGAAAAGCAAATACTGTCTCATTTGGGGTTATACTCCAATGTAATTACATTTGCGAGGCATATTAGCAAGTGTTCAGGATATGAGTGGGAGGAAGTAGGGCAGTCTGAGGACTGTGTTGACCCTATGGCCCTTCTATCCACTCTTCCCAAACCACGGAAGGCAGCAAGAGAATGACAAGTCTCAGTCTTTGTGATGTCCCCTGGCGGGTCTTATCTGCAGGAGAGTGGCCATCGCCTTTGGGGAGTCTTTCAATATCTCCATTAGCAGGTAGTACTAATAAGAAATGACCTGAGTTCATACAAGAAGTACTTTATTTTATAATTTAGGGTAGATGTAAGCCTATCCCTGAAAGGATGTCACCCAGACTCGCTCATATGCTACCACACTTTCTTGAATGAGAGAAAAGCGTGTAGCCTTAGAGCTAGGGTCTGCATATTTACCACACACAACCTACAGCCTGGTTTATGGATGTCACAGCCAATAGCCAGTCGTGCTATGAGCTGAGAGTCAACGATCTACATTTCTGAAACGCTGACTATCTTAGTTTGGCTACACCCATGGCTCCCTGGCTCATCAATAACCGCTTGCCCATCCGCTGAAGTTTGATCATGCCCCTGGCATAGAAATTATACAGAACACAGAAAATATCTGTCATCATGTGATTGCATCTACTGTAGACAGTCCCCAACATCTGCCCCACAAACACTTTGCCTCAAATCTAGGAGTGCTTGTTAAACTGACAAGATTCAGAATTTGATGGGGATGCTTTGAATGAATACTATGAATACCTGTGCAAAATGCAGCCTAATAACACCTATTTCTTTTGTTGCCTCATACGTTCTGAGAATGTCACTGGCTTGTGAAAGAAAAATAAGCATCGACAACGTGTACTATCAGTATGGAAAACTATGACTTGGGTAAAAGATAATCATAAACTCCCAAGGTTAAAAAACGTAATGCCATTTTGATTTCCTGAAGTTTCCCCACTAAGACAACTAAATTGAATAGGATTCTAGATTTTGCTGGATGATAATACACAACAGATGTGGCTATTTTAACAATCCTGTGTTTCGCTGATGCAATTCTAAACTTTCATTTCCAATTATTGATGCCCTTCCCTCCTTCAAAATATCACCCAAATTACCACATGTCAATACTTCACTACAGATAAAGATGGCCAGGAGACATAGTGGTTTCTATGTCCATCATGTAATAGCATACATGAAGCTCTAACATAAAATGTTGACATTACATCACATTTTGTGGAGTCCTCTAAATGAAAGGGCACTCCTACCATGAAAGCCAGAATATTCTCTTTTTCAAACCACTCCCAAATGTATTCCAAATAGCCCAAGAAACCCACTTTGCATAAAACTCTATGTGGTTTGTTTTTTAGCCATGTTAACACAAAGTGAAGTTAAAAATGGTATTGACTGCTTATAAGGACCAAAAAGCAAGTAGGATATAGTAAGTATAATGCCCTTTGTCATTGACTGAGTTCAAGTCTATCACATACAAAACAAGCTTGTCACTAAGCGATTCATGCATACAGTTTATCTTCCAGCTATCTAAAGTGTTCCTGGTAAACTAGTAAAAATTAGGTTTTGCATCTTATGCTTTTTTGCAGTCTGCACAATCACAATCACAATGCCCTTCTTATAGATAGTAATTGAAAAATATTTTTTGGATTATGAATAAAAAAGCATTAATGTTATGCGACACACCTATGACATCACATAGAAAGAGGAGATGATAGCTTGGTTATAGATATGATTTCACAATTGGGAAAAATGAATAAATCTCCCACGATTAACTGAGAAAGGTGCTCCTCAGTATTTGGGCCTAAGAAATTCTCTTATGATGCTGAG
Source organism: Cephalopachus bancanus (assembly GCA_027257055.1). NCBI lineage: Eukaryota > Metazoa > Chordata > Mammalia > Primates > Tarsiidae > Cephalopachus > Cephalopachus bancanus. The sequence goes on along the minus strand of JAPVLO010000005.1, from coordinate 7,656,489 downwards.
TATGTGAGATTTTTCAAACAATCGGTAAATAGGGTGGAAAGCCCACTTGTGGGGCCAGATACATGAGGCCTGGCTTCCACAGTGAACTCTGGGTCTTCTTACTTCCCATATATTAGATTCCTGCCCCCGCCCCTTCCCAGATTGTTGAAAAGGAAGCTTACTCCTCTTGGTACTTAGTGGTGATCAGAAAAAATAGAGGTGTCCAAATTGTTTGCCAACAGTATATCAAGCCTTATCAAGTGTAAATGAATTCTCGTAATTTTCCTTTAGACTAGAAGGAGAATGTTGAGACTCTTTAGTCACAAATTGTTATTATTTGTGAAGAATTAATGTGCTTCAACAGACTTTAAAAAGCTTGTAAGAAGGGGAAGTTCTAGGTCAGTTTCCACTTCCTTGGAAAGTCAGGCCACTCCAGCTCAACGGACTTTTCCCTCTTCTTATTTATTTATTTATTGTTTATTGTTTTGAGACAGAGGTCTCAATTGTCGCCCAAGCTGGAGTGCAGTGGCACAACCCCAGCTCACTGCAGCCTTGACCTCCTAGGCTGAAGGGATCCTTCTGCCTTAGCCTCCCAAGTAGCTGGGACTACAGGGGTACACCATGATGCCAGCTCATTTTTATTTTTTATTTTTGTAGGTGCGAGGTCTCACTATGTTGCCCAGGCTGATCTTGAACTCCTGGACTCAAGTGATTCTCCTGTCTCAGCCTCCCAAAGTGCTGGATTACAGGCATGAGCCACCGCACCCAGCCCCTCTTCTAACCTTTAATTGCACCAGCTACTTGTATCATTTGTTTGATTCTTCTCTCCCAGTTGTGCATAAAGAGGCAGATAGCCTCTCGCTTTAGATCTTCCTCTTTCTTCATAAAGTGGCTACTTAGCAAATTTTGATTGATGTACAGTACAGTGGGTAGGGAAGAAAAAAAAATCATACCTCTAAAAAATCAAGCTTTTGTTGCTTTTCTTAGTTGAGAGTAAAAATATCAAGTCTCCTGCCCCTCTATACATATTTAAATATTTTTAATATTTTAAAATGTAAAGAATGTATTAAATACTGAATCAATATATTAAGTGTCTTAATATTTAAGTAATCAAATAAAGATACATGCCTAGAATATTAGTTACACTGGAGATGAGATAAATACGGCAGCCCAGAAAGAGGGAAAAAGAAAAGCTTCTGCCCGAACTCTTCACACCGTATGCTGGTTTTAGGCTATCATTCAGTATCAGGTGCCTTGCCATCTTAATTTTTATGACTCAGAAAAAGTGTAAGTTTGAGTGACTGTGCACATTTGTTTAGGTTTATAGTTTTATATTTTCCTGGTCCCCTTCACTAGAGGGATAAGCTGTAAGCTGTAAGGACAAGACCCTGGTGGCATCTTTAGTTTGGAGTTGTAAGAAAAACATGTGACCTGGAGCTGACCCCCGCTGATGGCCTCAGCAAGTGGTTAGCCTCTCCGGATTTAATTTTCTCAGCCAAAGGTTGCCAAAAGTGATACTGTATTCCAGATCTGTATTAAGGATTCCCAAAATCTTGTGTGTAGATGCTCAACACAGAGTAGCTGTCATTATTCCCTTTTACAAATGCTGTGCTTAAACAAGAATTTTGCATAGTCCATGAATCTTATTCACTGACTGGGTGAAGGGAAGACAACACCGAATGTCTAATATGGACTTTGTTTCCAACACAAATCACAGTTGTCAAATAAAATCACTCATTTCTTTTGTACTTACAAAATCCTTCGTCAGGGCAGGGCACAATGGCTCACACCTTTAATCTTAGCACTTTGGAGGCCAAGGCGAGAGGATTGCTTAAGCTCAGGAGATTGAGACCAGCCTGGGCAACATAGTGAGACCTCATCTCTACAAAAGAATAAAAAATTAGCCAGGTGTGGTGGCATGCATCTGAAGTCCCAGCTACTTGGGAGGCTGAAGCAGAAGGATCACCTGAGTCTAGGAGGTCAAGGCTGTGGTGAGGCTGTGATCATGTTACTGGACTACAGCCTCGGTGACAAAGTGAGATTCCGACTAAAAAAAGCATTGATAAAATAATTTTCAAAAATCACTTGACCAGAGATAAGCAAGAAGAACAGAGGGAGACATTCTACTGGACCACCAGTAAGTCTGAATTGCTGGAATATACTCTGGCTCCCAGGCTCTATATTTCTCATAGCAGAAAAGGCACAGGAAGAAATCCAAGCATGGGGAAGCTGCATTTCTTTCTGACCTTATTTGAAAGATAAACTCCTTGGGGAAATACAATTTATTCAGATGATCAAGACCCTGCTGTGCAAATCTACAGTCTGGGAGCACACTATGGAGATCAAAAAATATTTACTTTATTCTGTTGGGTATAAAAGCCTTTAATGAATGCATAATTAAGACAAAAAAGTGTATACAGCTTTAGAAATTCCACTGCTGAGCCAAGCCATTAATATCCAAGGCACCATACCCAGTTGTGATTCCACCTGTTTCCGATTTTGATTACAACCTAGTTATAAATCAAGAAATTACATGACTACCCAACCCAGGGCCGCGGGGAAAGGCTTGTGTCCCCGGGGCAGAGGCAGCAACAGAAAGGGCACTGGTGTGGAAGTGGGACAAGGGGCTGGCCTTGGGAACAGGGTGAAACAAACCAGCAAGTAAACAAAATCCAAACCTTTTCATAGCCTTGCGATGAATCATGCAGGAAAAAAGTGATCATGTCTGTTGTGTAGATGAAGGGATCTGAGAGCTTTCTCAATACTTTCTCAGAGTTAACAGGGTAGAGTCTAATTGTTATAGAAGAAGAAAATGAGCAATTCATTGATGATGCAGACAAGATTACAAAGTGACACAAACCCAGGTGTTTTTTTTTTGTTTTTTTTTTGAGTTGGAGTCTCACTCTGTCGCCCAGACTGGAGTGCAGTGGCCGCTCCCGGCCACCGCAGCCTCGCCTGCTGGGCTCCGGCGATCCTTCCACCTCAGCCTTCCGAGTAGCCGGAATTACAGGCATGCGCTACCACGCCCGGCTGATTTTTTGATTTATTGTAGAGATGAGGTCTCGCTGCCCAGGCGGGTCTCGAACCCGTGGGTTCAGGCAATCCACTCACCTCAGCCTCCCAAAGGCGCGGGATTACAGGCTGAGCCACCGAGCCCGGCTCACCCAGGTGTTTTTTTATACGGGTAAATAGAGGCCAGGTGCAGTGGCTCATGTCTGTAATCCCAGCACTTGGGAAGGCCAAGGTAGGCAGACTGTTTGAGTTCAGGGGTTTGAGACCCATCTAGGCAATATAACGAAATCTTGTCTCTACAAAAAATAAAAAACACTAGCCGGGTGTGGTTGTGTGCGCCAGTAGTCCCAGCTATTCAGGATGCTGAGGTCCAAGGATTGTTGTGATTGTGCCACTGCACTTTAGCCCTGGGTAACAGAGTGAGGCCCTAACTCAAAAAAAAAAAAAGAGAGAGAGAAATATATAGGTATATTTTGTATATAAATATGTAAATAGGTATGGACAACTGTATCTAACTATAAATTCATATATTGATATGAATACCATACAACTTGATTAAATAAAAACGAAGTATTAGTAGTAATTCAAAAAAATACAAGAAAAAAAAAACCCAGCCTGCTCTAATATTTGGAGTGTTGGAAGGTCTATTTAAATATATTTGTGCTGTATAACAGAGGAATTCTACAATTATGTTACTGGTACATTTTCATAATCAAGTGTATGCAGAATATCCAGGGCTCATGAATAATTTCATATTGTTCCTTGGGAAAGTCTCTAGTAAGCTAGAAATTTAGCAGGGAGGAAGCACAGAAACACAGCCAGTGTCAACAACTACTAACTCTAGCCCCAATCACTGTGTGCTACCAAATGCCATTTCAAAGTATACAAAAGCTGACTCAGCATATCAGGAGATTGCCAATGAATTATGGACTATGTAGGGGAAATTAATGTGTATATCTTTCTTTTAATCTAAAACAGTCTATCTGGGCAACTAGGGCTTTAAAACTAACATTTTAATAAGTACAAACTTTCTGAACTATGGTAGTCAAAAAATCAGGTAAATTTTTTTAATGAGAATTGTAGCATATAGAAGTCATTATGATATATTTCCTTACTTGCTGTAGTGCAAAGTCAGAGTGCTGAAAATTAGCTCAATACTGCAGACTTTAAATCATCCCTCAGTATGTCAATCATAACTTAAAGAAGTAGTTCTTAAAAAAAAATGCCTCAGTTAGACTGCCTTAATATGGACTGTCTTAATCATGATTACAAATAAGAGTGAGAATTGGAGGGCTTTTTTTGTTTCAGATCTGCATTATTTTGGTTTTTGAATATTTTGGATGCTATGAAGAATATATAGCGTTAACATTTTTATAAGTATAATCTAGAAACAGTTCAAATTTATCTAAATGTGATAAATACACTTTTTGTTTTTGAATTGGAGTCTCACTCTGTCACCAAGGCTGGAGTGCAGTAGCACACTCAGCCTTCCAAATAGTCAGAGCTACAGGTACATGCTACCACACCCGGCTAATTTTTAAAAAAATTTATTGTAGTGATGAGGTCTCACCAAGTTGCCTGGGCTGTCTCGACTGAACTCCTGGGCTCAGGCAATCCACTCACCTTGCCCTCCCAAAGTGCTATGATTACAGACTGAGCCACTGAGCCTGGCCCACTTTCAAAACCTGAATGTCAGTTTTTTAAGTCAGATACCTGATGAAAAGCAGCGTGACAATACCGTCTAAAGCGGGGGCTCTCAAACTGTGCTCCCAAGCCCAGACGTCAACAACCCCTGGAAAATTGTTAGAATGCAGGTTCTCAGGCCCTCCCCTGACTTCCTGAATCAGAAACCCCAGGGTGGGGCCCAGAAGTCTGTTTTAACCATTCAGGCGATTTCCTTGTATGGTCAAGTTTAAGAACCAGCGATCTGCAGTGTGCATCTGAGTGAAGAAAGGAATGACTCTATCCTGTATAAATATATTCTGATAGTTAACTAATTGTGTGATCCTAACCCCTCATCCTCACCTCTGAAGGGGGCAAACATTATATTGAAGTGTGTGGCTGAGGCCAGGGGACCTGGGGCTGAGTCCATAACACAGACAGTCATTTCCTAGGGCCTGTAGCCCGTGCTCCTTGTCATGCTGCGGGAAGGTTGGTGGCCTGTTCAACAGCTCAACACTCCAGACTTTAAATCATCCCTCAGTATGTCAATCATAACTTAAACAAGTCGTTCTTTTAAAAAAATCCCTCAATGAGATTGCCTTAATATAGATGGTTTTCATGATGATTACAAATAAGAGTGAGAATCGGAGGACTTTTTTGTTTCAGATCTGCATTTTTTGGCTTCTGATAGTTTGGATGCCAGGGAGAATATGTAACGTTGACATTTTTATAAGTGTAATCTCAGAAGAGCTCAAATTTATCGAAGTGTGATAAATACCCTTTCAAAACCTGAAGGATACTTGTGGATAGACAGAAAGAAAGGAGTGGAGAAGTTTAGGGAGGAAAGTCTAAGGAAGAAAAAATAGCCAGGGGGGAGAAGAGAGGTAGAAAGCATTCTCCCACTAAGGAATAATTTAACATTTTTTTCTCTTAAACGAATACACTGCCTTTATTTCCTCTAGTCAGGAAGAATAGGACATCATACAACTTTTTTTTTTTTTTTCGAGTTGGAGTCTCACTCTGTCGTCCAGGCTGGAATTCAGTGGCACACTCACGGCCACCCCAGTGTCAACCTGCTGGGCTCTGGCAATCCTTCCGCCTCGACCTTCTAAGTAGCTGGAACTACAGGTGCACACTACCACGCCCAGCTAATTTTTGAATTATTGTAGACACAAGGTCTTGCCAAGTTGCCCAGGCTGGTCTTGAACCCGCGGACTCAGGCAATCCACTCGCTTCGGCCTCCCAAAGTGCTGGGATTACAGGCTGAGCCACTGAACCTGGCCCATGCTAAAAATTCTATCACAGGGAGTGCTCATGGTGCATGCAGAAGGAAGTTAATCAAACAGTATGTGTTTGTAAGTCCCTACAATGCACTAGCACTAGAGAGGAAAGACTTTTCCAGTTATTTCTTGGATTCTGCATACAAGGATGGGGCAAGATGTTTTATTTACAGGAATTGCAGGGGAAACAATAAAACAAAACTTTCTGTCTACAAAGCGCCAGTACCATGTAATGTGTTGCTTTTGTCAAAGCATTGTTTTTATTATTTATTGTTATTATTTATTAAAGCACAATTTCAGCATATTTTCAAATCTCAAAGGCAGTTAGCAAGTGATGGTTTATTTAATTATTTGTAAATTTTTAAAACCAATACCAGCATTTCTACAAAAATCAAAGAGAAGTGGCTGAGAGAAAAAAAACTTTTACGGAAAGGCGATTTTTCCTTCAAAAATTCAAGAACAGACTTTCCAATGTGTTGTTGATTTGAAATAGGTAGCAAAGTTGCTGAAATTTCCATAAATGAAGGAATACAGGGGTAATGGGCTTGGGTAGGAAGATAACAGTGGATTTTTTTTTTTCTTTTTTTGAATCAGAGTCTCATTCTGTCACCCAAGCTGGAGTGTAGTAGCATACTCACAGCCACTCCAGTGTCACCCTGCTGGGCTCTGGCAATCCTTCTGCCTCAACCTTCCAAGTAGCCAGAACTACAGGCATACACCACCACACCCTGCTAATTTTTGATTTATTGTAGAGACAAGGTCTCACCAAGTTGCTGGGGCTGGTCTCAAACCTGCGGGCTCAGGAAATCCACTCACTTCGGCCTCCCAAAGTGCTGGGATTACAGGCTGAGTCACTGAGCCTGGCCAACTGTGGAATTAATAGAGGATTTCTATTAATGTGAAGCATGGCATTACATCATATTGGCTCTGGTTTCTAGGGCACCCGCTGGTATATGATATTGTGTTGTAGGATACTATACATGCACAGTCTTTCTGAATTCCTCAACACCCCCAAAAGGGAGATTGTCTGCAGGATACCATATCTGTATTTCACAGATGAGGCATGGAGGGCAAGGTTGAGTAATTTGCCTAAGGTCCTACAACTTGGGGACATAAACTTATATAATGGGGAAACAGGTAAGTCAACACAAACAATATGGTGTGAACAGCCTCCTGAAAGATTACTATATCCTCAACACCTGTTATAAGACAATTAAGTACAAACTGAATAGGTTAATCATGTATTAGAAAGTTCTTTCACAATTTCAGTATTTAAAATGAACTTCTATTAATAAATTATTACAAATGAAAATCAATGTATGATACTCACTGTCTAGGAGGTTTTGTAAAATAAATATTGCATATGACTTGCCTAATACAAATCTGTAAAATATTCACACAACACACATACACACACACACACACACACACACACACACACACACACACACACACAGAAAGATTGCCCATTATTAAAGAGGAGAGAGATCTAACTTCTACTGGGTGGAGGAGGGGATAACACGTGAGCCAAATACTTGAAGGTTAAGTGGGAATTCAGAGGGTGACAAAGTGAGAGAAAAATAATCCACAGAAAAGGAGGCTTCATACAAGGAGGCTTAGAGAAATGTGTGGGGTTCACAGTGACTGTGACATAGCAAATGGGTAGCACATTGTTTACAAAAAAAAAAGGCTAAAGAGATAGGAAGTTTCATAATAAAGACTCTGTGTGCCAAATTAAAAGGAGTGAGATGTTCCCTGTAGACTATGGTGAACCACTGAATAATGAATGATTTTAAGCAGAAGTATGACATGATCAGGTTGTGATTTTAAAAAATCAATCAGAATTTTTCATAGGTTAAGAAAAAAACTTTTCAAAATCAATCAAATAGAATTTTGGAGGAGATACTGAAGAGGGCAAGAGGGAAGGAAGGTTCATTGGTTAGCAGGAAGTTACTGTAGTTTACAAAATAAGCAATAAGGATCTAAATTAAGACAGGAGTAGTGGAAAGAGAGAGAATGAAAGAGATTGAAAGCGTGACGGGGGGAGAGTTGAAAGGTCTTGGTGTCAGTCCACAGGGCACAAGGAGATGGGACTCCAGGATGACTCTTGGTTTTCTGGCTTGGGTCCACACCCAGAAAGGTCACAGGCTTCAGGAAAGCCAAGAGGAAAGACCGACCCAGTAGTTGACTTGGAGACAACACAAGCTGTTTTGGGGGTACAGTAAGAATAGGGCACATTATGAAGACAAGAAAGAGAAAGGACAGGACTGGAAAACTAGTCGGCAACCAGAAAACAGGAAATGAGCTTGGATTTTACAAGAAGAAATTGTTTTGTGGGTCAGAGAAATACGTTAGATTCTACTGATTAGCATTAGACGAGGGGCAGGGAGTCCAGTGAAATTGTGGCAGGGAAGTTCCGACCTGAATGACATCAATTACAATGAAAGAAAAAAAGAAAGCAACATATTTGAGAACTATTTAAAGGGCAAAGTCACTAGAATTTAACAGGATTCATGAGGTCATGGAAGAGAGTAAGACTATGCCAATGCTTCTGGTTTGGGTGACTACAAGGATAATGCTATCTTAACAAAGACAGGGAAGGGGAGAGGTGTGTGAGATTGGGGAAAGATGAATTTGAGATGCATGTAGGATATCAGCTGAGACTGAACACACACGGCTAGAGCCCGGGAGAGGGGGCTGGGGTGGCAGCCCTCTGCAGATGCATGAAAGGAGTTAGGGAACAAGAAGATCTCACAAAGGAACTGAAAAGGAGTGGCGGGAAAACCAGGAGGGAACCCTGAGAAAAAGAGGTGTGAAGAGAATGGAGCCAGCAGTGTCAAAACCTGTGGAGGCATCACATTAAGTTATCACAATGGGCCTGGTGTGGTGGCTCATGCCTGTAATCCCAGTATTTTGGGAGGCTGAGGAGAGAGGATTGCTTGAGCCCAGGAGTTCGAGACCAGCATGAACAACACAGCAAGACCTCATTTACACACACACACACACACACACACACACACACACACAAACTACACAGCAAGACCTCATTTTTACACACACACACACACACACACACACACACACACACACACACTATGATGGTATGTGCCTATAGTCCCAGTTATTTGGGAGGCTGGGAAGGATCACCTGAGCCCAGAAGGTCAAGGCTGCAGTGAGCTGTGACTGTGCCACTGCACTCCGGCCTGGTAGGCAGTGTGAGACCCAACTCAAAAAAAAAAAAAAAAGGATACCACACAGGCCTGTTGCATTGGACAACTAGGAGGCTTTGGTAACCTTCGTCAGAACAGTTATTAAGGAGTCATGAGGCAGAAGACAGGTTCAATTGGGCCGAAGAACAAAGAGGAAGCAAGGTAGTACAGACACTGGGCAGGATGGTGGTAAAGGGAGGAAGAGTATGCTGGAATGGGAGAGGAAGAAGAGTTTTCCCTACTTTATTGGTCCTATTTATAAACTCAGAGGAAGGTGCCAGGAAGTAGGAGAGACTCAGGCCACGGGAAACACAGGAGGTAACGGATGGAACGAGGAGCAGAAAGGTGGATTAGCCTCAGAGGAGAGAGCAGACATTTTACCATGGTAGAAATATTTACAGAGGGAGGGTGGGTGAGCGGGGAGAAGGAATATCTCCAATGAAACATGGATTTTCTTTTAACATCCCCCACTTCCAAGTATTAACAGTGGAATTAGGGGAGATTGATGTTTGTTTGTTTCGTGTATTGATTCTGAACTCTAGTATTAATAAGACATTGGAGACATTTTACTTTTAAGAAGAAAAATACGTTGAAAGTGATTTTAAAATTGACCAGTTGACAATAGCTAGCTTAGAATTGAAATTATTATTAGAAAAATATTTCAAGATACTCTTTCCCCTCTTTAAAAACTAACAAAGAAGATACAGTCAACCCTAGATTATCCACATAAGAAATTAAAATGCCAAAATGACTTCCCTGGCCAGCAAGCATGCCTCTGGGCTGTCATCTACTGACATCTTTAGTGTGAGCTTGGGGAATAAAAACCAACATAATAGCATATGAAAAAATTAACTGGGACCCTAAAATGGCTACTAAAGACCTTATGATGCATTTCAGAGCCAAATATAAATGATATTTGGCAAATATGACATTCTGGATTACTGATGCCAGATAGCAAATACACTTGATTAGAACAAATAATCACTAGTTGGCTATGATTTAATAGATTTGATACATTTCCACCCTTCTTGATCATTTTCACTGATTAAATATAATCCTAAAGATTAAGCCACTGGAATATATTTTCCAGACTTAGTACTTCAACTTTCTCCAGACACAAGAGTATCAGCTCTAGTGAACTATGGAGCGGCACTGAGTTCATGTATTTGATTATGGGTACATTAAATATATATGTTGTTACAATCATTTGTCTTCTCTAATGTGGAAAAAAATGGCTCCGTGTTGGAGAAAAATGGAGCATGAATTATAACTTCTTTTCAACCTTGAGAATAAATTATTCTATTCAGAACACTCACTATATATGATATATTTAGGCAATACTGTTAATTTAATAATTAAAATTATAATAATACATTGTTTAGAAGAGATAACCTACTATAAGTCATTGTAGTAGTCCTTAGTTAAAAAATGATAATCCATTATAATACTATAAAACAGGTAAGCGCCTCAGTGTCAAGTTTCATCCCTATAGAAAGTATTTTCAACTTAAAGAAACATATTCAATAGGTAAAACTAATGACAAACTGGTACTGTATTTTTCCTATGATAGTATAAAATTTAAATATTTAAAAAGCTGAGAAAATTACTGAATGGAGATACTTTTCACTTCTGTAATACATACTGAACTCCTACAATGTGAAAAGAGGGAGGGGATAAGATATAAAACTGAGCCGGGCTCGGTGGCTCAGCCTGTAATCCCGCGCCTTTGGGAGGCTGAGGTGAGTGGATTGCCTGAGCCCGCGGGTTCGAGACCCGCCTGGGCAGCGAGACCTCATCTCTACAATAAATCAAAAAATCAGCTGGGCGTGGTAGCGCATGCCTGTAATTCCGGCTACTTGGAAGGCTGAGGCAGAAGGATCGCCGGAGCCCAGCAGGTCGAGGCTGCGGTGGCCGGGAGCGGCCACTGCACTCCAGTCTGGGCGACAGAGTGAGACTCCAACTAAAAAAAAAAAAAAAAAAAAAAAAAAAAAGATATAAAACTGGCATAAGGGGTGATTCCTGTTCTCAAGAGCCCTGCAATGTAGCTGGGGGAGGTAAGACATTTTCCAATCAAATTAAACCATGTGCAGAATGATTCAAAAGTAGCCCTCATATACCTTCAGCCCTGGTGAAGGCATTTCAAGAATCCAACGTTTCTCAAAGTTGAAAGCGTAAAAAACATTTTCTTACTAAAATCGCCATTTGTGCCCCCCAAAAGGGAACAAAAGTTACCTAGAATGCTTCCTCATCAGACAGCATCATTCTTTAGACCGTTGTACCTTCAGCGAAGAGATAAAATACCCAATTCTCACTGTAGCCTGTCTAGTATAAAACTTAATGAAGATGAGGGATGCCAAATAAACATCAGTCACAGACCAGGAGATTCAGGCCAGGAGGCTGTTTCCCTCTCCTGTTCCTTCTATGTCCCTTCTTGGCTTCTGAATGATGAATAGCAAGAATTTGGACTTTGCTTTCCTAGATGACCCCCACGTACAACTGTAAACAGAACAACACCTTCAATCTGGGGGAATGATCTTTCATGCCTGTAAAGGCAGAAAACAAAACAAATGAAGCAGACATGCTCCCCACCTTGTTTCCCGTATAGTGATAAAACGCTCTACCTATAGCCCTGGCATCTATTGCCTCTTACATCCAGCAGCACGTCTCTTGCAGGTCACGTCTCTCACATAAAAGTGCTAAACTAATGCCGCTTAATGACAAATTAATGTCCATGAATAAAAAATACACCTCTAATAGCATAGAGTAATTTGCCATTACAATATCATCATTGGACATGCCCCTGGTTTAATACGATGTATTTAATTCATAACCTAATGAGTGATATATAAAAAGAGGGAGATGAACCCTGCAATTACATTTATGTGAGTCTGTCACCTTATTTGTAAAACCTTAGAGTCATTTACATTCAAATTAGAACAAATGAGTGATTTCACAAAGTGCGCTGATAAATGACCACAGCAGCCCAAGACAAAACTGTATTTCCTGTGAACACATTAACAGTTTCCTATTATTTGTTAAAAATTACAATGCATATTGCCCAGTGTGGTGTGAATAATGACTTTTTTACTGATTAGGTCAGAAGACTAATATGTAGCAAAATAAATAATTTTTCTTTTCATTTTTTTCTGATTTTTGCTTTAAATTAACTACTGAATTCTGGTGGATTCACACTGCCATCTGCTGGCTAGGAGTAGATACCAGACCGAGTTCGATCAAAGGAAGTGTGTGTATACACTACTTTGGTGGTTTTGTTTGAAAGGTCTTGTGTGACAGTTGTTTTTTTTTTAATCAATGCATTTAAATTGCATATCATTAGAAAGGCTATGATACTTGGTGAACAGAAAGAACACTTATTAATCAAACAACAGGACATACTATTTGGGGAAGATGGTACAAAATGTACAAGTTTTTTTTTTTTTCCTTTGGGGGAGGGGGGCAGTAAGCTAACTACCAAAAAAAAAAGACATTTTCCTCAAAGCACAAGACTGCAATGCATCGCTTTCAGGGAATGCAACACAAAGTTCAGTTGCCAAGACCCTTGATCTTATGGCATTGTGAGCGGGGGTGGGGTGGGGTGGGTGAGTAATCGTGTGGCAGAGGGGGAGAGAGAGAAAGACAGAAAGAGGCAGAGAGACAGGGGGAGAGAGAGACAGAAGGAGACAGAGAGACAGAGACAGAGAGAGGAAGACAGAAAGAGAGACAGAGACAGAGAGAGAGAGAGAGAGAGACAGACAGACAGATAGACACAGACACAGACAGTAGGTGCGAACGTGTGTGTGATGTTTTCTGCACTCCTGCCCCTTGGTACAATCTAAAAAGGGTCTCCACCAACTAATCTCCCCTGATGGTAAGTCCCAATATGAAAAGTCTGCCTAAGGGTCCAGAACAAAGCGGACTAGGAAAGGCACTATGGCTGGAGATGAGGCCGGGGAGGAACAGGCCCGGCCTTGGAGCTGAGGTGAAGGGTCTTTGGAGGTGAAATAATACACCTGAATGATCACCAGGGTAGCTAGCTAGTGAAAGCTTCCAAACCTATCAACATCCTGGCTCTGAATTTAAGTTTCTCTGGCCATAAAAAGTAAACACCCGCCTACCTGCCTTGAGGGATAACTTTGCAGAGTGGAAATGGGAGTGCTTGCAAAACCCTCAGCATCGATCAGCCCTCGAGAGATGTGGGTTCCCTTCTCTGAGAAAGATAGTGATGCTCTGGGAACTATGATTTGGCATAGATTGAGGCTAGACACAAGCAGACAGCTCAGGAAGATATTATAACCCATAAGCAAGAATGGTGAGAGTCTCCAGAAAGGTCAGACACTCCCCCTACCCTATTAATTAGCACCACGTTCATTGCCCAGCTCTCTCCTTTTTGTCCAAATGTGTTTTGAGAACCTGTGCAAAGGCCTCGCAGTCTGGGGGTCTAATTCAGCAGCTGTCCTTATGGACACGGATGGGCTCTGCTCGAGGTTAGGGGTCCCTGCCCTCAGCAGCCTGGCAGAGGAAAAGCCAGAGAAAGGAGCCCACGCAGAGGCCTTAAAGGTGTCCCTTTCATTGTGTGGAGGGCAGCAGCAACATTTATGTGTTTAAAGGAGCGTCAGGCTGGGGAGGTTCAGGGAGCTTCTACCAAGGGTTCTCCTCAGACTCCTTTTGTAATGACAACAGGGCTTTATTAGAGCAGGGGTCTACCCCCTACTCCTCTGGCAGAGAAACCAAAGAAATAATGGCAAATTAGAAACAACAGAATAATACTAGACATCTTAGTATGGAGAATGGCTTGAAAAACTCTTAGTTGATGAAGGACCACATGAAGATGAAGAATATATTTGCTTTTATTGATGAGGCATACTTTCTACGTATATTTTAAGCGCTAGGAATTTTTCACTTTAACAAAAAATTATTTTATATACTGAATAAAATGGTCTCATATGACATTAAAAGTCAAGGCCGGGCACGGTGGCTCAAGCCCGTAATTCCAGCACTTTGGGAGGCCGAGATGAGAGGACTGCCTTAGCCCACAGGTTCGAGACCAGCCTGGGCAACATCACGAGACCTCATCTCCACAATAAATCAAAAAATCAGCCTTGCATGGTAGCACACACCTGTAATTCCAGCTACAAGGAAGGCTGAGGCAGAAGGATTGCCAGAGCCCAGGTCAATGCTGGGGTGGCCATGAGCGTGCCACTGCACTCCAGCCTAGGCAACGGAGTGAGAACTCAAACTCAAAAAAAAAAAAGTCAGTTGAGCAATATTGTAAAAATATAGCAAACAGGTATAGTCATAAGACTGTGTCAAAGTATAAAAGCAAACCAGCCCAGTCTGTGATTTTTATATTCTTAAGAGAGAAGTAGGTAAAAGATTGACGTAATAAAGGTTTCTACATATACATGTTTTTGGTACTCATATAGTCAAAATTTCCTTGTACAAGTTTGGCATCTTGAATAATCACAGGTAGAAAGAAAATATAAAGTTACACAAGAAAATGAAATGAAAAAAATTGTAAAAAGACATTGAAGTTTCAACCACTGTTCAAGAAGCCTGAATAATAACGGTCTGCAAAATATATCTTTGGGCAAGTTCCACTTTCACCTCAGCAAAATAATGAAATGCAAGAGTTAAACTCCAAAGTACACAAGTCAGTTAGTGTCTCAACAAATTCATGTGATAGGCTAAAAGAAAATAACCATGAACTTTTGATGTGCATCTGGAATTCTCACTTATAGAAAACTATAGGTAGAGGTACGCACACACATCTGTATATACACACCATTTGTAATATGCATCATGATAACTAACGCAATAACCAAACTTGTGTCAACATGCATCACTGATTATTATCTGCCAAGGAAAAAGTGAATCAGGTGATGATGGATAAGGCTCAAGTTGCAATATTTGATGTAGAAATGTCAAATAAAAGTAATTTCAATTTCACAAGTCAAACACACACTTTTGAAGTCTTATAACCTTTCTATGTGATTCCCATTTGCTACTGGCAGAAAGGGATTAAAAACAGCCTTCTTATCCACCTGACAATATTGAGGGGAAAAGAAAGGAAAATAAGGTAAAAATAGTTAAACATTTACTGTTAGATTAAATGTGCTGAGATAATGATAAAAATTTCATATACTGTATTTGAATTGTTCCTTAGATGAACATGGCTGACATTCCTCACGTCGTCTGACCCCTGTGAAGCCCCGGTTCCTTTTTCCCAGGGTGGCTGGGGAGATTAAATAAGATGCTGTATGAGAAAGAGCTTTGCAAACTACCTAGTGGGTAGCAGGAGTCAATAACAAGAGTATATTTAGAATTAGAGAAAATGATTAGAAAGGAAAATAAAGTAATTGGGCAGGAAAACAATTTTTTTCTGCTCTCTCATATCATGTCATATGCACAAAGATAGTGGAATTAAATTGTGTGGATTTATTATGTATTCAAATCAATTTTCATGGTTGTTATAATGCTATGATAAATGCAAGTGAAAGTGACAGCGGTGGGGGAAATGGGAAGATTCTACAGTTGGCAATTCGTTTGTAAATCTCTGTAAAGTCAAAGAGCTTTACAGCCAAGCTCTCTGCCTAAGATGCCCTGTGTCTTCCTCCCTAACAGAGTCTTCATCCAAGAACAAAAACCATCTTTGGAATCAGAAAGGCATGCCACTCATCAGCTGTACTGCCTCAGGCAAGTTGGTACATTTTGAATCTCTGCTTTTCCATCTATCAAAATGTGCAAAGTTGTTGTGAGGGTTGAACCCAAAACACCTGTGCGTATACAGCTGGTGCTTCGTGTTGGGGAGTATTCTCTCCCTTCCTGTCATGGAGTCTTTTCTGACTAGCAAGTCAGAGGAAGAATGAACAAATCATTCACCTCTTCTCCAGCATTTACTGCCTGGGAAATTCACGTGGTGATTAATGATATGTGACTTTGTGATTTATTTGTGACTGTTACTGAATAGTGAGTATTCGCATTTGTGGTTATTTCCATAACAGGCAACACGGCTTCAGACTGGGACCCTTTCTGTTGCTTTCTCTCCAGGACCCCACGGTGAACCCTGTGTGGGTTCAGTTAATCTGCTTGCTGCCCAAGGGTAGTGGGGACCAGGGGTGGACAGGAGGGTGGAAGAGTGGCAGCCATCCCCCTAGGAGCCCCTCAGCTTGTGTCCTGGAGAAATTCTACCACCACAGCCCATACCCTCCATGTGTTCATTTTACCTGTTACCCAGCTCTATCGGTGGAGGACAGCTTATGACTGCAGGGAAAAGGAAAGTGAAGTTAATATTAGCAGGATGCAAGCTCACATACCTGGATGAGATAATGGGAACATAAATTGAGAAGCTCCAACAGCTGTAGATGACTGCCAGCTGCTAGCACATCCTGGATCACGCCTGGCTCCAACAAAATCTGTTTTGAGTTTTAATGAAAAGAAAACTATCAGTTACGTTGAAAAATTAACATAGCACTGCTTAATATGTAAATATACCATGCTATATATGTTTTTTAAATTGCTGCTTTACATACTCTATCTGAATGAATAAGCTCCTTATTTTGGACATCAGTTCTTCTCTTTTTATTCTGATTAGTGAGCTGTGGCCCCCACTGTAGCAGCTGACTTTTCTCCTTGCTGCATGGGCCAGTATCATCCCTGCGTGTAAAGCGTTGCACTTAACCACTTATTTTTTTGTGGGAGGATATGAACATTTTCAGAGAACAATAGAACCCTCTTAAAATTCAGTTCGTGATGTAATCTTACAAAATACGAAAGAACTGAGTTTTAGTCTTCCAAAGTATATTTCAGAATTTTGCTCTTTCGTAGATCACAGAAGGAGGTATTTTAGAAAAACAAGCCTATGTTTCTCCTTGTCCTGTGAGACCAGAGGTGGGTGTTATTTCATTTGACTTTTTTTTTTTTTTTTTATCAGAGTTTAACTTTGAGCCCAGGCTGGTGTGCAGTGGCACAATCACGGCTCACAGCAGCCGACCTTCTGGGTTCAGGCGATCCTTTCACTTCAGCCTCCTGAGTAGCTGGGACTACAGGCATGGTGCCACCATGCCCAACTAATTTTTTGACATTTGTAGAAATGAGGTCTCACTATGTTGCCTAAGCTGGTCTCGAATTCCTGAACTCCAGCAATCCTCCCACCTTGGTCTCCCAAAGTGCTGGAACCCAGGCGTGAACCACCACACTCGGCCTTCATTTGACTTCTAAGTCCTACCTACAACAATCAACTCCAACAACAAACTTCCATTTCCCACTTTTTCAGCCTCGGATTCTCTTATGTTTTCTATTTAAAAGAAAGGATATACAAATAGCATTTCCAGAGAAATATCACAGAGAAGTAGAATCTTCCAAGTATGGCGATGCTATCAATTCTTCACTTTTTTCAATGCAGTCTAAGTATCTGCCTTCTGCTGTCAGCTCTTGAGCGGCTAAACAGGGCTGGAGAAAGACACACCACCTTGCAGATAAAATTCACTCTCCAGACATGACTGCCAGGCGCAAGGAGGCCTTCTGCGACACCCCTGCCATGCATTCTAGCCCCGTTCCCAGCCTGGTGCTTCCCAGAGTCTGGTCTCTGAACCAGTAGAAACAGCATCACCTGGGAACTTGTGAAACTGCAAGCTCTTGGGCGCCTCTGCAGACCTCCAGAATCTGCAACTTGCAGGGTGAGGCAACTCGCGTGATAACAAGTGCGGTGGCAGGAGGTGGGCAAGGGGAGGAAGCACTGGCATGGAAGCGTGTCTGTCCACCCTTCCGCACTCCTAGTTCCCCAAGCTCTTTTCTCAAGCCTCCGACTTCTCCTCTGCCTCCTCGTTTCACCCCAGAATCTTCCAAAGGCTTCCAGCCCCAAATCTCCCAGCCTGCCGCCTAGACCTGTGTCCGTGCACTCTGCCTCCCCCAACCCTGTCCTCCCTCAGTCTATTCCGTCCCCTCCTGCCCGCAGGCGTCCTGCATTCTCTGTTCTTTCTACTGGGTGGTAATTCCCACCAGCTTACAAATATGCTGTCATGGCTCTTATCCTGGGACACAGACACGCCCTCCCTGACCCCCAAGCTCCTATGCGTGCTCTTCATAACAGAACTCCTCAGGAAAGTTCTCTACACACGTGGCCGCCATTGCTCTACTCTCTTCTCTCTTGCACCCACCCTTGCCGAGCTTTGGCCCCGCTGCTCCACTCAGATGCTCTTGCCAAGGTCACCGGTGCCTTCCACACATCCACATCCCATGGCCGTGTCTCTGTATGGCATCTTACTCAAGCCAGCGGCAGTTAGTAAAGCTGATCACGCTTCTTAGAACGCTTTCTCCCCTTGTCTCTGGGACAACACTGCTTCTTGGCTTTCTTCTACTTCACAGGCCCCTCCTTTCCTCCACCTCCTTCCCAGACTCTAAGCTTTGGGGGGACCCAGAGCTCAGCCCTTGGCCCTCTTTTCCTGTCCCCACTCACTCTGTGGATGGTCTCATGCAACCCCATGGCTTTTCAAACCATAGACAGCTGACCCTTGAACAACAGAGGTTTGAACTGCCTAGGCTGACTTAGATTTTTTTCCCCCAACCAAACATGGGTTGAATAATACCGTATTTGCAGGATGCAAATATGTGGAAGGTGGCTCCCCCGGGCCCATTGAGTATGCAGGGATTTTGGTAAACATGGGAATCATGGAACCAGTCCCCTGTGTATTGAGGGACGACTGTATATGCTGATATTAGAATTTGTTTTTCCTGCTTCTTCCTCACCCCTGAACTCGACACTCGTATCCAACTGTCTCTCAGCATGGCTACATGAATGCCTCAGGGGCACCTCAAATGAACATCCCCCAGCTGGATACTCGATTCTTCCCACCCACCTCCAAACCTACTCCAATCCCAATCCTACCCTCTAAGGAAATAGACTTAATTGTAGCAGCCTCCCAAGTAGTTGCACTGCTTTCTCTTCTGCCCCCTCAGCCTATCTGTTTTTAATATTATCAACCCTATTGGTCCTTTAAGAAACATCTTAACACTTTGGGAGGCTGCGGCAGGAGGATCACTTGAGGCCAGGGGTTTGAGATCAACCTGGGCAACCTAGCAAGACTTCGTCTCCATAAAAAATTTAAAAATTAGCCAGGCGTTGTGCCTGTAGTCCCAGCTACTTGGGAGGCTGAGAAGGGAGGATTGCCTGAACGCAGGAGGTTGAGGCTGGGGTGAGTTGTGATCATACCACTGCATAGCCGGCGACAGAGTGAGACTCTGACTAAATGAAAAAGGAAGGAAGGAAGGAAGGAAGGAAGGAAGGAAGGAAGGAAGGAAGGAAGGAAGGAAGGAAGGAAGGAAGGAAGGAAGGAAGGAAGGAAGGAAGGAAGGAAGAAAAAGAGAACTCATGTCACTGATTTTAAACTCTTCAATGGCTTTCTACCTCAACGAAGATAAAATCCAAAGTCTCGCTGTTACTTAAAAATTCCTTGACTATGCTGAGCACCTTGGTGTTTACAGCGAATTGTTTCCTCTGCCCAGATCACTCTTACTCCGGGTATCAGCACAGTCACTCCCTCTCATCCTTCAGACGCCTGCTCGGGTATCATCTTATCTGAGGCCTTCCCTGACCATCCTATGAAAAACAGTACCCTGCTGGGCTCAGGGGCTCAGCCTGTAATCCCGCGCCTTTGGGAGGCTGAGGTGAGTGGATTGCCTGAGCCCGTGGGTTCGAGACCCGCCTGGGCAGCGAGACCTCATCTCTACAAGAAATCAAAAAATCAGCCGGGCGTGGTAGCGCGCGCCTGCAATTCCGGCTACTGGGAAGGCTGAGGCGGAAGGATCGACTGCACTCCAGTCTGGGCGACAGAGTGAGACTCCGACTCAAAAAACAAAAAAAAAAAAAAAAAGAAAAGAAAAGAAAAAGAGTACCCGCTCCCATCATACCCTCACTCCGAACTTTGCTTTCTTCTTCATCCTAGCACTTACCACCTTGTCGATTTGTTACTTGATTATTCTGTTCCTCTACTCACTAGGATATAAGCTCCAGCAGAGCAGAGACTTGGTCTATTTTGTATCCTCATCACTTAGAACAACGAGCTGATGGTCAGTCTTGAGGAATTTATTTAACATACATGTTTCTTAAACAAATGACAAATGACATGAGGAAATATATATATAATAAAAATAAAAAATAAATACAACAGCTGACAAACGACTTGATCTCTACACATATTTTATTTTAATTTATTTATCTATTTATTTTTGAGTCGGAGTCTCACTCGGTCGCCCAGACTGGAGTGCAGTGGCCGCTCCCGGCCACCGCAGCCTCGACCTGCTGGGCCCCAGCGATCCTTCTGCCTCAGCCTTCCGAGTAGCCAGAACTACAGGCGCATGCTACCATGCCCGGCTGATTTTTTGATTTATTGTAGAGACGAGGTTTCGCCAAGTTGCCCAGGCAGGTCTCGAACCCGCGGGCTCAGACAATCCACTCACCTCAGCCTCCCAAAGCGCGGGATTACAGGCTGAGTCACCGAGCCTGGCTTCTACACATATTTTAAATTCAGAATTCATTTTAGTCAGTTTTATTAACGAATATAACACAATGAAAGAGAGAAAAGGACTGTATTTCTAGGCGGGGGACACCTGCAATCCCAGGATTCTAGGAGGCTGAGGTGGGAGACTCTCGTAAGCCCAGGAGTTTGAGACCAGCCTGGGAAACAGAGTGAGCCCTCGTCTTTACCAAAATAAATAAATAAATAAATAAATAAATAGCCAGGTGTGGTGGCACAAGCCTGTAGTCCCAGATACTCAGGAAGCTGAGGTAGAAGAACCACCTGAGCCCAGAAGGTTGAGGCTTCAGTAAGCCCAGATCATGCAACAGAGACCCTGTCTTTAAAAAAAAAATTATATTTCTAAGCTCGTGAAGTAATGAAGTTAAGCACATGTGGCAAAAATACCAACACTCATCTTATTCTGAAAATTCCTTAGAACTCCTTTTCCACCCAGTCAGAAGGAGGAACCTGAATGTCTCCAACTCCTCAAGAGGGGCTTTGACTGACACTCCAGAAGTGCGTGCCGCTCCCCTCAGAGAGCTAGATGTGTATAGTCTTGCAGAAGCGGCCTGGCCTAGGGCGGAGAGTGGGGAATAGGTGGATTAGGAAGGTTCACTTTAGCCTAGAAATCCTGTCAGTCGCACTCATGTCACACGACTGGTGTTCAGGACAACCTCCGAGACTCCGTCATGCCAAACACAAAGACAGTGATCACAGAGAGACAAGGGGAATATTCCACAGCATGTGTTACAAGTCCAGCAGGCTGACGCCAAGAAACTCTCACTTGAAAACCCATATGGGAATCCCTTTCTCCTTTCCTTCCTTTCTTTTTTAGAGTCAGGGTCTCACTCTGTTGCCCAGGCTGGAGTGCAGTGGCACAATTACGGCTCGCTGAAGCCTTGGCCTCTTGGGCTCAGGCAGTTCTCTCCGGTCAGCCTCCTGAGTAGCTACAGTCATGCAACCCCATGCCCGGCTACTTTTTTGTATTATTTTGTAGAGATGAGGTGTCACTATGTTGCCCTGGCCTCACGCGATTCTCTCGCCTCAGTCTCCCAAAGTGCTGGGATGAGAGGCATGACTCACTGTGCCTAGACTCTGTTTTTGCTTCTTCTTTTTTGTTCTGCAGTTTCTGCCCTCCTTCACTCATTATAACATACATTTTTCTAAAACAGCACAGAAAACCCTAAGTGTTTTTAAAGGTTTGGAGAGAGAAACTCCACCAGGACCGCTGGTTCTCACATATGGGAACAGAACCACCACTGGCAAACCCCACTTTCTTAGAGGCTTTTAAATTCAGCTCTCTTGCTCTTTAGGGACTGGCTGTAATAATACACACACACAAACACACACACACACACACACGGACAAAAAAAGTCTAAAAATTAGCTGGCTGTGGTGGTGTGAGCCTGTAGTCCCAGCTACTTGGAAGGCTGAGGCGGAAGGATCACCAGAGACCAGGAGGTCGAGGCTGTGATGAGCTGTGATCATGCCACTGCACTCTAGCCTGGGCAACAGTAAGATCCTGACTCAAAACAAACAAACAAAAACCCAAGAGATCAAGAAAATGTCAGGCGCACAAAGCCAAGTGGCCTAGAATCCAGAGGGAAAAGTGAAAACCCCAAAAAACCAAACTAGGTTGGGCATTGTGTCTACCCTCAATGAAGCCCACTGACTCGGATGGCACTCAGCTGCAGAGCTGGGGCTTCTCCAGATTTGCAAACAGGTTTGATACAATCAGGAACAGGCTCAGGTGGGACATGCCTGTCTCCTGCCCACAGGGCCATCTCTATAGAGTATTCTCTCCCAACCCATCCCGGACCTCCAGGGGGCTGGGCTTGAAAGAGGGGAGCTGGACAGTGCTAGCTGAGGAGGTGACCATCTCATCACCTGGGTCATTTGGCAGGCAAGGCCATGTGAAAAGAGGAGAGGTGGACAGCTGACTCCCACCCCAAGTAATGAGACCCTGCATTCATTTAATGAGGATAAGAACTGGCCCGTGGTGTGGTCAGGGTGACACTGGACGGTGCGGCCAAGTAATAGAAAGAAAACCCACAAGTTCAGGAGAAGGATGGATACCGGGTGAGAGAGATTCCATCAGAATTCAGTCATGAAGAGGCCCAAATGCCCTCCTGATAGGAGGCCCCCCTGAATACTCTGTCCAACCAATCCAAGCAGAGTTGATATATACGGGGGGGGAGCAAAACAAACCAGAATTTATTTATAAACAAGTGCGTATTTATTCTTGCGTGTTTAAACTTCAGTCACCTTCAGAGTACATTCTGTTGGATGCAGTACACCTATTGTGATGCTCCTTCTTTTCTTTTTCTTTTTGCATTTGAAGGATAGTCTTTTGCTATTATTGATCCCAGCTCTGAGAAACACAAACCTCCATATGGTGGGTTGACTTCTCCCTCAGACTTGATGCAGTGCTAGAACTAATTCTGTTACTCAAATCATAATTCATTCATAATGGTGTGTCGAGACGCTTTTTTCACTGCTCAAAACGGTTTTTGAGCTTGTCAGTTTGGGTGCCTTTTAGTGCTTCTGCTGTTTTTTGTTTGTTTGTTTGTTTTTGTCTCACCTCTTCCACAACAGGAACATGTTTCCCTTTGAGGACTCTTTTCATCCAGGGAAACAACAACAACACAAAAACGTCGCTTGGGGTGAGATCGGGTGAATAGGGAGACTGGGGAATGGGGGTTATGCCGTTTTTTGGTCAAAAACTGCAGAACGCTTGGCGTGGTGTGGGCAGGTTGTTTCTGTAAGTCACCCATCATGAAACAGGCAAATGCATTGAAAGAATCTAAAAAAAATTCACTAAAGCTGAACACAGCCTCCTACAACAACAGTAGCTAGTACACTGATACTGACAGGTTCCTAGAACACCTGCCTAACGGGAGAAACCCATGTCGGAGGGCTCACCCTCCAAAACATTATTTTGCTTTTTGGGGGGTCCTCTTCATATAGTTATTTTGCATGATCGCTACTGAAAGTCCTCTACACTGGAGTAAGACTGGGGCTCCCGGTTTCACCAATATCTTCAGGCAAGAGAAGGGTGTGGAGCCTGAGAGGAGATTCCGTACATGGCATGACGGCGTGGACCCCCTGGGTCAGCACACACACCTCACCCGGGGGGACTCTGACAGGGCAGAGTTAGGACTGGAAGGGCGAGAGGAGGAACAGTCTGCAGACCCCAGGTGTCCCTGTCCCTCAGTCTTCGGCTCATCATCGCCAAGTGTCCATTCTCTCAGTCCTGTCTTGTTCTCCTTACTTCTCCCCCTACTCTTACTTTGCTTCTTGGATTAGCTGCTGGAAGGGATGGCCTTTAATAGCCATGGCAAGTCTGAGTGTGACCTTCTTCCCTGCCTGTGAGTGAGTTGGCATCTTAAGAAAATTTTGTATCTTCAGGGCTTCAAAGCTATCTTCCTCATTTCTTGCTTTGGGAGACTTCGAATTACTTGCTGCTGAGTTTGGAGATGGAATAGGCTGAAGGATTTGAGCATGTCAAAGCCAGACAACTAAGGTCTTTACTAAGCACTCATGCAACTGAAGATTACACGTGATCTCACATCATTCACAAGAATAAACGAATGCACTTCCCCTCTTATTTACACTTTATTTCTTTGGAATTTTTCCCCCCGGATAGTATAACAAAATGGCAAATATCACAATTTTGAACTTAGAAATCATCAAATGAATTGAATATGACAGCATCAACAGCTTTTAAATTATAAGACATTCAAGACATATAAGACCTGTGTAATGTTCTTCTTCATAAGATAATTCTTATAGCTAAAACATGAAACATAAGAGCAGGCTAGTTAGGAAAAATCACCACTGATCTAGTTTTTGTTTCAAAACCATTATACTATGGATTTTTTTGTCCACAGGGTGGCGCTAATGTTTAAAGCAAAAGAATTTTCTAAACTTCCTGTACTGCAAGTCTCTGACACCCGAAGTTGATTTGTAAGAAAGGAAAATAATTCAAGAAAGGATACTAAAACGCATGAATTCTACTTTCTAAATGTTTCTTTCATATTGGAAAATGTTCTTAAATGGTTCTGTTGAAGTTGAATTTGCGTTGGATTTGAACTAGTTTGAATCCACGAGTTCCATCCATCCAAGAGTTCGAACTTTGGGGGCTTGTGTTCGGAAGCCCTCATGGCGTGGCTTGACCTGCTTTTGAAAACTCACTTCCAATTCTGTGAACGGCTGGTGCCTTTCCTTTTCTTTCTTTTTTAGATTGGAAAATATGGTTTATTTTAAAAGTATATTGGGGGAGAGAGAGAGAAAGAGCGAAAGGAGTTTCACCTCCCCAGGGTAGGGAAGGGGGCCAAAGCCAGGAAACGTGGCGACGGCCATAGCTCAAAGAGCACATGGCCACACCAGAGTCTAGTAAAGCAATGGCCTTCTGGTGCCTTCTCTAAGGACAGTGGTCCACTGTTGTCCACACTCAGGCACCTGTTCTCTGTCTTCGATGTCTCCTCCTTCCGACATCTTCAGTCTCCAGGTGTCAAAATCCGACTCATTCTCAAGATGCAACTCTAAGTCTACTCCCTACACAAAGCTTAACAAGCTCGTCCCCATCCTAACATCAAGCTGGAATTAATCTCCCAGGACTCCAAACCACCACAGATGTCTAGAGAACTAAGCTCACGGGCTCTAGGTCACACAGTCTTGACGGAAGCATGAGCTTGGGAACACTGCTTAACTCTATGGGTCTCGGGGTCCTTACCTGTACAGTGAAAAAATATCTACCCCAAAAGATTGTTTTAAAGACAACTGGGAAAATATTTGTGTAGCATTACAGTTATGTATACCTATATGCAACAAAATGGGTTCAACAAATATGAGGCTTATTTTTCTCATAAATTTTTTTTTTTTTTGAGTTGGAGTCTCACTCTGTCGCCCAGACTGGAGTGCAGTGGCCACTCCTGGCCACCGCAGCCTCGACCTGCTGGGCTCTGGCGATCCTTCTGCCTCAGCCTTCCAAGGAGCTGGAACTACAGGCACGCGCTACCACGCCCGCCTAGTTTTTTGATTTATTGTAGAGATGAGGTCTTGCCAAGTTGCCCAGGCGGGTCTCGAACCAGCAGGCTCAGGCAATCCACTCACCTCAGCCTCCCAAAGGCACGGGATTACAGGCTGAGCCACTGAGCCCGGCTTCTCATAAAATTTGAACCAGGCAGTACAAAGTGCCAACTAGCCAGCATCCTTGAATTTTACCGCTTGGCATATCTGAGTCTGTGGTTTCATGGTCACAAAATGGCTACTATACCTCCAGGCATGGCATCTGCACTCAAAGCAGAAAGAAAAGAGAGGGCAAATGCCAACGGAGCTTCTCATTATTTGTCAGAAAAAACAATAGGTTTCCTACAAACACTGTTACATAGATTTCCCTTTATATTTCACTGGCTGGGTGGCTACACATAGCTGCAGAGTAGCCTGGGAAATTGTGCTTTGATGGCTAGAGGCACCACTGTCCCAAGCCAAATTAGAGTTCTCTATAAAGAAAAAAAGAGGCAATGAATTTTGGGTGGGCAATCAGAACATAGACCGTGGCACTTAGCACAGTATCCATTTATAATAAATTAATGTTAACTGTTACCAGCTTCTTTTTTGTGCAACTAAGTGCTATTGCTCAGAATAAGTTGTGCCCTCTCATGTTTTACCTATGAGACCCTGACAGCAGAGTCTATTTTATGTTAATTGCTGTTGAACATCCTAGAAGAAGACCTCTAGAATTACTTACTAAACAAATTCATGGGCTTGGCTGGGCGCTGTGGCTCAAGCCTGTAATCTCAGCACTTTGGGAGACTGAGGCGAGAGGACTGCCTGAGCCCACAGGTTTGAGACCAGCCTGGGCAACATGATAAGACTTCATCTCAACAAATCAAAAATTTAGCTGGGCGTGGTAGCGCGTGTCTGTAGTTCTGGGTACTTGGAAGGCTGAGGCAGAAGGATTGCTGGAGCCCAGCAGGTCAATGCTGGGGTGGCCATGAGCTCAACAAAAAAAAAAAAACAAGAAAGAAAGAAAGAAAAAGAAATTCATGGGCTTGAAACACAATTTCTGGGAAAATGTCAGAAGATATCAAAAGCCAAGGGAAAGCCTGGGCACATGCTAATCTTCACCAAGGGTCATCTAATTGAAGGAGTCCAATAAAAGGATAGCACATTCCAGCTGACAGTGGTAATAACAATGCCCAGCTAAAGGTAATCTTTGGGTCAACTGTTGTAAATAATGAATGTATGATTTGATCATTAATTCCTTAAGTTCCAAATTTTGTCAGGTGACTTACTTCCAAATAATACACTTTTACACATTTCTAACAGATCTCAGTATCAATCATTTAAAAATATGAATTCATAAATATTTCAACATATCAAATAAAGTTTCAACCCATGAAAAAGTCATCAACTTTTCCATATGTTAGAATATGAAAATAAGATAAAACTAGATCTGAATTTCAGAATATCTTTTAAAATGCCAAAAACCACAAAGCCAAAATAATACAAATCCTAATTTAAAAAGAACGGCGTGGGAATCACTTTGAGAATTCTATTATTTTCCTCCACAGGTTTACACACCCTCATTTGGTTCCCTGGAGGTCCCAAAGGTTACAGGCAGGTTCCAGGAACACACCCTTCTCTAGAATGCCAAGAAGAACCTCAGAACAGATAACAAAACAAGCATTACATCACCAGCAAAACTGCATGCAGCCCGGCAACAATGTCACTTATGACCACAAATGCAATGTAGAGGAGAGTTTTCCAGTCTAGAGTTGTTGCTACCTGAAACTGGTTCTTCCTCTCTTATTTTAGGACATGTGGAAGGATGACGGATGAAGACTTGTCTACTAGAGTTGGGTGTTTGAGCAGAGAAGAAAGATGCCAAGTGGAATTACTAAGCTGTGGTGTAATTAATGCAAAGAAAGTATAGAACACAGAGTGTTGTGGGAGCACTTGGCTGGGGATGCCTAGTGTTGCTGAAGGAAGCGGCAAAGTCATTCTTCATGTGGAAAAAAACCAACAACTCGGTTCTTTCATACGGTATCAGCAACCCCCCTTTTCTTTTTGGTCCTTTCTTCATTAGTATGATTCTGGCATTTCAAAGCTCTGAGATTAATCATTCTGTCAGCTAGTTATTTCCAACATAGTTTTCTTCATTATGTTTAAATTAATAAAATACATTATTTAACCAAATGTAAAGATAAATTATATATACCTACATCACCCAGAAAAATGTGGCTAATTGTTTGAAAAAAACAGAACACATTTTTGATAGCTTCTATCTCTCAGAGAAAGAAGCAGTTCCAACAATTAAAATATAATGAAACAGGAAGGTCATTACAGGTCAAAAGAAAAGCCAAATTAATTATCACGACTTACTTTGACAGTCAGTGCTCTTTCAAGGTGAAGATGGTAGGTTTCATCCCACAGAGCTTTATTCATGAAGCTGGTCTTCTCTGTAACAGAGCTAGTCCCTTACACTGCTTGCACGCCCAAAGAGGAAACATTATTTTGAAAGACTGATGTCCAAAGACAGAAGGTCTCTGAGAGAATGAATAGGGCTGATACCAATGTTCACTGGCAGGGACTACTACTGTGCGACTGCTAGGTGCTTGAATAGAGAGAAGAGTCAAATGGAGTGATTAAGCTGTGGTGTAATTAGTGCCAAGATGGCGGACATCACAGAATGCTATAAGAGCACCGGGCTGGGCGGACCGAATTCCATTGAAAGAAGCTGTGAAATAGTTCTTCATGTAAAAAAGCATTATTAGTATCCAATTCTATTTTCTTTTGGGGAATTCCTCACATGTGCTTTATAAGGGACGGAGGTAAATTATGGTTCTAGAGTTCACTGTAGGAATTTGGGAAAGTCATTGACATGTTTGTTTTCGGCATCATCTTATTTAAAAAAATAAGTATCTACTACCTGCCTTCATGAGATTTGAGTAAGAATACAATGAGATAACCCAGGTAAAATGCTTAGGATAATGCCTAGCATATTTTACAGGGTAAAAACATGTAGCTACTATTTTCATTGTTAATTTCATGAAAAGAAATCTATTTCACAATGACCCCTACTTCTTCTAGTTTTTATAGACTGCTTACTATGTACCAGGTATCATGGGAGGCATTTATATTATCTGACCTTCTTACGTGCTTACCCACTTTTTACCCTTGCAAGTAAATGGTATGCCTGTATGGCAGGTGAGAAGTTGAAGGCAAGGACATCTATCCAATCAGCAAATCTTTCTGTAGTTCCTACAGTGTTCCAGGCACCTTTCAAGGCCCAGTGGATATGGCCAGGTACAAGACAAATACATTTCCTGGTGTGTTTCCATCACATTCTGATCCACTGTGAGTGAGAAAGCATCAATGTGCATATTTTTCAACAACGCATCCCTAACATCTAGTAAGTCCTTAGCATATAGTATGTGCTCATTAAGTATTTGCTGAATTACTGAATCTCAATTTGAGAATAAAATACAATGGTTCTTATAAATACATAATGGTTTTTATAAAGTATACAAAATATAAAATATTCACAAATTAACTTAGCATGTTCAGTACAGCACATTCAAATTATGTCATCATTTGAATGTTCTCATCATTATTCTGCTCAAATGGAATATCTACTTGCAATATAAGTCACTTCAAAGTACTATTTGGACAATGATTTATCCTGATATTAATTACAAAGACCATATATTTTTGCTATCAGATTGTTCTCTCTTTAAAAATCTCACATTTAGAATTCTAAGACTCTCATATACTAATGTTTCATACAAATACTAAACACTTCCAGCAGAGGGCTCAAGAATTCTATTTTAAGGAAAAAAGTTTTAAAAAGCTCATTATCCAACAGTAGCTACTGTAAATCTCTTCCAGAAGGCAATTCCCATAAAAATATGTTCCTCCTCTTGATCAAGTAATTACAAGTCTCTGAATTTACTAAAACATAATCCAAATGAAAGAAGAGACTGGATTACAATAAGGCAGTATTATTTATATACCATGCATTTATGAATAAATGCACTTATATCTTATCTAATTCTAGAAAAAGAAACTGAAGTAAATTAGAACCACAAAATCTTTACAAAATTACATAGGCATCTGGGCAAAGACAGAGGAAAACAGAAAGATAACATATAATGTGTAAGTGAGAATTTAGGTGAAATTATTTTCACTTTTATTCTTGCTTATGTTTGTATAAAATTATGGTAATATTTTTTTCACTTTCAAAGATAAAAAACAGTAATTTATTTTTATAGAATTTGCATGACCCTTATTTTTAGTGCTGAAATAAGGATGGAAAAAAATTCAGGAAGCAAGTGGAATGCCTTTCCTATAGAACAACTTGGGAATGTGAAGAGAATTCATTTGCATAAATAAATAGCGGGGTGTAGCACCACTTCAATCAGGCCTGTAGCTCACAGCAAAATTCCTCTGAGATTCCAAAAATTTTCAGACATAGATCCCACATCTTTTTATCCACTCTATTTATTTATGATCTTATCTGCTTCATTTCAGTAAGGATCTGAGGCATTAATACAAGCATTTAAGTATTAGGAACATAAATAACTCAAAGTATAAAAAAACAGGAAACAAAGAGTAATATGAGGTGAGGAGAGAATGATATATATACATATATACACATATACATACATATATATATTGCCAACCTCATAACTATTATACATGGGCCATAAATGTGGCACAAAACTAAAAATGAAATATAACGTAATACAAGATCAAAAGGTGAAAACACTACAGAGAATTCTAGTTTCTCCAGACCCTGAGATCGAATGGAATATTTCCTGCAGACATTAGGAAGGTAATTGAATGATTTACTTGGTGATACTTCTAATACCATCAAAAGCATATTTTATAAAGCACTGCATTAAAAAGTAAAGGTTAATAAAGATATTATTTAAAAACCAGACACTCAGCTTTCTGATTTTCTGGCTTGATCTAGGTAAAAAATTTAGACTATTTGGGAAGTCCTTCTTGGAGTCAATACTACCTTCCAGAGGGAAATTTAGAAATCTGTGTGGACATTGGGTTGTTCCAGAAGGGTGACCAACATTGGCATTTATTCGGCAGTGACCAGGGATGCTAGGTACCATGCAGTGTACAGGGAAGTTACCAACCACAAACAATTGCCCTGTAGCCTGTCCTTGAAATGCCCTGCTGGATGTGCACATAAGTGAAAAACTTGTTTATATAGAACAAAGCCCAGAACCTAACTCTGTTTAATATACAAAGACTTTTTCTTTGTTGTTCTGTGTCAAGGTCCACTGAATTTTCAAGGAATGCTACCACCATTAAAACCAAGAGAAGACTGTTGCTTTGTTTTTCTTGAAATTTTAGTAAGAGCTGTTCACTATTTTAGAAAATCATGTCCCTAGAGTCCGCCTTGAGGTATCTGAGTTGTCAGCTTCTGCAGTGTCCTATGGTGGTACCACTGAGCTCCATCCTGAGTGACCTTTGTACCCCCGCCCCCCAAAAAATGACTGGAGATAGCAAGGAGCGTGACTGCCTTTGGCTTTTATCATGATTAGAAGGTAGAACAGAGGCGAGGGTTCTCCACACAGGTGGGTTTGTGAGTTTTGGAGGGAGCTTCATATGTCAGACTGCAGCTGTCCCAGTCATGATGGTGCCAATATGTACGGACAGGCAACTCTTTTCACTGTGTCTTTTACAAGAGATGTGCCCTGGCAAGCACATGCTAAAATGTATATTATTTTAATATTTATTTTTCTTTATTTGTTCTTTATATTTGGTAAGAGCATTCGATTGATGTTTAGAGTAGTTTGTGTAAGTTATGTTATCTAAGAATTTCACTTCAGAATAGTGAAAGTGGCCTTAGCCTGACAGAAAACCACCAAGCCAGATGGACGGACTGCGTATCTTCTGGGAAATCTTTTATGTGTATAATTTCTCCCAAGTGGACTTTTTTAAGAGCTGCCCAGCAAACAGGACAAAGCTGGAGGGCAACTGTTTTCTTTTCCTGAATAAGGGGAAAGGTTCGTGTACTTTACAAATCCATCAGAAACGGACATCTTCTTATGAAATTTAAGGAGCTAACCCGGCTCTCCACTAAATAAATGGCTAACCTCCAGCCACTCAGATCACCTAAAGAGTCAGGCTTCAGGAAATGATTCTGACTGCAGCTAATACTCAGAAATCCCAATGATCAAGAAAGAACATGGTTGTCATCATTTCTGTTTAGAAATATTTCAAAATGGTTATTGCTCATCCATCATGGCAAAAAAAATCTCAGATGCACAGCATGAATTGTAAAATGTGTGGCAATAGAACTTTCTGTTGAAACACTGAAGAGAAACAAGGACACAAAAGTACAAAATCCATCCTGAGTTAACTAGGGGGTTTGACCTACTGTTTTGAGTCACTGGATACTAGCCATTTCTGCTTTGGAGGATGCCAACCAGAGAAGGACCAATTGTTTATCGCCCCACTTATGACAATAAAACCATTCTCAGGAGCAAAAAGAAAATACTTCTTTTTCTATTTCCAGTACAGGAGGTGGGCTAGGGTGGGAGGTACAGAGAGTCAGCAGGTGAGTGGAGAAACAACAACAAATCCAGTCTATTTGAAGAGAGTTTTACATAATGAGGATGAGATTAAAACATATAGGGGCCACACTTATCCTGTCATTGAATATTATCTAGCTATCCAGAGACCCTTACTGTGTTACCAGTGACATGAGGCATATGAGCTTAAGCACCTTGGCCCACGATGGGTTCCTCAGTGTGGAATTGGTGCCAAGAAAGATAATAAATGCTGCAAGCATGATGTTCAGATACATTTTTGTTTTCATTAGGTGACTAAGTTTAATAATGTCTCAAAAGAAATATCTGTGCCTGAAATGTAACTATTACTCAAGTCGAATGCTAGACTGATGATTGATATAATACAGTCTGTTCCCATTTTGATGTTTGGATGCTGATGGCTTCCAAGCCCCACCCTTTCCTCTTACCTGTTTACCCTGCATCTGGGCAAAGTCCATAAGAGAGTCTGAATGCTCCTTTCAAAACACACGAGCCCACCTGCGTGGAGAATCCTTGTCCCTGCTCTGCCTTCTAATCATAATAAAAGCCAAAGCCAGTTACCCCTCCTTGTTCCCTCAAGTCATTTTTTACTTTTGAGACAAGGGTCTCACTCTGTCACTCAGGCTGTAGTATAGTGGCATAGCCATAGCTCACTGCAGCCTCAAATTCCTGGGCTCAATAGTTGCCCCCTTCTCAGCCTCCTGGGTAGCTGGAACTATAGGTGCACACTAGCACGCCCAGCTAACTGGAAAAAAATTTTGTAGAAATGGAGTGTGGTCTTTGACTCCTGGCCTCAAGCAATCCTTCCTTCCACCTTGGCCTCCAAAATGATAGCATTACAGGTGTGAGCCACCGTGCCCTGCCTCTCAAGCCATTTTTGTAAATGCTTGGGAGACAGCATGCTCTTCCCTAAAAGCCTCATTATGTGACTTTTATACATGTTCGTGTCCTCTTGGTGTGTGGGTGGCATTATTGCTCTCAAAATCTGAATCAAATTTTGGGAGAGGGGGTCATCCTGTTTCTGCAGAGTGACTACAAGATAATTAAGAAAACAGGGCCCTGGCTACTCAGAAGGCTGAGGCGGAAGGATCGCCAGAGTCCAGCAGGTCGCGGCTGCGGTGGCCGGAGCGGCCACTGCACTCCAGTCTGGGCGACAGAGTGAGACTCCAACTCAAAAAAAAGAAAAGAAAAGAAAGGAAAACAGGGCCAGGCACGGTGGCTCAAGCCTGTAATCCCAGCACTTTGGGAGGCTGAGGCGAGAAGATTGCCTGAGACCAGGGGTTCGAGACCAGCCAGGGCAACTTGATGAGACCTTGTCTCTACAATAAAAATAAAAAAATTAGACAGGTGTGGTGCCATGCGCCTGTAGTTCCAGCTACTAGGAAGGCTGAGGTGGAAGGATTGCCTGAGCCCATTAGGTTGAGGCTGCGGTGGCCGTGAGCATGCCACTGCACTCCAGCCTGGGCAACAGAGTGAGACTCCAACTCAAAAAGCAAACAAACAAAAACAAAATCAAAAAACCCCCCAGAAACGTATAAATTATTAGGGAAAACAATGATATATGTATGTAAATATATATTTTAATATCAGTTTTATTACCACCTTGGAAGCTAATCTCAGAAGGGTGGTCACTTCCTCACCCAGAGACATTCTAGATATTAATCTGCTAAATAAGGCTTGATAATTCTTGTAGTATGAACCACATTCTGGGTACATTCTCACCAGGCAGCACACACAGATTTAATAAAGGACAACAGGTTGGCATGAAGTAGAGACTGTCAGTTAGAACTGCCTCTGCTCTCCAAGTGGGAGGCCCTTCCACATGACTTTGCTTTGTCTGAATCAATCATTCTCTACAAGGAACAGACAGTCCTTGTGTCCAGCAAAGTTGTTCTTGGGTCCTCACCCTCCTGAGTAGCTACAGCTGAGAAAAGTAAGCTTCTGGGGTCAGTCAGGATCTGGACTTCCACAATCTCATTTCTTGTTTTTTCATAATAAATAATTAGGTCCCTAGCCTGTTCTTAGGGGTCTCACTCTGTTGCCCAGGCTGGAGTGTAGTGACATAATCATGATGAACATGGCTCACGGAAGCCTCGACTTCTTGGGCTCAGGCAATCTTTCCACCCCTCAGCAACCTGAGTAGTTGGGACTGCAGGTGTGCAACACCATGACTGTGAACATTTTATGCTTTCAACCCTAAACAGGGAGCAAATTAATCTGCTTATTTGTTTGTTTCAATAATACATTGGCAAAAGAGAAAATCTTTCTAAAGGTAAGTAACTCGAGTTTCAAAAGATCTAAGAAAGCAAGACCTTCACTGGTGGAATTCAAATGTCCTCTTTTGTTTCATACTTTCAAAATTTCTGAATTCACTTATAGACTCTGGCACAGCTGTGACAAGAATTAAGGTGAGAAGAAACATCACTTTTTTGCAAAATTCAAAAGAAAGTATCCCCCCCATCTGCAGTTTCACTTTCCACAATTTCATTTACCTGCAGTAAACCGCCATCCAAAAATATTAAATATAAATTTCTAGAAATGAACAACTTATAAGTTTTCAATTGCTTTCCATTCTGATTGGCATGATGCAATCTCCCTTCCTCCAGTCTGTCCAACCCAGGACGTGAATCCTTCCTATGCCCAGCAAGGGAGGATATCTCACGTATTCATGAGGTAGACGCTCTCCCTCTAAGGTCACTTAGCAGCTGTCTGGGTTATCAGATTGACTGTGGTGGCACTGTAGTGCTTGAGTTCAAGTCTCACTTATTTTATTTTATTTAATGGTTCCATCACTACATTCAAGAGTAATGATGCTGGCATATTGTCATAAATGTTCTAGTTTATTATTAGTTATTGTTGTTAACCTCATACTGTGCCTGATTTATATTAAACTTTACCATAGGTATGTTTGTAGAGGAAAAAGTGTAGAATAGGTAGGGTTTGGTTCTATTCAAGGTTTCAGGTGTCCACCGGGAGCAGGGGGTCTTGTAACATGTCCCCAGTGGATAAGAAGGACTACTGCATTCTTCTTTAGAATGTGGATTTCAGTCTGTGCCCTCCAGAGCCTGGGGTGCAGTGGAGGTGGTTTGGGAACTGCTGATTGAAGAGAAGATTCTGAGGCTAAAATATTGAAACCACGAGACAGTCTTAACCCTACTCCCAGGAGAAGCATTTAAGAAAAATCTCTTCCCAATTTGTTCCACGTGCTAGCATTTAGCACAACCAGGCTTTGTTTATAAGTAAATCTGATGGGGACTTTCTCCATATAAAGTGACACATCTACCCCTGAAGGGATGTTCCATGGGAAAGCAGTTCCAATTAAGAGTCCTGTCACTCTGCTGCCTGGTCCTACGCTCAGGTCTCTACAGAAAAGTATTCTGCTGTGGGGAATAAATTCAGTTTTCGTGATCATTGAAATGCAAAGCTACAGTGTAGGCCTTATCAGGGCTCTATAAAATAAGTCGTGTGCACTTCTCAGGGAACCAAATGAGAATCAAAAAGAAAAACTTTACTATGTAAGAACATGGAAATTAAGGGTGAGTTTCCTTTAGTTTTTAATTCCTGACTGCATGAATATTTTTACATAGCAATTATAGCTACATTTTTGTTATTGTTGTTGGGGTCTCACTTTGTCACTCAGACTGGAGTGCAGTGACACAATCATGGCTCACCACAGCCTCAACCTCCTGGCTTCAAGTGAGCCTCCTGCTTCAGCCTCCCAAGTAGCTGGGACTACAGGCACATGCCACCATGTACAGCTAATTTTTTTTTTTTTTTGTAGAGACAAGGTCTCATTATGTTGCCCAGACTGGTCTTGAGTTTCTGGGCTCAAGTGATCCTCCTGCCTCTGCCTCCCAAAGTGATGAGCCACTGCACCTGGCCTAAAAAATATTTTTTCACTTAACAGAGTATCATACTTTTCTAGATTTCCAAAGGCTTCAAAATATGAATAGAAATGGTTATACAATATTTCCTTGTGAAAACTGTACTAAAGTATTCTCTGCAGCAGAGAAAGGTAAGTTAGAATTGGTGTCCACCAAGAAATGGGTTCCTCTAGGATGCTAGGAAGCCAAGAGCTGACTTTATTAGACAATGAAGAGAAATGCAAGAAAACACAGATACCAAAAAAACCTTTCTTCTTTAGCTGCCCAGATATGTCATAGCTGGTTCATGGCTGACAAGGTAAGACATATCTAGAAGTGGGGGATTTTAAAGGGGACGATACATGTCACTGTCATTTGGTGCACAGCTTCCCTCTTTACTGGGTTTCTGGAATCTCTCTATCAGTCCACAAGAGACAGAACAGGACAGCTCCTTGGAATGTAAGAGGAAGCCACCTAGGTTTAACTCATGCTCCAGTATGTGTATTTACTACAGTGCTTTGCATATTGTTTATCTTTCTTGACATCATAATAGCCAGAGTGTTAAACAATAAACTTGACTATGGTTCTTAGGCCTATCTGCTTCCAAGTGGGTCTTAAGCTAC
The DNA here is from genome assembly GCA_027257055.1 of Cephalopachus bancanus. Classification (NCBI taxonomy): domain Eukaryota; kingdom Metazoa; phylum Chordata; class Mammalia; order Primates; family Tarsiidae; genus Cephalopachus; species Cephalopachus bancanus. Next base: position 7,619,769 of record JAPVLO010000005.1, on the reverse strand, counting down.
ACAAATTCCTAGAGGCTTGTTCCAAGGTATTTGGGGTTGGAAATTCTTCTACCTTCCAAGCAGGGTTCTTCTCTTCATAAAAGGGTCTCAATGTTATCTGCCCCTCACTATATGGTTTTTTAAAGCAACACCTGCTTGCTCGTGGATAGCTAACCTTTCATCTAGTTTGGACTGGGATTCCTTCTCCAAGACTCCTTCAGAGTCTTTTTTTCCTCTTCTTCCTCATGTTTCTTCTCTTCAGGACTGGTCTGAATCACAAATGAATCCCTCACTAGAGTTGGAAAGTGAGGAGAGTGAGAAAGGCTGGGAGAACAGGATGGGCCCTCTTGTCCACCTGGGTAAGTGGAGTTTATGTTTTCTTAGATTCACTTTCTCCTTTTCTCTCGCAGGCAGATCTTCCCAGGGACAGATGACTTTGCACCATCAGCTTCTGACCTTATTCCCACAGTGGCACCTGCAGAGCAGGAGCAGTCTGGCCCTTCCGCCCATGACTGGTTCTGGCCTGGGAGTATAGCTGTGCAGGGGTGCCCACGAGGGCTGCAATGCATCCCGATTGCTACTCAAGCAGCACCCTGAGCAGGCATCCCTGAGGAAGAGTGGTTTCTAACCAGTGCAAAGGCAGAGTCTGCACTGCCTTTATACTTGTCAGGAAAAATGTGTGCATTTTCAGAGGAGGCATTAACATGAAGGGGGATATTTGCTTTTTCTTTAAAATTTCCAGGATGAAATCTGCGGGCCAATTTTAAGAAGGCTATACTTTAGAGCAAAGTGTGGGAGGAACATGCACACATCTTGTTACACTCAGCGGCATTCATTCATCACTCCCACTCTGTACTTCCAATTTTTCTCCAAGATAGCAACAATTTTCAGACACTTAAAATACTTACATTTTATACTATGCTTATTACAACTAACTAAACATATAATCAACTGTCAGAAATAGCAATAGGTAGATAAATTCAAAGTTAACCCTGTCTTTTTTTTTTTTTACAAATCTATATATATACCATGGCTATAGACTATATATCAGTGATTGCCCATCATAGCAAATATTAATAAACTGAGGAATTATGCTTTCATTCACACTTCCGTGCCCCAAACTTTGCTTAATCGTAATTTCAGTTCCACAGTGAGAGAGAGCAGCTGTTCGCCATTCCCAAGTATACTACAAAGTCATTATTTTTGCCATCATCTGTGTCCTTGTCTTAAAGGAAAAATAAGTTTATTATAAAGTCATTTTGCTGTTTAAGAACCTAAACTTCCTTGGATGTTGTCCCAGAAAGACTGTAAAAGTAAAAGTATCAACTTCTACGCTGTAGCAAAAGTAATCTACAGAGCAGCAGTCCCCAGCCGTTTTGGCATCAGGGACTGGTTTCATGGAAGAAACTTTTTTCACGGATGTGAACAAGGCAGTGATCATCAGGCATTAGGTTCTCAGAAGGAGGACACAACCTAGATCCCTTGAAAGTGCAGTTCACAATAGGGTTTGCGCTCTTATGAGAATCTAAAGCTGCCGCTGATCTGACAGAAGGTGGTTCTCCGATTGCCCACCAACAGCTCACCTCTTCTTGTGCAGCTAGGTTCCTAACAGGACACCAACCAGTACCAGTGTGAAGCTGGGGGTTGGAGACCCCTGATATAGAGAGTACAGGTGCAACAACTCCAAACCCTCACAACTCACCGTTGGAAAGGCAGTTTCCCGGTTGAGAAAACCACCAAAATAATTTACTCTCTAAGATGCCCAAATCTTTTCCCTGCCTCCTTCAACAAAGTTTAACATACAAACTTAGCCTTTTCTTAATGACAGAGGACATTTAGGAAGAACAACAGACTTGAAATTAGGAGGACTGGATTTGACTAATTGGGTGAAAATGTACTGACAGAATGATCTTAGTCAATTCATGGCATCTCTCTGGGCTTGTCATGTTTCAAATGGGATCACAACGTTCCTCAGAGCTGTTTGAATCATTAGGTTAGTGCTGTCCTGTGACTGCTTCATAAGGAGCTCCATAAAATGTCAGTACCCTGTCTGCCCCTTCAGCACACAATTGAAACAGTAAGTTACTGTTGTATGGCATGGGTTTTCCACCCCTCCATGGATGTGCAGACAGGAATGGGTCTCTAGCGTCTGGACAGAACAAATGCAACTCTACATCTGACCCCAGATGTGCATGTCTCTCTTCCTTTCCTTCCTTCCTTCCTGCCTTCTTTTGGCATGTATGTCAGCTGCCTATGTATTTTCATCTTATTTGGCTTTCTTTTTCTCAGAAAAGTAGAATTTGAGCATTAGAGCATATAACTCCTGGACAATGGGATATGGCTGCCCTTCTGCAAACTTCTTGTCTTTTTCCAAGTGGTTGTCTTACCCTTCAAAAAGATAGTTCTCTTTCTGCTGTCTTCTGTTCAGTTCCTGTTTCATAGATCCTTTTTGCCACAGGCACTCGCTCTCTCTCTCTCTCGCTCTCTCTCTCTCTCTCTTATCTCTCATCTCTAAGAGAGAGAAGAGGTCTTTTTCTATATCTATATCTATTATTTATATATATATAAATATAAGTCAGTGACTTAATTCAGGTATAAAGAGATATATAACAAGACACAAGAGAGTGAGTGAACCAAAGACAGATAATATATATAGTCATTCTGAAGGAAACCACAAAGCAATCAAGGCAACCACTATGGCAGCCACTTATATTCACATGTGTATTTGAACTCAGTCTTCACAGAAAATTTTCATGCTCTTTAAAACATAGTTTACAGCCATAACCTCTAAGCTTAAGTCATTTAGTGTTAATGTGGCTGAGTATAGACACTACTTACTTGGATAGTTTTACCAAAAAAAAGTTTTACTATTTCATCCCCATTGCATACTTGTGTAGTATGAACTATGGGCTTTCAATATTACTACAGAGATGGGCAAATGCAGGTGTGACTCTAATTCAGGTATAAAGAGATATATAAACAAGACACAACTTGGAGATGGTGTCTTTCTTTACCTCTGTGAACCAAAAGACATACAATACCATTACTTACCTCATTACAATTAAGTTTTGGCAACTCTGTGAATGATAACTGCCTTAATTTACTAAGGCCTGAAATTTGCCTGGCCTACCCCTGAATTTGTGATCCATCACCTTTCTTCACTCCTTTGTACCTCCTATACGAGGGATAATATTTTTCTTTTCCACCTACTACTTTCATTCCAGCAGCCCGAGTTTCCTCAATTGTTTTATAAGATACATCTTGGACTCTACTAACTCTACTAAAGGAGAGCAGACAATATCATACATTTTAATAAACTGCTAAAGAAAATTCAGTAGAAAGTAGGGACTACAAAAACAATAAAAAAGATCAATGAAACTAAGGTTTGGTTATTTGAAAAGATAAACAAACTTGACAAAACCTTATAGCCAGACTAACTTCTCTGGAGAGAAGATTCAAATAAATAAAATCATAAAGGAAAGGGAAGACATTACAGAAATATAAACTGATATCACAAAAATATAAAGGATCATAAGAAACTACTATGAAACTACTATGAACAATTATGTATCAACAAACTGGATAATCTAGAAGAAATGGATACATTTCTAGAAACATACAATGTAACAAGACTAAATTTAAAAAAATCTGAATGGACCAATAGCAAGTAAGGAGATTGAATTAATACAAATCTCCCATTAAGGAAAAACCCAGGACCTGATGGCTTCATAGCAGAATCCTACAACACATTTAAAGAAGAACTAATATCATTCCTTCTCAAACTCTTCCAAAAAGTGAAAAAAGAAAAAATACTTCCAAATTCATTTCATGAGGCCAGCATTATCCTGATGCCCAAGCCCAACAAGGATACTACAAAATACTACAAGAAAAGAAAATTACAAGCCAAAATCTCTGATGAACAAAGATGTAAAAATCCTCAACAAAATACTAGCAACCCAAATTCAACAGCACATTAAAAGAATCATTCACTATAATCAAGTGAGATTTGTCCTTGGGATGCAAGGATGGTTCAACTAATGCAAATCAGTAACTATGATTTACCATATCAAAAGAATGAAGGACAAAAACTGTATGATTATCTCAGTAGATGCAGGAAAAGCATTTGAAAAATTCAACATTATTTCATGAGAAAAACAAAAAATAGGCATGTAAGGAATGTATCAACACAATAAAGGCCATATGTGAAAAGCCTACAGCTAACATCATACTTAATATACAAAGTTGAAAGATCTTCCTCTAAGATCAGACACGAGACAAGAATGCCCACAATGACCATTTCTATTTAACATAGTACTGGAATGTCTAAGAAGAGGAATTAAACAAGAAAAACAAATAAAAGGCATCCAAGATCTTGAATAGCCAAAGCAGTCTTGTGCAAAAAGAACAAAGCTAGAGGCATCACATAAAGATTGCAAAAAACCAAAGAACTCAGTTAAAAAACAGGCAAAGGGCCTAGCAGACACTTCTCAAAAGAAGACATACAAATGACCAATATAAATATGAAAAAATGCTCATCATCATTAATCATCCAGGAAATGCAAACTAAAACCAAAATGAGATATCATCTGATACCTGCTAGAATGACTGTTGTCAAAAAGACAAAAGATAAAAAGTATTAATGAGGTTATGAAGAAAAGAGAACACTTGTGCACTGCTGGTAGGAATGTAAATTAATATAGTCATTAAAGAAAACAGTATGGAACTTCTTCAGAAAATAAAAAACAGAATTATCACATGAACAAACAACCCCATTTCTGGGTCTATATTCAGAGGAACTGAAATCAATATACTGTAGAGGTATGAGCAACCTAGGTGTCCATCATCAGATGAATGGATAAAGAAAATGTGGTATATATACATGATGGAATACTACTTAGCTTTTTTTTTTTTTTTTTTTAGTTGGAGTCTCACTCTGTAGCCCAGACTAGAGTGCAGTGGCCATTCCCGGCCACCACAGCCTTGACCTGCAGGGCTCCGGCGATCCTTCCGCCTCAGCCTTCCAAGTAGCTGGAACTACAGGCGCGCACTACCATGCCTGGCTAATTTTTTGACTTATTGTAGAGATGAGGTCTCGCCAAGTTGCCCAGGCGGGTCTCTCCAACCTGCGGGCTCAGGCAATCCACTCACCTCAGCCTCCCAAAGGCACGGGATTACAGGCTGAGTCACTGGGCCCGGCTACTACTTAGCTTTTAAGAAAGAAGAGAAATCCTGTCATCTGTGACAACATGGATAACCTTAAGGACATTATGCTAAGTGAAATAAGCCAGGCACAGATAGACAAATACCTCATGATCTCTCTTATATGTGGAATCTAAAAAAGTTGAACTTGTAGAAGTAGAAAACAGAATGATGGTTACCATAGGTGAGGGGAGAGGGCTGTCTTAGTCCATTTAGTGTTGGTATAAAGGAATACCTGAGGCTGGGTAATTTAAAAAGAAAGAGGTTTATTTGGCCTATGGTTCTGCAGGCAGTAGTGGAAGCATGGTACCAGCATCTGCTTCTGATGAAGTTTTCAGGTTATTTCCACTCACACAGAAAGGAAAGGGAGCTGGTGTGTGCAGAGATCACACAGTGAGAGAGGAAACAAGAGAGAGGGAAGGAGGCACTGGGCTCTTATCAACAACAGGTTTCGTGGGAACTAATAGTGAGGATTCACTCTCCCCCACCCACACTCCGACGGACATTGATCTATTCATGAGGAATCTACACTCATCACCCAAACATCTTCCATTAAGTCCCACCATCAACATTGGGTATTACATTTCAACATGAGATTGGAGGGGACAAATATCCAGACTCTAGCAGAGTGGATGGAAAAAAGATGCTGATCAAAGGGTACGAAGTTTCAGTTAGATGGGAAGAATAAGCTTTAGTAATCTACTGCATAGAATATTCACTATAATGAATAATAATGCACTGTATATTTCAAAATTGCTAAATGAGATCTGAAACATTTTCACCACAAAAAAAGATAAGTATGTGAGGTGATAGATTTGTTAATTAGCCTAATTTAATCATTGCACATTGTAACATATATCAAACTATCATTATTTATCACCATAAATATATATAATAATTATTTGCCAATTAAAAATAGAATTAAAAATGTAATGGAAAGGCAAACTCCCACACATCCTTCAAGATCTAAATACGACCTTTTCTGTGACATTTTGGACTGGTCATTTCTCCTGACTATATCTCCCTTCTCCCACTATGTTTTGTATTCTGCTTCTGTTATGACTCCCATTCCATTGAGGACGTATAATTATATATCTGTCTTTCTCTCCACCGGGATGGGAGCCTGTCAAGAGAAGGGGCCCTTATTTTAACACAGAAGATACTGAATCCATGGATGAAATGGAATTAAAGAGCAAAATTTTATTTTATTTTATTTTTTGAGTTGGGGTCTCGCTTGGTTGCCCAGGCTGGAGTTCAGTGGTATGCTCAAGGCCACCACAGCCTGCACCTGCTGGGTTCAGGTGATCCTTCTGTCTCAACCTCCCAAGTAGCCAGAGTCACAGGCACACGCCACCATGGCTGGCTAATTTTTTGATCTATTGTTGCCAGACTGGTCTCGAACCCTTGAACTCAGGCAATCCTCTCATCTCGGCCTCCCAAGGTGCTGGGATTACAGGCTTGAGCCACTGTGCCTGGCCCAAGAGCAAAGTTTTATAAAGGAGGAGATAAACATCCACTCTGTATCTGAATTGGTTTTGTTTAAGTAGTTCTCAAATGTTAATGGATGTCCTCTGATGTCCTATAAATTCTATAACAATGTTAGTCATGAACATATTAGGATTTCATACTGTCACAATCCAATTTAAATGCATTTGATATGACTCTTAGATATGTGTAGGACATGGTGCCAAGTTGCTGAATATAGATTTTTGGGGCTTTACATTTTTTTGTCTTGTTTTTAAGACAATAAAGCCATGATTGAGTCACTGAGCTTCAGTGATAACAAAATGAGCATCCAAGTCATCTTGCAAACTCTTTCTCTTATAATAGTTATTTAAGATATTTTAAAAATTACAACAGCAAACAATGAATTAAGATTAAAATACTATGTTCTCTGGATCATGCTAAAAATAAAATTGCTTTACTTACCTTTTCATAACTTTAATTATACAATTAAGTAGATGGTGAAACTTTTTTAAACATCAAAATGAGTAACAAGAAAAAATAACTAAATCTGATACCTCAAGGATAATCCCCTTTGGTTAGGTGCACTTAAAATATTAACCATCTTAGATCACATTGAATACCATACCTGTCCTGTGTATGCAAACTCCAGAGCCTGCTTTAAGCCAAGACTGGTCACACCATGTAAATTCACCTCATCAGCTCCACTTTCCACCATACAAAGACTGAACATTGCCTGAGGTGAGGGAAGAAAGAGACAGAATTATGAAACTCAGAAAGTTTCTTAGAAACAACATTGCCAGGTGTGGTGGTTCACGCCTGTAGTCCCAGCTCTTTGGGAGGCCAAGGCAGTAGGATTGCTTGAGACCAGGAGTTTGAGTTCATCCTGGGCAATATAGTGAGAACCTGTTTCTACAGAAAAATTAATAAATAGATAAAACATAAAAATTTTAAAAAGAGAGAGAGAAAGGGAATAAGACAAAGAAGATAAAGTCCTAGAGAGACTAGAAAAGAAATTTTACAAATTAAAGACTGATCTTGATTTCTGAAACGCTCTACAAGGCTTCATTCATGCAAGTCCCTGCAGATCATTTTGATATATAATCAGTTATAGTAACAATGCACGCTTGTGCCTTAGGATCACTGAACTCTTTCTCTTGATCCTAGGCTCTCACTGCTACCGAGGAATATGCAACAATCCTGAACATTCTGGTCAACAGGACAAGGAAAGTGGCACCTTCATCTCCTGACTTCTCTGCTATTTTTTCTGCCTCAATCCAACGACATTTTTTTTCTCTCATAGGCCATGCCACACACACTCCACGCCAGCGGTTCTCAAAGTGTGGTTTCTGGACGAGGTTGCTGGCAACACCAGCAGCGCCTGGGAATTTGCTAGAGAGCAGGTTTTCAGGGTCCCACGGCAGACCTCCTGAACCAGAAACTAAGAGTGGAGCCCAGCAATCTGTGTGGCCACAGGCTCTGCAGGTTACTCTGATGCCCACTTGAATTTGAGAGCTACTAAGTTATTCAGTGCAAATCAATTTGCTCCCAACCAATTCTCCAAATGATCAACTTACTGAAAATCAGTTCTTCCATGAATGATCAGTACGTCAAATGAAAACTTGAATATTAAAAAAATTAAAATTTGTCAAATTAAACAAATGCATGGATTTTCTTTAAAAAAGCAAAAGGCAAAAAATAAAAGAAACAAAATGAAAAATAAACAGTAAAAAATATGGACTTTGCAATAACTTGGATGGATTTAGAGTTGATCATACTCAGTGAACTGTCACAGAAACAAAGAACAGAGTACCATACGTTTTCACTCATAAGCAGACCTTGAACAATTATTATAATACTATAAGAAAGGGATTGGCAGTAGTGGGAAACTGCCAGGAGAGTAGGGGTTGGGGACTGGTAGTTGAGGGAAACTGTTAGGGGAGGGAGGGGCACACTTCATCAACAAGGGTACCTGCGTAATCAACGTTTGTATACCTAACCCTGAATTGTACCGATCTTTATAATAAAAAAAAATCAAACCCACGCTAATTTGTGCACCTTTAACATACTGGCTTATCAAATATAAGGAGAACATTCAATTTGGTTATTGATTATGAAATGCATTATTCAAAAAGTATGCTTCTGTGTAGTAAATAATAATAAACTTTGCTGAAAAGATGTCTGGCCTTTGACCTTGGCTTCTGGAACTCTCTAGAACCCTGGAATGTCCTGACTGATAGGAGTGTCTTGCTTGCCTGAGGGCTTTGGTTGCCAACAGTCTAGTCATGTGATTTGTGACAGGGCTTTGGGGTATACCATGTCAATACTGGGTTTTGCTTTTGTTTTGTTTTGAGACTGGGTCTTGCTTTGTTGTCCATGATGGTCTCCAACTCCTCCCACCTCAGCCTCCCGCATAGCTGGGATAATAGGTGCACCTCACTGTGCTTGGCCACCATAACAGTTTTCACTTCCAGAGGAACTGGAGAGTAAAGGTATTCACTCAAACTCCGTGAAAGGATGGAGACCAAAGGTTAGCCACAGAAGCAGGATGTGGTTGAGCCCCAATAAAAACTCTGGCATAGAGAAGCTTTCAAGGCTGGTAATCCCCTGTGCATGCTGTTACCTACTGAGTCCAGTAAGAGATAACACTGTCTATTACTCCACGGGAGGAAGACAATGAGAAGATCCATATTTACTTCTCCTGTGGACTCTGCTCCGTGTCTTTTCCCGTGGCTGGTGCCAATTTGTAACCTCTCTGTGAAATAAAACATATTTGTGAGTATAAAGCTTCCAGTTCGTTCTGCGAATCTTTCCAGGGAATTATCAACCTGAGGGTGGTTTGGGGAAATCCTTCAAACTTGCAATTGATGTAAAAAATGAAGTCTTGTGGGAACTATTCCCTCAGATTTTGTATTCTGCTAACTTCAAAAAGTTAACTTCATGGTAGTTAAAGAAAAACAAACACACTTCACTATTTTATGTGTAATTAGCTCATGCTAAATATTTTTATTTTAAAAAATGTGGCCAGGAGTAGTGGCTTACACCTGCAATCCCAGCACTTTGGGAGGCAAGGCGAGAGGATTGCTTGAGCCCAAGAGTTAGAGATCAGCCTAGGCAACATACCGAGACCTCATCTCTATACACAATAAATAAATAATATAATATAAAAATATTATTTTTTTCTTTTGCCAATGTATTAATTTGCATCTTGTGACAATTTATTTTTATTTATTATATTTGTGAATAATTTCAGGGCACATATGATAATTTAATACATTCATAATTTGTCAAAATCAAATCAGGGTATTTGGGATATCCATCACCTTAAAACTTTGTCTTTCCTTTATGCTATATATATTTGAGTTCAGTTCCAAGAGAGTGTTTATAAGTCCATCTGTTGTAAGTTCAACAAATTTAGCCTAGATATACAACTAACACAATTGGCTATACAGTACTGTACGCATTTAACAGGCTATACTGTCACCTGGTGGGCAGAAATACATTAAAAGAAGGTATGGGCACATTGTTAAAGTTCGCAACTTGAAGGTTGGTATGTAGGGGACTTACTGTATATGCAAAGGAAATGAAGCTAGTATCTCAAATAAATTGCTGCACTCCCATGTTCATGCAGCATTAGTCGCAACAGCCAAGGTATGGAAACAATCTAAGTGTCTGTTGATGGATGAACAGATAAAGAAAATGTGAGATACACTCACACACATGTGCTTGCACAGTGGAACATTATTCAGTCTTAAAAAAGAGGGAAATGCTACCATTTGCAACAACATAGATGAACCTGGAGGACGTTATGCCAAGTGAAATAAGACAGACACAGAAAGACAAATACTGAATGATTTCACTTATACAGTCATACCTTGGAGACATTGTGGATTCAGTTCCAGATCACCCCAATAAAGTGAATATCAAAATAAAGTCAGTCACACAAATTCCTTGGTTTCCCAGTGCATATAGAAGCTATGTTTACACTGTAGTCTATTAAGTGTATGTATAAAGTGAACAGTGCCTGACACATGGCAAGCTCTTAGTAAAATTTATATTTTGTAACAACAATGAAATGGGATGAAGTTTCTTTTATGGTTTAAAGGACTGATATATTAGAAAGAATACCAGTTTCCAAGTTTGTTGTTGTTGTTGTTGTTGTTCTCAAGTATAGCTATAGATAAAAAATGCTAATAGGAAATTGACTTTAGAATTGAATGGATTTTCCATATGCATTTGTAGAAGATGGCCTGAAATTCAAAAATTAAAAGGCACAGGTCATAGTACAAAAAACTTCCAATGTAATTCTGTATTTGCTCTGTATCTACTTTGAAAAGAACCTGAAAGAAATTTCAGTGTTTTCAATGTCTGCTTTTATCATATGGTTAAGTTCTCTCATAAGACGTTCCAAGTTGTAATTGCACCTGCTTGGTGACCAGCTGCTACCCACCAACCCCATATGCAGCGCAGGACTGAAATGGCCCAAACTGCAGAAGAATCATCTGGGTTCATGAAATGGAAAAACTTCCCGAGAGCAAAGGTTAAAAAATGAGAATGGGCTGCCAAGAGAGTTTTTAACATCTGTTTTCCTAGGGTCTTTCAAAAGTAATCAGCATAACACTGGCAATGAACAGGGATCTTCAATCGGAGGGTTAGTAGAGCTGGTGAGAAAACACAAATTCTTAAATAATGTACACCCATATTTGCTCACATTTGATGAGGAATGCCAGATTGTTCATTGTTTTTTACCAACACAATCACATAAATTTATCTATAATTGTTATATTACAGGGTATGGCTGTGGAGGGGAAAAAGAAACTCTGAATTTTACTCTATTTACATAAATATTATTTGGATCATTATAATGAACATGTATTATCTGTATTTTCAAAAACTTTCGTTTTTTTTTTGAGGAAAGATAGATTTGTTAAGGGAAAGACATGTTGTGAAGAGTACCGCAGGCAGGACACAGAGAGAGTGCCTGTTGCAAAAACTTTGTTTTATTTTTTATTATTTTGTCTGTTTGTTTGTTTTTAGAGACAGGATCTTGCTCTGTTGCCCAGGCTGAAATGCATGATCGTGGCTAAATGAAACCTCAACCTCCTGGGCTCAAGTGATCCTTTCACCTCAGCCTCCCAAATGCCTGGGCTACAGGCACATGCCACCTCATATCCAGCCAATTTATTTGATTTTTTTGGAAAGTTGAAGTCTCGCTGTGCTGCCTAGGTTGGTCTCGAACCCCTGGCCTCAAGTGATCCTCTCACTCTGGCCTCCAAAAATGCAGGGATTACAGGTGTGAGCCACCATGGCTGGCCTTCTGTGTTTTATTTTTATGTTCAGGACTCTGCAAGAAGATACATCTGATTCAAATCCTGGTTCCTACTGGTTATGTGGACAATGTGCCTTGAACCACTGGCTAATTTAACTTCTCTGAGCCTCAGACCCCTTATCTGTAAAAGTGGGATAATACCAACCCCACAGGGCTCTCTCGAGGTTTACGTACAGTTATGCTTTATGTAAAGCATACTACCTACCACACAGCATATGCTCAATAAGTCGAAACAGTTGTTATAAACCAAGCCAACTCTGTCCTACTGTCCTAGTCTCCCTTGATTCCAATTGAAATGAGAGCTGAGAATCATCCCCCTTCACTCCACTGCTGCCTGAATCCATTCCTTTCAAATATTTTCCTAATGACAGTCCCACTGTAAACCCCTGTCTCTGGCTGCAAGACTTCACTTTTGCCACATCCTCCTGCACTGCCACTTTATAGAAAGACCCCATCATAAAAATAATCATCATCACTTCTATAAACACAGAACTTCCTTTTTATTTATTTATTTTTTTTTGAGTTGTAGTCTCACTCTGTCGCCCAGACTAGAGTGCAGTGGCCGCTCCCGGCCACCGCAGCCTCGGCCTGCTGGGCTCCGGAGATCCTTCAGCCTCAGCCTTCCGAGTAGCCGGAATTACAGGCATGCGCCACCATGCCCAGCTGATTTTTTTGATTTATTGTAGAGATGAGGTCTCGCTGCCCAGGCGGGTCTCGAACCCACGGGCTCAGGCAATTCACTCACCTCAGCCTCCCAAAGGCGCGGGATTACAGGCTGAGCCACCGAGCCCGGCAGAACTTCCATTTTAATATCACCTCATACTGTGGTAGACATTCAATGTTACAAATGTAATGCTTACCATAATTTTAAAAACTAGAATTGGTCCATTTAAAGATTAAACAGGGAGCTCTTAAGTCAAGGTCAATATCTTGGGTTTAATACATTTACAAGATATCTACCTCATTTAGGAAAGGCTTCATTGAATACCATCAAAGCAAGGAAGAGGCTACACATAGGTACCAATGCCTGTAATCCCAGCACTTTGAGAGGTGGAGAGGATTGTCTGAGTCCAGGGGTTCGAGACCAGCCTGGGCAACTTGGTGAGACCTCATTTCTACAATAAAAAAAAAAAAATTAGCCAGGCATGGTAGTGCATGCCTGTAGTTCCAGCTACTTAGGAGGGTGAGGTGAAAGGATTGCCTGAGCCCAGGAGGTCGAAGCTGCAACGGCTGTGAGCCTGTAACTGCAATCCAGCCTGGGTAACAGAGTGAAACTCCAACTAAAAAAAAAAAAAAAAAAGTAAGGAAGAACCTGGTCATTTGGCATAGTGAAACATCAGCTGCCTAGACTGTCTGAGCTTGTGAAACCTGTCTGGAGACCTGTTAGAGCCCACAAGGAAGGATAAAGCCTCCTTTAGTAGCAAAAGAGGCGATGAGACCAACGGTGCTATCTTTCAACATCAAACTTCTTTTTTTTTTTGAGTTGGAGCCTCACTCTGTCACCCAGTCTGGAGTACAGTGGCAAGCTGCTCATGGCCACCACAGCCTCGACCTGCTGGACTCAGGTGATCCTTCCGCCTCAGTCTCCCAAGCAGCTGGAACCATAGGCATGCACCACCACGGCTGGCTGGCTTATTTATTTATTTATTTATTTATTTATTTATTTATTGTAGAGACGATGTCTTGCCAAATTGCCCAGGTCGGTCTCAAACCCCTGGGCTCAGGCAATCCTCTTGCCTCTGTTTTCCATAGTGCTGGGATTACAGCCATGAGCCACGGTACCCAGCCAGCATCAAACCTCTTGAAAAGGTAAACTAAAGCCTCCATGCAGGTGGGCACTGTATCTTCCCTACTCACGGTGGTGGCCCCTACACTTCAGCAGTGCAGGCATGTGATCAGTACAGGGGAATGAATGAGCCAACCAACATGCTCTTCAAAATTCATCCACAGATGATGTCCTGCGGCTCTACAGGGTCGTAAACAAAAGGAGTTGGTTCTACATAAGAATGTTCTTCATGTAAGGTGCTTTAGATACCAACATATAAAATCATAATTCGAGAGAAAGAGTATCTACTGTGAGCTAAACCCTTGAGAGACTCAAGCAAGTTCAAAACTAGATATTTAGAAAAAAAAAGAAAAAAAGAAAGAACATATGGCAATGTCCTCTATCAAGCCACAACATTCTGCCAAAGCTTAGGAAAAGGTTCTGCTTAGAAATGTGAAAGCACTGCACAGATTCGTGCTTGGTTCACACGGTTTTATCTGAGAAAGCCTGGGCCAGGCTAAGATTTACAGTAGTCACAACTCACTCTTGGCCGATAACATGCTGCCACTACCACAAATCTTTCTAATTGAAAACCTAGTTTGTGAAAACACAATCCACTTGAAGTGCCTACCACCGAGGGAGGTGTGGATTTATGGGGCACTATTTCCTCTTTATTTCACACAAAAATGACACAAATTGAGTCCTAAAATCATAGTACATGAGGTAAGTTTCCTTGGGCTACTCTAGTTGTCTTGCAGTCACATGATGAGTTACAACCACATTTTAGGTTGGTACATTATACTACAAAACAGCCTGATGAAAACTTGACATCTTCAAAGACACATGGCAAATGATAGATGTTTTTAAGAACTCAAAGTTGATGAAATATGTTCTTTTTAACCTGGTAAAGAATTTGCGGCTTTAGAGTTACACTGAACACAAGTAACATGTACAGTGAATTGCTACTTTATCAGAAATCCAAACAATCTTACAGGTGAAATAACTGCATTGTTTGGAGGCACATTCAATGCTTATGTTTTAGGAGAGTTAAAGAGAGTTAAATGAAAGTAAACAGACATGTTTAAGGAAGTCATTGAAAAGAGCAACTTGCAATGACTGCAGTAGACCCATCATGCCTCACGTCTTCTGTTTGCCCAGTATTGCATAATTAGTGATGTTTACGATGGCCATGAGGCATTACAGAGATTTCAACTCACTTCTGAATCAACAAAGATGACATTTTGCTCAATTGAGTGTTAGCAGTAATTATCCTTTATTGCATCTTGGTTATACCTCACACACAGAATGGGTCGTAAATCTCAGTTAATGAGACTGTCCAGTTAACCACAACAGTCTCTTCTCTTCCAGAAGGGAGAAAAGGGTCCCCACCACAGTTGAACTGGACCATTTACCTCCTTTATCTCACAAATGCAAAGGCAACCCCATCTACCTGGGGCCTTAATAGCCTGAAAGATTAGGGATGTTTGGCTGGTGGATATTGATTCCCTTTTTATTTATAGTTTTAATTTTTCCTCAAACTGTATAGTAATATTCTCAGAGAATAAAACATCACAAGAAAAAGAGTAAAATCATATTACCATAAATATAATTTGGCAGCAAAATTAATCTCTCTAAAATAGCAATTTCCCCTCACCTTAACCAAATAAAATAAAAATCCACCTTATATGTTGAAAATTGTGCTACATAATGTTTTTCCAAAATCTTCAAATATGTAGCTTGTTTATTCAAAGACTTAGCTGCGTTTCACAGCTTTGCTCTTGGCATAGTTGCTCCCTAAATTAACTGCACAGTGATAATGAGCTCTTCAAAACAAGTATCATTATGGTTTATCTTATGTTCCTTTAGAATTCTTCTCTTCCTGAATGTGGCTACATTTCAACGACCTGGGTCTTTGGGGAGAGAGAATAATAAAATGGATAGAGGACACACACACTGTTTTTTGTTTTTGTTGTTGTTTTTTGAATTGGGGTCTCACTTTGCTGCCCAGGCTGGAGTGCAGTGGCATGATCACAGCTCACTGCAGCCTCAACCTCCTGGGCTCAGGCAATCCTCCTGCTTCAGCCTCCCAAGTGGCTAGGATACAGGTCCTTGACACCATACCTGTCTAATTTTTTAAATTATTTTGTAGAGACATGATCTCGCTATGTTGCACAGGCTGGTCTTGAACTCAAACTTCAGGCTGGACTCAAGTAACCCTTCTGCTTCAGTCTCCCAAAGTGCTGAGATTACAGGCATAAGCCACTGCGCCCAGTCGGTTGTTTTTTTTTTTTTCATAGCCAAAGTTATGGTAAATGTGAAGGCCAGAAACTTCTACCCACCAGGAAGTTGGATAATCCACAAAAGGTACTGTTGCCAATTGTCCCATCTTTTGGAAAATGGCATCCACACATTTGACTCCAGCCTTTGTCACCTCTCAGTATCCTTGGCATCTCCTTATTCCTCTCTCACCTTCCAATTGTATCACCTGAATCTGGGCTCACAATTCTTTACCACCCATCATATGAAGAAGTCCATTCTTTTATCTGTCACAAATTTGCCTCTTGGAGATATTGAGGGATGCTGCTTTTATTCTTCCTTATTGAACACATCTGATAAGCCATTATTGAATGAAAGAATTCTTCCTGTGTAAAGAGACAGTTTGGTCTCTCTCATATAGCAGCCGAGGGCACAATTCTGCTTTCCAAAAACCGAGGGCACCCTAATGAGACAGCCTGGATTTCTTGCATTTTGACAGAATTTGGGGTTTGCAAGGAGTGACTGAGCAGATGTGATATGGTGTCTGTGTGACTCAGGAAAAGTAGGGATGAGGGAAGAAAATTTTTCTAGAAAACAGTGATATCAGAAAAGGTTGAATGCTTGGAGGGAAAAAAAAAGTGAAGCAGCTGAGGAAGTCGAATGGAAAATTTTTTACTGAAGAAAATGTGATAGGAATTCAGGGAGAATTCTTTAAGACCAGTGGAGGTTCTTATGTAGTTTATCAAAGCTGTACTGCTGTGTGTAAGAATCAGGACTAAATTCTTGCTTCTCTTCTGTAAAAGGAACTTTGAAATTTAAAGACTTCAGAGATCACTGGCCCCGTATGACTCAAGGTGTGGTCATTGGACCAGCAGCATTGGTATAACCAGGAAACTTGCTAGAAACACAGACTCTTGGATCCCATGCTACATTTACTGGATGGGGGAGCTGAGTTTTACAAAGAGCTCCAAGTGAGCCACACACCTATAAATGTTTGAGAAGCATGGCTTGAATATTTAAATATAGGAAGTGATGAGACACCTAATATTTTGTACAACACGTTGTCCCCTGCTAGAGAAGTATTAGTAAAACCTTCAGAATACTGAATCATAATCCCCATTTTGATAACTTTCTCCCCTTGGTCCCAGAAGAAGGTCAATAAGTTCACTCTCTTTTCTGCTTAACAGCCTTTCAGATGTATGGTTAACAGCTCTTAAGTCTCCTATTGGAAGGAGCACCTCATCTGAATTCTCTGAGTCATAAAATGTCAGTGTTTGAAGCTAATGCTGGAACTTTTTTTTTTTCTCAGTTGATTTTAATGTAGTGGTTCTTTCAGAGGTTAAGGTTTTGACAGATAGCAATCATAGTAACAACATATATACCATTTTCTGAGAAAGTATTAAAAATGATTTAATTTAAATGTTCTGTTATAAAAGGAACTTGATGTGATGTTAGTTTGTAACTGCAGCAGATCCAGCCTCAACAAAATTATGACACATGTAACATTTGTCTTATTTATCTTTTTTTTTTAAAGCTCTGGCTCAAGTTTTTATTTTTTATTTTTTAATATCAATATTTTTTATTTTGATATTGTGGGGTACAGTTAAGGGTTAGGTATACAAATATGCTTCGTTCAGGCACCCTTGTTGATAAGGGGTGTCTCCCCATCCCCAGACAGATATTGACTACCGTTAATCCCACCTCCCTTCCCCTCCCACCCCCCCATAGTTTCCCACCACTGTCAGTCCTTTTCTTATAGTATTACGATGGATGTTCAAGGTCCACTATAATGAGTGAGAACATGGGATACTCAGATCTTTGTTTCTGTGATGGAACTTTTGTAGGGTGGGCAGAAAGCCTGAGTCCGAAGCCCAGCAAGGGAGGGCTGATCCCCAGATTTGGAGGGGTCAGAGTGATTACTGCATGGGAAATAAAAATGTTTTTAAAAAAGAAAGACTCATGGTTTCAAGGACACAGTCTTTAAAAGAGTAAATCGTCCTATGTTCTTGGATGAAGGCAGTGGTAAGAGCCTTCAGGCAAATCCTTTACTCCACCTCCCCTCTCCCCAATTATTCTGGTTGATTTTTCCAGTCCATTTCCTTCTTATCATATTTTATTTAAGAGAAATTTCATGTGGCCACCTCAGAGCTGCTTTTGACACATATCACTCAGAATATTTCTAAGGAATTCTGAAAGTAGAAGCTTTTAACAAGTTTCAATTTGCCATTAAAAATGACAAGGAAGTTTCTTGTTTGCCCAGTCTGATATTCGTAATGGCTTCCTGGAGCCCTGTTGGGGGCTGTAAGGCCACATTAAGCTCAAGTAAAAGTGGTATAAATAAGGACCAGGAACAGACAGGTACTAAAACACACCGTTTCTGTCCCAGTATTTGCGATGTCATCCACAAAATCCATTGTTCCCTTTCTATAGAAAACTTTTTGGAAGCATATTGAAGATAATAGTGTGGAATTACCTCACTATTATCCTAGTCTCTTAAGACCTAATGCAAGTTAATGATCAATCTTAAAGTTTTAACACAGCATTTCAATCCTTCTCTTATTAAAAAAATATTTTTAGAGGCAGGATCTTGCTATGTTGCCCAGGCTGGGCCTGGAACTCCTGGACTTAAACAATCCTCATGCCTCAGTCTCACAAGTAGCCTAGACTACAGGCTCATGACACTGTACTCAGCTCCTCTTTTATTTTTAGTGTCCCTTCTAAATAACTTTTTCAACATCCAACATAAAATAAGATGTTTAAGACTATAAGTAGAGGTGCCTTGTCCAGCTGTGGAATCTCTTCGATCTTTCATTTTATTCATTACTTTGATTTGATTGGTGCGAATCAGGCAATACACACTGGAGCCATTCTCTACAATTAGGCATGCACACAGATGAGGGAAAGAGCCCAGCTAAATCCATTAGTTGCTAAGTAACCAACCATTCACTGGCACATTTCTAATCTAAGGCTGAACAGGTCAGCCCAACCAATATGAAGTGTTCAGGTCTTTCCAAACGCTCAAGTTCACTTTTTCTGCAAACCTATTTGATGCTTTGTCCGTGTAGGCTAATGCAAAGTCTCTACATCTTATAAAATGGGGAAAAAAATGAGTTTAAGAATAATCCACAAGAGTTAAAATACCCTTTAAAAAAGGTAAGTAGATGAAGGACTTCTTTTAATCCTGTGAAAATTTACACATATCAAATTAATTTCTCAAAATGTATATAAAATGAATATATTTTATACATATCACCCATCATGAACTTCATTTTCTTTAAGGTGAAATGAGCTTGGCTCAATAATTAGGAAAAATAAACAGCTTTTTCTTCTAGGCCCTCCTTATACTGTAGTTTGATGATAATAACAATGACAATAGCAACTCATATTCACCCAGACTTTACCATGTGCCAGCCCCTGCTGTCACAGTCCTACTTGAATTTAAGTTTTATCTTTAGTATTACTTCACTTTAAGCACAAGAAAACTGAGCATTACTACTAATAAATTATATAATTTAAATAAATTAGATTATATAATAATTAAATAAGCAACACAAAGAAACTGAGACACAGTGAAGTTCAGCAACTGGTCCAAGGTGGTGAGTGGGAGGGTTGGGAGTTGAACCCACACTCTTTACCACTCTTCTTCAGAGCCCACTCTCCTGCCTCCCTCTCAAATTGGATAGAATGTTAGGTCAACTGGGAAACTAGAAGGCCCTTCAATTTAAGGAAAAACAAACAGACAGCAGACTGTGTTTAGACTTACAGACATCTTCTCTACTTTCTTCATTCACAGTTGACCTCAGAAGGATGAATACCAATTGCCTACATGGGAAATACATTACTATCTATTACTGGAATCTCACATGAAGTTGACTAATTTCCATGGGTTGTAGCAGGATCAGAAAGCATCTAATACATGTATTATGATTATAAACTGATACATAGGATTTGGTATGAAGTCTTTCACCACGTTAGAGCCACATTTCTCTAAGTGAGAGAACTAGTAATTCGATCTTTCAGGAATTCAGGCATGCAAACCCAGAATCCAATCAACATTAGATGAGCTAATTAAAAGCAATTGATTCAACAGGCAGCTGGATCATCCCACAGTATGGACAATTCATTCTGAAAGAGTTTTTTTTAAAAAGATGATAAACAGAATCATGGCATATCTACAGATCCCAATAACTCTTAACACCAACTCATCAAGATCACATAATCAGACATCTTGCCTCTCTTTTATAAAACATCTGCCTTCACTCAAGGCTCAATTTTAAAGGTTTAACCATTTTTCATCAGTGTCATTATCCTTGAAACATGTGTTCTTTTTTTTGGATGAAGCTGAGGGTGACTGTATACCTAAGATCAAATAGGCAGTGTAATTTTTTTTAAAAGCATAAAAATTATAATTTTAAAGGCATAAAATGATATGGCAGACAAAAATGAGACAATCATTGAATACACACTTGAAAATACATATAAAGGACTTAGCACAATGACTGCCATAGTGTAAATGATTTAAAATGTTATCTATTATTATAACCTCATAAATATTTTTTGGCTTCATAATACTTATATTCAATCAGCTTAAATAAGGGAGTAAAATGAAGACCAGAGTTCACCTTTCACTATAATGAACACAGGGAACTAACTATATAAGCACTATAATGAAAATAATAGTCATCTGACTCTGAAATGTTAATGATTTCACTGGCATTGATTCAAATAATTTTAAAAAGGCATATGATGATGGCTCTTTAGAGGGCTCTCAGTTTTCTATTTGAAAAAGAAATAACATTTGACCAATTGCACTGTTAATTGGTGCTTTGCCTTGAATTGACAAAAGGAATTCTATTTTTAATGGATGTGCTCAATTTCAAAGGGAAATGATGAAGACTTTTTAATTTTAAAAAACAAAAACCCACACACTTCTTGGTGCTCAACAAGATCTGTTCCACAGAACACCCCAAATCAGTCTTTTCCTGGTTATTCTGCCATACACAGCTTCTATAACTGCAGATGTGTAGCTGTTCATTGTCAGCCAGGCAATTAATGCTTATCGAATGTCCACTGGGTGTAGAGCTCTGTAACAGACTGTCTATATGGGTCAGATTGACTGCTTAATTTGGCTTTGCTGAATGTCAAGGCCATTATGAATGGTGCTATTTCTTCATGGCTAAATGTAAAAACTATTTCTTGAGGTCTCTTCTTAGCAGATACTAACTAAATGTTTAATAATCAGATACAAGTTGTACAATACCAATTTCTGCTCATGGACAACAGTCTAATATGACTCAGGTGAGAAGTTGAGCACACTTTCAACTCTGAATAATTTTTTTTTTAATCATTTTCCGCAGCTCCTTGGAACCACAATTGTTTCCTTTTGAAAGCCACAATTGTCTGTAAAAAACAAACAAAAAAAACAAGAGCCTATTGTAACATTTCAAATCTTCTCAACCAGATTCTGGTTTTCCAGAGAGTTACAAGTTGAAAAGCACCCACAAGCTACGATATTAGGTCCCCAACTAATTAGCCAAGGACTCTAAAACTTACAAGTAGCTAAGTGGCCAGTTTTTTCTAGTCCCTAATTCTTTAGTGGCCTCAGGTGACACTGTCCATGTAGAACCAGGTCCACAGGATCTGAGAAAAACAGCAAAATGCCTGCTGGGTCATAAGTCTTTGAGACTCTGCATTTAAATCTCCTTTCCAGCAATATATATGAATTCAAGAAGTTCTATGTTGGGGAATGGGCACAAGCCTCACTCTCCTGGATTTTTAACTCAATTTCAGTATCAGCAATGCCATAATCTCAAGTGTAGAAAGAAAACAGAGACAGTCTGGACCATCCGTCTTCTCCCTACCTTCACAGCAATTATCACACAAGGAGATCTGCATTGATTAAAAAAAAGCTTATTTTAAAAATATTATTTAATTTTAAAGAAAGTCACTTGTGAAAGTTGAACAAAAACAGGTTGCACAGATCAGTTTTGTGTTTATAACTGTATCTATGAATCCAGGAATCTCGTCACTGCTGAAGAGATATGATCCAACGTTCTAGAGGGGGAAAGTTCTTTTGCTGACCAGGCCCATGCCTTCAAAAGTTAAAAAAAAAAAAAGAATGGTAGATGTTTTGTCTTTACTATATCTTAAATACACAAATACAAGTATGTTTTAAGCACACGAGTAACACATGCATATAGTCTTCTTTAAAAATTAGGTCATCACAGATACAATTAATGTCCTACTTTCTAAGAAAGTAATTCAGTATTTGAGCAAAGATCTAAAGAGGGAAAGGGAGAAAGTCATGTAGATATCCAGGAGAAGAGTAATCCAGGCAGAGGAAAGAGTTGTGAGTGTGCCAGGCCTATCTGAGGAACAGAGGTGTGGTTGGAAAGGAGGGAGGGGAGAGTTGGAGGAGGGATGCCTTTTGGAGTGGAATCATGCATAGGCCAAGACATTGGCTTTCACCCTGAGTGAGAGTATGGTTTCATCACAGGGTGTGAGCAGAAGTGATCATCCAATTTTTGTTTTCAACAGGATCACTGGGGCTGTAGTATTGAAATAGACTCCAGGGGACAAGGATTGAAGTTGACAGACCAAGTAGGAGGATACGACAAAACTCCAGGTAAGACATGATGGTGGCTTGGACCAGGGTGGTAGTAACAGAAGTGGTTGGAGTCTGGATATATTTTGAAGGTAGAGCCATGAGACCTGCAAGCAGAATGGATGTAAGAGAAGGGAGTCAAGGATTACACAGGTATCTGAGGCCTGCATTAACTATAGAGCTGCCACTAACTGAAATTGAGAAAACGTTGCAACAAGCAGTTTTGTGGGAGGAAATTGAGAGTTTGATTTTGAGCCCATTCGATTTGTGACGCCTCTTAAACACCCAGGTGACGACGATGAGCAGGCCATTGGATGCACAATTTCTTGATTTTAGGGGAGAATCCAAACTGGAAATATAAATTTGTCAGTCATCACCTCTGAGGATTAATTTTCTGTGCCAAAATGACTGGGCCATGGGGTACCTGGATATTTGGTAAGACATTATTATTCTGGTTGTGTTTGTAAAGGTGTTTCTCTATAAGCTTAACATTTCCATAGGCAGTCTAAATAAAGCAGATTGTTTTCCCTAACAAGGATAAGCCTCATCTTGTCAGTTCAAGACCTGACTAAGGCAAGATTCTGAATAATTTTCATGCTGGAACGCTGGCTTTTTCCCCACCATCAGACTTAAACTGAAACATCAGCTCTTCCTGGGTCTGAAGCCTGTCAGCTTTCTAACTGAAATGCACCATCAGCTCTCCTGGATCTCAGGCCTTCAGCCTGAGATTAAAACGACACCACTGGTTCTCTAGCTTGCTAAACACAGGTAGATCGTGGGACTTGTTAGCCTCTATAATCATATAAGCCATTTCCTTATAATAAATCTCTTTCTCCCTATATACATATACATCTATGGATTCTGTTTCTTTGGAGAGTTCTAATATATCATCATACAGGAATACCTAAGGGGGGAAAACCCCCAAAACCAGAATTATCGTTTTGAAAAGAAGGCCTCAAAGTACAGGCTTTCCCTGCTAGGTAAATGTTCTAGGAGCTCAACAGCATCAGTGCATCAGCTAGCATTGCTTTGACAGGCTGAGTTCAGCTTTAGTGAATTTTCTTTTCTTTTTTCTTTCTTTTTTTTTTTTTTTTGAGATGGAGTCTTACTCCGTTGCCTAGGCTGGAGTGTAGTGGCATGCTCATAGTAACCCCAGCATCAACCTGCTGGGCTCTGGCAATCCTTCCACCTCAGCTTTCCAAGTAGCTGGAACTACAGGTGTGCACTACCATGCCCGGCTAAGTTTTTGATTTATTGTAGAGATGAGGTCTCACCAAGTTGCCCAGGTTGGTTGCAAACCCGCAGGCTCAGGCAATCCTCTCACCTCAGCCTCCCAAAGTGCTGGAATTACAGGCTTGAGCCACCATGCCCAGCCTGTGAATTTTTTTTTGGAGATTCTTTCAACACATTTGTCCATTTCATGATGGGTGATTTACAAGCACACCTGCTCACCCGCATGAGTGTTTAGCAGTTTTTGACCAAAAGCAGCATGAGCCCTGTGCCCCGCCCTCTCCTTTAATCCAATCTCACTTCAAGCAACTTTTCTTTTTTGTTTCCCTGGATGAAAAAAGTCCTCAAAGGGAAACATTTTGCTGACTGAAAGAGGTGAAACGAAAAATGGCAGAAGCACTAAAAGGTATCAAAATTGAAGAGTTCACAAACTATTTTGAGCGGTGGAAAAAGTATCTTGAAAGATATACTGCATCAAACGGTGAGTACTTTGAAGGTGACTGAAGTTTAAACATGTAAGAATAAATGCAATTTTGAATAAATAAATTCCAGTTTTTTGGCCAGGCTTGGTGGCTCAGCCTGTAATCCCAGCACTTTGGGAGGCTGAGGTGAGTGGATTTTCAGAGCCCACAGGCTCGAGACCAGACTGGGCAACTTGGCAATACCTCATCTCCACAATAAATTTTTTTAAAAAATGAGCCAGGTGCTGTAGTGTGTACCCGTAGTTACGGCTATTTGGAAGGCTGAGGCAGAAGGACCATCAGAGCCCAGCAGGTCGGCGCTGGGGTGGCAGTGAGTGTGCCACTGCACTCCAGCCTGGGTGATGGAGGGAGACTCCAATTAAAAAAAAAAAAAAAAATTCCAGTTTTTTTTGGTCTCCCCTCATACATATAAGGCCATGTGCTGTTATGAGATCACCATGGAAGCTGGTATAGCCAGAGAAGTACAAGGAGTGAGGTCAGGTCACTCCTGTTTAAAGAAGTTAGGAAGACAGGGCAAAACCAGTAGAGAAAATTGCAAAGCAGCCAACGAGGAGGAAGAAAATCTAAAAAGTGTGGAGTCCCAAAAGCCAAGCGAAGAAAATGGTTTAAGGAATAGAAAGTTACTGAAATGCTGAAGAGTTGAGAAAATGAGAACTGGACATTGATTATTCCATTTGGCTATATTTTATTTATAATTTTTATATCTATATTAAGTGAGGCTTGGTTCTCATTTCTTTTGCCAGTCTTATAAAACAAGGTGTGTGGCTTTCCATTTTCTTCTGGACTTTATTTTATTTATTCATTTTTTTTGTCAGAGTCTCACTTTCTTGCTCAGGCTAGAGTGTAGTGGCACACTCGTGGCAATGACAGCCCTGATCTGCTGGGCTCAGGTGATCCTTTCACTGTAACCTTCCAGGAAGCTGGAACTACAGGCGCATGCCACCATGCCAGCTAATATTTTATTTATTGTAGAGATGAGGTCTTGCCAAGTTGCCTAGGCTGGCCTTGAAGCCCTAGGCTCAGGCGATACTCTCACCTCCACCTTCCAAAGTGCTAGGATTACAGGCCTAAGCCACTGTGCCCAGCCTTCTTCTGGACTTAAGGACAGGTTTTTATAATATGAGAACACTATCAACTAAAGTGATGGTAGAACTAGTCAGTAAGAAGCCTGGGCCTATTGCCTTTCTGAGGAAACGTATGGCTACTTTGTCAACTACTCGCATTTCTCATATTTTACCTTTGGTTAATTTTGCTAATGTATGCTTTCGTAGAAACTTGTTTACCAAGGCTTTGAAGTTTAATGGTATAAAGTTTCTATAGTATTTCTGAAAGTTGTTGTTTTCTTCATCACTAAATATCACCTTTTTAATTCCTTAATAATTTGGTCAAAGTTTATCTAAATAATCCATATATTTTTAAAAAGTGTAAAAATATTTGATCGATATTATTTTTTTTCCTGTTTCATAAATGCCTACTTTTATGTGTGTTTCCTTTCCGCTATTTTATTGTGTTGAAAGCATAGCTCTTGTTTTGGATGTTTCCTATTTTAAAATAAAATGCACCAAGGCTTGGAGAGGACCGTAATGTGACCTCTAGATCCCTCTTTAATGGAGAATATGTCATTCCCGCTGTTTAGAGAACTGTGGGCAGACAGACCCTGGCTGCCAGCTCTTTGGGAATTGATGGTTACTGCAAGTACCTCAACCAAGGTCATGGCCCTTCCCAGGGTGGCCCACATCCAGTGACTGATGTGCACAAGAGTATAAAGGCCTGGCCATCACTGCCCCACTCTGAAAGGAATTTTAGCTCCCATGTTCCCTGTTGTGCTTGCATCCAAGACCAACTTCTACTCTGCTAAATCCTGCTTTCTGTGGGTCCAAGGTGTCTTTACACTAATCTATCTCAGAGTCTTCTTCCCAAGAAACCCAAACTACAAAAAGGTTATCATCATCCTTCTTCAAATCCATTTAAGAACATTTCTTTCTTTAGTATTCAGTTTTAAATGTTTTATAATTTCTACATTGACTTTCCCTTTATCTCATAGATTATTAAGAGTTTTTTGTTTTAATAGCAAGTGTATGATGAGATTTTAGATTATTAACTTTATTACTGATTTTGGGTTTTAATGAGTCCTTGATGGCCTGCTTACCTGCTTGATTAGAACAACCTAGTTAGCTAGTTTTTATAACTGTTTCCCATATGTTGAGAATTCATACTACCCTTATCCTCTAACTACATTAAAAAAAATCTATGTCTCTCGGTTTCAGAGAGAAGTGTGTTAAACATCTCCCATTTTGATTGAGCATTTGTTGACTTCTCCTTATGATCTAATCATTCTGTATTTTACTAAGTGAGTATAGGTTCATGACTGTTATCTTCTTGATGGATTATTACTTTGCTCAGCATAAAATTTTGCTTTCCATTCCTTCTAATTCTGTTCATCTTGAACTCTAGTTTATCATACACATATGTTTTATTTCAATAGTATTAGGGGGTTCAAATGACTTTTAGTTATATGGATGCATTGTATGGTGGCAAAGAAGTCTGGGCTTCAAGTATACCCTCCACTCCCACCTGTGCACATTGTACCCAATAGGTAATTTTTCATTTCTACTCTCTTATCCCATCCTTCTCCTTCTGAGTCTTCATCGCCCATTTTACCATTCTATATGCCTTCCAATTCCTTGGTTTAGCTCAGACTAAGAATGTGTGGCACTGGGTATTCCAATCCTGCATTACTTCACATAGGATGATGGTCCTTCAATTCCACCCAAGTTGCTGCAAAAGACATTATTTCATTCCTTTTCATCATGCTGTAATGAACATATGAGTGCAGGCATCTTTTTTGCATAATGTCCTCTATTCCTTTGGGTAGATTACAAGAAGTGAGATTGCTGGATCAAATGGTAGGTCTGCTTTTAGTTGTCTGAGAAATCTCCGTACTGATTTCAATAGAGGTTATACTAGTTTAAACTCCCAACAACAGTGTATGAGTATGCCTCTTTCACTGCTTCCAAGCCAATGTCAATTGTTTTGGGGTTTTTAAATAATGGCCATTCTGAATGGTGTAAGGTGATAGCTCATTGTGGTTTTAATATGCATAACGCTGATGATGAGTGATACAGAGTATTTTTTTATACATTTGTTGGCTATTTATATATCTTCTTTTGAAAGATGCCTGTTCATGTCATTTGTCCGCTTTTTAATGGAATTATCTGCCTTTTTTCCTGCTGATTTGTTTGAGCCCTTTGCAGATTCTGGATATTAGTCTTTTGTCAGATGTATAGCTTGTGAATATTATCTCCGATTCTGTACTTTGTTGATTATCTATTTTGTTGTGCAGAAGCTTTGTAGTTTAATTAAGTCCTACTTTATTTTTGTTGTTGTTGTTGCATTTGCTTTAGAGGTCTTAGCCATAAATTCATCTACACCAATGTCCAAAAGAGTTTATCCCAGGTTGTCTATAGGATTTTTATAATTTTACATATGACATTTCAGTCTTTAATTCATCTTGAGTTAATTTTTACATATAGGGAGAGATAGGGATCAAGTTTCAATTTTTCTGCATGTAGCCATCCGATCTTCTCAGTACCATTTGTTGAACAGAGTGTCCTTTCCCCAGTGTATGCTTTTGTCTGCTTTGTCAAATAACAATTGGCTTATTGGGTTTATTTCTGGATTCTCTATTCTGTTCCACTGATCCATGTGTGTGCTCTTGTAACAGTACTATGTTGTTTTGGCTACTATGTTGTTTTGGCCTTTTAGTATAATTTGAAAACAGGTAATGTGGTGCCTCTAACTTTATTTTTTTGCTGAGAATTGCTATGACTATTCTGGCTCTTTTTTGGTTCCACATGAATTTTTTTCCTAATTCTGTGAAAAATGACATTGATAATTTGATAGGGATTGCACTGAATCTGTAGATTACTTTAGGTAATATGGTCATCTTTTTTTTTTTTTGAGTTGGAGTCTCACTCTGTCGCCCAGACTGGAGTGCAGTGGCTGCTCCCGGCCACAGCCTCGTCCTGCTGGGCTCCGGCGATCCTTCCGCCTCAGCCTTCCACGTAGCTGGAACTACAGACGTGCGCTACCACGCCCGGCTAATTTTTTATTTATTGTAGAGATGAGGTCTCACTGCCCAGGCGGGTCTCGAACCCGCGGGCTCAGGCAAGCCACTCACCTCAGCCTCCCAAAGGCACGGGATTACAGGCTGAGCCGCGGAGCCCGGTTAATATGGTCATCTTAATGTTAATTCTTCCAATCCACGAGCATGGGATGTTTCTTCATTTGTTTGTGTCCTCTACAATTTCTTTAATCAGTGTTATATAGTTCTTCTTGTAGAGATCTTTCACCTCCTTGGTTATGTATATTCCTAGGTACTTTAGCTTTTATTTTAGCGGCTGTCATAAATAAAACTGAGTTCTTGATTTAATTCTCAGCTTAGTTTCTATTGTTGTATAGCAGTGCTACTGATTTGTGTGTGTTGAGTCTGCATCCTAAGACTTTGTTGAATTCATTGATCAAGTCCAGGGGTCTAATGGAGGAGTCTTTAGGATTCTCCAGGAATAAGATCATATCGTTAGCATACCAATATAGTTTGATTTCTTCTTTCCCAATTAGGACACCTTTATTTCTTTCTCTTGCCTGATTGTTCTGTCTAGGACGTCCAGTACTATGTTGAATAGGAGTGGTGAAAGTGGGCATCCTTGCCTTGTTCCAGTTCTGAGGGGGAATGTATTCATCAGGATGGCATTGGCTGTAGGTTTATCATATATGGCTTTTATTACTTTGAGGAATGTTCCTTTTATGCCTATTTTGCCTGTGGTTTTTATCATGAAGGGGTGCTGGATTTTGTCAACTGATTTTTCTGCATCTATTGAAATGACCTATGATTTTTGTCTTTAATTCTGTTTATGTGGTGAATCACATTTGACTTGTATTTGTTGAACTATCCTGGCATCTTTGGGATAAAACTCACTTTATCATGGTGAATTTTAAAAAATGTGCTGTCGAATATTTTTTAATATTGGTTGAGGATTTATGCATCTATGTTCAACAGGGACATTGGCCTATAATTTTCCTTTTTTGTTGTGTTTCTGGCTTTGCAGAATGAGTTAAGGAAAGTTTCTCCTTTTCAATCTTATGGAATAGTTTCAGTAAAATCAATACTAGTTCTTCTTTGAAAGTCTGACAGATTTCAGCTATAAGTCTGTCAGGTCATGGACTTTTTTTGTTGTTGTTGGGAGACTTTAATTCAATCTCGCTACCTGTTATTGTTCTGTTCAAAGTTTCAATTTCTTCCTGATTCAAGGTTGGGGGAGTTGTACGTTTCCAAGAATTTATTCATTTCCTCTAGAATATGAAGTTTGTTTGTACAGAGGCATTCATAATAATCTCACGTGATCTTTTGTATTTCTGTGTTATCAGTTCTAATGCCTCCATTTTTATTTCTGACTGAGCTAAGTTGAATCTTCTCTCTTTGTTTATTAATTAATCTAGCTAGTTGTCTATCCATTTTGTTTATTTTTTCAAGGAACAATTTTTTTTTTTTTTTGTCATTGATACTTTTTTGGGGGGGAGTCTCTGCCTGCTTGTTGTTGGTATACAGGAATGCAAATGTCTTATGCATATTCATTTTGTACCCGAGACTTTGTCAAAGTCCTTTATCAGTGCAAGCAGGTTTCTGACAGATTCCCTTGGATTTTCACGGTATAGGATCATATCATCAGCAAAGAGGGATAACTTGACTTCCTCTTTTCTTATTTTTTTATTTTTATTTTTTATTATTTTTTTTTTGAGTTGGAGTCTCACTCTGTCGCCCAGACTGGAGTGCAGTGGCCACTCCCGGCCACTGCAGCCTCGACCTGCTGGGCTCCAGCGATCCTTCCACCTCAGCCTTCTAAGTAGCCAGAATTACAGGCATGCGGTACCATACCCAGTTGATTTTTTTATTTATTGTAGAGATGAGGTCTCACTGCCCAGGCGGGTCTCGAACCCGCGGGCTCAGGCAATCCACTCACCTCAGCCTCCTAAAGGCGTGGGATTACAGGCTGAGCCACCTAGCCTGGCTCTCTTTTCTTATTTGATTTCCTTCTCTTGTCTAATTGCCTGAGCTAGGACTTCCAATACAAAGTTGAACAAGAGGGGTGAGAGTGAGCAGCCTTGTCTTGTTCTGGTTTTTAGGGGAAATGTTTCCAGTTTCTGTCTATTTAGCAATATGTTAGCTGTGGGTTTATCATAGATGGCACTTATTATTTTGAGGTATGTTCCTTCTATACCTAGGTGTTTGAGGGTTTGTTTCAAGAAGGGATGCTGGATTTTATCAAAAGCTTTTTCTGCATCTAATAATACAATCATGTGGTTCTTGTTTTTACATCTGCTGATGTATTTAATGACATTTATGGTCTTGTAAATGTTGAACCAGTCCTCCATTCTGGTGATGAAGCCTATTTGGTCACGGTGGATGATTTCTGAGATGTGTTTATGGATCCAATTTTCTAGAATCTTATTAAGGATTTTTGCATCTATGTTCATAAGGGATGTTGGCCTGTAGTTTTCTTTTTTTGTTGGATCTTTACCCGGTTTGGGTATCAGTATCAAGTTAGTTTTGTAAAATGATTTGGGGAGAATTCTATCTTTCTCAATTGCCTGGAATACTTTCAGTAGGATTGTTATCAGTTCCTCCTTGTACGTTTTGTAGAATTCTGCTGGAAAGCCATCCAGTCCAGGGTTTTTTTTGGTAGATAGTATTCGTATGACAGAGTCAAATTCCTGGGTTGTTATTGGTCTATTTAGTGTCTCAATGTCTTCTTGTTTCAATGTGGGGAGGTTGTGTGATGTCATTGCATTTAGTCCATTCACCTTCAGGTTCATTATTGAAATATGATTGCTTATTGTGGTCATGAGGTTCTTATAAAGTTTTTTCTTTGTTTGCTTGTTTTCTTTTGGCTTTGGGGTTCACACATGTATGTGTTTTCAAGTTTCTTGTTGCACTGTATTCTCTGTTGGTTATGTGCTCTGCTGTTCTCTTGGGAAGTGTGTGGTCATTCTGTTTCTTCTTTCTTCTGTGCTTAATACCTTTTAAAGTATCTTCTGTAGAGCTGGTCTGGAAGCTGCATAATCTCTTAGGGATTGGATGTCTGGGAAGGATTTTAATTCTCCATCACTGATGAAGCTGAGCTCCAAGTTGTTCTCCATTTCCCTTTCTTCTTCTGGGATACCAATCAGGCATAGGTTCAGCCTCTTGATATAATTGCACATCTCTTGTAGGCTTTGTTCTTTCTTTCTGAGTCTTCTTTCTATGTTTTTTTTTTGCAGATCAGGTCAATTCCATGTTCTGATCTTCAAGTTCTGAGATGCTTTCTTCAGCTAGATTAATTCTGTTTCCCATGCTTGTCATCTTGTTATTTATCTCCACTGACCTCTTTGGAGTTCTTCCTTGTCCTTCTCTGGCCACACCCTTTGTCCCATGGCTGGATCAGGGTAGGGGGTGAGGTGCCTGGAACTCAGCACTTGTCAGATCCCTCGTAAGTTTGTGCTTTCAGGATATTCCCTCTGAGTTACTATCAATCCCTGAGTAGTTGATCCATCAGTCACAGAGATTGGGTCTGCTGTTCCGTGGTGAATGAGCCAGAGCACTTTCCTGCCCCACCTTCAAGATGGTGGTGGGGTGCCTCTCTTGTCTTCTTCCGTGGGACTTGGCCTCTGGACTCCCTCAGCAACCCCTGCTGCTAGTGCCCTGCCAGGCGCTGAAATGGTGAGGCAAAGCCAGGAGCCGGCAGTCTCTCTCCTGCTGCACAGGTGAGGGAGAGACTGGGTCGATATTTTCTCCTGCCGCTTTTGTCCGTTTAAAAAAAAATAATAATGTTGCTCAGCTTATGCGACCTGGGAAGAGCCAGAGATGAAGCATAAAAGCTGCAGCACCAGCTGTTGCACCATGGGCCCGGCCACTTGCTCATGAGTCCCCGCTTAGACAGCCTCTCCCAGCCTTTTCTTTTTGGGTTGTGATTAAAAAAAAAAAAGAAGAAAGAAAAGAAAAAGAAAATGGTGCTCAGCTTCTGTGTCCCGGGAATCGCTAGGGTCCAAGCCCAGCACCTGTGGCACCAGCCGCTGCACCGGGAGAGCCCTGGCCCCTAGCTCCCTAGCCCTCACTTAGTCAGTCACTCACACGCCTACTCGCTCACCAGCACATACACAAAATTTTCTATACACTCACTCACTCACACGGGAACTCGCATAGTCCGACTGGCTTGGCTGCCATCTTCCTGACCTCCCCTGTCTTTTTTTGTTGTTGTTACTTCAAAGTATGTTTTGTCTGATACAAAAATGGCTACTCCTACTCATTTTGGTTTCTATTTGCATGGAATATTTTTTTCACCCTCAGTCTATGTGAGTCTTTGTATGTCAAGTGGTCTCTTCAAGCCAGCATACAATTGGGTTGTGTGTTGTGTGTGTGTGTGTGTGTGTGTGTGTGTGTGTGTGTGTGTGTACATTCATTCTACCAATCTATATCTTTTAAGTGGTACACTGAGTGCATTTACATTCAGGGTTAGTAATGTTAGGTAAGGTGTTGTTCCATTCATCACGTTGACTGTTACCCAGTTGGTTTTCTTCTCTCTCTCTCTCCCTCTCTTATGTTAGTGTTCTACAAACCCTGTGAGCTTTATAATTTCCCACATTTTTCTATTGGTGTATTTTGATCTTTCCCCCCCATAATTATAACTCCTTTGAGTATTTCTTGTAGAGCCAGTCTAGTAGTAACAAATTTTCTCAGCATTTGCTTGTCTGAGAAAGACTTTATCTTTCCTTTACTTATGAAACTTAGTTTAACAGTATATAAAATATTTGGCTAACAGTTATTCTGTTTGAGGAGATTGAAGATAGGGCCCCAATCCCTTCTGGTTTGTAGAGTTTCTGCTGAGAAGAGTGCTGCTAGACTAACAGGTTTACCTTTATAAATCATTTGATGCTTTTGCCTCACTGTTCTTAGAATCCTTCCTTCACATTAACTTTGCATAACCTGATGACTATATATCTTGAGGATGATCTTTTTGCAATTAATCTTCTAGCAGTTCTTTGGGGTTCTTGTATCTGAAAGTTTAAATCCCTGGTGGGGCCAGGGAAGTTTCCCTCAGCTATTTCCTCAAATAGGTTTTCCAAACCTGTACTTTTCTCTTCCTCCTCAGGAATATCTGTGATTCTTAGGTTTGGATGTTTTATATAATACTATATTTCTTGGAGACTGTGCTCTGTTCTCTTGATTCTTTTTTCTTTATTGTTGTCTGATTAGGTTAATTCAAAAAGCCTTGTCTACAAGTTCTGAGATTTTTTTTTTTTAACCTGGTTCAGTCTACCACTGAAACTTTCCACTACATTTTGCACTTTCCTTATTGAGTCTTTCAATTATCTGCATATAGCTATACAATTTCCCCATCATTATCTGTTGAATAGGATGTCCTTTCCCCAGAGTAAGTTTGTGCCTGCTTTGTCGAAGATCAGTTGGTTGTTGTATTGGGTTTATTTCTTGATTCTCTATTCTGTTCCATTGGTCCATGTGTCTGCTCATGTACAAGTACCATGCTGTTTTGGTAATTATGTTCTTTCAGTATAATTTTGAAATCAGGTAATGTGATGCACTCAGCTTTTTTCTTTTTGCTAAGGATGGCTTTGGCTACTCAAGCTCCTTTTTGGTTCCATATGAATTTTAGAATTATTTTTCTAATTCTGTGAAAAATGATATTGAGTTAGGTTTTGGATGAGTTTATAAGGTTTTTAAAAATTGTGGACCAGGCCTGGTGGCTCACGCCTGTAATCCCAACAGTTTGGGGAGGCTGAGGTGGGAGGATTGCTTGAACCAGAGTTCAAGACCAGCATAGACAACATAGCAAGACCTCATCTCTACAAAAAAAAAAAAGTTGGGCATAGTGGTTCACACCCATAGCCCTGGCTACTTGGGAGGGTGAGGTGGGAGGACTGCCTGAGCCCTGGAGGTTGAGACTGTGTTGAGTTGTGATTGTGTCTCTGCATTCCATCTTAGGTGACAGAATGAGACCCAACTCAAAAGCAAAACAAAACAAAAAAGCAGAAAGAACTGTGGCAAGAAAATGAAACATTTTTATAATTTAAGAGTTTTCTTTGCCCATTTAAAGTGACTTTTTAATACATAAAAATGCACAAATTTCCTTTCTTTTCTTTTCTTTTTTTTTTTTTTTGAGTTGGGGTCTCACTCCGTCACCTAGGCTGGAGTGCAGTGGCATGCTCACAGCCATCCCAGCGTCGACCCACTGGACTCAGGCGATCCTTCTGCCTCAGCTTTCCAAATAGCCGGAAGAACAGGTGCGTGCTACCATGCCCGGCTAATTTTTTGATTTATTGTAGAGATGAGATCTCGCCAAGTGGCCCAGGCTGTTCAAGAACCCATGGGCTCAGGCAATCCCCTCACCTCGGCCTCCCAAAGTGCTGGGATTACAGGCTTGAGTCATTGCACCTGGCCTACAAATTTCTTTTTATTATAGCTTTTAGATTTGTTCCCACCACACATATACTTTGCAATGAGTAATTAATAATTGTCATCACTAATAGAAAGCTTATCTCATTCCAACAATTAGGACAGAACTCACTGGTATCTCTAGGTGATTTATCGAAAAGCTTCTTGAAACTGACTTTTGCTTAAATATGAAGATATGGTTCTTATTATTTTCAGTTATAATCTTTTGTAGCATTCAAAGAAGAAAATATCACCTATTCTAAAAAAAACAGCCATTTGATTATATGACCTCAAGTACGGACCTAATAGAATTTAAGGTGGACTGGACAGACAAGAGATAAGTGACCTAGAAATGAAATCATGATATATATGATAACTATATCATGTCCCAACACTGTTCTTCCTCCCACTCCACTAGGATGGCATTTCTGTTTTGTTCTTTTTTGTTATTGTTGTTGTTGCTGTTTTAGCAGTGTATGATCCTTTTCTCTCCCTTAAGTCTAGGGAAAAATCCAGTGGCTAGTCTGGGCCATTTCAGTTTATTTATTTTGTTTTCTCATGTATGAGGCTGAACAGAAGCCCCCACAGTCCTCTAGGCTGCAGTCTGGAGACACAGCAGTGTCTGTGTGAGGCCCTCTCCTGACAACACCCCTCAGTCCCTAGAGGCCCTTTCCTGACAATGCCCTTCAGTTCCAGAGCTAGTACCAAAGCTCTCTCAAGGGGAATGCAAAGACTAAAATCACC
This sequence comes from Cephalopachus bancanus, assembly GCA_027257055.1. NCBI lineage: Eukaryota > Metazoa > Chordata > Mammalia > Primates > Tarsiidae > Cephalopachus > Cephalopachus bancanus. The sequence goes on along the minus strand of JAPVLO010000005.1, from coordinate 7,584,231 downwards.
ACCTACATTTTTGAGACACTTGAATTAAGGCCTAGAAGTCGCAATTGAGCCTGCATCCCACAGGTCAACAGCCAGTGCCGTCCCTCTGTGTTGTGTCCTTCTCTCAGCCCTCCAAGAACTCCACCCAGCCTGCTCTGCTTCTCCTGCCTGAGTGGCAGGAATTTGAGTTTGTGACTTTTATAACTTGTTCTGCAAGGATCAACTTTTATTAAAGATTTTTCAAAAAAATAAAACAAATAGGAGTCAGGCGTGGTGGCATACATCTGTAATCCCAATACTTTGAGAGGCAGACAGAGGTGAGAGGATTGCCTGAGCCCAGGGGCTCAAGATCAGCCTGGGCAAACAGATGAGGCCTTGTCTCTAAAATAAATTTTTTTAAAAAATTAGCTGGGTGTGGTGGCATGTGCTTGTGTTTCCAGCTACTTGGAAGGCTGAGGCGGAAGGATTGCCTGAGCCCAGCAGGTAGAGGCTCTGGTGGCCATGAATGTGCCACTGCACTTCAGCCTGGGTGGCAGAGTGAGACTCTGACTCAAAAAACAAACAAACAAACAAAGATTTTTATAAGAAAGGGGGAGAAAAGAAATTCCTCAAACACGTTTAAACTGCTCTTAAATATGAAATAGTCTAATGTTTTGGTGGGTTGTTTGAGCAAGAAATATAGGTACACTTTCCTTCCACCATTCAGGAAGAACCCACCCGCTCCACTTCCATCAAATAGGGAAAAATCCAGTGGCTAGGCTGGGCCATTTCAGGCACTGCTAAAAAAAAAAAAAAAAAAAAAGAGTGGCAAATAAATTATGCTCAAAACAGCAGATTAGCACATATGACAACAGCAGCAAGACACACGCAAATTCCCCATTTTATAATATATAAAGCAAAGGAACATCTCACTTGCATGTTTAAATCCCATACACAACTTTCCAAACACAAAGTTACATTTATGCAAATGCTGGATTGTAAATTAAAACAGAAGCAACAGTGTAGCCAGTAAATCTTTTAAAGAAGTAATAGTGAAGAGAGTTTTGGGTGCCTGGAGAGTTGGGAACATGCTAAAACATTAAACATTTACATCTGAAAAGTAGAGCCTTGGGAAAACTATCTCAAAATAAAAGAAATATGGGAATCTAAAATGTAGATAAAATTGTCTGGCCCCAGTGGCTCACGCCTGCAATCCCAGCACTTTGGGAGGCCAAGATGAGAGGATAGCTTGAGCCCAAGAGTTTGAGACCAGCCCTGGGCAACATAGTGAGAACTTGTCTCTACAAAATAATAATAATAATAATAAATCTGGTGTGGTGATGCACAACTGTAGTTCCAGCTACTTGGGACGCTAAGGTGAAATGATCACCTGAGCCCAGGAGAGCTGTGAGCCATAATCATGCCACCCCATACTCCAGCCTAGGCGACAGAGTGAGACCTCATCTCTACAATAAATCAAAATGAGCCGGGTGTGGTAGCGTGCGCCTGTAGTTCCAGCTACTTGAAAGGATGAGGCGGAAGGATCGCAGGAGCCCAGTAGGTCGAGGCTGCGGTGGCCGGGAGCAGTCACTACACTCCAGTCTGGGTGACAGAGTGAGACTTCAACTCAAAAAACAAACAAACAAACAAATAAACAGATAGATAAATAAATAAATAAAAATATAGACAAAATGTATGAAAATTGTATTTGCTGAGTAGCTTTTAAAAATGTTACTAACATAATTTTGATTTTATCAAAACTCTGCTCTCCTGTGCTTGAAAAAAAATATTGTCACCAATACTAGTAAACCATCAATTTAACATCTCATATGTTTCAGACACTTAGTTTGCACTGACATTTATTATCTCATTTAATTGGCACATCAGCCCCATGAGATGATAATTCAGCTACTTTGACAATTCAAGAGAAAATAAAACAGTTTTATTAAGTCATCTGCCCAAGAACATACACAGTCAGAAAAGATTTGAACAGAGATGTTATAAACTAGATTGGTTTAAGTTTAAAACTACTGCTTCTCTTTTCTCTCTCTCTCTCTTTTTTTTTTTTTTTTTGAGTCAGAGTCTCACCCTGTCCCAGGCTGGAGTGCAGTGGCATGCTCACAGCTACTGCAGCCTCAAACTTCTGGGCTCAGGTGACCCTTCCACCTCAGTTTTCCAAGCAACTGGAACTATAGATGCGTGCCACCACACCCAGTTGATTTTTTTTATTTTTTTAAATTTTTTGTAGAGATGAGGTCTTGTCAGGTTGTCCAGGCTGGTCTCAAACCCCCGAGCTCAGGCATTCCTCTCACCTCAGCCTCCCAAAGTGCTGGGGTTGTAGGTATGAGCCACCGTGTCTGGTCACTTTTTTGTTCTTAAGCTAGATTACATTTTTTAAAAAATTTATTTTAAAATTGTGGGGTTAAGGGTGAGGTATACAAATATTCATTGTGAAGGTACCCTTATTGATGAGGTGTGTCCCCCCTTCCCCAGGCAGATATCGACTACCATTACCAACTCCCTGTACCCCCCCCATAGTTTCCCCGCCACTGTCAATCCTTTTCTTATAGTATTACGGTAGTTGTTCAAGGTCCACTTATGAGTGAGAACATGTGATACTCAGATCTTCGTTTCTGTGAAAGATCACCTAGTATTATAAGCTCTAATTCCATCCAGGTTGCTGCGAAGTTCATGATTTTGTTCTTCTTTATGGCTGTGTAATATTCCATTGTGTATATGTACCACATTTTTTTAATCCAGTCCTCTTTTGATGGGCAGCACGGTTGGTTCCATGTTCTTGCTATTGTGAACAATGCTGCAATAAACATACCTGTGCAGGTATCTTTTTCATAGAGTGAGCTGAGTTCTTCCGGGTATATTCCCAGTAGGGGGACTGCGGGGTCATATGGAAGGTCGATATTTAGAACTTTCAGGAATCGCCACACTGATTTCCACAGAGGCTGTCCTGGTTTACACTCCCACCACTGGAGGCAACCAGGGGAAGCACAGTAGCATGTCAGGGAATCAAGTGCACAGCAGCTTCGAAGAGTTTAGGCAGTTCCTTTCATCCTGGTGTTGCTTTCAGGGTTAACTGACCACGGAATAACTCATGGCAGGACACATCCCACATTACCAGTGGAGTGCAGGGGATAAAGCCACATGTGTCATGGTGGGAAACAATGTGATGAAACATGGGCTTTGGGAGTGCCAGTGCTAGGTCTGCACTGCTCCTCCACAGCTTGCATGCCACTAGACTTTACGACACTTCCCAGATCTCTTTCCATCTTAATTTGTAACTCTCACTTGGGGTTACTATCAGGATAAAATCAGAGAGAATAAGCACAACAGTTGCCACAACACAGGATAAACTATCCTTACTCTCTTCCACTTGCCCTCTGTCTCCAGGGCTACCTAATGTCTCCCCGGCCTGGAGAAAACTCCCAAAATGTTCACTGTTGGGTAAGGGCCTCCTCTTCCAAGAAGCCCCACAGAGAACTTCAATCCAATGTTTTGTTAATTAATTCTTCAAAAACCACTCATTTATTCACTAATTAATTCAGCAAAGGCATTAATTATGACGTTATACTCAAGGCACTTTGCTAGATCCTCTAGGAGACTGAAAAAAGTTTAATTTCTCCCCTGAGGTAGCCAGCACTTAAATAAATAAAACTCTGCAACTTAGTTTTTGTCATGAGCCTTGTTTCTTAACCTATGCACTGGAGATAAAAACAACTACCTTAAGGGCTGTTTTAGGAATCAAATGAGTGTTTACTGGTGGGTATTACTGATGTTGTTCTAACACTCCGATTTGCTGTTGAAGTGTGTGTGCTTTGGCCCCTTTGGGGCTGGAAGTGGCTTCTAGCTAGTGTTTACACACCAGCTCTTGGTTTGGCACCATGTCTCGCACATAAAAACACTGACAGTTCACCTAGTGTTTCGCTCCCACAGAGATGGAAGACCTTAGTATGACTCCGGAGCCAAGAATAACACCCTACTCCTAGTCAAGAGTATCACTGGTCATAAGGCTAATACACAAAGTCATGGGAAGTCAGTATATAAACCAGAAACACAGCTCTGCATATATACCCTATCTGGACCCCAAAATTGCGATTAAAGTCACCTGGACCCCTCTCTGTATTAAAGTCACCATGCTCATTTCTTAAAACTCACTGAGCCTGTGTGAGGCACTATGACAGACAAGGAGGAACAAAGTGAACAAGATCCTGTTATGAAGACCAAAACCTTCTTCTTCAGGAAACTCTGAACCTTGTAGGGGAAAACACAGGTATACAAATGACTAGATCACTAGTCTGGGTAAAACCTATAGTTTGCTATTAACATGCCCAAATGATTGCAAAACGAATCATCCTAATCCCCAAAAATAATACCTTCATGTCTCCAGGGCCTTGGGAAAATGCCTTGGGGTCTGCCATGACACCTCCTTCTCTCACATTCCATGGACAGTTTACCAGCAGATCCAGGGGCTCCTCCTTCAAAACACATCCAATCGTCCTTACCACCTCCAGTCCAGTTATCCCCATAAAGGCCATCACTTGTTCCTGTCTTACTTGAATAATCTCCTACAGGAGTTAGGGGATTATCTTTTCAAAACGTAAGTCAGAAAATGTCATGTCTGTCAAAATCATCCAAGGTTTTCCCATCTGGCTAGAAGCGAAAACCAAAACCCTGATCACAGCCGACAAGGTGGCCCCGTGATCCAGTCTCACATGCTCCTACTCCTCTCTAGCCATCAGCCTCCCTGCTGATCACAAACGTGACTAGTACCTCCAACTTGCTGTTCATTTCATCAGAGTGTTGGTACATGGCTTGCTCCTTCACTTGCCAGTGGGGCTTCCCAGACCACCCCATTCTAAAGTAGCACTTCCCACAACCATTATATCCTGACTTAACCTTAGCTTATCATGACCAGAACTGTCTACCTTGCCCAGCTCTACAGTTCTCCACAGCCTATTAGACAAACTTCATATTTACTTATCTATTTTTTTATAGTCATCCTTATCCAACTAGGATGGAAATGAGAGAAGAGATAGTCAGAAGCTGGTTAGGCAGATAGACAGGGAAGATCTCAAGGAGAAATAGCACCTGTGAGAATGCCCCTACACCATCCCAGTTATGTAACTGTTAGCTGAAAATGTGGTTAATGAGGTTGAGAGCATCCTCTCAACCCAGGATGTACTGCTTAAAGAAACTTTTTCCTACTGAAATGCAGGCACAATAACTTAACTAAATATCCTTACTTAACCTTAGCTTATTATAATATCATTAACACAGCATTTACATTGTGGTTTCATGACCCCCCCCCAAGTAGACTTTTCTGTGATCCTTATGGATAATACTCAAGATAGAGTAACTTTAGACAAAAACCCACATACACAATAAAAACTGAATCTCAGAAAATAAGGGGCAGACGAAATATAAACTTAAAAAGTCTTTCCCCAAATAAGATAAGACCACAAACAAACTCTTAACACCAGTAACCCATTTAGGATCCCCTCTCTTTTCTGGAGTACATTGTTGCTTAATAAACTCCTTCTTTCACTCAACCTTTTGGTGTCCATGTTCCTTAATCTTCTTGGTCATGAGAAAAATACCCAGGGTTGCTAGTGTAAGCTAACAACAAAGCTAAAAACTCCTCCAAAGAAGAGCCATAAAGACAAGAATTTTGTCTGTTGTGTACATTACTATATCTCTTGTAATGTAATGTATAAATTGCTGTATCACACAATCTAGAACAACGCATGGAATATAGTGGGCAGTCAACACATTTGAATGAAGGAATTCAAATTCATTCTGAACACAATTGAATGAATGAATGTAAGAGGAAACAAGTAAGTGAGATTTGCACAGAGTGCTAGCGTACTAGAAAAGACCCTGGAGAGTTAGGTGGCAGGAAGCTCCAAAAGGAAAAGGTGTCACAGAAGAGTGACATATAGCGTACATCATCAAAGGAAGCTCAGAGCTCTTATAAAAGCTTGACTTTTCAAAAGGGTGAGATTCTGATTACATGTTTTTATGTTATTCTGCCTTTGATTATTAATTGTGTGGGTGCTTTACCTTCCTACATATTTTAAGTTCTTTGAGAGCAGACAGAATGTCTATCATCATTATGTGTCAGTTTGACTGAGCTATGTAGTGCCCAGATATTTGGTTAAACGTTATTTCTGGGTGTGTCTGTGAGGGCGTTTCTAGATGAGATGAACATCTGAATTGTTAGACACAGTAAAGCAGATCGCCATCCCTGATATCAACAGGCCTCGTATGATTGGTTGAAGCCCTAAATAGAATAAAAGGCTGAGTAAAAGAGAATTATGTCTTTCTGCCTGTCTTCAAGCTGGGACACTCTTCTGCTACCTTTGGACTCAGACTCATACTGGAATGCACACCAGCAGCTCTCCTGGTTCTCAAGCCTTCAGCCTTGGACTAGAACTACACCACTGGCTATCATGGGTCTCCAACTTGCCAACTGTAGATCCAAGGACTTCTCAGTTCCATAATTATGCAAGCCAATTCCTTAAAGACAATCAATCAATCCAGTCACCCATTGATCTATCTCCCATCTATTCCTCTTTCTTCGGTTTCTTTGGAGATCCAAGACTCACACCATGCCCTATTTCTTTTTCCCTCTTGCATCAGTGTCAGTATCATTCTCTGCATATTCAGGTGCTCAACACACTATCTAAATGAATGGTTGTTGGGAGCCGGCCACGGAGGCCCACTGAGCGTTAGGGATCAGGAAGGGCCATTGACCCCAAGACGACTAGGATATGGGCACCACTTGCTGGGGACCAGCTCCAGCCGGGTTCAGGGTACCCCAAAGGTGGAGATGGCGTCAGCGATTGGGGGGAAGAAGAAAGAAAGAGAGAGAGAGAGAAAGAAAGAGACTGGACTCTGGTCTAGTGCAGAAGCAGTGTGTGTCTATTGGGAATTACAACGGGTCTTTTATACACAAAGTCAGATGTGGGAGGGGCGTCCCCCACCCACCAGAAACCTTAATCCATGAAAACTTAATCAATGATTGCCTTTAACCACTTTTCATATGATAATCTTAAAATCCCACAACAAAGGATAACCTAATCTGTGACTGACATATTCTATAAACCTTTTTCATCCTAAACTGATTGATTTATGCCAAGTTAAACAATTCTATAGAAGCTTAAGTATTTACTTTACAAACGAAAGTGGCCCAACCCAGAATGTTTGGAATGTGGCCCAGTCCAAAGTTCACAGTGGGCTACCTGCAAGTAACCCAGCCGCATTCTTTCAACAAAATGGCTGTCTTCTAAAACTGTATTCTACAATTTACACCTTCAATAAATCCTAAGATCATGACCCAGAAGCCTGTGACCAATACTAAGGCTCTTAGATGTGACACGAGTTTGAATTATAAGTTGTGTGAAAGCCAAAACTGCAGTTTGTGGAAGAATGGGAGCAATGAGCTTCTAAAGTTAGCTTGTGTTCGTCCTGATCTCAGAGTTTCTATGTTTTGAGCTCACAGGAGTTTAATCTGGTTAGTGCTGAGTAGAAAGGGGGAGGAAATGGGGTCAATAGCTCCCGAATGCATCCTAGTGGTCTCGGGGTCAACAGCCCTTCCTGATCCCTAACGCTCAGTGGGCCTCCGTGGCCGGCTCCCAACAAATGGTGATATTCTTTAATAGAAGAACCAGTCCAATCATCTTCAGAGTGCTACTCTCCATCTAAAAATATTTACTTCTGTTATTCTTAGAAACACACAACTTCAAAACAAAGATCAGGCTGGGTGCAGTGGCTCATGCCTATAATCCCAGCACTTTGGAAGGCTAAGGTTAGAGGACTGCCTGAGCTCAGGAGTTCGAGAGCAGCCTGGGCAACATGGCAACATCTCATCTCTACAATTAAACAAAAAAAAAGCAAGACATGGTGCCGTGTACCTGCAGTCCCAGCTACTTGGAAGGCTGAGGTGAAAGGATCACCTGAGCCCAGCAGGTCAAGACTGAGGTGCCTGTGATCATGCTACTGCACCCCAACCTGGACCACAGAGCGATACTTCAATTCAAAAAAACAAAAAAAGTTCCCCAAAACAATAAAAGCAATTATGAGACAGCTGTGAGATATCTGTACTATATTTTCTTTCATTTTGAAAATTTTAATTAATACATTTTATTTTTTAGACCAGTTTCAGATTCGCAGCAAACTTGAGCAGAAAGTAGAGAGAGTTCCATATTGCTCCTTCCCCCTCTACAGGCACAGCTTACTCCATCAACATGCTTCATCAGTATGGCAAAATCAATGAACCAACGTTGACACATCATTGTCAACCAAAGTTCATGGTTAACATTGTGGTTCACTCCTGGTATTGTATAGTCTATGGGTTTTTGTAAATGTATAATGATATGTGTCCACCATTACAGTATCATACAGAGTAGTTTCACTGTCTTAAAAACTCCCTGGCTGAAACTTGGATGGATTTGGAGTCTATCATATTGGGTGATCTATCACAGAAACAAAGAACTGAGTACCACACGCTCTCACTCATAAGTGGACCCTGAACACCTATCATTAATACTTCAGAAAAGGGATTGGCAGTAGTAGGACACTGCTGGGGAGAAGGTGGGGGTACATAACATCAATAAGGGTGCCTGACTCTAACCCAGGTGAAGGGAAGTCCGGTGGGAAGATCCAAACTTCACCTGTACCTAAATCACTTAGGTACGCAATCCTGACTTGCACCTGATAACTTTAAAATAAAACAAAATTGAAAAAAAGAAAAAAAAATTGTTTGCATCAGCATAAAACAAGACAAAACAAAAATACCTTCCTGACTGGGCACAGTGGCTCATGCCTATAATCCCAACAGGAGCTTGAGACCAGCACGGGCAACATAGCAAGATCTGGTCTCTACAAAAAAAATCAAAAAAATACCAGATGTGCACCTGTAGTTCCAGCTACTCAGGAGGTTGAGGCAGGAGAATCATCTGAGCTTAGGAGGTTGAGAATATGGCGAGCCATGATGATGCCATGGCACTCCAGCCAAGTGGCAGAGTTAGATGCTGACTCAAACAAACAAACAAACAAAAAATAGATAAAAATTTAAAAAAATTTAAAAAGAAAAATTCAACAAGGTGGTTTCACTAGAGTGTTGGAAAAGGAAGGCAAACTCTTAGGGATAATGTATAAATCTATTGATTGGTGCTACTCAAAGTGTGGTCCATGAACCAGTGCCAGTCTGAGAAATGCTTGTTAACTATCCATGCTGATGAGCTGTAGAATGTAAATCAACTACATCATGACACATTGTTCTAGTTTGATGGACATTGTTTCACAGGAATTTTTTCTCGAGGAAGAATGTAGTGAGTTCATTTGTATTCTGGTAAGGGTTTCTGATCTTGACCCAGATGTTTAAGAAGAAGTTCACAGTCTACTTTGAGGAGCACTAATACAAATACTATATAACATAGATAAGTATATGATTATATTTTTAGGTATAACTTATAACTTCATGGTTATGGAATATGCAGTATGATTATAATTTCTATCAAAAGTACTTTTGCCATTTTTCTAGACATCAAATGAACCTTTGAAGCATTTTATTCTTTCTAATAATTTCTGTCACTATTATTTGTGGATACATGACATCATTATCGATATTTATATCCAAATTGCTTGAAAACATTCTTTTGAAAATATTGCTCATAATTGCCAAAACTTGGAACAACCAAGATGTCCCTCAGCAGGTGAACAGGCAAACTCTGGTGCATCCATCCAAAGGAACATTAGTCAGTGATAGAAAGAAATGCACTATTAAGCCATGAAAAGTCATGGAGGACACTGGAATATATGTTACTAAGTGAAAGAGGCCAGTCTAAAAAAATATATACTGTATGATTCCTGGAAGAGGCAAAACTCTGGAGACAGTAAAAGATCAGTGGTTCCCAGGGCCTTGGCGAGGGAGGGATAATAGTTGAAGCACAGGGATTTTTTTTTTTTTTTGAGTTGGGGTTTCACCCTGTCACCCAAGCTGGAGTGCAGTGGCATGATCACAACTCACCCCAGCCTTGACCTCCTCGACTCCACTGATCCTTCTACTTCAGCCTCCCAAGGAGTATCCATGCCTGGATAATTTTTTTATTTTTTGCAGAGATGAGGTCTCACTGTGTTGCCCAGGCTGGTCTTGAACTCCTGGGCTCAAGCAATTCTCCTACCTTGGCCTCCCAAAGTGCTGGGAGGATAGGCTTGAGACACCATGCTTAGCCCCCTTGTTGAATTTTTCTGAAACCTCCTCAGTCTTCTTCAGAATATGCCAGTCTCTGAAACCTTTTCCTTTTCTGGCTTTGAAACATACACCACCCTGCTTATGTTCCTCCATCTTTGACTCTTTCTTCTTTTGTTTTTGTTCCTTCAGTCATCTTCTTGTTCTCTTTCTGCCACCTGAGTAAAGGCATCTTTGGGGTTCTGATCACAGACATTTTCTTCTGCTTTCTTTTCCCCTTCTCATGGGCAATCTCATGGAATTTCCTGAAGTTTCAACCATCATCTCTGTGTAGAAGCTGCCGTGGTGATGTTTTAGTACCCCTTGTCACATCCAGAATGCATGTTTTTACATGTAGTAGAAGTCCAGTGAATGTTTACGGGATTGAGATGGTGGTAAATTACATGCACCATTTGGCCCTATTACCTACCATGTGACTTATTTGTTCACATTAAGAAGTGCAACAAATGAGTACATACACACATGAAATGGCAAAAGCTACTGTATTAAATGCTAAATGAAATAAAATATTAACTACGTAAAATCTAAGAAAATTAAAATACAAATGTTTAAAAATAATTTTAAATAAAAATATTAGAGGTAAATTATTTCATAGTTGCGTAAAGTGAAATAAATTTATAATCAGAAAGATAATATTGCAGGGATAAAATGATCCTAATACTTTCACTTTTACCTTTTTATACTGTCAGGAATTGTTCATTTCAAAATTCCATCAAATTTGGTGAAAATAGATGACTAAAATCTGTGGATAAATTATTTTCTTGATTCTTTTTTGCTAGCAAAACTCAAACAAAAAATGAAATACACTTTTTTAAAGCAGCATACCTAGGTATCACTTTTCCAGCCTTGTTATCTGGCTATCAGAAGCCTCCTTAAGCTTTTTTCGTCTTCTTAGGGTCTTTATTATGTCTTTCAAGCTGATAAAATCTAATTCTCTAGTCATACTCTTCAGTTCCTAATAGACGCTGTTCTATTTCCTAATCATTTCCATAAGCAAATTTTATAAAATTAAATGTCAACTAAAAGTAGTCATGTGATAGAAAGAAGAAGTTTACTTTATAATGCATAATTCAAACACCATAATAAAGGTACTCTGGTGTCTCCATGACCAAAGCATGAAATATAAATGTCAGAAAAAGGAAAGAACACAGCCGTGTGCAAATAGGCAAGAATTAGCAATGCTGATGTTTGCAGCATAAACACCCAATAATCACAGGACTCAGTAGTGTTTGTTTAGCCTCAAGCAAAGTAACTAATGACAGGACATGCCAGTGTAAAATTGACTATGGAAAGTATTGAACATCATGAGATTTAATTTTAGTGACATTCATGCACCAATTAAATAACTGCAGAGTAAGTCTTTGCTATTTAGGACAGTATTAGATATTTATGCTCACAGTAACCCTCAATAAGCTAAACTAAAAAAAAAACCGTATGTATATTGAAGGACTTCGGTTATTTTGCTATTACTTTTAGTCATTTATTTTCTGAAAAGAAGATTAGGTGTAAGTTGGTCCCAACTAAAATTTAATTTTTGAGGACTATTTTAATCAGACTGTGACAAATGAGCAGATCCTAATGACAGCATCGAGCCCAGAGACGGCTTAGAAGGCGCCCAGAAGAAAGCCATGGCAAAGCTGACTGAATGAAGGACCAGAGCTGACTACAAAAAGTCCTTTCATATATAGATACATTTGATGGCTCACACAGTACATTTATTTTTATTATTATCATTTTTAAGCAAAAAGACCATGTACTAGAAGCATACTGGGGGTTCACAGACTTGATGGAGGTTGAGGAGCAGCCTAGAATAAAGGCAGGAGGCTGTAGTCTTGGAGACTGGAAGCAAGAGACTGTCAGTGTTATGCTGCCATTTATCCTTTACGTAATAAACACTGTGTATATCTACTGAGAATCGGAAATGTCAACGAGGTGTCTAGAAAACAACCAAAGAGGAAACAGCATCAACTCAACAATGATTCCACTAACGTGCTTTAAAGTCTGCAGTATTATTATCTTTTTTTTTTTTGAGATAGATTCTCACTGTCATCCAGGCTGGAGTACAGTGGCGTGATCATGGCTCACCACAGCCTCGACCTCCTGGGCTCAGGTGATCCTTCCAAATCAGTCTCCCAAGAAGCTGGGACTACAGTCATGCGCTACCACATCCAGCTAATTTTTTTTTTTTTAATTTTGTAGAGACAAGGTCTCACTAGGCTGCCCAGGCTGGTCTTGAACACTTAGGCTCTGGTGGTCCTTCCATCTCAGCCTCCCAAAGTAGTCAAATTACATGTGTGAGCCACCACACCTGGTGCTATCATCTTATCTTTATAGGATATTTTCTCAGGAAATAAAACAAACTAGTGCCTTCAAAAGATAGCATAAAAGTGGGTGTCTTAGGAGGAGAGGCTTGGGGAGCACCCACCCATATGACACAGCGAGAAGCTGCCCCAATCAGACAGCAATAGGGAGAATGAAGACGAAAGGTCTGTGGTGGACCAAGCACTGCAGCGGGTTCGATGGAAGCTAGATCAGACCAGCAAAAAAGACACTGGCTCCCCACCTCCAGGAGGACTTAAAGAAACACCTTCATCCAAGCAGCCCTCCTCACTTGTTCCCTCAAGGTACAGCTTCCTTCAACAAGCCTTGCACCTTTTCCCAGCACCCTCTAGACTGTGGGCTACACGACCATCCTCTTGTCCCCACAATCTCTGGCCCTCAAGCCAGAAGCCACACTCTTTCTCAGGTCTTGCCTCTCCCTCACCATCCATACCAATGTCCTGTTGACTCTGTCTACTCTGTTCAGGCTGTCAATTCTACCTCCCCAGCCCACTCCTCAAACATACCCTCTTCTGGCTGGGTGTGGCAGCTCATCCCTATAATCCTAGCACTTTGAGGTGATTTTGAGGACTGCTTGAGCCCAGCAGTTCAAGACTACAGCAGGCTGTGATCACACCAATGCGTTCCAGGCTGGGTGACAGAATAAGATCCTGTCTCTAAAAACAAAACAAAACAACAACAACAAAACACACACAAAAAAACCCTCTTCTCGCCAGCATCCACTCCTTGCTTAGTTCAGACCACTATCAACTCTTACCTAACAGCATTTCAGGCCCCTAGGGTGAATTACTTAAATTTGGACCTCCTTTTTTTTAAAAAAAAATAGAGATAATAATAATAATACTCATCTTGCATGCTTCTTGAGAGGATTAAATGAGTTGATACACATAAAGCATTTAAAATAAGTGGCTGAAGCACAGTAAATGCTCAATGAGTGGTAGTTATTATTGTTGTTGTTGTTACTGATTGAGAATGCTGAAGAAGGGACAAGGGATAAAACAAGACTTGAGCCCAAAACACTACTCCAGACCCCGAGTATCAGTTACACCATATTACCACTATTTGTTCATTTGTCTGTATCTCAGTTCTGGCTGGGTAGGGGGATGGCTCATGCATATACCAGACTACCAGACTGTGAATTCATTCCGTGTCCAGAAAGTAGAAGGTATGCAACAAATGCTTATTGAATTTTACATATCATATACTCATTTAATAGTTTTTAATGCCATTTTAATCAAATAGTGACTAGGCAGTATCATTATAAAAATACAGGGAACACAGTTTTTTTTTGTCATCATAAGTTTTATGTCCTTCTCTCAAATCTAAAAATTACATAAGCGGAAGCACACTCGGGCTCTCACAGAAAAAGATGCTCAAATATTTAATTTTCTAAATGTCATATTTGAATCACTTTACCAACACATATACGAAGCTATGTTAGACAGTCAAGACATCTGCTTTCTTGGCCAGAAAGTGTAGGCGTTCATGGAGATTTAAGACAGAAACAGAAAAAAAACAACAGCTTTCAGAACCCACAGGGTGGCCCATAGCCCAGGGTTGCCCACATGAGGGCCCTGAAACCTATGTGTCCACTGTCAGAGGGACTCCCAAGGAGGGGTGCATAAGAGGCTGACTCGTCCTCATCTCCCACACACACACTGTAGATCATAACTCTCCTAAATTCTCTTGCTGTCTCTGATTCAACTCTTCCAATGGTGGTCAACAGCACTTTGATGGATTATACCAGTATTGGGTTAGTCAAAGTCCCTCTCAGAGATGTTATTGGTGAAGGGACTGCAACACGTGGCACATGATCTTTAATCCCTTGAAGGAGACAAGCTGAATGTTTTAAGATTTCAGAAAGGGGTGATCTTGCATATGAATTTAGGGACGTGGCAGGGGGTAGTCAGAATAAGGCTTCGTGAGAACATCATACTTGTGGGTTATAATAAATCTTGGAAGATGGACAGGGTAGACTGAGGGGTGAATAGGTTACTGGTGGAAAAAATGGTTATTAGCAAAGCTGAGAAGTGCAAAAGCCATGAGGTGGAATAAGTATGTTTGGAGAAAGAACAGTGTGGCTGCAACATTGGCTGAACAGATGGGGAACAAAAGGGAGGATAAATGATGATGAGATGGTGTGAAGTCATGCCAGGAGTGTGGCAGGCAGGGATTGAGGGACTCTGGAACACCTGGGCAGGTGTTAGTTACAGGGTCATCTGCACAATGGCATGAAAAGGGACAGTCAGAGGAGGAGAAAAGTTACATGGCCACTGGAATGTTTTAAGCAAGAGGGAGAGAGGGAGGGAGGTGTCAGAAAATAAAATGAGGGAAAAGGATGCAACCATAAAGTTATTCTGATCCATCAAAATGTGAGTGAGCTGGCAACCAGCTGAGCCTCAAGATGAACTGACCTTTCCTCACTGTAACATCCAGGCAGAATATGGCCAAGAATCACAAGTTATTCCAAGGAGTCAAACAGCAAATATTTATTGAAAGTCTACTGTGTGCCACATTCTACACTTAATGCGATATATTCCTATTTAAATCTCTGTGTCAACCCATCCCAAGAGTTATGCTTGATGATTGTCAACTAACAGATGAAAAAAACATACCTTCACCAAAGATGACTTACCTATGCTCATAGAGGCTGAATTACTCAACAGACATCAATTAAAATAGCACATACTTGTCTGGGCTCAGTGGCTCAGCCTGTAATTCCAGCACTTTCGGAGGCCAAGTAGAGTGGATTGCCTGAGACCACAGGTTCAAGACCAGCCCGGGCAACTTGGCGAGACCTCATCTCAACAATAAATAAAATATTAGCTGGGTGTGGTAGTACATGCCTGTAGTTCTGGCTACTTGGAAGGCTGAGGTGGAAGGACTGCCAGAGTCCAGCAGGTCGATGCTGGGGTGGCTGTGTGCCACTGCACTCTAGAGCTTGGGCGATGGAGTGAGACTCCAATTCAACAACAACAACAAAATAGCACACACTCTTTGCCAGTTAGAAACAATGGTGAACAGATAGATACAGTTCCTGCCACTGTATTCAAACTCAGATCTGACTCCTTTCTTTATTATTAAATATGTATATATTTTTAATAGTGATGAAATCTAGCCATGTTGCCCAGGCTGGGCTTGAACTGCTGGGTTCAAGTGATCCTTTCACCTCAGCCTCCTAAAGTGCTGGAATTATAGGCATGGGCCACCACTCACCCAGTCAGATCTGACTCCTAACCTCACCCTCTTATTCCTTCCAGCACTACTTTGTACTTTTATACAAGAAGTCCACAGTCTGACTCAGTTATAGCATTTGACTACTGCTCTGCTATGCCCATACTCCTAAAATTAAGCCTAATTTTTGTTTTTTAAAAAAGCATTACCACTTAGCTGAAGAATGCTTTTACAGTGTCTTCTAAAATGGTGATGATCACCGGAAATCATGGTACATGTAATTCAACAGCTCATTCATTATTCATATTTTAAGCAAGAAACGCCGACATTAACTCTCAGTCCAGCATAAATGAATACTGTATATCAAAGCTTGGGCTTTCTCACTCTTGCCATCCCACCATTCCTGAATCAGAACAATCATTACTTAAGCTTCAAAATAAGCTGCCAGTATCAGAGTAGAGAGTACAAAAATCTCATTTATATCAAAATAATTGGCTCAAAAAGATCAAAATAGAAGGTGGGGGAAATCCATGAATAATTTGCATATTTTTAAAGTATTTAGGATATTAAGAATTGAAATATACAGGGAACTCTATGACAGTTAGAAAACATTTCCTAGGCTTCCGGATGAGAGGGTGACAGAACAGGTCTCTGCAAAAGCGAGTGTCCATAAAGACTCTCTGTATGTGTGGGTGTGTGCCGGTGGGTGAGTGAAAGTCCATCTGAGGGGTTCATGCACCCAGGGCTTTCCTCTGGAGGTGACTGCAACCTCTCACTGCCCTGAGATTGGAGACCCAGGAGTGTAGGATCATCTGCCATTCTTGGGGCTCTTTTGAGAGGAGGCAGCAGAGTACAGCCATCCCTCATCACTTGGCACCCATGCCATCACCTGCAGCAGCAGGCTGGGCACAAGCAGGAGGAGGCAGACCGTGGAAATCTGGAATAAAACTCCAGCGCTGGTGACGAGATGCTGATGAGTACCATCTTTTCAGTCCTGGGACCAGGCAGAGATCTGCACTGCCCCGCCCAGCTCTACCCAGGCTCCATCTTGGGACCCAGAGGCTATCTGCTCATCAAACCCAGAGAGATGGACACCCCTCCCCCATGCTGGAAGAGGTGCAGACTCGTCAGAACTGAGTGGGAGACTTGACAGCAGCAGCAGCGCATAGGGTGAGTCTGGATCCGATTCATCCTCCACCCACAATAGTCCATGGGGCATCTGACCCACACTGAGAGCAGCTCTATCAGCCTGTGCTGAGAGCAGAAGGGAATGGCTAGAGACCAAAGCCATTCCCTAAGACGGAGGCCTGAAAAGAACCTGGACTCACAGAAACTGCCAGAGAGCGAGTTTTTTTGTTTTGTTTTGTATGTTTTTGTTTTCGTTTTAGCTTTTTTCTTCTTTCTTTCTGTTTTTATTTATGTTTCTGTACTTTCTTTGTTTCTGTAATTTTAAAGTTCTTTAAGATTATCTATTTATATATGGGTATTTTTGAGGGATAGTACACCAACAGGGCGGTTTGTATTTGTTTATTTGTATAATTGTCTGTATGTTTTTGTCTTTTTTGTTTTTTTCTGTCTTTGTTTGTCTCTGTTTATTCATTAGTTGGTACGCCTGTCTGTTTTCCCTCTTCTTCTCTCTCTCTACCTCCCTTTCAACTTCCTCTTCCCTTTTCCCATTCTTTTCCCTTTTCTTATCTCATTTTGCTTTCAGGGAGCAAATAGCCACCCCCACTGCATGGACAGATTGTAAGGCAGTGGGAAGTGGGTCCCAGGGGATCCACATACCTGTCAGTGGATAGTGGGCTCTACAGGTAGCTTCTGAATCATAGCTCCCCACTTAATTAAATCTCAAAACTGCAATAAGCACAGGCCCCCACCCCTAGCCCAGCTTCAGAACTGAACAAAACCAGAGGATCTACACAAGGAAGAAAAGGAGATTAAGCAAACAAAACTAAAAGCAAACCCCTCTATCACTGAACAACAGAATTAATGATGAGTAAAAAAAAGGGGAGGAAAACCTACACAAATGAAGAAAAACCAAGGAGGAATATGAGTCTCACAAAGACTCCTGGGAGGTCAGCAACTGAGAATACAGACTTTGGAACTCAAACAATGAAGAGTTTCCAGGATGACTGGTCTCAAACCACAAACCCAGCTATCAAAATACTAATAAGAATAAATAGAAATGAGGAGAGACAAGAGGAAAGAATGAAGGAGTTGACAACCGAGATAACAGCAATAAAGAATACAGTGACTGAAATAAACAACAAACTGATAAGCATGGAAAGCAGGATTAATCAAGCAGAAGAAGGAATCTCAGAGCTTGGGGACCAAAATATGGAACTAACCCAAACTGTTAAAAACATAGAAAAGAAGCTTAAAAAGACAGAATAAAACCTCCAACAGATGAGTGATTATTTCAATAGACCAAACCTAAGATTAGTTGAAATCCCTAAGGCAGGTAAAGATACAGAGACCAAGCTGGGCTCGGTGGCTCAGCCTGTAATCCCATGCCTTTGGGAGGCTGAGGTGAGTGGATTGCCTGAGCCCGCGGGTTCAAGACCCGCCTGGGCAGCGAGACCTCATCTCTACAATAAATCAAAAAAAAAAAAAAAAAAAAACAGCCGGCCGTGGTAGCACACGCCTGTAATTCCGGCTATTCGGAAGGCTGAGGTGGAAGGATCGCCGGAGCCCAGCAGGTCGAGGCTGCGGTGGCCGGGAGCGGCCACTGCACTCCAGTCTGGGCGACAGAGTGAGACTCCAACTCAAAAAAAAAAAAAAAAAAATACAGAGACCACCCTGGAACAAACATTCCATGAAATTATCCAGGAAAACTTTCCTCCTCTCATAAGTGATGTGATCATTCAAACACAAGAGATTCATAGAACCCCTGCAAGACCACAAATGAGAAGACCAACTCCTAGACACACAGTAATTTGCCTACACAAAGTAGGTATAAAATAAAAAACGCTAAAGGCAGCAAGAGAGAAAGGTCAGGGTACCTACTGAGGAAGACCAATTAGAATAGCAGCAGACTTATCTACAGAAACACCAAAGGCTAGGAGAGCTTGGAGCCCAATCATCAAAGTTCTATAGATAAACAATTTCAACCAAGAATTACCTACCCAGCTAAGCTAAGTTTCATCAGTGATGGAGAATTAAAATCCTTCCCATAAATCAATCCCTAAGAATTTACACTGCCTCCAGACCAGCTCTACAAGAAACACATAAGAAAGTATTGAATATAGAAGAAAGGAAAAAAAGAACATCAACACCTTTCCCGAAAATGCAGGAAAAAGATTGAAAGCACACATGAATTAACCCCCAAATCAAAAGAAAGACAACAAACAAATAAGCAAACAGCAGCAACAACAACAAACTCTGTAAGAACTTCATGACAGGAATAAACTCTCATATCTCTGTAATTAGCCTGAATGTGAATGGACTAAATGTACCACTGAAAAGACACAGGATGGCAAAATAGATACAATATCATGAGGCAACAATATCTTGTTTCCAAGAGACTCATCTCACTAGAAAGGACACTCACAGACTCAAAGTAACAGGATGGGAAATAAAATTTCAGGCTAATGGAACACACACAAAAAGCAGGAGTTGCGATCTTAGTATCAGACAAAATACCCTTTAAACTACCAAAAATTTAAAAAGATGCAAAAGGACACTACGTAATGATAAAAGGTTCAATCCATCAACAAGAAATATCCATCCTAAACATATATGTACCCAACATTGGAGCAAAAACATTCATAAAGCAGCTTCTAGGTAAACTAAAAAAAGATATTGACTCTAACACTACCATAGCAGGAGACGTAAACATGCCACTAACAGCCCTAGACAGATCATCAAGACAAAAAGTCAACAAGGAGATGTGGAACCTCAACATGATGCTTGACAAAATGGACTTGACTGATACCTGCAGAACACACCACCCAGCATATACACTCTACTTGTCACCACATGGCACATACTTCAAGATTGACCACATCCTCGGCCATAAATCAATCATGAACAAATTCCATAAGATTGAAATTCTACCATGCACCTTCTCAGACCACAGTGGAATAAAAATAAATATCAACACCAACAAAGTTCCCCCAAAACCCACAAAAACATAGACACTAAACACCATGATGCTAAACAACTCCTGGGTCAACATGGAAAGCAAAACAGATATTAAAAGATACCTGGAAACAAATGAAAATGCAGAAACATCTTACCAAAACCTGCCATGAAAGCAGTCCTAAGAGGGAAATTCATATCTCTACAATCACACATGAAAAAAATGGAAAGACCACAAGTTAACAGCCTAACAAATCACCTAAGGAAGCTGGAAAAGTAAGACCATCAAAACCCTAACCTCAGCAGACGAATCTAGATCATCAAAATAAAAGCCCAAATTTGGGACATAGAAGACAAAAATACAATACAAAAAAAAAAAAATCAATGAAACCAAAAGCTGATTTTTTGAAAGGATTAAACAAGATTGATGGACCCTAGCTAGATGGACCAAGAAAAAGAGAGAGCCCAAATAAACACAATCAGAAATGTTAAAGATGAAGTAACAATTTACTCTAAAGAAATACAAAAGATTATCAAAGATTACTATGTACAACGGTATGGAAACAAACTCAAAAACCTAAATGAAATGGAGGACTTTCTTACATCACACAATCTTCCCAGGTTGAAACAAGAAGAAATCAAGACCTTAAATGACCCTAAATAGACCAATAACATAGGAAATTGACTATGCCAAAAGAAAACTACCTACAAAAAAAAGCCCTAGATCAGATGGCTTTCCAGCAAAATTCTACAAAACATATAAGGAGGAGCTGATACCAATCCTATTGAAAGTATTTTAGGCAATCGAGAAAAATAGAACTCTCCCCAAATCAATTTATGAAGCTAACGTCACATTGATACCCAAACCGGGTAAAGAGCCAACAAAGAAAGATAACTACAGTTCAATATCCTTGATGAACATAGATGCTAAAATTCTCAACAAGATCCTAGCAAACTGGATCCAACAACACATCTCAATAATCACCTACCATGACCAAGTAGGCTTCATCCTTGGGATGCAGGGTTGGTTCAACATCCACAAGACCATAAACACAATTAAATACATCAACAGATGTAAAAACAAAATCCACATGATTATATCATTAGACACGGAAAAAGCTTTTGATAAAATCCAGCATCCCTTCTTGATAAAAACACTCGAACATATAGGCATAGATGGAACATACATTAAAATAGTAAGAGCCATCTAAAAGAAACCCACAGTCAACACACTGCTAAACAGACAGAAATTGGAACCATTTTCCTTGAAAACTGGAACAAGTCAAGGGTGCCCACTCTCAAACCTTCTGTTCAGCACAGTATTGGATGTTCTAGCTAGAGCAATCAGAAAAGAGAAGGAAATCAGCGGTATTCAAACAGGAAAAGAGGAAGTTAAGTTATCCCTCATTACAGATGACATGATTCTATACCTCGAAAACCTAACAGAATCTGTCAAAAACCTCCTTGCACTGATAAAGGACTTTGGCAAAGTCTCAGGGTATAAAATAAATGTGTAAAAGTTAGTCGCATTCCTATGCACCAACAATAAAACAAACAGAAAACCAAATAAAAAGCACAATCCCATTCTGAATAGTCATTTAAAAAATGAAGTACCTTGGCATCTTCCTAACAAGAGACGTCAAAGACTTCTACAACAAAAACCACAGAGCACTGCTCAAAGAAATCAAAGATGACACAACCAAATGGAAAAATATTCCATGCTCATGGGTTGAAATAATCAACATTGTTACAATGTCCATTCCACCCAAGGCTTATCTTCAGATTTAACACAATACCCATTAAATTACCAGCAGTATTATTCTCAAACTTGGATATGACAATACAAGAATTCATATGGAAACATAAATGACCACGAATAGCCAAAACAATTCTCAGCAAATAAACAAACAAACAAAACAAAGCAGGAGGCATCATGCTCCCAGATTTTAAGCTTTATTATAAAGCTACAATAATCAAAACAGCCTGGTATTCGTACAAGAACAGGCATATAGACCAATAGAACAGGATAGAGATTCCAGAAGCAAAACCTCAATTTCTCAACCAACTTATCTTCGACAAAGCCTCCACCATCAACCACTGGAGAGTGGAGAATCTATTCAGTAAATGGTACTGGGAAAAGTACCACATGCAGAAGACTAAAACAAAACCCCTACATATCACCATACATAAAAATCATCTCTAAATGGATCAAATACCTAAATGTAAAACCTGAAACTATAAGAACCTTAGAAAATGCAGGAGACACCCTTATGGAAATTGGAACTGGCAACCAATTCCTTAGCAAAACTCCAAGTGCCCATGCCATAAGAGATAAAATAGACAAGCAGGACATCATCAAACTGCCAAACTTCTGCAAAGCCAAAGAAACCATTGAGAGAGTGGGGAGACAGCCCACAGAATGGGAAAACATATTTGCCAACTGTATTTCTGACAAAGGTCTAACATGTAGGATCTATAAGGAACTCAAATGTGCCAAAAACAAAAAACAAAAAAACAGCCCCATTTCAAAGTGGGCAAAAGATATGAATAGTCCCCTACCAAAAGAAGACTTATGAGCAGCCAACAGATTCATGGAAAAATGCTTAACCTCACTAGTCATCAAAGAGATGCAAATTAAAACCACACTGAGATACTACCTAACTCAGGACGGCCAGCATCAATAACTCAAAAAACAACAGATACTGAAGAGGATGTGCCAAAAAAGGGAACACTTCTACACTGTTGGTGGGTGTGTAAACTAGTACAGCCTCTGTGGAAAACAGTGTGGTGATTCCTAAAAGATCTAAATATTGACCTCCCATATGACCCTGCAATCCCCCTACTGGGAATATACCTGGAGGAACTCAAATCACTCTATGGAAAAGATACCTACACGTACATGTTCATTGTAGCATTATTCACAATAGCAAAATACATGAAACCAACCATGCTGCTCATTGAATGAAGACTGGACGAAAAAAATGTGGTACATATACACAATGGAATATTATGCAGCCATAAAGAAGGATAAAATTATGAACTTCACAGCAACTTGGATGGACTTAGAGACTATAATACTGAGTGATCTATCACAGAAACAAAGAACTGGGTATCACATGGTCTCACTCATAAGCAGACCTGAACAACTATTACAATACTATAAGAAAGGGATTGGCAGTAGTGGGAAACTGCCATGGACAGGGGGACACCTTATCAACAAGGGTACCTGCAGAATGAAGATTTGTATACCTAACCCTGAATTGTATCCCACATGTTTAAAATAAAAAATTATTACAATAAAAGATCTGATACACACACACACACACACATACACAAATAAATAAATAGAAACAGGACTCAACATGCCAAGTCCAAAAGTGGTAAGTCAATAACTTCACATCTCACAAGTAAGAAATAGCAGATCATTAATATTCTCCTTGAAAGAAAGTTCTCAAAGAGTTTATACGGGGCAATAATAGCTAAGTGATTTACACATGTTGTTTCATTAATTCTCCTTCCCCTCGATTCCTTCATCTTTATTTGGAAACGGAGCTTAGTTACGGTCTGCAGGCTTATCCATATCCTACACTCATTAAATAACAAGAACAGAATTCAAGCATGTTGCTCTCAATTACTAGTCATGTGACCATGGACATGTTCCCTACCCACCTGGGCTCAGCAACACCTCTCTTCCACCTCCACCACTACAATAAAACACAGTATAAGAGCATCAACTTTGCATGTATGATGTGAACATTAATTCTGTCTATGGGTGTAAAGCTCCTAGCAGCCAAAAGTTTCAAAATATATTTATTACTTTCCCATTCTTTGGTCTGTTTTACACTGTGGAAGTTAGCACCAATAGTTTCTCAAGGTCTGCTTGGATGGTGGACAGACTAGACTGAAAGATGTTGTGATGGCAATGGGCACATGTGTTTTATAAAACTTCTGCTAATAAAAGAGTATTAAGGAGAAAAAAAGAAAGAAAACATTTTTTCATTCACTTAATAAATTTTATTAAGCCCTTATAAAGCTAGAGGCAGCATTATAAGTGCTTTAAGAAACACAGAAACAACTAAGGTAGGATACTGTTTCCAGGTGTTTCCCTGTGGTAGAGTGCAAGACATGAGGAAAACAAATATAATGAAGTGTAGGGCATGTGGCTATTGGGAGACAATTCTCCACGGGTCTTACATTTCTGCATATGTTGTGAGTGAGACAATTGCCCTTTGCTCTGAAATCTCTTTCAAGGACGTTTCTTTTTTTTTTTTTTTTGAGTTGGAGTCTCACTCTGTCGCCCAGACTGGAGTGCAGTGGCCACTCCCAGCCACTGCAGCCTCAACCTGCTGGGCTCCGGCGATCCTTCCGCCTCAGCCTTCCAAGTAGCCAGAATTACAGGCATGTGCTACCACGCCCGGCTGATTTTTTTATTTATTGTAGAGATGAGGTCTCGCTGCCCAGGCGGGTCTCAAACCCACGGGCTCAGGCAATCCACTCACCTCAGCTACAGGCAAACAACCTTGGAAGACAGTGGTATCTCCCTTCAGAGCAAAGTGTATGTTTGCTTACAATCCTGGAAGATACAGTATCTCTACACAGAGCAAAGGTGAGGTATGCTGCCCCTCCAGGATAATAATGTCTCCTCCAGGGCAAAGAACAGACATGTTTACCACCCACAGAAAATAATCTGGTGCCCTAATAACACAACTCCTATAATACAACCCATTGTGTACAGTAACACAACCTGTCCTTCTTCCTGGTCATTCTTTGGGAATTGGGGCTCAGGAAAGAGGTGCA
The DNA here is from genome assembly GCA_027257055.1 of Cephalopachus bancanus. NCBI lineage: Eukaryota > Metazoa > Chordata > Mammalia > Primates > Tarsiidae > Cephalopachus > Cephalopachus bancanus. The sequence continues at coordinate 7,559,615 of JAPVLO010000005.1, read as the reverse complement.
AAAATGTGGATAATACTGTTACTATGAGTAATACACTGTCCTTTGTTTCTGACTTAGGAATCCCATGACTCCTGGGAGTTTCTGACTTACTACTAGCATCTATAATACTGTGATAGGCTAACTAGTTTGCTTGCACGTAAGGCAACATCTCAGATCCTTCATAGATCTTGACAGTGATAGCTTAAGAAAAATGACAATTCCTCCTCTTTCATCTATACCCTTTTCATACACCCTCTTGCAATACTCTGGGCTTGGCCATGGGACTTGCTTGACTGATGGGTCACTAGCAAACACGACACAAACAGAAGCTTAAGAAGCACCTTTTGAGGCTTGTCCTCTTGCTGTCCTTGGAATTTAGTCGCCATGTGAAAAAGCCTAGGCTAGCCGGTGGTGAAAATACATAGTCCAGTTTCCCTTATCACCCCAACCAACAACCCACCAATCATGTAACCAAGGCCAAATCGGATCATCCAGCCGCTAGCCAAACCCCTCAGTCAACCACTGCCGCATGAGCAAATCCAGCATAGGTCAGTTGAGCTGGCAGACCAAGAGAACAATTCAGCTTCTAAGTTTTGGGGTGATTTGTTATGTAGCAAAAGCTAACCAAAAGATACTGGGTACAAGGCAAAAATTACTTCCAGTACAATATCCATATTACAAGTTCCATAGGGCTCAGTCTATGCCAGTTAGATACCATAACTCCAACGCTTAGCACAGTGCCTAGAAAAAAGTGCTAATTGCTCCAACTTTGTTTCGGCTTATCTATATGAGCAATCAGTGCACAAATCAGTGAATTTTCATCTTACAAGCAGGTTGTGAGACTGAAAGAACTATGTGTGAATACAGCAGGGCCCATAGCTTAAGTGGAAAAAGCACAGTGTGGTACTCAGGGAGACAAATCTGTGAAAATCAACTCTTTTACCTGATATCTGGCAGTCCATGGGCAAGTTATTTAAACATATTGTACTTTAGCTTCTTCGCTTGAAAAATTCAAGTAATAAAGTTTTCTAAAATATTTGGTTGATGCATAAGTTTATGGTGTTTGTTTTTGGCGTAGCATATACTATGGTGTTGAGAGTTTGTTTACCATCTGTCATTCGGAGTGTGACAATGTTGTGTTTGTGAATACACCTTGCAGATTTGAATAAAGTTAGTACTATCTGTGGGCTAAAGAAGATGGAGTGTCAGGTGGAAAAAAACAAACGCTTCTGACATATTCTTCGGTTTAACAGAGGAGTAACAGCAGTGGAGATGGCTGGAAACATTTCTGCCCTGTATAGGGAGAATGTCATCGGGGAAAGCATGGCAAGAAAATGGTTTTGTCTTTTCCAAGAGGGTCACTTTGACCTGAGTGATTCTCCACACCGGGCTTTGAAGAAGACTGTTTAAACCCTTTAATCCATGAATTGGCAAATTTAATGAATGACCAGTCAACCATCAAGCTACATTTACATTCCATGGGCAAGTGAAAAATGCTTTGAATTTACGCATCAACCCGATAACAAACCATCCCAAAACTTAAAAACTGAATTGTTCTCCTGGTCTGCCAGCTCAGCTGACCTATGCTGGATTTGCTCTTCCAGTAGTGGTTGACTGGGGGCTTGGCTGGAGGCTGGATGCTCTGAGTTGACCTTGTTTGCTTGTCTGGTGATTGGTAGGCTGTTGGTTGAGGTGATAAGGGAGACTGGACCACGTATTTTCACCAACTGGCTAGCCTAGGCTTTTTCACATGGCAACTAAATTCTAAAAACAGCAAAAGGGCAAGCCTCAACCTGTGGCATGATAAAGGAGGCACTTTCCCACACATAACCTACCAAAATATGAGGGGCATTATGGTAGAAGGTGAGAAACTGAGAGCAGCAGCAAACAGTGTTAAACACCAACAAGTGACATAGTCTCTGTGTATTTGTATTCATTCATACCCTCTCTGCTCTCTCTCAGATACATACACATGCAAAATCAAACCATATCCTAATTACTTTTTTTGTTTTTGTTTTGTTTTGTTTTGTTTTTTGAGTCAGGGTCTCACTCTGTCACCGAGGCTGGAATGCAATGGCACAATCACAGCTCACTGCAGCCTCAACCTTCTGGGCTTGGTGATCTTCCCAGCTCACTTTCCCAATTAGCTGGGCCTACAGGCATGCCCCACCATATCTGGCTAATTTTTTTAAATTTTCCTAAAGATCAGGTCTTGCTATGTTGCCTAGACTGGTCTCGAACTCCTGTGCTCAAGTGATCCTCTCGTCTCGGCCTCCCAAAGTGCTGAGATTACAGGCATGAGCCACCACGCCCAACCCAAAAATTAAATTAAAAACCCTACAGGCAGAAATATATATGGAGAAAAGCTTTTACCAAGAATGCTAGCGTATGGTCTACAAAAAGACAAAACTCTTATTATATAATGTGTATGAATCTAAAGTGTTTTGTTGATTCCAAAGCCCCTCTGAATAATATAACCTTTCTAGAAGATTAGTACCTGACAATGTGAGGGTGTGTAAAATGTATCATTATATTAATGGAACTAAAAGATTACTTTACAGATACTTGGCTTCATTTCCACAGTTTAGAATTAAATGCTTGCTTTTTATTTTAGAAACAGACATTTCAAGTAATTACCTCTTTATCCTCTATCTTACTCAGTTTTTTTCACATTTAAAACACTTTTTTTAAAAAAGGGGTCTTCTTTTATGATTTGGCATCTTTGAAAATTCTCTGTGACTGCTAGTTAGCCACTGAGTATAACTTGTACTGTATCTTAAACATCAAAAACAAGATTTGTATTGAAATATCCAAGCCAACCAACGAATTGCTCCTGGGCCTAACTTCATTTCTGTATCATTTAGATACTTTGGTAAGGGAAATTTTAAAAATAAATTTACAATTAAATGAACTCACATTCCCATTTTTATGGAGATGAATACCCTGTGATATTTCAAAAATATGACTTAGTCACTAGTTAACTGAAATAACATTGAACACAAAATTAAGTAAGAATTAAGATGTCTCTTTAGAATAAGTATTTCAAAAAATCCTGGCTAATAATTGTTGAGGTTTGCTTTCTTATATCCATATAAATGGTAGACTAGCACAGTGGTAGAGTCAAACATGGATTTCAATTTCAGATCTACCATTTAGGAACTATGAGATCTCTTATTTAGCCTCTGAGTTATTAATACAAATTATTTAGCTTCTGAGATTGTTTCCTTATATGCAGAATGGTGATTTTAATAGTATGTATATATATTTGTATAATGGGTTGTTGTGAGGATTAAATGAGGTGTGCCCATAAAGTCCTTTGTCTACTACCCGAATCACAGGGAGTGCTAAAGAACTGTTATTCAATCAGCTATCACCACACTGCACAACAATCTTATCATCCCATAGATTTGCTGTTATAAAGCATAAAGAACTTGTGTAGAAAATTTAAAAAATCAGGCTGCACGCAGTGGCTCATGTCTATAATCCTAACTCTGTGGGAGGCCAAGACAAGAGGATTGCTTGAGCCCTGAAGTTGGAGATCAGACTGGGCGACACAGCAAGAGACCTCATCTCTCCTCCTCCTCCCACAATTAATAATAATAATAATAACAATGAAACAAAAGAAAAAATCAGAAATATTACACATATTAAGAAATGGTTTTATTTTAACAAATTGTTTTACAGCTTGCTCTTCTGATCCTGACTTCAGAAGCATTCCTTCCCACCCCGCACCCATGCATGGAACAGCGCCACATTTTCTCATTCCTTTCTGTGCAGTGGGGGTCTGCTCTCCATGGAAAGACATCCAGGTGTCCAGCTCAGGGAGGACCCCAACGGGGCCCCAAGTCACATTCTGCCCAGGAAAGAACACAGGTCCCCAATATTCAGAGATCTGGGAGCTACCATCAAATTGGCTCCTGGTTGAGTGATATTTCCAGAAACACTGTCATCCTCTGTTTCTTGCTATCTTAAGAGAAACAAACAACCTGACTTACCCGGAAATAGTCGCTGCACGCTGCCAGGACTGCCTTGTGAGCATGGAATTTCTGTTCCTCAGCAATCAGGGTGACGTCGCAGAGGATGCCATCACTCCTCTGCTGGTTCAGCGCTGCCAGGACGCTAACATTGTGAGATTCGGAATGGCAGAGCCTCTGGCCTGTCAGCATTTCTTGAATACTACAAAGGAAAGCAATCAAATCAACATCCTTCCTTCCACCGGCCCTGCCACCCAGCGCTTCTCACTCCTTGAACACAGACAGAGACAACACGTGTTCTAGGCAGTGCATCTTTCACCAGAGTGAACTTCCCATTCCCCCAATTTCTTTCTTTCCATCATGCTCCTGTCCTCTTTTTCTCTAATTTTCTCTGCAACCTGCCCCTGCAGGATCTTTCTCTCTTACTGCTGCCTCTTGTCCTGAATTTGTGTGTGTGTGTGTGTGTGTGTGTGTGTGTGTGTGTGTGCGCGCGCATGTGTGCATCCGTCTGTCCGTATTGGCCTAGGTCTGTGGCCTTGAAAGTCTCTGCTTCTAGGCCCCGTCCCTTTGGTGTCTCAACATCTCTGAGTGCAAAATTTCCTCTGGATGGGTGTCTGGGGGTGTGTGTGTGTGTGTGTGATTTTTGCCACTCTGTGTCCCCGTCTAACTCCCCGATTCCCTCCCCAGCTTTGTACCTTACCATGTCTCCCACAGGACACAATGCTCTACTAATATTTACAAGAAAACATACAAGGAGCAAATGGAGTCAGGACAAAAAAGGTTGCAAATGACCATTCCATGTAAAAGGCAATTAAGCCCTAGCAGTTTATTGTTAAACTTGGGGAATTATGCACTACAAGATGAGCATCAAAAGAAATGCCATTGTAAATGAAGACAAATGTAAAGCTAAAAGTAAAAATTATCTAAATTAGCAGCCTTTGATGTCTATGTGTGATCATTATACTTGATTTATGAATGACTACGCAATTTTCTTTTTTTTTATTTTTTTTATTTTTAGTGAAGGTCCTACTCTCATACAGGCTGGAGTGCAGGGACATGATCACCGCTTACCACAGTCCTGACCTCCTGGGTTCAGGCGATTCTCCAGCCTCAGCCTCCCTCGTAGCAGGGACTACTAGGCATGTGCCACCCTGTCCAGCAAATTTTTAAAATTTTTTTGTAGAGACAAAGTCTCATTTTGTTGCTCAGGCTGGTCTTGAACTCCTGGGCTCAGGTAATCCTCTGGCCTCAGTTTCCCAAAGTGCATGAGCCACCATACCTGTCCATAATTTTCTTTTCTATTCTGTGAGATTACTAAACTTACCATTGTGAAACTTACCCTGTACCCTATCCTAAAACATTTAGCCTTACATCCTCTCAAAACTCCTAGGTAAAACTCTAGATTGTTCTCAAATAATACAGAAGTCACACAAAATGAAAACTAGATTTATAGACAGCTATGAACAATTTCAGCTTAGAAGAAGGGAAATCTCCATAGTACTCTAAGGTTTAGAACTGGTATTGGACTAAGATGGGTGATCTGTGCCAGTAATAAGTCACTCCCACAATGAGAACAAGGGCCATCAAGCCTGGTTTCTAGTCAGTGGACTTGTTTCAAAGCTTAGTAAAGGCACCAGAGGGATGACTGATCACTGTCTCTCCCACAGTGATAATTCCTGTATCCAATCCCTCTCTCTGAGTGTGAAAGAGCTGCTCAGGGAAGCCAGAGAGTTGCTACCAGCCTGATCTGCATGGTTGGTTTACTAGACAGAGCTCTGCCCAGTCTGTGATGTTAACTGGCTGATAAATTACAGTTAAGCACAAATCGTCTCCTTAAAATTAACCAAATGCTTCCCGTGAAGTGCCAGAGTGCAGTCAGTAAGCTTTGTTGGACAGTTTTGACTGGGAGGCATCAGAAATGTCAGAACTATGGAAAGAAAAAACTTGACAGAAGGTGATGATATAGGAAGTTCTCAGAGGAAGGTGGGAGGAATATTTTCAGTTGAAATATAACAGTGAGTTTTGAAACGGTTACTGTCATTGAATATTCATCTCGTGGCTCAAGCTATAGGCAGACTTTTAAAGTAAATCATTGAAAACCACATTCAGAAGCGTACATATTTTATTAGTATCACTCAATTAATTAGCATCTTAATTAAATTAAGAAATAGTTAGTAATAAGATAGTAATAGAAATATTATATCACCTAAGTAAGGCCTTTGGAAAATCTTTTCCTAAAAGGATGACATAGCTATATATTTAACAAACACATAGTGCTTATCATGTTCCATGAACTATTCTTTTTTTTAACATATTTTTTATTTTAAAATTGTGGCGGTACAGTTAAGGGTTAGGTATACAAATATGCATCATTCAGGCACCCTTGTTGATAAGGGGTGTCTCCCCATCCCCAGACAGATATTGACTACCGTTAATACCACCTCCCTTCCCCTTCTTGCCCCCCCAGAGTTTCCCGCCACTGTCAATCCTTTTCTTATAGTATTATGATAGATGTTCAAGGTCCACAATATGAGTGAGAACATGTGATATTCTTAGTGATTTACAATTGTCAATTCAGTTAACCTTTATTACTACCCTGTGAGACAGGCACTGTTATTATCTTCATTTTATAAATAAGAAAACTGAAGACATTTTGAGAACATATCACCAGGAATACAATAATGTAATCCCTTCTCCTGCTTAAAAAAAAAAAAAAGGTAATCTGTAACAATCTGAAAAATCTATGCCTGAGAGGAAAAAATAAAAAAAGTCACTATTAATTGTATATTTATATAATGTAAAATTAATCTTAAAATCAGTCTTTTAGAATAATATATATGAACAGAATAACATGAGATAACAGTAAGAAATGTTTGAAAGGGCTGGGCATGGTGGCTCACGCCTGTACTCCCAGCACTTTGGGAAGCTGAGGTGAGAGGACTGCCTGAGCTCATGGTTTTGAGACCAGCCCGGGCAACTTGGCGAGACCTCATCTCTACAATAAATCAAAAAAAATAGCTGGGTGTGGTGACACATACCTGTAGTTCCAGCTACTTGGAAGGCTTAGGTGGAAGGATCGCCTGAACCCAGCAGGTCAAGCCTGGGGTGGTCATGAGTGTGCCACTGCACTCCAGCCTGGGCGACAGAGTGAGACTCCAATTCAAAAAAAAAAAGAAATGTTTGAAATCATGCTTCAAAAACATTTATTGCTGAATGCGGTGGCTCACGCTTGCAATCCCAGCACTTTGGGAAGTGGAGGTGAGAGGATTGCCTGAACCCAGGGATTTGAAATCAGCCTGGACAACATTGTGAGACCTTGTCTCTTCAATAAATAAAAAACAAAATTAGTTGGGTGTGATGATGCACATCTGTGGTTTCAGCTACTTGGAAGGCTGGGGTAAAAGGATCAGCTGAGCACAGCAGGTAGAGGCTGTGATGGTACGAGTGTGCACTGTACTCCAGCCTGGGCAACAGAGTGAGACTCTGACTCAAAAAAAAAAAAAAATTATCTTCATACTGTAACTAAAAGTTTGGGGATAAAAAATAGATTTTAAATATTACAACCTTAGAAAATGCATTTGAAACTTTCATAATTCTTTTCTTTCATAGTACCTTAAATGTTAAATAAGTGTATTTTGAAATATCATTTGTCGTGGGAAAAAAGAATATATTAAAATAATTGCCTTAAAATGCTTTCTTACTCATTTTCCAAATATAGTGCCACAATTCCTTATTATTAAAACTGAATCTGTATTTGCATTTTAGATGTCTATTGAGAGTGAATAAATCTTGCCAGCAAAAGAGCAGCTGTAAACTGAAATTTGGCAAAGAATAAAAGGCTCAGCTTTGAAACAATAGTGATACTGCACAATTTCACAGGATCATTCAGCTGGGCTTGAAATATTCAAGCTTAAAGAAAACAACATGCTAAATATTTAAGACAACACTTGGCACAAGATTCCAAATATTTTGGAACCAATATGTTAGGAATCCTTAAAAGCAGAAACAAATACTCCAACATTTGGCAAGAAATAAAGGCCTCTTAATCAACAAATCATTATTGTATTCTGAAAGTAACTTCCCACTCAACTCTCAGATGTAAATGTGCAAAAGACCTCATCCCTCTAAATGTTAAGGTACACGTGGCCACAGAAATAGCTAGGAGGCAACAGCCCCATTCTACCAAGTCAATAATGATAAACCAGGGAGGAGATGAATCCAAGCCTTTAATATGCTATGTCTAAATTAAGATGGGGAACAGACACAGGCTTGCAAACAGCTGTCTCAGCATCTATAAGAAATACCAAATTAGCAATCCAAACCTTCCAACCATTAGAGCAATATCCCTCATGATCTGGGAAACAAAGAAAAAAAAATCCTAAAACTTCTGAATTACTGAAAAAAGACATAAAGCAGGAGCCTCATTTCTCAAGGGAATACAGAGTTGAGTGTGATCCTAAAACTGCGAATGGTCTTCCATGGAAGCAATATTGAGACCACAAAATTCACAGGTGAGTGTGGAGAATGCCCTGGCTTCCCTAGTGCAACCCATTACCTTTTCCTCTGAGGAATCCCCTAGAACGTCACTGTCCAATACAATAGCCACTAGCCACAAGTGGCTGTTAAGCACTCAAAATATGGCTACTGAGCATTCCAGACTGAGATGTGATATAAAATGCATTATGAATGTCAAAGACGATATGAAGAAAAGAACGTAAACTATCTCACTAATATCTTTGTGTTGGTTACATATTTTTGTTATAATATATTGGGTTAAAATAAATATACTGTTAAAATTAATTTTACCTGTTTCTTTTTACCTTTTTAAAAAATGAGACTACTTGAAATTTTAAATTATAGATATGTTGCCATAGTGGTTCTGTTGGACAGTCTACGAGTTCCCAGAGGGATATCTTCCTCTATTTCTTTCCACTTGAACTCTACAAGGGCTTAAGGTGACCCAGTCAGGCTTCCGATGAGGATTGCTGTTCCTGTAACTCATAGGGCCCAGCCTTGGCCCTTGTACATCAGCGGAAGACCCCAGACTCCTTGAGCAGAAGATTGGTTTTTAGTAATGCCAGGGAGATATCATTTGATCAGCCATATGTCAATATCCAGTAACAGGGAGATAAATAAACGAGGTCTTGGGGAGCAGGACGATTCATGACTTAAAGTCTTTAACTTTCATTCTAAAACTGATCACAAAACCTAATAAATAAAATGCAGAGCATGATGCTCATATGATTGTATGCCCTACTCATAGGGAATCACCGTCTTGGTGCAAATTGCTACTTTGAGGTCAAAGAGTTAACATTTTTAGTCACAGACATTCTACAGAGTCTCATTTTCATAGACTACATTTTGACTCAGTTCAGTTCATTTGTTTTTTCTTTTTCTTTTAAGATGTGGGGTACAATTCAGGATTAGGTAGATAACTGGTCATCTTACAGGTAAAGTTTGGGCCTCCCACTGGTCCTCACTTCACCTGGTTTGGGGTCAGGTACCCTTATTGATGTTATGTGCCCTTCCTCACCCTGGCAGTGTCCTGCTACTACCAATCCCTTTCTTGTAGTATTATGATAAATGTTCAGGATCCACTCATGAATGAGAACATGTGGTACTCAGTTCTTTGTTTCTGTGATAGATCACTGTGTATGATAGACTCTAGTTCAGTTCATTTTTAAGATGTAAATTCCAAAACAGCTATATGGTTTGAATCATCTGCATTTCAAATTTAAAAATTCAAGTCAATTTCTACATCAGTGTTTACTACTCATATATACAAAAAATATGCAAGCAGTTTTCAAGTAAGACTATCAATAAGGTGCTACCTACTTACACATCAAAAATAGTCAAGTAGAATAGATCCTCATTTCTTAAACAGACTACACAAGAAAGAAAAATACTGAAACAAAAAATCTGATTGTAATAGAATTATGCATAATTATCTCAATTCACTCTATTGATACACTATCAAGTTCCTTAATCACTTGAATTATAGAATCAAAATATTTTCATATAAATTAAAAACATTAATATTAAAATTCTATTTATTTAAGTGGGCAAGCTATTAAAAGATCTTATTATTACAATAAAACAATTTTATTTTTGTAAAACACCTTATAATTTACAAATACTTTTAAATGAATGCTATCGATTAATAATGATGGTCATAATAATAAGCAAAGAGGATACAATGTGTCTAGAGAATGATTAAGCAATAATGAAGACTGCAGAAAGGAACTTAATTATAAATGAATAGTTTTGTTTCCGTCCTTCCCCCATTCATTCACCCACCAAATATTTATTCAGCCTGTGCCAGGTATTGTGCTAGGTATTAGGGATAAACTGCTGAGCAAATCACATGTGGTAACAGCTCTCATGAAACATTCTGTTTAGGGGGAGCAGTTATATATTAATGCAATAATCTGATCTTTCTAAAGAATTAATACTTAAGCTTCAGGATGAAGGATAAGAACAAGTGACCCTGGTAAAAAGGAAAGAGAAAGTTTTCCAGGCAGGAGAATACTGAATGTTATGATCCTGTCCAGGAGGGCACAGGGCCCTCACAGTGTCTACAGGATGTTAATGGCTGGAACCCTGAGAACAAGGGCGAACATGGTACAGAGCATGTTCAACATGGAACAGACCATGTTCAACATGGAGAACAACAAGGGAGAACACGGCAGCAGAAGTCAAAGTCCACTTGTGCAGGAATTCTGGGTCAGGTTGTCCTAAGGGCCACAGGAAGTCACAGAAAATGTTGCTCAGGCTGCAGTACTAAGAGCAGTCAGGGAGATTGGGCCAGACCAGAGCAGACCTGGGTGGTGGCGGTGGTTCAGGTGAGTAATGCACTTGACTTTGGGTGGAAACATAGGGACAGACTTTCAGAGAGGTGAATGGGTTTGAAAGCTATTTAGAGGGAAAAACTACAAGCCTTGGTGATGGATTAGATAAGGAGGTGGGGGGGGAAGATTTCCAGGAAGACGCCTACATTTCTGGCTTATACAACTTGATATTCCCAGAATAGGAAACCAATGAAAGAAGATCAGAACTGCAGAAGAGAAAGATTATGCATTTGGTTTGGGACCTGTTAAGTTTGAGTTGCCCTTAAGACATTCAAGCGCAGATGACAAATACGTAGTTCGATTCATGAATCTGGAGCTCAGAAAAAAAAGTCTTAGCTAGAGACATAAATCTGTGACTCATCTGCATACAGAGGTTAGCAGAATTGTTTCAAGACACAGTTGAGAGACAACCAACAGTCCAAGGTTGCTGACAAGATAAGAAAGATGGAGTTCAAAGCACAGAAGCAGGGCTGGGCTTAGTTGTGGGAAAGGACAGCCCCTGGAGTAGCAGGGAATAAGTGGACCACAAACACATACTAAAACTCTAGGTATTTTTTGACTTGTTGAATCTGAAGATTTTGTGGAACTAGAAAATGTAGGCATGGAAATACTGGGTTCATCTGTATTAGGGCTTTCACAGGCAAATGCATCAACAACATAGAAAATGAGAGAAATTAAGTATTTAGCAAGAGTGATAGATTCTAAACTGCTTATGAAGGGAAACTGGCTGGGTGCGTGGTTCATGCCTATAATCCTAGTACTTTGGGAGGCCAAGGCAGGAGGATTGCTTAAGCCCAAAAGTTCAAGACTAGACAACATAGTGAGACCTAGACTCTAACAAAAAATTCAAAAATTAGCCAGGTATGGTGGCATGCACTTGTAGTCCCACCTACCTGGGAGGCTGAGCGGGGAGGATTGCCTGAGCCCAGAAGGTCAAGGCTATGGTGAACTGAGATCACACCACTGCACTCCAACCTGGGTGACAGAGTGAGACCCCTGACTCAGAAAACAAACAAACAAGAAAAATGAAATGGAAGGGCTAATACACTGTTAGAAAGTAGCAGGGCCAGTAGATGAGACATTGCAATGAAGTCAAAGTACAACCATGGAGGAGGGCCATAAATCAGCAAGCTAGAAGGAAAGGAGGTATAGCGGATGTAGTGACTTCACTTGGACAAGGTCCAAGTTGTGACCATAAGAGTTGCTGGCTGACTGGAGAAAGAAGAAAGTCTCTGGAAATAAGCTAATTGAGGGTCCAAGAGCCATGAAGCTGGACAGGTTCTTCATGCTGATACTAAAAGCCCTGGGAGGCTATAAGGGGTTTGTGATGGGTATAAAGGCTGCAAGTCAAGTGCCAAGTGCTTAGTGAATGAGGAGCAGTGACCTTGACCACAGTTAGGAAGAGAAGAAGATGGGAGATGAAGAGCATCACCTTCAGAAGAGCATGTGTTTGTTGTTTTTGTTGTTGTGGCTTTCTCAAACAACCAGCTTGAGGAGCAATGATCTAGAAGCAAAACTATGGTCCAGGGTGACAACAATCTCTCTGTCTATCCTTGGGATACACAAGATGTGAGGAAATAATAATGCCACTGATTGAGAGGGCTACGAGAGGTGTGGTCCTCAGGGGAGGGCAGATTTCAGTGAAGTTGGAGATGAACAGAGCTTTAGAGGATGAGGCAGATGACACAGCAGAGCATATGGTTGTATTGCAACAGTTCCACATGGCACAGTGGGATAACTGAGAGGTGGGGAAGGGAGGGCTCTGGGTTGATCTCAAAGAAAGAGACACTATGATAGAAATGATTGCACTATGGAAGACAGATGGTGGGATGGGAGTGGATTAATAAAAACAGGGATGGCGACTTAAAGTAAAAAAAAGAAAAAACATTTTAAGAATCCACACTGATCCTAACAGTCAGAAATAAATAACTTGGCTGAGGTGGTGACAGACAGATAACACAGTCTCCATGTGCTATATTAGCTGGACACTGGTTGAGAGCAATGCTTCTCAGTCTTAGTTCTATTAACATTCTCAGCTAGATGTTTTGTTTTGTTTTTTTGCTGGGGGAGGTTGTCCCTGTCCTGTACACTGTAAGATGTTTAGCAGAATTCTTGGTTACTACCCATTGGAGGCCAACTGGACCCACACTCCTGGTGACAATCAGTAATGTTGCCATGCACTGCACAAAATCATTGGTGGCAAAATCATTGCCCATTGACAATCACTGATGGAACAGACTCACATGGGGAATGCAGAGGTGTTATACTTGCTGTAGCAATGTCACTATTTCTGAACATTTTTGGAACTAGTCATCTCTGCTCCAGAGAAGGAAACTAATATCATTATTTAACAGACATACCCAATTCTTAATTTAAAAAATATATACTCCCCAGTTTATCATCCCTCTTATTCTTTGCTCTGAAGATCTCTTGACTGTTCCCTTAGAGGATGAGGTAGCTTTGCCTCCAATGAGAATATTCAGTACTTCTCATTGGCTGTTCCTCAGTTTCTGGAAAGTACCAACCTCCTTCCTGCCTCAGGGTATTTCTCCCTTCAGGTCTCAGGTTATAGAGCACTTTGTTAGTAAGGTATTGCCTTACTCTATCTATCCTGTACTTTTTTTTCAGATAAGTTTTTCACAATTATATTTGCATTGTAACTGGTGTGATTATTTGCTTAATATCTGTTTCCTCCATAGAATATATATTGTAAGAGGGCGGGAACCTTGTCTGTTTATTCACAGATGGATCCTCTGTACCAAGCAGAGTGCTTGGCTCAATAAATATTCTAAAAATGAATTATTACAAGGAAATATCAGGCCAGGCATGGTTGCTCATGCTTGTAATTCCAGCACTTTGGGAGGTTGAGGCAGGAGGACTACTTGGACCCAGAAATTCGAGACCAGACTGGACAACATAATGAGACCTCACCTCTACAAAAAAATCTAAAAATTAGCCAATTGTGGTGGTACCTGCCTATAGTTCCAGCTACTCAGGAGGTTGAGGCAGAAATACAGCCTGAGCCCAGAAGTTCGAGCCTGTGGTGAGCTGTGATTGTGCCACTGTATTCCAGCCTGGGTAACAGAGTGAGACTCCTACCCCCCAAAAAAAGAAAAGAAATGAAAGCATGAGCATTTTTAGAATAAGCATGGCACTCCCCAAATAAATTTCTTTAGAAGGAACTGTGCATGTATATGTGTGTATGTGTGTGTGAGTGTGTGTGTGTGTGTGTGTGTGTGTGTGTGTGTGTGTGTCTGTGTGTATAGTTTTCTGATTCTTTTTCAAAATCCATATGCCTTTATAGTAGTAGTATACCTTTTGTTTAGTGAAGTTAGTATCCTAAATAAGAAAAAGGTAAAAAAGTAGTATCATTCAAAGAATCATGAAACTTATCTAGGTTTGACCAGTAACTAGGTCACAGCAGTTAATCCTTATGCCACCATACTAAATTCTAAAAAGTTCTGACTAGTTTGTTGATTCCTTCAAAGATATGTTGAGTCCCTGAAACCATCATCATAAAAACACCTCAGTTAATCTAATAAAAGACCACAAGATTAGAATTTTAATAGGGGCCTGAATTCTGTTATAACCTGACTTGGAGAGGGGGTGTATAGGGGGAATAAGGGGAAGAGTTGCCTACAAGGTTGATAAGCTTATTATCTCTTTTTTTTTTTTTTTTTTTGAGTTGGAGTCTCACTATGTCACCTAGACTAGAGTGCAGTGCTGCTCCCAGCCACCACAGCATCACCCTGCCATGCTCCGGCGATCCTTCCGCCTTAGCCTTCCAAGTAGCTGGAAGTATAGGCACACGCTACCATGCCTGGCTCATTTTTTTTCTTTTATTTATTGTAGAGATGAGGTCTCACCAAGTTGCCCAGGCGGGTCTCGAACCCGCGGGCTCAAGCAATCCACTCACCTCAGCCTCCCAAAGCGTGGAATTACAGGCTGAGCCACTGAGATCGGCTGCTTATTATCTCTTAAAGAACAATAAGCCTTTAGGTCACGCAGACCTCCTTGATGATATCCAGAAGTTTCATCAGTTGAAGGGTGTGAGCAGCCTTGATTAACTTCCCACATGCCTTTCATTGTTCACAAGATCTATAACATCCCCACTTGCTCCTATAGATAACATAAGCTTAAGATAGGTTTTGGAGGTATTTTTCAGACTTTGGTTTGGTAGTTGGTTCTAGTGTACCATAAACCCCACACGTGTCTATGACCAACACCAAGGCACTGACTCTACTGGTCCTGTTATCCCACCCACTCCGAAACTGGCTCTGCACACAATGACAGTTTCAACATCCCCATGACTATCCTCAACCAGTCAGCAGTACCCATTCCCTAGCCCCCTGCCCGCCAAATTATTCCTTTAAAAACCCTAGCTTGTCATGACCTGACGGGGGGGGGTTAAGGGGAGGAGCTGCCCACAAAGTTGATGAGGCAGATTTGAAAAATATCTCCTATCCTCTTTGCTCAGTTACCTTGTGACTATTACACTCTTTCTCTATTGTAACACAGCTGTCTCAGTATATTGGCTCTTTTCTATGCAGTAGGCACAGTCAGGCTGTAACAGTCAGGCTGTAACACTCCTGCTCTGTTCTTGGACCTGGAAAGTGCAATTCACCTACTTCAGGGCTCTCTATACCAGGCAGAGACATATCCTACAGGGCATACCTGAGGCAGCGTTCAGACGGCATTCTCCAGCAGGGTTTCTCAGGGTCTCAGCCTTAGAAGTTTGCAGAGGAATCAGCGAGCATTCCAGCTGAATAAAAAGACAAGAGACAGGAGCAACATGAGCTAAATGCAAGAAAGCACACTCTGAGTCTTCAAGATGCTAAAGCTTAAGAATCCCATGAAGGCAGCTTGGAAAGTTTTACTGTTGACACAGAACATTCTGACACAATGCTCTTTTAACAAGCAATGGTTCTGGATGTTTTAAACTTTTCACATTATTGGAGCTTCCAGGACTAGGAAGTAAAATATGTTTGAGAATAAACAATAGCTAACTAAAGGTTGAAGTAAAAATTAAAACATCGGACGGCAAAAGGGAAAAATTAAGATTTGATAATCAAATAAAGCTACAATGATCTAAACCACAAGTAGTACTTGACTTATCCTTTAGAGCATTTTTACTTTCTTTCCAAACATGATTCGGGAAATTAAGGTAAAGACAAGTACCTCTTGGCTAAGTGTCTATAGAAATATGATTTTCTATTCAAGAAGATTTCTGAAAACTAAGTGGAAAAAAAATGACATGTAGAGAGGATAAAAATTTGTAGGAAATGAAAAATGAATTCTTAGAGGAGCTTCAGGATTAGCTTCAGGATGATTGAAATATAGACTAGGATGCAGTTGTCAGGCTCGAAATTGCTCCTTACTCACATCGTCCCCACCCACTCCCTTACCTTTGTTTTTAATCATCAGTGTAACTCTAAACAGAAAAATAAATTATTTGAATAGACTGGGACCTGGTCCATGACTGTCTTCACAGCTCTCATTAGAGGGGCTAGTTGCCATTTTCTAATAAACCCAGTGGCAAAATGAATTACAATCTGGATAAGCTAAATAGGCTTCCTTCTGTCTCAATTTTATTTTGAAAAATGATAACAGGATGAAAACGTTAATAAAAAGAATATGCTAAGCTGTGCCTATTTTTGCTGATTTGTATAAAAGAGAAAGCTATGATTTGCAATCTGACTAAAATATAGTATTTGTTTTTGTTATATTACATATGAACCCTCAATTGATACAACTGCATAATGCTTCATGCAGTACATCATACTTTGGTTAAGCATTCCATTTTATTGAACATTAAGTTGTTTAGAACATTTTCCAAACAATTTGTTTTTCTTTCTTATTTTCTTATTTTAGTTATTAAAAATAGGATGTCTATACTCTCATTTATTTCTAATTTGAGTTTTGACAAGTCAAAAAGCGAGCATCATTTTTAACTGATCCATTATAACTGAACACCACGGGCAGTCAGAATAATCCAAGGCACGTTGTTTAATTAGCTAAGAGATTTGCTTAGCAACCTAATGTTTGCCACAGTTTCCTTTCAGAATCTGGGTTATAAACTCCAGTCTTTTATAGCCCTAACACAAATTCAAACAGGCATGGACACTTCAGTTTTCAGCTCACAAAGGATATTTATTACCACAGGGAGGTAAAAAACAATCCTTCCGAAAGTCCAGTGTTTTCAAAATATTCCCAACTATCAGGCAAATGAAGAACAAAGATCCTAAAAGCTAAAATATCCAAAATTAAATGGTCACCTAACTTGGTATTTTCAGACATTTCAAGATGATCATAAAAATCATAAGATAAATGAAACTCCCTTCTACAGATACCTATTGTTTAGAGACCAACTCCATTGAAGTAGCTCTCTCCTGAAAGTAGAGAATTATGATCTGCTATATCCTACAAAGTTTAGTGAAATGGGCACCGTTTTAAAGTTGAATTAAAATGATTTAAGGATGAATCACCACTGTAAAAAGTTTGTTATTACTTACTATTTTTATTCCATATCATTGACCATATATATTCTTGCATTGGATTCAAATGTGTTGACAAATGCATTTGTTTTCACAGTAGGCACAGTGTAAAGCATGGCTACCTGGAAGCTCCACCCAGATAAACCTCTGCTCCCTCCTCCACCTCCTTACACTTGTTTCCATCCCTGGGACATGGGTTACTTTCTAACACAAAGGTCTCAACTCTTTCCATGAGTTCAGGGATATAAAGGCCAGTCTCCTGCTGTTTCCCTCATCAGAATCCAGAAATGACTCCAAGCAGGGCCAGCTTGGTGGAGCTTGGATGAGGTTTCAGTGAACTGTGTCTATGCCACCGCACTCCAGCCTGGGTGACAAAATCCTTGACTCGTTAGAAAAAAAAAAAGAAAGAAAACTTTCCTTTCCCATCCAGAAGCCCTAAAGCCCTTTTCCTTTGATTAGCCTGCGATGGTATATAAGGCCAAGTTCTAACGACACCTTTGGGTTACTCATTACTGGGTGCTCCCATGTGTATGTGTCGTGTACATATCAATAAACTTCTGTTTGTTTTTCTTCTGTTAATCAGTCTTTGCTAGTCCAATTTTTAGGAGCCCATCAGGGCAAAATAATTTTCCCCTTCTCCCCACAGCAGATATCATGCTTTCCAGAGAATAGTGTAAAGTTCAGTTGTGGTATTTCTCAAAGTACGTAATGACCTTCGAAAGACTAAAAACACAAATTTCAGCCTTTCTGGTCACAAATATAACCAAACAAATCCAGCTTGCAAACAAAAATAAAGTAGATATCTTACAAAATGGAGCTATGTTCATACATCAATATAACATCATTGTAGCTGGTCTATGCTAGGCGAGTTACTTAACTCTTCCAAGCCTTTAATTTCTTCATTTTCTAAAAATACAGATAATACTACCTTGTCACAGGGCTGTATACTGTATGTAATGTCCCTAGCTCAGGACTGATACGCCACAGGGTCTTAGTAAACATTAATGTGTGTCTTTTTAAAAATTACACATACAAATATGAATCACACAGTCATTTGCTCTGACGACAGATATGCAGGCAAACTTTTTTTGTTGTTTGTTTCACTTTTTGCTAATGTAGTTCACATGTAAAGTACTAATCTTTTTAATACTAAACATGTATATAGCAGCAATCCTTTCAAGACAGTTCTCAAGACTACTGTATGCTGGTGATTATTCAAACCCCTCACTATAAGCTCTCCAGAGGAAGCTGGGCATTCAGACCCAGAAAATACAGCAAACATTTCTCAACATTCATATAACAATATCAAATGTAATGTATTTAATATAGAATTATTCACTATCCTCACCCTTGGGAAATGTTCATTAGAGAAATCTCCTCTGTTTCTGGTAGGTTTCTTGTCAAATATAATCTGCTTGCTGCATAGAATTGATGGGGTTTAACCTCTATAGTTTTTATTTGTATTAAGCTATATCAAGATTGCCAAAGTTTCACTTAGATATATGGATGTCAAACTTGAAAATATAATGTTTTCAGAGACAAAATAAATATCTTATTGAACCATAGTTTAATAAGTATAAATAAGTATAGTTTAATAAATATCTTATTAAACCATAACAGTATGAAAGTGAAACTGAGGGTTAGCCTGATTACACCTGTCAAGCTTTTGCTTGCTTTTAATCACTTATCTCTGGTTGATTTTAAGACTCCCACTATCAAGCCATGCAGCCAAACGATACAGTACACATACAAATATGAATCACATAGTCTAAACTCCCACTAGCTTCCCTGTAGATAACATCTCTGATTGTGGGTCTCTATAGTAACAGGTACTTAAAGTTGTTTTTCAGGAACTAGTAAGTAGCTTAGGGAGATTGAGACCACCCACCCTTCAAGCGGGCCTACATAGGTGTCCAAAGAATGACCTTCTGATGTCAGAGGGCCAAATACTCCACCATCACATCCTATGAAGAACCCTGTAGCTCAGTTAGGCTTGCACAGAAACCCCAACTGCCTTACCTTTCCTACCTGCCAACCATCTTTCCCCACACTTTAGACCACTCCACTTTCTATCCCATAAGTACCCCCAACCCCTATTTTCAGAGAGGTAGGTTTGAGATTTGCTCTGTTATCTCCTTCCATGACAGCTTTGTGAATAAAATCTCTCCTCTTTCGCAAAACCTGCTGCCACAATGATTGGTTTGCTTCGTCCGAGTAACAAAAGAAGAACCTGTACAAGTCCTATAGGTCTTGACAACATGCAAAGAACGAAGGACCAGGCGGACTAACCTAGGTTGATACGATCAACCAACATAAGATAATAAAAATTAAGCTACCTTAATTATGTGACTGCATACCAATCCCACAATATATAAGACACTGGTTTATTCTTGCTATTATTGGATATTTGTTTAACAATGCTTTAGTGTAATATTCCTTCTAATAATACTTAAAGATTTGTTAAGGTATTACTTATTCCTGAAATCAGAAATCAATAGTAATTAAAGGGAAGTATCGCCAGATATGAAGCAGGCAGAAGTAAAATGCAAGAACGCTGAAGAAAAGTCTAGAGATAAAAAACTAGGAATCATAGAGACCAAAAGCAAAACAAAACTAGTAATAGGAATTCTGCACTGGACACAGTGGCTCATGCCAGTAATCCTAGCACTTTGGGAGGCCAAGTAAGCCCAGAGTTTTTTTGTTTGTTTGTTTGTTTGCTTTTTAATTTTTAATTTTAAAGACATGGGGTACAATTCAGGGTTAGGTATATAAGTGTTCATTATGCAGGTACCCTTAGTGATGAGGGGTATCCCTCTCTCCCCTGGCAGATTCCCATTACTGCCAGGGGAGAGAGGGATAGCAAGACCTTATCTCTACAAAAAAAATTCAAAAATTACCTGGGCATGGTGGTGAGCACCTGATGCTCCAGCTACTTGGGAGGCTGAGTTGGAAGGATTGCCTGAGCCCAGGAGGTTGATGCTGTGATGAGCTGTGATCCTGCCACTGTACTCCCTGAGTGACAGAGTGAGACTTTGACTAAACAATAACAACAAATTAGTAATAGTTTTTCAATGTACTCAAGGACTTGATCCCCATTCTATATCAAATTAATATGTCTTTTTAAAAAGTGTTGCTTCAAAACACATAAAATGAATTGGAACACATGTAATGGTCCTCATCATTATTTTATCTATGTATTACATATGGTGATAATTTATTTTTAATTCCAAGCTTTCTGATTATTACATAAGATGGTATATTTTAATATCAATGTATAATGATGTGGTGCCTAATAAATGATATTGCATGTTTCTTTAGCTTGAACGGCAAGTATCCAAGGATACCTGACTGGCATGCTTGCCTGTATGAAATAAATATTTCTGAAGATTAGCAAGTATCCTTTCCATTTCAGAGAAAAGAACTTAGGTGCAAGTTCTTCCACCAAATAAAAAAAACGAGATGGCTTAAACCTGACAGGAAAAGTTCAATGTGTGATCAAAAGCAGTCTGCCACCTAAATAAAAAATTTAAGCCAAAAGAATAAAATTGTCTTGTTCTCACAAAACCCTGTAACCCTTTTATTTATTTATTTATTTATGTATTTATTTATTTAGAGATGGGGCCTTGCTTTGTCACCTAGGCTGGAATATAATGGAGCAACCACAGCTCACTGCAGCCTCAAAGTCCTGAGTTGAGAGATCCTTTTGCCTCAGCCTCCTAAAGCACTTTGATTACAGGCATGAGCCACCATGCCCAGCCTCTATAACCCTTTGAATACATAAAATAAAAGACTTGATTATTCAGAACATACTCTCTGGGAACATAACTTTGAAGCCCTTCTATTAAACAACTGCAATTATAAGTTATAATTTAAAAACATTTGAAATAATCATCTCACCTACTATCATGTACCAAATGCTTTCTTTGCTATTGTACTAGCAAGTGCTTTACATGAATGATCTAATTAAGTTCTCCAGAAACTTGATGTGGGAGATATTACTCTCCCTTTATTGATAAGGAACCTAGGGGGTATGTGATTTACCAAAAGTCACAGGACTAGGAACTGTAATGTCAGGAATCAAAACCTAGTCAGTTTGACTCCAAAGCTTGTACTCAAAATTATTTTTGCTTCTAATTCCAAATTTTATAAAATTTAAAAAATTTTAAAAGTATTACTTTTAAAGACAGATCTAAAATAAACATATCAATTATATGAAAATTATAGAAGAAATATAGTCAATGAGTTTTTAATATTCTAAGACACAAATATGTATATACTGATATACTGAGCATTTCTCATAATCTTATGAAAGAAGAAAAATATCAAGGAGCAAAAGGTTATTTTTTGCAGATAGACCTCACTAAAGGTTGTCAGACAACCAATGTATGTTGGCCCACTGCAATCATACCAGACAAATAGATATTTATTTATAATAGGAAGAGAACAAACTTTAAAAATATATTGAAACACATTGGAACATGCAGTACAGCATCAGCATCTCCTATACTATTCTATTAAATATTCTACATGTTTGAAAAGCACAGGCAGGGCTCGATGGTTCAGCTGATAATCCCAGCACTTTGGGAGGCTGAGGTGAATGGACTGCCTGAGCCCGCGGGTTTGAGATCAGCCTGGGGAACTTGGCAAGACCTTGTCGCTACAATAAATAAAAAATTAGCCAGGCGTGGTAGTACGCACCTGTAGTTCTAGCTACTTGGAAGGCTGAGGCAGGAGGATTGCCTGAGCCCAGCGGGTCGATGCTGGGTTGGCTGTGAGCGTGCCACTGTGCTCCAGCCTGGGCGACAGGAGTGAGACTCCAATTCAAAAAAAAAAGAAAAAGAAAAAGAAAAGAAAAGCACCTACAACAGAGTTTGGTACAGAGTAGTGCACAACCAACATTATTTTGATTCTTCTCCATCACTTGGATGGAAATATAGAGGGTGCACTTGTCGAAAGTATGTCTAAGATTAAAAGTTAGGAGAGAAACTGAATAAGTTGGATGACATACTAAGTCATAAGCAGAATCTGACAAGATATGGTTAACAAGGATCAAAAAATATATCTGCATTTCATTTGGAAACATAATTATCAAAATGGAGGACCTGTAGCTTAACAATCACATGTGATTAAAAAAAAAAAAAAACCCTAGGAATTTGTAGGACCATGAATAGTTATCAAAAGCACACAAGATAGAAGACAATTCACTAATATTCTCAACATACAAAATATTACACATCAACAAGTAAAAGAGGAATAGCTCCATAGAAAATAATGGACAGCCGGGCTCGGTGGCTCAGCCTGTAATCCCGCATCTTTGGGAGGCTGAGGTAAGTGGATTGCCTGAGCCCGCGGGTTCAAGACCTGCCTGGGCAACTTGGCGAGACCTCATCTCTAGAATAAATCAAAAATTAGCTGGGTGTGGTGGCATGCGCCTGTAGTTCCGGCTACTTGGGAGGCTGAGGCGGAAGGATTGCCAGAGCTCAGCAGGTCGAGGCTGCGGTGACCGGGAGCGGCCACTGCACTCCAGTCTGGGCGACAGAGTGAGACTCCAACTCAAAAAAAAAAAGAAAGTGAAAAGTACTTGATAAGCATTGGTTGTTATTACTAGCTGACAGAACCTCTTATAAAAGACAATCCTATGAAGAGGTTGGAAATAAAAAAGCCTGACAGACTCTCAGATGCCATTAACAAGAGTATGTACTTCTTTATGGCTGCATAATAATCCATCATGTACGTGTACCACATTTTTAACATCTAGTCCTCTTTCAATGGGCAGCACTGATGTTTTTGCTACTGTGAATAATGCTGCAATAAACATGTGTGTGCAGGTATCTTTTTCACAGAGTGATCTGATGAACATTTGTATACCTAACCCTAAATTGTACCCCACATATTTAAAATTTTTAAAAATCTCAAAAAGAGGAGTATGTGAAAAATGCTTCTCCACCTGCATGGGCCATCATGTGAGTGACAGTACATTCCTTTCTCAGTGTCACGCTAAAAGGAAAGGATGGTGGCAACAATGGTGATGAAGACGATAGCGTTTATCAAGCACTTAGTAAGTGTCCAGCACAGTGCTAACTTTCCCTACCTTATTTTACCCCCTTTTTATGGACCAGGACACTAAAGCCCAACAAGGCCAAGGAACATGTGGACAGACACTCAAGTTTTAAGTGGTGAAGTAAGGCTTCAAATCGAGCAGACTGACTTCAGAGCCCACACCCTTAACCAAACCTAACACTAAAAAGGTAACATATTCCAGGACACAGTCATGGCCTGAAGTGCTGAAGAAACCAGGGACCAGCAGCCTCAAGCACACAGTACCAGAGCAAGAGAACTAAGGCAACCTCAACTTTGAGTACGAACAAAGGAATTTTCCATTAGTCCAAGATGCTCACAGACCATCTCAAGTATTATCTGTTATCTCAAATGCCCCTAGGCCTGCCGGATCCATAGAAGCCAACAACAGAGGATCAGGACCTGCAGCCTCCATATGCTGGTATCTCCCGAGGAAGCCAAATTGTGTGCCCCCAACACTCATATGCTGATATCTAAACTCTCAACTCCTCAGAATATGACTGTCTTTGGAGACTGGTTTTTAAACAGGCAATCAAGGTAAAAGGGTCATAAAAGTGGACCCTAACCCAAAATGACTGGTGTCCTTATTAGAAGAGATTAGGATACACACAAGTACGAGGAAAGACCGTATGAGGATGGACACAAGATGAGGCAGCCATCTATGAGTCAAGGAGAGAGAGTCCTCGGAAAAAACCAACTGTGTTGACACCTTGATCTTGGACTTCCAGTCTCCAGGACTGTGAAAACATAAATTTCTGTGTTTAAGTCCATAGTACTCTGTTATGGCAGATCTAGCAAACCAATACAGCCTACAAGGCAGGCATAGTCTACATATGAGAGTGCTCTCTGACCAGACTGTCCTTTCGCCATGGCTCTGCTCCTTGGTTGAAATCGGCCTTCACCAGCCACTGCTGATATGGCTTGCTACTTGGAAGACTGAGGCAGTTTTTCAGATGTGACTCCCCCACCCCTTCCACGCTACTGTGGCTCAGTCTGGGCCAGGCCCTTGGACTACACTGTCTTCAGGTCTGGGACAGCCTATGCTCTTCACAGACAAAGCTGATCCACAGGAGGCATTGAGAAACTCATGACCTCAGAGGTCCCTGGGTCCTGAGACACTGACCTCTCCACTACTGGCCCCTTGGAGCATCTGGCCACTAGCTTTTAGTTTTCCAATCAGTGCTCATTTGTACTAAAACCTACCGCTCCTGGAAGAAATTTCCTTCAGAAAGTTTCTTGGAGGTCAGTTGTAGTTGCTCACACCTTTAATTCTAGCACTTTGGGGTGCCAAAGTGGGAGGACTGCCTGAGCCCAGAAGTTCAAGACCAGCCTGGGCAACATAGTGAGACCTTGTCTCTACAAAAAATAAAAATAAAAAAATTAGCCAGGCATGGTGGCACATGCCTGTAGTCCCAGCTACTTGAGAGGCTGAGGTGGAAGCATGGCAGGCTGAGGTGGCTGTGGTGAGCCATGATTGTGTCACTGCATTCCAGCCTAGGCAACAGAGTAAGACTCCGACTCAAAAAAAGAAAAGGAAAAGAAAGGAAAGAAAGTTACTTGAACTTCCAGGCATAGTTTGTTTCTTGTACCAGAACATTTTCTTTCCAGGTTGCACAAGTGCTGTAGAGGCCCCCAGAGGGTTGGGGGATACAAAGCTTGAAGCACCTCAATGTTCCAATGCTCTGTCCCTGAGGTCAAGCTGTGTGCCTTCTGCCTAACTTAGGGTGATTTTTTTTCCTTGGCAGGCCTTCCACCAAGCTGCCTTCCATGGGTAACCTCACCAGTTTTTCAGATATGACTCCCCCACCCCTACCACCACAGAGGAAATGGATTGCCTGAGCCCGTGGATTTGAGACCAGCCTGGGGAACTTGGAGGGACCCTGTCTCTACAATACATAAAAAAATTAGCTGGGCATGGTAGCGCATGCCTGTAGTTCTGGCTACTTGGAAGACTGAGGCAGAAGGATCACCTGAGCCCAGCGGGTTTGACGCTGGGATAAGCTGTGAGCATGCCACTGCACTCCAGCCTGGGCGACAAGAGTGAGATTCCAATTCAAAAAAAAGAAAGAAAAAGAAAAGAAAAGCACCTACAACAGTGCTTGGTACAGAGTAGTGCACAACCAACATTATTTTGATTCTTCTCCATCACTTGGATGGAAATATAGAGGGTACACTTGTCGAAAGTGTACCTAAGATCAAAAGCTATGAGGGAAACCAAATATGTTGGATGACATAGTAAGCAATAAGCAGAATCTGACAAGATAAGGTTCACAAGGATCAAAAAACATATCTGCGTTCATTTGGAAACATAATTATCAAAATGGAAGACTGTAGCTTAACAATCACTGCCCAACACCATGTGCTGGGAGATGTGGAGGTGCAGTTCGAGCCAAGATACCTGGGTACAAAATGGTCCAATGAATACAGGCAAAAGCCCTTGGCCCACTTGACCGTCTCACTGTCTGCTTAAAACTGTTGTGATGAAGTCAAATTTCTTAAAATGGTACCCCTGTGGATATTCCCAGTTTTGTGTTCTGCCACCTGATCTCTTGCCTTCTAGTCACAGCCCTGCTATGACTAAACTATTTAGTCACACTCAATGGTTTTCTCCCTGCAGGGTACTGGTAACTGCCATCTTTACTGTTCAGAACTTTCCATGCCTCCTTTTTGCCTAGTTGGCTCCTATTCATCACAAGTCTCAGATGTCACCTTCTCTGGAAAGTCCTCCCAGGTCAGAGTTAGTTACTTTCCTACATGCTCCAGCTTCACCTGTACTTTCCCACTCACCATCTAATCAGCACTCTATGTAATTACTTGTTGAGGGGTGTGGAGAACCATCTATTGCCCTGGACTTTATTTCTACCCATAATCCTGACCCTAGACAGTAAGTTTTTTTTTGGGGGGGGGTGGAGTCCCACTCTGTCACCCAGGCTGGAGTATAGTGGCACACTCACAGCCACTGCAGCCTCAACCTGCTGGGCTCAGTTGATCCTTCCACCTCAGCCTTCCAAGTAGCTGAAACCACAGGGGTGCGCCACCGCATCCAGCTAATTTTTTGATTTATTGTAGAAATGAGGTCTCGCCAAGTTGCCCAGACTGGTCTTGAACCCCCGGGCTCAGGCAATCCTCTTGCCTTGACCTTCCAAAATGCTGGGATTACAGGCTTGAGCCACTGCGCCCGGTGACAGTAAGTTCCTTAAGTGGGATGACCATTCATTCTGGGATGGTCACAGTTTTGTATATTGTCCCAGTGTAACTGCTAATCACATTCCATTTGTTCCCTTTTGTTTCCCAGTTTGGATGAGAAATTATTTGGCCATCCCATCTATAAGGGCAGGATCCACATCTATCTGGATCACTGTTTTGAATCCTCAAAGACTACCATCATTCCCACAAAAATCCCCCAAAGCAGAAAAAGAATAATGTATTTCCATTTCAAAATGAAGAGCAGGACAGATCATTTGCATATATTGAACCACAATGTTTTATATTATGAAATATATTCCCAAAAGAATAAAATGCTTCACTTATTATCTACAATTTCTTCATAAGAACAAGAATGAAATATCTAGTCATCCTCATAATATGGTTAGAGACCTTGGGAACCAAACTAAAATATTATGTTTAAGTTAGCTCTTTCAGTCACATTAGCACACCCTTTTTCAGCTCTTATTTTAATTTAATTTTTAGCTCCATCACTCCTCTATGAATAGAAGCATAAAATGCATGGATCAGTTACACAGTCTTGTCAAAATAACCTAACCTGCAATTATAACATCCTGAGGTGCTTTTAAAAAATATTGCTAAGAAAATTTTTTTATTAAAGGATTTCTTATAGCTCTCACACCTCTTAAAACCAAATTAAATTATCCATCTGCATCTTTATAGATGGTGCAATGTAGATCTTGAGTACTTTGTTAGTTATCTTATGATAAGTAACATATTACTGTATAATACAGTAAAAGCATCAATGTGCTATATATAACTAATTTATTGTATTAGAAAATCCTGTATAAAAAAGTTCTTAATTAGACAGTAAATGACCATTCTTTTTGATTAATGATGACTGCCTTCTAGCAAATAGAAAATATATGATTTACAGTTCCCAAACCTATGATCAGATATAATCCAAACTACATTTACAAGCAGAAATGATCTTATTATTGAATGTTAAAACATAGACTGTTCATTGATCAAATATTTGCTAAATGCTTAACATATTTCCAGCAACCACTGAACAATGTGCGATGAGAGGCACAAAAGATTAAAAATAGTTTCTGCCTTCAAAGAACTCATAATCTACAAAATAAGGCATAACACCCCCATTGCAGTTACTCTAACAGTGTAAGACATACTGTATTTTCTTCTACTGAGAGATGTGCACATTTTCTTCATTTAAAATTTTCTAAAATTAGAATTGCACCTTAAGTCACTATATACATTAATGTGCTACTATTTTTTCCCCCTTAAAAAGCTGATTGTGTCTTACATCTGCAAAACTCCCATTAGAACTGGGGAAAACTGTAGTTCAAGAACCTATGCATGGAGGCTTGGCATATGCTATGTACAGGTACTAGTACATTTAATTCTCACAGTCATCAAGCATTGTAAGAATTAAATAAGCCTCTTTTTTCAGAAGAAAAAAGCACAGGCCTTAGCAAGCTGAAATCCCCAAGGTAATGCTGATAGCTGCTGAAGCCGAGACTCAGACATGGCTCTCTTATATTCTGCTGCGCCACAGTATCTGGCCAAAGGAAAAACGGGGCTGGTTAGAATTCTGGGTGAAGATTAAATGGAGGAGCACTGAAGAATGGAGAGAAAGGAGGAAGGTGAGAAGCACAACACACTCGAAGATGAAGCTTTCAAGTTATACTTTTGTAAAATGAGAAACCTGTATCAGCTGGAGATGCAGTGTAGAATAATGGTCAAAAAAAAAAAGTGGTTTCTGGCTCAGTAGACAGCCTCAGTTTATATCCTGGCTCCAATACTGCTTATGTGACCTTCATTGAGCTACTAAATTTCTCTACACCTCAATTTCCTAATAAAAAAGGCATAAAAGTGGAATTTAAGCTGGGCTCGGTGGCTCAGCCTGTAATCCCAGCGCTTTGGGAGGGCGAGGTGAGTGGATTGCCTGAGTCCGCGGGTTCGAGATTTACACAGGCAACTTGGCGAGGCCTCATCTCTACAATAAATCAAAAATTAGCTGGGTGTGGTAGCGTGTGCCTGTAATTCCGGTTACTTGGAAGGCTGAGGCGGAAGATCGCCGGAGCCCAGCAGGTTGAGGCTGCGGTGGCCAGGAGCATGCCACTGCACTCCAGTCTGGGTGACAGAGTGAGACTCCAACTCAAAAAAATATATATATAGAATTTATGTACCGGGCACAGTGGCCCACACCTATAATGCCAGCATTTTGGGAGGCCGAGGTGGGAGGATTGCTTGATCCCTGGAGTTTGAGACCAGCCTGGGCAACATGGTGAGACCTCATCTCTACAAGAAAATTTTAAAAATAGCCAGGCATGGTGGCATGCACCTGTAATCCCAGCTACTTGGGAGGCTGAGGTGGACTGCCTGAGCCTAGGTGGTAGAGGCTACAGAGAGCCATGAGTGTGCTACTGCATGCCAGCTGGGCAACAGAGTGAGACCTCAACTCAAAACAACAACAAAAAAATTATTTAGATAAAAGTGAAACATGATCCAACCAAAGTGTCGGGGTAACTAATTGAGAGAACAGAGGGACAGGAAGTGGCGTATGTGTGATGGGGTGATTACAGGGGCTGATGACGAGGGCTGAATTTTCATCTTCTCTCATGGGAAACCAATAGGCCCAAGTAAACTGAAAAACCAGGAACTGGCAACCTAAGCATGTTTTGAGAAATATGGATGTAAACGACTCCTCCCTTAATGTCACTGCTAGGTTTTTGGAAACAATGTAGAACAAATCAACTTTCCCGTATCTAACTGATATATAAATAAGTTCCTATGGCATATTTCTGGTCATAAACATATCATCAAACTTCTAAATCAAGATGGAAACACCTCTAATATTAAACACAGAAATTAATGTGAGCTATACATACATTTAAGAAACGGTAATTAAAAAAGAGAATTATTTATCCACTTTTTCCAGTTCAGAGTCGCAGGTGGCCGAAGCCTGCCCAGAAGCAGCTCAGGGGACAAGGCAGGAACATGCTCTGGCCAGGAGGCCATCCCATCACAGGGCGACTCACATACTCACCTACACTCACTCATACTGGGACCATGTAGACATGCCAGTGAACCAAACATGCACAGCTTTGGCATGTGGGAGGAAACTGGAGTACCCAGAGAAAACACACACGGACATGGGGAGAATGTGCCAGTTCCCCAGACAGTGGTCCTGGTCAGGAATCCATGTTTTTCAACAGTGTTTAACAAAATAATGTTGAACAAAGCAATGTTATTTGAAGACTTGCTAAAAAAAAAATCTACAGAAATAGCTTAAAGAACTGAAAGCAGTCACCTCTTCAATACTTCTACGTAACAAGCTGTGTGGTTTATTTGGCTCTTTATTTTATTTTATTTATTTTGTTTTGAGTCAAAGTCTCACTCTGTCACCCAGGCTGGAGTGCAGTGGCATGCTCATGGCCACCGCAGCCTCAACCTGCTGGGTTCAGGTGATCCTTCTGCTTCAGCCTTTCAAGTAGCTAGAACCACATGTGTGTGCCACCATGTCCAGCTAATTTTTTTATTTT
The DNA here is from genome assembly GCA_027257055.1 of Cephalopachus bancanus. Lineage (NCBI taxonomy): Eukaryota > Metazoa > Chordata > Mammalia > Primates > Tarsiidae > Cephalopachus > Cephalopachus bancanus. The sequence goes on along the minus strand of JAPVLO010000005.1, from coordinate 7,529,511 downwards.
ATTATTGTAGAGATGAGGTCTCACCAAGTTGCCCAGGCTGGTCTCGAACCTGTGGGCTCAGGCAATCCGCTCACCTCAGCCTCCCAAAGTGCTGGGATTAAAGGTGTGAGCCACCATGCCCAGCCTATTTGGCTCTTTAAATCATGTGTGAGTATAACTCCAGTAAAAATAAAAACGAAATTGAAAAATTACATGTCTCACAAGATATATAATTTAATTAGCTGAATTATAATAGATACCATGTATGAGGTATACAATTAAATTGGATAATACAACATACATATCGGTTTTTCTATACTGCTCAATATTAATACTGACTAATTAACGCTATCTTGATGATATTTATAAGATAACAGTAGTGACGGGGAACCCTAAGGTATCAGCCCCTTTCAGTTACAGTCAGAGGCCTTTATGTTTCAATTGCTCTTTAATCAATCTCCTTCCTAAACACATCTCAGCAAAGACAGGTGGTACATAGGAACGACTTTACCAGCAATGGCTAAGGTGCAGGGGAGGGGTGATGCAGAACCCAGCACCTCAATATACTCCAGCTCTCTTTGGGACCAATTTAAAACAGACCCAGAACTACTATATTGCTCACCTGAATGTGGGAATTAGTCACAAACTTTCCTCCTGCTGCTATCCCCTTATAGTACCAAACTTCTAGTCATTGGTACCAGCTAAACATAGCCCAAGTTCATGACACATCAGGAACAACGAATACAGGGCCACTGACAATCTCTTCCCATATAGATAGCACAGTCTGCTTCCCTTGCCTGAGGCCAGCCTGGTCCTGGCTTCTACCTCGTCCTCCTCAGGCTGCTGAAGTCTCCCTTACCCTCAAACAGAGCCCATGTGAGTGTGAACCATGTACATTTTCCTATCCTTAACAATAAAATCCAAAATATCAAATTTTAAATTATAAATCTGACCACCTTATATTTAGATTGGGTCACAGTTCCTCACTTGCTTGGGAGGTGCTCCTAACTCTAGGAAGGTTCTAGAAGAAGAAACCATAATGGCCACTCTACTTTTTTATAGGTTTTTAGGATGGGCATTAAAGGGGCTTTGAATCTCCCATTCTAGCCTACTTGGCCAGAATAAGAACTTCATGCGAGTCTTCTGTTTTAAACAGTATACTTTCCCTGGAATGTCTTCCAAAATCCAAAGGCTGTAAACAGTGAATAGCTGACAGAGGGATTTAGAAATCCATCCTTTATCTAGGTTGACAAACAATAGCCTGTGGGCCATATCCCTGTTTTTGTAAATAAAGTTTTATTGAAACACAGCTGCACTCAATTGTTTAGGCATTGTCTCTGGCTGTTTTCATACTACAACATCAGAGTTGAATAATTGCACATACACCATGGAGCCCTCAAAGCTTAAAATATTTACCATTTGGCCTTTACTGAAAAAGTTGGCCAACCCTTGATCTAGACCAAAGTGAAATCCCTTCCTCTTTTTTTTCTGTCTGACTTTCCAGCCTGGAAATGTTACTAACATCAATGTCTACAGCAAAGAAGGCAACACTAACCTATTCAATTGGTTGTGTTAATTCACACTTCGTGTGACAAACACACTAAATCTCTCATTAAAAAAAATATTTGGTTTTCCATGGAAACAGACCTGACCAGGCTGAATAGCAAAGAGCTTACTAGCAGTAGTCATTCACTAACTATCCACTCATTCATGCACTCAGTCGCTCATTCAACATTTAATTAGCACTTACCATATGCCAGGAATACATGTAAAGGAGTAAGATTAAAATGACTGTAAGACAAAGTGTCTGGATTTTTTTTTAACATGACAACTGATAAAAGCTATCACTTAGAGCATAATTTTCTTTTTAAAAAGAGATGTAAGGTAGAAGAAAGAACGTGGGCATGAGGTGAAGTTCCTTCAACTGGGATGAGCTTCATGTTAACTGACATCTTAACTATGAATTATAGGGGCAGGGACCACATCCCACTCTTCTCTGTGCTGGAATGAGCTATGTTCCTCGAAGACTCACTAATAAATGTATTGTTTATAAGTTGTTCTTGTTTAGGGAGCTAATGAGCTTTTCATCACAAATGCAGATATTCCAGGCACTCCAAAAACACTTGACTGTCACCAAAAAGGTGCTTCCAACTCTCTTATATGAAATGCACATAATCCTAATAACCTCAAGATATCAAGACTGAAAAGAAACCCAAATTTCATTGTTATTAACATTAATTCAAACCTGGTTTTTGGGGAAAAAAAACACAAAAACTAATAATTCTCAATTTTAAGACAGTATTACTTTGTCCTGCTTTTTACAGAATAGCTGAACAGCAAGATAAGGCACTTTAAAAATAAAATGAGCACTCAAAATGCTAAAGTCATAATTTTACGATTATCAAAACACACACAGAACACTGATTCAAGCAACACATTTTAAGTTGAATATGTTTACTTCCAGCAATCAGTGGCAACCCATTTACACACTGAGTTTTCTTTCCTTAGTTCTAAGGCCACTTAGATAAGTTTGAGAAATATTCAAATTTAAGCAGAAAGAAATATAGGAAAGTGGCGCTTTCTGAATCACAATGCCAATTACACTATGATTATTTATAAACAATAAAAAATCATTAGCCTTACTGAGGAGCTTTTAAGAAGTTATCTTATGAGATTAAATAAGAGATGTCATTAATAATCTGTACAATACCGCTATGACAAGTGTGGACAGATGTGAAGGATGGCAGAAAGAGAATGGCACAAAAAAGAAGACTGACTAATCAGAGCATCAGAGCTGGAGCGACGGAGGCCCAATTCAAATGACATGAAATGCACGAGGATTTTAGAAATATTTATCCATTCAAAAATAGTTATTAAGCCAAGCACAGTGACTCATGCCTGCAATCTTAGAACTTTGGGAGCCTAAGGCAGGAAAATTGCTTGAGGCCAGGAGTTTGAGACTAGCCTGGGCAACAAGGTGAGACCTTGTCTTTCCATAAAGTAGAAAAATCAGCTGGGAGTGGTGGCACATACCTGTAGCTTCAGTTACTTGGGAGGCTGAAGTAAGAGGAGCCCACCTGAATCCAGGAGTTTGCAGTTAGCCATGACCCTGACTCATAAAAAAGGGGGAAAAAAAGGAGGGGGGCTGAAAAACAGTTATTAACTCCCACTATGTATGACTCCCTTTAGAAGACACCATTTAAAACAAGACAGAAAAATGTCCTTATTTTAACAGAACTGACATTCTAGGAGGCAGAAACAGTGACTAGACAAGAAAGCAATGGATAGTGATGGCTACTCCCATGCACAAATCAGCATAATGTGATTGATTCCGTCGGAGTCTACTGAGTTTGAGTGGTCAGGGAAAGCCTCTGAAAAAATGAAGTTGATCTAAAATAACACTTTCGGCCAGGTGCAGTGGCTCACGTCTGTAATTCTAGCACTTTGGGAGGCCAAAGCGAGAGGATCATTTGAGTCCAGGAGTTCAAGGTCAACCTGGGCAACACAGTGAGGTCCTGTCACTACAAGAAAATTTAAAAATTAGCTGGGCATGGTGTGTGCCTGGAGTACTAGCTACTTGGGAGGCTGAGGCAGAAGGAGCCCAGGAAGCTAAGGCCATGGGTAAGCCATGAAAATGCTACTGCACTCACTCTAGCCTTGGCAACACAGTGAGACTCCCCAACTAAAAAAATTAAAAATTAAAAAAATTAAAATAACACTTAAGCACGTAAACATCAAAATACTAAAAATTATTCTGAAGTCGGAGGTAAGAAAGTTTTTCACATTATGTTTTGTAATTTGAGAAATGTTTTGAATTGCTACATGACTTTTTTGGTATGAGTCAGAAGAGGAGGAGGAGAGTGGAGTCTGTTTTTCTTGGCTCAGTCAATAGGCTTGGGTGAATTCTACAAGTGGGAGGATGAATCTGAGAGAGAATAGCATGGGGGAGGTGGCGGGAAAGGGCTGTCAAATCCATCACAATGACTGAAGTCGAATCCTTCCTTCATCAATCCTAATTTTCCCAAAGCACAAAATCTATGAGCACAGAATGTTGCTTTCTTAAAAATGTATTCTCTAACCAAGATGTTGTTGCCCTTTGTGATATCCTATAAGTAAAACTGCTAAATTCTATTAGTGAAAACCAAGCCATCATGTTTATTTCATGAAGAAACACACGCAAAGTATATTCTATGACTCTAATAATTGTGTATCACACACACAAAAATAGACTTTCCCACATAAAGACACAACTACATCACAAAAGTTTTCTGTAAGCCTCAGGAATTATCTAATATCTTGGTTGAATTTTTTGTTGGATAAAAAACATTTGGTCTTTTTGGAAAAATATCTGGGAATACCAACTATGGTTGTCTACCAAGCAGGAACCCAGCCTCAAGTCTGAGGTAAAAGGTGAAATAACATTCCCCACGGTCACCAAGCTAGTAAGTGGTAGACCCAGGATTGGAGCTCAGGCAAGTCTGACTAGACTTCACATCCCACATCACAGACTATATGGCCTCCAGCACTAGTATCACAGAATAGCTGGGCTTCAGGGATTTTCCAGAGAGCAAAATCTCTTTATAATTGCTCGATAATTTCCAAGATGTCATCTACAACAGATAATTTTCTGAAAAATGTTCAGTTATAACCATTTCTCTTAGGGTTCCTCTAAAATCTAAAATCTAGGCTCCCAGAAAGGCATCCAGCACAAGATAAGAGTGCAAACCTTGTAGTGAAACTGTCTAGTTTCAAATCCCAACCAAGTAACAATACAACCTTGGGCAAGTTATTAACTTCTCTCTGCCTCAGTTTCCTCATTCTATAAAATGGAGTTAATAACACTATCCACCTCTCAGCATGTTTATAAAAGTTTAATGAGTCAATATAAGTAAAGTACTAAGAACACTGCTATGAGCATAAAATACATGAAAGTGATAGCTGTCATCATTATAATGCCATAGTGGAAAAGGGTATATACCTCAACTCTATCTTACCTTTCCCTCTGTACTCCCAAATTACCATCACTCTATATATTGAGGTATAATATCAACAAAAGCCTCATGAATTAATGTGATAACCTAGTAAAGATGTTTGAAAGACAATGCTCATGAAATTCATGTTCTTTTCATAAGAATCCCTGAGAGGAATTTTTTTCTGGTCCTAGTAAAAAGCAACAAATTGCATTGATGCTCTTGAACATTTGCTTTTGTTTTATTTCTGTTAAAAGAAAAACTTTCCACAAATTAAATGTAACAGAGTTTATTTGTACAATGAATGATTCATGAATTGGGCAGCAATTAGAACCAAAAGAGGTGCAGAGAGCTGGGCTCTGCAGTGTGAGTGGTGGGCTTTCATAGGCTGGACATGGAAGCAAAGTAAACAAATTACTTGATCGGTTATAGTTGGGGTGTCATTAGAGTTTGGTTGGTGATTTCTGATTCGTTAAGCTTAAAGTTCATTTCACTGTTTACATGGGCTTTAGTTTGCATAGGTAGGAACCCCAGGTGCTGAATCATCTCACCCTAATAACCTCCCAATTATTTTGTAACATTTATCAAAGCTTTACATCAAGTAACTAATCAAGCTTCTCATTTTACAATGGCTGCCAAGAAAGCTTAGAATTAAACGTGCATTCACTCTTCATAAATATATAGAAACCAACATTTTTCTACTATTTCTCATGGTTCATTTGATGGCCTCTTCCTTTCTTTTTCTTTTACCAGCCACTTCTCATTTGCTAACCCTTATTCCTTCCCGCCCCCTCCCCCAAGTAACCAGGATATGAAATGATATGTCCATCTAGAGGCATGGGAAAGGGAAGCAGGGGAAGATGTGAGAGTTTTTATTTCATTAGTACCTACTTCAGAGCCCAGTGGGAGTATGATTGGCAGGAAGGAAAACATAAGATGAAAATTGCAAATTCAGAAGTAGCCTGCAATTCCCTTGCTTTCTCCCATACTCGCCTGTCCAAGTATCAATATTGTAAGATAGTTCCCTAGGCCCCTATCCTCACTACCTATTCCTCACAAAACAACTATAATTGTTCCATGTTCACAGGCAGTGAAGTGGCAGATTCTTGACTTAGGAACCAGCAAGTGTTTATTTAGTGGCTACCATAATCAGGCATTTTTCTAGGTATCTCAGACACATCCGCAAGCAGAACAGACAAAATGCCTGCCCTATGAGCTTACTTTACATGGGAAGACAGATAAGCAATAAACGTGGCACATAAATAAATTATGTGATGTGCCAAGAGGTAATATGTGTTTTGGAAAAAAACCGAGCAAAGTAAATGGGACCTGAATGAATGACTCATATACTTTTTTTAAAGTAGAAACTGAAAAAAGACATCACATTATCTGTTCTAAATGGTTAGTTTGGATAGAACGGCAGATATCACTGAAAACAAAAATGTAAACATATTTTGTCCTAAATAAACTCATGTTTTAAATATCTGAAAACTTACTAGTTCTGTTGATATTTCTTTGACAAAGTGAACATTTCTCCATAAAACAAGATAAATCATGTGTGTAAACCCTTATTTCCCAGGCCACTTGAGTAAAAACTGAGATCCCAGAAACAGTTATAAAACATTCCTTGTCTGGCCTTGTCCCCTACAACTGTAGAAACTTAACCACACAAGACCAACTCCTCAGTTCCAGGATTGGTCTCGCAGACTCTCAAAACTACAATCACCCGTTCAGCCCCCACATTCTCACTGGTCCACTCTGTACGTCTGCTGCTGAATCTACTGATGTGGACACCCAAAGGGTCCAGGCTTATGCTAAAAGCACTGGCAGTGGCAGTTAAAGCCTGTGACAGCCCCAAGAAGTCATCAGTCCACTTCTCTGAAAGAGACACTGCCCAAGAATGTCCTTTCCTACAGTAACCAAAATTTTAATTGCCAGTGCTGCCCACGTCACCCATGCTACACCATGCACTTAGGATCCCGTAGGGGTTCCAGTATAAGAATGCCTTTAAAAAATCTTGCTCTTTTAAAGCATCCCCCTGTTTCTTGGACTTGGACTTGAGTCTGAGTGGACTTGGGCCAGAGAATGACTGGGTGGCAGACACCACAACATACTTGGAAGTAAACTTTTAATCTGACATTGGTCTGTGGGGCTGATGAACCTTGATTCTCTCCACAAGATCTGTGATCTCTGAGAGGGTCTGTCCCTCAAGCTATCCAGACATGCCCCAACCTTAGGGTTCATGCTGGAGTTTCTGCTCCAAGGGAGTTGGATATGGGTTTCTTTGGAATTGATTTTAGTTATGCAGCACCGTGGTAAGCAACAGAAAGTGTTCCGATCATGTGTTCACATGTTGGCTATGTGTCACCCACAGTTAGCATGAAGAGCTGGCACAGCCATGTGCTGGGATGAAAAGACAATGCTAAACAAACAAATAAATAAAAATGAAGTAATAGAAGCTGCACGCAATCTCTCAAGGAAATGCTTCCCAAACTAAAATATTTAGAGTAGTTTGTGAGAAGTGACCTATAAATTCAGCACAGAAATACTGGAGCTATCCAATATAAAGCAGAAACTATACATTTTAATCATCTATAGTGAAAAGAGTTGTCCAAGTCATGGTATATTCCTAGAGTTATACATTGCAGAATAAAGACGATCATTCTTTCAATGAAGAAAATGTGAGTCCATTAAAAGCATTTTTCCTTCCTTCGGCTGTTTACTCTACTGATGTAGAGAGTGGATCCAGAAGATTCTACCAAAGAAGACGGTATTTCTTATATTTGTCCAAACACAGCAAAGGTGTGGTATAGAGTTTTCTGCTACTTCACGGATTTAGAAAATGTTGTGAAATCACAGATAGATCTTGTGTTCTAACCCAACCTCACAACTTATTACTCATGGAACTTGGGCAGAATCATTTAGCCTGTCTGAGCCAACATTTAATTCTCCATTAAGACAGAGGAAAAACTAACTTCCCCACAATACTTTCACTGAAACTAAATAATGAATTTGCAGATATTTTCTCTCAATTTCTTTCTTTCATTCTTGCTTTCTTCCTTGCTCTCTTTCTCTCTCTCTCTCCTCCCCTCATTCCCTCCCTCCCTCCTTCTTTCCTTATCTAGTCTCACTCCATTGCCCAGGATGAAGTGCAGTGGAATAATCACGGCTTACCACAGCTTCAACCTCCTGGGCTCAGGCGATCCTTCTGCCTCAGTCTCCAGTGTAGCTGCAGGCATGCACCTCCACTTCATGTAGACATGAGGTCTGCCTATGTTGCCCAGGCTGGTCTTGAACTTCTGAGTTCAAGTTATCCTCCTAACTCAGTCTTCCAAAATGCTGGGATTACAGGGGTGAGCAACCACACCTAGTCGAGTTTGCAAGTACAGTACTTCCTAAACTATGAGGTAAAATATAAGTATATAGTATCACTAAGCTCATTTTCCTACTGTAGCATATGGGGCCATAGTAGTAGAATATTGAGTTATTAAGTCCTCTAAATAACTTGAGAAATCTAGGAAAGCTAATTTGTTTCCTGCAAATGGTATTCCTCAAGATCCTATTACATAGTTGTATTTTATAAAGAAGTTAAAAAAGACAACTGCAGGCCATGTGCAGTGGCTCATGCCTGTAATCCCAGCACATTGGGAGGCCAGGGTGGCAAGACTGCTTGAGCCCAGGAGTTCGACACCAGCCTAGGCAATACAGAGAGACCTCGTCTCTTCAAAAAATCAGTTGGGCATGGTGGTGCATACCTGTAGTCCCAGCTACTTGGGAGGCTGAGGTGGAAGGATCGTCCAAGACCAAGAGGTCAAGGATGCAATAAGCCATGAGCATGACACTTCACTTCAACCTGGGCAACAGAGTGAGATTCTGACACACACACACACACACACACACACACACACACACACACACAAACTGTTTAAACTCAAGGAATTTCTTTATCCCTACAAAGTGTTTTAAGTCAGAATATCTGAATAAAATAAGAACAAAAACATTTAAAAATTGCCTAGGCTACTCTAGATAGTGCCTCTCATTCTGATACCTTGAAGCCATGCATGCCTCATAGGTAACATTTTAAATTATTTAAGCACTAGTTAATATTGCTGGTGTCGGCGTGAACAGTAATTACCATCTTAATAATCACAGGCATCTGATTCCAGCTGCTCCCACCTTTGATATAACCATGAGTAACAGCCTGGAGGACAGGAACTGACAGCAACTAATTCAGCCGGGGGTCAAATTAATGCTGGTAGTGTGCTAGCTTTCCATGAGCTACTAAAGTCAGAGACACGTGCTGAAAAATGAGACCACAGCTTGAGAAGGAATTGATGTCCTGAGAGTTCTGTACAAAATAAAATATTTTCTGAACATTAGAACAGCTTTTGAATCTAGATCTGAAGAAGCTGGCTAAATAAATCATACCTTCAACAACCTTCTTCTGAGTAATTATAAAAAGAATGCATCTGCACACTCATTTCCCTGCCAGATATGACTTTTCCCTTTCCCAGATGGCTGGGGCAAGTGTCTGTGCATATGGCAAGAGAAAAAAACAGGAAGCCCAAAGTATTTAACTGTGAGGGAAGAAATGAAGGCTTATAAAATGTGTTTGTGTGAAGTACTGTAGGGGCCCTAACACCGAACAAGAGCAGCTAATGAAGGCAAGACCCCAGAGACCTGAGTCCTGTCCCAGCTCTGCCACTCACTGCCTCCCTGGGCAAGCCAGTCTGCTTCTCTAGGGCTTCTGCTTTCTCCTGCAGGCTCACACCTGTAATCCCAGCACTTGGGCAGGCCATGCGAGAGGGTTGTTTGAGCCCAGGAGTTCGAGACTGGCCTGGGCAACAGAGCAAAAACTCATCTCTACCAGAAAATAAAAAAAATTAACCAGGGGTGGTGGTACATGCTTGTAGTCCCAGCTACTCAGGAGGTTGAGGATCACGGGAGAGGAAGAGGGGATGGGGGAGGGGGACGAGGAGGGGGTGGGGGGGAGGAGGAGGGAGTAGAAGGAGACAAGGGAGAAAGAAAGGAGGGAATGAAAAAGAAAGGTGTAATCCCACGCCTTGGGAGGCTGAGGTGAGTGAATTGCCTGAGCCCATGGGTTCGAGACCTGCCTGGGCAAATTGGCAAGACCTCATCTCCACAATAGATCAAAAAACGGGCTGGGCGTGGTAGCGCGCCTGTAGTTCCAGCTTCTTAGAAGGCTGAGGCGGAAGGATTGCCGGAGCCCAGCAGGTCGAGGCTGTGGTGGCCGGGAGTGGCCACTGCACTCCAGTCTGGGCGACAGAGTGAGACTCCGACTCAAAAAAAAAAAAAAAAAAAGCAAAGAAAAAGAAAGGAAAGGGAAAGATACAACTAAATCAGTTTGTGGGAGAGTTCTTTACAGCTGATGTGAAATCATCCAACACTGGGGCTTAGCAGGAAGAGGTAAAACAGGTGTCAGCCTGTGTGTAGGTGAGAAATCTCCTTGACAGAAGGACATAAAATTTGTCTCCTGGGAAATACGAATAAAAATCATACTGCCACTCCTACAGGGGTGACAACAAGAGGTCCAGCCCCTCAAGAGTTGGTTCCAGAGGAATATGGGTGCTCATTTACCGTAAGTGAGGGAAAGAATAATGGACCCGTACAATCCTCTACCCCAGGATGGGGGATGAGAATGATGTGTGTGTGTGTGTGTGTGTGTGTGTGTGTGTGTGTGTGTGCAGGCATGCGTGCAGTCACACACATGTGCATGCATACATGTAGGAGTATGTGTGTGCAAATGTGCAGGTGTGTGTGAGTACACATACATGTGATATGTGTGTGTGTAGAGGCAGGACGTGTGTGTGCTTGTGTAGAGGGAGCATGAACAATCCATCTCATTTCTCTCTTTTCTCTTTCTGCCTACTGTCCCTCCACCAAATCTCTGGCACCGAGTGTATAATTTAATGTATAATTTAAAGTTTAAGCATGGCATATGGGCAAGAGAGAGGTAAAGCAGGTTGGCTACATATTACCCAGGCTAGCCGAGAAGGCGTCCTGTATTAGCGAGTGATTCTCTGCAGAATGAGGATGACAAAGGATTAGAGATCGAGGTAGAGAAGAAGGTGGTGGCATCAGAATGACCTGGGGAAAGGCTTTCCAATCTCTCTAGGCTTTCTCCCCTCTCCCTTCCTCCTTGAGATTCTAACTTGACCCTGAGGAGATACGCTTAATTCCCTCCTCCCCACTCCACACACACACAATCATATCTGCAACAAGTCACTGCTACTGATTTGCTGATGTGGAATAAAAGAGTGAGGATCTCAACACCAATGTCCTTTCCAGCTCTAAGACTATAAGACACAGTTTCTATCACTGATATACTTGAAAACTAAGGAAACACATGTGAGATGACCCAGGAACAACAAAAGGCAATTCTACATAGCTTGTGGCAGAGTAGATGGAGAATATGGCAGGGCTAATCAGGAATGGCTTCATGGAAGAAACAGGCATTGAGCACAGATTTTGCCTTGATGCATGGATTTTGGAATGAGGGGGAGGTAAAGAAGTGTGCTGGGGACAAGCCATGTGCCAGGTGGCTGCAGCATCTGGAAAGGACAGCGAGGAGGACAGCAATGATGCAAGGGCAGTGCCAGACCAGACTGACTTGGTTAAGTGGAGCCAGCAGACCTCGGGCTGCAAAAGGCAGCAGAGCCGAAGCTTACAGTGTCTGTGGAGTCACCACTGACTGTAAAGCAGGGGAATGCTCGAATAAATCACGTGCTCCAGGAAGCTCTTTCAGATGATGGTGCCCAGAACAGGTCAGAGCAGACAGACTTTACAGAATGTCTACGGTACATAGGCTATCCTTTTCTGCCACTCGTTTTCCCAGTCCATATTCACATATGCATTTGCACAGCAAAGGGGATCTTATTTTTTAGATTCTCAACAAGGTATAAGACAATCACTTCCCACCCTCGACCCCCAGCTCAACTACGTACAACACATAAAAAAATTAGAGTTCAGATGAAAGTATTGCAAATTATCCTGGGAAGTCTTCTCACTGGTTAGGTGAAGCAGAGCAGTAAAGGGTAAATTAGAGGACAAGAGCAGCTATGTGACACCATCCCAGGTGATCCCTGAGCAGCAGAGAAGCCAGCAGAGGCTCTAATACTGGAAGAGGGGTTTTTGTGGATTACATGAAGTTGGTTACAACATCTAGTCTCACCTGAATTGTTTCGTGGTTATCACTTCATGTCAAACCTCTTCTGCTTAATAAAGTCAATGCTTCTCAGAGCCACTATTTCACTTGACTAAAATGTACCTAAGTCACTCAGGAAACTTATTTCAAGTATTAAACCAGATTAAGTATGACTAATTCTTAATGAGGATACCAACAGTTTTCCTAAATAAATAAATAAACAGTAAGAATCATGATATATCTTAAATCAAATATCAAAATTCACATTTCCCTACATACTAAATAGAGAGAAGACTAATTATTGAGTAGGGATATTTCTCAAAGTTAGTCTTTGAAAGACTACTGTCAATCCAGGTTGAAAGAATAAAATATACGTTTTCACTATCTTTATTAAAGTAGTGCTGACTGGGCAACCCCTTCAGGTCCCCTCCCACTGTGGGAGCTTTTCTTTCCTCTCAATGAAAAAAAAAAGGAGTACTTTTTGGAAACTTCAGTTAAATTTAATTTGTTATTGTGGTAGGCGAATCATAAAAGCTATACCTTTAAAAAGCATTTTCAGGGAAATTTACTTCTTAAAAATTTCAACCTTGTAGGCAAACCCTTGAAAAAGACTTGAAAATTTGTATACAAAAACACAAAGGAAGAAATGACACCTAAGAAAGACTAATGAGCCATCAGTAACACTCTAGAGTCAATCCTGAGGTGTTATCTGATTTTTCAGGAGACTTCTTAGCCCAAGGTATGCTCAGTTTTTGATGGTGCATTTCATGCTTCTACTTTTTTTTTTTTGAGTTGGAGTCTCACTCTGTCACCCAGACTGGAGTGCAGTGGCTGCTCCCGGCCACCGCAGCCTTGACCTGCTGGGCTCCAGCGATCCTTCCACCTCAGTCTTCCATGCTTCTACTTTTGATTTCCACATTCCACATCATCCATTAAGTTTTCTCTCTGAATCCCAACCAGTGCCTGTATCAGGGATGTGTACTTTATGCCTATAGGTGTATTATTGAGACATCTTTTGTCTCTGCTGCTCTATGAGTGGATTCAGGGCATGGCGCATATCTCCCCTAACTTCCACAGAGATCATCCAATTAAGTCTGTTAAATGAATGAGTAGCATTTAGAGAGCAGGTACGAATCTTACTGCAAAGTCTGATGTGCAAGAAACAGCTTATTTCCCTGTTGTCTATACCTCAGCTTACTTTGTGTTCTACCAATCAGGAAGCTCTGCTCTCCTGGGACTGCTCAAGCAAGGCTACAGTACGGTTCTGAGATGTATGTGCTGGTACAGTGGCAAGGTCTGGGCTGCAGGTTGCCTCTGGTCTCCAAGTCACTAGCACATGCCTTCTCTTGACCATCATCAAATCTAGTTGTCACATTCGCTCCCCTACTTACTGGACACTGGCAGCATTCCACATCATCAGACGCTTCCTCCTTGAATCATACTCCTGCCTTGGCTTCCATGATCCATTCTCTCCTGGTTTTTGTTTCTGGCTACCCCTTTTCTTGCTTCTCTGTTCACCTCTCTCTACCTAATCAAGTGCCATGGTTCTCTGAGATGATATTGAATTGTCTACTCTATCCCTGGGCAATTTCAATCCCAATCAAAAATGGTATCACTGGCCCAGAGTCTTCTATGAGCTCCCAACACACAAGAACCTCTTATTTGATATCTTCATTTCAAAATCTTAAAGACAGCTCAAATGCAACACTGCCATAACCACATAGTTGTATGGACTAGGACCGCCACCAAGTATGCAGCTGTATGGAATGGGACCTTCACCCTTGCAGTTTGGAAAGGCATCTTCACCCATGCCATCATATGGAATGGGACCTTCCCCCATGCCATTGTATGGAATAGGACCTTCACTTATGCCACTATGTGGCATGGCACCACCACCCACGCTGATGTAGGAGTCATCAAGTTTCTCTTTCCCTCATCCTCAATATTCAATCCCTCACCAAATCTTGAAAATTTTACCTCTGAAATTGTCCTTAAAGAGTCAAGTTCTCTCGTTCTCTATTCCTACCTCCCAAGCTAAACCACCACCATCATCTGATCTGGACCAGAGCAATGGACTCCATTGCCTTCCTGCCCTGATTAGTGTTCTGCCATCAGATACCCACATTAGCCTCCCAGGTTCTGTCACTCCCTAATTACAATCCTCTCTCAACAGCTTTCCAGTGTTCTTAGGATAAAGACCGGCATCCTGATAGGCCCAGGAGTGGTCCTGCCCTGCCTATCCTCCAGGACCGTTCCCCCTAACTCCCCCTAGCTCTCTGCACCCCACTGTCCCTAGTTGCCACCATGTTTCTCCCAGCACTGCAGTGAATCTCTACACAGGTTTTTTTCTTCCTTTATAGAAACACTCTCCACCCTCTCCTTTTCACCTTTTTAACTACTCACGTCCTTTAAACCCCGGTCCCATCTCCTCAGGGAAGGCTTCCTCATCACCCCCAGAGCAGAACAAAATCCTCTGCTTTACATTTTCCTAGCAGCACAAACCTCTCCTTCTCAGCATTTATTTCCATTGTAATCTCACCCTTATTTTTGAGATCATGTGATGAATGCCAGCCACCTCTTCCACTAGAGTGCGTGTCAGCTCAGAGATGAAAAGGACTTGACGGTCTTCCTCACCACTGAATCATCAGCCGTTGGCACAGTGCCTGACACTTGACAGATGCCCATTAACTGTGGCAAATGAACATTCTTGACAGAAGAGAACAATATTAAGGAGAAAATTGGCAATGCTTTTATAAGCAAAAACACCAACGGCAGCACATTAAAGGAGCAAAAACAACACAGACTATTTTTCTAACTTTCGTTCTGCCATGAGAGTAGGAGTCACACAAGCCGATCAGGTGTGGCCCATGTCATAGCTGTTGGCCAGCATTAGAGATTGAGTACTGGACAAATGCATGTGGTAGTCAAAAGAGATTGCCTGGGTTCACATTACCCCACACTAACAGAGTGGTGAGAATGGGATGGAGGGTCTGCTGGCCCCAGTGAAAGAAGAGCAATCATTAGCTCCCTGCCCCCTCCCCACCTCCCCACCCAACCTCATATTAGCATAATCATAAGCACCAACAACAAAATCTTGCTGGGTGCTGATTCTGTGCCTAGCACTGGACAATGGAACTTACACACATGATTGCACATGAGCTGCATAGTTAAACTGCAGGGTCGCTATAACTGTCCCCAGAGCACAAAGCAGGAATACCAGGTTTCAAAGAAATAAATAACTTTCCCAAGACCAAATAACTAGTATGTGAAAAAAAACCACGATTCAACCTTAGGGTTGTCTGTCTCCAAAGCCATCAATGCACCCCTGCTTCTCATGCTGGTGCTGCTGCTGCTACCACTGCTGCAGGAAGAAAGACACAAAGGAAGCTACAAGCAGCCGAAGCCCACTGGCCATGGAGGAGATATGCAGCTGGTGACTACACTCAGTCCAAGGCGGCCTTAACAGCCCTGGTCATCGAGGAGGGCAGAGCAGCCAGAAGCAGCAACAGCAAAAGCCCAGCAAACATTCATGTGGCATTTGTTGCACACGAGAAGCACATCAAAAAGCTGTAGGCCTGAAGAAAAGGTTTCCACTGTGGGGTCCAGCCCTGCTCCAGGACCATCACTGAGGGCCAGGGGTCCCAGGACTCACTGGCAGGGAACAACATAGAGCAAATGGAGCTGAATTCTAGTCCTGCTGCTGGTCGGCTTTTAACCAGACATGTTTGGTTTTGTCCCCACTATGGAATTATCCTATAATCTTCCATCACTACACTAGTGGCCAGAGAAACCCTTGGTAAATATAAGGCAAATGTGAACCTGTGTTTAAAGAATACCCAACTTGGGAAAACATATACAGATAAGTTGCTGGATTTCTTAAAATAATCAACTCCTAGAGATGCTAAGAGTTTCTTTGTTTGTTTGTTTTAAATAAATGACTCATTACTTGACAAAGAGGCTTAGGAATCAGATACAGGAGGAGGGACATGAATTGTTTTTTGGAGGGTGGGCCCCTTGTACTAGGTAAGTGTCCTAGGAACCCATCAACATCATGTACCAGCTAGCATTGTTGTGAGAGGCTGCATTCAGCTTCAGTGAATATATATGTATATATATATTTTTTTTTTTTGAGATCTTTTCAAAGCATTTGCCCATTTCATGATGGGTGATTTACTAGTGCATCTGCCCACAATGTGCTGAGTGTTCAGCAGTTTTTGACCAAAAATGGCAGGATGCCCATGCCCCACCCTTCCTATTCACCCAGTCTCACCCCGAGCAACCTTTTTTTTTTTCTGTTTCTCAGGATGAAAAAAGTTCTCAAAGGAAACATTTTGTCAATGTGGAAGAGGTGAAACAAAAAACAAACAGCAGAAGCACTAAAAGGCATCAAAATTGATGAGTTCAAAACTGCTTTGAGCAGTGAAAAAAGTGTCTTCATAGGTGTATTGCATCAAACAGAGAGTACGTTGAAGGTGACTGAAGTTTAAACACGTGAGAAATAAATACACAATTGTTGATAAATTCTGGGTTTTTTGGGGGGTTTCCCTTTGTACATAAGACTAAATGTTGCCTAGAAATCAGTATTTCCTGAAAATTTGTTTATTTACAGAGCCTGAAATAGAGAGATAGTTCATATTGGGAAGAATTAGACGGCAGGTGGGGAAATGCTTTTTGAAGCTGGATGTGGTGGCTCATGTCTGTAATCCTAGCACTTTGGAAAGATGAGGCGAGAGGACTGCTTGTACCCAGGAGTTCGAGATCCGTTTGGCAACATAGTGAGACCTAATCTCCACAAAAAATAAAAAAGTAAGCCAAGCATTGTGGGGAGTGCCTGTAGTCCCAGATACTCAGGAAGCTGAGACAGAAGGATCATCTCAGCCCAGGAAGTAGAGGATGCGGTGAGCCATGAAAGGGAGAAAGAGAGAGAGAGAGAAATAGAGAGAAAGAGAGAGGGAGGGAGAGAGGGAAAAAGAAATGCTTTTTCAGACTAATTAAGCCGTGAGTCTTAGAAAATCACTGGAAGTTTGTAGAAAGGACAGTGACACGATGGAATCCATGTTTCTAAAGATATTACTGACAGCAGTCCAGAGGAAGGAATGGAAGGAAAAAGAAAGGGGCACAGAGAGACCGTAAAGAAGCTGAAGTGCTGAGGACCCAAGGCAGAAGGGCAGCTGTGACGATGGAGAGCAGAGAAGGACACATGAGACAGTGGAAGGAGACACAAAGAGGCCCTGCTGACTAAATACTGAGGCAGGAATAAATGCTGACTCATGTGTTACTGAGTGAAGAAACCATGGAATCATTCCTAAATAGAAAAGGTGTGAGGAGTCAACTCATCCTTCCCAAGAGGCCAGGGCAGGGGAGACTCTCCCAGAAGTCCACAGGATTGTCACCCAACAGATACACCCAGATAGAGTATGGGCAGCCATACATACATCCCTTTCCCATTTCTGCCCAGCTTTTGCAAGTCCTGACACACTTGTCATCCGCAAATAGGTCATAACTACAAGAAATATGGTAATATTTGAATTTTATGAGGGGGAACCCGCAAAAACTAGAATTATCTTTGGGAGGGCGGGTCCCTTGAAGTACAGGCTTTCCCCAATAGGTGAGTGTTCTAGAAACCTATGGGCATCTGTGTACCAGCTAGCACAGTGGTGAGAGGCTGCGTTTGGTTTCAGTGGTTTTTTTTTTTTTTTTTTGGAGATTCTTTCTACCCATCTGCCCATTTCATAATGGGTGATTTACACAAACAACCTGCCCACACCATGCTGAGTATTCAGCAGTTCTTGACCAAAAATATCATGACCCCTGTCCCCTACTCTCCCTATTCACCTGATCTCACCCTGAGTGACATTTTTGTTTCTTGGATGAAAAAAACCCTCCAAGGGAAATGTCTTGCTGACAGGGAAGATGTGAAACAAAAACGGTGGAAACTCTAGAAAACATCAAAACTGACGAACTCAAAACTGTTCTGAGTAGTGGAAAAACCATCTTGACAGGTGTATTGCATCACACAGAGAATACTTTAAAGGTTTCAACATGTAAAGATAAATATACAATTTTTTATACATAAATTGTGGGGTTTTGGGGTCCCCTTTGTATACACTTATACAGCTCCTATATGCGAAGCACTGTACTAAGTAAGTTCTAGCAACACAAAGGTCCTAAAAGACTAATATGCAAATGTCTAGAAATGGCATATTTACCAGTGCAGCATGCCAGAGGTTACCTAGGTTGCCATGGGAGTGGGGAATAACCACAAATGGGCACAAGAAAACTTTCTGAGATGACAGAAATGTTCTAAAACTGAACTGTAGTGATGGCTGTACAACTCCACACATTTACTAAAAGCCAGTGAAATGTACTCTATAATGGGTGAACTTTAATGGCATATAAATTTCCCCTCAGTAGAGTGGCTTTTAAAAAGTGATGAGATGGCTCAGCCTGTAATCTCAGTGCTTTGGAAGGCCAAGGCAAGTGGATTGCCTGAGACCGCAAGTTCGAGACCAGCCCAGGCAACCTGGCAAGACCTCGTCTCTACAATAAAAAAAAAATTAAAAAAAATAAAAACTATCTGGGCGTAGTAGTGCTCACCTGTAGCTCCAGCTACTTGGAAGGTTGAAGTGGAAGGATCACCGGAGCCGGCAGGTCAACTCTGGGTGGCCATGAGTGTGCCACTGCACTCCAGCCTGGACAACAGAGTGAGACTCCAACTCAAAAAAAAAGTGATAAGAGCTGTGGAAAAAAAAATAATACAGGGTATCTGAGAATTGACAGCTGAATTAAGAGTGGAGGGGTGGGGGTGGTGGGTGGGTTGCAATGTTAAGTGGAGGGATCACAATGGGCTTCATTGAGAAGATGACATGTGAGCAAAGGCTTGAAGGAGGTGGGGCAGTGAGCCCGAGGTCAGACAGGAGGAGGAGCAATCCAGGCAGAGGGAACCGTGAACTGTGACGCACAGGTTCCCAGGCAGAAAAGGAGGTCCGTGAGACCAAGGTAGGAATGGACGTGAGATTGGGAGACAAGAGGAGGCCCTATGGTGAAGTTGCCGCTTCTTGGGATGGAGCAAAGAAGTAATACAGCCTCACATATTTCAGAAGGATCTTTCTGGCTGCTGTGTTGAGAAGAGCCTACAGGAGGCAGAGGAGGCCAGCTGGGAATCTGCTGTGGTGACTTAAGCAAGAGGTGGTGCTGACTGGAACAAGAATGGTATTGGAAAGCGGTGAGGAATGGTCAGATTGTGGATGTACTTTGAGAGTGGAGCCAACAGAATTTTCCGACTGCTTGGATATGGGCTGTAAGAGGAAGAAGTGAAGGCTGATTCCAAGGTTTGGGGCCTGAGCAACCAAACATGCTCAGAGGAGTCTCTGGATGAGGCAGGTTTGGAAGAAAAAAATTTAAGGTAGGGTGTGGTAGCTCATGCCTGTAATTCCAGCACTTTGAGAGGCTGAGGTGGGAGGACTGCTTGAACCCAGGAGTTTGAGACCAGCCCAGGCAACACAATGAGACCTCATCTCTACAAAGAAGAACAAAAAATTAGTGAGGCGTGGTGGTGCATGCCCGTAGTCCCAGATACTCAGGAGGCTGAGGTGGAAGGATCACTAGAGCCCAGGAGGTTGGGGCGGCAGTAGTCATGACTGTGTCACTGCACTTCAGCCTGGGCAACAGAGCAAGACCTTGCCTCAAATAGATAGATAGATAGATAGATAGAGGATAGATAGACAGTACACATAGAGAACTTTGCTACTAAGCTATATGTGCCAAAATAACTTCACATATTTATTTTTAGAGACAAAGTCTTGCTCTTTTGCCCAGGCTGGAGTACAGTGGCATGATCATAGCTCATTGCAGCCTCCAACTAGTGGGCTAAAGTGATTCTCACACCTTAATCTCCACTAGACTACAGGTGTATGCCATCACAGCTGGCTAATTTTTTTGCTTTTGTTTTTTTTTTAGTTTTTCAGAGATGGGGGTATCGCTTTGCTGCCCAAGTTGGTCCCAAATTCTTGGCCTCAAGGAATCCTCCCACTCTGGTTGCCCAATGCACTGAGATTACTGGCAAGAGCCACCGCCCCCTGACCTTAGTGACTTTGCTTTTTAAAGGCTGCCTTCACTATGGGGTAGGTTTCTTTTTTCAATACATGCATTAGTTGAGGTATTTTAGAGAAATAGATGGACATGCAAAATGTAGACATGTCTATTTAAAATCTTGCTTCTTAGGCTTCTTTATCCTTAGTTAAAGGATTACTGAATAGCTTATTTTCTTATAACTTCCTAATTGCATTTCTAATGATGTTAGCCCTAACCTGCTTGGAAAAGTCCTCCTGCTGGTCCAAGCCAACCAGTAAAAAGTGCAGTGAAACCAAATGGCAGCCATTCAGCCCCGAGTGATCCCCTTAAGGGGATTGGCTGAGCTGAGACAAAGCCCATGAATGTTGGTAAAAAGTAATGAACTCCACCTTCTATGACAGAGCAAATTAAAGAAGTGTCACACAGAGGATCAAAATTCAAGATCAATCTCTCTTGAGGTTTATTTCTCCTTAGGAGAGACTGTACAGAGATGAAGTCAAAAGAGTCATACTCTCTTCTAAAGATTTAAATCATACCTACTGTCATTTCATGACAGGTTCTCCTTTCTTTTTTCTAAAATACAGGTTCTCCTTTCTTTCACTTCTAGATCTATATACATGTGTTTGGTTCTCTCATTTATTCTGCACATTTGGCCACCGAACTTCTCTATGCAGTCATTACCGTGAATACACAAGTTAGAAATACACATTAGACTCAGCAGCTGTGCCCAAGGCTATTACTTCCTATAAACTGGCACAGATGGCCAAAAAGATGATTTTGGCAGAGTGGCCAAATGCTAACCACCTAATGATGCTGCAGGCTCAAAATCAACTGATGGCAAATGCAGTTTCACAAGACAGCGTTTTCTCTCTCCCTCTCCTCTCTCCTCCTCCCCCTCCTCTCCCTCTGTCTCTCATCTCTTCGTCTGTCTCTCCTCTCCTCTCTCCCTCTGTTTCTCTTTTCTCCCTTTCTTTCCCTCTCTTCTCTGTCTCTCTTTTCTCCCCCCTCTTTCTCTTTCCCTCTCCCACTCCTCCTTCTTCCTTCTCCTCCCTCCTCCTTCCCCTCTCTCTTTTTTCTCCTGTCCTTGACATAGAAGGCAGAAGAGTCCAGCCTAACTCTAATTTGCCAACGTTCCACACATAACATTTTTTTCCACCTAATTTTCTAGACGGGAAAATGTAGCTCAATAAAACAATTCCAGCTCTGAAATGGTCATTCTTCAGGTCAAAAGAACTTTTCTTCAACTCAAAAATATTATTAAGTATTAAAAACTTTCCTGCAATAGGAATTTGGCTGGCTTGTACCTACCTCAACATCAGGGAAGCCATCATAACAGTCATAATAATAATGAAATTACCACAGATGGATACAGCTAAGTAAGGATCTGCCCTTCTCCCATATATTCACACACCACAGGATGTGTCTCCTCTTAAAATTACAATCAAGCAGCATCTCAGCACATGGAACCGTGATCCTTGCTACAGATGTCTGAAATTCATATAGACTTTCACAAGTTGTCTAATGGCAAGGCTTCTTTTGCCTCTTATCTAGACACTGGTGCTTAACAACTGCAGAGCTCCTCAAAATTCCTAATATTCAAAAAGCACATTTTGAACCCTCCCAAAAATAAAGAAGAAACCACAGTATGAAATTGTCGCCTCTCTGCTCCCCAAATCCTACCCATCTGCATGACCCTGTAGCAGTTCACTACGGTCCTGGCAATCAATGACTGGTAAGATTTCAGCCACAGTAGAAATGGCATTCACCATGGCTTATATAACACCATGCAATCACTATCAATGCTCTAAATCTAAGACAGTATAAATACAAAGCATCTGATTTTCTCTGATGTAGAAATGTACATTTTAAATCAACCTAACTACTATAAAACAACATAATGAGGACATTTATAAGGATCCTCTCTGCAACAATCCATCTGATTACATGTCCACAAATTTGAATAGAAAACCATAACCTCTGTTTCAGTGGTAGGGATGTTTATCACACATCATTACTTCTTTCCAGAAGGGGCACCTGGTTGGTAGAGAATTGTCTGCGTTGTTTAAATGTCCACCGAGTATCTAGAGAGTTGTGACCTTAACTTGTTATTTTTCATTATTGCTATTAAGTCTGAATAATAAGAAAGCTGAGGCCCAGATCCAGGTGGCATGGCTGGTGCTTAGGAGGTGGGAATAAAAAGCAGAATGTAAGCAGGTCACTGTGCTCCAGATCAGACCACGGCTCCCAAATTAGACCTATAATCAGAATCACTCAAGGAGGGTTTCTCAACACACAAATGGCTCAGCACCCATCCAGATTCTCAAACAGTAAGTATAGAGGATTCAGCAATCTATATTTTTAAAACAGCTCCAGGTTGTTCTAAGGATCAGCCTGGTTGCAAAGCTTTAGACTGCACTTATTTGTAGAACAGTGGTAAATAAATAATTGTCTAAAGCAAGAGCCTAGAAAGGCCAGTCAAAGCAATAACAGGGCACTCAATATAAGTAGAGCACTTTTTTTTTTTTTTTAGTTGGAATCTCACTCTGTCACCCAGGTTGGAGTACAGTAGCACAATCATGACTCACTGTAGCCTCAACCTCCCAGGCTCAAGTGATCCTTCTGCCTCAGTCTCCCAAGTAACTGGGACTACAGGCTTGCACCACCACACCCAGCTAATTTTTAAAATTTTTTGTAGAGATGAGGTCTCACTATGTTGCTCAAGCTGGTCTCGAACTTCTGGGCTGAAGCAATCCTCCCACCTCGGCCTCCCAAAGTGCTGGAATTCTAGATGTGAGTCACCGTGCCCAGTTGTGAGCACTTTTTAAATATATCTAATTTTATTCTCATGAATGGTATAAGAAAAGTAAGATTCTTCATGTTATCCCAATTTATACAGGAGACTTAGGTACAGAATTCTGAAGTCAAGATCACTCCCTGCAGAGTGGAAACTCAAAGAAACTGATTCCACCTGCCCTCGCTCTCCCAATTCAGGCACTGTGTCCACCACCAGCTGTACCTTAATCCACAGATATACTACCAGTGAGGGATATTTAGTACTGATCTGTGACCCAAGAAGCCATAGGTGGGTGCTGCCTTAAGACAAGGTCTTATTAGCTCTGGCACTGCCCTCAAGAGGTCTCAAGACTGGCCAAGGAGGGACATGTGGCTGGCTCTTGGGAGATGACCCTCTGTCCTGACTAAGATACTGGTAGGTGCTATGCCACCACACAGAAAGATCCTCTCCTGAAACTGTCAATATGCTCTCTTCCCTGAGGTCAACCATGAGGTTCCTGATACAAGGGGAGAGGCACTGCATACTTTCTCAATAAAGTTCTTGAGAGCAGTGATGCCTGGGCTTCCTAAACATCTCAGGCAACAGTTGGTCAATGACATGAAGGGCTCACTTAATGTGAGATGCAGAAGGTCTTCTTGTATCCTTGCCTCTGTCCCTTCATCAGACAAAGGAATAGGATACCAAAAGCTGCTGACTGAGGCATTGTAAGTTTTCACATGAACAAAAAAGGGATGGCAACAGAACTCTGAAGCAATCACAGGATATGGATTTCCAAGAAGGGGCCAAAATAGAGGAAGTAGAAGTTCTCTGGGAATGCAATGACCCAAAGGAAAAATACAGTAATCAAGATATATTTAGAGCACATATTTATCGAGGTCTGGGAACATCATGCCACATGAGGTCCAGGGTAAAGTATGTCCTTATTATCCAAGGCATTATCGTGAGGGTGGAGTGATGCTACTACATAGTTAAACCATCTCACTAACTTCTGTCCCAATTCTGTGCTCACCAAACCCTGACCCACTAGGAGAAAATGTGCTGGCCAAAACATTCCACCCACATCTTCAAATCCCGTGGCAGTTACATATATAGACTATATTAATATTCTAAGTCAAGTCAAGTAATAAACTGTAATGACAACAATTTACCTCCAGACTTCTGATGAGCAACAATGATAGGACAGCCGGAAACACAGAAGTCAAAAATTGACAACTTTGTGAAAGATTACAAGGTCAGAGAAGATAAATCTATCAGAAAACCCTATAGATGACACCAAGATTCACAAATTGGAATTTCAGTAAGAAGACAAGTCAAATGCTATGTAAAAACACCCAGGGGCTGTGCATGAGTTTCTCAAATGACATTTGCTCAATTAGAAGGACCCATCTGTCGGTGATATTAAATACCTCCAAGAAATGATAAATAGCTTTGGCCCAGGGCTAAAGAAGATAAGCTATACCCAAATTAAATCAGACTCTAGGTAATTAATGTTTTCATAGAAGAAAAAAATCCAAAATCTTGATTCCCTATTTTGCTTTGACTTCGCAAAAAAACCAATCAGCCATATCAGCTCAAGGACATCAGGCTGGGAAAGACTAGTAAATCTTTACACAGCCAAAGGGTTATTTGATTATATCTACAACACTGCCTGTCACAAGAACAGCATTTAAGAAAAAAACACAAAAACAAAAAACCGCCTCCTTTCAGAAAATGTCAAGCAGAGAAGATGAGGAGGCAAATCAAAAAGAGACTCTATCAAAATAAGTCTCTTCCACTCAGATATCTACCTCAATTATGAACCTAAATTTCCAAAATAATAACCGCAGCTGTCACTTGGAGAGTGGCTGGGAACCCAGTATTTTCAAATTTAGAGTAGGCTTTTTTTCTTAGTAATATGATTTGGTAACTTTGCTGGTCCCTGAATGTAATGCAGACACAAGACCTGGCACTGATGTCATCTTGGCCACTACATTTTTCATCCTAGAATCTATACCTCACTGCAATTAATATTCACTACAATTTATTTTTTTAATGTGTTTATTTCTAGAGTCAAAGAGTAAAGAAATAAGTTCAGGGTTTTCTGGCATTGACTAATGATCACAATACATGTCTTTCTTATTTTATATATAAACTAATGCTGCTTACCAACTATTAAAACCATATCTAAATTATGAAATTAAAATATATATATTTAAAACACTGAAACAAATAAATACATGCATGCAGATATAAGTAGAGCACATTTAGTACAAGAAAAAGTATTTTCAGCCAGGCTCGGTGGCTCAGCCTGTAATCCCGCGCCTTTGGGATGCTGAGGTGAGTGGACTGCCTGAGCCCGCAGGTTCGAGACCCGCCTGGGCAGCGAGACCTCATCTCTACAATAAATCAAAAAAAATCAGCCGGGCATGGTAGCACATGCCTGTAATTCTGGCTACTTGGAAGGCTGAGGCAGAAGGATTGCCGGAGCCCAGCAGGCGAGACTGCGGCGGCCACTGCACTCCAGTCTGGGTGACAGAGTGAGACTCCAACTCAAAAAAAAAAAGAAAAAAAGAAAAGCATTTTCTTTAAGGATGTGCTTTCCATGTGTAATCCACTGTATGATAAAAACAGAACTTAGCTTGGTCTATGGTATTCTAAAATTAACAACTCAGCCTAACTTCCTACAAATGTTCTTTGTTATCACCAGTGTGGTGAGCTGCCAGTGATTCCCCAACTATCTGGGTTACCCCTAAGCCCGTAAACTGGGGGTAGCCTCAAAATACATAATGATACACTAACCTCATGTGCATGCCTAGGTCAACAGAGAACCAAATTATACTTACATGTAGAACAATTACCCTGCCACTTTAGAAAGTGAGGAGTTGGCCAGGAGTGGTAACTCACACCTACACATTGGGAGGCAGAGAGGAAAGGAATAACTGAGCTCAAGGGTTTGAAATCAGCCCGGGCAATTTGGCAAGACCTCATCTATACAAAAAATCAAATATTAGCCAGGTGTGGTGGCACGTGCCTGTAGCTCCAGCTACTTGGAAGGCTGAGGTGGAAGGATCACCTGAGCCCTGCAGGTCAAGGCTGCGGTGGCTATAAGCCTGTCACTGCACTCCAGCCTGGGCAACAGAGTGAGCTCCAACTCAATAAATAAATAAATAAATAAAAACAGAAGGTGAGAAGTTGCTGGTAGGAGTGGGGAAGGGGTAACATTGTGGTGCAGAGGGAAAAAAAAGGAAGAAAACCAGATTTAACTAAAAAGTATTTTCTTTGGGAAGATTTTAATCCATCTGACTTAAAAGAGAATTTGAGGCGTGTTTTCTTTGAGCATGGTGAGCTTTTGACCTTTTCATAAAATTTGCATAATTCAGCATGAAGGGAAACCCCTAGTAGTCTAGAAAGATGTTAAGCAACTAGAAACTGACCTTGCAGAAAGGCTAGCAGGTCTGTACCCACCAGATACTTGGTGCTGCTATTATTAATTGCACAGCAGTCATAAGAGGCAGCGCTGTGCTTTCTGCAGATGTGGACCCCTGAAGAGATCCTATAGTAGAGCCCAGAGAACTGCTTAGACAGAGGGAAACAGGCTGACCCTCCCTCCTTTTCCCTGTGGCCAGGCTGGTGCTCCAGGAGCTGCAGAAAGAGAGTAGTGGCTTGCCGGAGAGGAAAGACATCAGGGATCCCAAGATATGCATCCTTCTACCTGGGAGAGCCCACCCAGGCAGCATACTGCATCGCTAAAAGCTCCATAGCAGAAGAGGTTAGGCTTCTCTCTAAGGCTGGTGCAACAGATTAAGACATTCTTTGTGGTGCAGGACATTTAAATGGATTCTACCATCATTTTGAAGCAGGTATGGGAAGAAGGGAACAGAGAGAGGCAAAGGAAAGGAATTAATAAGTACTGAGTTTTTATTATGCACCAGGCATTGAGCTAGGTGTTTCTATGCCTATCTTATTTAATCTTAAAATAGCTCTATAATCTAGGTAATAGAATTCCCATTTTACAGATGAGGAAATTGAGATCTAGAAGGGATATGTAACTGGAGTGAATCACAGAGCCAAGAACTATCAGGTTAAGAATTCAAATCCAGGCTTCAAACCTTGTGTTCTTCCAGTTATGCCATGCCACCTTGCACTTTCAATTGCAGAACTAAAAATCACACATAATAAGGCTTCCAAAGTAATGACTTGAAATGAGGTACCAGAACTTGTATCATAAAAAATTGCAAAATGCCTCCTCTACTGCTCTATTGTCTGCGCCATTAGCATCATGTGTTCTCATCGAATCAGCCAGAACGGGACTACTTATTCCATCCTGTGTGCCAAACCGGTTGTATCGTCTGGTTGGCGAGGTGGGGATAGTCCTGCTTCTAAGTAACTGAGAACTGGCTCGTCTGGCATGGAAAGTAGAATATATGATGTCTCAAACAAACACGTAGGAAGATGTTGTCAAGAGTCCATGCAAACTGCCAAAGACTTTCCTTCTTCATTTAAAAATCATCTCATCGGGCCGGTGATTTCAACCTTGCAAGGGAAAAAGTTATTTTAGACAAATTTACAGCTTTCAACACTTTCTGCCATATGCAGAACTAATCTGACTCCAAGTCAAGTTTGCAAAACTGTTTTTTAAAATACATAGTTCTTTAAAAAAAAAACTCACCAAAATTTATAGTGCCATATGTCTAAGTCAAGTTAAATGCATTAATGCATTACACTGTGCATATGAAATAGGGAAAGAACAAAAGAAATATGAAGAAAGTAGAGTCCTCTGTCCTGCTGAGCACCTCTTGGATAAAGATCTTGGCAAGAAGGCTCTGGGAATGAAGGTTCTGATTAGAAATGCAAGGACCAGGTGAGCAAAATGCCAGGAGAAAGGTGAACAAAAAGAATTCTGTCTACTAATTCACAACAAGAGGGAAAGTAAGATGTTCCAGGATAAATTCTGAAGCTCTACCTGCAAATTGGAAGAAACTCTGAAATAATGAGAACCAGTCATATGAGGAGAGAAGGGGAGTGAGGCGCTGCCTGACACACAGCCACATTTATCTCCATTGTCACCAAAAAGCCCCATTTAATAAGATGGGCTCCTTACATCATTTTTTCCTGTCATATTTTCTATTACTTCCCAAATATATCTGTGAAGAGCAAATCATCATATTGGCTAATATTATACCTGATGGAACTTAGAATCCCTCCAACTTTAAAGTGAATTCCCATCATGCCAAACGTCCCTGGTGCTAGACACTAGACTAGCTATGCCATCTTCCTTTTTATTTCATCCTGTTATCTCGTGGCCGTCATGCTAACAGGTATCTCTTCCACCCAGTCCCCATGGACCCAGGACTTATATCCAAGTCTAACTTCCACTTGCTCGTCACATTTCTTTCATACCTCCATTCAGGTAACAAATAAAAAATGCTGACCCAACCAGGAACAAGAGCATAGCACATTTATCTGCCACCTAAGGCTTCTGTCTGAATTTGAGTATAGCTTTTCAAGTGGCTAACATACAGCTCATATTTCTCCTTACTTGTCCCACAAATAAAAGACATCATCAAAAGTGTATGTAATGGCCATGTACGGTGGCTCACACCTATAATTCCAGCATTTCAGGAGCCCAAAGTGGGAGAATCACTTGAGTCCAGAAGTTTGAGACCAGCCTAGACAACAAAGCAAGACCCTGTATCTATGAAAAAATAAAAAAATAAGCTGGGTGTGGTGGTGCATACCTGTAGTTCCAGTTACTCAGGAGGCTGAGGCAGAAAGATCACCTGAGCCCAGGAGTTTGAGGCTGCAGTGAGCTATAGTGGCACCACTGCACTCCAGCCTCAGCAACAGAACAAGACCCTGTCTCCAAAACAACAAAAAAAAGGTAACATTAAAATCTCTCTCTGCAAGAGCCTCCTTAGCCTCCAACTCTATGACTTTACTAGAAGTGGATTACCTCTTTTATCATCAAATTTGCCAGAATCTTCCCCATTTTTGAAAATCCACATATTTGTCCACTCCAATTGAATGCACATAAAATATTTTTGTAAGCTCTTTCCATAGAAAAGTGATATCAGGCTGGATATGGTGGCTCATGTCTATAATCCCAGCACTTCGGGAGGCCAAGGTGGGAGGATCACTTGAGTCCAGCAGTTCGAGACCAGCCTGGGCAATATAGCAAGACCTCACGTCTACAAAAAAATCAAAAATTTTATATATATATATATGAAAAGCGATAACATAAGAGAAAATCACGTGCCAGTCATTAGACTTTAAAAATGCAGACACACCACGAATAGTTTATGAGTATTTACGATATACCAGTCTCTATAAAGAGAATAAAACACTTGGTTTGTCCCTTCACTCTATTTCAGAGTCCTAGAAGAATCAAGACTACATTCTTCAGATTCTCCTCTATGGCTACATCTCTTCTCCTAATCTCCTTCCCCTGTGTGTCTTCCTCCATGCCCTCCCACCTATCCACCATACAGTCCTTCTGCTGCACTCCATCTTGTATGGAGATCATACTTCTCCATCAAATATGGAGATCATACTTCTTCCCACAGCTTTCATCACCCCTTCAGCTACAATTATCTCATCAATATCAGATATCACCAGCAACATCCTCTCACTCACATTTCCAGCTGACTGGCTGGCAGAACCTCCCATCTTCCAAAGGCTACAAAGATCTTCATGTAATAACATCAGATCCACCCATTGAGTTCCAGTACTAATCCCCTTCCTACCCTGAGACTGACTCAACTGATCTCCACAGTCACAATATTTTTTACTTTTCCCTATGTCTGCATTTCTGTAGAATCTTTTCCTTCCTTCCTTCCTGAGCTGGGGTCTTTCTCTGTCACCCAGACTGGAGTGAGTGGCATGATTATTGCTTACCACAGCCTCTACCTCCTGGGCTCAAGCAATCCCTCTGCCTCAGCCTCCCAAGCAGCTGGGAATACAGACATGTGCCACCCACCACCCCCAGCTAATTTTTGTAGAAATGAGGTCTCACTACGTTACCCAGCCTGGTCTTGAACTCCTGGGCTCCGGCAGTTCTCCCAACCTGGACTCCCAATGTGCTGGGATTACAAGTGTGAGCCACCGCACCCAGTGTATTTTGCATTTCTATTGTAACACTGAACACATAACTGCCTCAAAATCACAATTATGTTCATGTCTAAAAGTCTATAACCTGCGTTAGGTAACAGAGAAGAAGGGGTATGAAGTGAGAAGAGCAGCTGAGTGTTCAAGGTTTCTTTCATTGGTAGAGTTTTACTTCACAGAGCCTTGGATTCTTCATCTGTAAAATGGAAATAAGATGCCCACTTTCCAGGGAGGTTGTAAAGACAATACCGAAAGCAGCTTGCACACAGAGAGGCGTGATAAGTGACCACTGCCAGGAGCAGTATGTGCGTTTGCTCGGAATCCTCCAGGGCAGAAATGGTATCACAACAGCACTCAGCCAGGACTTTGTCATAACAATACTAACACCAACATAGGTCTTTACTAGAGACACAATACAACACACCTCCATGAAATGAAAACTGAAATGCCTTTGTTCACTATTAAAGCATCCTTCCAGAGGACGATTTTAGAACAAGAGAACCATTAGAAGTCACTGTTCAAACCTTTTAGCTTTTTTTTTTAACTACACTTGTTTGGATCAACAAAACAAAAGATGTAAATAAATAATGCTCTTTTCTGACTGCCTGGTTCAGGAAAGTTCACTGGCATCTCTATTGCTCTAGCTGAAACACTAGAAAGTGGCATCTTCTCTAAACATCTTGACTTCATTATGAGATACCGTTAAGGAGTAAACAGCATTTTCTATGCCAGGGTGCTGGAACTGAATGTCCCTTTGAGTTCCAATTTACATTTTTGTTCCTTTGGCATCTTGCAGTATTCAGTGGTGGGTTTTAATTAATCACCCACCACTGTAAAAAGTTTCCACTGAAAGCTCAAGGTGTGTCATGTACTGACCAACATCTTATTCTTCTTCCTCCTCCTACAATTACAAGGACTCAACTCACTTTTTCTACACTTCTTAGCCCATGCCTAGAAGAAAAAAAAATTAAGCCAGGGTCATAAGTAGTTTTAAACTATAAATGCTCTTGTTTTACCAAATTCAAAATTTTCTATTTCAGAGTACTTCATGCTCTTTTATGAGAGAGACCTAGGAATCATCTAAAACAAACTTGGACTTGCTTAATGAAGAACGAACATAGAACATTTATTAGAGACTTTAATACTGAAATCAGAAAACTCCAGATTGCTCTTATTATGGAAAATTTATTTGTTTTTTTCTTAGAGAATAATGGCTTAGAATTGGACGAGGCCTTGGCAGTTATGGATTGCAAATGAGCGGACCTCGGGCCACAGGCCAGATACAACCCAGATACATTATTAGTGTGGTTCTTACAGTTGTAAAAATTAAGGATACTTCATTTAAAAAAAATCCAGAGGTTTCTGTCATCCTTGAAATACTGGCATGTTTTAGAGCCTGGGTAGTAACAATCAGCTGCAGTATAGTAGGAACTGCGCCCTTTACAGTGGTTTGCAAGCACCATAACACTCTACCCCTTATGTCTTCAACCAGGCCTGCTCCATTCCTTGATCTCATCTGTCACACATTTGAAGTGTGGATACAAGGTCCCTTCACTAGATCTGTGACCTACAGCAAGGTTTGAGTATTGGGTTCCTCCGCTTTCTTTTTTTTTTTTGAGTTGGAGTCTCACTCTGTCACCCAGACTGGAGTGCAGTGGCCGCTCCCGGCCACCGCAGCCTCGACCTGCTGGGCTCCGGCGATCCTTCCGCCTCAGCCTTCCAAGTAGCTGGAACTACAGGTGTGTGCTACCACGCCCGGCTAATTTTTTGATTTATTGTAGAGATGCGCCAAGTTGCCCAGGCAAGGTCTCGAACCCGCGGGCTCAGGCAATCCACTCACCTCAGCCTCCTAGGGCGCGAGATTACAGGCTGAGCCACCGAGCCTGGCTTCCTCCTCTTTCAACTGAAGGTAACTTCTTGACCTCACAAAGTTGTTATGAAGATTAAAAAAGAAATGTATGAAAAGTGCTTTGTACACCATAATGTAAGATGTTTGTCATGGTTATTCATCTCTCAGAGCGCTGGGACTTGCATAAATCCCCTCTACCTTGTTCAGTTATTATTTGCCTTCCTTGTTCCTCGTATTATTACACTTTGTTTGACACAATCTAACATCTAAACGAGAAGAATTTAATGTATTTCCTGGCTTCACTTAACAAGAGGAAGAAAAGATGAACAAATAACAAAGGAAAACAAAATGAAATTCTAAATGCCAGTGGACCTTTACTAGGTCACTTCTGCCTGTGATGAAGGTATGAAATCAGTGCAAGGTGTAATTACTGGATTGCTGATACCTTCAAGGGCAAAGTTATAAGTTCACTTACTGGGCATCCAAGACCTCAAAACAAAATCGACAGCCCATATATTAGGAGCTCCCGTGAAATAGAAGCACTAGCCTCTTCCATGGGCCCCACCAGTGTTCCAGTAAAGAATCCAGTCCACTAGGGAAAAAAATTTACACTTTCATATAAGCTCTAAAAGCTTATAGACTCCAGAGTAGTAAGTCATGGCACACAATTTATATCTATCTCTGTAGACATATAAAGTCTACATATAAAGTCTGTAGACATATAAAGTCTATAAAGTATCTCCAAAAAAATAAGAGATTGGAAAGAAAACAGAATCTTCTCAGAAATGGACAGAGCTACAGAAAACTGCACTTAAATAATGATGCAGGAGATATAAAGGTGCCAGCAAAGATGTATGCTATCTTGTTACATTAGGAATGAATACGTACTCCTGGTCAATTTACAACAGAAGACCATCCTTTTGTGGGGAACCACAATTAAATCATCTTCTGCTTTTAATGTCAAGATAATCATGCCTTTGTGAACTGCAAAATAAAACTGGAAATAGAGGGAGAGAAGGGATTTAAACTGGAATCACCTTTCTTTATACGATCCCCAAAATGGGGATTTATGATTCAAGACACAAACCGTTGAAATAATTCATCTGACGAATCCTTCTAAAAGCATGCCATATAGTGCAATTACGCTTTTCTTGAAGTTGAATGAAACCGTCACCTGAATCCAAATTAACGAATGTTCAAATTCCCACAAAGTCCTCAGTGTACATTTTATTTTAAAAATGAAAATAAATAACAGCATCAATTAAGCAACCCACTCTTTCAATAGATGTCCCAGGGCTGATGTTTAAGCAAGTCTCCTTGGCAACCAGGGAGCACAGTACAGACGGGGCTGGGGGGGAGGGCGGAAGGGGGAGCAACTCCGGGGTGGGTGGCATAAGTAACCTGAGTAGTAATTGCTCCCGCTAGACGACGCCGGTTTGGCTACACGGGGGGCACGTCCCTGAAATTTCAACTCCAGGTCTGGTCCCCACGGGCGCACCAGCAGCCTCCCTCCCCTCCCCTCGGGTCTGCAGGCACCAACCTCGGACAGACTACAAGGAGAGAGACTGGCTTACCCGACGGGGTGAGCGGTCTGCTGTGTTAAGGACCCGAGGCGCAGCGCGGGCACCGGGCTCCCCCGGACGCACAAGGGCTCTGCTTCGCCCCACGATGCTGAGGTTACGAGAAACCGCAGCAGCTTCGCTCTGCCGGTTTGGGGATGCGGTAGTGAGGAGCGAGCTCGCCAGCCTGTGTGTGTGTTGTGTGCGGGCGCGCGCGCGCGCGTGTGTGTGTGCGTGTGCGGTGCCTGCGCGCCCCCGGACTCGCCAGCGGGGAAACGACTCCCTAGTAAATAAAAAGCACCGGCCAGCCCTGCAGGTGGCACGTCCGGCTCGCTCCGCCCCAGGAGGCCGCGCCAGCCGGAGACGCACCTCGGCGGCCCCCCGGGCGGGCTCCGACGCCGAGGGGCTCCGCCCCCTCT
The DNA here is from genome assembly GCA_027257055.1 of Cephalopachus bancanus. NCBI lineage: Eukaryota > Metazoa > Chordata > Mammalia > Primates > Tarsiidae > Cephalopachus > Cephalopachus bancanus. Next base: position 7,495,620 of record JAPVLO010000005.1, on the reverse strand, counting down.
CGGCCCCGCGAGCTGGCGCGCGCGCTCCGCGCCCTCTCCCGCGCCCGCCCCGCCCCCCGGCCGCCGCGCCCGCACGCGCGCGCCCCCTCCCCGCCCCCCACCCCGCCGGCGAGCCCGCGCGCTCGCTCCCGGCCGCCGGCGAGCCGCGCGCGCCCGCCCTCCCCGGAAGTGCCCCTCCCCCGCGCCGCCCCCGCCTCGCTCTCCGTCACCGGCGCAGCCTGCGGCTGCAGCTGCGGCGACCGAGACCCTGGAATCCAGCCCGTTCGCCCCGGGCTCCTTTCCCAGGGCTGGGGAACGCCCTGCGGCCGCCGACGCCGCCGTGACCCCTTGTGCCGCGTGCCAGAAAGCCCTGCCCTCGGCTTCCCTCTCCCTGACCCTGCTCCCTCGGGAAGTTCCAGTTGCCTCTTTTCTAGCGGCCCGATGGGGGCCCTCCTTAGGACCATCTATTTTCTGGGAGTGTCCAGAAGAGATTCACGATAACTAGAAATGACGGGCAGGCCGGCGCGGTGGCTCACGCCTGTAATCTCAGCACTTTGGAAGCCTAGAGGATTGTTTGAGCCCGGAGTTCGGCGTCAACCTGGGCAACATAGCGAGACCAATTTTCTACCCGCTCCCCCCCAAAAAAAAAGAAAGAAAGAAATCAAAAAATTAGCCGGACTTGGTGTCGCCCACCTGTAGTCCCAGCTACTTTGGAGGCTGAGGTGTGGGATCACCTGAGACCGGGAGCCAGAGGCAGGGGTAAGCAAGGATTGTGCCACTGCACTCCAGAGTGGCACTCCAGCCTGAACAACAGAGACCCCGACTCAAAAAAGAGAGAGAGAGAGAGAAAGAAAAAGAAATGAAAGAAATGGCAGGGGACCAACCCTTCAGAGGTAGACAGAAGCCTCAAGCCTGAGGAATGAGGAGGGATATTTGGTTACTGCTAATTCAGCAGGAAAACTGCAGACAGACAACAACCCCAGTACAATACCACTGAGTTCCAGAGTCGCTTGTGGGTCATTTGTGTCACTCCTGTATAAAGCATGCTGAGAACCTCACACTGAGGTAAAGTAGGTAATTTTAATAGGTTCATATTCCACCAATGACTTGCTTCGGTCTGATGTGGAGTTCAGCCACCAGAAGCAGTCGAATGGTACTTTGAATTGGAGTACTTTGTGGATTTAAATTCAGGATTTAAATTACGGCAGAGATGGTATGTTAATACTTCTTGCAAGTTTGTGTCCTTCCATACACGCGAGCTAGGAATAGTGTCCTGATCCATTTTGAGGTGTCCTTAACATTCTTATTAGACTCAAATCAATGGTCCAGCAATTGTTTTCCACTTTTAGACCTACAAGATTTTTAGGTCTATTTGTTTGTTCCCTCTAAGGCTTTCTGTCTGTCTTACAGTGCTTCATTCCCATGGTTTTGATACTTGGATCTTAGGATGCTGGGTACCTACCTATTCAGCAGTCCTGGACACCATCATGGGTTCAGGGAAAGAATAGTAAACAACTGACCGCAGATGTTAGGTGCTGCGTCATTCTAAGAATTTTTCATAAACAACTTGATAGTTTTCATTGGATGTTGTCTTATACCAGAAAATTAAATGTGAAAGCACATTTGAACCCAAAATATTGACAATGACTAGCGTCAATAAATTTAATCCTTTTTTTAAAAAGATTCATGTTTGTACAAAGTGAGTATACTTAAAATTTTAAACCCATCTATATTGATTGGATTACCTGTAATAAAATAGAAGCCATTCATAAAGTATAATTAAATAGAGCAAAAAATATATAACTACTTACACATGAAAAAAATGTATGCCACCAACTTACCATCTATGTGACTATGGAAGAGTCTCTTAACTACCCATGCTGGGTGTGTCTTGTTATCATTGTTTTTCGTTGCCCTAGCATAATGTCTGTCACATAGTAGGGACTCAATAAATAATGCTCACTGACACAGATGTGAGGATTAAATAAGGAAACGTGTGTTAAATACTTAATGAAGTGTCTGTTTCAGAGAGGGCAAATTTGTTTCTAAATGGCTCCTTAAGTATTGACTTAAAGTTTGTGTTTTATTTTGTGTAAGTCTTTTATTTCTCCAAAATAAGAGACAGTAGCTTATTTGAAAACCACCAAAACTCAACACAAACATTTTTTGGTTTACTCCAAGGGAAGCCCATAGATTTTGGGGACTCTTTCTCTCTTGGGTCTTACTCCTTATTAAGAAAATGGAGTGTAACAAGGCTTCCCAAAAGCTTTTCTTTGGAATGCTAGTCATTGGTTCAACAGTTATTTTTGAGCTCTTAAAATGTTTTAGGCAATGTAATTGGCATATGGCTTTTAGTAGTCAATAAATACACATTGTTCCTGTTTCAATTTAGTAATGTTATGAGAGATGAATTGAGGAAGAACAAAAAGTATGGGTCCTTTGGTTGCAAGCCACAGAAAATTCTCTGCCCAATTTAAGCACAAGGGGCTTTAATAGAAGAATATCAGGAACTCCAAGAATTGATGGGAAGCCTATCCAGATAACCAGGCTAGGAAGCCAGTAGGCTTGACAACAATTCCAGAGGGCACAGAAGCAGTGACAGCAGGATCAAGTTGTGGCAGGAGCGTTATGATCAGGTGTCTCCCATTACTGAAATGGGTGAGCCCTAATCAATTGCTCTTAGTACTCCCAATTCAGTTTCCATCTCCCAGTTGTCCTAACCTGGATCGTTGGCATCTCTCTCTACTGAGATAGAATGGGGACCCCTGATCACAGCCCCACTAGATTTAAGAAAAAAAAGCAGACCCTGGGTGGTTCGAAAATAGTATACGGGATGGCAGGAGACAAAAAATCCTGGAATTATTTTTTGGAGGGTGAGCCCCTTTTAATACAAGCTTCCCCTGCTAGGTATGTGTTCTAGGAACCCATGGGCATCAATATACCAGCTAGTGTTTTTGTGAGAAGCCATGTTTGATTTTAGTGAATTAATATTATTCTTTTTGGAGAGTCTTTCAACACGTTTGCCAATTTCATGATGGGTGATTTACAAGCACACCTACCCACACTAAAAATGACATGACTTCCATGCCCCACCCTCCCTGTTCACTGTATCTCATGCCGAGTGGTTTTTTTGTTTGTTTGTTTCCCCAGGCAAATAAAGTCTTCAAAGGAAAACATTTTGCCATTGTGGAAGAGGTGAAACAAAAAACTGCAGAAGCACTGAAAGGCATCAACATTGACGAGTTCAAAAACTATTTTCAGCAATTGGAAAAAGTTTCTTGACAGGTGTATTGCATCAAACAGAGAGTACTTTGAAGATGACTGAAGTTTAAACACGTAGGAATAAATACACAAGTTTTAATAAATCAATTCCTGGATTTTGGGGAACGCTGGGGTGGCCGTGAACATGCTACTGCACTCCAGCCTGGGCAACGGAGTGGAACTCCAACTCAAAACAAAAAAAAAACTTTGATGTCTACATTTTCTCTGCCACATTCTCTAATATCAAATGCTTTTGTTGCTTTCAGTCTAATTCAACCTCATTGATTAGACACATAATGGGAACTTAGTAAAAATGTACTGTACTGAATAGAAAATAGTCCTTACCCATAAGGGCAACCCATATATATATATATATATGGGCAACATAGCATGTATATTCACTACAGGTAATAGGATGCCAGGCTTAATAAGTTGGGAAAACACTGAAAACTGGATCCCTGTCATATATGGGCAACATAGCATGTATATTCACTACAGGTAATAGGATGCCAGGCTTAATAAGTTGGGAAAACACTGAAAACTGGATCCCTGTCACGTTGGCATATTAAGTACTCTGAACTCCTACGTTAAATCTCTTTCACTTTCTTAAACAAGTATTTAACGTTTGGTTGAGTGTGGAGTACTTTTTTCGTTTTTTCTGCTTACCTCCTAACATACTTAGGGAAGTGTTTGGGAACACGAAAAATTTTGGCAGCATTTTTTTCCATCTTTCATCAGCTTGTCTATAGATGAAAATATAACAATATAGTATAAACCTAGTGTTACCATATGCTTTCACAAAATCTGTATTTTTTAACAGCTCTGGGAGAATCAGAGAGTTGAAACTGCTCTAGACAGATCAGATTTCAACCTAAAACTACATTATGAAAGGGAGCTACTGCATAGTTTCTTATTCAGCTCCAGAGCAAACACCTGATAGCTGCCTCCTCTCACTGCAAGTGAGGAAGAGATGCCGTTCTTAGTGCCAGTGTCATGGTTTTCTGCCACAAACCAGTAGTGACATTAAGGAATCACTGAGCCATATTTCTAATTACTATACTTTTGGAGAGAACAGAACAATGTTAATTATGCCAAAACCAAAATTGGTTTTTGGCTGATATTCTCTAGTTTTCAAGTAGAAAACAAAATAACTCTAGCTAATGCCTCAGTTTATTCAATGACCTGTGGGTATGTTTTGTAGCTAATTCAGTATATTCATCAGGAGCCAGAGTCATTCAAAACTAGTGCCAGAACATTGTTGCTGTTAAAATCTTTTATGTCAGCAGGGCTCAGTGGCTCAGCCTGTAATCCCAACACTTTGGGAGGCCAAGGCCAGTGGATTGCCTGAGCCCGCGGGTTCAAGACCAGCCTGGGCAACTTGGTAAGACCTTGTCTCTACAATACATCAAAAATTAGCCAAGCATGGTAGCGCGTGCCTATAGTTCTGGCTGCTTGGAAGGCTGAGGCGGAAGACTCGCTGGAGCCCAGCAGGTCGACACTGGGGTGGCCGTGAGCATGCTACTGCACTCCAGCCTGGACAACAGAGTGAAACTCCAACTCAAAACAAAAAAAAAACTTTGATGTCTACATTTTCTCTGCCACATTCTCTAATATCAAGTGCTGTTGTTGCTTTCAGTCTAATTCAACCTCATTGATTAGACACATAATGGGAGCTTAGTAAAAATGTACTGTACTGAATAGAAAATAGTCCCTACCCATAAGAAATAATATTTTAATTGCATTGCTAAATAGGCACAAACAAAATATGTAGGGAATCCTTAGTCATCCTTAGGGTAAAACAAATTTAAAAATAAATTACCTTTTTAATGTATCAGGTTGGCAAAGATGTAAAAAGATTATAATACCTACTGTTAGAATATGGATAAATAAGAACTTATGAGAATGTAAGTCAATGAAAACATTTTGGAGAACTTGTCAGTACTTAAATTTGCTATTTTTTCTTAAATGCACATATCTTTTTGTCCAGCAATTCCACTTCTAAGACTAGCGCAAAGACTTACATGAAAGGATATTCATGATAGCATAGAAGAAGACAGGTGTGGGGGGGTCATGTCTATAATCTGGACAATTTGGGAGGCTGAGGTGGGAGGATTGCTGGTGGTCAAGAGTTGGAGACTAGCCTAGGCAACATAGCAAGACTCCATCCTTACAACAAAATTTTTTAAAATTACCCATACATGATGTCACATGCCTGTAGACCCAGCTACATGGGAGGCTGAGGTGGGAGAATTGCTTGAGATCAGGGGCTGGAGGATGCGGTGAGCCAAGACTGTGCCACTGCACTCCAGTGTGACTGATAGAGTAAGACCTTGTCTCTTTAAAAAAAAATCGAGGGAGAAGGCGAGAAAGCAAGAGAGAGAAGGACAGAGAAAATTAGGGGTCCTTCATTTGAAGAGCAGTCAAGTTATAAGGATACTAGGTAGTCATTAAAAAAAAAAACTAGTGTCGTCGCGCTTCGTGGCTCAGCCTGTAATCCCAGTGCTTTAGGAGGCTGAGGCGAGTGGATTGCCTGAGTCTGCAGGTTCGAGATCCTCCTGGGCAACTTGGCGAGACCTCATCTTTACAATAAACCAACAATTAGTGGGACGTGGTAGTGCGCGCCTGTAGTTTCAGCTCCTTGGAAGGCTGAGGCGGAAGGCTGAGGCGGAAGGATCGCCGGAGCCCAGCAGGTCGAGGCTGCGGTGGCGGGAGCAGCCACTGCACTCCAGTCTGGGCTACAGAGTGAGACGCCAACGCAAAAAATAAAACAAAATAAACTAGTGTCAATCTTTATACACAGATGTCAAAGATGTCACCAAGTGAAAAAAGCATGTTGAAGGTCAATAATTATAATATGATCTAATTTGTGAAAAAAGTAGAGGAAGGGAAGGAAGGAGATGAGTGTGTAACGGTGTGTTTTTCCATTTTGCTGGCTCAGAAGGAAAAGCTGGTTCTGCTCGGTCCCACACACATAAAGATGCTGTCACCCCACTACCATCGACACTCTGTGCAACTCTCTGACCTAGGGGGCATCAGGATGGCCTCTCTCCTGCTGGATGTCAGAAAATGGGACACCACGGAAAGGAAAACTAACACACTCCAGCACGGGTGACAGTTGCATGGTCTTAGCCAGATGAAGACTTGCGTCGATGGGTGCCAAGTGTGACCAACAGTGCTCACAGTGGTGAAGGATGGTGTCTCTGATGCTGACTCTGGTCCTGTCCGTGGCTTCTTCTTGACCTGGTCCCTTACTTGAATTTTACTGTTTATTTGTAATATTTCCTTTTACTATATCTTCTCCCGCCCCATTACTGCTCCAAAACAAATTTTAGGTGACGTCAGAATTGCTATTTTAAAACATATTGATAAAAGTTACTTTTAATTATATAAATTAAAAATGTATGACTATATCAGGTATGGTGATGCATGCTTATAATCCCAGCACTCTGAGAGGCCGAGGCAGCACTCACTTGAGGCCAGGAGTCTGGGTCCAGCCTGGGCAACAAAACAAGACACCATCTCTACAAAAAATACAACAACAACAACAATAACAAATTATCTGGGCATGGTGGTATGCACCTGTTGTCTCAGTTACTTGGGAATCCGAGGCAGGAGGATTGCTTGAGCCCAGGAGATCGAGGCTGCAGTGAGTTGAGATTGTGCCACTGCATTCCAGCCTGGGTGACAGAGTGAAATCCTGTCTCAATAAATAATTTAATTAATTAAAGTAAAATAAAAGTGTATGAATAACCCACTGAATGTAAAGATATCCATGGACCCTATTTGGAAAATTTTGTCTCTTATCTAGGTCACCTATGATAGAACTTAAATCGAACACTTGGTCATATATCAACATTTTCGTTTCTAGTCTTAGAACGATGTGTGGGATCAATTTGCACAGAAAGTTCATCGCTATTTTACGGTAACATAATCTAGATTAATGGACCAGATGCTTCTAAAATTCTAATCCCCCGATACTAATGTGTGAACTTAAGCTTGCCATTAAGAAAAAAATGGTTAATGTCGTTCATTAAAAATCATCAATTCATTCAGTTTTTACTGACGTTTCTCTGGCCACATCAGCCTGGAGATAAAAAGATGTCATCATAACTGTCAAACATAACACGAAATTATTTCTCTAGCTTCAGCCTGTCTACTTCACAGAACCAGCAGAGCTGACTTCCCCGCATTTTATTTCAGATTGTCTCAAAGATATTTTACCAATGAACTCTGTTGACTCATTCAGTGCATCCTTGGTAGTACAAGAAATGGTCCTTTGGCTGTCGATACCGTGAGCCCCATGGCTGCTTGGTCCTTTTTACTTGCTCTTTTTATTATTCCTTTTTATAGCTCCTTTCTCCTAGGCCAGTGGTTCTCAGGGAAAGGTGATTTTGTCCTTCAGGGAACAGAATGTCTGGAGTCATTATTGTCTTCGTGCCTGGAGAGGAAGAGTGGAACTGGCATGTAGATGGGAGATCCAGAAATGTTGCTAAACATGTTACAATGCACAGCACCACCCCCGCAACCATAAACTATCTGATGCCAACTGTCAGACACCCTTTTTTAGACACACACCTGAGTCTTGGGGAGCCAGCTTAGGGGACAATCTGAGCATGATAAATAAAAATCATCACTAACATCACCAGTCTCCTGGGTGTTTTTTTTTTTTAGCCTTTATCTTATATTTTTAGAGATGGGGTCTTGCTCTGCTGCCCAGGCTGGAGTGCAGTGGATTAATCATGTCTCACTGCAGTCTTAAACTCTTAGGCTCAAGAGATGTCCCCCTCAACCTGTCTCAGCCTCCCGAGTAACTGAGATTATAGGTATGTGCCACCACACCTAGTGGTTATTTTATTATTTTTTAGAGGCTGGCTTGAACTCTTGGTCTCAAGTGATGCTCCCACCTCAACTTCCTGAGTCTCTGAGCTTACAGGTGTATGTCACCTCACCCAGCCGCTGGTGTTTGTAAACCAAACGCACTCCTCTGCCATTACTTGGACGATGTTCTTTTTCCTAAAGTGTCTTAAGCACATCACAGGAGTCGATCCCTGGCACACAGACGGCCACACCCAGCAGTCTTCCTGACAAATCCAGACAGGCCTGAATTGCAGAGGAGACCCAGTTGAAGCTTCTCCTGGGAGATATTAAAGGTAGAATTGTTTCCTCTATAAAGAATTTGGGGCACTGACCAAGAAACGGTGCCTCCCCCACGGTCATTGTTTTCTGTTGCCAGCACCTCTCTCTGGCCTCATCCTTCTTCTGCTAACAGACCCCACTACCCTGACCTGAAGGGTGGGCAATACATCTTCCCCAGACTGTTTTTTTTTTTTTAACTCAAGCTTAGGAAACCGAATTGCTTTTCAAGTCAGAAGGCTACAAAGGACAGTGAGCCTATCGTGTGGAGAGAAGCAGAGAGATGGAAGGGAAGCGAAGGAAGGGGGAAAGGGAGAGAGAGAAGGTGGACATGCTTGTACCCCGGGTCATCCTAAGTCCAGCTCCATCCCCACATGGTTCACCATTTGATTTTGTGTACAGTAAGTTTCTCATTTTCTGTTGAATCTCAGTTAATTTGGATTTTATCATTTCCAATGTAAGAATCTTGGCGAATATGCCAGTCTTCAAAATCCTCGTAATTTAATAAGACAGTATAAAGCACATGAAGTGTACACAGTGTTCTCTTAAGGTTCTAGTGATATTTTTGACTCTAGCGAGTGTTCAGAGTTGTTCGTTCCACAACAATTAATTAGACTGTACATTTATGTTTTGTGCACTTTTTGGTAGGCTAATTATATTTTTCCACATATTATTTTAGAATGGAAAAAAAAAGCTCCTTTATGATGAGCACCCCAAAACAGCATTATGGAAATGTAAAAGAAGGGAAAAAAGAAAAACTATGGTTCATGAAATGGCCGTATATGCAGAGTGACCCCTAAATGCAGAAGTAACTGAAAAACCAAAGAGGCAGACACATCCAGTTTGTTGATGGCAGTTAATTTATTGGGAAAACTCACAGACAGAAGCATGGTCTTGGGTGGCAGCAAGACAGACAAATTTTTACACTACTACCTCCCGGGCCCCTTGAATATCATAAGGAAAGGGTATGTTTGTTTCAGAAGGAAACGTGCAGGACAATCAAAGTTGACCCCTCAGGGAAAGAAAAGAATGCTCTGTTCATTGTAGCCTAAGGCAGGATTTAGGGCTGTATATGTTTACAGTAGCATCAAGGTTGTCTTGGCCTAAGGGCAGGTTTGTTCAGTCATCTAAGGGGCTTAAAATTTAATTTTCGGTTTATGGTCTCTTTCTGGTATAGGAGAGGGAAGGAGGAACATTTTTACAAAGGAAAATTTATATTCTGTTTTTAGGCAGATGGCGAAGGACAAAGAGATCTTTCTGTATTTCTTGCTTTTAATTGCCTTTATTTAAAAATAATCCTATGCCAGGGTGGCATATTGTGATCCCCTTCACAGGTAAACTTGGAATCACAAGTACGTAGTACTTTTCAGATTACGGAATGTTAGTAGATTTCACTGTTAATACTCACAAGTCTATGAGTATTATTCATCCAATTTTTTTCTTCATAAATATATAGAGGGTTCATCAATTCATAGAATTCACCAAGAAATTAGTTACAGAATTGGGCCTGAAATCCAGGTTTTCAGTTACCAAGATCAGTGCTGTTTGCTCTAAATCACAGCTGCTTCTGGGTTGAGGAGAGAATCACAAAACAAGCCGAATCATTCCTTCCACTGATCTATCAGGGCAGCTGGTATGTGTCCCTATCATCCATTGACGGATTTTACTGAACTTTTGCGTGCATATTTCACTTTCCTCCATTACATTGTGAGTTCTTTAGTAACATGGCCAACATCTGGCCCGTTTGTGGGATCTTATCTTTTTTGTGTTTTTCACCATGCCCAGCACAGGCATTAAAAAACAGTAGCCACTCAGTAAATATCTGTTGATGGTGGGTAGATAAATGAAGATGTGGTTATGAGTTTAGAATCAGGGATGCAGGGCAGTGTAATCCCAACACTTTGGGAGGTGAAAGTAAGAGGATGCCTGAGCCCAGGAGTTTGAGACCAGCCTGGGCAACTTGGTGAAACCTTGTCTTTACAATAAAAATTTAAAAATTAGCCAGGCATGATGTTGCGCTTCTGTAGATCCAGCTACTTGGTAGACAGATGGAAGGTTTGCCTGAGCCCAGCAAGTTGAGGCTGCAGTGGCCATGATCGTGTTACTGCATTCAAGCCTGAATGACAAAGTGAGACTTCAACTCAAAAAAAGAAAGAAAGAAAGAAAGAAAAGTATTAGTGAGATGCAAAACAGTTTTAAGCACCATTGTAATTGAATTATAAACTTTAGTAGAAGAATACTGAGAAATACCTTTAGGAGGTTGGGGCAAATTATGGGAAGCTGTAAGTGCCCATCTAAGATATTTGCTCTAGAGACAGGAGGCACAAGCAACATTTATTCCTTGTTTTTAGAGGGTTGACCTTCTTCATGGATTGGAGCAATGGTCATTGAAATTGTCAAGGAAATGGGAAGGAGAGGAACAGTGTTGAGGCTATGCCTAGCTAAATCCCCTTCTCCTTCAAGAAGGATGTGGCACAGGTGACTTGGCTGGGTACTTGCTAAAAGGACAGTGCTGCAGAAAGGTAGAGAGCTTTGGGAAAGCCATGTTTCAAATGCCAACCACACCAAACGCACCTGGTAAGACCAAGGAATCAAAGGCAGAATCACAGTGAAGGCTGCGGAGCCAAAAATTTGAAGCCCACTAGATAAGAAGTCAAAGTTAAGCAGGAACTTAACAAGCATGGGGGGGTCTTTGGTGGTGGTTAAGAGTGATATTGTTTTGTATTAGTTTCCTATTGCTGCCATAACAAAGTCTCACTCTGTCATTCAGGCTTGAATGCAGTGACACGATCATGGCCACTGCAGCCTCAACTTGCTAGGCTCAGGCAATCCTTCCATCTCAGTCTACCAAATACAGAGGCTTGAAAAAACACAAATGTACTATATTACAGTTTTTTTAGCTTAGACATCCGGCATGGGTTTTACCAGGACAATGTCAAGATGTCAGCAGAGCTGAGTTCCTTTGTGGAAGCTCTAGGAGACACTCTGTTTCCATGACTCTTCCAGCTTCTAGAGGCCATCCACATATCTTTGCTTGTGGGCCCTTCTTCTGTCTTCAAAGCCAGAAACATTAGGTCATATCCTTCTCATGCTACCATCTTTCTGGTTCTCTCTCTTCCACTTTAAGGACACATCTAATTATATTGGGAGCCCCTGGATAATCCAAGTTAATCTCTCTATTCTATTTTATTTATTTCAATTTTTAAATTTACCTTATTTATTTATTTATTTGAGTCAGGGTCCAACTCTGTCACCAAGACTGGAGTGCAATGGTGAGATCATAGCTCACTGCAGTCTTGGCATTCTGGGCTCAGGTGATCCTTCTGCCTCAACCTCCTGAGTAGATGGAACGACAGGCAGATGCCACCACACCTAGCTAATTTTATATTTTTGTAGAAACGAGGTCTCATTATGTTGCTCAGACTGGTCTCGAACTCTTGGCCTTAAGCAGTCCTCCCAAATAGACCTCCCAAAATGCTGAGATTACAGGCATGAGCCACTGTACCTGGTCTTATCTATTTTAAAGTCAGCTGATTTACAACCTTAATTCTGTTTGCAATCCCCCTTTGCCATGGAAGGTAACATATTCACAGACTTCAGGGTTTAGGAGATGAATATCTGCCTACCCTACCCTTTCCCTATGGTGGAGAGGGGGCAGTGCCAGGCCTGGCTTGTGTGTTAAGAACCCTTGTTACAGAGGTACACATATGTCAAGGAAAAGCCTGGGCATAATCTGATGCAGGCCACTGTTAAAATCAGGGATCCCCAACCTTCTGGTCACGGACTGATTAGGAACCTGGGCCACACACCAGGAGGTGAGCAACAGCAGGTTAGTGGAGGCATTAGATTCTCATAAAAGCCTGAACCCTATTGTGAATTGCGCATGCGAGGGATCTAGGTTGTATGCTCCTTATGAGAATCTAACGCCTGTTGATCCCTCCTCACCTACAGCCATGGGAAAATTGTCTTCCACAAAACCGGTCCCTGATACCAAAAAGGTTGGGGACTGTTGCTCAAAATCATCACTTTCTTTCAAGACTTTTTCCAATCACGAACAGTTAACTCTCATGTTCTTAAGATGAATGTTTATTGACGAACGCAGAGTTCATATAGTCCCCCTACTGATGCATTAGACTGTCATGTGCTGGAGCCTCCTTGTACCACTTGCAAAGGTTTTGGGTAAATTTTCAGAAAGTTGGCAATGTCACTTTGACATCAGTCAAGGTTGGACTATTTACATCATGAAAAAGAGCAAACGCTACATATTAGAGCTTATCCTGGAGAGTCAGGTATTAAAATTGTGCCAGAACATCACTGGACATGTATGAATTTAAAAGCAAGCACTGCCAACAGTCAAGCTGGGACCCACATTACATTTCAATGATAGTGGCAGGCTACTGCAGTTTGTCTAGTCTCCAAGACAAATGCGAAGACCAAGTAGATTATGATATGCAAGATTCAGTTTCCTAGTGACGGGGTGTTGCCAAGGCCTATCAGAGTTATGATGTATCTAAGCTGGGTGGTCATGTCAGGAAGGCCATATTTTGTTAATAGTTCTCTCTAATTCTTAGCAAAATTATAGATAGCCAAAAATCCATGCCTCAGAGCTGGTCCAGAAAATAGAGAATTAGCGGAAGCAGATAGGAATAATACATTGAAATCATGTTGCATTCATATTCATTCAGACAACAACAAATTTTAATTTTCTATTAGGAATATAGACTCTGACAGTACAAATTATGGTTATAGTTCTGGCTCCCACAGGCTAACAAGCTACCTTGATGGGCAGTGTGTATGTGTAGATGACAGGGAGAGAAGCAAACAGACAAATAAGCAGATAATTATAGCTGGGAGTGATATGTCATGTCTATAATCCCAGCATTTTGGGAGGCCAAGGCAGGATTGTTTGAGCCCAGGAGTTTGAAACCAGCCTAGATGACATAGCAAGACCTCATATCTACAAAAAAAATTAAAAAAAATTAGCTGGGCATGGTGGCATGCTACCTGTAGTCCCAGCTACTCAGGAGGCTGAGGTGGGAGGACTGCCTGAGCCAAGGAGGTTGAAACTACAGTGAGCCACGATCGTGCCACTGCACTCCAGCCTGGGTGACAGAGTGACACTCCAACTCAAAAAAACAAAAACAAAACAAACAAACAAAAAACCCAGGCAGTTACAATGCAGGGGAACTGGATCATGGAAGTACTTAGGAGGGTCACCTCACTGAGATGTCCCAGGTCAGACAAAGAGTCCTGGATAAAGTGACATACAAACTGAGTCTGACAAGTAATAATAATAATAATAATAATAATAGCTAATATTTATTGAGTGTCTTCCATGCTTCAGTCTAAGTCCTGTGCACTTAGGCATATTTTATTACGTTTAGTATTCTAACACCCACGAAGTAGGTATACTGCTGTGCAAAACAGGAAACACAGCTAAGTTAACGAAAGTCACACTGGGAGGGGCAGAACTGAGAGGAGGAGTTAGCCATTTTAAAGGATAAAGGAGAAAAATGTAATACAGTAAAGGGAATAGCAGGTTCCAGGAAAAGAGAAAGCTTATCGACTGAAGATGCAGGCGCAGGATGATGAAATGTGGAAGATCCAGAGAAAGCACACTCTGGAAATTAGGATTTATCTGTTTGGTTGTTAATCTGGGTGATGAGCATTTTTGTACATGGTGAGAGGAAGGAGTCCAGTCTCATTCTTCTGCATTCGGTTAGCCAGTTTCCGATCACTGAATAGGGGTGTCCTTTCCGATGTTTATTTTTGTCGACTTTGACTTTGTTTGATTCTGTTGACTTGTAAAGCATCACTGCAGCATCAGTGTGGAAGCAGAGGGAGGAAAGCCAGTGAGAAGGGTGCGATCCAGGAAAAGAGATGAGAGTGAGGGCACAGGGATAATGTAGGGGGGGATGAGGAGACTGTAAGAGCTGAGGATGTGCCCGGGTTTCTGCCTTGGATGCCCAGAGAGATGGTGATGGCTGTGGAAGTCATTTTGTACAACAGCTGCCCTGTGTTAACCTCCAGCTGGCCCCTGAGCAGCTGACAATCAAAGCTGAACGTCAGCCAATCAGAACTGCCTCATTTGCATGGCAGGAACCCAAGTGCATGACGGGAATCCTGAAATTGGCCCTAACCAGAAAGAAGGTAAAACTCTTGTTTCAGGATGGGCGGCTCTTTTTTATCGCCATTTTGCCCCCTGTTCTCTTGCTGCAGATGCACTCAATAAGCCTGTGTTTCTATTCTAATCTGACTTGAGTCTGGTTGCAATCCCCTGTAATGGCCATTGCTAAGCTGGGAGACACAGGAGGAAGAGGTTTGAGGGGGTGGGGCAGATGATGAGTTCAGGTTCAGGACTTGACGTTTGAAAGGCCTGTAGGACACCTGGGAGGAGATGTCTACAAAACAGGTGACTGGAGCAACAGACCAGCTGCAGGATGAGATTACCCAGAGAGAGGGTACAGAGAGTCAAGAGAAGGAAAAAGGACAGAGGAAATCCGTTTTAGGGGGCAAGTGGGGGCAAGTGAAGGATAGACCAGGGAGGTATTTGGAAAAAGAGCATTTCAAAAAGAAGTGCAAACTGAATAGCTAAAGCAATCCTAAGCAAAAGGAACAAAGCCAAAAGCATCACATTACCGGACTTCACACTTTACTACCAGGCTGCAGTAACCAAACAGCATGGTACTGGTACAAAAATAGACATACAAACCAAAGGAACAGAATAGAGAGCCCAGAAATAAAGCTACTTATCTACAATTGACTCTCCACCCCCCCGCCCCTCATCCCTCCCTCCCTCCCTTCCTTCCTTCCTTCTTTCTTTTTTTCTGTCAGGGTCTCACTCTGTCACCCAGGCTGGAGTGCAGTGGCACAATCATGGCTCACTGCAAGCCTCGACCTTTTGGGTTCAGGTGATCTTTCCACCTCAGACACCTGAGTAGCTGGGACTACAGGCATGTGCCACGTGTCTGGCTATTTTTAAAAAATTTTTTGGAGATGAGGTCTCAATTATGTTGCCCAGTGTGGTCTCAAACTCCTGGCCTCACGCAATCATCTTGCCTCAGCCTCCCAAAAGTGTTGGGATTACAGGCATAAGCCACCACACCTGGCTCCAACTGATTTTTTGACCAAGTCAACAAAAATAATCATTGAGGAAGAGCACACTATTCAATTAGTGGTGCTGGGAAAACTGGCTAACCATATGTGGAAGAATGAAAATGGATGCCTTCCTCTCACCATATACAAAAATTAAATCGAGATGGATTAGAGACTTAAATGTAAGACCTGAAACCATATTTTAAAAATCCTAGAGGAAAGCCTAGGGGATCCTTTTTAGGACATTGGCCTAGACAACGAATTTATGACCAATTCCTCAAAAGCAAATGCAGCAAAAAGCAAAAATTTATGTATGGGACCTAATTAAACTAACCAGCTTCTGCATAGCAAGAAAAACAAAACTTTTCCATCTGGGGGAAACAAAAAACAGTCACCAAGGGCAAGATCAGGTAAACAGGGAGAGTGGGGCAGGGGATCATGCTGTTTTTGGTCAAAAACTGCTGAACACTCAGCACAGTATGGGCAGGTGCACTTGTAAATCACCCATCATGAAATGGGCAAACGCATTGAAAGAAACTCAAAAAAAATTCACCCGAATTGAAAGCAGTCTCTTACAACAACACTAAGCTGGTGCATTGTCTCCAATGGGTTCCTAGAACACTATACAAAACTTGCACTAAACAAAAAAAAATCTTTATGTATATGGTTTTTGTGTGTATCTGTAAAATTGTATTCCTGTCAGTCTCATTTTTCTTTATTCATCGTGATGGTCTGTGGGGGAAACAGGGAGCTTGTGTGATGTTTGCAAAGCCCCTTTCTATATTCTGAAATGACAGCACTATGAGGGGAGACCTCCCAGAAGTTGGAATTTCTTTATTAAAAAATTGGGTATTTATTCTTATATGTTTAAGCTTCAGTTACCTTCAAGGAGGGGAACTGAGTCAGATTTTCCATCACAGCACTGCAAAAACTTCAAAATAAAAGGAAAGCAAGTGACAGCTACTGCTACAATATACTTTTCACTAGTGTTGGTATACTACTGTTGGAAACTGTTGGTGTCACCTCTCAGGATGTGGGAGGAACAGTGGCACAGCAAAGGCTTTTCTTGATGGTCATTTGTGAGTGCAGTGTTTGTTGCTCCGCCTGCCCGTCTGTCAGCTGAGCTGAGAGTGCTGAGACTGCTGGAAGCTGGACAGTGTCATTCTTTAGGGTGCAGGCCCGGCTTCTCCATCATCCATTTCTTTCTGGTGGCGAAGGACTCAGGATAGAAGTCCCAAGTAGAGGCTCCATATCTCTCTGCCCCAGCTTAAAAAGAAGGAGGGTTGGCCTAACAGCAGAGGCTCCCTAAATTAGAGACCTTCCAAAGCTGCACAGAATATCAAAGACGGAGGAGTGTTCAGAACTGAGAGTTAAATGAGAACCCAAAGTCAGTGAGTCATGAAAAAAAGACCCAAAGAATCACAGGTTGAAAGATGAGAAGCAGTTATCGGACAACATCAATGGAGTTCAGGAATTTTGATGTCTGGCCGAGATGAGCAGGCTTCAGTAAGGAAGTGGCAGAGCATTTGGCTGAATACTGGAGAGCAGGGCTACTCTTGGCAAAAAAAGGAATGAACAAGCCTGTTTCCAGCAGTGAGGTATGGAGGATCAAAGGGGGTGGTGTCAATAGACTTAACCTGTCGTTGAACTGCTTATGATGGGGTGTGTACAAGAAAAATAAGACCTACAGGGAGACAATAAATCAATTTCCCTAGCATTTGATTAAGCGCCCCAAAAAACTTCAATGCAAGAACTTTCCCCAGTAAAAGTAAGTTTAATCCCAGGGCTCAGACTTAAGGCTAACCTGGAGCATCCTATGTCTTCACTCCTAACTACCTGTTTGTCTCCCAACTCCTAAGTGTAAGACCTCATCAAGAGCTGGAAGAAAGCCCAATCTGAAGTACACCCCACTAGACCAAGGGTCATTACTGGCAGAAGAGGCCCTGATTAAAACCACTCCATCCCCTTGACTCCAGTACAGTGTAACTGGTAAGTATGAAGCTCAGGCCCTGAAGCTGCAGTGCCTGTAAGAAGCTTTGATGCCCGCCCTAACAGTATGATGTAATTAGATGCATCATAGAGGAGATGACACAGTCTCTTCTTGGCTGAGGAGCTAGGGTTGAGCAAGCAGCGTGACTAGTCAGGCCTGAGGCAAGACCAGGGTCCTTGCCAGATCTGTGTTCAGGATGGTAGCCAGGAGTGCATGGGAGAGAGAGAGGTACAAGCCCACATCTTATCTTTGAAGCATCACAGTCTCCACCCAGAAGGATGTGGCTTAGGGAATGTTTGCCAGATTCCAATGTCATTCTGTCTGCTTTGGGTGAGTTCTAAAATGGGTTTTAAAAGGTTTTTTTTTTCCTGCCTTAGGTATGGAACAGAATCAGGCCTACTTTATCCAATAAAGAAGAAAGAAAACAGAACCTGATTTGATCAAAGAAATAGTTTAGTTAGACATAAAATTTTCTTAACCATAAGGATGTGTTATGGTTTGAATTGTGTCACTCCAAAATTCATAGGTTGAAGGCTTAACCCCCGGGACCTCAGAATGTGACCTTATTTGGAAATAGGGTTACTGTAGCTGTATTTAGTTCAGATGATGTCGTACTGATATAGAATAGGTACTTAATCCAATACGACTGGTATTCTTCAAAAAGGGGAAATATGGGTCAATGTGGTATCTTATGGCTGTAATCCCAGCAATTTGGGAGGCTGAGGGGAAAGGATTGTCCAAGTCCAGGGATTTGAGACCAGCTTGGGCAACATGATAAGACCTCATCTCTACAATTAAAAAAAAATTAGCCAAGGTGGAAGGCTAAGCTGGAAGGATCATATGAGCCCAGCTAGTCAAGGCTGTGAGCACTTCTCTGCATTTCAGTCTGGGTGAGAGAGTGAGACCCCGGCTCCAAAAAAAAAAAAGAAAAGGATTTGGACTTAGACACTCACACAGGGAAAATGTCATGTGAAGATGAAAATCAGGTACTTCTGCAGGTTAAGGAACACCAAAGATTGCCAGCAAACCTTAGAAAATAGGCAAGAGGCATTGTCATGGACTGAAAATTTGTGTTCCCCCCAAATTCTAACTCCCAATGTGATGTTATTAGAAGGTGAGGTCTTTAGAAGGTGATAAAATCGTGAGGGTGGGTGCCTGCATGGATAGGATTAGTGCCCTTCTAAAAGAGACTCCAGAAATCTCTTAACTCGCTTTCCATTACGTGAGGATACAATGAGAATTTGCAGTCTGCAACACAGAAGAGGACCCTCACCATAACCAGACCATGTTGGTCCTGATCTAAGACTACCAGCCTGCAGAACTGTGAGACGATTTCTGTTGTTTAAACCACCCAATATGTGGTACTTTGTTACATTAACTCTAGAAAACGAAGGCATGGTATCAAAGCACTAGGTGTACAATTTTAAAAAGATATTTAAAATATATTTGTGTGTTATTTTTATTTATATAATTAACTATATTCATTTTATAATACATATTCTTATAGAGTTGACCATATAGACAATATAAATAACCATATTAACAAACAGTAGTATTTAAAATTGGCATTTATCCTTGGTCAGCATCTATTTGAGAGTCAAAGCTTGAGTGTCTTCTAGTTTATGGTTCTCTGATTTTATCAACAAACTGTGTGCCAGCTCTAATTGCCTCATCGTAATCCAGATTAAAATCATATTTCCACTAATATTGAGGATTTACCTAAAAGGCTTAAGGGATTACATGTGGAAATGCAGCAGAAATTTAGGAGCAAATCAGTAAATTCCATTAAAGATACAATTGATTCTAAAAATAAACAAAACTGGCAGGGTACAGTGGTTCACACCATAATCCCAGCTCTTGGAGAGGCTAAGACCAGAGGATTGCTTGAGCCCAGGAGTTCAAGACCTACCTGGGCAACATAGCAAGACCGTGTCTCTACCAAAAAGTCAGAAAATTAGCTGAGTGTAGTGGCACACACCTATAGTCCTAGCTACTCCTGAGGCTGAGACTGGAGGATTGCCTCAGCCCAGGAGGTCGAGACTGCGGTGAACTGTGATTGTGTCACTTCACTCATTCCTGGGCCACAGAGTGAAACTCCAACTCAGAAAACAAACAAACAAAACTTGTAAACTTGCATTTTATTATCAGTAACAAATATTTGTGAAGAAAGTTCTGTTTGAAAATCATCACATAAAGGACTGGAGATGTACAGAGGCAAGGGATAATGATATTGTTCCAAAGGTACTCATAATGTAGTTGAGAAGACAGTGCAAGTGTAAACATGGTAATCGCAAGTTAGAGTGCTCACACAAAATGCTGCAGATACTGCTGTTATCTAAGGGGCTATCAACATTTTCTCTCATGAACAAGAGACCTCATCTTTACAATTTAAAAAAAATTAGCCAGGGTGATGGTGTGCACCTGTCATCCCAGCTACTTGGAAGGTTGAGGTGGGAGGATGACCTGAGCCCAGCAGGTCAAGACTGCAGTAGCCATGTGTTCACTGCATTCTAGCCTGGGTGAGACAGTGAGACTCCAACTCCAAAAAAAAAAAAGAGAAAAATTCTTCACTCTCTCATGTAAACACATCCTTGGATACTCTCCTTTGAGTAACATCTCTGACATAGCCATGGTAATTTTGTCTCCTTTTTTATTGCATTATCTTCTGTTGGAATGTTTCTCTTTCTCTTTCCCTGGGGCTGAGGTTATTTATAAACAGGAAGGTTTTAGGTGTGGGACTTCTTGGATGCCACTTCCTTGTTCCAAATGAGGGAGCTTCCATGCTGGGGCGTGTTGAGGGTAGTAAAAATTGAATTGTGAAGGCAGGGGCCAACTGTCGCTCTCACTCCCAAAGCGAGGGGCTGTTGTCATGGGTCGAAAGAACATCTCATAATAAGTCAACAACAACCCAGCTCACCTCCAACACTGGCTATATGAACCTTGTCTCTGAACTCCTGGGAGTTTTCCTCCTGCCATTTTTCCTTTCCCACTTGCCATGTGTGGAAAAGTACAAAGTCCTTTAAGTTTTCCATTTCAGGCTGGGTGCAGTGGCTCACTCCTGTAATCCCAGCACTTTGGCAAGTGGAGGTGAGAGGACTGCCTGAGTCCAGGGGTCTAGCCTGGGCAACATAGTGAGACCTTATCTTTGCAATAAATCAACGTATTAGCCAAGTTTAGTGGTGCGTGCCTGTTGTTCCAACTACTTGGAAGGCTGAGGCGGAAGGATCACCTAAGCCCAGCAGGTAGAGGCTGCGGTGGCTGTAAGTGTGCCACTGCACTCCAACCTAGGCGACAGAATGAGACTTCAACTAAAAAAAAAAAAGTTTTCCGTTTCAAAACTACCATCCATCTTCTTCATCATTATTATTATTATTATTTATTTTGAGTCAGGGTCTCACTCTGTCACCCAAGCTGGAGCTCAGTGCCACAATCATGGCTCACCGCAGCCTACACCTCCTGGGCTCAGGGGATCCTGCAGCCTCAGTCTCCTTAGTAACTGGGACATGTGCAGGCCCACACCACCATGCCTGGCTTTTTTTTTTTTTTTTTTTAAAGAGATGAGGTCTTGTTGTGTTGCCCAGGCTGTCTCAGACTCCTGGGTTTCAGTAATTCTCCCACTTCAGCCTCCCAAAGTGCTATGATTACAGGTGTGAGCCACCGCACCTGCCCCATCTTCTTAATAATTTTTTAAATTACAGCAGGACAACACTGTTGACATTCTATCTCTAACTTTTTTTTTTTTTGAGTTGGAGTCTCACTCTGTTGCCCAGACTGGAGTGCAGTGGCCGCTTCCGGCCACTGCAGCCTCGACCTGCTGGGCTCCGGCGATCCTTCCTCCTCAGCCTTCTGAGTAGCCGGAATTACAGGCATGCGCTACCACGCCCGGCTGATTTTTTGATTTATTGTAGAGATGAGGTCTCGCTGCCCAGGCGGGTCTCGAACCCGTGGGCTCAGGCAATCCACTCACCTCAGCCTCCCAAAGGCGCGGGATTACAGGCTGAGCCACCGAGCCCAGCTATCTCTAACTTTTAATGGGTCTAAATTACAATCCTTGCATGGAAAAGTTACATACTTCCAAACTCTTCTGAATACGCTGATGTCCTGCCAATAACTCCATCTATGAGGGGAATCCCCCCAAAAAAAACCCAGTATCAGTTTTTGAAGGGTGGACCCTGTGAAGTACAGGCTGTCCCCACTCAGTAAGTGTTCTAGGAACCCATCAGCATCACTGTACCAGCTAGCTTTGTTGTGAGAGACTGCATTCGGCTTCAGTGAATTTTTTTCAGAGATTCTTTAAACACGTATGCTCCTTTCATGGTGGGTGATTTACAAGCACACCTGCCCACACCACGCTGAGTGTTCAGCAGTTTTGGACCAAAAGTGGCATGACCTCTGTCCCCACCCTCCCTATTCACCTGATCACACCCCAAGTGACCTTTTTTGTTTATTTCTTGGATGAAAAAAGTCCTTGAAGGGAAATGTTTTGCTGATGTGGAAGAGGTGAAGCAAAAGATGACAGACGCACTAAAAGGCAGCACAATTGACAAGTTCAAAAACTGTTTTGAGCAGTGGAAAAAGCGTCTCAATAGGTGTATTGCATCAGATGACGTGTACTTTGAAAGTGACTGATGCTTAAACATGTAAGAATAAATACACAATTTTTTAATAAATGAATTTCATTTTGGGGAGGCCTACCCCCCCATATTCTCCTTTCCTGGTTAGCTCTCAAATGTTGGACTGAAAATAATTACATGCAGTAGGAAAGAGCACTGGATGGGAAATGAGTTTACCTGGGTTCTAGTCCTGAGCCTGCCCCGAACCGTCTCTAACATCTTAGGCAAGTCATTCCTATTTCTCCTGAGTCTGTTTTGGCTCAGCTTGTTCATTATGGAGCTAAGAGATAGGACTTCCTTCACAAAATAGTGATCCACAGCAGTAGGTTTGCTCTTTCTAAAACTGGGGGATAAGCTGGTTTGCAAAGCATAGCCTAGAACCAAAATCCAGACCAATCGCACAAGATTGTTGAGTCTAAAAACTGGGTCTTTCAAGACAGAACGAAGGTCCAAAAATAAGTCTTCGTGACACACATGCAGAATTCCAGAACACAGCAGTTAATTTTAGGAGGTGACAGAGTGTTTTTCTCTTTACATCATCTCTATCTTTACCATCCTCACCTCCACATGGTTATGGTAAGGATGCCTAATTCTTCATCCCTATGGAAGGATGGGTACATGACCCAATCCAGGTCAGTTAGCATCTCTCTAGCTGGAGCACTTAAATACAGAGCAGAAAAAGAAATTCCAGCAGCAAAATCCAGCTGGACTTGAGACTCTGAATGGTGATATCTCAGCCCTTCTCCTCCTGAGATCCCTGGAGCCACTTTTGTAAAGTGCTTCCTTTGTCAGGTCTCTGTACCCTTCAAATAAACCCTCTTTTATGCCAAAATGTTCATTCAATTTCTCCTGTTTTCAACACAAGAATGAAGCATATTTCAAAACATTAGAATTCAAACTGGCACAAGTGAAAAGCTTTGGGTCTTCCTGGGCAGCAGAACTCATCCAGTGAGATCCAGCTGGGAGCAGGCAGGAGGTATGTTAAAAGTCAGCTCCAGAAACTGGTGAGAGGGAGGGGGACAGAACAGTGGCCAGAAGAAGGGGCAGTAGAGAGGGGAATGTGGATGGGGAATGGCTGCTTACTGAAAAAAAAAATGGACTGATTATCCCAGATGACTTCTTTTCTTTTCTTTCCTTTCCTTTTTTTTTTTTGAGTCAGAGTCTTACTCTGTCATCCAGGCTTGAGTGCAGTTGCATGATCAAGGATTAGCACAGCCTTGATCTCCTGGGCTCAGGCACTCCTTCTGCCTCAGTCTCACAAGTAGCTTGGACTACAGGCACATGCCACCATACCTGGCTAATTTTTGTACTTTTTTTGTAGAGACAAGGCCTCCGTATGCTGCCCAGGCTGGTCTCGAACTTTTGGACTCAAGCAATCCTCCCACCTTGTCCTCCCAAAGTGTTGGGTTTACAGGTGTGAGCCACCACAGCCAGCCAATTCCAGATGATTTCTATGCTCTACCATTCTATGATTCACAGTGATCAACTCCATGGCCCACATTATTAGTGCCATGTTTTGAGTGAGATGGGGAGAGGAAGAAGCTTTGGTCTTTTTCTCTTACGGTCTTACTTTTGGTAAGGGCCTAGAGGATGGAAATATTGAGGCATAGGATGATGCTTGACTCCAACATTCTGATCCACTCCTATAAATGCAGAAGGGTGTGCAGGTGGCAGAACTCTGGTAATAACACTCATATGACATTTTTCAAGTGACTTACAAATCAATCCCACCCGAATCTTAGGTGAGCCCCATTGTATCACTAACTGTATACATTTATTCTTGAAGGCCTCTGTGTGTGACAAGGATTTGTTGTTCTCTTTTTTCCAGGAATATTCTTTCATGTATACATGTTTGTACTTTTGTACCCTGAGTTACCGTGACACAAGAAACCCTTTGTTCATCTTGAAATTTCCTCCTATTTCCCTTGTATATTACCAGAGATACAGCTATACCATTGGTAGCTTTGCTGTCCTTTGATCCTTTTCAGGGTTTTATGATTTAGTTGTTACCGAAGGGACAATACTGGTATACATGGGGACCATGTCAAGTGTGCTTGAGCCTCAGAGCATTTGTACTTTCTGTTCCCTTGGCCTAGAACCCTTTCCCCCGAGATATCCACTCTTTATGAGTCTATGAATCTTCCATCTGTTCCAGTGGCTTCTGAGTTGGAAGATGGAAAATCAATTAGTCACACAAATACAAAGTAGAGGATCTTGGATACGACCCAGAATGCTGATTTGGGGGATAGGGATAGGGGGCTGGCAAAGGAGCAAGGATGGAATGCTATTATTTCCATGAATCATATTTCACTTGTCAACTGGTTCAACCAACCAGCTAACAGCAAAAATGACCTTTTAGCATGCATTGATACAGAAATGAGCTGAATGAGTTAAGTTTCGGCATCTTGAGATCACAGTCACTCTTTGGATGAGCAGCAAACTGTCAACCTTTTAGAGGGAAGATGGCCAGCAAAAGGGAAGCCTGGCTCAAAAATCATATTACAATTTAAATTGAAGGTGTATCAAATGAATGGATAGATTTTTGGAAGAATTGACATTTTTACACTATAGAGACTGCATAAGGAACCTGATATGCTTATCTATGTGTGTTTCTTTATGTCCTTCCACTTAATGAGGGTTTTGCACATTTTTGGAAGTTTATTTCTAATTTCATAATAGTTTTTGTGGCCATCATTGATAGAATTTTTTGGTCATTATGTTTTCCAGCTGATATATCGGACAGCTAGCTATTCAGCTACCTTAATGAATTCATTTACTAGATCTCATGGTCCTTTAAAGGTTTTTCCCTAATTTTCTAGGAAGACAGAGGTATCAGTTTTGCAAAAGAACAAATAGTGCAACATTTATAATAATTCTAATTTCCTTTTCTTGTTTTTTATTAGTGAGGACCTTCAGCAAAATGTTGAATAGAGCCATTAGTGGAGGACCCCAGCTTTATTGGCCTTGTTTCTGATATTTCACCATTCAATCTGATATTTGCTGTAATTTTCTGATGTGTACCCTTTAGAAAATAAAGGCACTTTCCTTCTATTACTAGTCAGCTAGATGTATTATTAGTAATGGGTGTTCAATTTAACCAAGTGTATAGTGGGACTTAGTTGAAATGATTATATAGCATTGACTGGGCTGCCTTAATTTCTGGAGCTCACGGGTACTCCTTCAGCCTCATCTGATCATTGGCAAAATTTAGTTCCTTATGGTTATAAGATTGAGATACCTGTTTGCTGGCTGACATCTGGGGGGCTCCTAAAAGTCCCTGAAGTTCTCTGCCATGTGGCCTCCCTGCGGTCTCTCTCAAAGACCTCCGAATAACATGGCCGCTTACTTATTCACAGCTTACAGAAGAATCTCTCATTTCTGTCTCCTGAGGTGAAGTCATAGATAATGTAAAGTAGTCTCAAGAGCGACCAGATTCTATTCTGTTCTATACCTACGCCTTCTTCTGTTTTGTTTCTAAAATTCTATTTCTATTTGTCATATTCTATTGGTTAGAAGCATGTCACACAAGGAGAGATGACTATATAAGTATTATAGTTGTGTATAAAGTTGTACATATTGTTTTCTCCCAATTAAAAAAAATTCTTTATGTGTGTGATCGTGTTATTTAAAATATTCCTAGATGTTTTATCTGTGTCCTTACTTTTACTTGGAACTGTAGATTTTATATTCTAAAAGAACTAAGTGGTTTTGTTGACTTCCTATGTAATTAATTTCTACTTTATCTTCAGTCCTTTTAAATTTTTTTGTACTTCCATACAAATGGAATGGGAAGAGAAGAATCTGCAGACAGAAGAGCTAGGTAATGAGTCTCCTTGGCCACGTGAAGGGATGTAGATGCCCCTTTCTGCCTCTGACACTGTGCTCTTATCCCTTTCTCTCCACCTCTCTTAGCTCCCATTTATTTCCCAATAGACTTTGGGTTTTGGGAAAACTTCCAGACAGAATTTTTCCCTCTGCTCTCACACCACAATAATCATCAACACAGAGGAAGACTTCTGTGACCAAATGTAGGTGTTTCTCCCCACCACCAACCAGTGGACACCAACAGAATGTCCTTTAATTCAATTCCAGCACTATTTATCCAGAGAGAGTGTCAGATTCCACAGGGTGAGAGTTCAGTCCCAAGAGAGTCCCCTGCCCCCAGACACCAGTCACAAACCCGTGCCTCCAGAATTTCAGCTTCAGGTTGGGGTTCCCAGGAACCCCCCCTTTGGGTTTGATCAGTTTATAGAAGTGGCTCGCAGAATTCAGGGAAATGCTTACGTTTATCAGTTTTCTATAGAGGATGTTGCAAAGACACCAATGAAGAGATGCGTAGATGAGGCATAGAAGAAAGGGCACAGAACTTCTATGCCCTCCCTTGGGGTGCACCCTCCAGGAACCTCCACGTGTTCAGCCATCTGGAAGTTCCCCAAACCTAGTCCTTTTGGATTTTAAAAAAATATTTTGCCGGGCTCAGTGGCTCAGCCTGTAATCCCGCGCCTTTGGGAGACTGAGGTGAGTGGATTGCCTGAGCCCGCGGGTTCGAGACCCGCCTGGGCAGTGAGACCTCATCTCTACAAAAAAAAAAATCAGCCGGGTGTGGTAGCGCGCACCTGTAATTCCAGCTACTTGGAAGGCTGAGGTGGAAGGATCGCCAGAGCCCAGTGGGTCAAGGCTGCAGTGGCCGGGAGCAGCCACTGCACTCCAGTCAGGGTGAGAGAGTGAAACTCCAACTCAAAAAAAAAAAAAAAAAAAAAAAAAAAAATATATATATATATATATATATATATTTCATCTTATTATTAGAGATGTGGGGTATAAGTAAGGATTAACCTCACAAGTAGGCTGCTTGCAGGTGAAGGTCCTTTTCTTGTGTTTTTGACCTTAATGCTTAGCTCACATTCATTTACCTGTGCTCTTTCTAGTGTTCTGACAAATATATTGAACAAGGACACCCAAACACACTTTTTCTTCCAGCACTTCTCCTGGTTTAGGACTAGGCATCCTTTGTGTTGTTACCTGCTCCCCCTTCCCTTCCTTTCCTCTCTTGGATTTTTGTGGAAGCTGCATGACATCCACTTTCCTTCCCCCATAATATAGGGTGAGACCCTCTGTGGGGAGAGTCTTAAGACCCAAATCAGAAAATGGGGGAAGATCAGAGTACTGAGTTGGGGTAGGCGGAAGCAGGGCAGGAGAAACTCAGAAAATCTGTTTCTGAGGCCTAACGCACCCAACATTATAACTGTAACAAGGACTATGAGAGCTCTGGACCAGGAACCATGGATGAAAACCAGTATCTGTATCATAACACCACACTGTCTCTATCTGCTCTTCCCATTTTCAGACAACTGTCTTCTGGTAGTCTGAGAGTCTAAAGAACTGATAAACTCTGCCACAAATGACTTGCCCTCCCCAGGAGTTCCTGTCTTCTAAAAGTAGATACAGAGGAAAAAACCTAATGGAGAGAAAGAAAGGAGTGGGTAGGTAATTGTGAAATTCTTTGCTGGAGAGGGAAATAATCAGTTGGAAGAGTAAGAAGAAGAAGAGGATGGATTTCTAGTGTCTCTAAGATGCATAATTAGGGAACTAATCACGCTGCTTTGTATGTAAGGGTAAGTCATACCCTTGCTCGTTGAGGCTTCTCAAATACGGTGTTCCTGAAGAAGTGAGAGGCTGGGAACCTAAGAACACATGCCTCCGTGTGTGCAGTACCAGAAACTAGCAAAGTGGTGGGAAATTTACTAGTGATCTGCTGTGGCCCTTATGCAAACCCTTAGAGATAGAATACTATTGCCGAAGAAAGAAGGCTTTATTCTTTTAATAATCAGGTAGAATATAAACTCTTTGGAGCTGAATGGAGAATACTAGGCATGCTCTCTGTCATTCAATCTTTGTATTTTACTAAATTCATCATAGCTACACTGGCGGATACGGTGGATATTCTGAAGATGATGACTGTGGTGAACAGAATGATGCCCCCCGCAAAGATGTCTATCTCTTAATCTTTGGACATAGCAAAAGGTGCTTTGCAGATAAGATTAAATCAAGAATCATGAGATGGGAAGATGATCCTGGATTATCCACGTAGTTTCAATGTAATTATAAAGGTGTTAAAAGGGAAAGATGGAAGCTGGTGTGGTGGTTCATGGCTGTAATCCCAGCACTTTGGGAGGCTGAGGCAGGGGGATTGCTTGAGCTCAGGAGTTTGAGATTAGCCTGGGCAACATAATGAGACTTGGTCTCTACAAAGAAAAAAAAATTAACTGAGTGTGGTAACTCATACCTGTAGTCTCAGCTACTCAGAAGTCTGAGGAGGAAGGACTGCCTGAACTCAGAAGTTTGAGGCTACAGTGAGCTGTGATTGCGCCACTGCACTCCAGCCTGGGTGACTGAGTAAGACTCTGACTCAAAATGAAAAAAATAAAAAGATATGGGGAAAGATGATGGTAGGAAACTCATAGAGAAGGAGATGTGACAATACAATGATGCAACTTCTGGCTGACAAATTGAGGAAGCCTTTAGAAGACACCTCCTCCCAACCACAAAAAAAGGGGAAAATAAGGGGATTTTCCCCTAGAGCTTCCAGGAAGAAGATAACTCAGTCAATGCCTTGATTTTATCCTTATAAAACTCATTTTGGGCTTCCGAACTCTGGAACTGTAAGGTAATAAGTTGTGTTTTAAGCCGCTCTTGTTTGTTAGCAGCAATGGGAAAGGAATACAATGACCAAATCACGTGTGTAGTAACCACAAAGCAGGTGTCTGTGCATGATTGCTGGTTGATAATTTGAATCCATGAGAGTCCCGTGTTTCTCAATATGGATACTGGATATGCACAAAACTTAGTTTGTTGTGATTTTGAGTTTGGGTTCCCCCCTCCCCACTATTCTAGGTGCACCTCAATGATGCACAACACTGCATTGCTATGAAACTGGCCAAGCTTGGGAAACTTGTGAGTTACTTCATTTGGGCTCTTGACAGATTCCCTGGTTCCTGAGCTGGAATCCAGATTCTGAAAGGGTTCTCCCGGCCTGGACACCAAAATCTCTGCCAGGATGAGTCATCCCTCCATAACTCTGCTGTGCTGCCCACTAGTGGTTGGGGCTTGATCAATGAAAACTCTGAGAGCTGTCCTGGACTCCCTGAGTCACCTGTCACCTGGTTTTCGCAATTGCGATCCTTTGGGGGGGGCACAGAATGCTGTTGAATTATGTTCAAAGGAAGGAGCATGCAATGAAGAGGGCAGAGTGGAGCCAGAAGGGGACTGTCTAGAGACAATTTCTGCTGCCAATGCCAGAGAGAGGCAGGTGGTATGTTATACCCCTGAAGTAATGATTCCCACCCATATTTCAATTTTTTTTTTTTTTTTGACTTGGAGTCTTATTCTGTTGCCCAGCCTGGAGTGCAGTGGCACAATCATGGTTCACCAAAGCCTCAACCTCCTGAGCTCAGGCGATTCTCCTGCCTCAGCCTTCCAAGTAGCTGGGAC
The DNA here is from genome assembly GCA_027257055.1 of Cephalopachus bancanus. Classification (NCBI taxonomy): domain Eukaryota; kingdom Metazoa; phylum Chordata; class Mammalia; order Primates; family Tarsiidae; genus Cephalopachus; species Cephalopachus bancanus. The sequence continues at coordinate 7,466,058 of JAPVLO010000005.1, read as the reverse complement.
TACAGGCACACACCACCATGCCTGGCTGCTTTTTATTTTTTTTTTTCAGCTGGAGTCTCACTCTGTTGCCCAGACTGGAGTGCAGTGGCTGCTCCCGGCCACCGCAGCCTCGACCTGCTGGGCTCTGGCGATCCTTCTGCCTCAGCCTTCCAAGTAGCTGGAACTACAGGCGTGCGCTACCACGCCCCGGCTAATTTTTGATTTATTGTAGAGATGAGGTCTTGCCAAGTTGCCCAGGCAGGGTCTCGAACCCGCGGGCTCAGGCAATCCATTCACCTCAGCCTCCCAAAGGGGCGGGATTACAGGCTGAGCCACCGAGCCCGGCTGCTTTTATATATATATTTGTAGATACAAGGTCGCACTGTGTTGCCCAGGCTGGTCTCAAACTCCTTGGCTCAAGTATTCTTCCTGCCTCAGGCTCCCAAAGTGTTGGGATTACAGACATGAGCCACCGCGCCAAGCCCTCTATATTCCAGTTTTAATGATTCCCAATAATGCCACCACTTGTGCAGAGAATGCTGATCAGCAAATACAAATAAAATTTAGAATACCCATATTTTAAAATTAAATGATTGAAGAACATGAGTCTTTACTCTCAGGTATATAGTTATTTTATTCCTTTCATTCACTTATACACTAGGACTTTAGAATAGCTCTTCTTTTATAATCTTCTCCTTTGTTCCTCTGGAAAATGGAAAACAATGCAAATATTGAACATCATATTTGGAACTGGGCATTGTATTAGACACATATTTTTAATGTGTGTGAAATACCTTAGGTCATTACTATTATCCAGATGAAGAAAGTGCATTCAACTAGATTAAGTAACTTGCAAAGGGACTTACTTCAGGCAGCAGGGCTAGTATTCAGGCCCAGAGAACTTGTCCAGGGTCAGGACTCCAGCTCAGGGATCTTACTTGTCTTTCAGTTCATCTGCCATTTATTTGACTTTAGCTGGGTACCTACTGGTGCTTAGCAATATTCCATGTGTTGGCTACAGCAGGGAACAAAACAGACAAAAATCCCTGTTCTCATAGAATTTATACAGAATTTATATAGTGTTTTGGCAAGACCCTGGGTTTATTTCATTAGCATCTTGAGGTATTCAGTCATGCACAACCATCACAACACTCCACTCAGATGGAAGTTTAACTCTGAGTAGCATCCTTGTTATATGTTCCTTCCTCAGGGACCTGACTTCAACTCTTAGCATAAGCCCGAGGGGAGTTCTTAAATTCAGAGTTTCTGTTAATTTATACGTTTTGACAAGAAGAGCTGGAATTGTGCATTTATGGTTCAGGTTTTTATTTCCATAATGATTCCCAAAGGGCGACAACAAGTTGTGCATTTCTGGTGGATGATGTCTGCCTTCTGTTTTGCTCTTTAAGGGTCTAAGCAGCACTGGGCCAGGACCAGGCAAAACAGAGGGCACGTGTTAGATGTTCCTTATATGTGGAATCCAAGCTCTATATGCATGTGGGAATTCAAATAATTCTTTCATATTACAGTCTTCCACTGCCCTTGCCACTGTAACTTCTAACATTACTTTTTCATGTTGCCCAAAGTTTGGTACAATTTCTATGAAAATGAGGTTTTCACTTTTTTTTTTTGAGTTGGAGTCTTATTCTGTCACCCAGGCTGGAATGCCGTGGCACCATCATGGCTTCTGCAGCCTTGACCTGCTGGACTCAGGCTATTAGTCCACCTCAACTTTCCAAGTAGCACTACAGGCGCGTGCCACTACATTCGGCTAATTTTTTTATTTATTGTAGAGACAAAGTCTCGCCAAATTGCTCAGGTTGGTCTGGGATCCCTGGGCTCAGGCAATTCTCTCACCTCTGCCTTCCAAAGTGTTAGCATTATAGATGTGAGCCACTGTGCCTGGCGAGGTTTTCACTTTTAAAGTATTTTAACAGACAGACTGTGAGTGGAACTGCTACCATGATTTAAATAAATGGACTTAACAAAGCAGATGAAAATTTCTTTGCACTCATAGAAATAGGAGTACCTTGGCTAAAAACCACTGAATTATAAGCATGCTTAAAGGTCTTACAGATGGAAATCTTGGAGCAGCCTGCCACCTTCAGGATAAGTTACCCAATTAACTATCTCAGAAAATGCCGATTTCAGTTGCTATAAGTTCCTGTAAATTCTATACATTCCCAGGAAAAAAGTTTCATGATAATCACTGTGGAAACTGTATTCCTGAAGTGCTTTTGCTATGATTTAGCATTATATTGAATGGTTTATTTTCTTTAAATAAAACTGTCCCTTACTTTGGAGGGGTAGAGAGAATGAGAATGTAACACTTAAAAAAAAATCTTATAGGCACAAGGGGACCTGCATAATGAACATTTGTATACCTAACCCTGAATGGTACCCTACATCTTTAAAATAAAAAATTTAAAAAAGAAAAAAAGTCTTACAGGCAGTTCTTTTCATTAAGTTACACAGAGGCTTCACAAGAATGAGGTAGGCAGAAGAGAAGAGAAATAGGCTAGGGAATGACAGATGACTCAGAGTTTAGTGGTATGGATAAATAAATCAAATTAGTAGCAAATATAAATATAAAGACAAGGGAAGTATTAACTGAAGCCCAAGCCATTAAATTAGTTGTGAGAAGGGGATGTAAAAAATAATGGAAAAAGTGAATACGGTGGCGCGAAAATGCATCAGACAAGAGGACAGGAAAATAAGGGGCATTTAAATGAGTGGCTGAGACCGCATATTCATCGAGATACCCTTTCATTATTTTCATTTCACAAAAGCAGGAAGGGCAACTTTAGAGCCTCGTTTGACCCTGGTGTAGCAAGTTCCACTTTCATCGGCTTGCCCTTCGGCGGCACCGCCCGGCCGAACGACTTCAAGGTCAATTTCCCTTCGACTTTGATTCTCAATTCTTGTCTGCAACTTCGGAACCACGTGGCTTTACTCCAGAGAGAATGAACTCAGAAAGCCTGGGGTGAGGCCCGGCAGGGAAAGCTTTAAACCTTCTCGGGTGACTCCACGGGACGCCACGGCTGAGAACAAAGGCGGGTCTGGGGCCCTCAGCCCCGCCCCCTCCCGCGGGAAGCGGCCCCGGTGGGAGACGTCACCATTGCAGGGCGGGGCGCCCTCGGATACACTGGGCAGATAGGCGGAGTGTGGCCTCCGGTCCGCTAGGGGGCAACGCCCTCACGATTAAGCGCCTGCCACCGGCTCCACCCCGCAGGTGCGCATGCGCCGGTCGTCCTGGAGGGGGCCGGTGCCGGCGATCTCCCACGTGCGGCGTGAACCCGGGGCCATCATGTTATGAGGAGATGGGGGCTTCGTTGACTCGCGCGATGAGGAATTTCAACCTGGAGAACCGAGCGGAGCGGGAAATCAGCAAGATGAAGCCCTCTTCCGCCCCCAAGCACCCTTCCACCAAGAGCCTCCTGCAGGAACAGATGAGCCGTGAGTGGCGCGGTGGCGCGGGGGCGCGGACTCCCAGAGCCGGCCGGGCGGTGCCGCGCGTGGCCCACCTCGGTGCGGAGGCCGGAGGACCCGGGTCACCCTGCTGGGCCGCCGCGGCGCGGGAAGGCGGAGCCGCCGGGCCGGTGACATTGAGACTGTCCCCTCGGCGCTCGCGGTGAGGTCGGCGGCTCCGCCCATTTCGTGGTCTCCGAGGGCGGCCTGCGCACCCGCGAGCCCGGCCCTCGCCGGCTTTTGCCGTTCGTGCTTGGCGGCTCGGTCCAGGAATCAAAGTCCGAAGGGATCGTGTGCAGCAAGCCTTTCTCTAGGGGTCTGCGCCGAACCGGGACGCCGGGCCTGACTTAGTACTTTGATGTGCCTTTGAAATACTCCCCCAGCTGTCCAAATGACTATGTTTACCTAAAAAGAAAATTAAAAGTGGTTTTCTTGTGTGCAGTGTTCAGGAAACTTCTAGGTTTTCCTTGGTTTTAATAGTGTCCCTTTATTCTTTTCTTTCCTTAGGCCATCCAGAAATTAAGGGAGAAATTACTAGAAAAGATGATAAGCTGCTGTCATTACTAAAAAATGTGTATGTTGACTCCAAAGATCCTGTGTCTTCTGTGCAGGTAATGTGTGTTTTAATTAGGTAAATGCGCAATTTACTCAGTTGGGGGCTCCAGGAAAATGATTAAGAGAAGTGCAGTAAGGGGTGAAAAAAGTGAGTGCCCTGCACGTATAAAAATATCAGCATTGTTGTGACCAGAGTACTGCGCCCATGAGTTTAAGCGTAGTGGTCTAAGACATCAGGACACCTAAACCTTGGTTCAGTGCATGTTTACCAGAATTCTGAAAGACTTGTGACAGTATTGCTGGAAGGCAGCCATGTGAGTTATTTGATAGTATTTCAGAATTTGTAAGATTTGAAAGGTATATCTGCTAGTTGTCTTCTGATGACAAAAAAAGGGAGAGCTTTTATACTGTCTTGTCATTCTTCTGTGGATTGAGGTATGTTCTAATCTCAGGGACTTCTTTAATAGTGTTGGATTTTGTGGGGTCCTTTTTTTTTTTTAAGGATTTATTAAGATGGAATATGTGAAACTAGGAGGAGGATCACAGAGTACATGGGGAATGGGAACCTGTATGTAAGTCCATACACTGAAGTGCTGGGCATAGTGCTTTGTATATAGCCAAACAGAACTAGTCCTTGTTCTCACAGGGCTTATGGTGTTGAGAGGGACACAGACCGTAAACAGATGAGCAAACATGCAACCCTAAATACATGATTATGGAAGAAATGGACCCTGTGAGAGTGTATCAAAGAGACCTATTTGAAATAGGAGGATCAGAGATGGTTTCCGAGCAAGTGATATTTAAGCTGAGGCCTGAAGGGTGAGTTGTAGTTAACCAGATGATTTTGTGGGGACTGAAAGGTTCTAGTTAGGGAAAATGCTTCAATTAAAAGACAAGGAAGTGCTAACAATTCCCAGATTTTTTTTTTTCATTCTTTCCTGGTACTGCCTCTCTGTCTCTAGATAGGCAATAGACTATTCACATAAAGTTATTATATAATTTTCACTAGAGAGGAGAAATAAAAGATTTGTAAATTGTTGCATGTAATAGCAATTGTAGGGTTCATCTTAACACCAAATGCTCACATAAGAAAGGCACAGGGGTTGAATCTGTGTTCTTTATGTTGTTTTTAAATCGGTCTTGAGTAATACTTCCAGATATTGTATCTCTCGTGTTATACTAAATCATACATTTGAAAATTGGCTCATGGGATGAACTAAATTTAACGCTTTTTATGTGTAAGATTCAGATATAAATATAACACATAAAGAAATACAGAGGGTGCCAAACAAAAAAAGTACATATATATATATGTGTGTGTGTGTATATATACACACATATATATAGGAAAAAACTATCAAAGTTGTAATACTCAATAAGATGAATACTAGTCATGTTTGACTTCTGCAGTGACAAGAGGTGCTCAAAGTGGTTACCATCAGTGTCCAGACACATGTGATTATGGTGAACCATTGCTTAAAATGTGTATTTGGCACCCCTGGTATGTAAGTGGTGTTAAAAATTACATGAGAACATTTGGAAAAATCTAAAAAGTTTAGAGAGAGTGGTAATGAAAAATTGTGGTGGCTCGTGCTAATAATTCCAGCACTTTGGGAGGCAGAGGTGAGAGAATTGCCTGAGACCAGCCTGGGCAACTTGGTTCATCCTTGTCTCTACAATAAATAAAAAAATTAGCCAGGTATGGTAGTGTGTACCTGTGGTTCCAGCTACTTGGTAGGCTGAGGTGGAAGGATCGCCTGAGCCCAGCAGGTTGAGGCTGTGGTGGCCATGAATGTGCCACTGCACTTCAGCCTGGGTGATAGAGTAAGACGACTCAAAAAAAAAAAAACTGAATTGCCTGTTTGTGTTCCTTGTCCCTTTTGTCCTTTGGGCAGTTCATGGTTCTCTTAATGATTTATGATGCCTCTAGACATCAGTGATATTGTGCCTGTCATATGACAAATAATTTCTTGGTTGTCTGACTTTTTAACATTTATTTAATATTCAAAATCATGTCAAATATGTCACCCTTTTTTGTCAGTCATGGTATAGGAAGACTGGGCCCACTCAGACATCATAAAAAGTCCTCTGTATTTTCATATGGTAGTTTTATAACTATATAGTTTATGTTAAAATCTTTGTTGTTAAGTATGGTGTGTGGAAGAGATCAGTTGGGCCTCTTTTCATATGGGAGGTCAGTTGTTTAAATATAATGTATTGAATAGCCCAACCCTTTTTCTACTTACTTAAAATACAGCTATACCTATACATACAGGTCTGTTTGAGGCTTCATTAGTTTTGTTTATTTTTCTGTTTTTGCACTATAACCATACTGTTTTAACTTTAGAGATTTATAATGTCTTGATATTTGTTATAACCTATCATTCTTTTCAAAAGTTTATCACTTCTTACAGATTAATTTTTTTCTGGATGAACTTGAGAATCAAATTGTCAGATTCTTTAGTAAGTCTTGTTTAGATTTTGAGCACAATTGAGTTGGAATTTATAGCTTAATTTGAGGAGAATTAACATCTTTTGAACATTTATCGTTGAGGGATAAAAGAAAGGTTGTTACCACGAGTGAGCTCTCTTTTCACCCTGAGTTTTCTTTAACTTTATTGCTAATATAGTAGTCTCCCTTTATCTTCTAGAGATAAGTTCCAAGATCCCCAGTGGATACCTGAAACCAAGGGTAGTACTGAACTCCCAATATGTGGTTTTTTCCTATCCATACATATCTATGATAAAGTTTAATTTATAAATTAGGTGTAGTAAGAGATTAGCAACAGCTAATAATAAAATAAAGTTATAACAATGTAGCAGTTTCATGGCTAGATTTGTGTTTTACTACACATTTTAGCACCCTCAGCATATGATTTTCTTTATCAGTCAAGAAGTTTCCCATTTTTTTCACTCAAAGGAAGCATTTTACGGCTTTTCTTTGGCATAACTGAGTTGCCAGCATCACTACTCTTGCACCTGGGGGCCATTCTGAAATAAAATAAGGGCTGCTTGAACACAAGCATGGAGACACTGCACAGTCATTCTAATAACTGAGAAGGCTACCAATGGGCAGGTAGCCTGTGGAGCATGGACACACTGGACAAAGAATTCACTGTCTAGATAGGATGGAGCGAATGGTGCAAACCATCATCATCCTACTCAGAATAGCACACAATTTAACACTTATGAGTTGTTTATTTCTGTAATTGTTAATTTAATTTAATGGGAATGTTTTTGAGTTGAAGTGTCACTCTGTCACCCAGGCTAGAGTACAATGGTACTATCACTGACTCACCACAAGCTTCGACCTTCTGGACTCAGGCGATCCTTCCACCTCAGCTTTCTGAATAGCTGGGACTACAGATGTGCGCCACCACACCTGGCTAATTTTTAATTTTTTTTTGTAGAGATGAGATCTCATCATGTTGCCCAGGCTGGTCTCGAAATCCTGGGTTCAAGCAGTCCTCTCACCTCGGCCTCCCGAAGTGCTGGGATTACAAGTGTGAATCACAGCTCCTGGCCAATTTAATATTTTTGGACTGCAGTTGATCTTGTGTAACTGAAACTACAGATGGGGGGTGCTGCTGTATATCAGTGAGTGGTTTTTATATTGTAGCTGTCTACATTGCTAGGCTATTATTTCTTTCTTTTTTTTTTGAGTTGGAGTCTCACTCTGTCGCCCAGACTGGAGTGCAGTGGCCACTTCTGGCCACCGCAGCCTCGACCTGCTGGGCTCCGGCAGTACTTCCGCCTCAGCCTTCCAAGTAGCTGGAATTACAGGCGCGCGCTACCACGCCCGGCGGTTTTTTTGATTTATTGTAGAGATGAGGTCTCTCCTGCCCAGGCGGGTCGTGAACCCGCAGGCTCAGGCAATCCACTCACCTCAGCCTCCCAAAGGCGCAGGATTACAGGCTGAGCCACCGAGCCCAGCTTATATTTTTATTATTCAGTTGATTCTCTTATTTTTCTAAAGGTATTTTCCTAACCATATGGAATTAAACATTTATTTGTCTAGTATTTACGCTTATTGTTTACTCTTATTGTGTTGTATATAACATTAACATAGCAGTGAAAGTAGGTGTTCTCCCTGTTTCTTCCTTTGAAAGTCTGTCTTTAGTGTTTTAGCACTAATTTTAATAAAATGATACTGGTTTCTGATTAAAAAAAACCTTTATCATATCTGGGACATTTTCTTCTTTTGCTAATTTCCTAGGATTTCTTTTTTCAAGAGAGGAATTTTTTGTGTGTCTAATAATATTAATTTTAGCCTTTAATATAATTAGAAGGGAAACTTGAATACAGGTGTGTTTGGAGTGAAAGGATGATCTGCCTGGGACTTGGAAGATGAGAGAAGCTGTGAGTTTTGGAAAGTGAAGAAGTTGGGAAGTTTCAGGGCAAGTTTGCAGTGTAAAAATATGTGAGTGTGTGGTGCCTTTGGAGAATTGTTTAAATTCAGTGCAATTATGGGAAGTGTGAGGGGTTAACTTGGGAGAAATGAACTGGGTTAGAGAGTGATAGGACCAGATCATGAAGGTCCTTGTTTGTCTTGCTAAGGAATTGTCGTCTTATTCTGAAGACAATGGGAAGTCATTAAAGAGTTTCAGGTAAAAAAAAATGATGATAGATTTGAGATTAGGCTGGGAGGGAACAGGATGCATTTTATCCAGGTGGAGGAGACCAGCTAGTGCGGGGGCCAGCCCCTGCAGAGATTTAGGGGGTCCCTTGGGAGGTGTGGCGGCGTCGGTGATTCTGTAGGGATAGATTTTAAAAGAAAGAAAGAAAGAGACTGGGGGAGAAAGAAAGAGACTGGACTCTGTCTAGTGCAGAAGCCATTTAATGGGATGAACCGTAAGCCTTTTATCCCAAATTTTCACAGGTTAAATCACAAGACTTTCACGTGAACACAAAGCCAGGTGGATGAGGGGTGTCCCCCACCTACCAGGTGTTTCCTCAGGCATGAGGAAGGACAATCACAAGACATTACATGAACACAAAGCCAGGTGGATGAGGGGCATCCCCCACCCACCAGGCGTTTCCTCAAGCATAAGGAAGGGCAATCCCAATCACATCACAAGACATTTACATGAACACAAAGCCAAGTGGGTGAGGGGTGTCCCCCACCCACCAGGTGTTTCCTCAAGCATGAGGAAGGGCAATCCCAAAATTATCTCACTGTTCCTCATGCTTGGTTAATATTCCTCAAAAGCAATACAACAATTTCTGACATCATAATATTCCAATGATCAATAACTTTAAAAACTTATGCATATACAACACCTAATGACTAACTTAAATCCTAATTCCTTTCTATTTTATGCTAATTCTACCTGCACTATAGAAACTCTTAATTATAGCCCAACCCAGTTCCTAAAGAATGTGGCCCAGTCAAAAGTTCATGCTGGGCCATTTCTAGGAACAGATAAAGAATCACATTCTTGGAATTTGGAATCATTTGGACTTGAGTATAGACCTTACTAAATTACGTCAAGAGATACAGGACATGACTGTTGCTGAAAAGCAGTTTCTGAATTGACTAGTTCCATATTCAATAACTTCTCATCATTTGTTAATCAAAAGTCATTGATGTCTATACTCAATGTGGGAATTTGCGGGGCAGTGATTCTTGTGTTGCTGTGCCTGCTTCCAGTTATTTTCAGAGTACAGAATAAGAGCATTTCTCAGCTCAACACTGAGTTCCATGGGTTCGTGCTAAAAAGTAAAAAAGGGGGAGATGTTGGGAGCCGGCCCTGGAGGCCCACCTGAACGTTAGGGATCAAGGTGGGCTGTGGACCCTGAGACCACTAGGATGTGTTCAGGAGCTGTTGGCCCATTTCTTCTTCCCTTTTTTGGTATTTAGTGCATCCCATTACAAGGAACTTTGCAGAGTGCTGAAGAGAAGTATTTCTCAGCTCAACACCGTGTTTCATGGTTTCATGCCAATAAAATAAAAACGGGGGAGATGTTGGGAGCCGGCCCTGGAGGCCCACCTGAACGTTAGGGATCAAGGTGGGCCGTGGACCCCGAGACCCACTAGGACGCGTTTGGGAGCTGTTCCCTCCTCCCTTTTTCATTTTAGCCAAAAGGATCTCTGCCCACCTAAGCTGAAGCCTCTGTGACTGTGACAGGCATGGATCACTGTAGAAACTCATTGTTCCTATTTCCCATGAACTGCGGTTTTGGCTTAGGTATTGGATATAATTCAAACTCAGGTCACATTTGGGAGCCTTCTATATGGTACAATCTTCTTTATCAGATTTAAAAGTATATTTGTAGAATTTGTATATACATATGGAGACCTGTTTTCACTTTAGATGGTATAGATGATTATCTAGAGTTACCAGAAATGGTCCAGCAAGCTAGGAGTTTTTTGCCATAGTTCTTGCAAGAGACATTGCTTGAACCAGGATGATTTAGAGATGGAAGGGAGCAGTGAGTGTATTTGAGAAAGACTTAAGGATGCAGTAAAACAAATACTTATCAGTTCTTTGGATTGGAACATTCACTAACCTTCTACCCATTTGAAACTATATAATACATTATTGTTGACTATAGTTATCCTAGAGTGGTATAGAACACTAGAACTTATTCCTTCCATCTAGCTATGATTTTGTATTCTTTAACAAATATCTCTCCACCCCTCTTCTCCCCTATCCTTTCCAGCCTCTAGAATACTCTTTTCTACTTTTTTTTGAGTCGGGGTCTCACTCTGTCACCAGGCTGGAGTGTAGTCACATGCTCATAGTCACCACAGCCATGACCTGCTGAGCTCAGGTGATCCTTCTGCCTCAGCCTTCCAAGTAGCTGGAACCACAGGCATGTGCCATCATACCTGGCTAATTTTTTGATTTATTGTAGATAACAGGCCTTGAATTCCTGGGCTAAAGCAATCCTCTTGCCTCCACCTCCCAAAGTGCTGGAATTATAGGCTTGAGTCACCGCACCTGGCATTTCTACTCTTTACTATAGGATTTGGTCATCGATTGGATGTAATGAGTGAGGGAGTGGGAGGTTCAGGTATACTTCCATTTTTGGTATGGGATATGGGAAGTGGTTGGTGTTGGTCATTGAAATTGAGAATATGTGAGTAGAACTGGTGATAGGTTCAATTTTAGATGTATGAAATTTGAGGTGCTTGTAGGTTATCTGAGTGGAGATTGCCCGTTAAGCATTTGGGTCAGGAAATCAGGGTTTGAGATAGCAGCTTTGGAAGTTATTCTTTTGTAGGCAGCAATGGAAGTTAGGGGAGTGTGTGGGATGACTTTGGGAGAATGTTAGAGTGAGAAGAGGGCCTGGGTACTCTCAGGTGTTGCACACTAACAAGGGCCAGCAAAAGGGAAAAGGTCCACAGAGAAAGCCAGAAGGAATCACTGAAGGAACAGATGGGAAACAGGGAGAGGTGGCATGGAAACTAAAGGGGAAGGTAGTTACAGGTACGTTGGAGTGGTCAGCAGTGTCAGATGTAGTGAGTTTGGGTAAGGTCTGAAAAATGTTCTCTGAATTAAGCAACTAGGCAGTCATTAGAGGTCATTGCCTCTAAGCCTTCACTGAAGAGAAGGAAACTGGTCATAAAGAAAGTGTAGGTTTTAGGTGTGGGTGTTTTACAAACATAGTGACTAGAGCATTTCTATATTTTGACCAAAAAAGCAGCAATAGGCAGGGTGCCGTTAAAAGGGAAAGAAAAAAAGCAATGATTGGCAAGGCCAGGTAATGAGGAGGCAGAGCATAAGTGGAGGTATTGAGTTAGGATGGGACAGACAGAAGGAAGGATGGGCATCCATAGGCTGCTTATTTGGAATGGGGGTGTTGGGACATTTTTATTTTCTCAGGAGAGACAAGCTCTCTAGCAATATTTGAATTCATTAAAGGTGTTTGGGGACACTGAGTATGAATTACGAAACTGGGAAACAGAATGGATGTTATCAAGTCAGCTTTCAGAATCTTCCCTTCAAAAGCAAGTGAAGCCGGGCTCGGTGGCTCAGCCTGTAATCCCGCGCCTTTGGGAGGCTGAGGTGAGTGGATTGCCTGAGCCCGCGGGTTCGAGACCCACCTGGGCAGAGAGACCTCATCTCTACAATAAATCAAAAAAAAATCAGCCGGGCGTGGTAGCGCATGCCTGTAATTCCGACTACTCGGAAGGCTGAGGCGGAAGGATCGCTGGAGCCCAGCAGGCGAGGCTGCGGCCACTGCACTCCAGTCTGGGCAACCGAGTGAGTCTCCAACTCAAAAAAAAAAAAACAAGTGAAGTTTTAGTCAGTTCTTTTTTTTCTTTTAATATACATGAAATAATATGGTGAGTGGATGATATGCATTTGATTATTATTTTCTAGAGATACCTAAAGTTCTTGATGATAGAGCTATAGTTATGAAAATGCAAAGGTGCCATCAAACTGTGGCTCATTAGAATGAGAGTCTGTAGTTTGGGGAGACGTGTGCAGTATTTATCTGAAGAGGAATAGTGTAGATTTGGGAAGTGTGAAAGCAGATATCAGATGTTTTCTCTCATCCTAAAAGCTTCTTTTCTTCTTGGTCCTAGGTAAAAACTGCTGAAACATATCAAGAGCCGACGGAGTTCAGGTTGCCGAAAGGCCATCATTTCAATATGATGAATATTAAGAACATTCCCAAAGGCAAAATTTCCATCGTAGAGGCATTGACACTTCTCAATAATTATAAACTTCATCCAGAAACTTGGACTGCTGAGAAAATAGCACAAGAATATCATTTAGAACAGAAAGATGTAAATTCCCTTCTTAGATATTTTGTTATTTTTGAAGTCAAAATCTTTCCTCCTGAAGACAAGAAAGCTATACAATCAAAATGAAGAAAATCACAGAATTACTTTTCCCATGTGTATTCCTGTTATCATGTGCTATGTTTCCTCATTTCTAGCATATTAAATTATATAAATTACCGAGTGTTTAATGCTCCCTACTTTTGAGAGCATATTATTTATTGAGGTCCCTAACTTTTCAGGATTGCTCTTAGAATATATTTTATTTTCTTTCAAACTTAAATTCGATTTAGGTGTATTTCATAATATCAGCATGACTAATCAGCACATCTGTAAATTTATTATAAATAAAAGAATTGTGTTATTTTAAGTACAGGATATCAGCTTTTAATTGGTCCTGTAGTCCCTTGGGAAATATCCTGAATCCCTCATTTAACAGTCAAAATTTAGGTGGTTAAATCGTTCTTCCTATGGGATAGTGAAGCAAAGTATTAGCAATCCCTGCTTGGACAAGTAGGCAGGCAGCAAGGGCATGATTTGAAAAAATAACTTCTCTGAATTTAATATAGAAGTGCAAGAAAATTTTACAGAACAGTTGAAAAACCGTGCTAAATGAAATTTGATGATAAATATATATATTTTCTAATTTTAATGCTGTTTGAGAAGAGAAAAAATCGCAAGCAGCAGCAGAGATTGTGACCATTGGAAGAGACCTGGGAAATGGCTGATTCAATCATTTAGCACATGTAGGAGTTCAGCATGTACCAGTGTTAGGATCTTGAATAAGATGGTGTGAAGTTAGCTCTGCCTTATATTACGGCCTGTGGGATCTGGCTGTAACCTCTGTCAGATTGAATTTCTTTTATCAAATGAGTATAATGTTGCCTCACTTAAACCTAAGGGTTATCATGAAGTTAAATAGTAAAGGACTACAAAGGACCAAACAAGTATTAATTCATTTTTTCAGTTGAAAAGCAGGTGCCTTAGGACCATATATGGCCTAAGATTCTGTAGTTATGATCTAGCCAGGACCAGAATTTAGGCTTTCCAAATCTGAGTGGCATGTTTTTCCTGTAATGCCAAAAGAAGCAGGAAGGCAGAAGGTAAGAATTACAGAAATAACGGGTTGTCAGTGTGCTTCAGAGGGGAGAAAGGCATCACTGCTTCCCAGGCTCTTCTGGAAATGACGTAAAAGATGCTGAGGAACTTGGCATGATAGAATGAGGCATTTGTAGCAATGCCGAGAACAGAAAAAGACTGCATTGGGGAATTTGTAAGCTTGTCTTCAAGTGCAGTTCTATTATGTAAATATATCTAGTTTATTTTTGGTGCAAAACAGTAGTTCTTTCAAGAAAGCATGAAAGCACTATAATCATACAATTGCATTTTAAAACACCTGTAGATCTTGGGTAGAATTTTTTTAAAAACTGAATCAGTCAAGCTTTTTCCTTTTATCATTTAATGGTTTATACTTGAGTACTAGAGAGAAAAAAGTTTAAAAAAATACTCGAGTACTGCTATTTTTGAGTCATCTTCCCCATTCAAATCTCCATTGTGTGGTTACTATAAGTATGATTGCTAATCATGCTGTCACCTGATACAATAAAGTACTTCTCATATAATTCATCAGCCTATTATACTGCCTTTTTTTTTTTTTTTTGAGTTGGGATCTCATTCTTCCCCAAGCTGGAGTACAGTGGCAAGATCATGGCTCACTGCAGACTCAACCTTCTGGACTCAGGCAGTCCTTCCACCTCAGCCTCTAGAGTAACTGGGACTATAGGTACATGCCACCATACCTGGATTATACCTGGATAATTTTTTAATGTTTTGTAGAGATGAGGTTTCACTGTGTTGCCCATATGGGCTGGTCTTGAACTGCTGGGCTCAACAGTCCTCTCACCTAGGCTTCCTAAAGTGCTGGGGTAAGAGGCGTGTGCTACCACGCCCTGCTATATTGTACTTTATTATGTGTAGGAGAGCACTTGGTAGCAGTAGTTACACAGAAAGTGCATGGAATTTCAATTCAGAAAACATGGATTTGGGTCTCATATCACCACTAGTCATACCAACCTGAAATTGTCCTCAAATGTCAAGTAATAATTGCTAACATTTTGGAAGTAATTGCCGTACTAGGCACTTTTTGAGGTGCTTTACATGTATCAACTTGCTTAGTATTTACCACAAGTATGAGGATAGGTAGTCATATTTTATGGGGAAATTCAAGACGCAGCTTCAGTAGCTTTTCAAAGATTACTTAGTAAGTGTTGAGGCCTAGATTTAACCCTGTTAGGTTGTTTTCAGAACCTTGTGCTCCTAACTGCTACATTGTGTTGCCTTTTTGTAAGGCTGTGAGAATTGATGTGATGAGATGGTGTGCAAGGTTCCTGGGACATAAGAGACCAGACCACTCACTGCTTACCCTGTATGAGCATCGCTCTTGGAGTCCTGGGGAAGTACAGATGTCTGGGCCCTTCCTGCTGTAAGAGACTGGTTTAGTAAGTCTGGAAAACTCTTGGGTTGGTGGACTCAGGATCCGGGGTGTTTTAAAAAATATGTAGTGACCAGTGGCACCAGGACTGTCCAAACTGTGCGGATCGCCTGTGCAGGTTGAATATCAGCATTGTTTTATCTAAAGTGAATTGTGAGTCTGGGCACGGTGGCTCAAGCCTATAATCCCAGCACTTTGGAAGGCTGAGGTGGAGGGATTGCTTGAGCCCAGGCTGGGCAACATAGCAAGACCTCGTCTCTTAAAAACAACAACAAAAACAACAACAACAAAAATCAGTGTGGTGATGCACACCTATAGTCCCATCTACTTAGGAACCTGAGGCGGAAGGTTCGCCTGAGCCCAGGAGTTCGAGGCTGCAGTGAGTTGTAATTGTTCCACTGCACTGCAACCTGGATGATGGAGTTTGACTCCGACACAGTAATAAAGTTTATGGTGAGAGAGGATGAACAGGGAACAGGCAGAAAGGTGGCTTTAAGGAAAGTCGAAGAAAGGAAGCTTTGCAGGTGATGAGGGAGAGAAGAAGGAAAGAATTCCAGGAGATGCACAGATTTGAGGTTCTCAGGCCCAAGAGAGATGGAATGGAGGAGGCCGGGCAGGAGAACTGGATCCAGGGAGCTGACAGAGGAAACGCTGCCCAAGAAGGGAGAGGCCTGCTGCAGAAAAGTCAGCAGATTTGGCAGAGTTCTACCATAGATAAATAGGGTGATCATATCATTTATTGTACAAACTGGAACACATTTAGGAGCAAAAAAGGCACCAATTGCACTAGGACAATAGGGTCAATAGGCATGGATGAATGTCCTGGATAAATTAGGAAGTTTGGTCATCTTACCCACAAAATTCACTGTTGGAGGTCCTGAAAACTACCTGGGAGCTGGATGTGACCCTCTTAGCTTTAATTTTTCAACACTCAGCATCTCACCATCACTCAGGAACGATTCCTGTCTGTACCAGAGGGCTTTGCTTGGTCCCCAAATACTTGTGCATGGACCTCTCCTACCCGATGTTTACTCAAAACACCCACCATAATCTCAAGGCAAGGAGAGTGGGGGCCCGAGCAATTAGGAGTGTGGAAAGGGAGCTTCTGTATCCATACTTGGAGGGTTGTACTGAAGTGACTCAACGCAGCCTGAATTAGCACAGTGCTTGTTGGGTGTAAATGGAAAATATACAAGAAATAAGCAGGTAGAAAGGATTGAAATTATTTTGTGCACTTCAAATAGCCAGCACCGATTGCTTTCTAGCTACTCTATCTTAATTGTCTTGACGAAGACTGATCTGTGAATGAGTTGAGAGAAGGAATGACTATCAATTTGCTTATCTGGGCGCTCCATTTCTTCTGTTTCAGGCGTAAAGGGACTGGATTACTTGTCAGGAGAAATGAGTTATCAGAATCACTTAGGTCTAAATCCCTATATGAAAAAGCAAAGCTGAATAGTATTCCACTGTGTGTGGATACGACGTTTTCATCATCCACTGCTCTGTTGATGGGCTTTTAGATTGATTCCACATCTTTGCAATTGTGAACGGTGCTGTGATGAGTATGCAGGTGAAGGTATCTTTTATAAAATGATCTCTGTTCCTTTGGGTAGATAACTAGTAATGGAATACCAATCAGCTATCAAAAAGAATGAAATAATGTGTTTTGCAGGAACATGGAGGCCATCATCCTACGTGAACTAACTCAGGAACATAACACCAAACACCACATGTTCTCACTTATCAGTGGGAGCTAAACTAAGAATCTGCAAAGACATAAAGAACGGAATAATGGCATTGGAGACACAGAAGGGAGGGGAGAGGGGAAGAGGGACACAAAATTACTTATCAGGTATAATGTGCATAGTTGGCGATGGTGGGTACTCTTAAAGCCCAGACCAAAAACTACTTGTACCTCCTAAAGCTATTGAAATAAAGAAGCCGGGCTCGGTGGCTCAGCCTGTAATCCCGTGCCTTTGGGAGGCTGAGGTGAGTGGATTGCCTGAGCCCGCGGGTTCGAGACCCGCCTGGGCAGCGAGACCTCGTCTCTACAATAAATCAAAAAAAAATCAGCCGGGCATGGTAGCGCATTCCTGTAATTCCGGCTACTCGGAAGGCTGAGGTGGAAGGATCGCCGGAGCCCAGCAGGTCGAGGCTGCGGTGGCCGGAAGCGGCCACTGCGCTCCAGTCTGGGCGACAGAGTGAGACTCCAACTCAAAAAAAAAAAAAAAAAAAAAAAAAGAAATAAAGAAGAAGAAAAAAATGAGATTAAAAAAAAAAAAGCAAAGTTTTAAGCTCAAAGCTTTTGGACTAATTCCATGGATTCCCCACATATTTTTTTTTGTCACTGTCAGTGCCTCAACAGCAGAACTATGTCTTGGGAGCACTTGTGAACAGAATTGTAAAAATGGGGTTCACTGGTTAGAAGAATAGAATCCTGAGCAGAGTTAGAGATCTGATATTTTTCAATGTATTGATATTCTAAATTACATAGTAGCTAATGCCAACATTGCTTCCTCCTCTGTTTCCTGTGAGGAAAAAGGCAACAAGAAAGTCATTGTAAAGAGATAGAAATACTTTGAGGACAAGAATTTGTCCAAATGGGATAGTCAGCACCTGGGAGTTGAGAAGTAACCCCTGAGAGGAAATGGATATCAGAGTACAGTCTTGGTGAGCAGGAAAACTTCTTAGTTGCATGAGAGGCTATAACCTTTCCAAAGGCTATAGCCTTTAGAAGGTTATCCAGTTTTGGAAGAGGAAAGTCACTTGACTGACAACTCTGGTTATAGCTCCAAAGCAAGCAAACGAATATAAGAATTTATGTGAGGATTGATTTTTGTCACCTACCTGTGGAAATAGAGGGGTCCACTGAGGAAAAATATATTAATTTCCAAAATAAGCCTCAGTCCTTTTTCTATTTCCAGAACAATAAATATTGATTAAATTTCATACACGTATGTTTGGTAGTGAAAATTCCCTTTAGCACTAATGATATTTGAGCAATTTTTCCATTTTAGCATACTTTGTAGCATTTTGTATTTCAGCAATTTTGCTACAATAGCATTTTAAATTTAATTTTCTATAAATGTTTCCCTGTATTTCAAGGTGACTGAAATACAAATCACCCAACTTTTTTTTTTTTTTTTTTTTAAAGTCAGGGTCTCACTGTGTTGCCCAGGCTGGAGTGCAGTGGTTCAATAATGGCTCACCACAGCCTTGACCTCCTGGACTCAGGTGATCCTTCAGCCTCAGCCTCTCAGGTAGCTGAAACTACAGGTACATGCCACCACACCTAATTTTTGTGATTTTTTTTTTTTTTTGTAGAGATGAGGTCTCACTATGTTACCCAGACTGGTTTTGAGCTCCTGGGCTCAAGCAACCCTCCTGTCTTGGCCTCCCAAGGTGCTGTGATTACAGGAGTGAGCCACCACCAAGCTGGGCCAATACTTTAACTAAACTATATTATGATGTTTACTACTTTTATTTTAGAATTATCTATAATTTCATTTTTCAATGATATTGTTACACTGCAGCATGTTTTTGTGTAATTTTTGCATTAAATTGTTTTCAATATATGAAATTATGAGTTGATATAACTTTATATGAGCTGGTGAGTATATAAATTGATGCTGCTTTTTACTTATTTATTTGTTGTTTTGGGTTTTTTTTTTTTTTGAGTTGGGGTCTTACTCTGTTGCTCAGGAGTGCAGTGGCATCACAGCCCACCACAGCCTTGACCTCCTGGGCTCAGATGATCCTTCTACATCAGCCTTTGGAGTAGCTGGGACTACAGGTGCATGCCACCACGCCTGGCTAATTTTTGATTTTTTTTTTTAACCACAAGATCTTGCTACGCTGCCTAGACAGGTGTTGAATTCATGGGCTAAGGCAATCCTCTCATCTTGGCTTCCCAAAGTACTTAGGATTACAGGTGTGGGTCACTGCATCCAGCCCAAATGCTGCTTTTTAATTACCTGTATAAGAAACAATAGAAATGGATCCTATATTTTATTTAGATTATTTTTAGTGTAGGAAAACAAGTCTATGGACTCACAGGGTATTGAACTCTGAATGATTTATTAATTATTAATTTATTGTTCCTTGGACCATTATCTATTCATTATTCAAACTTTCTATATCAGCCACCCTGTTCCTGTTGCTGACTTAGAACTGGTATCATTGGTTCAGATAAGGAGCTTAGAAATGTGGAAAAAGTTATGTTAAATGTGTTTTATAGAAGGAAAGAAGAAGAGAGAGATAGAGATAGAGGAAGAGAGAGAGATTGATTAATTCTATTTTGCTTCATAAATAGCCCAGAAATACTGCAACATCACAGAAAAGAATACCTTTCCTTTTGTTATTCTTTTGTTCATCTTTTTCTCTTGTCACTGACCCTGATGTTTCTGGAATAATGCAAAGGTAAGATAGAAGATTTTTTAAAGACTAAATTTAAGAGATTCTAAAGCTTCCAAACAACATTCTTAATAAAGTCTATAAATATTTAGGTCACTGCACTCTACTTTTTAGAGACCCACTTCTAGGTAGGTCAAATGCACAACCCACTTTTGAATGTAGATGTCAGATTAATAGCATAATTTGTTTAACCCTTTCTCTGCTTGCTCAAGCAATTTATTAAGCAAAAAGAAGGCAAACATTTAAATTTTGCTTAATAGCTTGTAAAAGATAAGTTGCTTTTCAAACGATTTTCTCAAATCAATAATATTACACATTATTCACTTATCAAAAATATTTATTGGTCTATCTACTATGTGCCAAGAATTTATCTAGAAGCTGGGGATACAGGAGAAAAGATAAAGTACCAAGTCTCACAGAGCTTAAGCTTTCTAGTGTTAGCTGCTATTTAGTTATCTATTACTCCTTAGCAAACCATCTCAAAACTAGTAGCTTAAAACAATTCATTATTATCTCTCATGGTTTTTCTGCAGATTGTTGGAGCTCAGCTGGGTGGATTTTCTTTGGGTTCTCTCATGTAGTTGCAGCTGGGGCTGGTGTCATCTGAAGGCTCACGGGGCTGGACATTTATGATCGCCCACACTTTTGGCAGCATTTGATGCTGTTAGTTGGTTGAGAATTCAGCTAAGGCTATAGATCAGAAATCTGTAGGCAGCCCACTCATATGGCATGAGCTTCTTGTTGCATTGTAATTGACTAGGTTCCAGAAGCAAATATTGCAGGACAAAGAAAGTGGAACCATCAGCATCTTAAGGCCAGGGCCCAGAAATTCGCAGAGCATCATCTCTTTATTCTATTTGTCAGAGTGGTCACAAAGTGTGCCTGATTAGAGGGCAGGAGACACAGACCACACCTCTCCATGAGAAAAGAAATTGTCAGAGAACTTGTGGCCATCTTTGCCCTTTGCAGTAAAGAGTCAGGAAGTGCATGATGTTAACTTTGATAGCTTAGGTAAGTGGCATCAGCCAGATTTTCTACTATAAGATTACCTTGTTTCTCCTTGTAATTAATAAGTTATTGAAAGGAAAGAGCATGAGAAGTTCTGTAAGTATTTTCTATCTTAATCTGGATGAACATTTCATGAGTACATATGAAAGTACAAATCCATCAAACTGTACGCTTCAGAATAAAGCACTTTACATTTATTAGTATATTGTGGTTAATACTTTGAAAAAAAGCAAAAAGTTTTAAATGCCAAATTTGCCATCTTCACCTTCATGCTTTTCCCTCCTGTACTTCCTTTGGCTGCCTTGACAGTGATTGCACCAGTCTCCCTTTAACGTACTCCGTACGCCCAGCTCCCTGTCTCAGTCATGACTCTCTGTAATTCAGTTTTCAATCGACACTCAGACTAATTTTTCCCCCAAAATGCACATGTAATAATGCTGTTCTTTTGCTTTAAAATTATTCCATCATCTTTAGGACAAAATCCAAGTTTCTTTAATTATAAGGTGCTCCATGCCTGCTTAATCTCTCCAAACTCATCTCTATCATCTCTATGACTCTCACAATGTTAACTCCAGCTTTCCTGTGTTTCCCACTGAGATATGTATTTACCTATGACCTAAAATGTATAATAACACTTCAGAGGTTTATTGAATTTGATTTTTCCCATACTGATAGTTGCTGCTTGCATTTTGATTTTTTTTTTTTCTTGCAGAGCATTGCTGTGGCTGTTATGGTGGAGGCTGAGACTCCACTTTGACTTTCACAGTGGGGCTTTTGTTCTCCTGAAAGAGCTCTCTTTAACGTTTAAGAAGGCATATCTTCTAGCAAAGTGTCAGAGTTTCACATTTTATTAGACGCCTAATGTCCCTTCTATATATAGTATTTATATTTATGGACATTAGGATTCTTCGACTATGTAGTTGCTATAGAAAAGCAAACTGTATTGCCTTGCCTGGGCTGTATAACAAAATACCACAGACTGGGTGTCTTAAACAGCAGAAATTTATTTTCTCACAGTTCTGGAGGCTGGAAGTTTGAGGTCAAGGTGCTGGCAGGGTTGCGTCTTCTGAGTTCTCTCTCCGTGGCTTATAGATGGCTGTCTCTTTTCTGTGTCTTCATATGGGTTTTCTTCTGTGCCTGATAGTGTCCTTATTTCCTCTTCCTATATGGTCTCTAGTCATTTGTTTAGGGTCCACCCTAAACAAATTGTAATTACCTTTTAATCATAGTCACCTCTTTAAAGGCCTTATCCCCAATATAGTCACATTCTGAGGAATTAGAGCTTAGGTTTTCAACATAAGTTCATAGCACCAACCTATATTTTAGGTACATATAATTATTTTTAAGGGCATAATTGGATCATAGAGCATTTTCATTGCATAAAGTTCAGGCTGGCCTATGCTGCAGTTGACACTGAATATTTCTGTTAATGATAATGGGAACTCCTGCCCATTGAAGCATCGAAGCATTGAATGACATCTTGGTCAAAATCAAGTCCAGTTCCTTCTTTTTGCAGGTTAAGGTGTGGTGTCTAAAGACAATTAAAAGCAAGGAATAGAACCCATGGTCCTGTTCCCTGATCCACCAGGTAGTATTTCACCTATGTTGTAAATACAATTTCCTGAAGATGATGGTGAAATGCTGTAAGATTTTAGAGTTTCTCTTTTGTCATCAGAAATAAATTTAATAGTAGGTATAATTTTCAGTTTAAGCCTTCTAATTGTGTTCTAGTGCCTTGAATACATTTGCAACTCATATTTAACACATATGATTTTTCTTTTTTTTTTTTGAGTTGGAGCCTCACTCTGTCGCCCAGGCTGGAGTGCAGTGGCACTCTCACGGCCACCCCAGCTTCAACCTGCTGTGCTCTGATGACCCTTCTGCCTCAGCCCTTCCAAGTAACCAGAACTATAGGTGGGCGCTACCGCAGCTGGCTGATTTTTTATTTATTGTAAAGATGAGACCTTGCCACAAGTTGCCCGGGTTGGTCTCGAACCCACGGGCTCAGGTAATCCACTTGCCTCGCCCTCCCAAAGTGCTGGGATTACAGACTGAATCATGATATTTTATGTAAGTGAATGAGTGATTGAAGAGCATATTAGCAAGACACATCTGGGTTCAAATCTCAACTTCTCCACCTATTGGGAATTTATGTAAACATTCTCTGTTTCATTTCCCCATTGACAAAAGTCTCCCATTATTTACATAGCTGTGAGACTATATCAAAATAAGAGTAAATAAGGGCATGATCTTCATGATATTCAGAATAAAACAAAAAACACATCATAAGAGCGCAATTGCCCTACCATAATCGTAATCATGATTAAAAAGTTGAATTCTAGATCTCTGGAACTTCTTTTGCTATTATTATCCTCATGACTTTGTACACTTAAATCCTCTCTATATTGGGTATGCCCCCAATTTGTAAATGTTTACTACCATTTTGACAGTTTTTTCAGAATTTATAGCATGGTCTATGAGTATAAAATAAAATGGGTTTAGCTTCTGAAAGTTTGTTTAATCAATTACAAGGAAAGAGCATAATTCTGTAATATAATAGTTTATTTATGATAATAACTGTGGTTTTTAAATTTCAATAGCTTTAGGGAATACAAATGATTTTTGGTTACATGGATGCATTGTATAGTGGCAAATAAGTCTGGGTTTTAAGTGTGCACTCCATCCTCATGCACATTTTACCCAATAGGTAATTTTTTATACCTAACGCCCATCCCAACCTCCCCCTTCTGAGTCTTCAATGTCCATTATGCCATTCTATATGCCTTTGCAGTTCTTTAATTTAGTTCCCACTTATAAGAGGGAACATGCAGTGTTTGTTTTCCATTCCTGCCTTACTGTACTGAGGATGATGGTATCCAATTCCATCCAAGGTATTGCGAAAGGCAGTATTTCATTTTTTTTTTTTTTTTTTTGAGTCGGAGTCTCACTCTGTCACCCAGACTGGAGTGTAGTGGCCGTTCCCGGCCCCCGCAGCCTCGACCTGCTGGGCTCCTGCGATTCTTCCGCCTCAGCCTTCCGAGTAGCTGGAACTACAGGCGCGCTACCACGCCCGGCTGATTTTTTGATTTATTGTAGAGATGAGGTCTCGCCAAGTTGCCCAGGCAGGTATCGAACCTGCGGGCTCAGGCATTCCACTCACCTCAGCCTCCCAAAGCGTGGGATTACAGGCTGAGCCACCGAGCCCCACTTCATTCTTTTTAAAAATATAACTGAATAGTATTCCGTTGTGTCTAAAACATTTTTATTATCCACAAATCAGTTGATGGGACATACAATGTACATCTTTTTTTAGAACAACCTCTGTTTCTTTGGGTAGATTCCAAGTAGTGAGATTTCTAAATCATATGTAGATCTACTTTTAGTTCTTTGAGAAATCATCATACCCATTTCCATATAGGTACTAATTTACATTCCCACTAACAGTGTATAAGTGTTCCCTTTTCTCCACATCTGTGCTAACATCTATTTAAAAAATTTTTAAAAAATAATGGCCATTCTGACTGACGTAAGGTGATATCTCATTGTGATTTGAATTTGCATTTTCCTGATGACTAGTGCTGTTAAGTATTTTTTCATGTGTTTGTTGTCCATTTGTATATCTTCGTTTAGGAGTTTTCTGTTCATGTCACTTGCCCACTTTTCAATGTAGTTATTTGTTTGAGTTCTATGTAGATTCTGGATGTTAGTTCTTTGTCAGATATATAATTTGCAAATATCTTCTATTCTGAAGGTTGCCTGCTTACTCTGTTGATTATTTCTTTTGCTGTGCAGAATCTTTTTAGTTGAATGAAGTCCCACTTATTTTTGTTTTGTTGTATTTACTTTTGGGTCTTAGTCATAAATTATTTGCCTAGACCAATGTCTTGAGAATTTTTCCTAGGTTTTCTTCTAGGATTTTTATGATTTCAGGTGTGGCAGTTAATTTTTAAAAATTTGGTGAGAGATAAGGATCAAGTTTAATTTTTCTGCATGTAGGTATCCTATTTTCCCAGCACCATTTGTTGAATCGGATGTTCTTTCCCCAGTGTATGTTTGTGACTGCTTTTTCAAAAATCAGTTGGTTGTAGTATTTGGATTTATTTCTGGATTCTTTATTCTGTTCCATTGGTCTATGTGCCTGCTCTTGTACCAGTACCACATTTTTTTGTTACTGTAGGCTTTTAGTATAATTTGAAATTAGGTAAGTGATATATCTAACTGTATTATTTTTACTTATAATTACTTTGGCTATTCTGGCTCTTATTTGGTTCCATATGAATTTTAGAATTGTTTTTTCTACTTCTGTGAAATATGATATTGGTAGTTTGATAGGGATTGCATTAAATTATTTTAGGTAATATAATCATTTGAGCAATGTTATTCTTCCAATTCATGAGCATGACATGTTTTTTCATTTGCTGATGTCCGCTACAATTTCTTTCATCTGTGTTTTATAGTTCTCCTTGTAGAGATATTTCACCTCCTTGGTTATGTATATTCCTAGATATTTTCGCTTTTTGGCAAGAGTTATATATGGAATTGAATTCTTGATTTGATTCTCAGCTTGGTCACTGTTGGTGTATAGCAGTGCTACTGATTTATTTATTTTTTTTAACTAAATTTTTTTATTTTAAAATTGTGGGGTACAATTCAGTGTTAGGTATACAAATATTCATTGTGCAGGTACCCTTATTGATGGGGTGTGCCCTCCCTTCCCCAGGCAGATTTCCACTACTGTCAATCTCACCTCCCTGCCCCTCCACCCCCCCGCAGTTTCCTGCTACTGTCAATCCTTTTCTTATAGTATTACAATAGTTGTTCAAGGTCCACTTATCAGTAAGAACATGTGATACTCAGTTCTTTGTTTCTGTGAAATGTCACTCAGTATTATAGACTCTAATTCCATCCAGGTTGCTGTGAAGTTCATGATTTTGTTTTTCTTTATGGCTACATAATATTGTGTATATGTACCAAGTGTTTTTTTTAATATCCAGTCCTCTTTTAATGGGCAGCAAAACAGCCTGGTATTGGTACAAGAACAGGCTTATAGACCAATGGAATAGAACTGAGATTCCAGAAGCAAAACCTCAATTTCTCAACCAACTCTTCTTTGACAAAGCGTCCACCACCAACCACTGGGGAGACAAGAACCTATTCAGTAAATGGTGCTGGGAAAACTGACTGACCACATACAGAAGATTGAAACAGGACCCCTACCTATCCCCATACACAAAAATTAACTCTAAATGGATCAGAGACCTAAATGTAAAACCTCAAACTTTAGAACCTTAGAAAATGCAGGAGACTTTCTTATGGAAATTGGAACTGGCAACCAATTCTTGAACAAAACCCTAAGTGCCAAGCCATAAGAAAAAAGATAGACAAGTGGACCTCATCAAACTGACAAGCTTTTGTAAAGCCAAAGAAACCATCAAGAGAGCAGGGAGACAGCCCACAGACTGGGAAAAAAATATTTGCCAACTTCATGTCTGACAAAGGCCTAACATCTAGGATCTACAAGGAACTCAAACGTGCTGAAAAGAAAAAAACAAACAGCCCCATTACAAAGTGGGCAAAAGATATGACTAGATAGTTCTCAAAAGAAGACATATGAGCAGTCAACAAATACATGAAAAAATGTTCAGCTACTGAGTTCTGTATGTTGATTTTGTATCCTAAACTTTTACTGAATTCATTTATTAAATCCAGGAGTCTTTTGGAGGAGTCTTTAGGATTCTCTAGATAAAGATCATAACATTGGCATATAGAGGTATTTTGATATCTTCTTTTCTAATTTGGATGCCCTTTATTTCATTCTCTTGTTTGATTGCCCTGACTAGGACTTCCAGTACAATGTTGAATAGGAGTGGTGAAAATGGGCATCCTTGGCTTACTCCAGTTCTGTCGAGGAATACATTCAACTTTTCCTCATTCAAAATGACTTATGTTGTGGGTTTATTGTATATGACTTTTATTATTTAGGGGAATGTCCTTTTAGCCTATTTTGCTGAGGGTTTTTGTCATGAAGGGCTACTGGATTTTATCAAATGCTTTTTCTGCATCTAATGAAATGATCATATGATTTTTATTTTTAATTTTGTTTATGTGGTGGATCACATTGAGTATGTTGCACCATCCTTGCATCCTTTGTATAAAACCCACTTTATTGTGGAGGATTTTTAAAAATGTGCTATTGAATTCAATGTGCTGGTATTTTGTTGAGGTGTTTTGCATTTATTTTCATCAGAGATATTGGTCTGAGGTTTTCTCTTTTAGTTGTGTCTTTTCCTGGATTTGGTATTAGGGTGATACTGGCTTCATAAAATGAGTTAGGGAGGATTTCCTTCTTTTCAATTTTATGGAATAGTTTTAGTAAAATTAGTACCAGTTCTTCCTTGAAGGTCTGGTAGAATTTAGTTATGAGTCCATCAAGTCACTTTATTTTTTGTTGGGAGACTTAATTATTGATTTAATCTCACTATTCATTATTAGTTGGTACAGCATTTTTATTTATTCCTGCTTAAAGAGTGGGAGGTTGTATGTTTCCAGTAATTTACTCATTTCTTCTAGATTGTCTAGTTTTTTTGTATAGAGGAGTTCACAATAATCTTGGATGATCTTTTGTATTTTCATGGTATTAGTTGTAATGTTTCCATTTTCATTTCTGATTGAGCTTACTTTGAATTTTCTCTCTTCATTTCTTAATCTAGCCTGTGGTCTATCCATTTTTTAAATACTTTCTCTTTTTTTGGACAAGGTCCCACTCTGTTGCCCAGGCTGGAAGGCAGTGGCACAATCATGGCTTACTGCAGCCTCGATCTCCTGGGCTCAAGCAATCCTTCCACCTCAGCCTCACAAGTAGCTGGGACTACAGGTGCACAACACCATGCTTGGCTAATTTTTTGATTTTTTTGTGAAGACAAGGTCTCACTGTATTGCCTATATATCTCTAACTCCTGGATTCAAGCAATCCTCCTGCCTTGATCTCCCAAAGTACTGGGATTACGTGTGAGCCTCTGAGCCTAGCTTTGTGTATGTTTTCAAAGAATCAACTTTTTGTTTTATTGATCCTTTATATTGTTTTTGTTGTTGTTTCAATTTCACTTAGTTATGCCCTTATCTTCATTATTTCCTTTCTTCTTCTAGCTTTGGGTTTAGTTTGTTTATGTTTTTCTAGTTTCTTGAGGTGTGATGCAGGTTGTCAATATGTGATATTTCAGTCTTTTTAATGTAAGCCTCAAGCACTATAAGTTTTCCTTTGAGCACAGTTTTGGCTGTGTCCTAGAGGTCTTGATAACTTGTGTCATTGTTGTCATTCGTTTGGAGAATTTTTTTTTGTTTTTTTTGAGTTAGAGTCTCACTCTGTCACCTAGACTGGAGTGCAGTGGCCACTCCCAGCCACTTCAGCCTCGACCTGCTGGGCTCCAGCGATCCTTCCGCCTCAGCCTTCCAAGTAGCTGGAACTACAGGCACGCACTACCACACCCGGCTAATTTTTTTATTTATTGTAGAGATGAGGTCTCGCCAAGTTGCCCAGGCAGTTCTCGAACCCGCGGGCTCAGGCAATCCACTCACCTCAGCCTCCCAAAGCACGGGATTACAGGCTGAGCCACCGAGCCCGGCTCTTTTGGAGAAATTTTTAAATTTCCATCTTGATTTCATTGTTGACTCATAGGTTATTCAGGTGCAGATTATTTAATTTCCATGTATTTGTTTGGTTTTCAGAGTTCTGGGAGTTAATTTCTAGTTTTATTCTACTGTAGTCCAAGAAGACACTTGATACGATTTTATTTTTGAAAACCTATTGAGACTTGATTTGTGACCTATCATATAGTCTCTCTTGGAGAATATTCCATGTGCTGATGGGAAAAGTGTGTTATCCATAGTTTGGCTAGAATGTTTTATAGCTCTCTGTTAGGTCAATTTGCTCTAGGGTCTAGTTCAACTCCAGTGTTCCTTTGTTGACTTTTCTGCCTTGGTGACCTCTTGATTGCTGTTAATGGAGTGTTGAAGTCTCCCACTATTATTGAATTGCTGTCTATCTCTTTTCTTAGGTCTAGTAGAATTTTAAAAATAAATCCAGGAGCTCTGGTGTTAGGTGCATATATGTTTAAAATTGTTTTATTTTCTAGTTGGATTTATCCTTTTGTCATTATATAATAACTTTTTTGGGTTTTTTTTTCATTTTTATTCATTTAAAGTCTGTTTTATGAGAATAACTACTCCTGATCAACTTTTGTTTTCATTTACATGGAATATTGTTTTTTTTTTTTCACTTTACCTTGAGTCTGTGGGAGTTTTTGTGTGTTAAGTGGGTCTCTTGAAGGCAGAAGATATTTGGATTGTGTTTTTAATCCACTCTGCCAATCTATATCTTTAAGTGGTGCAGAGAGACCATTTATATTTAGGGTTAGTAATTATATGTAAGGTACAGTTGCATTCATCATGTTGGTGGTTACTTGTTTTTTCGTTTTTTTTGGTTTTTTTATTGTGTTGGCTTTCTCCAAGTCATCTTTATTGTTGTCTGGTTGGGATAAGTTGAAAGCTTTGTCTTTAAGTTCTGTGATTCTTTCTTCTGCTTGTTCTAATCTAGTACTAAAACTTTTTACTGCATTTTCTATTTCCCCAAATGAGTCTTCAGTTCCAGAAGTTCAGTTTTTTTCTTTTTTTGGTATTTATCTCTTTGGAGAATTTTTCATTCTTATCCTGAATCACTTTTTAAAAAATTTCTTTATATTAGTTTTCAACTTTCTCTTGGATCTCATCGAGCATTTTATAATTAACTTTTTGAATCCTATCTCTAGAATTATGAATATTTCATTTTGGTTAGGGCCTAACGCTGAAGGAGTAGTGCGGTCTTTTGGGAGTGTTGAAAAACAGTTTTTAAAAAAATATCTCAAGGATTTTTTTGTGTTCCTTCTCATTTGGGTAGACTGTTTTTCTTATTATTGTTAGATTGGATTTTTTATTCAATATCCCCCCCTCTACTTTAGGATGTGACTTTATCGTGCATAGTTTGTATTCATCTAGCTTTGGCTCTGGTGCTTTTGGTGTTATAGTTTCTGTATAAGTTCCTTGATTGTAAAGAATCTTTGTGCAATGGCTTTCTCAGATACTGCTTATATTAGCATTTATTGTGTTTGTGTATGTAGGTTCACCATCTCCTGAGAAGAAGATAGAAAGCCCGAGAGCTGATGAAGTGGATCTTGTTCCTCAATGGTGTGGTTCTCTTTCTCGCCCCTCCACCCAGTATTTTTTCTCTGGGTTGAACCACAAAATATTTCAATTTAAAAGGAATGTCAAGCTTGTTTTGTAATAACTTAGCATAAGAGGTAATAAGAAATTATAAGACATTGAAGAAAAGATGAATTTTTAATTATTTAACTTGATACATAGTCAGACTCTATCACTTGGAATTTTATGGGACTAGATAGGAGCAGATTACTTTAAAAAGTCAACTCTAAGAAAGCATTTACTGGCTGGATGTGGTGGCGCACACCTGTAAACCCAGCACTTTGGGAGGTGGAGGCAAGAAGCTTGCCTGAGTTCAGAGGTTTGAGACCAGTCTGGGCAACGTGGCAAGACCTTGTCTCTACAATAAGTAAAAAAATTAGCCAAGTGTGGTGGTACACACCTGTAGCTCCAGCTACTTGGAAGACTGAGGCAGAAAGATTGCCTGAGCCCAGCAGGTTGAGGCTGTGGTGGCCATGAGTGTGCCACTGGACTCCAGCCTGTGTGACAGAGTGAGACACTGACCTCTGACTCAAAAAAAAGAAAGAAAGAAAGAAAGAAAGCATTTACTAAGTAAACTATTAGCTTGAGACAAGTACTGGGAACACAGCTGGTTCTGGAGAATAAATTACTTTTTAAAACTCAAAATTATTTTAAAGTATTTAGTATATTGCTATGTATTTGAGGAGATTATGCTAATTACAAATGCATGATTATATATTCTTTCTCCTCACTGGACTTCTATTTAGAAAGATGTATATGTTCATACATCTTTGCTTGTCCTGTGAAATTTACAAGGGATGAAACTGCACTTTTGAAATAACATTGTATAGCTCTGAGACTTGTCATTAGTGTAGTTTACACTTTTGCTACCTTGATTTGGGAGATTTCAATTAAACTGTAATGATGGTAAATTTTTATGAAACTAATAATTTGTAGTAAACTCAAAAGTAAAATATCTGATTCATTTGTAGAGTACTATAAGTATATGAACCATTGAGTTTATAATGGTGATGGTGATAAAATAAGAATGCTACAAGGGTACATATTTATAGTGTTATTATTTGCCTGATATAGTGCTGAGAACTTCATTTTTATCCTCAGAATTGTTATGTGATAGCTTCTTTTTATTTTATTTTAGTTTTCAAAACAGAGTCTTGCTCTGCAGACTGGAGTGCAGTGGTGCAATTATAATTCACTAAACTCTCGACTTCTTGGTTTCCAGTCATCCTCCTGCCTCAACCTCCTGAGTATTTGGGACTACAGACATGCATTACAATGTCTAGCTAATTTTTACAATTTTTTGTAGAGATGGGTCTTGCTTTGTTGCCCAAGCTGGTCTTGAACTCCTGGACTCAAATGATCTTCCTACCTCCTCTCCCAAAGTGCTGGAATTACAGATGTGGGCCACTGTACCTGACTGGTAGCTTTAAAAAAAAAAAAATGTCTTCAGTTTACACTGAGGAAACTGAATATTAGAGTGCTAAATACTTGCTTGACCCAAGGTTGTGTTGGAATAAGGGAGGGCCTATCCCAGATGTGGTTCCTCTCTAAAGCCCTGATCTTAACCACAGTTGCCTCACCACTACTACATCTGTATTCTACTTATAATGCTCTGTTTCTAGCAAGCAAGACTCTTTGAAACTTTGAACCTAGAAATGAATATGACCAATGCATACAGCAAACATCCCCAGATAAATAAATTTCAAAGGGATGTGATATATCACAGCATATCTTACAGGAGAAGTGATCATTGGGCTGGTCATAATTCACCATGGAGGAAAGTCTCAAATAAAGGGGACAGAATGTGTCAATGCTTAGAGGTGAGACAGAGAATATGGAAATGGCCAGTCATTTTGCTCAAATCTGGGTCAATGGTTTACCTTGCATTCTTTTATCCCACGTTCCTCTGCTTCCTGCCAAGGATAATGCCTTTGATTACTTTCACAGCTTGGAAGATCTAGACTATCCTGTATTCCTGGAGCATAACCTTCCATCTTGAGACTCTATGCAGTCTTGCTACTTGCCTCATCTTTGATGAATCAGTACTGTCCTTTGAGGTGCACACTCGTGTTCCGTGTGGTGTCCTTGGTGGTAGAATGCTGATGGAGACTTTCACATGTTAATTAATCAGTTCTTCATATTTCAGGTATCTCTGGGGCTCAGAGAAGGAAGGTCGGTTCCTTCAACGAGACTTCTAAAGACAGGCTCTAAATTCTCGCTTGTCTGGATAATATCTTTTTATGTTTCCTGTGGCATGTATGTTGGTTGTGATAGTGACAGTAAGGGAGAGGAGGCTGCACACGGATAAGTGATGGGACATTCTGCTCTTAGGGGAAAGAAGTAGTAGACTGACATCTTTTGCCAAACAAAGTTCATTCTCATCAAATAGCTGTCATGGCACCTATATCTGTGATGCTGGTATATGTTCCATATACAATAAATACACCTAAGAATTCTCATTTTAAAAAAGGAATGTGACATCTGTGCTTATTTTCTTCCGTCTGACTAGCCTCTGCCATCACTTAAACCTCTCGACTTACATTTACAGTCCTGCCCTGAAAGCGATACTGCTGCATTACCTTCTTTTCTTTGTTAAAAAGCATTTAAAGTTTTCAAAACCATCTCTCCAGTCCTATCACTTACGCATCTGTTTTTGGCAATTATGATTAAAACACAAGTAAATATTTAACCATATTTGGCCCTTACCATTCTTTAGGATCAAGTCAAATATTGTTTCTACTGACTTCTACTTCAAGCAGAATTAATTAATCCTATTGGTTTGGTTTCATCGAGAGACCTAAGATTCCAGAAAATCTGTGTGCCTCCCCAGTATCTAGCAGTGTTGAGCGGGCTTTGAGTGGCCACACATCATGTAGGAGCTTTCCTGGGCTTCTCTCTTTCCCTGTTGGTTTTGATAGCATGTCTTTTTAAACAGACTCTCTCAGTCAGAATTTGGAGACCATACAGCACTCCTCCAAACAACTATGAGTACAAAAATTGAAGAATACCCCCTCTCATGTTGTCTGCTATATAAATTTAGGATTTGGGAGGCAGATGAGAGGAGATTGGCCTAAATTTTGTTCGGGCCTCCTTGAAATATCAAAGAAAAAGACAAAGCAATTGGACATGACAGTACCAGAAACACCTTTGGTCAAAAGGTAAAGGTGAAGCAGCAAGCTAATTTATCCTTTATCTCTGAAAATGTTTTTCCCTACTGTCAGGAGAGAGAAGGAAGATAGGTCTCTTTTTGAAAAGGAGGATGTGAAAAGTTGCCAAGAATTTGCAGAAGATGGTTTGAGCAGAGTTTTTCCCTGAACTTTCAAGAAAAATATTTGCATATGTAAATACATACTTCTACTTATTCTAAAAGTGAAAGAGGAAAATGATACTTTCTGAGGTGGGGATAAAAACACAACTACAAAGGTTTTTAAGTAACGCGCATATCTGCAGCAGTCTTGATTTACTTTCATTGTTATGGCAGAAGGGATAGAGAAAGAGATCAAGCTGTTTTTCTCATCTACAGCTCAAACTTCTTTCTTAGCAGACTGCTTTTCCTTTTGTGAAATCCAACTTCATGTTTATTTTTTCAACGTAGTATGCAATTTAGCCAGTCATTTACCCTCATTCATCATTTTGTATACTGAGGACTTCATAAACATCTTGTTCTCAGAGAAGTTCCAGGAGAACTAAAGTCACAGAGACTAATTTCCCTGCCTTACCTCAGAAAACCACAGTAATATTACCCAGATATTTCTATTTTTACTCTATAATGAGGACACTCAATTTAAAATCGCACACATCCCTAAGCTGTTACATTTTTGGTTCACTTTAACCTGAATGAGGCCTTCACATTTTCCTGAAATCAGATCCATGCAATGCCTGTTTGAAGGAAGTACATGGCTTGTTACCATCAGAATTCAGTGTTTATTTCTCATTGGGATGAAAAAGGCCCTCTGGCTATCCAACCAGCTGTAATTTTTTACCAGTTCTGAATAAACATTTCAAACCATAATGAGTCATTGTTGAATTTTATGAAGAAAATGGAATTAGAGACAGAGTAA
Organism: Cephalopachus bancanus; assembly: GCA_027257055.1. Lineage (NCBI taxonomy): Eukaryota > Metazoa > Chordata > Mammalia > Primates > Tarsiidae > Cephalopachus > Cephalopachus bancanus. Next base: position 7,432,115 of record JAPVLO010000005.1, on the reverse strand, counting down.
TTTATACATCTGTGTTGGCCATCCATTAAAGTTTTTAAACAAACGTGGGTGAAGCAAAAAGATGTAAGGCAAAAAGATGGCTGTGGTTTTCAAAATGTGGAGAAAGAGCTGAAAAAGATTGATGTTACCCTAATGCACTCCTCTGTGAAACAGGCCAAGCTTCTGGCCTGCTGGTGTGATTGACTGGTGTTGAGATCTCCTACTCCATGGTAAGAAAACTTTCCATGAAGATGCGGTAGGATCTCCAAATACAGGACCTACATTTTCAACCTAGGAACTGACCCCACAGGATCCATCCCTGTTCTTTATCCCCACACCCTCCCACCCTTGAAGATGATGGGAGTTTTGACCTGGAAGGAGGGCAACCAGAGGGAGATAATTCTGTATCCAAAAGTCCTGGGCCAGCAACTTCTCTAACCTGTGCTTCCCTTTAAGACCCAGAAAGTGGTACCCTCCTTGGTGAGTCAGACCAGTTGGGGTAGAGACTCCTTTGCAGAGGACCAGTAAATTCAGAGCTCTCCTAGCTTTTTTGTTTTGTTTTGTTTGGATAGGGGTCTCACTCTGTTACCTTGGAGTGCAGCGAAATGCTCACGGCTATTGCAGCCTCAAACTGCTGGGTTCAGGCGATCCTTCCGCCTGAGCCTTCCAAGTAACTGGGACTACAGGCATGTGCTACCATGCCTGGCTAATTTTTTTTTAACTTATTGTATTCACTAGGTCTTGCCATATTTCCTAGGCTGGTCTCAAATTGCTGGGCTCAGGTAGTCCTCTCGCCTCTGCCTCCCAAAGTGCTGGGATTACAGATGTGAGCCACCACGCCCAGTTCCCCTAAGGGTTTTCAAAAGTCCTTCTCTGTAGCCAACATTTAACCCCTGAGCATTTGCTGGACACTTGTCTACTGTGGTCTCCTATAATTGCCTTCTTGCTCCCCTTAAATCCCAGGATGAGGTTTTCTTAAATAATCAGGTGAAGAGTCAACATTTGAGCCAAAATAAGATATACGACATTCGCTTTTGAGCTTTCCACACTTTCAAAGTTCTTGTTTTGGGAACTGCAAATGTCTGTCTTTGTTGGAAATTGTATATTTGGCTTATTAGAAGAATTCGAGGGAGGATCAGGAGCCTCGGTATGACCAATGATGTCATAGGCAGGTGAACTTCCATGAGAAAGGGGAAAAGGTAAGCATGGCTATTCAGTTAGGAAGCATGGGCTGTAAAGCGCAAAACCTAAACACTCAGCCTGGCTCCTTGAAGCGAAGCAAGGCGGTACTCCTTGTCTTCTGAGTTGCCGTTTTTCCTTGCAGCTTAATTTTATATTCTCTTAGAGAAGAGAAAATTATGCTTAATTGTATATTCACTGGTTGAATTTCTTAAACCACTTTAAACATCAGAGCAGTATTCTTAACATAAACAGAAATGTTGTTCTGAGCTGACGATTTAAATGAGTTTTTCACTTTCACAGGCTGGAAATCTTTCAGGGGATTTTGTTCTCAAAAGAACTTTAGAAAATACTAGCATAGATCTTTTATTAAAGTCAGACGAGTGATAAAGAGCCGAATCTTTCTAAAATTACAGATTATAAATCATCAGCAAAACGGATGGCTTATGCATATCAAATCTGTGCTTGAAAACATCTTCATATGCCAGACGGCCGAGACTGGAAGGCAGAATAGAAAAAAAAAAAGATGCAAAATGTCAACAGGGAATATGTAAAAATAATCAGGCTTTTTGACAGAAAAGTAAACCTGGTAGCTGTATTTATGCTTTGCTAGTAGACAATGTTACTGTCCTTAGATGCTGAAAAAAGATCCTTAACGAATGGTTCCTCAACAAAAAGAAATCAGATTATTTAAAAATATACTGACATTTACGTAAAAACCTGCTTTTGCTTAAAATGGCAGTGCTTTGTTTTTAAATAATGATGTTAGGTTCTTGGAAATGATTTGATTCTTTTTTTTTTTTTTTGAGACGGAGTCTCACTCTGTTGCCCAGGCTATGGTGCAGTGGCATGCTCACGGCACCACAGCCTCGACTTACTGGGCTCAGCCTTCCAAGTAGGCTGCCACCTCAGTCTTCCAAATAGCTGGAACTACAGGCGTGTGCCACCACACCCAGCTAATTTTTTGATTTATTGTAAAGACGAGGTCTCGCCATGTTGCCCAGGCTGGTCTCGAACCCATGGTTCAGGCAATCCTCTCGTCTCTACCTCCCAAAGTGCTGGGATTACAGGCGTGAGTCACCATGTCTGGCCTGATTTGATTCTTGTATCTGAGGGCCTGATGATCATAAAGTCTGAGACAGTGAAAGAAGAAAAGTATCCTCAAAGTCCCCAAAGTCCTCAAAGGAGAAAATACCAGATTGACTCAAGTTTTTGCACCTCTCCTTTTAAAAAAACATTGTATAATGCAAGGGGCCTCTGTTTTAGGACACTTCGGCTTCCTACTTTATGTATCCTTTTGGGAATTATGCCTGTACCAGGGTCCTCTATTGTGTGTGCTAGTTGTACTTGCCTTGGGAGGGGAGCAGAATTTTATAAAGATTAAGAAAAAGAAAGTCTCTATGTATGTAAGTTTTAGATCTTCGCGTTTCCCTCTTTGAAGACAGAGTGGTCTTTTATATTTCTGTATTTCACTAATATGGAACACAGAGAAGGTGATCAGTAAATGATTTTTGAATGAATGAATGAATGAATACATTCAGACCATAGTAGATTTTCATATAGACAGAATCCAGCATGTATCATACTTAGAATTGATAGGATACATGTTAAAAAATCAATTCAAAGTCTTCCAATACAAAAAATTTCAAAGGAAATGCAAGCTAAGATTATTGTTCTCTCATGTGTTTTCATAGTACTGCTGACACTTAGTAGACATTACTCTTTTCCGAGGAATGTCGGGGGAACCAGAGTGTGTCGGGCCTCATAAGCCCGGCTGAAGAATTTACACTTGATGTATTAGGCCTTGGGAAGCCCCATTTATTGTTCAGAGAGGTTTCTGAACAATAAAGATACTTGATGAGAACAGTTGTGTATGAGACAGTGGGGCCTGGGACAGTGTGGGAAGCAGGTAGACTAGGTAGGGATCTATTTCAATGTGTCCAAGTGTTGCAGAAATGAGAACTGGTCATAGATGGTGTCAGCAGAATTGGAGAAAAGGTGGATAATAGAGACATTTTGAAAAATTATAAATTTCTCGGAGGCTGAAATTTTGTTTTACTTATCTCTGTGCCTGCCCTATCCCTCCCACGTCAGGGGCACTAAGAGCCCCAAAAGACATATGTCAGGGTAAATTGGACTGTGTGACAGGACATTGTGGATGAAGATTTGATGCCTATTGTGGATTGCTTGGGATGACCATTCAATTGTATATTTAAAAAAGATTCCAATATTCCAGTGAATAGGAAAATGGTGATATCCTTGAGAGACTTTCCTGGGGTAAGGATTGTAATTAAACACCAATTCTATGCTTGCTTATGGTGCCTTTGGTCCTTCCCCAGACAGAATTCTTGGATTATTCCTCTGAGCTCCATGGACACTGCTCCCCAAGGATATTGTGGCACTTATCACATTGCATGGCTGTTAGTTCTTTCCTATTATAACTTCTTGAAGGTAGGGACCTGATTATGTGATTTTTGAAAGCTGAGGTATAATTATCATTCAGTAAAATGCACAAACTATGAGTATATAGCTCAGTGACTATCTACTTATGTATATACTCATGCAACCACTACCTAGATCAAGATATCAAACATTTCAATCGTCTCAGAATATTCCTTTCTGCTTCTCAGTCAATAACCCCTTAGCTCTACTCTAGGTAACCACTCTTCTAAATTCTATTGCATAGGCTGAGCGTGGTGGCTCACATCTGTAACCCAAGCACTTTGGGAGGCCAAAGTGAGTGGATTGCCTGAGCCCACAGGTTCGAGACCAGCCTGGGCAACTTAGTGAGACTTTGTCTCCACAATAAATAAAATATTAGCCAGGTGTGGTAGTGCGCACCTGTAGATCCGGCTACTTGAAGGTTGAAGCAAAAGGATCGCTGGAGCCCAAAAGGTTGACGCTGGGATGGCTGTGAGTGTGCCACTACACTCCAGCCTGGGCGACGGAGTGAGACTCCATCTCAAAATCAATCAATCAATCAATCAATAATGATATCTCATATCTCATAGACTAATTTTGTCTGTGAGCTTCATGTAAATGGAATAGTTTTACATGTGTCATTCTGCGGACACATGTATTCATTTCTCTTGGGTATGTACCTGGGGATAAAGTTGCTGGGTTATAGGTAGCCATAGGTCTTTCTTTATGAGAAACTACCCAGCAGTTTTCCAAAGTGGTTGTAGCACTTTAGTCTCGCACAATTAATGAGTATTGCTGTTGCTACATAACTGCACCAATGCGAGGTATGACCAGTCTTCTCTTTTTAGTGATTTGGGTAGATATGTAATGTTTTAACTTAGATTTCTATTTCTTTGATGAGGAATGATGTTGAACTTTTTCTTTTTTGCTCATTGGCCATTTGAATATCTTTCGTAAAGTATCTTTTCAAGTGTTTTATACATTTAAAAAAGTAGATTGTCTTTTTTAATTAATCATGTTACTTTTTGAATACTCAATGTTGGGTGTAGTGACTGGCCATTAACAAGTATTTTTAAAGGTTTGTTGACTAAGACAATGAGAGTAAATAAAACTGGCTTTAGTTGCAAATTTTTCTTTCTCACTGGCCAACACGAAATGAATTGTGGAAGTAATTAGCTTCTATAGGACATTTAAATTTGTTGGTTTTTGAAAATATCAAGATGTAAATTCTAAACACAGCTGGTTGTATTTGTGATAGAAGCACTTGTGATTTTATGTTACTTTTTGGTTCAGTCATGCATTTAAAGTACTCATTATCATCATGTCTGGAAGTCCAGAAAGATTTAGACTAGAATACAAATTGTAACATTATCTTCTGTTTTTCTTTTATCATGTTAATAAGATAGATCAGATATGATGTCTAAAATGCAGGATCTGTTCTACTAGTTACATTTTTTATTTGATTTCCGGACTAGAAATATGCTTTCTAATCCCTTGATGACAAGTGAATTTTTAAAAATATGAAAAAAAGTTGAGTATTCAGATTTAAGCTTATTTTATATTTTATTTTATTTTATTTTTATTTTTATTTTTTTTGAGTTGGAGTCTCACTCTGTCACCCAGACTGAAGTGCACCACTCCCAGCCACCGCAGCCTCGACCCGCTGGGCTCCACAATCCTTCCGCCTCAGCCTTCCAAGTAGCTGGAATTACAGGCATGCGCTACCACACCCGGCTGATTTTTTGATTTATTGTAGAGATGAGGTCTCACTGCCCAGGCGGGTCTCGAACCCGCGGGCTCAGGCAATCTACTCACCTCAGCCTCCCAAAGGCGTGGGATTACAGGCTGAGCCACCGAGCCCGGCTCTTATTTTATATTTTAATAACCATTTTCCAGTTGTAAAATAATTGCCACTCAATTTTTTAATATTTAGAAAAAATGGCAATATAAAGAAAAAACAATTTAATTAGACCAACTTCAGATTCTGACTGGGAACTTGTGGCTTTCTTTCTGTTTTACACACATTTATGTGTATGTATGTATGTATGTATGCATGTATATATACAAGTAAATATGTGTGTGTGTGATCCATGTAGCTCTGTGTTTATTTTTGTAGTTTCAATAGAGATTGGAGGGTTACTTGTATGCCTATGTGTATAAAGAGAAAAGTTGGTTGTTGTGTATCTCTGGTGTCTTTTGTATAGAGCTTTGCTTCTTGTAGCCATCCTGGAAATACTTTTCCACTATCTATGCTTCTTCTGGATGACAGCTGTGTCCATCTTCCCTGCCCTCTGGTACCTAACATCATACCTTGCGTATATGGTATCATACTATGTGTATATAACTCATCAAATGTTAATGTAGTAACAGGCCTTGAGGGAACTCCTGGATCTGTGAGAGGCTTCACAATTTTGAAGAAACCAGATTCCATATACTAAGTTACACATGTTCTGTGAGATGTAAGAAAGTCATGGTTTGCTTCTAATCCTGAGGCTTTATGACTCAAAAAAAAAAAAATCCTTAAAATTCTTCGCATTCAATTCTGGACATCCAGTCAGATGAATTGCTGAACTCTCCAGGATAGCCATGAATTCTCTTGAAATTTTTTTTTAAATTTCAAGACAGAGATGAAATACTTTATCAAATACAATTTCTGCTAAGCATTGTTTCATGGGTAGATTTAGTTAGGCTTTTAAATAGCTCAATTTCAACATCAGCTTAGTTAACCTTAAAACAGATCATTATAGTCCACATTTAGGTGGTAAGAAGGAAATAATAGTAGAAAGCAGTATGCTGAATTTACAAAGTAAAGATTTATTCTCTAAATCTTGACTATACAAAATTATAGCCCTATAAATTAATGTGACATATAGTTTTAAGATATAAAAAGTAAATGTAATATCATAAAATTTTACTTGTGGAGAAATAAAGCCATAGGAAATAGATAAGGATAAACATGATGATTTCTGACTTGGGTGTATTTTTCCTTAGATATTTTAGTCTGAATAAATGTTTTGTGTATAATGTACCTTCAAAATTATCACCAAAAATTTTTTTAGAATAAAATATGTTTTACATGAACCAATCATGGAAATTTTACATGAATTTGAAATGTATGGTTTTGTTTTTATTTTGAGTCATTTGAGTCATTTTCTCATTGTCACCCAGGCTGGAGTGCAGTGGCATGATCATGGCCCACCACAAACTCTACCTCCTTGGCTTATGTGATCCTTCTGTCTCTGCCTCCTATGTAGTTGGGTCTACAGGTGTGCACCACCGTGCTTGACCTGATTTTTTTGTAGAGACAAGGTCTTGCTATGTTGCCTAGGCTGGTCTCAAACTTCTTGGTTCAAGAAATCCTCCTGCCTTGGCCTCCCAATATGCTGGGATTATAGGTGTGAGCCACTTCACCTGACTAAAATTTACGTTTTTAAAATTTTCAAGATGTTTAATACAAGACAAAACGCATTCTGACCCCAAACTTTCCCCTCAGGCAATAGATTGTGCCAGGTGTTTGGAAGATGCTTCCTCCTTTATAATTGTCTCCTGAGAACTTTCTATGGAGAAGGGGAATGAATCCACTCAACTCTTTTGATAGGCCAGGATGGCTCTGGAAGAGGAGAAGAGAACCTTTCCTATCCTATGGCTTTCCTAGGCATTATAATGTTCAGGCTGTGGATTTTTTTTTTTTTTTTGGCAGCATTGCTACCAAGTAGCCAAACCCAGGCACACTATGGGATGAGGAATGCCAAGCCTGTCTGTATATTACCACTGTCTCCTTACAGGGTCGAGGATTCTGCTTTCCTTTTTTCTGCTACCCTTCTCACATAAAGTTATCAGTCCTTAGTAGGAAGAGGTACGCTTCTGAGTCTAACCAGAGTGCGACTTCATTCTTTATAATTCATTATTGGTCAGTAACTAGGCAAATATTTAGTTGCTACCCAATGTGGTATGGAAATCCTGCCATAGCTGGGCGCAGTGGCTCATGACTGTAATCCTAGCACTTTGGGAGGCCAAAGCGAGAAGATTACCTGAATCCAGGGTGCAAGACCAGACTGGGAAACTGGGTGAAACCTCATCTCTACAATAAATCAAGAAAAATTAGCTAAACATGGTGGCGCATGCCTGTAGTTCCAGCTACTTGGGAAGCTGAGGCAGAAAGATCGTCTGAGCCCAGCAGATCGAGGTTGTGGTGGCCATGAGTGGGCAACTGCACTCCAGCCTGGGTGACAAAATGAGACTCTGACTCAAAAAGAAAAAGAAAGAAAGAAAAAGAAAAAGAAAACAGAAATCCTGCCATAAAAGAAGCAGCTTGTAAATTTAGTTCTTCCTACTTCTGAAGTAGCATTTAATGGAGTCTAAGAAAACTCAAAACTTGGATAAGCTTAACGGCATTAAAGTTCTTGAGCAGTTCCAAATCCAAGTATTTGGTGGGGTTAAAACAACTTCCTAGGCCATATATTCCAAAACTTATTTCATATTAGTATAGAGCATTAAGACATAGTCTATGCTTTCTGTAAGGAGATGAAATGTTTATTGTTGGCTCTTTTAAATGCATCCCTTTAAAACTAAGATGAAATAGACACATTCTACTACGAATCCCCAAAGTTTTATTTCCGTTACACATCAGGTCTGTTGATCACTGCTTAGGAGACCTTGTTGGCCTCATGTGTCTTTAAAATTGCCAATTAGCAGCCTGCCCAGATGCAGCTTGTTACCAGTCACAGAGGAGGAATGCTATTTAAAAACAGGCAACTGGGCTAAAGACATGTAAGTAGGACTATATGAAACAAAGGATGACTACAACCTTGTTCAAATCGTCGTAAAATCAAGAACGTTCACTGCAAGTTTGGCTGTGCACTTCAGGGACTGTCCTCAGAGTATAAACACCCTGGAGGCTAAAGGTGTTGTTTTGTTTCACTCAGTGAAACCTGCTTTGAGACTCTCTGACATCATTACGTCAAATTTTCATCCAGACATTTTGTTCAGACCTAAACTCTGAATGACACTGGCTCAGTAGATTGAGAGGGAAAAACCATTTCTGGGAATTATCTATAATGTGATACAAATGCCAACGTGTTCGACTTGGGCATTAAATTAAATATGTGTATATTTGATTATGTATGAGGGGGGACCCAAATACTTAATTATATATATATATTATACATATATATGTATATTATATACATATATATGTATATTATACATATAAACATATATATATATAATTATATATATTTTGGAGGGTGGGCCCCTTGTAGAACAGACTTCCCCAGCAAGGTAAGTGTTCTGGGAACCCACTGGCATCAGTGTACCAGCTAGCATAGTTGTGAGAGGCAGCACTGGGCTTCAGAAGATTTTGTGTGTGTGTGTCGGAGGGCCTTTCAACACATTTGCTCATTTCATGATGGATGATTTACGAGCATACCTACCCAAACTGTGCTGAGTGTTCAGCGGTTGTTGACCAAAAAATGACATGATGCCAGTGCCACCCTCCCTATTCACCCAAGGTCTCCCTGAGTGACTTCTTTTTGCTTCCCCGGTTTAAAAAAGTCCTCAAAGGGAAACATGTTGCCAGTGTTGAAGAGGTGAAACAAAAAAACGGCAGAAGCATTAAAAGGCATAAAAATTGACGCGTTCAAAAACTGTTTGGAGCCGTGGAAAAAGCATCTCCATAGGTGTATTGCATCAAATGGAGAATACTTTGAAGGTGACTAAAGTTTAAACGTGTAAGAATAAATACACTTTTTAAAATAAATAACTTCTGGATGCTTTTGGGTCCCCCTTGTATAATACAGAAGGTGCCAAAAAAATGTATACACATTTTAAGCAAGGGAAAAAACTGTATTAAAGTTGTAATACTCAATATATACTAATAAAATATGAATACAAATCACATTTGACTTCTGCAATTACAAGAGGTGCTCAAAGTGGTGACCATCAGCATCCAGACATTTCTGATTATGGTGAGCTACTGTAGGACTTGTATGAGACCTCCTGGATCTTCCCTTGTGCACATCACACACAGTACCATGTGTCTCAAACTTACCATGAATGCATGCAATTGTTAGGCGCGTTGGAGTTCTGTTGCATACTCACACCTCCGTTGTCGTTGTACTTCCACAACGTTCTTGAATTTCAAATACCACTTCAAAATGATCTTGCACTCCTCAAACGACAACTGCGCTTCTGCCATTTTCTTTGACTGTCCTGCCTGTCGCATGGTGACTCTAGCATTCATTTGATTAACACCATCTTTAGAGTGAACGTCATACTACGCATCGCTGTCATAAATTTAATTCAACTTCAAGAGGTAATACATAGATAACATCTCTTAAAATGCATATACATTTTTGACTTCTTTTGGTATATATGATATGCATCATATATGTATATATACCAACTCTCAATGTTTTATGTTCTGTTGTAAAGATGCTAGTTTTTTCTTCTTCTTACACACTGTGGCCTGGTTAATGATGTTTCAGATTTGGGGCATGTTTTCCTTGAGAAGACTGGTTATTTTTTTTTTTCCACATGCTCCCTCCTATGTCAACTTTCTGCCTCCCACCGTCTATGCCCAAAGAAAGACTTGCCTTTCCTTTTGTAATCTTTGATGTTGTATTATTTTAAGACTGTGAGTCTGAGTATGAACCTATGCAAAAAGTTGTAGTCTGAAGAATACTGGGTCACATGAGGTTAGATAACTAACCTAAAACCAAGCAGGTTAAATGGGACCTGATAGGACAGAGATTTGGACTGAATCCACCTGGCTCAAAGCTGTCATACGCATTAAAATAACTGTGCAAGATATTGGTTTATTGATTGTTCAGGTGTATAGACAAATGTAAGAATAGGAAAAACAACTGGGCATGGTGGCTTATGCCTATAATCCCAGCACTTTGGGAGGCTAAGGTGAAAGGATTGCTTGAGTCCAGGAGTTCAGGACCTGCCTGGGCAACATAGCAAGACCCTTGTCTCTACAACTTTAGGTACATAAATTATTTACAAAAAAAAAAAAAAGAAAGATAGAAAAGGAAAAACAGTTCAAATTTGGTCAGGGAAAGTTTTATGGAAAAGGTGAGTACTCTAAGAAGTGGTAGGCTAAAAATGTGAAGAGAAGGGGAGCTCTTGGAGGAAGATACACACCCTATGGAAATCTGTGCAGGCTGTTTCCTATGGTGTCTGTGATGCCCAGTGTCCCCGTGTTTGCCAGTACTGTCAGGCAACCTACATACACATGGAGTAAAAAACAGCTTCATGAACTGAGAGTCTGGGTAGCCTTATCTGTTCAAAGCCCCAGTGGGTTTTTTCTGTGCTATACTACTGACTTGGAACCTTTGGGAAAATGCCAGCATTAGTTTCAATTCTGGCATCTTATAACTTTTTCAGAAAATGTAAAGTTTACTTATTTTCATGGGAACGATTGTATTTTGTTCCTAATAAATAAGGATGTGCATTTAAATCTTAATTTTATTAGTAAAGAAACAAAAACTCAGAAAAGATTTATAAGAACGGTATCCTACAATATATTATTTCTATATCTTTCTGTTTTCCTTAATATAGGCCATTAGCTTGTGCGTATATGAGTGTTCTTTTAGGTTATAATTTTAAATAACTGCATACATTTCCTCATATAGGTATGACAGTTACCTTAAGCAGTATTTTGCTAGAAGTCATTTAGTTGATGTTGCTCCTGTGTGGCTAATGGTGAAAGAAAAGAATTAAAATATGCATGATCTTTGAGCAAATTACAAATTACTTTTTAGAAATTTATGCATTAGAAATAATCACATATAACAGCAGCATTGTTCATATGTGTTTTGCTTGTTTTTGAATCAGGGTCTCACTCTGGCACCTAGGCTGGAGTGCAGTGGCATGATCATGGCTTGCTGCAGCCTCGACCTCCTGGGCTCAGGTGATCTTTCCACCTCAGTCTCCTGAGTAGCTAGAACTACAGACGTGTGTCACCATGCTTGGCTAATTTTTTAATTTTTATTTTTGTAGTAATGAGGTCTTGCTATGTTGCCCAGACTGGTCTTGAATTACTGGACTCAAGCAATCCTCCTGGCTCGGCCTTCCAAAGTACTGGGATTATAGGTATGAGCCTGTGTGCCCTGGCCATGCATGTTTATATTTGAAGAAACATTGGGGGAAAAATTAGAAATTAGTTAGATTATGGTACATTCATACAATGAAATACTTTACAGTCACAAAAATAATCCAAATGTGCTCTCATGGAAAGCTATCCAAAATGCATATTGAGTAAAAACACCAGACTGCAGGATCATATGAACCCACTTATTAAATATAAAAGTATAGATTTATATATGTATGCAACATATCTGGAGTTATATAAGTAATAAGACCATGAAAAAATAATTTTTAAAACATTTATTGGGTGGGTACATGTCAGAGAAAGAGTTGGAGGGGCTTTCTATTTTATGCACTTCTGTTTCTGCTCTTCTGTTTTAATAATACTTTAATTAATTTATTTATTTTGAATCAGAATCTCACCCTGTCACCCAGGCTGGAGTGCAGTGCCACGCTTTTGGCCACCACAACCTCGACCTGCTGGACTCAGGCAATCCTTCCGCCTCAGCCTTCCAAGTAGCTGGGACCACAGACCTGGCTAATTTTTTGATTTATTGTAAAGACAAGGTCTCACCAAGTTTCCCAGGCTGGTCTTGATCCTCTGGTTTCTCTGGGTTCAGGTAATCCTCTTGCCTCTCCCTCCCAAAGTGCTGAGATTCCAGGTGTGAGCCATTGTGCCTGGCCACTTTTATTATTATTTTTTTAATAGGAAGTTTACTGTGAGGAAAAATAAATGTGTCACAGTTTGGTACAGACCCATTCTGCTTGGCTCCTGGCCCCACAACCTAGCTTGGTCCAACTGTGCCTGGGTTGGCTTTGTGCCACCCATTCCACTTCTTGGTCTTTGTTCAGTGTGCTTACCCTGGGGTTCCTTCTCCTTCCCCCAAACACCCTCTTGTCCATCGCTATGAGCAAGACAGGCTGAATTGCTCTCCCCAGTGTCTCCCATCTCTCTCGTATCCTGCTTTTGCCTTTCCAACCAAGGTGTGATTTGTGAGATTTTTTTCTTCCACCTAATTTTCTGAGTGATCCCATCGCTTCCTCAACGTGATAAGTTGCACATCCAGACTCTGAGTTTACTAGGAACTCACAGAGCTACTCAGCAGTGAAACCAGACCCAGGAGGGTGTGTTGAGCAGAGGGACTAGCACAAGGGAAGACACAAAGATTAGAAAGAACAGGGTACCTGGAGGGAGCTGCAGGCTTGAAGGAGGTGTTGCCTTCTGTTTATGTGCCCTTAAGCCACAATTACACCTCCTCCCGCACACACAGCCTTGTGCCCACGGCAAATATCACTGACTAATGGTGGAGGGGACCTCACAATTCTTCTCAACAGAGTCCTCCAGTTGAGAGAAAACTCATTTTCCATCTCAACTGTAAGGTCAGCCTGAGGTCCCGAGAGGAGTTGGTGACTGTCTTTGCAGTGTGACACTGTTCGTTGTAGTTGTGGCAGTAACATGCTGATAATATTCAATGGATAGATGCATTCTAATTTATTTAGTGATTAAACATTTTCACTAATCCTCCTGTTTATCCTCGCTAGGCAAATGGCCGTCCAAGAGGAAGATTGCATGAAACCTCACTATGTGGTTGAGAAAGACCAGGAGTGAAGGTTCATCTGAATTTAAGAGATAGGGATAGAGGCACTTTTCTACGCTGATATATTTCTCTCTTGACTGTTTCCCACACTTTTCAGTGAATTGGTATTTCTTAAGTGGTAATGCATTGTATTTACTCTCAATGTTTATTTACTAACAAGAACAGCTTTGACCAAAGACATGGCAATTTAAAACATTTTAAATAGATGTTTTGATGCTAATCGTTGGGAACCAAAGATGCTTATTTTATCAAGTTATTTCTATTTCTGAAGCAGTTAAGATGAACTACTTCTGACAGACCACTTTTTTTCTTGAATGAATAGACTCAGAGATACTTGCAGCCTAAAGAGTCACTAAAATTGTGGGCTGAATTTAACTCTTTTTTTTTTTTTTAGTAGAAGTCTCACTCCAATGCCCAGACTGGAGTGCAATGGCACTCTCACGGCCACTGTAGCCTCAGTCTGCTGGGCTCAGGCAATCCTTCTGCATCAGCCTTCCAAGTAGCTGGAACCATAAGCATGGACCTCCATGCCCTATCTTTTGATTTATTGTATAGCCAAGGTCTCACCAAATTGCCTAGGCTGGTTTTGAACCCCTGGGCTCAGGCAATCCTCTTGCCTCCGCCTCCCAAAGTGCTGAGATTATAGGCATGAGCCACCGTGCCTGGCTGAATTTAACTCTTAAGAAGATACTTTTTGAATTTTTCAGTACTACTTCAAGTTTTCAGTTCTGTTTTCAATGAGAACAACTTTAATTATCATTATTAAAATGTTTCAAGTTAAATGTAAATTCAATTTGTTATAATGGGATGCTTTAAGCAACATTCAAATTAATAAAAAGAAAACAATATTTTATGTTTTTAAAATTTATTGTTCAAATCAAATACAACCAAAATAAAGGCAAAAAACTGTCCTTTCACAATCTTACCTTCTAACATATTAATCTGTTTTCAGTTATATCTGTTCTCTTTAAGTTCTTATCTAGCATAGCTACAATTTTTAAAAATTGTATTGCAATATAGAAAAACAATGTTTATTTTTATTGTATTAGGAATTACATTTTTTTTTCCTTTTTGAGTTAGGGTCTCACTCTGTGGCCCAGGCTGGAGCGCAGTGGTTCACTCATGGCTCGAGGCAATCTCTATCTCCTGGGCTCAGGCAATCCTTCTGCCCCAACCTCCTGAGTAGCTGTGACTATAGGTGCGCACCAACACCACACCTGGCTAATTTATTTTTATTTATTTATTTTTTTAGAAAAAAGGTCATGCTATGTTGCCTAGGCTGGTCTTGAACTCATAGGCTCAAGCAGTCCTCCCGCCTTGGCCTCCTGAAGTGCTGGGATTATAGGCATGAGCCACCGCGCCCACATTTTACATTTTATGACCAAGCTGCAAATCATTGTAAATACCATTTTCTATCTTATGTTTTTCCTACTGAGATTTCTTGGATCCGCTCCAAATTCCTTTTCTGGTGTTTACTCTTACTGAATTTACATGTCACGTGGCTTTCTAACTCTCTCCTTAATTCCATACAGTAAAAGGCAAGAGTGCTTTCAAATGTTGAATCTATTGGCTTTTGGGATAATGGAGGGTGTTTGGAGCTCTCTGTTTCCAAATACTGTAGCTTGATGTTTTCTGAATTTTTAAAATTTAAAATGTGTTGTTTATACTCTTACAAGCCCAAAGTATTTGATACTGGAAGAAATTGAAATTTTATAGGCTATCTGCACAGCAGGTCCATCTTAGCTAAGAAAGTGAGGAAAAAAAAAGTAGTAGGCTTGTGACCAGCTGCAGAACTGGGTTACTGAGGTCAGTGACCCAAGATGACTTGGTAAAGAGCATGGTCTACCCCGTCTTTCATGGCTATAAGAAGTTGTGGCCACAGAAAGACATGAAGCCAAGATGTTTCTCTAAAATGCAATGATCTTGAAAGCAGGACAAGAGTTTCTGCTTTCTTAAGATAACTCTGAATGTAGTTCAAATATTAATCTGACTAGCTTTGTGCTACAGAGTAACTTGTGAAAGGTTATTTTTAGGTTTAAAATAAAGGCTAAGTTTTTTCTTTCATATTATTTATGCTTTACACTCTCCTCATGGATGCCAAACTCCCATTGATTTTATAAGTAATGGTAATATTCAAGATCATAAGAGTTGACAATATGCTAGGTCCTTGTCTAATTCATTTGATCCTCCTGTGAATTAGGCACTGTTTTTGTCCTCCCTTCATTGTTTTTGAGTTGGGGTCTCACTCTGTCCTCCAGGTTGGAGTGCAGTGGCACGATCATGGCTTACAACAGCCTCTACCTCCTGGGCTCAGGTGACCCTTCTGCCTCAGTCTCTCTGAGTAGTTGGGACTACAAGTGTGTGTCACCACACCCAGTTAGTTTTTAATTTTTTTGTAGAGACCAATTCTCACTATACTTCCCAGGCTGGTTTCAAACTCTTGGACTCAAGTGATCCTTGAGCCTTGGCCTCGCAAATTGCTGAGATTACAGGTGTGAGTCACCCAGTTTTGTCTCCATTTTTAAGATGACTGACTATTGCACAGAAAATTCAGATAACTCTCCCTGGTTAAGTGAAGGATCTGGGAGGATGAATCAAGTGGTCTGCTTCCAGAGACTACTAACCTAACCTCTGGATAAGCAGCCTCCCATGTGTTACATGGCACTGAGAGAACTGTTTGCATGTTGAGAAGTTTGTGAGTACTTGTTTTAGAAAATGTGGTTGGTGGTCGGGCTCAATGACTCAGCCTGCAATCACAGTGCTTTGGGAGACCGAGGTGAGTGGATTGCCTGACCCTGCGGGTTTGAGACCCGCCTGGGCAGCTTGGCGAGACCTCATATCTGGGCGTGGTAGTGTGCGCCTGTAGTTCCAGCTACTTGGAAGGTTGAGGCAGAAGGATTGTCAGAGCCCAGCAGGTTGAGGCTGTGGTGGTCGGGAGCAGCCACTGCACTCCAGTCTGGGTGACAGAGTGAGACTCCAACTCCAACTCCAAAAAAAAAAAAAGAAAGAAAGAAAACGTGGTTGCATAAATTAAAAGTGAGCATTGACAGAAACAACTCACATGTATTGATTTAGAATGTTTCAGAAGATATTTGAGTGTGCATCCTAGCTATCATGCCAGCCATCAAGACCTGTGCTTCAGCAGGATAGCTGGAGCTCAGGCCAAGGAGAGCTCATTAGGGTAGGTAGGGGGAAATGTAAATTCCAGATCCCTGAGCAACTTTTAGTTCTGAGGTGGTGAATGAAGAAACAAAGGAAGACCTGGGAACATCGTGGTTGAATGTGAGCAAGAAAACGTGTCCTCCCTAAGATTTGTCCCAGCGCTCAATAGGCGGCTCCTTCCCGCTCTAGGCATCTGCCTCCTCTTCACTGGGCACCAATTGGGAGGGAGGGGAGCGGGTTATTTATTTATTTATAGATTGGGATCTCACTCTGTTGCCCAGGCTGGAGTGCAGTGGGTTGCAGTCTCCGCAGCGGCACTGCCAGCCTGAGACTCATGTGGTGACCAAGGACATAATGGCATCTGGAGAAGGAAGTGCGGTGGTGCCAAAGAACTTGGAGATGCCAGTAGCCACAGAGCCTCAAGGAGTATTACAGCTCTCGGCTCTTCTAGTTATAGCTCTTGCTTGGAGAATCCTGAGAGGGGAACACAGTGGCGCCTAAAAACCCAGGGATGCCAACAGCTGTGAAGCCTCAAGCAGTTACAGCTCACAGTTCTTTTAGTTCCAACTCTTGCTTGGAGAATCCTGAGTTCTTGTCTCATGACCAAGAAGCATAAGGGGTGTGAACACCAAGGAATAAGTGAGATGGAGTTGATTAAGTGACAGAAAAGCTCTCAGTAGAGAGAGGGGACCTGAAAGTGGGTTGCCAGAAATCAACCTGAGCTCTGGACTTTTACGGGTTTCAAATGGGGAGGTACATGCTGACTGGTTGGCAGTAGGAACTGAAAAGACACTAGCCTAACTCGATGGCAGTAAGGATGGAAAATACACTAACCTAATTGGTCGGCAGCAAGGACAAAGAAAGTAGCATGATAATGGAAAGGACCAATGGGGAGAGGATTGAAAAAGGGCCAATCAGGAAAAGGCATGTGAAAAGGGAGAAAGCAAGCAAAAAGGGAATGGGCGGGGGCTTTTGTCTGGAACTTGCAGCTTTGTTTCTTCAGGCAAAATGAGAGAGTTTTACTGAGGATGCATCCTAACTGTCTGCTTAATCGGTTTCTTTCTTCCTCCTCTCTCGGTCGCATAATCATGACAATCACAGCTCAAGCAACCTCGACCTCCTGGGCTCAGGCAATCCTTCCTCTTTGGCCTCCCAAGTAGCTGGGACTACAGGCAGCCACCACCATACCTCGCTAATTAAAAAAAAATTTTTTTGTAGACATTAGGTTTTGCTATATTGCCCTGTCTCGTCTTGAACTCTTGGCTCAAGCAGTCGGCCCACCTCAACCTTACAAAGTTCTGGGATTATAGACACGAGTCATGTGCCTGGATGAAGTTGACTTTTAGCGGGAAAGCTGACTTCTCTCTGATTCAGCTGTTTGGATTCCTTGAACTACTCAGAGGTGCCATTCAAAGCTATTCTCCTCCTATCTAGTTAGGATCATTTCTTTCTGCCCTTTCATAATGGTGAAATAAGTCATCCAATTAAACCACGGTGGGGTTGACCTGAACAATCCGGTATTGTTTGCTTGGAATTCAGTGTGGGTGGAAGGAACAAATTCAGGCCTCTTGCTGCTGCATGACTGATTTGTTTATTTGTTTAAGTTTTTATTTTAAAAATATTAGGCAAAAAAATGAGACATATCATTTGTTTCCAAATTTGTACTCTTCTTGGTTTAATAAATCAGATGCTTCTGAAAATTTAAAATTTAAGCAGAGTCTTTAAAAATAACCAATTAGAGCCAGGCTCGGTGGCTCAGCCTGTAATCCCGAGCTTCGGGAGGCCGAGGTGAGTGAATTGCCTGACCCCGCGGGTTTGAGACCCGCCTGGGAAACTTGGTGAGACCTCATTTCTACAATAAATCAAAAATTAGCCAGGCGTGGTAGTGCGCGCCTGTAGTTCCAGCTACTTCGGAAGGCTGAGGCGGAAGGATCGCCGGAGCCCAGCAGGTCGAGGCTGCAGTGGCCAGGAGCGGCCACTGCACTCCAGTATGGGTGACACAGTGAGGCTCCAACTCAAAAAAAAAAACAAAAAAAAACCCCCAAAAAAATTAGATTCTGCAGATAAAAGCAGATTGGACTTGGTGGGTCAGCCTGTAATCCCAGCACCTTGGGAGGCCGAGGCGAGAAGATTGTCTGAGCCTGCGGGTTCAAGATCAGCCTGGGCAACATGGTGAGACCTCATCTCTACAATAAATAAAAAAATTAGCCAGGCATGGTAGCCCATGCCTGTAGTTCCAGCTACTTGGAAGGCTGAGGCGGAAGGATCGCCGGAGCCCAGCAGGTCAAGGCTGCAGTGGCCAAGAGCGGCCACTGCACTCCAGTATGGGTGACACAGTGAGGCTCCAACTCAAAAAAAACAAAAAAACAAAAAACCAAAAAAAAAATTAGATTCTGCAGATAAAAGCAGATTGGACTTGGTGGGTCAGCCTGTAATCCCAGCACTTTGGGAGGCCGAGGCGAGAAGATTGTCTGAGACTGCGGGTTCAAGATCAGCCTGGGCAACATGGTGAGACCTCATCTCTACAATAAATAAAAAAAGTAGCCAGGCATGGTAGCCCATGCCTGTAGTTCCAGCTACTTGGAAGACTGAGGCGGAAGGATTGCCAGAGCCCAGGTCGATGCTGGGGTGACTGTGAGCATGCCACTGCACTCCAACCTGGATGATGGAGCGAAACTCTAACTCAAAAAGCAAATAAACAGAGCTACAACAACAACAAAAACAGGAAAACACCTCTCCTGTGAATAGGAGGTGCTTTATGAATGGAAGAGTGAAACAGGCCCAAAGTTGCCAGACACATAGACAAAGCCGAGGAGAGAATGACAGAGAGATTCATGAGTGTTTGTTGACTCATGGCTCCTGTCCTATCCTTGAGAGGGTTTGTGTTCCTTGCAGCTTAAATGGTCTTAACTAATATTATAAATAATATGAAAAACAACAGAGTTTTAAACATGAAATTTATGACATCCCTTTTGCAGAAAGTGGTGTATTAGAAACACCAACTGGTGGGATCTGTTCATCTTTTGAGGTTGAACAGAGAATGGCTTCCTGGGATGGAAGCCACTCAGCTGGAGCATTTCTCAGACCAGACCTCCACACCCACAGGGGAAGGAGAGTCTTTTAAGATAGGGAGAGGTCGGAAGGACAGGACTGCAGGAAGACATCATCCCATTAGTGTAAGAGCATGTATGTATCGCTGTTTGCTGGTCATTAGCTTGGACTCCATTTGATCCCATACATACGCCTGAAGAATACTGGGACATTTCAGGAAGAGTTTGGGACACAGATACTGGCAGGGAGAAGTCCTTCCTACCAGATCTTTTATTCTGATAGCACTTCCTAATTCCATAAGATGCTCAAAAGAAACCAGAAGTTATACATGTATCAAAACATCATATTGTACACCATACATATGTTCAATTTTTGTCAATTTAAAATTATTTAGTTAATTAAAAATAAAAAGAAATTAGCATTAAGGAATGGAAGGAGAGGGAGAATCAAGATTTTAGAAAAATTTTTTAAAGGTAAGAATTATGTGGATGAGACATAAAAGAATACTGTTATAATCTGAGTAAACACTTGGCTGCTATCTCTCAATTCCAATAAATCAAGAGGCAGGCAACTGGTAGAAAGAAATTTATTTCTGAATTCAGATTCAGGGAGCAGAACCTGGCTCCTGGCATTTCTGGAACCAATCTGCTCACCACTTATGTCTTACAGTCTGTTTTTATAAGTTTAGGGTTGCTGGTACCAACACATTGACTGACAGAGCATTGTATAGAACTCAAGTTACAGTCACAGTTTGTTAATGGTAACATTTATGGTCCACATTTCCTGGCACTGGCTACCGAAGGGTAACTGGCGGTGTTATCAGTAACACCAAACCGAAGAGCTGAATAAGCTTGCCATAGAAGAAGGGAGTTAACAGGGCTTATTACAAAGAAAAACATTATTCACTACAACATATTGTTGATTAGTAGTTATAAGGTATACAAAGTTTACAGATTACAAGGCTTATGGTTACACGGGTGCTATATTTTAAAATTTATGACCATTGAATAAGGATTTATTTCTCTCAGTTGAGTGAGAACAGTCTGCAGGGGGTTAAGGGTTCTTTGAAATGATTTAACAGGGAATTTATAGGAGATAAGAGGATATGCTTTCTTCTGCTAATTCTCGAGAATGTAGGTGCATTCAGGCCTGCTTGAACATTATGCCTTTCTTTAAGGGTTGTGGCATATGGACAGACAATAGTGGCTTTCTGTGTCAGTACCTCTTCTTGAAGTTGCTTCAACTGGTAAAAACAGAAGGGACATGAAGGTGTGGGTACTTCAGGCACATGAAAATGGTCTGAGGAAGGAAAAAGAGTGTGGAAGAAAAGAACACGGAATTAGTGTGCTTCTGAGGCACGTAAGAATATAAGATTTAGGAAAGTAAAATGGATAGGGCAGAATGTGAATGTTCAGACTTATTCAATGCAGGTTCTTCATGGTTTGTTTTATCTTCTCTTTGGTACCCTGAAATATAAATTGAAGTCATTCCCACACCATCCAGGGGAGTCTGAAGTGTCAATCCTTTCTGACCTCAAGGAAAGGGAAGCTTAGTTTTAAGATTTAGGCTGTAGGTATTATGGGCTTTCACAACTTGTTGTGAAAGGATGAAAGGGAGTATAGGGTTTGTGGAAAAAAGCAGAGTGGCATGGAGAAGCTAAGACAAGGAGAGATTCTGCAGACTGGAATGAAATTCCCTTGGCAGTAGGAAGTAGGAGGGACCCAAAGCATCCAGAATCTGGGACCCAGGGTGTCTGCAAGGTGAGTCTATGGAAGTGAGATTCTAGAAACCAGAGTTGCCAGCCTCCTTTGTCTTGCAAGGAAAGAACAGATTCCCGGGTCCTACTCAAGGCTTGCAAGCAAAGAGTTTAAGAGACTATACCAGGCTGCTAGTGAGCATCCCTGTAGCATCAAGACAAAAGGCATATTAGAGGTCTTCCTCTTTCTCCAGATACCATGCATGCCTTCTGGCTTCTGATGCAGCTCTGGGATGGGATTAGGGAACCTAATAATGACCTGAATAGAATTTGCTTCTAGTGGGATAGACTCTAAGGCAGAGCTTGGATTGAAATAATGTAAATTAAGTGATTTCTTTCTGAGTCAGATCTTACTCCATTGCCCAGACTGGAGAGCAGTCACATGCTCAAGGCTCACCAGTTTCAACTTCCTGGGCTTAGGCAACCCTTCTGCCTCAGCCTTCCAAGTACCTGAGACTATAGGCATAAGCTACTACACCTGGCTAATTATGGTTTGTTTTTTTGTTTTTGTAGAGTTAGAGTCTCTCTGTGTTACCTAGGCTGGACTTGAACTCTTGGGCTCAAGCAATTTTCCCATCTTGGCCTCTCAAGCTGTTGGGATTACAGGCATGAGCCACCATGCATGGCTGTTGATTTATCTTTTATGCTTAAGGCTGTAGATGGAGTTTCTTACCAGTGACATAGTTTTACCCAGCAGTGGGCTCTGTCCAAGCATTAACAATGCATCTAATCTTGTTTTCTGTGAAGGTTATATAGTCCAGGTGCACCCTTTTGTAGGAAAGGTGTGTTTTTTCCCCCTTGTAATCCAACATATGTTTTTTTTTTCTTATGGAATCTAGCAAAAGTACTGAGTATGAATAAAATTACTCTGAATTTGCAAGATACTATGTCTTCACAAATAGATGGTTAGTAATCTCCACCTATATTTTTTTAATTCTGGTTTAATTCTGTTGATATATAATGAGAGTTTATTTGATAGGGCATTTGCTCACAAATTGTAGATATGTCTCCTTCTAAGTAGCCCTAATGTTTGGAACTCAGATTTATTGAAGCAACTGATTTGTTTTGTGTAAATGGAAGCCTGGAATTTAAAGAAAAAAGTTTTTGGTTGGGTACTCCCTGCTTATCTAGCGATGTCAAAGTCTGATTTCCCAGATAAAAGGCCTAGAGTGTAAAATCATAAATCTGTGGTGATAATTCAGAAGTCTTGCCTTGAGAGACATTTCTGTGAAATACAAGCAGCAAAGGGCAGCTTTGAATTTTATTTGGGTGAGTGTTACATAGTGCTAAAAGCTTTGCAAAAAAGAGCAGCTTCCAAGGGGAAGCTTAGCAGGGTTGCAGATATTCAGCTCCCTTGGTAGCATTTGTTTCATCAGATGTGGATGGCAGAAGGACAGCAAGTTACCAAATTTGTTTAAAAGCTTATTTTTTTCTGTTAGGTCATGCTCCCAGCAGGGGCCTCCAGAATGTTAGGTTAGGTGCCCTGGGGGTGTGGGTGTCTGGTATGTGATTTGGTGCTGCGAGAAAGATGCAAAGAATTGCACAGAAATTAGATTGGAAAATATAGTTTACTTAGAAAGTAAATTAGAGAGATAGAGACTGATTCACATCCCCAAGATAGGGAAGGAGGCCAAAGCTAAGAATCATGGCAGCAGTAACTCAGAGAACCATGGGGACACACCAGAGTTTAGCAAAGCAATGGTTGCTGGTTACTTGAGGTTACTTGAGGTCGAATGCTTTTAATCCTTCCCTTTTATAGGGGAAGATCATTATGGTAATTGGGTGGTGGTCTGCTCCACATCATCACAAAGGAGTAGGTAAGCACAGGTACTGATGTCAGGTGATGGACAGCAGAAAGATGGGTGGGTTAGTCACAAGTTGTTGCCATGGTGATGGGGTCTGTCTGTGGCACGAAGGTCACGACGGACTGATTAGGTTAACTTGGGTCTTATGAGTGGAGGCAAATGCTTGAAATAGAAAAGCTAATTAGTACAAAACAAACTGGGGAGGGGGTCGTAAAGCAATTATTAATAACTATCTCTGAGAAACCACTCCTGTTCTTGGCTAGTGATCAGAGGGTAAGGTAAGTGAACTGCTAGAAAAACATGAGATTTAGGCAATGTTAAAATGACTGCTCGTTGGGTATTTTAAATCCATGTTATGTCCTTTCATTTTCTAATGATAAAAGAAGTACATACTCAACGTATTAGGTTGGTGAGAGGAGTTGGTGCCACGGGTATGCAAAGAATTGCCCAGGAATTAGATTAGGAAAAATAGTGTATTCAGAAAGTAGATTAGAAAAGAGTGTATTCACTTTTCAAGGGAGAGAAGGGGCCAGATGCATAAAGGAAATGTGTCAGCGAATGCTTGAGGTTGGAGGCTTTTGAAGCTTTTCTTTAAGTGGGGCAGGTGGGCATTCTCGGGTGAGATAACACAGGAGCTGTCACCATGGTGATGGGGTGGTGGTCTGTTTCTCAAATCTCTGACAGCAGATGGATGGGTGGGTCAATCATAGGCACATAGACAAAGTGTGGGCGGTTAACAGGAAGGCAAATTCTTGAAACATAGCTGTTAATATTAATGTCTTGTGACTCACCCAGTGTTCTGGGAAAGGATTATTGGCATGTATGAGCTCAAGGTGACCAGAGAAACACCATTTTGGACTCTGTCCTTTCTCAATGGAAGGAAAATTTGAAAAATAAAATGTAGAGAAGAACAATCAACCATAGTTCCGTTCAGAAACATCTGTTATAAACATTGTGGTGCATTTCCCTAAACTTTTCTACACACATGCACAGATATATACTGAATATACCATTTTTTTATCCTGTATTATTAACTCAATAGTGAATCATTAATCATGTCTTTAAAAATTCTTCACAAACATTTTGAATGACTGTATACTCCATCAGAAGTGTATATCATAACTTATTCAACCAATCTGCTTTTGTTTGTTTATTTTTTATTTTTATTTTTGAGTTGGACTCTCATTCTGTCCACCAGGCTAGAGTGCAGTGGCATGCTCACAGCCACCATAGCCTTGGCCTGTTGGGCTCAGGCAATCCTTCTACCTCAGCCTTACAAGTAACTGAAACTACAGGCACGTTTCACCACACCCGGCTAATTTTTTGATTTATTGTAGAGACAAGGTCTCACCAAGTTGCCCAGGCTGATCTCAAATCCTTGAGCTCAGGCAATCCTCTCACCTCTACCTCCCAAAGTGTTGGAATTACAGGCCTGAGCCACCACGCCTGGCAACCAATCTGCTTTTTAGAGGATATTTTTGTGGTGAAAATCATGGCACATAAACCTTAGATATACTTCAATTATTTAATATTTCCTCATGGCTGATTTCTAGATGTGGGATTACTTGGCAGGGAGAGGGGTCAACAAATAACGAACTTTTCTGTGACTCTAAATTTATATTATCAAATAATTTTCTAAAGAGGTTATGATGCCAGGGGGGTGCAGCACAAAACTTGTGGATTTGTTGGCTCAACCCTGAAAGGACAGACCGAGAGTGGGATGCCATTTTTCATCTTGTTCTTAAACCCTGACACAATGATGAGAAAATAGAAGCTGTGCTTTTGGAGAAATGCACACTTTAGGTATAATTAACTTTACAGATTTTGTCTTTTCAGAAACAGACTTCCAGGTGTCAGAGGTATCTCATAGTGGCAATCAAGCTTGCCTAGAGTAAAGGGAATTTACAAGGCCTAAGACATCATGCATGGGGCAAGGACTGTAAAAGTCATGAAACTTGTAATTACAAAAGTTATGACCATACAGAGAGGGAGCAGATGGGGATTCGATCTTCCAATAAATTGGTCACTATCTACAGGGAAGCCAAGGATCTCCCAAAGCTACTTACTGGGATTGCCTAGGAGATAAGGGTAGATACACCCTCCATGAGGTCTAAGGAATGTCATTGGGGAAGGTGCAGGAGAATTAGAATCCTCCTCACGCCCTTCTCTAGGGGCTATGATAATGTGGGCGGACATTAATGGCTCTCTGTGTCACAGGTTCTCCAAGACATCCACAGGTGGTCATAAGGAAGTCACGGCAGTCACGTGCAACATCTCCAAGAAAAGGATTTAAGCCTGGACTCTGGAGGGCTACCGAGGCCACACTCACCTAGAGTGTAGGCCCACTCCCTGTCTGTGGGGGGGGGTGAACTTTTCTTTCTCTCTCTCTTTTTTTTTTTTTTTTTTTTTTTGAGTCGGAGTCTCACTCTGTTGCCCAGACTGGAGTGCAGTGGCCGCTCCCGGCCACCGCAGCCTCGACCTGCTGGGCTCCGGTGATCCTTCCGCCTAAGGAACTTTTCTTAAATAAATCTTTTCTTCTCTCACCTCTGTGTGTCGGAATTCTTTGCAGTTTACTCGGATCTCTGGGTTCCCAGAGAGCACCTGCGACTTGTAAGCCCTGGCAGTGCTGCGCACCTCCCTGCGCCTCTCCACCCTCACCCGGTCCGTCCATAGCCTAACAAACCCTAAAATGAATTTTACAGTGGCCAGTAAAATTTTTTTTAAAAAAAGTTTATTAGAGAAAAAAGAGGAGAAAGATAGAGGAACATACCAGAGCAGGCCTGGGTGAGAGAACCCACACATTTTTATTTTTCACAGTAGGCCTGATATACCTTCACAATGACTGATATGCTAAGGAGGGTGGAACCCATGTAACCATCAATCTGGAGAGACTGACATCTCTGCACTTCCGATTGGTGGAGGGGTGGTCTTATTATAATTTCTACGGCTTTCGGATTCCCAGTCTGGGAATGATCTTGAGGGAATTTTCCTTTGGTGAGTTGAGGGGAGGGGGTGGACTGGGAGTCCACATTAAAATCGCATTCCGCCAGGCTCGGTGGCTCAGCCTGTAATCCAGCTTCCTGGGAGGCTGAGGTGAGTGGATGGCCTGAGCCGCAGGTTCAAGACCCGCCTGGGCAAATTGGTGAGACCTCATCTCTACAATAAATCAAAAAATCAGCGGGGCGTGGTAGCGCGCGCCTGTAGTTCCAGCTACTTGAATGTTGGGAGCCGGCCACAGAGGCCCACTGAGCGTTAGGGATCAGGATGGGCTGTTGACCCTGAGGCCACTAGGATGCATTCGGGAGCTATTGACCCCATTTCCTCCCCCTTTCTACTCAGCACTAACCAGATTAAGCTCCTGTGAGCTCAAAACATAAAAAAACTCTGAGACCAGGATGAATACAAGCTAACTTTAGAAGCTCATTGCTCCCATTCTTCCACAAACTGCAGTTTTGGCTTTCACACAACTTATAATTCAAACTCGTGTCACATCTAAGAGCCTTAGTATTGGTCACAGGCTTCTGGGTCATGATCTTAGGATTTATTGAAGGTATAAATTGTAGAATACAGTTTTAGAAGACAGCCATTTTGTTGAAAGAATGCGGCTGGGTTACTTGCAGGTAGCCCACTGTGAACTTTGGACTGGGCCACATTCCAAGCATTCTGGGATGGGCCACTTTCGTTTGTAAAGTAAATACTTAAGCTTCTATAGAATTGTTTAACTTGGCATAAATCAATCAGCTTAGGATGAAGAAGGTTTATAGAATATGTCAGTCACGGATTAGGTTATCCTTTGTTATGGGATTTTAAGATTATCATATGAAAAGGGTTTAAAGGCAATCATTGATTAAGTTTTCATGGATTAAGGTTTCTGGTGGGTGGGTGACTTTGTGTGTAAAAGATCCGTTGTAATTCCCAATAACATACACATCGCTTCTGCACTAGACCAGAGTCCAGTCTCTTTCTCTCTCTCTCTCTCTCTTTCTCTCTTCTTTCCCCCAATTGCCGACGCCGTCTCCACCTTTGGGGTACCCTGAACCCGGCTGGAGCTGGTCTCCGGCACTTGGAAGGCTGAGCGGCACTCCAGTCTAGGTGACAGTGAGACTCCAACTCAAAAATAATAATAATAATAATAAATAAATACAATCACATTCTAGCCTGCAGAGTCAATCAGTCTGACAACAGGAGGCCTGGACCTATCTGAAACCTGCCTATGAGAAATTTATCTATCTATGCCTTTCACTAGCTACCCTGCCTCAACTATCCTGTCTCAGTTATGTTAGTTTATGGAAGAATGCACATTTTATTATACCTTGGAGGTCTTAAATAGTATCTTCTAGGACCTTTCGCAATTTCATGTAGTTTAAAAGTTGCCATTGTTTAAATTTGTATTTTTTTGATTACTAGTGAGCTTGAAGATATTTCTTGTATGGTAGTCACACATATTTCCTTTTCTATAAATATACCTTTTATTAGTTATTCTATATGTTTTCTTTATACATTATATAACCTTACTATATATTGAAGATGTTGATATTTTGTTATATTTGTGATGTACATTATTAATTGCCTGGTATATATGTGCTATACTAAGAATATTAACTCTTTGTGATTGTTTAAGTATATTTTAATCCCAGGTCCATATAGTCCTGTGAAGTTGCTGTCAGCTCTTCAAGAGCCAGGCAGGTCCAATCTTCTTTCCTCCTGTAAGCCTTCTGTGACCTTTAAGAGGAAGGGTCACGGAAGCTTTTCCTTTTCCACATGACCACTATGTTTGTTTGTTTGCTTTACTTTATAGCACTTGCTTTTATCTGCTTTAGAAGAAAGCTTCTGAAAGGATATAATGCCAAAATGGAATTATTTCATGGAATAATTTTTTTTTTTTTTTTGAGTTGGAGTCTCACTCTGTCTCCCAGACTGGAGTCAGTGGTCGCTCCCGGCCGCTGCAACCTCAGCCCGCTGGGTTCGGGTGATCTTTCCGCCTCAGCCTTCCGTGTAGCCAGAATTACAGGCATGTGCTACCATGCCCAGCTGATTGTTTGATTTATTGTAGAGAGGAGGTCTCGCCAAGTTGCCCAGGTGGGTCTCGAACCCGTGGGCTCAGGCAGTTCACTCACCTCAGCCTCCCAAAGCGCGGGATTGCAGGCTGAGCCACCAAGCCCGGCTCGTGGAATAATATAAGCTAAAACGCAACCATATTGGCACTGCCTAGCTCTGTCATATTATCTTAACTTTACCTAGCTTGCCCTCTAATCAAGGACAGAACCAGTTCTAAGAGGTAGCTATTGATAATTGCTTTTCAACCCTCCTCAACTTGTTTTATATTAATTAGCTTTTCTAGTCCAAGTATTTTTCTCCACCCATAAGCAACACATTAATCTAATCAGTCCTTCATGACCTTCATGATACAGACAGACCCCATCACCATGGCAATAGTCATGTGGTTAGCCCACCCATCTGCCAGCTGTCCATCACTTGAGGTCAGTACCTGTGCTTACCTGCCCTTTCATGATAACACGAAAAAGACCATCAACCAGTCACCTTAATGAACTGCCCCTATTAAAGGGAAGGTTTAAAAGCATTCAGCCTCAGCAGCCGTGTGCCATTGCTTTCATTAAGCACTGGACAGGCCATGTGGTTCTTCGAGTTATGGTCACCATGTTTACCTAAGTTTTGGGCCCCTCCCCTACCTTGGGGATATGAATCTTCTCTCTCTCTCTCCTCCTAATTTACGTTCTATTATATTTTCCAATCTAACTTCTGTGCAATTCTTTGCATCTTTGCATTGGTCTGCAGACATCCCCCCCACCCTAGATCTGGTCTGACCTAACAACTTCCTTCTTGGGAAAGCAACCGTTCTGTTTTACTCACTTTGATATCCTTTACAGTACAGGTGCTCAATAAATGCTTGTTGTTTTAAGTGAAGCAAAATCAAAATCATTACAGCAAAGATAATAGATCCCTATCATCTTGTGATTGCAGGTATTGTAGACTTGACACAATCACTTAAAAACTGCATGAATAATAATAATAATAAAAAAAGATTTTTCCCCTCCTCATAACCCAAGGGTTTTAGTATAGGCTGTAGGGATTTATGACTCCCATAGTAGTCCCATAGTTTGGCTGAAGTTAGTCACTCATATGAGCTTTTCTAAACCATAACCTTGAGCCTATATAATTAAATTTCACTTGAAGAAATATATCAGTAAAACCACTCTAAGTGACATAGTTATAAAATAGAGAAATAGAAGTTAGACAGGCACACTTAATCACAACTTCTAATGGGATTAGAAATATGAAAACAACAACCAAAACAACAAAACATCCAAGAATGCTGAGTTAAAATTGCCAGGAGTGATTCCGCATGGTATAATTTTATTTTATTGGTACCCCGGGCCTTTAAGAATATAGAATAGTGTGATAAGCACAACCAAAAAACAAGACACTATATGGTTTAATGGCAGACTATTCACCAGGAATACAGATTTATAAGGCTTTGACTGCTCAATTTAAAAACTCAAGTCCTCAATTTTCTTTGAGAAGAGTCAATGTCTTGTTTTTTAGGAAAATTCATGTGAATGTAGGTCTAAAACATGGGTTGCAAGTGGAGCTTGAGGTTATTGTTAAGGTGCCAATTAATAGCGGGAAAACTTGTGCCCCAGGCCCTTTGGCTCAAAGAGGATACACCTGGTGTCTGGTTGTGCTCACTCATGCAGGATGTCAGAATCCAACTCCTTAGGCTGGTCCATTGCTCATGTGAGAGAACTGATTTCAGAGTAATGATCCTCCAGAACTTGGAAGCTAGAAATAAGGGAATCCTTCATGAAGGATATGCTATTTTTTTTAAGCTTTGAAGTTCCAAGTGTGCAATCTTAGCATGTAGGGAAAGACGTCTGGAATTGGCACATACATGATTCTGCCAAGAAGATAAAATAGTTCTAACTCTGAATCATTGAGATGGACAAGAAGAGTCATGTGCAGCATTCTGCCTCTCCAGCCTCTCTCCTTCCTGTCTTCACTCTCTCTCTCTCTCAGAAACAAATTTTTTGTTGGGAGTTGGACAGGAGACACGGGAGAGCAGCCCTTCCTTATTACTTTTTGGAGATCTCAATGTAGAGGGAACTTGTTCCCAGCAGATACCCCAGTGCCACCAGGCATGGAAGTCTAAAAGAGATGGCGACAAAGAGATAATGTGCTCGAGGGAGGGAGTGAGTGCTCACCAAGAGTTAATAATGGTTATAATCAAAAGTTAAATACTACACTGTAATAATGGTAGAACATTCGGAATATACTTTATGATGACCTATTCAAACTCCAGATGTGGTAGCCTGACCACATCGTTGAATTACTTACTCAAAATAACCCAGTTCCTTGGTGGGAGAGTCAAAATTAGATTAGCATTCAAGGCTTCTATTTCTTGGGTCCTTCTGTTCTCCAGTAGCTCCCAATCATCCAAGAGTTTCTAAATTCTGAGCCCACGCATTTCTGGCCAGGTGTAGTGGCTAATGCCGATGATCCCAACACTTTGGGAGGCTGAAGTGGAGGAATCGTTTGAGGCTGGGAGTTCGAGATCAGACTGAGGAATATAGTGAGACCCCATCTCTACACACACACAACAAAGTAGCTGGGTGTGGTGGTGTGTGCCTGTAGACATAGATACTCAGGAGGCTGAGTTAGGAGGATCGCCTGAGCCCAGGAGTTGAAAGCTGCAGTGAGCTGTGATAGAGCCACTACACTCCAGCCTGGGTGACAGAGCAAGACTCTGTCTCAGACAGACAGACAAACAAACAGACAGACAAACCAAAATAATTCTCTGAGCCCAAGCATTTATCTTCTACTTTTGTATTTTATAATGTTTTACATAATTAAAATATTTTATTAAGATATCTTACCAACAAAGATATTAAAAACAGAAAACATGGAAGGACTGGGAAGAAAACGAACAAGCTTTTGTTCCAGGTTTTTTCTAACCCATTCTACAAGTGCAAATATGTTAACACTTTGAGCTGTTTCTCTTGTATTCCTTTTGGTCTGTCTTTCAAAATTAAACATTGGTACTTGATTACAGACTTTATCAGTTTTCGATTTTACTTATAGACTGGATGAAGATAACAGTCCATTACGCCTCCCATCTCTCTTTTTTTCTACTCTCATGTGATCCATTACCATTCATTCCACTAGCTTTCTTTACCTTTCCATGTAGAGTTTGACTCATTCTCCTGAGCTGCTAGGTACCATCGTAGATCTCCACAGAGCATTGTCTTTTGCTTTTATTGTTTTTTAAAAAATATGCTATTTAATACTTAAGTATATGTGAATCATGTAATTCTTAATACAATTTTAACTCATCTATATCTAATGCTTAATATCTTGTTTAGTTTGCTTATTCTTGAGCTCTGGAATATGTATAGAATCATATTTAAGTAGTCTTCTTGGACTTGCTTTCTGCATTCAATACTGTTTTCAAGAATAATTAATGCTGAGTTCATTTTAACATTTGTTGGTTAGGTGTAGTGACTCACACCTATAATCCTAGCACTTTGGGAGGCCATGGTAGGAGGTTCACTAGAGCCCAGGAATTCGAAACTAGCCTGGCAACATAGCAAGAAAACATCTCTACCAAAAATAACAACAATGACAGCAATAACAAAATACACACATATGATATTCCATTGTGTGAATATACTACAATTCATTCATCCATTCTCTTGCTGTGTCCATGTTTCATTTGCTTTGGTTTTCTTCCTGCTATAAACATTGTGATGATTAGTCACTATGCATACGGTGTTATTATGCATGGTCAATAATGATGATAAAATCAGCTGGCTTCTTCGGACTTTGGTGATCTACAACAAGAAAAAGAAGAAATGATAACTATGAATGTACAACTGAGAACATTCATGGAGAATCAAAAAGCCTCCATAGCAACTTTGAAAGAGTCCCTCCTCTCCTGTGAGCTGCAAGGTTGATGTGACTGAGCCTCAGGCCCAGGGCCTGATGGGAAGGCCTGCAGAGTTGCAACATCAATGAAATGCTCCATTGACATGCAATGTCAATGAAATGCTTCCACCTGATCTCTTATGGTAAAGTAAGGGAGCTGGTGGAAAGACATGGAGGAGGATGTTTGGGCAGACGTGTGTGAAGCTGAGAAACTCAGTACCCTACATCTTTGAGACTCTTTTTTGACCAAGGATCCCTGTCTTTCCTTCAGAAAATAAGCTTTCCTCTGAATCATAGTCTTTCAATGATTACACCTTGGACAGCTATCTCATAAGCTGATACTGAGCCTTCTCAGGACTCATGCCCTCTTTATCTTTTATTGTTCTCAGGTTCGTATATGAGTTGTTACCCCAACATGATCAAGATTTTTTAAATATCAGGACATAATCTTGACCCTAAAAGAATTACTAGACCTTGTCAAATATTGCCAGAAGTGTAAAGGGGCATGTATGAGAGAGTTCTAATGGTCTAATTTAAGGAGGATGAACTACAAGACTTGATTAGACTGAATTCATTGTTGAGAATGTGCTCACATGGAATTCTGAATTTAATGTGTTGGTTCAAGTATTTGTGATAGCATTAATAGCTATATTGGCTAATCAAAGCCTGGATTCAACAAAAGCCTGTTACTGAAATGTAAATGATAGATCTTCCCTGTCATGCTGTACAGTACCGGTTCTCAAACTTTTATATGCAACAGAATCTCCAGAGGGTTTTTTAAAACACAGATTTCTGGAATCTACCCCAGAATCTCTGATTCTGTAGGTCAAATTGGGGTCCAAGAAGTTGAATTTCTAACAAGTGCACAGGTGATGCTTATATTGCTGGTCCTGTAACCACACGTTGAGAACCAGAGCTACAGAGGAAAGGTTTCTGAAAGCTAAGGGAGATAGAATTATTAAAATGCTTCTAGTATGTGCAATATTCTCAGCTACCCACTAACCACATCCCTCCATAGGCCCTGGAGGGTTTTTTTTTTTTTTGGTCACCAAGGTATTAAGAAATGCATGGAAGAGGTAGCATCACCATCCTTGATGCGCTTTCTGGCTGCTGTCCTTAGTGATCCATAGATGATGGTAGAAGGTACCTTTCTGGAATTGGATTCCCTGATGTAAGTTACAAATATGGAATCCAGGAGTGGTTAAAGGTAGGTGGTGGTATTTCAGGGACAACATGGAAACAAATATCACAATAAGCTATAAGAACAGAATGGTAAAGGACACAATGGTAATTAGAATCTTTTGACCTATAAAGATCTATAGTGATGACTAATTAATCATGGGGTTTCTAGAAATAAAATAAATGGACAACCTCTAAGGCTCTGCTTGAAAAATAGAGCCAGAAAAATTGCAGGTTTGGTGGCAGAGACCTAACTCCAGTCACTGTGTTAGAGATTCATGATCTCATCCTGTTTCCAGATTTGATGGACCCTTTGATGAAGAAGCAGCCAGATCTTAAAGACCCTGCTCAGTGGCCACAGGTGCATGCTGTGACTCTTCCTCAAAGCCATCCCAAGGGAACTTTCCCATTTAGAAGTGTGACTGTCCAAAGAGGAAAGATAAATATTTAGACCTGCTGAGGGTTATTGGTTCTTAATTCCTGGAGACTTCAAATGCCAAAGTAGCCCCCCAAAAGAGGAGGGTGCTTATGAAGACCAAATGATAGATAAATTCTTGGTCCAAGTGTATCTAATTTCAAAAGCATTCAGAAGAACTGTGGACCCATTCTGTGTTTATTTTCCCAGTTTTATGAAGTGTAGTAGGAACAGATACAACAATCCTCTTATCTGCAGGGGATACATTCTGAGACCGCCTTTGGATCCCTGAAACTGTGGATAGTACCAGACCCTATATATATTATGTTTTTTCCTTATACAAACTTTCCTATGATAAAGTTTAACTTATAAATTAGGCATAGTAAGGGGTTAACAACAATAACTAGCAATGAAATAGAACAGTCATTAAAATGTACCATCATCACTACTCTTGCTCATTAGGGCCATTATTAAGTAAAATAAGTATTATTTTAAGTCAGATGCAGTGGCTCATGCCTGTAATCCCAGCACTTTGGGAGGCCGAGATGAGAGATTTGCCTGAGCTCAGGGGCTGGAGACCAGCCTGGGCAACTTGGCAAGACCTCATCTCTACAATTAAAAAAAAAAATTAGCCAGGCATGGTGGCTCATACCTGCAGTTCCAGTTACTTGGAAGTCTGAAGTGGAAGGTTTGCCTGAACCCAGCAGTTCGAGGCTGCAGTAGCTGTGAGTGTGCCATTGCACTCCAGCCTAGCAAGAGAGGGAGACTGTGACTCAAAAAAATAAAATAAAATAAATGAAAACAAATGTTATTTGAGCACAAGTACTATGATGCCACAGCAGTCAATCTGATAACCAAGGTGGCTTCTAAGTGACAAACAGGTGGATAGTATAGACAGCGAGAATACAGCAGACAAAGGGATTATTCATGTCCTGGGTGGGATAGAGCAGATGGCACAAAATTTCATCATGCTACTCTGAACAGTTTGCACTTTAACACTTATCAGTTGTTTATTTCTGGAATTCTCCATTTAATATTTTCAAACTGTGGTTGACTGTGGGCAACTGAAACCACAGAAAGTGAAACGTAGATAAGGGTGGACTACTGTGCACTCAGAAAATGGTAGCATCTCCAGACTCTTTCTCTGACTCATCAAATGATGTTTAACATGGCAGGAAGCCTCTGAAAACACTCCCTGGAAGAAGTACAGCCATCCTTATGTCACCATGATGGGAAGACTTTCTAGAAAGAAATTTGCCTGAGGACCTCAGCTAAGCCAGCTCCTGGCGGCTTGACATTTATTTCTAAGGTTTTCAATGTATTTTTAATTAGATATGTAACTATGAAAAGTATGTAGTGTCATGTGTCTGTGTGCTTTTAATTTGCATAAGTAAATTAAATTTACATAAAGGCTTGTACTGGTTCCTACATTTTTCACTTAACTATGAGTTTTCATATATGTCTTATCACTGTGTGGTAATTCACTGCGTGTATCCACTACATTTAGCTTATCCATTGGCCAAATGATGGGCATTCAGGGGCCTTCAATTCCCTATTTCCACAATGATTTGCATCCTCATACCTGCTCTGCCCCCCTTCCTGAAGCTATGAAAATTTCTATGAAGGATCTGCTGATGGAGAAAAATTCAAATTTCCATTTTTATTTATAGGTTAATGTGTTAGAAGAAAAGTCTTTTCTGTCAGAAATGTAAACAAACTGGTGGAAGAAACTGTTTGTATATGTGCATATCTCACACATACAAACACACAAAAACATGCCAGTGAAGTTACAAAATAAAGCCAGGCCGGGCTCGGCGGCTCAGCCTGTAATCCCACGCCTTTGGGAGGCTAAGGTGAGTGGATTGCCTGAGCCCGTGGGTTCGAGACCCGCCTGGGCAGCGAGACCTCATCTCTACAATAAAATAAAAAAATCAGCCGGCCGTGGTAGCGCGTGCCTGTAATTCCAGCTACTCGGAAGGCTGAGGCGGAAGGATCGCCGGAGCCCAGCAGGTCGAGGCTGCGGTGGCCGAGAGTGGCCACTGCACTCCAGTCTGGGTGACAGAGTGAGACTCCAACTCAAAAATTAAAAAAATAAAAAAATAAAGCCAGTAGCATCACAGCTGATGAGTTATTACAATGTTGCTATGTGCAGCACAATGTTAAGTGAGTGAACTTAATTTGCTACAACTGTAATAACATGTTTAGACCAATATCTATTTGGTGATTATGGTAACTAGTTCAAGTTGCCAAAACAAACAAACAACAAAATCACGATCTTTTTCAACTCCTTTTTTAGGAATAGGAGTGGGCAATGTGCTTACTAGAAAACACTTCATCACTAGCCTCCCTCATTGATAGAAGTGGCCAATGAGATACAAATGAAAGAAACAGTTAATATTTTCATTGCAATTACATGAAAATAACCCATTTCTACACTTTCTCCATTTTTGATGCCATTACTTTTTTTCCAGTGTAAAGCATAAAAGTAGTTTTACTTTCTCCAATGTAGTGAGATAGACTATCCATTAGTACGCTTATTGCCTTTTTAATATGAATTCAGTGAAATGTATAATTATATTGTTTATTTTACTAGTGTGTATATATACGTATATATATAATATATATATATTCACACACATACATATATATGTTTGTCTACTCATTTTCAATTTGTAGGTTTATGGCATATATATTAATTGGGGCAGATTGTATTTTTTCAAAAATGGTCATGGTAATATTTTTAGATCCCCTCCGCCCCATTCTTCTAGAAACTTACCACCCCCCTTGAATGTATCTCCCTTTTCCTTGCTTTGATGCATAAAATGCAGGAGAATGGATGCTGCATGATTTCAGGCTAGCTCATAGAGGTGATCGGCTCGTGAAAGGTGGTTCTGGCTATCTCACTTTGGGACATGCGCCTTTGGAGCTCTATCCCACCATGTAGAAAGTTCAGCTCCTCTGAAGTTGCCAGGCTAGAGAGACTGAATACAGGAAATACATTAGAGATAGAGATAGAGATAAAGGGGGAGGGAGTCAGTTATTATTTAATGCCCTTTTTCTATTCCAGGGCCCTACAGAGACGATGAGTCATTCTGTCTCCTTAGGGTCCTTTTGACTGTGAGAGAGTGGTGGTGAAAAAGGAGTAGACCTGGCTCTAAAGTTACTTTTCATTTATTTTATGTTTGGAGTTGAGTTTCACCCCAGTTACTTTTCAAAGTTACGAGGGAAGGAGGGGGGGGAGAGAGAGAGAGAGAGAGAGAGAGAAGAGAGAGAGAGAGAGAGGCCTGAGGAGTCCCAGACATTCCAGTCCTCAGCTGGTTCAGCCTTTCTAGTCCATCCGCCGGATAAGAAAGAGAGCCAAGCATGTTGAAGACCCTGTGTGAAAACAGTTGAGCTAGCTGGGCCTTGTCTATCCCCATAGTTGTGGGAGAAAATAAAAATGTTATTGTTTGAAAACACTACGATTTTGAGGTGGGTTGTTACATAGCACTATATCACTGGAACGTTAATAATATCCATATATTTTCTTTCATATGTATTAAAATATCTTCTTTCAAATTTAAGAATTTTCTCTGTCATTTTACTTTATTTATTGCGATG
Organism: Cephalopachus bancanus; assembly: GCA_027257055.1. NCBI lineage: Eukaryota > Metazoa > Chordata > Mammalia > Primates > Tarsiidae > Cephalopachus > Cephalopachus bancanus. Next base: position 7,394,939 of record JAPVLO010000005.1, on the reverse strand, counting down.
ATTCGAATGTGTCCCCAAAATTCCATGTGTTGAAAATTTGATCAACAAAGCAACAATGTTGGGTGGTGGAACCTAATAAGAGGTGATTAGGGTCATGGTGGCCCCACCCTCACAAATGGGTTAATGCTGTTACTGCAAGGGTGGTTTAGTTATTTTGGGAGTGGGCTACTGATAAAGGGAATGAGTTTGGCCTGATTTCTCCTCTTTCTGTCTTGAGTGTTCACTTGTGCTTCTGCCCTTTTACCATGTTATGATGGAGCATGAGGTTCCTCACAAGATGACAGCACCGTGTTCTTGGATTTCCCAGCCTCCAGAACTGTGAGAAATACATTTCTTTTTTTTTTTTGAGTTGGAGTCTCACTCTGTCGCCCAGACTGGAGTGCAGTGGCTGCTCCTGGCCACTGCAGCCTCGACCTGCTGGGCTCTGGCGATCCTTCTGCCTCAGCTTTCCAAGTAGCTGGAATTACAAGTGCGTGCTATCACGCCTGGCTAATTTTTTTGATTTATTGTAGAGATGAGGTCTCCCCAAGTTGCCCAGGTGGGTCTCGAACCTGTGGGCTCAGGCAATTCACTCACCTTGGCCTCCCAGTGTGGGATTACAGGCTAAGCCACCAAGCATGGCCAGATTTCTTTTCTTTATAAGTTACCCAGTTTGTGGTATTCTGTTGCAGCAGCAGAAAATGATTCAAGACATTTATCATACAAAGGATGTTTTCATATGCTTTATTTTTAAAACAGGTCTGGGTTTACAGAAACATCGAGTCAATAAAACAGTTTCCATAACTCCAAACCCATTTTTCCTATTAACACTTTCCATTAATATAGTGCATTTGTCAAACTCATGAATAAATATTGATACATTACGTTAACTAAACTTCATACTTTATTTAGATTTCCTTAGTTTTAATTTAGTATCCTTTTTCTATTCCAGGGTCCTATACAGATGACCTCATTTCATGTAGTCATTCTGCCTCCTTAGGGTCCTTTTGGCTGTGAGAGCTTCTGACTTTCCTTGCTTTTGATGATCTTGAAAGTTTTGAAGAGAATTAATTAGGATTTTCCAAATTCTGTTGGAATGTTTACCTGAGGCAAAGTGCCATTCTTATCACATCATATCAAGGGTACATTTTATCAACATGACTTATCACTCTTGATATTAACCTGGATATCACCTGGCTGAGTAGTGTTGGTCAGATTTCTCCAGTGTAATGTTACTCTTATTCTATCCCTTTCCATTCTATACTCTTTGAAAGGAAGTCACTATGTGTATCCCACATCTAAGGAGTGAAGAGTGATGCTATTCATGGATTTTTATAGTATGACAACAGAGTATCAACCTTTCTTTCTTTCTTTCTTTCTTTCTTTCTTTCTTTCTTTCTTTCTTTCTTTCTTTCTTTCTTCTTCCTTCCTTCCTTCCTTCCTTCCTTCCTTCCTTCCTTCCTTCCTTCCTTCCTTCCTTTCTTCCTTTCTTTCATTCATTGGCGTCTCACTCTGTTGCCCAGGTTGGAGTGCAGTGGCACACTGACGGCCACCACAGCCTCAACCTACTGGGCTCAGGTGATCCTTCCACCTCAGCCTTCCAAGTTCCTGGAACTACAGGCATGCACCACCACACTCAGCTAATTTTTGATTTATTGTAGAAATGAGGTCTCACCAAGTTGCCCAGGCTGGTCTTGAACCCGTGGGCTCAGGCAATCCTCTCACCTTGGCCTCTCAAAATGCTGGGATTATAGGCGTGAGCCACTGCACCTGGCTTTCATGTTTTCCTTCTTAAGGAAGCCTCCTCCACCAAAGCTATATGAATATTTCCCCAAATTTCTTCTGACATCTCTATAGTGTTTTTTGACTTTAAGATTTTTAGTCCATTAGAAATTTATTTTTATGTTGTTATTTATTTGATGGTTAGGCTTTAAAGGTTTACCTTCTGAGTGAGCCTACTCTTTCCAAATAAAGACTTCTCTCCTTTCTCTATTTCATTAAGTAAAAAGCTTTATATTAAATAATTCTTGTACTGTATGTTTTAAAAGTCAGAAGTCAGCTGGGCGCAGGGTCTCACACTTGTAATCCCAGCACTTTGGGAGTAGGAGGCAAGAGGAATGCCTGAGTCCGGGGGTTTGAGACCAGCCTGGGCAACTTGGTGAGACTGCGTCTCTACAATAAATAAATAAATGAATAAAAATTAGCTGGGAGTGGTGGCATGCACCCGTGGTTCTAGCCACTTGGAAGGCTAAGGTGGAAGGATCACCTGAGCCCAGTGGACTGAAGCTGCAATGGCCGTGAACATGCTCCTGCACTCCAACCTGGGTGACAGAGTGAGACTCCTACTCAAAAAAAAAAAAAAGTCAGAAATCTAGCAGTGACTGACAAGAGAAAGCGGCTGGTGATTTACCTACAAATGCCTTCCTTAGGTATTAAAAATTATACCCACCAGCTTCCAGTAGACTGCATAGTGGTGCAAACAGTATAATTTCTGTGCAATTAGAGTTCTCAGGGCATATTACAGGCATGTGTTTTTGTTTATAAATGGGTGAAAATATGTAGATAAACTTAAAATGAGATTCTTAATCTTGCCAAAATATAAATACTAATGAATAGCTAACTTTGGAATAGATTTTATTTCACTTTAAAATATGCATTTGCTTGTCTCTCTTTCTTTGTCTCTGTCTGTTTCCCTCGCTTTTTAAGAAACATACACACACAATCTGACAAAACTATAACCAATATTAAGTCTGAAGTTCTAAAATTGTCTTCTTTTGTCAAGATGCAATCAAAGATATGTTATTAATATTTAAAGATAAATCTGAAAATAGAAAGTAGAATAATAATGGTAAAGATTTATCAAGGGCAACCCCCTCTTCTCAATTAAAAAAAAAAAGAAAGAAAAGAAAAAAATTGATCAAAGATATAATCACATAATTTTTTTTTTGAAAGCAGGATTTATTGAGAAGACAGAAAAGCTCCCACAGTGGGAGGGAAACCGAGGGGGTTGCCCAGATATAATCAAATAATTTGTTTTATTGTAGCAATTTTCTTACTTTGAAAATTTAGCAAACTTTTTCCCCATCAATTATTTTCAGCTTTCATTTCATAAACACTAAAATTCTAGAAATTTTAATATTTACTTACAAATTTGAGTATATTACTAATTAAAGAGGAGACATTAGAATCAAAAGTTCTAATAAAGTTATGAGTCTGCTGTATTCTTGAGGGGCGGAAAAACAAAATTTCAAAGGCAAATTTATTTTAGGGAAGGTAAAAATTAAATAAGGTAGAATTTCCCTCTCCCATATTAATTATACATACTTCTTGCTCAACTTCTTTTTATTCTTTATACTTTTCATTTTGGGGTTGAAACAAAAAAAAAGTCATATAAGTGATACACTGTTAATAGATATGATATTTTTCTACTGAAATCTGCACTAATTGACGCTTTCTTATAAACTGTGCACACATGACACCAGCTGAAGAGTGCAGTTCCCTGTGGGAACATAAATTCCCTAGATGGTTGACAATAATAAATATATTACTAGTTGTCTGCAAAGGAGCCATGGGCTAGCCCTGGGTATTTAAGAATATTCATAGAGTTAATTGCTATTTGTCTTAGTTTCGTCTTGCTGTAAGGGAATACCTGAGACTGGGTAAAGAACAGAGGTTTATTTAGCTCATGGTTCTGCAGGCTATGAAGTTCAAGGTGCCTGGCATCTGTATCTGCTGGGCTTCTGGTGAGGGCTTTTGTGCTGTTTCACAACAGGGCGGGTAAGTGGACACATGTGAAGAAGTGAAACCTGGGGTGTGCCCTTAGTTTAGAACAACCTGCTCTAGATAGATGGGCAGGAATCAATCCACTCCTGTGAGAACCAATCCAGTCTAGCCAGAGCAAGAACTCATTACTGCCAGAATGACACCAAGCCATTAAAAAGAGATCTGCTTCCACGACCCCAACACCTCCCGCTAAACTCCACCTTCCAACAATACCACACTGGAGTTCAAATTTCAACATGAGTTTTTGTGGGGACAAGCTATACCCAAGTCATAGAACTATCTTAAAAAAAACATTGTTTTTTTTAGGACTTATTATCTGTTATCTTGTGAATTTCTTAAATATTCAGAAACAAATGCTATTGTAATGTCTTTAGCAATGAAAACAATATATGTACTCCCTTGGCCATTTGAAAACATTGCTGATTTTATTATGAATTATTTAAAATCATGGCTCATCACAGCCTCCACCTCCTGGGCTCCGGTGATCCTTCTGCCTCAGCCTCCTGAGTAGTTGGGACTACAGGCGTGCACTATCATACCCGGCTAATCTTTTGATTTTTTGTGGAGAGGAGGTCTCGCTGTATTTCCCAAGCTGTCTCACACTCTCAGGCTCAAGCAATCCTCCTGCCTCAGCCTTCCAAAGTGCTGGGATTACAGGCATGAGCCACTGTCTCCAACTGTCTTTTACCCATGTTTTAAGGGAAAGAATGAAGATTGACGGTTGTTCATCTGAAGGTTCCCAAAATTCCACTGTGAGTGTCTCACAGCCCTCTGCTCTCTGGAGTTTTCTTGCTGATAGAGTGGTGTATACAGGGATTAAACTAATTGGGAAACAACAACGAAGTTCATTTATTAAAGCTAGGAGCCTATCTGGCACTTCAGGTCAAGACTGTAGTGAAAAAGGAATTGGCTAAGCCAGAGAGGGATCTGCTAAGCACTGGAATTTAAAATACCCAGGCTGCCGGGCCTTGTAGTTTGCTCACCCAGTAGTGAGCAGAAATGAGCAGAGGAGGATGTCTTGGTTTACACAGGAGGCTGAAAGCTTACCCAGTCCTCAGGGAGCAGGACCTACAACAAACAGTGGCTTGACGGAAGTCAAACCCTTAAGGTGTAATGTCTTTGCATATTAGATGATCACGGTCTAATGAGGGTTGATCCCTTCAACAAATATTTACTGAGAATGTTTTAAACCAGATACAAAGGTCCTTTCTTCAGCCACAGGGGTCTTTCTGCTGTTTTTCTTATTCTTTCTTTCTTTTTTTTTTTGCTAATCCATTCCAGACTTTCAGCTCAGAGGATTTGTCCCTGCTGTTACTCCTGTCTGGGACTCTTTCCTGCAGCAGTGCACCTCCCTGACCACTCTGTGATGATTTTAGTGCTAGGCCCTCCTCCAACATTCTTAATCTCTCTTCCTCACTTTATTTTTCTTCATGGTAATGAGTACCCCCTGATGTACCATATATTTTACTTATTTACTTTGTGTGTCATGTGAATGTAAGCTTCTGAAGGCAGGTGTTTAGATTGTTTTGTTCTCTGCTGAGTTCTAGCAGTGCTTGGCCCTGGATGAATGAAAGGATTGTCTAGATGCTTTGTCAGTGAGTAAGAGAGGTAATGTGCATTCACTTAAAAATTCTGAGCAGTGGTCGTGTTATTCTCATCTGTGAGTGTCTCACATGGTCCCTCCTCTCTGGTTTTTGGGGATCTACTCCTTTAATGTTAATAATTGATGACTTAATTTTTAAAAAATGATTGCTTGATTCTAAAATTTAACTCACACAGAGTTTACTTGTTGATAACGAGAAGCTTGGTGTAGATGAAAAGAGTAGATCTGGGACTAGTTCAAAAAGAAATGACACATATAACGTATCTGGAGAAAAACCTAAGAACTTTTAATGTTGATCTTAAGTTCACCCCTTCCCCTCATTGTCTTTCATTTCATAGTACGTCATTATAGAAACATATCCTTGCTGGGTGTGGTGGCTCACACCTGTAATCCCAGCACTTTGGGAGGCCAAGGTGGAAGGATCAAGGGAGAAGGATTGCTTGAGGCCAGGAGGCGGAGACCAGTCTGGGCAACACATCTAGACCCTGTCTCTACATAAAACTAAAAAAAAAAAGATTAGCTGAGTGTGGTAGTGGACACTTATAGTTCCAGCTACTCAGGACACTGAGGTAAGAAGACCACTTGAGCCCAGGTTGTAGTGAGCTATGATTACAACACTACACTCTGTTCTGAACAACAGAGCAAGAGCCCATCTCTAAAAGTAAATAAATAACAATACCTCAAAAAATAAACTTATCAAAATCCATGTCTAACTTTTCTGTTGTTCAATTTTTAAGAAGCATTGGGTATGAATTTAGCATTTCAATTGAACTGGAATAAACTTTAATATATCTTTGTATTATGGGAGTTTTCAAACATGCACTAAAGTAGAGTGAATAATACAATAAATCCCAAGTGCCTCTTCACTAGCTTCAACATCCTATCAACACTATATCATCTTTGAATGAGACTTTTCTATTTTTTATTTTTTGAGTCAGGAGTCTCACTCTGTTGCCCAGACTAGAGTTGAGTGGCATAATCACTGCAACCTCAACCTCCTGGTCTCAGGCTATCCTTCTGTCTCAGCTTCCCAAGTAGCTGGGCCTACAGGCACACGCAACCACACCTGGCTAATTTTTCTGGTTTTTGTAGAGACAAGATCTTGCTATATTGCTCAGTCTGGTCTCGAACTCCTGGACTTAAGTAATCCATCCACCTCAGCCTCCCAAAGTCTTCGGATTACAGACATAAGCCACTGCACCCAGCTTAGACTTTTAAATATGAAAAAAGATGAGCCTTCATTACCAAAATGAACCCTGGTTTTGCCACTACATCTAGTCTAAGATTCATTAGATCGTAGGACGTATCTTGATTATTTCACACCAATCTATCTAAGAATTAGTAGAAAATGTTAATAACAGAAATCAAAGAGCTCTGCTTGACATAGTGTCCAGGGACAAGGACGGAGATTCCACACAGCATGGCTGATGGTAGTGGTTTGAAGAAAAAAAAAGAAATACTTTTTCTTTTGCTTACTGCCTGTTTCCCCTATCAAGTTCAGCTCATTTAATAAAATGATAATTATTATTAATACTAGTTGCTACTTAATACTCTGTTTTTTTCTGTTCTAGGTAACCTGCTCTTTTCTTTGTAAATAGTTCTTTATTCAATTTTCATCAACTGTATGTATTAATTATCCCCATTTAACAGATGAAACATAGAAGCTCAGAATGACTACACAACTTTCCAAACTGCATGGAATCAAGAGAACAGGCTGGAATTCAACCCAACTCTGCTTAACTCTTAACTAGGTGCTTCCTACCCCTATCCAATGTGCTAGTTCCCAGTCCTGACTCCTCTGTGGGTCCCCCAGCAAGTCTCTTTACCTTCATGTAGCAGATGCTGTCATTGCCCTGCCCAGTCCTCTTGGCATGTGACATTTCCTTGGCTGCTAAAAACACTTTCAGTGTTAGAACCTGAATCTCTGCCTCAGGGCTCTCTCTCACCTCAGGAGGCAGCTGCCAGTTCTGTCTCAGCACAAGACAGGTCATACGTTCCAGGGAATTAACACACCCAAGGAGAGACCCTCTACTAGTGATTGACAGAATTTGGTGGAGAAATATCCCAGCTCTCTTGTTTTGGGGCAGAGTAACTCTAGAGTGCTTGCCGTACATTGGCTCCAGTGTTTCTCAGCAGCATTAAACTCCAGTTTTACACAGTAGGAACTTGCTTGAAAATACACCCTTTGTGGGATTGGCAGATACTGGACACTCACAGGGAGGGAGAGAGGGAGAAAGGAGGGAGCGTGTGGCAACACACTGGGTACCTGGTCCACCATCAGGGGTTGAGAAGGCTGGCTAGAAACCCAAACTTCACCTGCATGCAACTTACTTAAGTAGTGACTTCTCACTGGTACCCCACAACTCTAAGGTAAAATAAAATAAAATAACAAACAACCAAAAATACACCCTTGGATGGTTTTCTTCACTTCCCATCTCATTTTCTCACCTCCTCAATTAACTCCTTGCACTCAGTTTTTCTAAAGGAACTAAGACTCTTCATATGCTTCAGTTCTTCACTGTAAAAAGTGAAGGTGTTGATTGAGATGAATTAAAAGAATTTCATAATTCTATTGTATGATAGTAAGTATAAGCCAGACATCAGATGGGGCCTTTTGGTTCTCATGAGCCGGATAAAATAAGCTCAACGCTATCACTCCCAAGCTCATGGTCATGGAATTTTAGTATCCTCAAGAATTCTGAGACTTCCTAAAGGATGTAAGTTCTTCTGTCATGCCTACCTTCCTGGCTTCTGCCTCTTCAGTTCATCTGTACCAAGTAACTTTAGATAAGGATCTCGGTATCTTTTAATTCTCTTAAAGCAAACAAACAACAAGCAAACACAACTTGCAAAAAGCATTTGTAGTTTGGTCAGACTTTAAGGAATTTCTGGAGAGAAGACAGAATGAATTGGGTGACAGTAACACCAATAACTACAACTAAAACAGCTCTTGTCGCAGTTCTCACAGACTCCACTGAAGACCTCACCCACTAAAATGTTTCACTGATCCTCCCACTCCCCTAGTCTCAGGCTATCTCCCTTTCTTTCCTTCTTTTCTCTTTGATCTTCACTCCTGTTTCTCCTTGTTACTCTCAGGAGCCATGGCTCCCTTCCTTGTCCCTGCAATCTAGCTGGAATGTTTTGGCACATGGTTGTCATCTAAGCCTTAACACCTTCCTAACGTCAAATGGTCCAAACAAGAACACTCTCCTACATAGGAAGAATTCGGCAGGTTCAGCTAATCAGCACTCCTCTTCCAACTCCTTCTCATAGAAATCAGAAATAGTTCTTTTCTTTCTCTTCCTCTAGTGGGCACTGCTGTTATCTCTCTGACTTACCAAAACAGGGATTCGAAACTAGTTTTTCACACGTCCTTGTTTCATTCTCTCTCCATGTGGATATCTTTAGTCTTCTCTTTAGGCAGTCCTTTTTGCTGTTCTGTGCCTCACTGTAACCATGTCATGTTCCTCTTAAAGTGGCAGATGACTTCTTACTGTTGCACAGGTAATATACATGATGGTTTACCAAAGAGGTCTTCCAGAATTGAGAAAAAGTTGTACCCACTAACACCCCATGACTTCTCTTGGCTGGTTATGCTACAACCTCTCTACAGTTTCTCATCAAACCTCAATATGCTCACATTATTATCTCCCAGATGACAAATTCATGTTACCTGGGTTTGTTTGCCTGAGCCCACTAAGGAGTGGACACCAAGATGGGAATGTGGCATACCAGATATTTATTGGTGGAAAGGCCAGTGAAAGATAAATGAGAGGAAGGAGTATGGAGGGAAAGCCTTCAGGCCATAATGTAGGTCTCACATCCATGAATGTATAGAGGGAAGGAAGGAGGACCAGGTAAGAGGAGTCTTAGAGGACAGCACAGTTCTAAGAAAGTTTTGGCCAGGCCAATGGGGAGTCCTTGAGGTAAAGTTGTGTGTCAGAGGAGTCCCTGTGTCTGCAGGAACAGGCCAGTTCTAGTGCCCAGTCATTCTCTGTCATTGGCAGAATGTAGAACGAGGAAAGTGTGTTCTTGGTGAATGTGGGGGTGGATCTTTAGGGCAGCAGAGTGGCAGTGATGTGGAATCTCTACAGCCGAACATCTGAGTGGTGCATTTTAGTGGTTACCACATTGGATATATTCAAACACTTTCCTTTCTATTGGTATATCGATACATTATTTTTCTATCATCTATCTCAATTGTTTAACACCAGCAGAAACTCTTTAGAAGGTAAATATTATAAATCAAATAATTATGTATGACAAAAAATTCAAAAATGATTTTATGTAGTAATTTTGAGAATAATAATAATAGTTATTGTTATTGTTTTCTCACTCTGCCATCCAAGCTGGAGTGCAGTGGTACGATTATGGCTCACTGCAGCCAGGAACTCCTGGGCTCAACCAATCCTTCCTCTGCAGTCTCCTGAGTAGCTGAGACTACAGGCATGTGCCACCACGCCCAGCTAATTTTTTGATTCTTTTATAGAGATGAGGTCTCACTATGTTGCCTAGGTGAATCCCAAACTCCTGGGCTCAAGAAATCCTCCTGCCTCAGCCTCCCAAAGTCCTGGAACTACAAGCATGAGCTACCATGCCTGGCTCCATTTTAATTGCTTTTAAAAATTTCAATCATGTGTCTGTTGGCTGCCCGTATACCGTCTTTTGAGAAGTGTCTATTCATGTGTTAGGCCTACTTTTTAAAGGGGCTGCTTGTTTTTTTCCTTTCGGCATACTTGAGTTCCTTGTAGATCCTAGATGTTAGGCCTTTGTCGGATAAACAGTTGGCAAATATATTTACCCATTCTGTGGGCTCTCTCCTTGCTCTCTTGATGGTTTCTTTTTGCTTTGCAGAAGCTCGTAAATTTGATGAGGTCCCACTTGTCTATTTTATTTCCTAAGGTATTGGCCTTTGCGGTTCTGAATAGGAACTGGTTCCTATGCATGATGGAATATTATGCAGCCATAAAGAGGGACAAATCTATGGACTTTGCAACAACTTGGATGGATTTGGAGTTGATCATACTCAGTGATTTATCACAGAAACAAAGAATAGAGTTCCATATGTTCTCACTCATAAGCGAACCCTGAACAATTATAATGCTATAAGAAAGCAATTAGGAGCCGGGCTCGGTGGCTCAGCCTGTAATTCCGCACCTTTCGGAGGCTGAGGTGAGTGAATTGCCTGAGCCCGCGGGTTTGAGACCCGCCTGGGCAACTTGGTGAGACCTCATCTCTACAATAAATCAAAATGAGCCAGGCGTGGTAGTGCGTGCCTGTAGTTCCAGCTACTTGGAATCTGAGGCGGAAGGATTGCCGGAGCCCAGCAGGTCGAGGCTGTGGTGGCCGGGAGTGGCCACTGCACTCCAGTCTGGGTGACAGAGTGAGACTCCAACTCAAAAAAAAAAAAAAAAAAGGAAGCAATTGGGAGTAGTGGGAAACTGTCAGGGGAAGGGGAGTGGGATTGGCAGTTGAGGGAAACTGCTAGGGGGAGAGAAGGGCATACCTCATCAACAAGGGTATCTGCATGATCAGTGTTTGTTTACCTAAACCTGAAACATATCCCACATCTTTATAATAAAAATTAAAATTAAAAAAATTTCAGTCATATGAAAAATGAGTGTTTAAAAAGGAGATAAAATGTAATAACATTTAATCAGTAGGGTAAGAACCATGACACTTATAATTTATTTGGAAAAATACTCCACATAGTTGTTGACACTGATATTAAATCGTGTTAGTTGTATTTCTTAATGGAAAACTTTTAAATCAGTTGCCTACCGTTTTACAACTTTGTAAAAGGGAATGTGATAAAGGAACTCCAGAAAAATAGAAACTCGGTGTCCTAGTGATGGCTCTAACATGCATTGATATTAACTCTGTGACAGGGACTGTGCTAAGTGTCTTACATAAATGTCTATTTAATTCATATGAAACTTCATTCCTATTCGTATTTTATAGATGAAGAAACTGAAGGTTGGAAAGGTAACTGCCTAAGATCCTCTGTTATGGCGAAGATAGTACAACTTGTGATTGTCAAGCGCCAAAGCATTTATTTAGCCATCTTGCGTTTCTAGCTAAGCCCTGAAGAACTAGGCTAGCAGTGTGTGAGTCATGAAGCCTTTCTGCTTCTATAGATAAGGGAAGAATTTCAAATGCTTGTTCATGTATGAAACACCTTTGTGAATTTTGCAGATTTTGTGAATTTTGCATGACCTCAATGAATCTGTACTTTTTTTTTTTTTGAGTTAGAGTCTCACTCTGTTGCCCAGACTGGAGTGCAGTGGCATGCTCATGGCCATTGCAGCCTCGACCTACTGGGCTAGGGTGATCCCTCTACCTCAGTCTTCTAAGTAGCTGGAAACACAGATGTGTGCCACTATGCCTGGCTAAAGTTTTTTTTTTTAAATTTATTGTAGAGACGAGATCTCGCCATGTTGCTCAGGCTGGTCTGGAACCTCTGATCTCAGGCAATCCTCTCGCTTCTGCCACCCAAAGTGCTGGGATTGCAGGCATGAGCCACTGTGCCCATCTGCACTTTCATACACTTAATTTTTTTTTAAAATTTACTCGTTAAGTGGTAACTGGCTTTAAACCAAGGGAACTGAGGACCGGCTAGAGGCCCAAATTTCACCTGCAGATAGATTACTTATGTACCTATCCTAACTTATGCCCCATGCCTTTATAATAATAATAAAAAAAATGCTTCCAAGAAAAAAAATTTTACTCATTAAAAAACCTCTAGCTTTATCCTAAGAAGTAATATCCATGAAGTGAGATATGTTATATTTTCTAATTTGTAATAAATTAAGTTGACATATTAACAGTTACCCTTTCTTAAAAATGAATCATGTGCTAATAATGGTCCAGAAACCAGTGTTGGAGAAACACCGCATTAAGACGTGGACCACAAACAGGCTGAATGGCTGTTCCCCATCTCCTTCATTGGTCTTGGCCTGCTGGATCTTACCACGATTCAGGGTGTGTATGTAAGAGGGTATGTGTGTGTACATATGCACGTGCCTACTCTGAGGGGTGGAACATAGTGTGGTGGGGTAGGGAGAGGGAAAAGGCCAACAGATCATATTTCCACTAAGGCTTACAAAAAGAATAGAAGCATCCAGCCAGGTAGTCTCTATCGACTCACCTATAGACTTCATCATGGCCATCCCAAGGTGGAGGCAAAGCTAGTCACTGGAGACCAGGCACCTGAGGATGATGAAAGCACAGAGATACTTGGACAGTGAGACCTGAGTCCACAGAGCCAGCTGTGTGGGATGGTGTGTGCTGTCCCCACGAGACCCTCACTGATCACCCTTTTTGCCCAACCCCATGCCACTGAGGCAAAGAGACTGGCATTACAGTTCATCCTCGATGTCCTCAGTTGAAAGATAACTTGAATGTGACCAGTATATATTGGCCAAAACTGGTATAATAAAATAATTCTGAAACTAAAACTTGTTTCTTTTCTTTCTTTCTTTTTTTCTTTCTTTCTTTTTTTTTGAGTTGGATTCTCACTCTGTTGCCCAGACTGGAGTGCAGTGGCACACTCACGGCCACCACAGCATCGACCTGCTGCGCTCCAGCGATCCTTCCACCTCAGCCTTCCAAGTAGCCAGAACTACAGGCACGCTACCATGCCCAGCTAATTTCTGATTCACTGTAGAGATGAGGTCTCGCCAAGTTGTCTGGGTTGGTCTTGAACCCGTGGGCTCAGGCAGTTCACTAGCCTCGGCCTCCTAAAGTGCTGGGATTACAGGCTTTGCCACTGAGCCGGGCTTCTTTTCTTTAAAAAAAAATTTTTTTTTTATTTTAAAGATGTGAGGGACAATTCAGGGTTAGGTATATAAATGCTAGCTGGGCTCGGTGGCTCAGCCTGTAATCCCGCGCCTTTGGGAGGCTGAGGTGAGTGGATTGCCTGAGTCCGGGGGTTCAAGACCCGCCTGGGCAGCGAGACCTCATCTCTACATTAAATCAAAAAGTCAGCCGGGCGTAGTAGTGCTTGCCTGTAATTCCGGCTACTTGGAAGGCTGAGGCGGAAGGATCGCTGGAGCCCAGCAGGCGAGGCTGCGGTGGCCGGGAGCGGCCACTGCACTCCAGTCTGGGCGACAGAGTGAGACTCCCAACTCAAAAAAAAAAAAAAATGTTCATTATGCAGGTACCCTTGAAAACTTGTTTCTAAAGATACTTGACATGCAACCAGGCCTAGACCCACTACAAACTTATCACTGTCTTATTAGGAAAACCAAGAGAAGTACTATTTATTTATTTATTTTTACTTTGACTTATTTATTTTTTGAGTTGGAGTCTCACTGTCACCCAGGCTGGAGTGCAGTGGCATGGTCATGGTCACTGAAGTCTCAACCTGTTGGGCTCTGGCGATCCTTCTACCTCAGCCTTTCAAGTTGGTAGAACCACAGGAATGCGCCATCATGCCTGGCTAATATTTTTGATTTATTGTAGAAATGAGGTCTCACCAAATTCCCCAGAGTGATCTTGAACCCCTGGGCTTTGGCAATCAAGCATTTTGCTTCCTCCTCCCAAAGTGCTGGGATTACAGGTATGAGCTACTACAACTGGCTGAAAGATTTTAATAAAAGGTTAGCTCAATATCAAATAGAAATTTTAAAAATTAACTTTATTATGGAACTTTCCAAACATATCCAATAATAATGAGTACAGGATAATAAACCTCTATGTATCCACCTCCCAGCTTCAAAAACTATCAATCATTTCACCTATTTTTCCTTCCATTTTTTTGCAGGATTATAAAATTCTTCAGTATGTACCTCTGATGACATTTTTCTTTTATATGCAAGGTCTGAACATTAAGGTCATGAACTCAACCTAGAAAAAGTAATACATACTTCATTACCGATTATCACTATGGTCACCTTCGAAGTGTTCCCCTTGGAAAGCTATGAACCAATGCCAGCACCTAGTCCACCCATCAAAATAATTTTGAAACTCTTTTTTGTGGAATGGCCATCAGAACTGTCTTCATATTAGCCTTGATGTGCTAAATGCCATCAAAATGTCTTCCTTTCAATAGTTCCTTTAACTTCAGGTAAAGAAAAAATCACTGGGGACCAGATTAGGTGAATAAGGAGGGTGTTCTAATATAGTTATTTGTTTACTGGCTAAAAACTCCCTCAAGGACAGTGCTGTGTGGGCCGGTGCATTGTTGTGATACAAGAGCTCCTTCAGGAACATTTTTGCACACACCTTTGTCATGCTAAGATTTTCAGTTAAGATTTTCCTGTTTCTCTATTGATGTCTATTTGGTATTATCTGCTATACTTCTCATAGACAGTCAATGATTTTGACACATAATTTGACGACTTTTTGCAATGTTTTATTCAGTTCTGCTCGTTACTCACCATCCTGACCTCTTGTCATCAGTGATGCTTTTTCTTTACTCAGAAAAATGTTTAATCCATTTGTACACTGATGTTTTCTTCATGGCGTTATTCCCATAAACTTGGACTAACATGTCCCTGATTTCACTTCCACTCTTGCCAAATTTAACAAGAAATTTAATGTTTATTTGTTGTTCTAATTCAAGTTCTGAGATTCTCATGATGGCAAAAAAAAAAAAAAACAAAAACAAAAACAAACCATGAAACAATAATGAAGGTCACTCAGCAAGTCACCTCCATTATCGACACAAACACATCCATGAAACATTGATATACCAAGGTTATGAAACCTTACTGAGTTGTCTGTAAGTGCTGCCAACGTAAGTTCATGGTGGCAAGTTCACAAACTTAATTGTCAGACCCTGTATAACTGTCACGTCATTATCACATCTAACAAAATTAACAATATTTTATTTATAGTGTTTAATACATAATCTATAATCTGATTTTTCGGATGGTTTCAAGGGTTCTTTTCACAGGTGGTTTGTGCAAAATAAGACACAAAGTCCACACGTCACATTTAACTATGATTCTTAAATATTTTGCTCTTTTACAGTTTGACCCCTATTTTTTTCACATCATTGATTTGGTATAGAAACCACGTCATTTTTCTTACTGGATTTTCGACATTCTGGATTTGACTGATTACTTCCTTGGGATGGTTTTTGACTTGATCCCGTCTCCTGTATTTCCTGTTAGGTCTAGAGGCTCGATTAGATTCAGATTCAGCTGCTTAGAGAAGAAGACCTCATAGTGGTTTTGGCTACTTCCAATTCTGTCATATCCTGAAGCACATGATATCTGGTGATCGAACTTGTATTTTTTTTTATTTTTTATTTTTCCCCTTATCTTGGCTGCTATGTCTCTTTGGGAAGATTCAAAATTATGCTACCTTTATTATCTTTCCCCAACCAAAGTTCAAAAAAATCTGGATTGACATAGCCAGGCAAAATACCAGTGGTCTGGATTCTTGATCTTTTGGACAAGTTGTATTTGAAAAAGTTTCTCCTACTTCATATACAAAGGAGATTAACTGGCAAGGAAAAAAGTGTATAAGTTATGAACACCTAAGAGGGATTACTGAATGTACAATTATGTAAAGCGCATCACTAATTACTATATTTAGAAGCTACACTGTTAGAAGCCAGGATGAAAATAGCTGAAATTTAATGAGTCATTTGCTAATTATTCAGCTTATGGATTTTCAATGCCATTTTCTTTGAGCCCTTCTCTTCCTCAGAGAGTTTTGGGTGGCATTTTACTGCCTTTTAACACCTTCAGAAACTACTGTATGCTGATAACTGACCATGAAATGTACATGAGGAGGGACACATAAGAGATTATAACTCAAGGTTCATGCTGTGTTACCAACTGAGATATACCATGAGCAGTTGGCACCACAGTCGAAAATTTTTCAGGGGTAAGGCAGAGTAGAAAGTCATTAGAATTCTACTGACTACCTACCATAGTCTCTATGGGTGAAAAAGTAGAAGCATAAATCACAAAGGCCAGTGTGCCCACTGAAGAAAGAGATTCACTTATTAGGTGCTAGATGTGTTCTGCTATAGATTCAACTCCAGAGTTCTCAGTCATGACAGCACATAGAAATCATCCAGGGAGCTTTTAATCTCACTGATGTCCAGAGTCAACCCCTGAATTGAATCTGGGTTTCTGAGGATGGCCCCAGGCATTGGTACTTTTAAAAATCTCTCAGGTGACTCTAACGTGCAATCAGGGTTGAAAATCTCTAATTGTCAGTAAGAGGTACCATTTATATGTCTTACTGTGTGCAGAGGACTGTGTGAAAAATCTCTTGGACATAAGGAAATTGATACTTGAAGAGAGTTATTCACTCAGTATCTTGCCACAATAGTTTCACACTCAGTCTAGTTTCAGAACCATGCGCTTTGAACATGAATCAAAGTAGGACATGAAATTGACGCCACAACTCAGAACACACAAAATAATGAAACACAAGTTTAACAAATAATACTTCATCTTAATAGTTTACTTTATTTAATTAAAATAATACTGGTCAAAACCTAGTAAAAACGGTTTCATGACTTGTCATTTGAAACACTCTTCTAAACTGTGTCAGCGCAGATTTTCTTTCTGCTCCTACAAATGGCAAGATCTTTTCCCCATCAACTTCTTCTCATTTTGTCTGTTTTCTCACCTGGGATGCCCTTTCTTTTTTTCTGTGCATTTCTTTAAAGACCATCAAGTGGCTTCCTCGCAAAAAAAAAAAAAAAAAAATGTTTCTAAGATTACTCCAGTTCATAATGCCTCTTTTTCTGATATCTATTTTTAATACACAGAGCTCATCAATTTTTTTTATACATTATGTAACATATTGTGATGCTCTGTATTTGCTTTACATCTTAGATGGTTATGTCTCCTTGACTAAATTTAATATCTTTGAGGACAATAACCACGTTGTATGCTTTTGCTTCTGTGCTCTTCAAAATGTCTAGCTTGAGTTAGGCACATCATGGATGTTAAAAACAACTATGTGATCCTACACAAGTCAACCTCTGAGCTTTCATTTCTTCACCTCTGAAATGAAGGGGATGTTTTAGATCATTCTAAAGTCTCCTTCAGTTTTACGTCCATTTTTTTTGTGATATCTTAGGACTTCTATAAAATGTACAAATGGAGAGAAAAATGAAATCTTTTTTATAGTAGTCAACTATTAGTACAAGAAAAGTTCTTGTGTGGGAAGTAAAAAGGCTGAAACTGCTTGGCATTTTTGGTAGGCAAAATATAAACTTCTCCATGCAGTCTCTGAAATTTAAAAATGAAGTTGGGTTCTGCAGCACTTAGGATACTGAAATGTGATTATTCATGGGCTACATCTCCCCTGCAAGTTTAATCTCTCTCTCTCTATCTCTCTATCTTCTGTCTAACTATCTATCATCTACCTGTCTATATGCAACAATAAATTTCTATGAACTCTTATGAACGTGGGGTTGGGGTGTGAGGAGGCAGAGATCAGGAAGAAAAATAATTGACTACAATACAGTTTAGATACTGTTTGTTTGCAAGTGGTTTGTTGAACAACACTGAGGACCCTCCTGGTGGCTCCTGAGGCCCAAGGACATGGCCAGCTTGTTCAGTTACTTGCACCTCCATAACCTTATTATCCTAATCCTGAGGCTACTACTGATAAAGAAGCCAGAGGTAGTTCTTTTGGTGATAGTGGGGGTGGTGGTGGGGTGTGTGTGTACGTGGGTGTGTGTTGGGGGAACGGAGGGGATGTGGACAGTTATAATCTTTTTTTTTTTTTTGAGTTGGAGTCTCACTCTGTCGCTCAGACTGGAGTGCAGTGGCCGCTCCCGGCCACCACAGCCTCAACCTGCTGGGATCCGGCAATCCTTCCGCCTCAGCCTTCCAAGCAGCTGGAACTACAGGCGCGCGCTACCACGGCCAGCTAATTTTTTGATTTATTGTAGAGATGCGGTCTCACCAAGTTGCCCAGGTGGGTCTCGAATCCCAAAGACGCGGGATTATAGGCTGAGCCACGGAGCCCGGCTGACAGTTATAATCTTTATGTACTCAACACTTCTTTCCCTTCTTTGTTAACACACTTTCATTTTCCTTTGGGGAAACTCTTTCCTTTCACTCAGTTCCTGTGGTTTGGGTATATATGAAGGGTATGTACAGCTATTTCCCTTGACATTTGTTAGACGTAGGTAAATGTCCTCAGCTTGGCAGTGTGTAGTCCAACCCATGGTTACAATGGATAGTTCAGAGATGAACACAGGATCCAAGTGGGTCTGGTGAGATTCATCCTTGGCTTGCTTTTTTTTTTTTAAGTGTGAGTTTCATTCTGTCACCCAGACTGGAGTGCAGTGGCACGCTCACGGCCACTGCAGCCTTGTCCTGCTGGTCTTAGGCGATCCTTCTGCTTCATCCTTCCAAGTAGCTAGAACTACATGCATGCACCACCATGCCTGGCTAATTTTTGATTTACTGTAGAGACGATGTCCTGCCAAATTGCCCAGGCTGGTCTCAAACCCTTGGGCTCAGACAATCCTTTTGCCTCTGCCTCCCAAAGTGCTGGGATTACAGGTGTGAGCCACTGTGTGCTCTTTTACTGATGGAATTAGTTGGCTTCCTCTTTTACTGATGCAATCAATTGTTAAGGAGTTTGGATGCAAAGTTGAAGATGTGGGTCTTGCCCCTGTTTAGAGAAAATAGAACCAGTGCAATGAAAGCACAGTGAAGATAAGCAAGAAACTGAGTCTCGACACTCTTTGAGCATCCCATAGGGTAAAAAAGATTTTTATTTTTAAAATTTATTTTATTTAATTTTTTGTAGAGATGGGGTCTCACCATGTTGCCAGGCTGGTCTCAAACTCCTGAGCTCAAGTGATCCTCTCTTCTCAGACTCCCAAAGTGTTGGGATTACAGGCATGAGCCACCACACCTGGCCAGAAGAAAGGAGTTCCCCCCCAAAGTTTTAAAACAGCGTTTATTAGCAAGAATAAGAGAACGAAAAACGAAGATTCATGGCAGAAAGACCTGCCATGGACAAATATCTCAAAAAGAAAAATCGCCAAAAAAGGATTAAAAAACTTTTTTGCCAGTTCTACTCTTGGGATTTGTGAACATATGGACCCCCCAAAATTTCAATTCCCTCTGCTATAGGTTTTATTAAATCAGTTTGAGTTATACGCCTGGCACATCCAACTATCCTGACTTCATTCTTGCTCACTGCTAACCTCTTCTCCCATCTTAAAGCTGGATCCAGACAGAAACAAGTCTCCTGGTTTTATAGAGCCCAGGGCTTATGTCCTCTCCATAGGGTAACAGAAATTGCTCACACAATTTTGCATATTCTCTCCCTGCTCTTTTCCTCTACAAGTTCAACAAAAGTGCTGTTTTAAAGCTGTAGTTGGTGGGAGGGGAAGAACTAGGATGCCCGGGTCCACTCTTAGGCACTTAGCCCATGCAAATGCCTTTGTGGGAATTAGAAAATGCCACTCCCTCTGAGCCCAGTGCCCAGGGTGGATCTTAACTCCAAATTGCTGTCCACTTCCATCTCAGCCAGAGGACACAGTGCAGGGTACAAATAGCACCACGGCTGTGCTGAGGCCTCACAGTACTAAGAAGCAAGGGTTGGAGCCATGAGGTAGAAAAACAAGCCTGTGGACAGTAGCCGATTCTGTGGCTCACCCGCTTTGTTACTGTGGTCTATTCCTAGGGTGATCATAGCTGCAGATGCTGTGAGCTTCCTGGGTATCCCCACTGGAGGCTGTGGTCTCAGTAATTATCACAAATGTTGATGATAGCTGGAAAAATAATTCGATTTGTCACTTGAAAGCAGAGTTTCCAACTGTCATTTAGATTTTAAGGCAGTAGCTTTTCTGGAGGGTCTTCCTGAGTTCGGTTTGGCAATCTTTACAGTCCATCTTTGTTGATGAAGTCAATGGTTCTAGAAACCCTGTTGGAGGCCTCCTGGCAATTGGCCACTGGAAAGAACAGAGCACCGGGCAAAGGTCTGTCACACCAGTGACCCCTTCAGGGGTGGTTCTAGGAGCCCCAGCTGGTTTTAGTTCTATCAGTCTCCCGTGCACCTAGGTGAGACTCCCATCACTGTGTTGAAGCAGGGAAGAAACGCGAGCAGCCCCGGGAGCTGCCAGGGGCGTGCACGAACTTCGGGGGCGATAGGGGCCGGCAGCCAAGACCCTAAAGGAGTGCGGGCAGTTAGGGGCGGGGGCGAGGCTCCGAGAACTGTCGGGGGGCGCAGGCCAAGGGCGAGGGGGGCCCCAGCGTCAGGTCCGAGCGCTTGCCCCATCCTCGGTGCCTCTGCCCAGGAGGAGAGGTGACCCGGCCTTCGTGGGGTGGAGGACCCAGAGGGGCCGCAGCCGGAAAGGGGGTAGCGATCAGCCCCGAGCAGCCCGGGCGGTGGGATCCCTCCGTCTCCACTGGCCTCCTCCCTCCCTGCTCGCCTCCGCCCTCCCCGCTCGCCTCCTCCCCGTCTCTCCTCCCCCGCCCCTCCCAGCCTCAAACGCGGCCGGCGCCTTTAAGACGAGCTCGGTTACCCCGGGGGCGGGCAGCCCTCGGCGGCTGCGGGCGGCGGCGCTCCTCCGCGATGCTCCTCACTTTCGGCTCCGGCGCCCGCCGCCGCCTTTCTCGCCCCCACCTCCTCCTCCTCCTCGCCGCCGTCCTCCGGTGCCCGGAGGCGTCGTCCCCCGCGGCGGGGGAGAGAAGTGCCATGTCAGGAAAGTTCCGGGAGGGACCGGAGGGGGCCGTGCGCCCCGCGCCCTCCCGCCGGCGCCCGCGCGCCCCCATCGGGGCCAGGTGAGCGGGACCCGGGTCGCGGCCGGGCCGGGTCGCCGGGCGGGAGGGGCGGCGGCGGGGGGCGCCGGCGCGGCCGAAGTGGGGGCTTCCGGGGGGTCCGGGCGGCCGCCCCCGGGCGATCGCGGCCGGCGGGGGCGGCGGGGACGCGGCGTGTCGGGGGCGCCGCCGGCCCCAGCCCTGCGCGCCCGGGCGGCGAGGCCTTCTAGGAAGCCCGGCGGCGCGGAGCGGCTCCCCGAGCCGGCTCTTCCCGGCCCCCGGCGGGAAGCCGAGTGCCGGGAAGGATGGATCCGCGGCAACTTTCGCGCCGCCGTCTCCGCGCGGGGCTGGGATCCACCCGGTCTGCCCGGCGCGCGGCTCCTTCCCAGCCCCGGCGGCCGGCGGTCCCTCCACGTGGGGTTCCGCCCGCGGTCGGGTCCGTCCTGCCCCAGCCTTGCTCGGGTCTCCGCGTCGCCCTGATTTCAGTCCTGCCTCCTCTGCCCCTTTTGGGAAACATTTTTTTTTTTTTTAAAGGAAAAATATATCCTGGAGGCTCAGGGTGCTTAAAAAAAAATAAATAAAAAAAAGGCAACAGCACGTCTTTATGAAAAATTTCCCCTAGGGCTTGCCCACGTTTTGCAAGTAATCATTTAGTCTTTGATGAAAAACTGAGACTCAGTCTCCACGCTTGTGAAATACAAGTATCCCTTTAGTAGGGTGCAGTTTTTCAGTGAGGTGGGACGGGGCTTTAACTATTTTTTCAAGATAAGATCTCTTTGTTTCTTGGTAAATTTGGTTTTGATTATATCTTAGATGAAGAAGGCTTTAACTAAGTTTGGTAGTATTTCTAGGAACCGTAAATAAAACCTGATGTCTCTTGCATAATCTGATGTTGCTTCAGACATTTTTATCCATGGATGAGGGATGTAATACTTGCAGTCATTTGATGAAGCCTAATTCGTACATTCTTTGCACGAATGGGTAAGTTTTCTTTCTTTCATGTGTCCCGTGGGTGAAGGAGGCCTTATTTTCTCACGCCTCTAGCTTTTTGCCACCCCATGTCTATTTCTATTTCTGTCTTTCCACTCATGTTGTATACATCTAATACCAACTAGAAGTCAAAGGTGCTGATGAAAAGTTTTTTTTTTTTTGTGAAGTGTTGCATAGCTACAATTTTAGTGACAAGATTGATTACATCATCCAGATCATTTTGCACAATAAAAACGGAATGTGGAAGCTTATTAAGGGAAAAGAGTGTCATGAAGTATTTACAGTAAACTCTCTCCTATATGTTTTACATAAAATTTTGTGTGTGAATAGTATGCTACCAAGATAGACAAGGTAGGAACCATCTTGTTTTGCAATGGGAAAGTTTTTAAAGAAAATAATTCCAGAATAACCAGTAATGTTGTAAAATGTTGTTTGGGATCTAGATTTTCATCTCTAAGTACAATTTCGTCATTTTGCTGTAAAATATACCGGAACTGAATTTTTTTTTTTTTTTTTTGGAGCCAGGGTCTTACTCTGTTCTTCAGGCTGGAGTGCAGTGGTGGGATCAACAGCTCACTACAGCCTCAAATTCCTGGGTTCAGGATATCCTCCCCTTCCAGCCTCGTGAGTAGCTGGGACAACTAGTGTGGCCACCATGCCTGGGTAGGCTAAATTTTTTATTTTTTTGTGTTGACGTGGTCTTGCTATGTTGCTTAGGTTGGTCTCCAATGCCTAGGGTCAAGCAATCCTCTTGCCTTGACCTTCCAGAGTGCTGGGATTACAGGCATGAGTCACTGTGCCCAGTCCAGAACAGAAACTTTTAAAAAGAAACTCAACACTCAAGCATTTTCTGAAAATTTGCAGCAAACTGAACATTCTCAGAGAGAAATTTGCTAGAAAATTCACATAACTAAAACCCTAACTGTAGCTACTATTTTATCATAAGTTTGCTGGACTCCAGGAAGAATTTAGGGTTCTAAGGTGGAGTAACTTAGTTTCTAGAATTGTATTGATTAATGGGAGTACCTTGAGATTTTGAATGTGGTTTATTTGGTTTAGGGTGATTGTTTTGTGAATGATTCTTTGAAACTACACACACACACACACAACACACACACACACACACACACACGGTTTTATATATGTATATATCTGTATCACACATATATTTGTACTTATATATACTATTGATATACTACATTAGATCTGTATACTATACTCTCCATATACTATATATAGACATATATATTCTCTATATATACTATATATAGATATATAAAACTGGAAAATCATTTAAGGATGTGATAATACATGTGCACTAAGAAGATTTAAAAGATCAGTAGCTAAAAATAGTTCTTGTTAGTGCTTGTCATCTTTTCAGAATTTTAGTCAGTATCAGTTAAATTAAAAAAAAAATACTGTGTTTTCCAATATGTTCTTGAACTCTTCAAAGGCTTGGACCAGGGAATCATATAACAGTGATCCTTACCATATATTTACCTATTAAGAAGGACTGAATTACTCACCAAATAGATCATTGAACTAGGCATTTCTTAAGCTTCAATATGGGAATTCTTGGTAAAATTTAGCTTGTCAATATAGTGTTTTCTTACTTTGACACCTCAAAAATCACCTTCAAGCTGGGCATGGTGGCTCACACTTGTAATCCCAGCACTTTGGGAGGTGGAGGTGAGAGGATTGCCTGAGCCCATGGGTTCTAGATCAGGCTGGGTAACTTGGCGAGACCTCGTCTCTACAATAAATCCAAAAATTAGCTGGGCATGGTGGCGAGTGCGTGTAGTTCCGGCTGTTTGGAAGGCTGGGGTGGAAGGATTGCTTGAGCCCAGCAGGTTGAGGCTGTGGTGGCTGGGAACGTGCTATTACACTCCAGCCTGGGCAACAGACTGAGACTCCAACTCAAAAAAAAAAAAAAAAAAATCATTTTCAGGGCATGCTTCTTAGTTCTGGAACTTAGAGAGTAGTCCTTAAAGGCATGAGAGACAAACCTTAGGGAAGTTGTAGCACTCCAGTTTGCAAAGTAAGGCCTTTAACATTTGATTTGAGAGCAGAACCCATGGATGCTGGGGAGAATAATACCTGTTATACAGTGCTCAAGTCACTACAAACCAAACTACCTCATTCACTTTTAGAATATTTGTAGTGATGTTTCACAGCTGAAGATGCTTCATTTCAGCATATGTATGAAAAATAGAAATGAAACGAAATAATCTGTTAGACTGATTTTTTTTCCTTAATTTGCTAGGTGCTTACTAGGAATATGTTTGTATTTGCTGCAAATAATCCTTTGCTTTGTTGCATGTGGCGATTTCCCCCTTTTTTGGCAACTATGACGTGCACATTTAGTTCTTAGTATTTACTTGAAACACTGAACGAGCTTCACCGAGCTTATGCTGTATCTCTTCAAC
Organism: Cephalopachus bancanus; assembly: GCA_027257055.1. Lineage (NCBI taxonomy): Eukaryota > Metazoa > Chordata > Mammalia > Primates > Tarsiidae > Cephalopachus > Cephalopachus bancanus. The sequence goes on along the minus strand of JAPVLO010000005.1, from coordinate 7,370,457 downwards.
TTTCATAATGTAGCAGTTGAGATGTTCGACTATGAGCCTGAGGTCACTGGCTTTCAGGGCTGGTGGGATTCTTGGTCAATTATAGTCTCAGTTTCCTGGGAATTTTTTGTTTAAAGTCAGATGTGCCCTTCATTTGAACTGTGTGAGCCACAAAATAGGTACTTTTGTAACCACAAAACATGGAGAGCATTCCAAATAATTTGCAGTGTGGGCAGCCTAACATGCTTTAGTGTTTTTTTGGCTTGAGGCAGTGTGCCATGCTTGTAAAAAATGGTTTCTGGGTAAAGCTCACAGTCTTTGAGCTGTTTCATCTTTGAGTTTGACACATAGGATAAAATGTTCTTTATTTACCCTATATGCCAGTAAATATGGACAGGATTGGTAAAAGTAATTTGTGCCCATTTCTGTTTGTATGACCAAAGATTCAAAAAAACCAAAAAAAAAAACCAAGGCCAGGTGCAGTGACTCAGCCCGTAATCCTAGCACTTTGGGAGGCCAAGGCTAGAGGATTGCCTAAGCCCAGGGGAGACCAGCCTGGGTAACTTGGTGAAACTTCATCTCTACTATAAATCACAAAATCTAGCCGGGAGTGGTGGTGTGTGTCTGTAGTTACAGCTACTTGGAAGGCTGAGGTGGAAGGATCGCCGGAGCCCAGCAGGTCGAGGCTGCGGTGGCCGGGAGCGGCTACTGTACTCCAGCCTGGGTGACAAAGAATGAGACTCCAACTCAAAAACAAAAAAACAAAAAAACCAAGCATGAAACTCTAGCTTAATATACAGGAAAGCTCATTCATGTCTGTTATTAATAATGAAGAGTTAGAAAGGTTAGATTTTAGCATAGCTTTTGGGTCCTGGGCAGGCAAGAGAGTGTACATCTGCAGTTAGGAGAGTAATCTAGTGGTCACCTACTGAAATTGAAAATAGGACTGCTATTCTCAGATTTCCTTTGAGTAATAATGCAAATGATTATGTCCTCCCAGATCCAACTTAGATTAAAAACATCAACTGTCAGATACTGTACCAAACGCCTGACATATATGTTACTGGTTTCTTCAATAATTTTTGTTTGAAACCCTTGTGTATGTTATTATTATCATTAGCATCGCATATATACCATTTAGGTTTTTGAGCAAAGCTTCCTGGTTAACTTCTTTCTCTCAATTGACTTAACTCAATCTATATTATTAAAGCATTTAAAAAAATAATTTAGGCAAGCTCTTTTCTGTGGAAATTTTTAAGGATCTGCCTTGGGGAGGTTGTGGCAGAAGGGGCATGATTACCTTCCAAAAGGAGGTTTCTTTACCACTTTCTACTTTTTTCTTAAAAACAAAAACAACTGCATAGTTAATTTTAGAGAAAGAACGCTGGTAAACATTTAAAGATGTCTGAAGTTTAGATCAGGATAAGGGTTTCAATTGAAAATTACCTATGAATCGAGTAAAATGTACGCCATGTGTCTGATATGGTATCGATCAGAGACTGCCTGCTGCATGACTGTTTGCTCTCAGTTGTTTCTGGAAGGATGTAAATACAAAGGCAGTTGGGATATAGGCAGAGCATCCATTGTCTTCCAGAAGAAAAAATGTTTGCATAAGTGTGTATTGGGATAGAATCCATTCTTTTCATCATTTTAGCTTCTACCCTCATTTTACCATTTTCCTTGTATCTGAAACATGCTGTCTTTCTACTCTGTTTTGATTAAGCTTGCATAAAGTTTGATACTGTCCAGTACTGCAGAAAGTCTGTTATTGAAATCTCTCAGCTCATTCTCACTTACTTGGTACTTTTTCCAACATTTTTCCTTCTCGGTACTTTTTCAGACCTTTTTTTTTTCTTTTGCATGATCTGGTTCTTTAATGATATGAGTTTTGAATATAAAGTTTCTCCATTTTCTATAAATAGGGTAAATTTGCACCCACTTAAAAGTTTAATGATGTTGGGAACATTTTTGTTTCTGTAATTCATGTGTAGTTGTAAGTTTTTGAATCCTTTATTCTCTGTCTCTCCTTTTTTTTTGGAGACAGGGTGTTGCTCTGTTGCCCAGGGTGGTGTGCAGTGGTACAATCATGGTTCATGGCATTCCTTGAACTCCTGGGCTCAAGTGATCCTCCTGACGCAGCCTCCCGAGTAGCTGGGATTACAGGCATGTGCCACCATGCCTGGCTAATTTAAAACAATTTTTTGGTAGAGACAGGGTCTTGCTGTGTTACCCAACTGGTCTCCAACTTCTGGCCTCAAGCGGTCCTCCTGTGTCAGCCTCACAAAGTGCTGGGATTACAGGCAACATCCTTTATTCTTTATTCTTATGTCATAATAGATTTTTTTTCTTATTATGAAAGTTGCACATGTTTATTATAGGAAATTTAGAAAATCCAGGCAAGAAAAAAAGAAGAACTGTGCCCAGAGATAACCATTGTTAACATTTTGATACATATTTTTATATGCATACAAAAAAATACTATACCATTTTAATTTTAAAAATGGCCTTTTGCACATATATGTTCCTTTGTAATTTTCACACAAAAGTTTGTCACTTTCCTTGTAGTTCATGGAATTTCCATGTGGTTTCATGGGAATGATCTGTAACAATTTGAATACTGAAGAGTATTATTTGGGGAAAGATCATAATTTATTGGGGATATGCCTTAGACAGGTTACTTTCTTCTTTTTCTTTTTTTTTTTTTTGTTTGCTACTATGCAGTAGTAAATATCTTATAGCTCAATTTTTGTATGTATCTACAGTTATTCTCTTTTGGGTAAAGAATTATAGGAGAGGAATAAAGGGCATTGGTGCTTTTTCATTGCCCTCAAGGCACTTCAGTATTTCCAATATAAAATCTGTAGACCTAACATAGTCTTTCTTGTTTATCTTCTATAGTTTTTTTGGAAAGTATAATATGAAAGACTTAAGTGAGATAAGATTTGAACCCAGACCTGACTGACTAATGCTTTTTCCAAATGAAATCACCCTAGATGTTTACAAAGCTTTAGCCTCAAACCCCAAATCATTCATTAGTGCTTAGTCATAGTTATAAATGCTATTTCCAGCTAAACAGGTACAGTAGTTGCTTGTGTGCCTGGGAAATGTTCTCCTTTTTTCAATTTCAGGCTTCTTTACTGTTTTACCATCTTTCTTCCTGCCCACACATATTGACAATACAGAATTGCTCTATGATAATTTACTATACGTTTTGTTTCCTGTGTAGTCATCCCTAATTTTTTTTTTTTTTTGAGTATGAGTCTTACTCTGTTGCCCAGGCAAGAGTGCAGTGGCATGACCACTATGATCATGGCTCATGGCAGCCTCGACACCCTGGGCTCAGGGCATCCTTCTACCTCAGCATCCCTAGTAGTTTGGACTACAGGTGTGCACCACCATGCCTGGCTAAGTTTTTGATTTTTTTTGTAGATTTGAAGTTTCGCTATGTTACCCAGACTTGTCTTGAATTCCTGGGTTCAAGCAATCCACCTGCCTCTGCCTCCCGAAGTATTGGGACTACAGTCATGTACCACTGTGCCCGAATTTTTTTTTGGATTTTTTTGTGGAGATGAGGTTTGCTATGTTGCCCAGACCGATCTCAAACTCCAGGGTTCAAGCAATCTGCTTGCCTCAGCCTTCCAAAGTGTGAGATTATAGGCATGAGCCACCATTCCTGGCCATCATCTCTAAAATCTAAAAATATTCTGTTTTCTATACTTTGCTGCCAACTGCTGGACTCTTAGCATTTAAAATAAATTTGGAAGGTTTAAATTTATAGAATTTTTGGGCAGTGTTTGTTATGTACATGCGCCTGTGTATATCTATCTCTATATTTTATCTGTATATTTATCTATATCTTTATTCCTTTCTTTCATTAATACAAAACTTCATCTTAGCCAGAAATTACCTCTTGAAACCAGTTGAATATCTCTCTGGCTACCACAAAAGCATGTGATCACTTCCAGAAATAAAACTAGTGATATAAAATAAGCAAGAACCAAGAAAAGAACATTTGTAGAAACTTAAAGAACATTGGATAAATGTAGAGAGAAATTCTCCTTCTCATTTTTAACTAAAATTATCTTTGGCTGTCAAACATGACCCTAATAAATGCAATCATATTTGCAATTTTCATTTTTAGAATTTGGTTTTCGGTGTAACAGGTAAGAGAAAGTAAACACATATACACAACCCTCCCCCCCACATACTTTCTGGGACTCTTTTTCAGACATCGTCGTTTTCACTGTGGAATAATCTCCTCTCCACCTTTGTTGAAGTCAGACTTAGACTTTCTGCTCCTGTAATACCTGGTGCTTACCTCTGTTTTTTAATACTTCAAAATAAGGTTTTTGTTTAGATGAGTATCATTTCCCTCTTTCTTTTTTGTTTTTTAATTTAAATTCTTTTTAAAAAAAGTTATTTATTTTCAAATTTTCATTATAAAGATTTGGGGTACATTTCAGGGTTAGATATATAAACTTTGATCATGCAGATACCCTTGTTGATGAGGTATCCCCCACCCTCCCCTATCAGTTTCCTTCAACTGCCAATCCCACGCCCCCTCCCTTGACAGTTTCTCACTACTGCCGGTCGCTTTCTTATAGCATTATAATTGTTCAAGGTCCATTTATGAGTGAGAACATATGGAACTCAGTTCTTTGTTTCTGTGATAAATCACTGAGTATGACCGACTCCTAATCCATCCAAGTTGCTGCAAAATCCATATATTTGTCCTTCTTTATGGCTGCATAATATTCCATCGTGTGTATGTACCACATTTTTTTTATCCAGTCCAGCTTCAATGGGCAACATGGTTGGTTCCATGTTTTTGCTATTGTGAATAGAGCTCCTTCTTTAATATCACAAAGACTAGGAACCATATCTTTGCGTTTTGGTATGGAATGTAACAGGCATGGATAAAGAGGTGATTTTTTTTTTTATGAGGTCTTGTGGACATTCACTGTTTATAACAAAGTTCAGAATATCCTTATGAAACAAATTGTACTGTGAATTTTCTAAAGAATATTTATGGTGAAGTACATTCTACATATGAAAGTGCATAAAATGTATTTATAAAAAATTAAATACCCATGGACCTACTATCAGAGTTAAAAAATGTGTCTATAATCCTGCCAGACAGTTCTGTCTTTATCTAGTCTAAAGTTAATCAGTATCTTTGCTCTTTGTTATGGAATTGAATTGTGTCCCCCAAATGTCATGTGCTGAAGCTCTAATCCCTATTGTGGCTGTATTTGGAGTTAGGGCCTGTAGGAGGCAATTAAGGTTAAATGAGATCACAGAGGTAGGGCCCTGATCCAATAAGATCTCTGTGGAGATGCAGAGATCTCACTCTGGCTGCCTGCACAGAGGAAAGGCCATATGAGGCCATATGTGTAGGAGGACACACATGTCTACAAGCCAGGAAGAGAGGCCTCACCAGAAACTAAAATAATGGCACCTTGATCTTGACCTTCCAGCTTTCAGAACTGTGAGAAAATAAATTTATGCTGTTTCAGCCACCCGGTCTGTGGTATTGTTTTAAGGCGAATGTAGCTGACTAATACATGTTCTTTTTTAAAAAATGCAAATTCCTAAGAATTTTTTTAACTCTTTAATACCTACTTTCAACTTCTGGGTCAGTGATGTTGAATATTTTCCAGCTTGTTATTTCTCTCATAAGTTAGACATTGCTTTTATTGTTGTATATAGTGTTTGTTATATTTAGCCGTGTATTCATCAGTTTCTTTTCTCACCATTCCTTCTATCTGGGATCATTTTTCTTCTGCCTGACATATACCATATATCCTTTAATTTTTCTTTTTGAGTGTGTGTGTGTGTCAGTGTGTGTCAGAAGAGAAAAAGAGAAAGATATTTTTGTGTGTTTGTAGCAATCTTTTAAATTTGTTTTTCTTTTAGCACATAAAAATATTATTCCATTGTCTTCTGAATTTTCAATCTAAAGTTTCTGAGTCTGAGTTTTAAAAAATTCTATTTGGTATTCAATTGAGGACTAGCACTTTTCAGGAATTCTGGAAACTTCTCTGTATAAGAGTTTTGAACACTTCCTCTTGTTTTATGATCTCCTTCTGGAACTGCAGCCGCATGTCTGAGACCTGTGTTCATCTTCTTTGTTTCATCTATCTCTTATCCTTCATTGCTTTCTCTTGACTATATTTGAAAACTTTTATTTCTAACTTGCAGTTTTTAAATTCACTTCAGTTATGTCTAATACACCATTTTGTTTTTTTTGTTTTTAGTTGAAGTCTCACTCTGTAGCCCAGGCTAGAGTGCAGTGGCACACTCACGTCCACCCCAGTGTCGACCTGCTGGGCTCTGGGGATCCTTCTGCCTCAGTCTTCCAAGTAGCTAGAACTACGGGCGCAAGCTACCAACACCTGGCTCATTTTCTATTTATTGTGGAGATGAGGTCTTGCCAAGTTGTCCAGGCTGGTCTTGAACCCGCGGCCTCAGGCAATCCGCTCACCTTGGCCTCCTAAAGTGCTGGGATTACAGGCTGAGCCACCGAGCCCGGCTGCCACTCTGTTAATTTATTTTTTAATACATTATTACACTTTTCATATCTAGAACTTTATTTGGTTCTTTTTCAAATCTGCTTGTCTCCTCATAATTTCAGTCATTTATTATTTTATTTTCTTTGATACTTTCTACAACTGAAATCTTCTTGTGGATTTGCTTCTGTCTTTTTCCCCCTTATTCGTTTTTTAAAATTTAATTTAATTTTTTAAAATTATGGAGATGTGAGGTACAAGTGAGGGTTAACAAGTAGGCTGCATGCAGGTGAAGTTGAGGCTTCTAGCTGGACAGGTATCCTTTGCGTTGTCACATGCCTTCCCCAACCCCCCTTCCCTCCCTCCCCTAGCAGTGCCCAGTGACAGCCCATCCCTCCTTTGTGCTAATGTGACTATTGCTCAGGACTCACTTAGGAGAACATGGGCTATACAGTGCTTTGTTTCTGTGGTAGTTCACTTAGTATGATGATCTCCACCTCCATCCAATTTGCTTTGAAGTCCATGAATTTGTTTTTTATGACTGCACAATACTCCATCATCTATGTGTACCACATTTTCTTTATCCAGTCCACTTTTGATTAGCAGTAGGGCTGGTCCCATGTTTTTGCTATTGTGATAGTGCAGCTATAAACATCTGTGTGCAGGTGTGTATTTTGTAGAGCAATTTATGTTCCTCTAGGTATATTACCAGGAAAGGGATTGCTGGATCTTATGGAAGATCAATTTTTTAGTTCTTTTAGGAATTGCCACACTGTTAGATACTGAACTAGCTTACGCTCCCACCAACTAGAAGCATTCCCTTTTCTCAGCACCTGTGCCAGCATCTGTTGTTTTTTGACTTGTTAATGATGGCCATCCTTTCTAGAGTAGTTTTGATTTGCATTTCTCTGGTGGTTAGTGAGGCTGAGCATTTTTTCTTGTGTCTGTTGGCTGCTTGTATGTTATCTCTTGAAAAGTGTCTGTTCGTTGCCCTTTGCCTTTTTAATATTTCCCCCATTCTTAATCACTCATGTTGCTTTGATTATTAAGAAGATTTTGTGATTTTTAGACTGTGAACTTTGTGGTAATTATTTCAAGCCTGTGTTGGGGGTGAGTTCCTCCAGTGGTAAAATACATTTGCTTTTGCCTACTAGCTTGGGTGCAGTACTGACCTTGGCACATTTTAAAACAGATTTCTGCTTGAGGGTTTTTAATTTTTCCATTTCAGTGCTAGCTTGAGGTTACAAATCTTCTGGGGAGAATATTTTCCCTTATCTATGATGCATTTCCCTCATCTAGTAAAATGCAGTTTCCATTTCTGTTTCTTTTGGCATTGTGGAGTTTATTTCTTGTTCATTTTAAGGCCCTTTCAAGTCCATAGTTGCTGTTGGGGTCTTCCAACGAATATGATTCTGTAATCCCAACTCAAATGATTTCAATTTGATTATACTAAAGAATGCATTTTGTTTCTGAGATTATAAACATGTATAAAATAGAATATCTTTGTTATTCAGGTTAATACGCAAACCTTAGCTAATCACTGTACAGTGTTTGCATTTGTAAAGAAAAAGCTGACATTAATGTATCAAGATATGATAGCAAAATGTTGATTTTTTTTTCTTTTTAAATCCAATTTTATAATTTGTTATTTTCCCCATTGATCAATTTGAACATTTTCTTTTTGAGTCAGAGCCTCACTTTGTTACCCAGGCTGGAGTCAATAGCATACTCACAGCCACTGCAGCTTCAACCTGCTGGGCTATATGGTAAAGCCTGTAGCTTTTCGGCTACACATCTGTACAGTATGTTATTGTATTGAATACTGTAGGTAATTGTAGCACAATGGTCGGCAGTTGTGTATCAAAACATAGAAGAGGTTCGGTAAAACTATGGCATAAAGCATAAAAAATGGCACACCTGTATAGGACACTTAGCATGGACGGGGCTTGCAGGACTGGATGTTGCTCAGAGTGGTAAGTGAGTGAGTTTCGTGAAGGCCTGGGACATGACTGTATACTACTGTAGACTTTATAAACACTGGATGCCTAGGCAACACTAAATTTATAACAGAAATTTTCGTTCTGCCTCACCCTTACAAATAACTGGAACCACAGGTGCACGGTACCATGCCTGGGTGAGTTTTTTTGATTAATGGTAGAGACGAGGTCTCACCAAGTTGTCCAGGCTGGTCTCAAGCCCTTGGGCTCAGGCAGTCATCTCACCTCAGACTCCCAAAGTGCTGGTGTGAGCCACTGCCTGAGCCACTGCGCCCAGCTGATCAATTTGAAATTTCTGCGTAGTATGTTGGTATCAGCATTTCCGCTTCCTACGTCTCACACTTATTTTGTTTATAGTCATTTAGAATTTAGTTTTGTGTTTTGTTTTTTAGAAAGTTAATGCCAGCTTCTTATTTTAAATTGATTTCATCTTCCAGCTGAAAAGATACTGTCCATCACATTTATCTTTCTGTAGTTTCACATTTCTGGGCTTTGCCTTTAAAATGGTAGAGGAGAAACTTAAAAAGCCACCTATGGTCTGCATTGCCCTTATTTATATTCTCAAAAGCAAGTTAAAAATGGCAAACTGCAGGGTTCTTCTGGGTAGTTCACTTTTGAAAAGGAGCCATTATTCTATGCTTATTTCAAATGGTTATATTTTGGTAAACATTTTAAGAAATGCTTAGTTTTTTTCTTGTGTTAATATGACATTCTCAAAGTTTTTCTTTTAGTCCTACATGATATAGAGATGTGGATGCAACCTTGCTTGTGATGAACAGTTACATAGAAAGCATTAAAGAGCCTCAGCATTGTATCTCTCAGCATTCAGTTACTGCAGATTAGCAATAAAAACATACAGTGATAAATGAAGCTGAATTTAAAAACTAATTAGCTTGATTACCTTTGGAGAATGCTTCTGTTCGTCAGGCGATGATTATCTATGTCATAATTAAAATTAAGCTTTTACAATTTTCTGTACTTTTTTTTTTGAGTTGGAGTCTCATTCTGTTGCCCAGACTGGAGTGCAGTGGCATGCTTATGGCCCCCGCAGCCTCCACCTGCTGGCCTCAGGTGATCCTTCCACCTTGGCCTTCCAAGTAGCTGGAACTACAGGCACACACCACCATGCCCGGCTAATTTTATGATTTTTATTGTAGAGATGAGGTCTCGCCAAGTTGCCCAGGCTGGTCTCAAACCCTTGGATTCAGGCAGTCCTCTTACCTCAGCCTCCCAAAGTGTTGGGATTACAGGCATGAGCCACTGTACTTGGCCCAATTTTCTGTACTTTTTTAAGAAATAATTTTTCTTTTGCATTCTCTCTCTCTCTCTCTTTTTTTTTTTTTTTTTTTGAGTTGGGGGGTCTCACTCTTTGTTGCATGCTGGAGTGCAATGCCATGATCACCATTTGCTGCAACCTTGATCTCCTGGGCTTAAGAAATCCTGCCTCAGTCTCCCAAATAGCTGTGACTACAGGCTTGTGCCACCACACCTGGCTAATTTTTTTTTTTTTTTTTGTAGGGAGGAGATCTCACTATGTTGCCCAGGATAGTCTCAAACCCCTGGGCATAGGAGATTCTCCCACCTTGGCCTCTCAAAGTGCTGGGGTTATAGGCATGAGCTACCATACCAGCCCCATTCTTGGTTTTAATGTCTATCTTGTTGCCCTTCTAATTTTCCTCACCTTGAGTAAAGAGGCACCAAATGATCTTTGAATGATCCTTAGGAATGATCTTTGAAGCATACACAATGGAATCTCACTTTGGTAAGATCTTTGCTTTTATCCAGATTCTAGGTTGGAAAAAAGTTCCAGAAAACAATCCCTCTAGTAGATTTTATTTATTTATTTGTTGGATAGACAGGGGATACTCATATCAAAAACCATATTTCATAAGGCATCCATTTACCTTGTAGGAGGGGGAATTTTCTTTTTTATCTAATCTGTAGACAGATGGGTTATCCATTGTGCGACTGGTCCACCCTTCTTTTTAATCTAATATAAACTTGAATTTGATTGTTTTACTAAATGTAGTCCCTTTTTGAACCTATGTTCAAGGTGTGTGTGTGTGTGTGTGTGTGTGTGTGTGTGTGTGATTCTACTCAATCCTAGCATAATAAATATTCTTCATCTAAGCAGAATTTTACCTTTTTTACATCCAGCCATTAGGCAAACTCAGCATTTGGGCTGTGATGTGGCAGTGGCTCTTAACATTACTGAATATATGTCGAGTGCACACCTACATGTACACGTCTTGGTGTTATTCATTCTCTCATAGGCCATATCTGCTAGAAGAAATCAAATGAGAAGTAGTCATGAGTGAAGTGTAATAAAAGTGGAGAAACCTCATGTACCTATAAGCAGTGATGTTTATAAGCAAAATTGAGTACTTTCCCTTTCCTTGTAAGAGAAAATTAAGGAATTGCAATTCTGACTGTTGTATGTACAGTTGACATTGGGCCAATGAATTCCCTATTGGCTCTTGGTCTTACCAGTCTTGTAGCGGTTGCATCAGCACTCTGTGAACCTGCGGAGCTTTTATTGAGGCTTTAATCTTTGAGCAGAGAACCAGAAAGCTAGCAGCAGGAGTCTCACAGTGTGGCAACATCACTTGGGACAGTATCAGTGTGAAACCCAGTAACAAATACCAGGACCTCCCCGGGGCCCTTTCTCCCTTGTGATTTTGTGATGCATGATGAGTAATTGTTCTTTGGTGTTAAGAATGCACCTTGGTTTTATCACCTTGATTTTGTTTTTTCATTTCTAAAAGCTCAAAATGAATATTGCAGACTTTCTTCCTTTTTTTGGTGCTAATGCATTTTTTTTAGAAGGTGGTGAGCTGGATTTCTGTTGGGAGGGGGTATGTAGTACTTTGCATCTAGAATGACTGTTACCTTTTTTTACTTGGAGCAGTCTTTTCCAGTTGTTAACTTGATTTAGTATTAAGATTGAGAAATAGTAGAAATGAGGTTGTTTGAGAGGAGATAATCGTTTTTATAGGTGAACTCTACTTTATGATAGAATTTAGCAGGGTCCTTCAGCTAGTGTGGTTTCAAGGAACATTAAATATTTTTTAATTTGAAATTATTTGTCAACTGTTTGGTTTTAGAAGACTTTTTTTTTTCAGTACCACATGCATTTTGTAAGATATCATCTATTTTTACAGTGAAAGACTTCTGCTGTTAGTCTTTTTTTCTTTCTTCTTTTATTTCCCATGAGCTTCTGTCCTACTTCTTCCCTACCAAAAATTAAACAAATAAACATAAATTAATTAATAAAATGGAATAAAAAAATTACTGCTTTGAAACGAAAATACACTAGTCTTCAGCCTAGTACTTATAGTTTCATCTTAGTGGGTAATATACCATCATAGAGCATGAGACTTAGAGTGTTACCAAAAAATGTGGGCACCTGTATGTCCAGCATGAAGCATTATTAGGCAATTTCATCATTGTGGGAACATCATAGAGTGTAGTTACACAAACCTAGATGTCATAGCCTACGCACACCTAGGCTATATGGTAAAGCCTGTAGCTTTTCGGCTACACATCTGTACAGTACGTTATTGTATTGAATACTGTAGGTAATTGTAGCACAATGGTCGGCAGTTGTGTATCAAAACATAGAAGAGGTTCGGTAAAACTATGGCATAAAGCATAAAAAATGGCACACCTGTATAGGACACTTAGCATGGACGGGGCTTGCAGGACTGGATGTTGCTCAGAGTGGTAAGTGAGTGAGTTTCGTGAAGGCCTGGGACATGACTGTATACTACTGTAGACTTTATAAACACTGGATGCCTAGGCAACACTAAATTTATAACAGAAATTTTCGTTCTTCAGTAATAAATAGCTTACTGAATATTTTTTACTTTATAAAATTTATTTTTAAAAAATGTTTTGATTGTTGTAATTAACACTTAGCTTAAAACACAAACATATTGTACAACTGTAGTGTGATTGTATGTGCTAGACTTTTATGTGACTGGCAACACAGGTTTGTTTACACCAGCGTCACTGAAAACATATGGGTAATGTGTTGCACTATGATGTCATAATGGCTTCAGTGTCACTAGAAAAATAGGAATTTTTCAGCTCCATTATTATCTTATCGGACCACTGTTGTACATGAGGTCTGTCCTTGACTGAAATGTCATTAAGTAGTACATGACTGTAAACAAGTAATTATGTTTTCTCTGTTTTTGACTCTTGGAGCAACCTGGTTTTTCTTCACAGCACATACAACATGGTATAATCCAATAATTGTAATATTTTCAGTATGAGGATTCCACCAGGTTTGTAAGTTACATAAGATTAGGAGATACATCCGTTTTGTTCTCCAGGTGCTTCATAACTATTTGTTGAAGGAAAAAAGGAATAAAGTAAATTGAAAGAAGTATATAGGTCAAATTAAAATGTATATGTGAAGCTGGGCACCGTGGCTCATGCCTGTAATCGTAGCATTTTGGGAGGCAGAGGTAAGAGGATTGCCTGAGTCCAGGAGTTCGAGACCAGCCTGGGCAACTTGGCGAGACCTCATCTCTACAGTCAATCAAAAAATTAGCCGGGCATAGTGGTGGATACCTGTGGCTCCAGCTACTTAGAAAGCTGGGGCAGAAGAATCGCCTGAGCCCAGCAGATTGGGGCTGTGGTGACTGTGAGTATGCCACTGGACTCCAGCCTGGGCAACAGAGTGAGACTCTGACTCAAAAAAAAGACAAAAGAAACAAAAGTATATGTTAGATTTATATAGTATTCATGGATAGCATGGGCGAAGACTGAGTATCAGGGTGAGATCATTTCAGTTGGAACATGATGATGCTTTCCTTTGTCTTTGTCTCATGGCCACTTTGAATACTAAAACCAAAGTCTTATTTCGTTGATTTTTAAATCCTAAGTATTTTAAATATGACCTTTAGATTTTTTTTTGAGAACCTTCCCAAGTTAACCAGAATTATTTTGATTATGGTAGTGAATTAAAGTCAAAACTGATTTGCCTTTATTTTTGTGGCTGAGTCAATGCTGTTCTTCAGTAATCCTATTTTGAAGTGGTGTACTAAGAGCAGAATATTTCTGTATGTTTCCCTTGCATTATTTTTTAGCTTCCCATGCATGAAATATTTCATAAGTCCATATTTTCCCTTGCGTTCACTATTGGAATTTGCTATGGTAATGAATTACGTTTACGTACTGTGTGACCAAAGGACTGAGGATCCATCTTTCGATTTTTTTTTCAAAATGTGTGTGTGTGTGTGTGTGTGTGTGTGTGTGTAGATATAGTCGATTGTTGTATATACAATCATGAGGGTATTTGATGTGCCCAGTTGATGGAGGTGCGGTGGGATGGTAGAGTAGGGAGTCTACCAGATGTGTCTGTTATGCCAAGAGATTATGTTTGAGCCATCTCAGGCGGTGACATTGTCTGGATGTGTAGGAAGAAAGAGGAGACCATGGTGTGTGCATAAGTGTCCCTCACTTGTTTTTAGTAGCAGCATGCTATATATAAATAAACACACACATATATAAACAGCTAGTACAGTGCTTAGTACATGGTTGATGTTGGAGACATATTTGTTGAGTTGACCTGTCTGAAACTCTCAGGAATAATCATAGTCAGCAACAAAAGTGTTGTTATGAAAAATAAGTAAGCGGGACTACAGTTGCTTCTGGAGATGTAGAAATAATCTGGGTGTGGTTGTAGCAGGCTATTTCTAGAAAGTCTAGTAAGGGATATATAGATTTCTACCTTGTTTAAAACAATGAAAGGGCAAGAGAGGCTGCATCTTTTTTGTTTGGAAAAGAGATTTTTGAAAGTCACTTTTTTGCAATAAAGGAGGTTAGAGGAAGAGAAATAAAGGTATCATGTTAAAATCACAGTGCAGAATCTGAAATTGAGACATAAGTTTAAATTCAGTTTGGGGTGGAAAAATGGCCATTGCAAGGGTGAAGGAGTAGAATCCTAAATGTCACCAAAGGGTTGGTGTTGTAGATGTAAAGGGTGTGATTTTCTTTTCTGGTCAGAGTAAAGCTGCTAGCTCACAGTTAATGAGCCCAACATGTCAGGCTCATTTAGTCCTTACAACAGCGTCATGAACTGAGGTACACCATGCTGCAAGGTTTGTAAGTGGCAAACAGGTCCTTGTACCACTGCCAAGGTGGGCACAGTGGACATCTAGAGGAAGAGTGTGGAAGTGCTCAATAGAGATTGAGGCCCCAAGTGACTTTTTATCCTCAAGAACATGGCAAAGTCACTTGTCATGAGACGTAGTGCAGAAGAGCATACTAGCATTTTCAGGAAAATGCCACCAGTATGATGGTATAGACATTGAGTTTCGATCCGATAAACTAATTTTAAGACCTTCATAACTTGTGCTAACTTTGTGATTATTAAAGAAAAGTGAAGTGTCTAGTTACGGAGAATGACATATGAGATCAGATGGGTTTCAGAGTTGCTAAGGGAACAGGTTAAAAAGCGAGGGGCACGCTGAGCTGCACCCAAACAATCAGGTTAACTCTAAAGCTGGATTTCAAAAAATTCCAGTAGCAAAATAAGCAGTATTTTTGGTTGTTTTGCTTTTCTTTAAAATTATATTGATTCCAAGAGAATAACTGTGGAAACCAGAAAGGTGATCTAGAGCTTAATACAAAAAGATAGGGACTATTTGGTATGTTCCTAGGCAGGTAATTGTAGGAAATATGGGTTACTTTTAAAAGTAAGTGACTAGCTAGAGTACAATATTTGAATTTTATGCTCTGGGGGATAAAAAAGTCCTATTCTCCTCATAATTCTGTATGACTTTTACTGATAAGAGGACATTTCTTGCATCATAACAGTAATACCTACCTAACTGATAAGGTATATTGAGTAGTTCCTCCTGTTGCCAATTTTTAAAAGTTTAAATAACATATTTTGTTCTACCCATGGACAGAAGGCATGATGAACTAGGCAGGAAAATGCTTATTTTGCCTTCCTATTATATTTCTTAAGGAATAGAATTTTTTAGAAGAGGAATATGTCTTAAAATCATTGAAAGGAAATATTAATATCTATAATATATGAAATGTTCAAGAAGATTTTTTTCTGAGTATAAGAAAACCAAGTAAGCACATATTTTACAAGATTTGGAAAATAAAGAAAAGTTGGATAAAATGTGTTACTGATAATCCTACGAGGCAGAAATACCTGTTAATATTTTTATGTTTCCTTCTAATCCCTTTAAAAAACATAGTGAGAATATACTATATATATACCCTTCCTCACTCAATACATATGCTGGCATATTTTGTTTCTTTTTTTTTTTCTGAGTTGGAGTCTCACTCTGTCGCCCAGTCTGGAGTGCAGTGGCCGCTCCCGGCCACCGCAGCCTCGACCTGCTGGGCTCTGGCGATTCTTCCGCCTCAGCCTTCCGAGTAGCCGGAACTACAGGCGCACGCTACCACGCCCGGCTGATTTTTTGATTTATTGTAGAGATGAGGTCTCGCTGCCCAGGCGGGTCTCGAACCCGCGGGCTCAGGCAATCCACTCACCTCAGCCTCCCAAAGGCGCGGGATTACAGGCTGAGCCACCGAGCCCGGTGCATATTTTCATATATCATTAATTATCCTTCCAGAACAGGTTTAAGCCAGGCATGGTGACTCACACCTGTAATCCCAGGACTTTGGGAGGCCAAGGCGGGAGGATTGCTTGAACCCAGGAGTTTGAGACCAGCCAGGGCAACACAGCAAGACCCTGTCTCTACAAGAAAATTAAAAAATTAGCCTGGCACAGTAATACATACTCCCAGCTACCTGGGAAGCTGAGGCTGGAGTATCCCTTGAGCCCAGGAGTTTGAGGCTGTGGTGAGCCATGATGGTACCGTGGCACTCCATCCTGGGTGACAGGGTAAGACCCTGACTCAAAGAAAGAAAAAAACAAAAACAAAAAACAAAACTGTTGGAGTGACTGAACAGTGTTCTGTTATATAGATCATATAGCTCAATCTGTTTCTTTAAATGTGAACATTTAGATTGGTTCAAATTTCTTACTATCATATATGTTAAATTGTTTAACAGCTTTATTGAGATATGTTTTACGTTTCATACAATTTAGCCATGTTGAGTGTATTGTTAAATAGTGCTTATTACTTTTACAAAGTTGTGCAACCATGACCATCATTGGTTTTGGAACCTTTTGTTCCCCTCAATAAGATCCCTCATACCCATTTATAGCTGATCCCACTCCCATTCCTAGTTCCGGTCAACCACGAATCTACTTTTTGTCTCTATCCAGTTGACTTTTCTGAGCATTTCCTATAAATTGGATTATACAATAAGTGCCTTATTGTGACTGTTTCTTTTACTTAGCTAATCTTTGAGGTTCATGTATTACATACCACGTATTAGAGCTTTATTTCTTTTTGCTGCCAAACAGTAAGTATTCCATTATATAGATATGCCACATTTTGTCTATTCATTTGATGGACATTTGGGTTGTTTCCAGCTATGGTCTTATTATGAATAATGCTGCTGTGCTGTGAGCATTCATGTGCAAGTATTTGTGTGGACATACATTTTTATTTCTCTTTTGTAGATATGTTGGAATGGAATTTCTGAGTTGTCTGGGAACTGTATACTTAACTTTTTGAGAAACTACTAAACTGTTTTCTGCAGTGGTTTCACCATTTTACATTCCTACCAACAGTGTTTGAGGGTCCCCTTTCTCCATATCCTCACCAATATTGTCTGTCTGATTTGTCTAGCCATTTGAATGGGAGTAGTATCTCCTTGTGGTTTTAATATGTATTTCTCCAATGACAATGATATTGAATATCTTTTCATGTGCCTATCTATCACTTGTATATTTTCTTTGTTGAAAAGTCTATTTAGATCTTTTCTCCAACCTTCAACTGGATTGTTTGGGCATTATTGAGTTATAGGTGTTCTTTGTAAATTCTGGGTACAAGTCTTTTATTAGGTTTGTGTTGTGCAGATACTTTGGCCTATTGCTTGGCTTTTCATTTCTGTAATGATGTCTTCTGAAGTGCAAACATTTTGAATTTTGATGAGGTTCAATTTATCAGTGTTTTTAATGGTGTGTTCTTTTGATGTCATAGCTATGAATTCTTTCCCTGCCACAAAGTATTAATAGATTTATATATTTTTTTAATTGTGTAAACTTAAAAAATTTTTTTTAATCGTATAGACTTCTAAATAGTATTTTAAAATACGTATTATTTAAATTTTGTTTTTCTTAATTGACTAATAATTGTACATATTCGTGGGGTATCTAGTGGTATTTTGATGCAGGTAATATATTGTGATCAGATCAGGGTAATTTATTAGCATATCCATAATTTCAAATGTCATTTTTTGTTGTGTGTTGGGAAAGTTCAATATCCTCCTCCTAGCTGGTTGAGACTATATAATATATTTTTGTTAACTGTCGTCTTTCTACAGTGATATAGAACAATAGAACTTATTCCTCCTATCTAGCTGTAATTTTGTATCCTTTCAAAAATCTCTCCCTAGCCGTCCCTCCCCCTTATTTTTCTCAGCCTCTAGTAACCTCTGTTCTCCTTACTTCTATGGGATTTTTTTTAAAGCTTCCACATACACATGAGAGCGTGTGCTGTTTAACTTTCTGTTCCTGGCTTGTTTTACTTAACATAATGTTTTCTAGTTCCATCATGCTGTTGTGAACGACAAAATTTCATTCTTTTTAATGGCTGCATGGTATCCCATTCTTTATATGCATATACCGCACTTTTTATTGTATTCATCTGTAGTTGCACACCATACGGTTGATTCCGTAGCCTGGCTATCATGAATAAGGGTGTAGTAAACAAGGGGTGCAGATGTCTCTTCAATATAATGATTTCCTTCCCTCTGGGTAAATCCCAGTAGTGAGATTGCTGGAGCATATGGTAGTTTTATTTGTGTGTTTTTGAGGAACCTCCATCCTGTTCTCCATAGTGACTGTACTAGTTTGCATTCCCACCAACAGTGTATGAGTTCCCTTTTCTTTGCAACTTCGCCAGCATTTGTTATTTTTTTTTTGTCTTTTTGATATTAGCCATTCTAACTGGGGTAAGATGATACTTCGTTGTGGTTTTGATTACATTTCCCTGATGATTAGTGATGTTGAGCATTTTTTCTTATATTTGTTGGTCATTTGTATATCTTCCTTTGAGAAATCTGTTTAGATCATTTAAATATTCATTTTATTATTTTATTTTATTTTTGAGTCAAGGTCTCACTCTGTTGTCCAGGTCGGAGTGCAGTGGCATGATCATGGTTCACTGCAGCCTCTAACTCCTGGATTTAAGCAATCCTCCTTTATCAGCCTCCTGAGTGGCTGGGGCTACAGACGTGCGCCACTATACCCAGCTATTCTTTTTTTTTTTATTTTTGTAGAGATGAGGTCTTACTGTGTTGCCCAGACTGGTTTCAAACTTTTGGGCTCAAGCAATTCTCCTGCCACTGCCTCTCAAAGTCCTGGGATTATAGGCATGAGCTACAGTGCCCAGAGATTTATCTATTTTAAAATCAGATTTTTTTTTCTTTTTTGCTGTTGAGATGTTTGAGTTCCTTGTATATTTTAGATATTAATCCCTCGTCAGATGAGTGGTTTGCAAATATTTTCTCCCTTTCTGTTGGTCGTCTTTGCACTCTGTTGATTATTTCCTTTGCTGTGCAGAAACTTTTAGTTTGATATAATTCTGTTTGTTTATTTTTACTTTCATTTTTTGTGTTGCTGAGGTCTTATTCATTAAAATCTTTTCCCAGACTGATGTCCTGAAGTATTTTCCCTGTGTTTACTTCTAGTAGTTTTATCAGTTCAGTTCTTAAATTTATGTTTTTTGATTCATTTTGAGTTGATTTTTGTATAGAATACGAGATGGGGATCTAGTTTCATTCTTTTGCATATGGATATCTAATTTTCCCAGTGCTATTTATTGAAGAGAAGATCCCTACCTAAAAAATGAGTTGTCTGTACATGTGCGGATTTATTTATGGGTTCTTTATTCTGTTTCATTGGTCTATATGTCTGTTTCTGTGCCAGGGCCATGCTATTTTGATACTATAGCTCTGTAGTATATTTTGAGGTCTGGTAGTGATACCACAAACAGTCTTAGGATTGCTTTGGCTATTAAGGGTCTTTTGTGGTTCTATGTTATGATTTGTAAAGTATTTCTGCGAAGAGTGTCATTGGTATTTTGATAGGGATTTCATTGAATCTGTAAATGCATTGAATAATATAAAATATTTCTTAAGGATGGATTCTGAAAATTAAATTTCTGGACAGTTGTAATGTATTTAATTTTAATAAACTTTTGAAGTTTTACATATAAGCAGAAAGATACACAAATCATAAGGGCATAGCTCAGTCAAATTTGAAAAAAATGAATGTGTGACTCTCCAGAAACTCTTTCCTAGTCATTACCTTTACTTGTCCCCAAAGGTGACCGAGTATTGACACCATAGATTAATTTTCCCTGTTTGAGTTTTATGTAAGTTAAACAATATGTTATATCCATATTTGTGTCTGTGTTTTTTGCCCAATATTGTATTTGTGAGATTCATCCATATGTTGGATTTTAGGAGTTTATATATTTTTATGACTATAGTATTTTATTATGATTATATATAACACTTATTTATCAATGCTACTGTTGATAGACATTTTTGCTGTTCTAATGTTTGGTTATTTCCAATAGTGTTTCTGGGAATATAATTGTGCTTGACTTTTGGTGTACAAATGGGAACATTTCTGTTTAATACTTATGAGTGGAATTGCTGGCTTACAGAGCAGGTATAATGACAAATTTACCAGAAACAGCAAAGTGTTCCTCACCATTCCCAATTTCCACTCCCAGTCGTAATGCGTGAAGGTTCCATTTGCATCATACCCTGGTCAATTCTTGGTGTTTACTTTCTTTTTTTTTTTTCATTTTAGTCATTCTGCTGGATTTTTGTTTTACTGTGATTTTTATTTGCATGATTCTGATGAGTAGTGAGGGAAAACCTGTTTATGTATGTTGTGGGAGTTTTTTTTCTTTTTTCTTTATTGCTGGTTGACTATCTTTGTGAAGTTTTTGTTCAGTTCTTTGCTCATCTTTCAACTAGGTTGTCTTTTTCCTGGAAATTTGTTGACATTTATGTCTATCTATCCATCTATTGATTTCAGAGTATGAGTTGTTTGTGATGTCTTCTGCCTTTTGACTTGCCTTTTTGTTCTCTTAATGATACCTTTTGATCAGCTTATCAGTCCTTATAGCTAGTGCTATTGAAAGCTTGTTTGTGTCTTAAAAAAATCGAATTTGGAAACTTAATTAAGATTAAGGACCTTAAACTGGAGCTAACTAGAGGCTGGTGTTCGGTTGTTGGGAGAGCTCTTACATTTCATGTTCATGCCTGTTCCAAGAGTGAAACCCTTCAGAAGTTACTCCCCCAGCCCTCCCGTGAGCCCTGTCCACGCTTCCAGCCCCTTGAGACTACCCTGCTCAGCTTCCCAGCTTTTTAGCTGCCTCTTTTATTCTACTTTCCAGCCTCTCAGCTGCTTTTAAGCTTTTCAGCTGCCACTTTTCAGGCTCTCAGATTCTCAGCTGTCTTGAGAAAACCTCTACGCTGGCATTTTAGAATTGGCTCATGTGTTCAGGGGAAGAGGATCACAGATTGCAGAGGTACCTTGCCTTTACGTAGCTCCCTTCTCTCTGAGATCTTGGCCTCTCAAGTCCTTCCTGCTTTGGTAGCTCTTAGGTATTATCCAGATTATTTGGTTGTTCTTGGTGGGAGTGTTGGTTTCCCACACACCTGGCTTTCTTTCTTTTGTCAGAAGAAGTCCCTAAGAATGTTTTAAAGGCTGTTGTTGTAGCTTCCTGACTTATTGTAAGGTTGTATTTCTATTGGTGGAATATCAATTTGATAGAACTATTTTCATCTTATTTAAGCCTTTTGAACATTTTTAGGGAAAATGTTAACGTTGCATTGTTATAGTAACTTTCATTTTTATTCTAGTGAGACCGGACGCTGTTTCAAACCTGTGGGGTTTTTTTTTTGTAGCTTCTATGTATGACTTACCTGTTAAAAAATATTTTTAAAAGATTTTTTAATGTGTAATAGTGCCTGTATAAACAAATAAGGATTCATGCATCTGAAGACAAAGGGTTATTATGTTAATGAACTTCAGAATAGTTAGCTTTTCCATTGATGTTTATAATGTTTCAAGACTTTTGAAGACATGGGTGGTGTCTCCTGTTCTTTTGTGTTCTATCTTGGTACGTGGTAGGGTTCTTATTAATATGAAGCAGATTGCATTTAAAAAGTAACATAGAGATAGGAGCAGGAAGCCCTTGAAGAATGTTTCCTTAAGTTGTGCTGTGTTCAGTGGTTAATCTGTATGAAAAGTTTGTCTAGTTATTGATTTATATTATTTCATTTAGGAGCAGGACCTTAAATCTAAGACCATAAGGCATTCTGCTTTGTTAGCTTTATTGAAGTAAAATTGATACACAAAAGATTTCCCACATTTAATGTATAACTCTGATGAATTTGGACATATGTGTACACCCATGATATCATCACCACAACCAAGGCATTAAACATGTCCATAACCTCCAAAAATTTCCTTGCGTTGTTTTGTATGTGTGTATTTTGTCAGAACACTTACCATCAGGTAAATGCTCTTAACTTTTTTTTTTTTTTTTTTGAGTCAGAGTCTCACTCTGTTACCCAGGCAGGAGTGCAGTGACACGATCACGGCTACCACAGCCTCAACCTGCTGGACTCAGGTGATCCTTCTGCCTCAGCCTTCCAAGTGACTGGGAATACAAGCATGTGCCCACATGCTTGTGCCCACATTAGCATGTGCTAATTTTTTTTTTTTTTATTGTAGAGATGAGATCTCACCAGTTGCCCAAGCTGGACTCAGGCAGTCTTGTCACCTTGGCCTCCCAAAGTGCTGGGATTATAGGTGTGAACCACTGCACCCAGCCCTCTTAACATATTTTGAAGTACACAGTGCTGCATTTGCTAACTGTAGGTAATATGTTGTATAGCAGATTACTAGAACTTATTCAATTTGCATCCATTTAAGAACAATTTCCTATTTTTTCCTCCCCGCATCCCTAGTGACTGCCATTTTATTCTCTGCTTGTATGAGTTTGACTATTTTAGATACCTTTTACAAGTAGTTAGAGGCACCCAATTTTGAGCCATTATCTTCCTTCTTACATCCATCAAATCACTAATTTAAGATCAAATTCTCCTTCATGATATACCACATTTGCAGGAGGTAAGTACCTGCTTCCTAAATCTTTACAAATGCAAGAGGGGAATTTTATGTCTTACCTTCCTCACATGAAGTTAAATCAATCATCTTATTCCTGGACACATCATATAAATGTTGAGTTGCAACCTTACCAGTTACATTTTGAAGGAGTTTAAGAGTAAGACAGTTTTCAATGTCTGGCTAATATGTAAGCATTAGGCAAGTATTTGATAAGTAAAAGAACACATTCAAAGCCAGCATTAATTGATTATTATTATTAAGACAGTTTTCAACTAACTTCAGAGTTCTAATGCATGCATGTACAAATTCAGAAAATCCAAAGCATTCTTTATTCACATAGTTTATCCAACTCTAAGTGTTTGGATTTCAAGAAGTCATCCAAACAAGCTTAATTTTTAGTCAGCAGTATGAAAATAGTATCTGAGGATAAGGGATAGTGGAATTTTCCTTATTCATACTTTGGTTTTTTTAATTGTGAAAGGATAATATAACTCACAGAAATGTCCTTGTTTTAGTCACTGCCCTACATTTTTTTGGTCGTTTCATCAACTCTGCATGAAACACAATGTGTGCTCCTGCTGCTTCAGACCCTTAGGGAGTGGAGTTCTGAACAAAAATTGAAGTCTTTGGGGGAGGCAGGTCTAAAAATAAAACCCTCAAGGTGTTAGACCAGAGGTATGGGCCAGATCCAGGGACAACATTTTAAACATTACAATTTGCTATATAAAATGGAATAAAAGTCCCTTTCTTTTTCATAGGGTGATAAGAGAGGCAGCACAACATTTTAGAAAGAGCAGGAACTTTGGATCCAGGCTGCCCTAGGTTCCAATTCCAGCGATTCGACCAGCTGTATAAGTGGATACATTACACATCCCCCTCTGAGTCTCAGTTTCTCTTCAAAATGGGGAAAATAACTCCTTGCCTTTGGGGTGGTTTCTCAGGTTTGGCAATAATATGTATTAAGGTCTGCTGCATGGTGGGTGTTTAAGAAATGTTCGCTGTAATTGTACATCTGAAATGTTTTTTCTTATTCTGGAATAAGACTTTATCCCCTCTAATGTGATGATGACGCACAGACAAGAGCCGGGTTACCTGAGTTCTAATCCTGGCTCTGCTATCGACTAGCTGTATGACCTTCGGCAAGCTACTTATATTTCTTGTGACTCACTCAGCTTCTTCATCTACAAATGAGGATAGTTATAATGTCCACCTTCTAGAGTTGTGAGTTGTTTAATATTTGTAAAGAACTGAGAATAGTATCTGACTAATATGTAAGCACCAGGCAAGAATTTGATAAGTAAAAGAAAACACTCAAAGCCAGCATTAATTGATTGTTATTATTGATAAAGGTAAAGGGATTAGAGGTGACACCAGAGGCCATATTGTTGCATGTTAAGTGATGAGAAATAGGTATGCCGGAATTTAGTGAGATTTAAAACAGTCAACTCTGAAGCTGGCACCGATTCGGATTGTTGATACTGATAAATAGGAATAGCAGAGTGGTAGAGATTTTTACTTTTAACTCACTCTTATGAGAATTTGTGGAGAAATGTCCTCACAAGAATGGTTTCTGTTGTGTTCTCCACCGTCAAGAAAGAGGCCAAAGGGAAAAGGAAGTGACTTGGTGTGGAATGTACTTTCCAAGTAGCACACAACTAGCACTCAACAATACCATACATTTTCTCCTTTGGTTGAAAAGTTACTAAGATTTTATACATATATATTGTATGTATCAGATATAAAGTTGGAGGTTGAACAAATCTTTGGACTATTTTCTGAACACCGCTGGATGTCATTTACATAAAAATTTTGTTTTCTCTTTTGTTTTGAAGTAATGCAAATAATGCTAGTGTTATGTTCTTTTTTATTGAATTTTTATAGTAATTTTTATGTCCTTCATTTCAAGTAGTACCAATCTTCATATAAAACTTTGTTTTAGTCCAAATGTAATATCTGGTAGCCTCCTGCAGATGTTCATATGATGCTGTCTTTGTGGTTCGCCTTAGTTAGTAAACCATAGCTACTGCCCAGAGATAAAGAGCAAAGAATAAAAGACATCTCAAAAGTAACACAAACTTGTGGGGGAGACTCAAGAATACATACATGTCTCCAGAATGAGAAATAAAATGCTTTTTATGGCAGAGTGATTTTCTTTCCATCTCAAATCTAGAGATTTTTAAAAAGGGAAAGAGTAAAAGCAGATGGGTTCAGTCATTTCTTAGTGTGAAAGTTGAGAATGCCTTCATGACTGAGGATTTTAAAAAAGCTCAGTGCACCTTGTTTTCCACAGACTTCCATTGGCCATAATAGATATTTAAAGTTAGGGGAGAGATTCACAGTGATGTCTAAGTGCAGTGAATGGAGGAGAGAATGAACAACTAAGCCTCACCCCACACCTGCACTGTTTTCCTCTCACTATAACCCTACCCTGTAGAAGAGAGCAGCTCAGGATTTTACCTCTGAGTTAAAAACTAGACACTCCTTTTCTTAGGAAATCAAAAGAACTGCCTGGGGAGAATTGGGGCTGATGAAGAGAGGGTGTAAATCCCAAACAAATCCTTTTTCTTCTTGGTATTTGAAGGCCCACCCTCTGCTCACTCCAAATGAAGCACGTCTTTTAGCAAGTCCAACATCACACACAGAGATCCCTGCCAGCTGCCTTTTTATGGGAGAGACTAGCAGAAAAGCAGAGCCATGTGTTTAGTGGCATAAGAAACCCACAGTAACCTTAGAGGAAAAAGCCACCTTGTCCTTTTATTCAGAAATATGTACTAGATATATGATGAGAAACAGACAATATTACAAAAGAGTGAGACAAAGTAAACAGAACTAATTCCTCTGGAAGAAACAGAGCTTAATCAGGGAATAGCAGACACTGTCAAAGAAAAGAAAACCTTAGGGGAGGTTCAGGAGGGTGGCATCTGGAAAATAAGAACAGAATTCAGTAAACAAGGAACAATTAAAGAAGAAAGAGGGACTCTTGAAAATTAGACGTTTGTTTACTAAATTAAAACAGGTGCCATCATGCCTGACTAATTTCTGAAAAATGTGAAAGATGACTCTAAGGAAATCTACAACACAGTGCAAAAAGAAAGGCAGAAAACTTGAAAGAAGAGCAGAGAGACAAGCTCAGTCAAGTTCGTCTCATATCTAAATAACTTGGAATTCCAGAAGATAAAGTATAGTAAATGAAGAGTTGAAAATGTCATGTCAATCATAGAAGGTCTTCTTGTGTCTGGGAAATAATCTGAATCTTCAGATTGAAGAGTTGTGAGGGCCCAGCAAGATGGATGAAGACTACTTTGAACTCAATTTCCTGTGAAATTTAAGAACACTAAATTTGAAGAAAAGATCCTAAATGCTTCTAGAGAGAAAAGTAAGGTTATCAAGCTTCCATTCATCTCTGAGCTCTTCTTTGCCTCCTGGGACAATAAGGTTCTCCAGCCTGATCTCAGACTTTTTCCTCTCCCAGACCTGGGGTCAGCCGTCTTTTTAATAAGGAGCCTTGGCTCCTTTTAATGGTGAATGTGTTATGGAACTAAGGCCTGGATGTGCATTGTATCTGGAGTATTTTGGCTTCTAGACTCTTTCATTGGATAGAATTGAAATATAAATAATACATATAAATACATATATGTTTTATCCTATTAAACATAAAAAATAATTTTTTACCAAATATCACTATCAACACAGTTCCTGCTTGTTTTGTTTTTGTTTCTGCTTGTCCTTCAGTAGCCTTAAAATGACCACAAAGTGTCATTTTGTAAAGTAGAAAGTGTCTGGAAGTACATTTCTAATACTTTCATAGTTATCTTCCTTCTTTCTTCATTCCTTGCTCCAGAAGTAACTTTAAAAATACACACCAGAACTTCCACTTCTGCCAAGAGGAAATAGCCCTGTGCTTCCATTTCCTTCCTCTTGGACATTATACAACAAATAGCATAGAGCATCTCTGAAAAGTGGAGAGAAACCAGGCCTCCCAGGGACCTTGTGACAACACAGCATTGAGTTTCCTGTTTCCCCTTATGTCCTGCAGGGTGGTGCAGAGACTGTCAACCTGGGCACAGCCAAACCCCACCCCAAAATAAACAAACAAACAAAAAACTCCAAAAAAGCCTGTTTCCCCTAACCAAAAGATGGGGGAAAGGGTGGTTGTATAACAGAAACCCTTTTATTAATACCTCCTTACTCTTATATAGTTGCAGACACACATAGCCTTTATGTCCTAAAATCTAGATGGAAAGGTAGGGGTCCTAAAATAGCCAAAACAGTCTTGAGAAAGAAGTGGGATGAATCACTTTACCCAGTGCTATATAGCTACGTAATCAAGATAGTGTGGTATTCATGGAAGAATAAACACATAGATAATGGAACAGAATAGAGAACCCAGAATTGTGCCCATAAGATATAATCAGCTGATTTTTGACAGAGGTATAAAAACAATTGAATGGAGGAAATATAGCCTGTTCAATAAATGGTGTTGGAGTAATAGAACAGACATAGGCAAACAACAACAACAACAAAAAACCCAAAACAAACAAATCAAACACACAAAACAAAAAACAGACCAAAAACCCCACAAATTTAACTTACACCTCACATTTGAGTCATGTAAAATTAACTCAGATGGATATGGATTTGAATGTAAAATGTAAAACTATATACCTATTAGGGGAAAAAAAGTGAAAGAAAATCTTTAGAATTTAGAGCTAGGCAAAAATTTCTTCAACTTAACACCAAAATCACCTTTCATAAAAAGAAAGACTGATAAATTAGGCTGCATTAAAAGTAAAAACAAAACAAAACAAAAAACTTTTGCTTTGCAAAAGATCTTGTTATGAGAATGACAGGGCAAGCTATAGACTGAGAAATATTTTGCAAACTACATATTTAGCAAGAGACAGTATGTAAATATGTAAATAACTCTCCAAACTCAACAATAAAAAGCTAAACAGTCCAATTAGAAAATGGTCAAAAAATATGGAGAGATACTTTCTTTCTTTTTTTTTTTTTTTTTTGAGTTAGAGTCTCACTCTGTCACACAAGCTGGAGTGTAGTGGCACACTCACAACCACTGCAACCTCGACCTGCTGGGCTCAGGTGGCCTTCCACCTCAACCTTCCAGGTAGCTGGAACTACAGGCATGCACCATCACGCTTGGCTAATTTTTTTATTTATTGTAGAGATGATGTCTTGCCAAGTAGCCCAGGCTGGTGTTGCACCCCTGGACTCAGGTAATCCTCTCGGCTCCGCCTCCCAAAGTGTTGGGATTACAGGCGTGAGCCTCTGTACCCAGTGAAAGATAGTTCAATGCAGATAATGTACAGATGGTAAATAAAGTCATGGAAGGACGTTTAGCATCATTAACCATTAGGGAAATGCAAGATAAAACTGCAGTGAGGTCTTACTATACACCTACCAGAATGGCTAAAAAAAAACAGTGAAAACTCCAAATACTAATGAAGATGTGGAGAAACTGGATAACTCATACATCGATGGTGACAATGTAAAATATTACAGCTACTCTGAAAAACAGCTTGGCATTTTCTTATAAAATTAAACATGCAGCTGCCATATGACCCAGCCATTGCACTCTTGGGTTTTTACTCCAGGGAAATAAAAACGTATGTCCTCACAAAGACCTGTATACAAATGGCCACTGAGTGAAAAAAGCCAATCCCCAAAGATCACATACTGTATGGCCCCATTCATATAACATTCTTGAAATGACACAACAATAGACGTGGATAATAAATTAATGATTGCCAGCGATCAGAGAGTGGGAGAGATGGGGTGTGGCTGTAAAAGAACAACAAGGGTGATGGTTGTGGTGATGGAACTGTTCTGTATCTTGACAGTATCATTGTCAGTGTCCTGGTTGTTATTCTGCGTGTGGTTTTGCAAGAAATTTAGGAAAACTGGATAAATGAGATCTATTATTTCTTACAATTGCATATGAATCTACAATCATCTCGAAAAGCTTAATTGAAAATGTAGAAAATACATGTTGTTTGTTTAAGTATGTGTTTGAGATTCTAATATAAATAGTAGGTGTATTCTAAATCCTGGAGAGGATATATTTAAGTTGGAGCAAAAATATTTCATAATTGATTTACAAATTATTTAAATGTCTGCTTGTACATTGATTGGTTATATGAATAATCGACTCATATAGATATATAAATTTGAAGCTATTGGCATTTCCTCAGTGTTTTACTCACCTTGGAGCTAGTGAGGCCATGCAGAAATCAATGAGAAAGTATTTTTTTCTCTGTTTCCCTTAAGTAATTCCAATTTCTGAAATTATATATATATATATATATATATATATATATATAAATTTTTTTTTCCAAACCTTGTTGTTTCTGGAGCAGAGATGTGGAGAGTCTACATGTTGTTAAGTTCCATCTTTACTGCTAGACTATCACTGTCTGAAATGACTATGCTTCCTGATTTAACGGTAAGACGAAGGCTTAAGTTAGAATAACGTTAAATCTGTAAATAGAGCCTTAGAGATTTGGCAACTAAAAACAGCCTAGCCAGAGACCCCTAAATCAGTGCTTCTGTTTTATGTGCCTGAGAATCACCTGAGGATCTTGTTAAAATGCAGATTCTGATTCGGTAGATCTGGAGTCTGATAGTCTACATTTCTAACATGCTCCCAAGTGGTACAAATGCTCCTTGGTCCCCTGGACCACCCTTTGAGTAGCAAGTGCCTAGATAATACTGCAGGTTTGCTTATTTTTGTATATAGTTTTGCAAGAACAAGGGGCAGAGACAAGGAACAAAGGTAACATCTGATTTCACATTGAAAGCTATCTTTTCATTCAAATAGAGAGCATGGGTGAAATGGTAGGGGACTAGACAGGAAACGAAGAAGGAAAAAGGAGCAGACAGCAGAGCCCTGAAGTCCCTCCGAGAGCATCAGCAGTGTGCGCTGCAGGGAGTAGAGGCACTGGTGAGGGTGGAAGCTGGAGACATTTAAAGCTGGAGGAATAGCTCAGTGGGGGTGGGAGAAGTTGGGCCGAATAGCCACCTGCATGTCTGTACTTTAGCCTATGAAAGCACAGGCATTGGAAAGCTCCTTGAAATGTGTGCTCCAGTATGGGCTTCACATAGAACTCAGTGATTCTCAGAGAAAATCATGTGTTCCATTGAGGAAAGCCAACCATTCACAAACTGTCTTTCTGCAGTCTTTTAGGACTCTTAAGATGTAGAGACCAACGATAATGCTGAGCCCTTCAGCCCTGTGTTCTACACATCTGATCTGCATCTTGAATGATATTGCAGCCCACTTTAGACAGGCCAGGAAAGGAAATAGTACCTGTTGAAATATGTTTTTCAAAGAGGTGGTTAAGTTCATGCACTAACCTCAGGGTTAGCTTGGGTACTTCGCTGTGAAGAGTAATTCATACAGTCTGAGGTTTTGCCATATTCAAATTTTCATGAGGTGTGTTTTTATGCTTTCTTTCAAATGCATAAATATATTCTTTGATATTCAAGTTAAGTTTTTCTTCTCATGAAAATAATAAAAGCAGGCTGGGTGCAGTGACTCAAGGCTATAATCCTAGCACTTTGGGAGGCCTGGGCAAGAGGATTGCCTGAGCCTAGAGGTTCAAGACCAGCCTGGGCAACTTGGCAAGACCTCATCTCTACAATAAATAAAAAATTTAGCCGGGCGTGGTAGCGCGTGCCTATAGTTCCAGCTACTTGGAAGGCTGAGGCAGCAGGATTGCCTGAGCCCAACAGGTCAAGGCTGTGGTGGTTATGAGTGTGCCACTGCACTCCAGCCTGGTGGCAGAATGAGACTCCAACTCAAAATAATAATAATAATAATAATAATAGTAATAATAATAAAAGCACATTATACATTTAGAAAAAAAGAAAAGAAAAAACCCACATTCCAACCATCATTAACATACTGCTTTCAGCATTGAGGTGATTATTTCCCTTGGTCTGCATGTATGTGTATGTGTGTGTGTGTGTGTGTGTGTGTGTGTGTGTGTGTGTGTGTGTGTCTCTGTGTATGTAAAGCAGAATTATAATTATACTATACATGCAAAATTGCATCCTATTTTTATGACTTTACATTATAAGCATTTCCTTGTTTTTATCATCTTCATAGTTAATATTTAAGTGACTCAGCTGTGTATTTTAAGTAATCTAGGTCCCTAATTATTGGTCATTGAGGCTGAAATGTGAGATAGTTCTGTTACTTCATTAAAGGGATTCACACTGAGATGAGTATTTTACTAGATGGTTAGTATATATTTAATCAGATTGCTGAACTTAAAAAAAAAATCAGTCTTCCTTCATTATCTGTTTTTGGTCAGAGACCTAATGAAAACTACCTAACAGGTGCCTTGCCCCTGGGGAGATAGCTCACTGTAACACATGGTAACACTCCGTGCACTTGGAACACAGAGAGAGGGTGCTTTGTCCAAGCTGCAGTCTTGAGAAAGATTCCTAGAAAGTGTAAGAGTGAATGACACAAAAATGTGGAATGTTCTCTAGGGAGAGGACCCAGCAGGTGTCATAGGCTCATCACAACTGGAGATGGCATGGAGACAGAGTACTTTGTAATCACATGACTGTCTTCATGGTATCTCCAAGACTATCTCTAAGTACCCCACCCTTACTGGATGATGGGAACGGAGGAAGAAAACAAAACAGAAACAAAACAGGTGGGCATATTATAATCTGGGAGAGAAGAGAGGAGGGAAACTTTTCCCAGCTATACATGTAACCTTCACAAATTCTAATACATATTTTTGGGTGACCATCCTTTCACATCCCTCAGCCCTACATGAGTCTGTTGGATCCCTTGGGTTTGTTAAGGATAAAAAAAAAAAAATTAACCACCATTGCTGTAGTTGATGGGACTTTATAGTGATTACATGGTTAGGACTGTGATTTTTAAAAATTCACCTGGCTATAGTTTGATGGGTAAATTTACAGGAGGAGGACAAAGGATATCATTTAGATGGCTTCTGCCTCAATGAGAAACGTGGTCATAGTGGTAAGGAGGAGAGTTGAAGAACTACTTAAGAGGCAAAATTGGTCACATGGAGTGACTGGCTTGGTGTGCTGGTCGATGGTTGAGGAGAAATGGTGTTTGAGACCCAGGTTTGGGTTGGAGTAAATGGGTGGTGATATTATTGACTGTAGTTGGGGTACAGAAGAATAGTTGTAGTAGTAGTGTCATTTTTGATGAATATATCTTTTCCAGTGCTTTTATGTTTCCTTTCTTTAAAAAAAAAGAAAGAAAGAAAAGAAAAGAATGAAGAAAAGAATGATCTATTGAGAAGACAGAAAATCTCCCACAGTGGGAGGGGACCCCAGGGGATTGCCCGCTTTTGTGTTTCTTAGCTGGGGTTTCCCAGAAACTATAGCTTGAGGCAAAGTTAATAAAATACAAAGTTGTATTGGGTGGTGCAAGCTCAGGGCAGCAAGAGTGAGGGGAAAGGGAGGGGAGATGGGAAGGGAGGAAAAGCACATGCAAGGTAATCTTGCGCTGCTGATCTGGCTACAGCTTTATCAAGTGAGTTGTCAACCAAGCAGGCCTTAAAGAACTCATGGGCCTGGAGCTTGGTCAGGGGTCAGAAAAAACATCCTTTCTGACTCCTGTGTCTCAAAGGTCAAAGTTTACTTTGTAGGAGTGTTATTTGGATTAGTATAAGGAGCAACTCTAGGCAGCCCATGGAAAGCAGATCCCATGCTCCACAGTGTGACGAATAATATGAGTTGAGAAGTGGTTGGAGGAGCTGAAACCTTTGTGGGTTCTTTTGGGGTAAAATTTGGGCCAGCCCTTGAGGTCCAGGGAATTTATGGAGTTCCGGGTGGCAGGTGGGGCTGGGTGAATACAGGGAGGCATGTAAACAGGGTCCAAAGCACTTACCCAATTTCTTTCAACTCTCTTATTATCCAACTTATCGTCTGTAAGAGTTTTATAATGCTCTGATTTTTATCGTACTGGTTTCTTTTTGTTACTGATCAGGTTTTAATATTAGACCTATATCCCTCTAGTTTCTATGTACCTGATGCTTCCATTTACATAATTTCTAGACTATAGATTTAATATAATTGTATTTCTCTGTTTACTTTCTGGCACATTCCTTGGAGGATGGAAAATTTCCCTGAGGGTCAGATCCCACTACTTGATTTCTTTTATTCCCTGGGTATTACTATGCCAATCTCTGCAATTTGCTTATCACATAGACAAGATACAACAAATGTTTCAGTAAAGAACTGTTGAAAACCAATAGCTAACCAGGAAATCAGCATTTCTGGAGGCGATACTGTAGAGCAAACTCTTCTTTTGAAGTTTTCAAAATAGAGGATAAAAGAAGGAGAAATTGGATTATGAATATGATGACAGAATATTTTTAGGTGAATGACTTAGTAGCTTTTTGTTGAATGTATACTCTATTCCAGGCTCTCATTTGGATTTAAGGATACAGTACTGGACAAAAAAAATGTCACATTTCTGCCTTCTGGGAGTTTGCTCTCCAGCAAGGATGGGGTAGGCATGGGCATGGAAATGAATCAAAGAATGACCTAAAAAGTAACAAAAATGGCTACCGACCCAGGATTATCACAGAGAAGTACATATTGAAATGAGATGACAGAACTGGGACAGGAGCAGGGGCTGGGGTTTGGCTTTCAGGAGCCAGGGAAGATTCTCATAGTAATGGAGGGATAAGAATTCACAAGATAAATGGGGGATGGAGATGGGTAGATAGTTTACAGGAATCTGTTTATTCATTTAGCAAATGTCTATTGAATACCAAGTGTGTGGCACAGGTGCAGTCATAGGTGTTGGGAATATAGATGTGAATGGCCCGAGCAAATATTCCTGCCCTCACGAGAGTTGTTGGTAGTTTAGACCAGGATGATGGCAGAGAGATTGGAGATAAGTGGCTTGAAAAATATGTAGGAGTTAAAATTGACAATCCTCGGGGGCAGCAAAGAATTATGGCTGATGGAGTAAAATGACAAGGTGACTGTTAGGTTTCTGGCTTCTATAACCAGATGGGTGGTAATTTAGTCACTAAGTATGGGAACACTGGGGTAATGCATTAGTCAGGGCTCACTAGAGAAGCAGAACCAATAGGATGTCGGTCTGCCTATCTATCTATCTATTTATCTATCTAATCATCTATCTGTCTATCATCTATGTAGATTTTTTTTTTTGAGACTTGGCTTATGTAATTGTGGAGGACTAAATGTCCCAAGATGTTTTCTGTTGGAGAACCAGGAAACCCAGTGGTATAATTCAGTCTGAGTCCAAAGGCCTGAGGACCAGAGGAGCCATTAGTGTAACTCTCAGTCCAAGGCTGAAGGCCTGAGAACCTGCAGAACTGCTGGAACAAGTTCCAGAGTCTGAAGACCTCAGAACTTACAATTTTGATGTACAAGGGCAGGATGAGACCGATATCCCAACTCTGAAAGAGAAAGTGAAGTGGGCTTTCCTCTGCCTTTTTGTTCTATCTGAGACTGCAATGGATTGAATGGTGCCAGCACACATTGGTGAGGGTGGAGCTTCTTTACTTAGTCCACAGATTCAAACACCAACTGCTGGAAATACTTTCACAGATATACCCAGAAACAATGCTTTTACCAGCCATCAGGGTATCCTTTGTTTCAGTCAAGTTGATACCTGAAGTTAGCTTGGAGAGAAGAGTGACCATCCCTCTACGTTTAATTTGGACTGGCAGAGTTTGAGGGACCTTTGAGATATCCAAGAGGATATATTAAATACAGTTGGGTACATGAGACAGGAACTCAGAAATTAGGTAATTAGGTTTGGGTCATAGAAACACATTTTCAGGTAATAATTGAACGAGTGGGCAATGATGATATGACCTATGCATGGCCAAGCTATACAATTTTTTAATGTATATTTCTCAAAATCAGACTAAATTATATTGCTTTTAATTAGCAGGTAGATTTCAATCTGAATGCTCACGTACTCTACTAGGTGTGAAAAAGAAAACTTGTTTTTGCCCTTGCTCTTTACAAATAGCTTATATACAATAAAAGGAGACACTTTAGTTTTAACGTAGCAATTATAGACCTAGGTGGGCCTATGATTTGTTTTAAGATTTCAAGTTCATTATTTAATAAGACTTGGTATTTCTTACCAAAGAATTTACAGTCAAAGGCCATTATGAGAAATGTCAATGGCAGGCAAATACTGTGTCTGTGAACTATTACAAAAGGCTAATGAAATGAAATTGGCCTGCATTTTCTCCAATAATATTTTCAAGGTGGATAAAGATGCGTAGCTGAATAACAGCCTAATGAATGTGAGCCAGAGGATAAGAAATAGAAATAGAAGGAATGGCTTCAAGATGGCTGATTAGAGGCATCTTGTGTTCATCTCTTCCTCTAAGAAGAACTAAAATAGTGAGTAAATAATCACACTTGGAACAAATTGTCCAAGAGAGAACACTGGAACTTGACAGAAAAGTGACAAGAAACACCTAAAGCAAGGCAAGAGAGGGAGGCAAGGCAGACTGCGCAGTCAAGATTTACTGGGAGCCGGGAAAGACTCCCCAACACAGGGAAAGAGTAAACGAGACACCCCAGCACATTCCCACCATGAGTCCCTGCAGTTCTAGCCATAGGAGAACCCTCGGACCCTTACAGGCCCTGAAACTATCATAGGAAGCTGCATGGAGACTCTGCAGTGGCACTGCTCCAAGGAGGGAGCTTGTGAGGTCCCAAGTCCTAAGCAGCTACAGCAAGGAGCCATTATGGAGGCCTAACCCGTAACAGACTGAACACTTGTCCTGGGGCTCGGCAGTGTGGGAATGGTGATATGTGGGAATGCCTGAGCAAGGTGATAGCTACTGCTGCTGGAGCTGAGACACAAATGAGGTGTAGACTGCTGCCACTGAGGTGGAGGCTTTATCAGGGCTATGTTCCCTACCTGATGGCATCGGCTGCTGCCTGTGAAGATGGCACAGCCCTCTCCAGTGGCAGGGCTACAGTGTGGCTGCTACCACTCCCCTCACCCGTAGCAGTCTACCAGGGACCTAGGGATTGCCCTGCCCCTGCCTGCCATGTCAGGCACCTCCATACACCATTGGGGGGCTGAATATAAGCCTGCATAGCTTGGCTTCACCCCACTCCCAACCCCATTCCAGAACACACATTTGGGGGCCCTGGGGATTGCCTAATTTAATCCATTGCTGTTAACACCCGAGCATTCCTCCTGACACCCGAAGCTGGGCCTACCCACCCTGCCGCCGTTACCACAGCTGGCACCTACCTGCGTGAACCACTTGTGGGCTTGGAGACTGGATTGCCCAGCCCATTGCAGCCACTGCCAGCACTAGCATGCACTACTGAAGACCCAGCAACAATTCAGCCATTGTTGTTGCCAATACCCATGCCATGTCAGCTCTCCAAAACCCTGAGAAACTGCTTACCCACCTAGTCCTTGGCTGCTTCTATCAGAATTTGAACAAGCCATCTAAAAGCCCAAGAATCAACCCACACAGACCTGGTGACACTCATGCCAGTGTATGTGGCACTGGGGCCCAGGAACAAGCATACTTAGCCCACCACTTCGACCGCTTGGGCCTGAAAGACTGGCCCCACTTGACATATCAATCTCCAGCAAAACTTCACCACAACCACCACTAATAACTGCTAACTAATAACCCTAAGCCATGGAGGAAATCACAGATGCTCCTTATGCTATTTATAGCAGAAGAAATCATGCAGAGACTACACTATTGCAAGTACCCAGAATCAAAACCCAATTGCTCTATCCAACCAACACCATGGATGCATTTTCAGGGAAAAGTCTTCCCCTATGAAAGCAAATCCAAAACGGGAAGAAGCAACTGTTAAACCAGATGAGCAAATATCAACATAAGTATACAGAAAACATGAGAAAGCAAAGAATATGATACCTCCAAAGGAACACAATAATTCTTCAGCAGATCCCAACATAAGGAAAATTTTTAAATCCTAGAAAAAGAATTCAGAATACTGATTTTTTAATTGAAAGCAGGATTTATTGAGAGAACAGAAACGTTCCCACAGTGGGAGGGGCCCCAAAGGGTTTGCCCCCAAATACTGATTTTTAAAGAGATTCAATGAGATACAAGAGAATACTGAAAAACAAACAAACAAAAAATTCAGAACAGGACATGAATGAGAAGTTAACTAAAGACTTGTATAGAAAAGAGAACCAAACAGAAATTCTGGAAGTGAAGAATTCATTGAATGAAGTGCAAAATATGTTTGAAAGCTTCAACAGTAGACTAGATCAAGCAGAAGAAATAATCTCAGAACTTGAAGACAAGTCTTTTGAAATAACCCAGTCAGACAAAAATGAGAAAAAGAATAAAAAAGAGTGAGCAAAGCCTACATGACATATGAGATACCATACATTAACAAAACAGTTGAATTTTCAGACTCCCAGAAGATAAAGAGAAAATGTAAGGGTTAGAAAAAACTATTTAATGAAATAATAGATGAAAACTTTGCAAGCCTAGCAAGAGAATTACACACCCTGCTACAATGCAAAAAGGTCTTCTTCGTGGCACATTATAGTTCAACTTTCAAAAGTCAAAGACAGAATGTTAAGAACAGCAAGAGAAAAGTATTTAGTCACCACCTATAAAAGAACCCCCAATAGACTAACAGTAAACTTCTTAGCAGAAACCTTATAGGCCAGGAGTGAATAGGATAATATATGTATAGTACTGAAAGGAACAAGAAACCTGCTAGCCAAGTATACTACACCTAGCAGAAAGATCCTTCAAAAATGAAGGATAAATCAGATCTTTACGAGACAAGGAGAAGTTGAGGGGATTCATTATCACTAGAATGACTCTATAAGAAATGCTTAAGAGAGTCCTATACCCAGAAGCAAAAGAACATTAACATGAAAGCACATGAGAATATGAAAGCCACTGGTAGAGCAAACACACAAACAAGAAAAGATTCAAATGTTACCACGACAGAAAACCACTAAACAAAAATGATAAGTGAGAAAGATAGGGACTACGGATATTCAAACAACCAGAAATCGTTTAATAAAATGATAGGAATAAACCCTCATATATCAATAATAACCTTGAATGTAAATGGATTCAGCTTCCCACTTAAAAGATATACACTGGCTGAATGGAGTCAGGCTCAGTGCCTCAGCCTGTAATCCCGTGCTTTAGGAGGCTGAGGTGAATGGATTGCCTGAACCCGTGGGTTCGAGACCCGCTTGGGCAACTTGGTGAGACCTCATCTCTACAATAAAAAAAAAAAAAAAATTAGCCAGGCGTGGTAGCGCACGCCTGTAGTTCCAGCTACTTGGAAGGCTGAGGTGGAAGGATCGCCGGAGCCCAGCAGGTCGAGGCTGCAGTGGCCGTAAGCGGCCACGGCACTCCAGTCTGGGCGACAGAGTGAGACTCCAACATGACCTATGTGGTGCCTACAAGAAACTCATATGTTGCCTGTAAAGACACATATAGACGGAAAATAAAGGGATGGGGGAAATATTTCATTAAAAAGGAAACTACAAGTGAACAGGAGTAACTGTACTTTAAGTCAAAAACAGTAAAAAGAGACAAAAAGTTTATTATATAATGATAAAAGGAAATTTAGCAAGAAAATATAACAGTTCTAAACATATATGCACCCAACACTGGAGCACCCAAATATATAAATCAAATGTTCTAGATTTTAAGGGAGAGATAGACTACAATACAATATTAGTTGGAGGCCTTAATACCCCACTCTCAGCATTAGACAAAACATCACGACAGAAAATTAACAAAGAAACATTAGATTTAAATTGCACATTAGACCAGATGGACTTAACAGATATTTACAGAACATTTCACCTAACATCTACAGAAGATACATTCTTCTAATCATGGAACAGTCTCCAGGATAGCTAGTTTGTTGGGCTGCAAAGTAAGTCTCAACAAATTAAAAAAAATTAAAATCACATCTACTATCTTCTCAGACCACAGTGAAATAAAACTAGAAATCAATAGTAAGAGAAATTTTGGAAACTTTACAAACAAATTTACAAATTTGGAAATTAAACAACATGTTCCTGAAGGACCGCTGAGTCAAAAAAGAAACTAAGTAGGAAGTAAAAAAATTTCTTGAAACAAATGAATTCAACCTGTTGAATGGGAGATAATATTTGCAAGCCATTCATCCAAGAAGGGACCAGCATCCAGTATATACAAGGAACTCAAACAACTTAACAATAAAACAAAACAAAACAAAAAATTCCATTAAAAAGGTAGATAAAAGATGCGAATAGACAGTTCTCAAAAGAAGAAATACAAATGGCCAACGGATATGTGAACAAATGTTCAGCATCACTGATCATCAGGGAAATGCAGATCAGAATTACAAAGATATATCATATTATGACAGGTAGAGTGATTGTTATTAAAATAATAATAATAACATATCCTGGCAAGGGTGTAGAGAAAAGGGAACTCTTATGCCCTGCTGGTGGGAATGTAAATTAGTACAACCGCTATGGAGAACAATATGATGATTTTTCAAAAAAACTAGCAATACAACTACCATATGGTCCAGCAATTTCAGTATTGGGCATGTGTCCAAAGGAAAAGAAATCAAGCATGCCTACACTTTCATGTTTATTGCAGCACTATTCACAATGGCAAAGATATAGAATCAATCTAAATGTCTATCACTGGCAAATGGCTAGAGAAATGTGATATATATATATAATATATATTTATATTATATATAACATTCTGTCATAAACAAGAATGAAATTACATTACTTGAAGTTAACATGGATGGAATTGGAGGATATTGTGTTAAATTAAATAAACCAGGTTCAGAAAGACAAATACCAAGAAAACATTCTCACTTATGTGGAAGTTAAAAAAGTTTATCTCATGGTGGTAGAGAATAGAATTATAGATACCAGAGGCTAGGAAGAGTGTGTGGGTGGGTGAGAGAATGAAAGAGGTTGGTTGATGGATAAAAACATACAGCTAGAAGAAATAAATTATAATGTTCAATAGCAGAGTAGGGTGACTATAGTTAGCAACAATGTTTTCTATATTTCAGCTAGAAGAGACAACTTGAAATGTTTTCAACACATAGAAATGATAAGTATTCTGGATAATAGAGACTCTGGATACTCTGACTTGATTGTTATACATTCTGTGCATGTAACATGTTTATAGGTACCCAGTAAAATGTAAAGTGCTATCAATGCAATTTTTAAAAATTTAAAAAGAAATAGACAAAGGGAATCTGCAAAACCTGTCAGTCATGAGACTCATCATTTCTGTTTTGCCTTTTGCATTTCTAGAAAGATTCTAGAATGTTAATCTTCTATTTGCCACTTAGAAGTGCACTTTTTAGACTTTCAGTTTAATTATATTTAGTCTTCTATTAAATGCTGATCTTTCATGCCACTTGAGTTTCAATTTTAATTGTCATCAGAAGTCACTTAGGATATTCTCTGAAACAGAGCCCTTGCTGACATTTAGTTTAATTTCTTCTTAGAATGTATGGGAAAGAGTAACAGAATGCAAATAGATCCTTGTGCTTAATAACCTAATTTTAAAAATGTCCATGGAAGAACTAAATGTTCCCTTGAACGTTAGTGAGAAAATTTTCTTTTTTTGTGGTGAATATTCTGGTTGGAATTAGAAATATACTAGGGATGGAACAACAGTGTTATAAATAGAACACTACTTGTGGTTTATATTTAAAATGTGCACACACAAAGCATTTTTCCTCTTTACCTTTATTGTGTATAGATTTTAAGTTAGATATACCTTGGAAATAAGTGACATTTTGATGCAATGACAATGTGCTCTATTTAAAAATAACTTTACATGAGCCCTTCTTACCCTATCCCTCTCCACCTGATTATGGCATATTCTTTTTTTTGGTTAGCTGTTTCAAAGCTTCCTTTCATTCTACTTACAGATAGATCAGGGAATAAGAGAATTCAACCAAAAAAGGTATATATTGTTATACTGATAAAAATTTATTTATGGACTTTTTTCATTGTAAAGCAGGTTAGCCAATGAAAGTGATTGCCCTTTTTGTTTTTAATAAAATAAAGTTGAAGTTTGAATTGCTTCTGAAGGGAGATGGCTGGTTCTTTATTTCTGGCTACACTTTCCCTGTTAACAAAACTCAGGAGTATATTTGCTTCCACCCCAGCCTGTCCTATGTCTACTACCCCCGCCCCCCAACTTTTAATTAGAATCTCTGGATATGTAGCAAGGATTTAATATTGGCAAGGAATATAAATTCATGTATGATACATTTTTGTCTTCCTCTCTTAGTTTTCATCTTTTTGTTTCCTAGATGAGAGGGAAGACAGGGATGGAGGGGGGACCAAGTGAAATTATTCTTGGCTTAGAGTGTGGAAGGGAAGGACAATTATGTGACACCTTTTCTTCTTAAGCATAGCCTCTGGCCCGGAATGGGAGAGCGATGCTCGATAAGTCAAGACAAGAGCTTTCCTTTCTCCTAGGTTTTCTCCTTTCTTTTAAGCTTTCGGTTTGTCCAAGACAAAAGCAGTCTAGGTAAGGCCCGTATTTCAAATTCCTACCTGTTTTATTCCATAATGTCAGTAACGAGTTTGCTGGAACAGTTGGGTTGTTCCCTTAGTCCTCTCCTGGACCTTACCAGCAGCTAATAAACTGTTTACTTGGTAAGGAAAAGAAGAGTTCTAGAGCAGCAGTTTTAGTTATTTTTATCATTGTTATTATTTTGTAGAGTTGAAGTCTCGCTATGTTGCCCAGGCTAGCCTCAAACTTCTGGCCTCAAGTGATCTTCCGCCTTGGCTTCCCAAAGTGTTGGAATTACAGGTGTGAGCCACTGTGCTTGGCCAAGAGCAGCAGCTTTTTTTAAAGTGTTGCCGCTCAACTCTTCCCAGCAGCTTAGGATCAGTGGAATCTAGGCCAATCTTTAAAGCATATGCAGTGAGCACAGCACTTAAGTGTTGGGACTGGAGCTGGTGGGAGGTCTCTTTTGGGAGCCCTGAGAAGTGTGAGCCAGGTTCCTTTGCTGGGCCCAGTTGTGGAGAGGATCTACTGGCTGTGGCTTGCTTCTTACCCTCTTCTCCATGCTTAAAGGGTGGTATAAATGCTCATTGTATTTCAAGCATCACTAGAGTACACAGCTTTGTGTTAGGCGTGATAGGATACACATCAGATAGGTTGCAACCTGCATCCTCGAGGACTTTTATATAGGAAACAGGAGAAGAAATGTGTGACAGTAATAAAAGGTCAATATTGGTTTATGTGAAAAATAATTCTGTGAAACCAGAAGTGAATGAGGAAAATATATTTCACTTCCTTAATTTCATACAAGAAATCCTTTTTGTCCATTTGGTGTGTATTCTGTTTGTTTATACATATATTCATGCATATGTGCCTGAAAACACACAAACACAGAAACACACCTCTATACATGCACACACATCTACGTACATATACAACAGTGGTGATATGTTGTATATCATTCTGCGAGTTAATTTTTTTATTCATATGATGAGCATTCTCTGATGTCACTACTCTAGATTAGCATTGCTTGTGATAGCTGTATGTTATTCCTACTATGTGTATACCATAATTCACTTAACTGTTATCTTACTGATGAGTATTTTGAAGTGGTCTATTTTTTTTACTATGAAATATACTGCAATAAACGTTTTTAGTGCATGCTTGTACTCACATTTCTATGATGTAGAATTCTAGACAATGTTTAAATTGTTTATTTTTAATATTGAAAAATCCTACTTGCTTACACTCCATAATTTTGTATTCGTTTTTACCCCTACCAATAGTGTATAATAAAGCTGTTGATTGCATAAAATAATTGGTATGTAGAAGATTATGATTATAATGTTATATTTTGATAGTACTTAGTAGTTTATAATTCACTGTCACCATCTTATTTAATTTACACAACCCCTCTATGATGTGGTTTTATATCTGCATTTTGGGATGAGGACAACTGAGAGTCAGGAAAGATATTCCCTGAATATCTCAATGAATAAGTGGAAGGGCTCCCAGATATATTTTTCTCTGCTTTTGGCATTCTTATAGTAAAATGAAGCTAGGAAAGGTTTGAGGTGGGTCATGCTTAGATGACATTTTCTAAGTATTTGTGGAAATTGATGGATTTTTTATAGTAACAGGTTACTATGGATTTGAAAGAGAGAGAAAAATATAGAAAATGACTCAAATCAAACTGCATATAAAGAGAACACATTTATTAAACCATGAAAGAATTTTTTGATTATATATACACATTACATACACACACACACTCTCACACACACACACACATTAGCCACCTGAAGAATTTTAACATCAAGGCATAATGTAGTATATTAAGTTTCTTTCTAAGGATATAGGTATAATATGTCACTCCTGTCCCTCTTGTAAGATCTGCAGTCTGAGTCATGGTAGAGATAACAGGAAGTTAGACACACAGTGTGCACTCTGAATATTGGGTCCCTTGGAGGCCTAACCTGGTGAGACAAGGAGAGCAGGATTCTCCCAGAGAGGACAGAGATGGCAGTCATAGAAGAGAGGCAATAATCCCGATGGGCTGGCCAAGCCAATATATTCCAGCCTCTATGTGGATCCAAGGATGGTCTTTTATCTGAGATTAGAAATGGACATTGGTTTTGAAAATTTTCAGGACAGGGATTCAACAAAAAGAAAACAAAAGGCGAGAAAGAGAACAGAAAGGAGAAGAAAACCATCTTGAAGAACTGGAAATGGCAGGAAGAGATAAAGAAGCTGGCCCTGTTGGGTTGACTAGAGTTCAGTACGGTATCCCATTCTTTTGCTCCTTTTCTTTGTAGTCCCAGTTTTGATGAGGGCTGTTTTATAGAGCCCTATGGAAGCCCTCAGCACTTCAGCCTGTGTAACCCTTCTGAAAGACGGCTAGCATTTGTATTACTGCGGCATCAGGAAATTCTCTCGGGCCCAGAAAGAACTGGCATGAATCAGTATTTCCTTTTACTCACTAAATCAATTCATTAGAATTT
This sequence comes from Cephalopachus bancanus, assembly GCA_027257055.1. Lineage (NCBI taxonomy): Eukaryota > Metazoa > Chordata > Mammalia > Primates > Tarsiidae > Cephalopachus > Cephalopachus bancanus. Next base: position 7,326,666 of record JAPVLO010000005.1, on the reverse strand, counting down.
TAGAATTTTCACCTTCTTAATTTGCTTGTTCCATGTGATGTTGTGGTGATCACTCTGATTTCAGTGACCACATGAAAATTAATATCATTACTTTGGAGTTTTATTGTATTTCAACCAGATATTAGTACGCTTTACATAGGAAACACTGAGCACGTTCAGCGTTGTTGAAGATTCTTTTTTACTGAATCTCATTTTTAAAAAAAAGTGTTTGAATTTTCCATGCATATTTGGATTCCATATGTCATACATTTCTTGGCAGGCCTAGACTTTTGTAATCAAGTCACAGAACTCCATGTTTACATGAATATTCTCATTAAAATATATAATCCTGATTCATTTCCCAATCATCTAAATTTATTATAATTGCTTTGAAAAGTTAGTAATATTACTTTGAAAATATGTAAGTGATATGTAAAAGAAAAACTAGGTGTTATGTTTTCTTGTACTAGTGACATTTCTGTACATTTTGGTCAGTTTTATAGCATAGCATTGTGGCTGAGAGTAGATTTCCTGGGTTTAATTCCCAGCTTTAACCATTATTAGTTGTATGACCCTAGGCAAGTTACTTGACTTTCTTGTGTCAGTTTCATCATCCTTTAAAGGGGGATTATAATGATAATAATCTTATAGAGTTGCTGTGAAATTTTAAAAAGATAACATATATTCAAAGGGTTTAAGACACTTCTTTGATATTGTACTTCCTAACAAAACCCAGGAGAAAGGAGGTTATTCTCTCTGAGAATACAGATTGTCACTATGAGTACTGACTACTTGATATGTCTGTTCCTTTATGCTTCTGGGTACTTACAAACCAAAATTCTAAGTGTTTTATTTTTTATTTTCCTCTGGTTGCATTCCAAATATGTAACTACAGTAGAGTGTTTAATAGTTTTCTTATTATTTTTCCCTGATACATATAGGATATTGTATGGAAAGAAGGAGGAATAGGATACTAAACTTATTATGCTTGATGGTTTAATTTGAGAAACTTATTCAGAATATGGATATCTTCCAGTAAGAACAAAGTTTCCAATAGTGGAAGTAATCCATGTAATCTGTAACCAGGGAGCCAGCTGACTTCCCTAGAAGATGATGCCATATTCAGTAAGTTGAGTTTTGTTCTCTGTGTTTCAAGGTTGACAAGGTTGAGTGCTCAGTGGCTGTAGCCAGATGAGTTTGGGTAAGTGGAAGTTTATATTGCTGAGTCCGTGTATGACCTCCTTCCCTACTGCCATGGCCATGTTGTTTATGAGCTCTTTAAGGAAGAACAGGAATAACTGGAGAAAGAGGTTGATTGAGCTCCATAGAACAGGTCATCTTGTCTACTTGATTATCAAGCTCCTTCTCTCTGAGTTTGCTGTTTGGTGAGCATTTACACGACCAACCAGCTAAACCATTAGCCATTGCCCATGAATGGATGTACCTCTGTAACTCTGGCATGACTACTTCAAAATGAATAGCAGGTACATACTGGGTAGATTTTTTTCTTTGCCATGTCTCAGGGCTCCTGACTGGGGTGGTAGTGCTACAGCTCTTCACCTTTGGGTGGCAACAGCATGTTGTATAGAATTATCTATAAATCAGGCCTAAATCTTTTTCTTCTGTAGTTAAGTGGTCATAAGAAGCTCCTCTCAGTGGGCCAATAGATGCAGTATAAAGAGAACATCATCACAGCAATTATAGGAGCTATGGGAATCTGAGGCATTTGCTCATGTTACCTATCTGTGTTCCGAGGACCTGCCAGGCCTGATTTCATATGTACCACTTCTAATTAAGGTTGAAATCTTTCATGTAAATTCAACTTTATGGCTTCAGAAGGTCAGACAATACCAAGTTTAGGTGGAGTTCTCCTGTTGCATAGCTTTGTTAAAAAATTCTAAAGGTCTGTGCTATAATTCACCTTCAAGGGGCCTGCCAAATGCCATACAGAATCCCTGTCTGCCACAGACACTTAAAACGCCAGGTAATCTTTTGGCTCATACAGCCCAAGTGGCAGAGCAGCTTTCATAGCAGCCTGGACCTATTTCTGAGCCTTTTCGTATTATTACTTATTACTCAAACCTGGCAGCGTTTCAAGCTACTTAATAAATGGTTCAGAATAACATGTCTAGATGAGATATAAGTTGCCTCCAAAATCCAAAAAAAGCCCACTAGATGCAGTGCCTCTTCTTTAGTGCTAGGAAGAGCTAGCTATCTCTTTGGAAGGGATATCTTCACATACTACTAGACCCCTAGAAAATTTACAAAGATGGCAGGCCTCTGAATTTTTGTAGGAATCATTCCCACCCTCTAGCACACAGTGCCTTACCAAAGTGCATGGAGTAGTAGTGACCACCTATTGTTCAGACAGAATGTAACAGCATGGCATTTTGTGGAATGGAGTGACAACCAAGGTCCCTGTGGAGCAGATTATGACAGTGTTCTGGAGGATTGATAGAGCCCTGAGGTAGGATAGTAGGGTGCTAGCTGGAGGCAAACTGCCTCAGGTAGTCTATGCCAACACATACAGAGAAAAACAGAATTTGGCAAATTGATAGCTGTGTACCAGATACTAGGGATATGATGATTTGCCCCAGCAGTGAAACCACATCTGGTATTGCATCTACTGTCTCCAAAATCCCTGCTTTCTCCAAGGCCAAATGAACAACTTAATAGGAATTTGGCAGGAATGATCACCTTCATCCTCCAAGTACTTGATGGTGACGCTAATCTCTGCAGGAATGTGTTACTTTTGGTTTACAATTTTCTTTTCTTTTTTTTTTGAGTTGGAGTCTCACTCTGGATCGCCCAGACTGGAGTGCAGTGGCCACTCCTGGCCACCGCAGCCTCGACCTGCTAGGCTCCGGCGATCCTTCCGCCTCAGCCTTCCAAGGAGCCGGAATTACAGGCATGTGCTACCACATCCAGCTGATTTTTTATTTATTTATTGTAGAGATGAGGTCTCGCTGCCCAGGCGGGTCTCGAACCCGCGGGCTCAGGCAATCCAATCACCTTAGCCTCCCAAAGGCGCGGGATTACAGGCTGAGCCACCGAGCCCGGCTGGTTTACAATTTTCATAGGTAGAGGTAGTTCTAGAGGTTTGCCCTTGGCCTTTCCTTCCATGATAGCCCTTGCTGCACAGATTAGGGAACCAGTGAGAATCGACTGACTTCGTTGTAATTCTGCATTTCAGAACTGGTATAATAACCATGGCAGGAGTTCTGGAATGAGTGGGAGTTGGAAATGAGTCCAGATTTCATTAATCATGTGATTTCTATAAGCCCCTGTTCTGAATGGTGGAATATAGTACCATTTGCGGTCCCCAGGAATGGGTGTTAGTGCAAAGTCATATTCAACAATCTCACAACATTCTGATTATTTCCCCTTGCCCAATGTACAGTCACCCTGGTAATTGGCTGCTTGTGTTTTGGGGAAAGACTAAGGGCGATATACAGTCTGAGTTTTTGGTTGTGTAGCAAGGTTCTTCTCAAGGGGACCCCCCCGGCTTCCTTTTACTCAGGGAGCTCTTGGTCTGTATACTCGCTCAAGTTTGGGAATTGATTGAAGAGTTGCATATTTCTGTTTTATAGCTTTGCTACTTATGTGGATAAAGAAGGATTTAGTAGGTTTCTAACTCTTTCTTAGAGATACCATGATCAGGCATCCAAGAACTCTGCAAGTCAGATTATTCTGATTACAGCTTTCACTCTGCTGTTCATTATGGTTACCACGCCCACCTTGTCTCTCGTGCAAGTGCTGCCACTTAGCCCCTGACAGTCTGTGACATTCTGTTATTCCCTTTCAATTCAGGAACCTATTTCTGGATGGCAACATTGCCCATTGTAATTGCTGGCCTGCAGAGAATAGCTATTACAGGGATCTTAAAGGATTCTGGTGAGCCTCTCAACCAATGTACTTCTTAAAGGTTTGGTAAAGGCAGTACCCTCTGGATCCTCCTAGGTGATGTAACTAGTGGTGAGCGAGTATGTTGTACTTGGTAGATACAGTCCAACATTCCAGTCTGCCTAAGTCTTTGAATAGCCTCCTGTGTACCAAGGAAGGTATGACATCTCTGGAGTATAAGCCATGAGATGAGACCAGGCTCAATCAACCAACTGAACCAACTATTTTCATTTTCAACTTCTGTAGCTAAACATACAGTCCTGAAACTCTGATAATGTGTCCATAGCATAAATTATGATTTAATATTGCATTCCTTTCAATCTGACTCAATACCCTTGGGTTCACTTCTATACATATTCTCTGGTTTCTGTCAATATAAATTAGAAAAATGTTGATTTAAAAAAAAAAGATTAGGTGCTATTTCTTTCCAGGTCACATGTTGTACTTCACCCTCTGGGTTCTGCTGGGGCTTTAGTCTGGTTATAGGTTTAGTAGCAGTAGAGGTGGGGACAAGGTCCTCAAGTAGAGCAAAATTCCTTTGTAAGGAACTACTTTAGATGAGGTGCTTACTGATTCTTTAAGCAAGAAGAGACTAATCTCATTACGCAGAGGAAGAAAGGCTATTTCTGTTAGAGATTCTGCAGAACAACATCTTCAGCTTCCCATATATCCCCATCCCAGTCAATATCTCCTTCCCAATCAAGAACCTAACTTTAACAGAAGAAACTCTATATTGTTGGGAATTCAGTTTATATTGTAATTGTAGTATAGCCACTTACAGGATCAGACGTTGGTTTGGTGTTCAGAAATCCTCTATGACTATAGGAGATAAAAATTTCACAGATATAATAGAAGCTTTCTGGTCCTTCACTTGATCCTTGAACTTAGAATTTAAAGTCCACAATATGTCTTTTTCTTTCTTCGGGAAATGCACATATGGACCACACCCCATGCTGCAGAATTAGGACCCATCGGGCCCAGGGGCTGGGGCTAAGGAGTCTAGTTTAACAAGTATTGCTTATGATTCTCATGGACTCTTAACTTGGAGAACCATGATATGCAGCAGTGCTTGTAAATTCTCAAAGAAAATTATTTTCAACTGAAAAGTCTAAACCAAGACAATTAATTTGGACAGAATAAAGACTTATTTAAACTTATAGGGACTCAAAATTAACTCCCCTTGCATTATTCCTTCAAAAGCAACTGGACAAATGGTTCCTGTGAAAGAAGGAAGCAAGCAAAGGAAGCAGAGTAGAGGAAGACAAACGACTTCGGAAATATGGAAACCAAGAGCATAAGGCAGAAAGGAGGATTTCTAGGATGGCTGTTAAGGGGTATCTATCCTGGCCTTTGTCAGCAGACGTGGAAAGATAGGAGGGCAAAAGTTATTTCTCCAATATATAAAAATATAACTGATAAATTTGACCCTTAAAAATATAATACTGCTAGGTATAAAAATCTATCCAGTGGACCAGGTGAAACAAATGATTGGGAATTGTTTTTAAAATCAAGAATGAAAAAATATGTAAATGTTAATTCTAGGAAACCCAACATTTATACAAGAAAGAAAAATATTCCACTATTGGCTTATCAGTAAATATACTATTTACATGAATACATTAATGTAAATGCTAACTTCTCTCATAACCCCAAATTTTAAAATTAAAGATTTTGATATTACAAAGGGAAGAGAAATAAGTTAGGAGGTGCTATGATAGCTAAGTCTACATCTATTGTCATGGGAAATTAGGACTCAATATATAAAATTGATAAACCAAAATATAGCAGTTTGTTCATATTATCTAGATATGTAGAAAATAGCCGTTGCCTTGCTAAGCTATAGTCTGGCCATGTGTTCTTTTACCTAAGCTTTGACCCCCTCCCCTACTTTAAAATAATTAAAAATGAGTACCACTAAAAACAGGAACGGGACGGTGAAGTGTGAGACAGGATTTTTTGTCATTTTAAAACTCATTTGTTTTTTAAAAAATTACTGTGTATATCATAAATATTAAAATGGGTAAAGAAAAAAATTTCTCTAATCTCATAAAGCATAATGCTAATGAATTTAATTCTCGAAATATTCATTGAGCTGTGTGCAAAGCATAGTAGTCCTAGGAGACAATGAGATTCATAAAATCAATCCCTGTCTTTTAGGATAACATAATCTTTTCAGAGAATAAACCAAGTATCTAACGCACTCCAGTAGCAGGTAAGAAGACTAAAGAAGAGGATCAGGAGGGTGCTACCACCTCCCCTGACCATTCTAGCCACTGAAGCCCCAGCAACCGTGACATCCAGTATACTCCAAACATAAAACGCTCTACTTATATCATTCACCTGATAACCCCGACATCGTTTCCATAGATGCCATAGGAGAGAATCATCAATCCAGTCACTTCTACCATATGTGAGTTTTACATGTGCACATATGTATGTGTGTGTGAATATATCATAGTTTCACACATAATTTTAAGTTTTTCCTGGAAAATTTAATAAGCATTTCCAACAAATGGCAAATAAAGACTAGTTTAGATTAGATGTAACAACAGGAAAGTGGGTTGTGGTGGCTCATGCCGGTAATCCCAGCACTTTGGGGGTTGAGGTTGAACAGTAGTTTGAGGCCAGGAGTTCAAGATCTACTTGGGCAACATGGCGAGACCCAGGATCTCTAAAAAATAATTTTTAAAGAACTTAGCCAGGCATGGTGGTGCATTCCTGTAGTCCCAGCTACTTGGGAGGCTGAGATGGGAGACTCGCCTGAGCCCAGGAATGTGAGGCTGTGGTGAGCTATGATCAGGCCACTGTACTTCAGCCTCGGGGACAGAGCAAGACCCTGACTCTAAAAACAAACAAACAAAAAAACCATCAGGACCGATGTGTAAACCTAAACGAATTGTCGGTCATTCTTATGCTGCTGCTGTCCCATTTCCTTTGGAAGTACACATTTTATTTAGTCTTATAAAATGTTCCAAGAAACTCAGTCACATTGGTATTTGATGAGAAGTCTTGAGAAGAAAGAATCTTTTAATGTAGTTGCTGTGAGCATTTCAAAAGCACCGCTTTGGTTATTACACTTCTCAGTGAGAACAGGAGGAAGGCCAGGAAATATTTACATTCTGGCGAGCCAGGAGTGCAGTGAACGAACAGCACTATGCAGAGCAGATCCTGGGGCAAAGACATTATTGAATCTATGCATGCTATGTTTCCAATGCTTTTCCCTAATGTTTAACTACAAAATTGTTTTGTTTAAATCCCTTTGTAGATTCTTTATATCTTACGGAAATTGACCACTGACATACAACAAATAATGAAAAATTGATTAGAAGCTCTGTGTTCATGGGCTGGGTTAGACAGTGGGTGGGCTTCAGTATACAGGGTGACTGAACACACAAGGCTGGCTTTTTTCTTGGGGTTCCATCAAATGTTAGTATCTAGAGATTTCTCCTCTAGGGCTGTTTATTACTGGAAAAGACTAACCCTTCAGTCTTCTGCCTTGGCAGAACATGCCTGGCTGGAGCCAGGTGGAGAAAGGAGTCAGGTTCAGTCTACACTCACTCAGCCCCCGTTTTCGGCCTTGCACTGATATTTTTGAGTTTGGTACTTGTCAGGTACAATTGTGTAACAGACGTGGGCTATCAGAGTTGGGGATATGTGCTTTCATATGATTGTTCAGAGGAGATGTAGGTGTGGAGTGTGATTTTTCAGTCAATTTTTCAGTTTTTTGCTCCACTCACATTTCTGTGGTAACTGGAATTCAGAGCTTCTCTGGGAGATCTGCAGGGTATTTTTGTCTTGTCGTAGTGTATCTTCCATAGAAGTATTAAGGATAAGCTGTTCCGCTTTATAAGTCAGTTACCACCACCACACTATCCGCCTTTTGCCTTAAGACATTAAAAAAATGTGTTATTTACAGCTGTGTCTTTCATTTATATCTCTTGTCCTTTTGGGTTTATATATTTAGATTTTTAAAAAGTCCCTTTACTGTCATTTCAGTGTGATTTTGGAGATGCAATCTCTGTGATTAGTCCATCATTTTTAACCAGAAATCTAAGAATCATTTGCTCATTATTTTCTCTTTAATGCCTGGTACACAATATGTTCCTAAATAAATATTTGATGAATGAATAATTGAATGTGTCAAATTACAAGTTTTTTTTTTAATAATAGGAGACTTCGATGGCAGAAAATATATCTATACAAATATAACAACTTTAAACAGCATCTTTTAAATTATAATTTTGCTTGGGCTTCATTCCATTTTTTGATTTTGTGCCTCCACATGGTCAAGGAAGCTAAATATTTTAAATTTTGTACTACTACAGGATGGATACATGCTTGTTTACTTGGTCAAATACAATTTTAGCTGTTAAATTAGACTTAAGATACACATTTGTCTGTTTATAATTTTTCTCTAGAGGTAGACTCATATTGAGACTGATTTATGTAACAAGCACAGTTTTTATTTTTGAGTGTATGTATATTTAGAGTAGTTCTATAGGGGCTGATGGTGATTTTTGTATAAAACTTTCAAACTACCAGTGTTTTCTCCCCACTGGCCCCCTTGTGGCTAATTATGTTTAAGAGTCTCTGTTTTAGTGTGGCATCTTATCCAGGTATGTTTTGCATTTCAAAGTGTATATGTGAGGATAGATACAATCTGCTAGGGGAAAAGAAACTAAACTATAAAAATGAGAGTAAGTAGTAAAGTTGATGTTTTAAAGACAGCCCTGTATCAGAAAGAAAGACGGGATTATAGAGATACAAGTATGACAGAGAGCCTGTGATTTGGCTATACTACTGAATCTTGGGTCTCACAAATGGGATACCCATCTACCATACACCAAGAAACAGATGGATGAAATTTTGGTACTCACCCTTAAAGTAAATGACTAATTCTAAGTCCAAGTAATGAGTCAATGTAATTTTGTTTTAAACCTCTGTGCATTTATTTTTCCCCAGCCTTTAAGGAGTTCATTAAAGGAAGCTACCCAGAAATCTAGAGGGAGTTCTTTCTTTTGGGGGCGGGGATTGGAATCTCACTGTCACCCAGGCTGGAGTGCAGTGGCATGCTCACGACCACCTTAGCCTTGACCTCCTGGGCTCAGGCAGTCCTTCCACCTCAGCCTTCCAAGTAAGAGAAAGTTCTAACTAAAGAGGTTACCTCTCCAGTAAAGACTTACAAAAACAGGGACCCATACCACTGAATGTGTAAATTAGTAGATTAAGAAAGCTCCTTACAGAAAACTCTAGGTTTGTGGAAATTGGGGTAAGAAGTTGGGGGTAACGCTAAGAGAAAGGTGATGAGAAACTTTTTAGAGCAAGCTAACTATCTTTGTAAGTATTCTGGAATAGATTTTTCATACTGCATATCTTTCTAGCCATTTCCTTTAGCATTCCCTTTGTTATTTGGTTGACACATTCTATCCAGTTGCTAACACAAGATAAGACTGGGTTTAGGGAGAAGAAATAGCAAAGATAGAAGTGTACATATCAGAAAAGAAGGTATGAAAATGGTGGGTTTGGGAGAGAAGAGAGGCTATGAGAAGCAAAGAGAGCTTTAGAAAAAGAAAAGTTTTGAAAATGTAACTGAGACTTCTTACTTAAAATTGTTCTTCTCCTCTTAAGTAACTTGCCCAGTATCGTTGGTGGTGGGATATCTGAGAAGAAGCACCTCAAAGAAAAAAAGAAAGGAAAAAAGAAAGCCAGGAAACTTTCAGACCTTCACTGAAAGAAGTTACCTGGTACCTACTTATAAGGGAACAAACATGTTAGACGAAAGAATGTGATTATTGTATGTTAAGTAGGAAATGAAGTTTAGGATTCTTTGCCATCCAGTCTTGTGCTAATGTAAAATTGGAATGAAAACTTGTACCAAAGAACGATTAAGGATAAAATTAGCACTCTCAAGTGAACCAGATAATAAAATCTGTATGAATAATAGTGATGAAGAAAAGCCATGAAAATTAACATTTCATTAAAATTAAAGCCACTGGAAATATTTTTTGAAAATTAGAAATAAGGTTATGACTTTTGTCTTTGGAGAGGTAATACATTCTGAGATTTTTTTTTTTCACTTTATATATGAATGTCATGAAATTTCTATCACAGCTGACTAAAAATGAAACAGCAGAATAACAATATTTTAGTACTCACTAGGCTGAACTTAAATATTTTTAAAGGATTAAAAATATCAAAACTTCTTAGTTTATCCTAATGATCAATAAGAAAAAAAAAAAAGATCCAAACTGAACCTTCATGAGGAAAGAAAAGAAGTCAGATGTTATTTTAAAGTCTCATTTCTCATTCCCTTTCTGTGTTTTGGTTTTGTTTTCAGGCCAAAGGGCTCCTGTGGAAGATGGAACCCCTTGTCCCTTTTCCAGAATGTGCTTCCAAGCCCATCGATGGAACTTGATACCGCGGTTTTGTGTTGAAATGCTTGAAGGACGCCGGCATCCCTGCCTGCGTCTTCCATCCTCCTGAAACCATGGTCTTTTCGGCACTGTTGCCAGCATCCTATGCTGGGGCATCCAACACAACGTTTGTGGTCTATGAAAACACCTATGTGAACATTACACTCCCTCCACCATTCCAGCCTCCTGGCATCGGTCCTCTGCTTAGATACAGTTTTGAAGCCATGGCTCCCACTGATTTGAGTTCCTTGACAGCAAATAGCACAGCTATGCCCCCTACACCAGCAGCTTTTAAGAGCCTAAACTTGCCTCTCCAGATCATCCTTTCTGCTATCATGATATTTATTCTGTCCGTGTCTTTTCTTGGGAACATGGTTGTTTGCCTTATGGTTTACCAAAAAGCTGCCATGCGATCTGCAATTAACATCCTCCTTGCCAGCCTGGCTTTTGCAGATATGTTGCTTGCCATACTGAACATGCCCTTTGCCCTGGTAACTATCCTTACTACCCGATGGATTTTTGGAAAATTCTTCTGTAGGGTATCTGCTATGTTTTTCTGGCTGTTTGTGATCGAGGGAGTAGCCATTCTGCTCATCATTAGCATTGATAGGTTCCTTATTATAGTCCAGAGGCAGGATAAGCTAAACCCGTACAGGGCTAAGGTTTTAATTGCGGTTTCTTGGGCAACTTCCTTTTGTGTAGCTTTTCCTCTGGCTGTAGGAAACCCCGACCTGCAGATACCTTCCCGAGCCCCCCAGTGTGTGTTTGGGTATACAGCCAGTCCAGGTTACCAGGCTTATGTGATTTTGATTTCTCTCATTTCTTTCTTCATACCCTTCCTGGTAATACTGTATTCATTTATGGGCATACTCAACACCCTTCGGCACAACGCCTTGAGGATCCATAGCTACCCGGAAGGTATATGCCTCAGCCAGGCCAGTAAACTGGGTCTCATGAGTCTGCAAAAACCCTTCCAGATGAGCATTGACATGGGCTTTAAGACACGTGCCTTTACCACCATTTTGATTCTCTTTGCCGTCTTCATTGTCTGCTGGGCCCCGTTCACCACTTACAGCCTGGTGGCAACGTTCAGTAAGCACTTTTATTATCAGCACAACTTTTTTGAGATCAGCACCTGGCTACTCTGGCTCTGCTACCTCAAGTCTGCATTGAACCCACTGATCTACTACTGGAGGATTAAGAAGTTCCATGATGCCTGCCTGGACATGATGCCTAAGTCCTTCAAGTTTTTGCCGCGACTTCCTGGTCACACGAGACGACGGATACGCCCCAGTGCTGTCTATGTGTGTGGGGAACATCGGACGGTGGTGTGAATATTGGAACTGTCTGACATTTTGGGTCATTCTTGGTTGTCCTTTATGGACAATGAATTTTCTTTCACGTGGCTTCTCCACTTATACGTCATTGTTCTTTAGGAGGGGTGTGTGTGTGTGTGTGTGTGTGTGTGTGTGTGTGTGTGTGTGTGCAGTGTAAAGAAAGAATGGTAATTAGTTATAGTTCTGTTACGAAGAATACATAATAGTGGGAAGATGATCACAAATGTTACCTCCAGGAGAAATCCTTGATTTAGGGTGAGGAGATTATTTCTGTGGATTTTCAACATGAATTTTGTTTTTGTAGTAGGAATCTGGATTATGTTTTACTAAGCCTGCCGTTATGTTGAATTGTAGGAGTTTGGTATGCTGCTAAGGTATGCTTAGTTGAGCTTATCAATTCTTTTTTTTCTGGAAGGCACTGCTGCTTTTTGCCATCACATTGGAGCCCAAACCCCTTACATCTCAGTCAATACATATTTAGTTTTATTTTTAAAAATAACCTAAGGGAGTTAGTGACATTTTAAAGGTCATTACTATTTACTTTGGGGCACTTTAAGAAGCAGTGTACAAATTAATTCCGTCATATTTTTCAGACTTGCTTTTTATGTGACATGTTGTGCTTTAGGAAACATGTGCATAATCATTTCTGAGAAGTTAGTTTTTTTTAAAAAAAAGTTTATCTGCATGTATAGTTTTAAAGGAGAGAACATAAAAATGTAGATATTTTTCTAAGCACAGTAGCAGCTCTTCAGAACCGTAGGGCAAAATGGAGGAGGCAGCATCCTTGCAAATGCGAAAGGGGGTGCAGTGAGGGGGACCGCAGGTGGCCGACGCCAGCTGTGGCAATTCCTTTTACTCAAGGATCCTCGCTTGAGTAATTGAGTAATAGGTAAGTTAGCCATGGATTTATAGCATCTCAAAGAGTGTGGGGAGAAGGGGCTACCATGTGTGAACACCTACCGGGTGCCAGGTACTGTGCTTCCTTCTGTCCTCTCAGTATCTTGTGAAGTAGATTTTTTGTTTGTTTTTTTTTAAATGGATGAAGAAAGCAAGTCTCAGAGGGACTAAAATCCTGCCCAGGTTCAGTGGTAGAGCTGGGATCCAAAAATCTGTCTGACTCCTGAGGCTCTGCTGTTCTGCTTGTGCCACACATACACCTCATTCGGCATAGATGTTTCACAGACAAGAAGGAACTCTGTGTATTCTTTCATTTTTTTTTTTTAGACTAAAACTTTCTTTTTAAAAATTGGCTTTTAGTTTATTACCAAAAGAAATAGGAAACTATTACAGAAACTCTGGAAAATAGAAAAGAAAAAATAAAACCACTTATGACCACCTTTTGAAGTGGGACTTGAACATCGAAGATTAAAGAAAACAGGCTATTAAGGAAATGAGGTGATTTCATCTTCTTTTTTTGATTTGCAAAACAAGGGACTGACAGTTATTGAGAAGTTAAATATAGCTGTCTGTAGGTCTTGCCCCCATGGGTTGGGAGGTTGGTTTCCAGTTGCCCAGCTGTGCCGGTTCTGAATGTTCTGGGTAGAACAGCATTGTTGACCAGCAGAGCTGGTTTGTGAACATGCTCAAAGATGTGTCTTTTGCAAACAAGGGAAGGTGATCCCTGTGAGGAGCCTTGAGCATGTGTTAATAGGCAGGTCTGAAATCTCAAATTATTTTTCTCTTGCTGACTATCCGTCCCCAGTTGCATCCAGGGCCTTCGTCACCACTGCCTCACTGTATAAAACAGCCCATGGGGATGGGGCTGCAGAGAAGGCCATAAGGGCTGGAAGTGTAGGGTGCGGGCTGCCTTGTGGGCTAAATAGGTAAGTTAGTCATGGATTTATAGCATCTTGTCAGAATTGTGAGCCTGTGGTGGAAAAAAAAGCTTTGGTTTCTTCTGTTGTTAAACCGGAAAGTTGAATTAGATGCATCTCTAAGGCCCTATTCAACTCTAATGTTCTTTCCTCCATGTGAGAGTGTAGATTGTTGAAGAGCCCAGCTGACTTCAGGATCACTTTTTGGTCTTCAGTGTTACTTCTTTGCATTGGAGTTCATGAGCTATTTCTTAAAACTGAATGTCTGTAGAGCTTGTGGCACCATATCAGGAGTTAGGATTTTGCAAGGGTGATGACATCACAGAAGACCTGGGAAACGCTTCTCTTAAGGCACCTGCAGTGTTGTTGGAGTCATTGTTCCATTAGAGAGCTCTTCTAGGACTCAAGTACATTATTCACCATGTTTTGGGATTATTTTCAGATGAGAGCCACCTACCTCTTTAATTTCTCATTTATATTATTCACAGGTAAAATTTGTTTTTGTCCATAGGGATTTTATAGGACACTCCATGGTAGATACTAGTGGCATGTTGAAGTGTATTGTGCTTTTCATTTTCAATATAAACTGGATTTCAAGCAGATATTAATGAGAATATTTTTGATTAGACTTTCTCTGAGGAAAGTCAGCATGATCTGTATTCACCTTACATATTGGTGAGTTATGACACTTCTTTTGTGGCTGGAGTTGACTCTGAACTTCATTTGCTTAGTTATTGTCCATTGGTAGGCTTTAGGTACTTTCATGCTGCTTAGTGTGGTGTCTCATTTGGTGAGAACTCTGGAGTGCCTGGGAAAGAAGAACTAAGAGGGGCCTTTGTGAGGATTCAGTAACAACCCTGAACAGCAGATCTCTTTACACTGGATAATCTTGATCAAATGACAGTTTACAGATTATTTTGAACATTCTTATTGTGTATACATTTTGAAAGCTTTACAAATAATTGCTATGGTGCACCTTCGAGAAATATAGGTGCAAAATCATGTGTTGCCTATTCTCTCATATTTTCTTGTGGGAAATACAAATACCACTACTAACTCTCACTGCTGACAGACATTTCAGAATTATTTTTGGTTTGGTTTTTGTTTCTCCTTCTGGCTAATAAGAATCATGAAAGAGATAATGAGATTCCTTTTTTTTTTTTTGGTCAAAAGAGATGCAAGAGAAATCCCAATGAGTATAGGGTACTGTTATTTAAACTTTAATATGTGTTTAAGTATCTCAAGGGAGCCTTGTTAACAATACAGATTCTTGGGCCTCAAGAAAGTCTGTGGTTGGAGCTAGGCATATACCTTTCTGTTTTGTGGAACACTTTGCCTGACTCTGGCTCAAGTGTTCCCTGGGGTACACTTCAAGCAATACCCCTGTAGAAAATATATCTGTTTGAATATCTGTTGGATCCCACAATGTTTGTTTTGGATTGGAAGCCATTATCTCCTAGGCATGGGTAATTCACATTGAGAGGAAAATTCACATCTCAATGTGTCTAATTTGCTGCCACCTGTGTTCCTGCTGGATCTTGCCAGTATTAGCTTTACTTTCTTTCAACTGGCAAAATTCTGATAAACCATGTAGTTTCGCAGTAGAACAAAAAGAGTAACTTTGTAATTGGAAGTCATGACTTTCAGAAATCTGATTTTTTTCTCCTAGAGAGATATCTTTGTTGTATGTAATTCCCTGGAGAGTATGAGGGAAATGTAAAGAGTCCTCTAATTTCTATTGCTCTGCCATTTGTGTTCAATGGAAGCATGAAGTAAAATAAAATAACCTTTGAAATCTATGTATTTCTTTTGCTGACAAAGATATTTAATTTAATTCTTGATCTTTGCTTTTGTTTACATGAAAATATATATGTATATATCACAGAAAATTTTCACTTGCTTGACATTTTATTCTATCATGATTTTTAGTTTAAGTTTAAAGAACTGCTAAATTTTTTTTTTTTTTTTTTTTTTTTGAGTTGGAGTCTCACTTAGTCGCCCAGACTGGAGTGCAGTGGCCGCTCCCGGCCACCGCAGCATCGACCTGCTGGGCTCCGGCGATCCTTCTGCCTCAGCCTTCCAAGTAGCTGGAACTACAGGCACGCACTACCACGCCCGACTAATTTTTTCATTTATTGTAGAGATGAGGTCTTGCCAAGTTGCCCAGGCGGGTCTCGAACCCACGGGCTCAGGCAATCCACTCACCTCGGCCTCCCGAAAGCACGGGATTACAGGCTGAGCCACCGAGCCCAGCTAGAACTGCTAAATTTGAATTTATTTTCACAACTATATTCCTGCTAAACTGCCTTCATTGAAAACTCAATTTTTATAATAAATAAAAATATCAAAGCACATGTTTGTTATTACAGGTAAATGAATAAATTTCTTAGACATCTATCAGTATTAGTCCTTTGTAATTAAAATTAATTTATTTTACAATAGTACCTGAGTTGTAAGAAAAGAAAACAAACCTCTAACGAACTTGGGGTTGTAATATTTAAATATCAAAAAGTATGGTTATTTGTGCATATTCTTATTACTACCAAGAAAAGCGCTCCCAATAAGAAAATGAATAAATGTTTAACATTTCTAAAGTGGAGTTTATGAATAATAATTTCTGTTGAATTAAAATTCTAGTTTAGTTTCAAATCCTGCTTCCTTTGGGTTATTTTCAAATTAGCTGTCAAAGCCTGTGTTCATGTAACTGTATTCTAGTTCTAGAAGTTCTCAGAGTAATTCAGGATGAAATGAAACTTGATTTTTAAAAATCTTATTAAGGAGCAGTATTAAATACTGTCTAGGAAGGTTATGAAAATTTTACAGCTGAGTCATTTAAAATTGTCAGTTTGGCAAAGCAGTGACAATGTCTGCTTTTATTTTGATGAAATCATTTCATACTGCGATTGTATTTCTAAAATCTAAGGCCTTTCTAAAATCCACTTTTAGCTCTATAGGAAACCTCATTTATTTGTATATAAGGGTTTCAGTTTTGTGCCAATTAAACATGAATATTTTAGTTTCTCTTTTTCACACATATACAACAACTGCACAAAGTTCTATTTAAGTTAAAGAAGACGGTTGCTTTACAAAAAGGTGGTCATTGACTCTACATTCAATGTTTCTTTCTGAAACGGAAAGTTAAGAAATACATAGTAAAATAGAGCAACATGTTGAATCAAAATAATGTGAAAATAATAGGTCTCACTTGATTTATCTATAATAAAGAGAAAACTTATGGAGCAATTTCTACCTTAAATATCAAATTGCAGTCAATTAGATTTGCTATAAAAAAAAATTCATGGCCATAGTTGTCAAAGTTTAGATAGAGAAGCAGAACATACTTATTAAGATTTATTGCAAGTAATTTGCTTACACAGTTGTAGGACTGGCTAGGCATGTCCAAAATCGGAAGGACAGGTCTTCAGGAGAGGAAGACTGGAACTCTCAGGCACAGGCTGAAGGTATTGTCCACAGGTGGGATTTCTTCCTCAGTAAAGTCTCAGCTCTGGCCTTTCAATGGATTGAATCCCGCCCAGCCAGAATATCTAGGCTAGGTGTGGTGACTGTAGACTTTAATCACATCTACAAAATACCTTGGCAGCAACACCTAGATTAGTGTTTGGTGGAATAACTGGGAATTGTAGCCTAGCCAAGTTGACTCATCAAAAGACCATCACACTGATGATAATCTTCAAGTTTAAAATACTATAAGAAATAAAATCCTATGGTGCCAGAGGTGGTGGTCCAAAAACTCAATCATGTAAATGTCACCATTGCATAAGTGAGAAGTTAATGAAATGACCAAGTTAAACTTGTTACAGGAGATGGGGTACACATTCTGACCACAGTATATGCAAATTTGCATAATCACAGGGCACCATATTTTCATCTATTTGAAACTTCCAAAAAGGGTAATAATTGATCAACTGATTTATGTAAACCAGTGTCCTTTCTCTATAAGCTTTCATTATCTGTGATGCTGCTCAAAAATGATACTTTCCTTTGACAAAATTTGAAAACATTTATAGTTATAACAGTATTAACTCTAAGCATAAAAGTATAATGGTGATAATTATTACTATTATGTGATATATGTATGTAGTATAATATGTATGGATTCCATTTTTTAGCCACTTATTGTGATCCAAATACACTTGTATCTGTTTTAACTGACGGTATTTTCCCTTTTCTAGCTTTGGTAACTATTCCCAAGAGGTTAAATAAAATTTTGGGGTAATAGTTGATATTCAAGTCTAGGCCACCTTCCCCTATTCTCTGATAACAGAAATGAGCCCCTTGTGTGAAGAGCTTACTAAACATATTAGATGATTATTATCTACATGCATTAGGTAATTAATAATCTTAACAGCAAAACCTGTATTCCAAGCTGTGGATATCAATGCTAAACCTAGATCGATTTGGTCTTGGTTTTAAGTCATTAACTGTATTTGGCTAAGTTGGAAATAAGACTGATAGCCTGTCTGGGTCCTTTGGGAGCCTTGGACTCAACTGTCACGGAAGCTTCATGGGAACTTACTGGTTGTGGCAGAAGTTTTGGGGACATCCAGCCATTTTCCTCAGATCACATGGATCCCAGAACCACTTTTGGAAAGGCCTTCAACCTGGTGCACAGTTGAGGTTTCATTGTATACTAATTTGTCTGAAGTACGAGGGGTTATCTGTAATAACCAAGAATGCAGGAGAGGAGGTGGAGGTGATGAAGAATGGTGGATCTGTAAGGCTGGGTGAGGCCTAAATGTTGGAGGCTTTTCTAGGCAGTGTGAGGCTTTTCTGATCACCTCTCGCCTGTACCCTGTCCTTGCTGGGGCCACCCGCCTAAGCTGTCTGGAGCAGAGAATCTCAAACTATCAAGAGGACTCCAGCAATTCCACAGAGGAAACCTCAGTAGCCAACCCTGAGAATCCAGTGGTGATTCCCCCACTGGACTGTATGCCCTTTGAGCCAGAGAGCAGTGTTTTGCTCACTGCTGCATTTCCAGTGTTGAGCTCAGTGCTGGACCCTTGTAGGCACATAAAACCGATGGCCAAAGAGGAGGAGATGACCACTGTTTGGTGTTCAGAAGAGGTCAGTATTTGGGGATCAGAATTATATTGTTCACATTTGAACTGATCAAGTGAGACTTTTCTATATTAATTCATGTCTGTCTGTATTATTTATATGAGGGGGGACCTCAAAAAACTCGGAATTATTTTTTGGAGGGCAAGCCACTTGTAGTCGTACATGCCTCCCCTACTGTGTATTTTGGGAACTCATTGGCATCAGTGTATCATCCAGTGTTGTGAGAGGCTGCATTCAGCTTCAGTGAATTTTTGAGATTCTTTCTACATGTTTGCCCATTTCCTGTTGGGTGATTTACGAGCGCATCTGCCCACACCATGCTGTGTTCAGCAGTTTTTGACCAAAAACAGCATGGCCCCCTGCCCCACCTTCCCTATTTGCCCGACACTGCCCTGAGCGGCCTTTTTTGTGCTTCCTTGACTGAAAAAAGTCCCCAAAGGGAAACATTTTATCAGTGTGTAAGAGATGAAGTGAAAAATGGCAGAAGCACTAAAAGGCATCAAAATTGATGAGTTCAAAAACTGAGCAGTGGGAAAGTGTCTCAATAATAATATTGCATCAAACAATACTTGGAAGGTGACTGAGATTTAATCATGTAAGAATAAATACACAATTTTTAATAAATAAATTCCAGGTTTTCCTGGGTTACTCCTCGTAAAAATAGAAACAACTCAGCCGGGCTCTGTGGCTCAGCCTGTAATCCCGCGCCCTGGGAGGCTGAGGTGAGTGAATTGCCTGAGCCCGCAGGTTCGAGACCTGCCTGGGAAACTTGGCAAGACCTTGTCTCTACAATTAAAAAATCAGCCGGGCGTGGTAGCGCGTGCCTGTAATTCCAGCTACTCGGAAGGCTGAGGCGGAAGCCCAGCAGGTCGAGGCTGCGGTGGCCGGGAGCGGCCACTGCACCCAGTCTGGGCAACAGAGTGAGACTCCAACTCAAAAAAACAAAACAAAAAAATAGAAACAACTCATTGGTTTGGAATTTGTGAAAAGTAGGCACTGGTTTGCATATAATTTATCTAAATAAGGTCAGTGAAATTCATAATGTAAATGTCATCGGAGAGTGTTTGGCTGTCAGATAACACATCATGTAAGCCTAGTGTGCTGAGCTGGGAGTCAGGAGCCCTTGGGTCCTTGCACCATCTTTGAAACTCCTGCTGTTTCCCTAGACCTCTTTAAAATCTGCAATAAGATCACAGTATTTGAAGATACTTTTAAATTCATGCATAGTAATTAGAATAGCTTCATCAATGGAGTCATTTGTATTTTAAAAAGTGTAATTTAAATTGAAAGAACTTTTTGCTCATGGATGTGGGAGACTCCTTGGGAAACTGTGAATAACCAGGGATTCCCTTCTGTGCTTACCTACCCTTCCTGGACTCATCTTCTTAGCAAGGTAATGGCAAATAGCACAGAAGACATTTCTCTCAGGAAAAAATAATTGAATTTTTCTTGTGCAGTTTCCCCAAAAGAACATATAATCTCAAAAGCTATGATTAACTTAGACATTACAATGTCTTATGTTCTTCTGCATGAAGGATACTAAGCAGCGGATTCTATTTGATCTCTCTTGAGGGCAAAAGCCTTCTCATGATAGCAAATACTCAGTAAAACAGGATGCAATGCCAGCCCGCCCCCACCCCCAAAAAAAGGAAGGAAGGAAGAGAGAGGGAGAGAGAGAAAGGAAAAAACTTTTCACACTGGTTTTTATGCAGGGGGACCCCCCCAAAAATAAAATTTCTCTATAATAAATTGTATATTCTTATATGTTTAAATTTCAGCTTATCAAGATGCTTTTTCTACTGCTCAACATTTTGAACTCATTGATTTTGATGCCTTTTAGTTTTTCAGCCGTTTTTTGTTTCACCTCTTCCATATCAACAAAAAGTTTTCCTTTAAGGAATTTTTTTAATCTGGGAAAACAAAAAAGTCACTTAAGGGGACATTGGGTAAATAGGGATGGTGGGACATGGGGGTCATGATGTTTTTGGTCAAAAACTGTTGAACACTCAGCACAGTGTGGGCAGGTGTGTTGTCATGGTGGAAGAACCAGTTATTTGTTTGCCACAAAAAAAATTAACTGAAGCTGAACGCAGCCTCTCACAATAATACTAGCTAGTACACTGATGCTGATGGGTTCCTAGAACAATAGTGGAGAAAGTCTGTCCACCCTCCAAAATATAATTCCATTTTTGGGGTGTCCCCCCTCATATTTCCGGTCCTACCCTTCTCCTTGAATTATACTTTCTCTCCTAGTAGGTGCTAAACTCCCTGAAGACAGGGAGGACATTGTGCCTGTTAATTGTTTCCTCAGCACCTACATGGTGGCTCGCAGGGAATAGCACCCCCAAAAGTCTGGAAGTGGACTTTTGATAATAGAATCTTGCTTGTGAAAATAATAACGGACTTTTCTAAACCAAATAACTTCTAAGTAGGAAGAGCTTAGATCAACGCTCAGGTTCCCAGTCTCCAAGTCCAGTGACTTACCTGCTGTGCTAACCTGCTTCCTTGACCAAAGGGATAATATGGGGGTTTTCTGACATGATATGTTGGCAAATTTGGGATGAGTGTTTACAGTGGATAAGGTGCTAAATTTTTATTTGCTGAAACTGTCTTCCCTGAGAGTAGTGCACACATGTATATATTTTTGATCCTATGATTTCCAGTTCACATCCTGAAGGAGGTCCTCCATCTTGCCTGTTTGTAAGGCAGATCTGTAATCACCTTTTGTGGTCTCAACTAAATATGTAGGGGTTCAGGCTTGTCCCAGGGTAGAAAGAGAACATAACTCATGATACAGTTGAAAAGGGCAGATGTGGATGGACTAACATCCATATATAAAGGTATGTTTTGTGTAGTTCCACTTGTCGGTAAATGAATGACAATGGTGATATGGATAAGACATAGTCAATAACCACCTCCATCATGGAGAGTTGTTGGGAAAAGTTTTCTATAGATGGAATTAGACAGCCATATGTCAAATGCCATTTTGAACACTTGCAACCAATCTTCAGAGTTGAAGTCACTTTCATCACAGTTTTGGCAGGAATGTGAACATTTTTTTCAGCTGTTCTTCCTGATACGAGCTATAAATAGCTTTGGGAAAGTATATAATTATCCCAAAGTAGAATCTAAAGATAAAAAGCTGCTTGAGATTTTAAAGGAACATTTAATAGTTATTATTAGGTAACATTTATTAAGTATGCTCACTGTGCTCATTGTCTTTGTCAGGAAGAAACTGGGACTAAAAAGTCAATCCAAGATGTGACATGTATAAATAGACAAAAAGGGATACATGAACATGATTCCAGAATAAAAGATTGGCTTAATAAAAAAGGAAAATTCAAAAGAACTAAACAGGCAGCCAAATCAACCTACTGTTATATAGGAGTGAAGAAAACTTCTATTTAGTAACAAATCTTTAAATCACTGGAAATTTATTTATTTTTTCAGTTTAGAGGCAAGGTCTGGCTGTATTGCCCAGGCTGGAGTGCAGTGGCATGATTACAGCTCACTGCAGCCTTGACTTCCTGGGCTCAGGTGGTCCTCCCACCTCAGTCTCTCAAATAGCTGGGACTACAGACACATGCCACCATGCCTGGCTAAATTTTAAAGATATTTTTTGTAGAGACGAGGTCTTCCTATGTTGCCCAGGCTGGTCTCAAACTCCTGAGCTCAAGAAATCCTCTGGCCTCAACCTCCCAAGTGCTGGAATTACAGTCATGAGCCATCACGCCCAGCCAACACTGGCAGTTTAAAACAGATGGATAGTCACATAACAACAGGGAACATTATGTATGGCATGTGCATAGGGTGAGTCATACTGTGTTTTTGGCAATTAGCTCAGATTTTTACATATAAAAGACATTTACCTACTCTACTCAATGAATAAATAAGTACTAAAATATTTAAATAGTAAATAAAGATTCGATGTTGACTGAAGCAAGGCTAAGTGTTATAAATAACAATTTCACTTGTGCCCCTCCTGGCTAAGACTGTTACTGCTGTTTAAACTCATAGAAAGTCACAACCAAGTAATCATATTAATGGCAGACATTTATTTGAAGCTTGCTAGGTGAGGCAAATGCTATATATAAATATATAATTTCTGACCTTTATAATAACTTTGGGAGGGAGATATTAACATTCTATTTTCCAAATTCTTTAAGCCTCCACATGGCAGATTGAATTCTAGTAGGCCCCAGGACTCAAAATCCATGTCTGTATGGACACCGAAACTCAGGCTTTTTGCATGCTGTTGTACTGTTCACCCAATGTCTTACCTGTGCTTTCTTGTTTCTTTCATCTTATTTTTTTCCACATTCATGAGGGATTTTTCTTTAGAATCCGATTGTCCCACTCAACCTGGCTTGGGTCTCATGACTCCTCCTGTTGCTTCTGGTCCTGCCCTCAGCTCTTAGTCCGCTGGTTCTAAGCTTTGGTGATCTGTCTGCAGTATTCATCACCTCTTCATCTTGGTATACACTAGGTTCAGCATTACTAAGCACAATTCAGTCCTGGTAATTTGCGTAGGTTGCCACTCCACAAGTTCTGTCACAGCTAAAACATGAATGCACACATTGTGGCCCAAAATCATGTGTTTCTCATTTGTAAGCAAGGCATGGGAAATGAACTTAAGATCTTTATTAAACTCCTGGGCACAAACAATCCTCTCACCTTGGCCTCAAGTTTATAATTTTAAAATAACTCTATTGTGTTTCTTTTCTATTTCATTAATACCTTTTCTCTTATTTCCTTTCATTGACCCCCCCCTTTTTTTTTACTGTTCTTTATCAGAACTATTTAATTGAATGCTTAGCTCGCTGATATTTAGCCTTTCTTCTTTTACACATAAACATAAGGTTATTTATTTCTCAGCATTACTTTGGCTACATCCTACACATTTTTATCTGTAAATATTTCTAAATTACATCATGTTTTATTATTTGACCTTTGAGTTATTTATGTGTGTGTTTACTTATTTCCAAATATAAGGGGTTTTAAGTTATCTTTTTATTACTGATTTTCAGTTTATTTGTATTGAGGACTCACCATGAGTTCTTCATGATTTTGTCTTTTTAAATGTATTTAGGCTTGCTTTATTGACTGTTATGGTTTCAATATATTTAAAGTTTCATATGGGCTTGAAAAGATGTGAATTCTATGGTTTTGGAGTATAGTGCTTTAGGCATGTCCATTAGGTTAAACTTTTTATTTCTTTACATTGTTGAAATCTTCTAGAAACTTTACTGGCTTTTATTTACTTGTTCTATTAAATACTGAGTTAGAGTATTTAAAATATTTATTTTTGGTGATGGATTTATATATTCCTCCTCACAGTTTTGTCATTTTAAAAATATATTTTGAAGTTACGTTACTAGAAGCACACAAATTTAAGATTATTTTATCTGCTTGATGAACTGAATTGTTTAATCACTATGTAGTGATTTTCTATGTCTCTAGTAATGCTTTTTTACTCAAAATTGTTTTTTGACATTAATATTGATTCATCAGATTCTCTCAATATTTCCCCAGTATGTCTTTTTCCATCCTTTTACTTTCACCTTTTTTGTTCCTGTAGAATTTAGATGTGTTCTTTGTAAGCAACATGCAATAATCCATTTTCTCTTTAATTGTCATGTTTAGTTCATTTACATTTATTGTAATTATTGATATATTCAAACTTTTGTGCTATTCTACTTCTTTTGTGTTTTTCTCTTTCTTGTCTTTTCCTTTTGATTGGTTATATTTCCTTATTGTATTTTTTTCTTTCCATTAAAGTTCAATCCCATTTTCTATTGTCTTGATGATTATCCTGGAAATTTGATTATATATTAAATAACCATCCTCTGAAGTTAACACAGGGAACTTTTAACTTTTTAACTCAAATTGCCCTCTTCAAATTTATATGACATTATGGCTCTGATTTTTTTATTCTTGTAATATATCATCATTATTGTTTAAAAAAAAAAGAATTAATAGCCCTTGTATCTTCAGAGAGTCTGAATACAGGGCAGAAATCTAGGCAGGCCAGGCAGACACACAGCTCCTAGAAGCCAGGGGAACAGAAGACTTTTAAGATCTAAATAATGCAAATGATAGTTTCTTTGTGCTGGAGTTCTTTCTGAGGTGTTCAGACATGGTGACCACCAGAAAGACAGGAAATATTTTGATTGTGAGGAGGGACTCGGGCTGGCAAAGTTCCAACTCAGGGCTTTAACCAAAGGTCAGATATTTCTTCCTCAGGAATGCTAGCTTGGCCAAGAGATGGTAAAGGACCTGGAGGCCTGTGGCTATGGTCATGAAGTCCTTATTCTCAGAAGCAGGGCTGCATGAGAATTTGACCCCTTCTGCAGCCTGGATGCTCATCTGCGTCCTCTTAATATGAGGGGGGACCCAAAAAACCCTGGAATTTATTTATTAAAAATTGTGTATTTATTCTTATGTGTTTAAACGTCAGTCACCTTCAAAGTACTCTCCATTTGATGCAATCCACCTGATGAGACACTTTTTCCACTGCTCAAAACAGTTTTTGAACTCATCAATTTTGATGCCTTTTAGTGCTTTTGCCATTTTTGTTTGTTAGTTTATTTTACCTCTTCCACATCCCTTTCCCTTTGAGGACTTTTCAAACCTTTCCCTTTGAGGACTTTTTTCATCCAGGGAAACAAACAAAGAAAAATCTCTCAATGAGATCGCATGAATAGGGAGGATGAGGCATGGGAGTCATGCTGTTTTTAGTCAAAAACTGCTGAATATGCAGCACCCCATGGGCAGGTGCACTTGTAAATCACTCATCATGAAATGGGCAAACGTGTTGAAAGAATCTCCAAAAAAATTAACTGAAGCTGAATGCAATCTCTCACACCAACGCTAGCTGGTACACCAAAGTCACTGTGTTCCTAGAGCCCTTACATAGAGGAGGAAGCCTATACTACAAGGGGCCTGCCCTCCAAAAAACAATTCCAAAGTTTTTTGGGACCCCCTTGTATAAACTCAGAAGTGGCTGTTAAGTGGGGGAGATTAGGAATAACACTAGAGCTAAAACAGCAGGTCTTCCCTGGAAGACCCATTACCCACAACTGTATACTCAGAAATCTTCAGTTTATGAGAAAAATGAAAATCTGAAGCATGAACTTTGGTAAGGACAAAGAAGTTGAGCATGAAAACATATCAAGAAAGTTTTCAAATGCTGTCTTGACCTACTTTGGGGGCTCTGGCTAGAGGCTAGCCAGTTATCCTCAAGCAGCTAAGTCCACACCCACAAACATCTCCCCTCTTGGACTCTTTTTCTTGGGTCAGCCATACACCCCACCTGTACTAATCATCCCAGGGCCAGGTGTCAGATAGCCAGGGGCAGTCCCTATACCTCTGAGCTTGCCAGATTTACTCAAACTAGCGAATCCCAAATCTGTGTTCCCTGCCTCACCCATTCCTTCCTGAGGAATAAGCAGTAAAGACTTTGGCCCTCAGTTTTCCCCTATCCAGTCCAGCTTCGATGGGCAGCATGGTTGGTTCCATGTTTTTGCTATTGTGAATAGAGCTGCAACAACATACATGTGCAGGTATCTTTTCTGTAGAATGAGTTGAGTTCCTCTGGGTATATTCCCAATAGGGGAATTTGCTGGGTCATATGGAAGGTCAGTTATTAGTTCTTTCAGAAATCGCCACGCTTTCTTCCAAAGAGGTTACACTGTTTGCATTCCCGTCAGCAGTGTAGAAGCATTCCTTTTTCTCCGCATTCCCACCAGCATCTGTTGTTTGATTTATTAATGATGGTCATTCTTACTGGGGTTAGGTGGTATCTCAATGTGATTTTGGTTTGCATTTCTCTGATGGTTAGTGAGGCTGAGCACTTTTTCATGTGTCTGCTGGCTGGCCATATATCTTTTTTTGAGAAATTTCTATTCATGTCTTTTGCCCACTTTTTAATGGGGATGTTTGTTTTTTTCATTTTGGTGTATTTGAGTTCCTTGTAGATCCTAGATGTTAGACCTTTGTCAGATATACAGTACACAAATATTTTTTCCCATTCTGTGGTCTGTCCTCCTGCTCTCTTGATGGTTTCTATTGCTGTGCAGAGCTTGTCAGTTTGATGAGATCCCACTTGTCTATCTTATTTCTTATGGTGTGGGTCCTTAGGGTTCCAAACAGGAATTGGTTGCTAGTTCCAATTTCCATAAGGCTGTCTCCTGCATTTTCCAAGATTCTTATAATTTGAGGTTTTACTTTTAGGTCTTTGATCCATTTAGAGTTAATTTTTGTGTATGGTGATAGGTAGGGGTCCTGTTTCAATCTTCTGCATGTGGTCAGCCAGATTTCCCAGCACCATTTACTGAATAGGTTCTCTTTTCCATGGTGGCTGTTGTTGGAGGCTTTGCCAAAGATGAATTGGTTAAAAAGTTGAGACTTTGCTTCCAGAATCTCTATCCTGTTCCATTGGTCTATATGCCTGTTCTTGTACCAATACCAGGCTGTTTTGATGACTGTAGCCTTAGAGTAAAGTTTGAAGTCTGGAAGTGTAATACTTCCTGCTTTGTTTCTTTTGCTGAGAATTGTTTTGGCTATTCGTGGCTGTTTATGTTTCCATATGAAGTTCTATATTGTCATTTCCAGGTCTGAGAAGAATGATGTTGGTAATTTAATGGATATTGCATTGAATCTGTAGATTGTCTTTGATAGGTTGGATATCTTAACAAGGGTGATTCTTCCTATCCATGAGCATGGAATATTTTTCCATTTGTTTGTGTCTTCTTGGATTTCTTTGAGCAGTGCTTTGTAGTTCTCATCATGAAGGTCTTTCACTTCTCTGGTTAGAAAGATGACGAGGTATTTCATTTTTTTGGTGGCTCTTGTGAATGGGATTTTGCTTTTTCTTTGGGTCTCTACTTGTTGGTGTATAGGAATGCAACTGTCTTTTGCACAGTTATTTTGTATCCTGAGACTTTGCCAAAGTCCTTTACCAATACAAGCAAGTTTTTGACAGACTCTCTTGGATTTTCAAGGTATAGGATCACATTATCAGCAAAGAGGGATAACTTGACTTCCTGTTTTCCTATTTGGATCCTCCTGATTTCTGTCTCTTGTCTAATTGCCCTAGTTAGGACTTCCAACACAAGGTTGAACAAGAGGGATGAGAGTGGGCAGCCTTGTCTTGTTCCAGTTTTCAGGGGAAATGTTTCCAGTTTCTGTCCATTTAGCAACATGTTAGCTATGGGTTTATTGTAGATGGCACTGACTATTTTGAGGTATGTTCCTTCTATACCTAGGAGTTTGAGGGTTTTTATCAAGAAGGGATGCTGGATTTTATCAAAAGCTTTTTCTGTATTGAATTAAATAATCATGTGGTTCTAGTTTTACATCTGTTGATATATTTAATTATATTTATGGTCTTGTGAATGTTGAACAACCCCTGCATCCTGGGGATGAAGACTTCTTGGTCATGATGGATGATTTTTGAGATGTGTTTTTGGATCCAATTTGCTAGAATCTTGAGGATTTTTGCATCTATGTTCATAAGGGATATTGGCCTGTAGTTCTCTCTTTTTGTTGGATCTTTACCCGGTTTGGGTATTGGTGTGATGTTAGCTTTGTAAAATGATTTTGGGAGAATTCCATCTTTCTCAATTGCCTGGAATACTTTCGATAGGTTTGGTATCAGCTTCTCCTTGTACAGTTTGTAGAATTCTGCTGGAAAGCCGTCTGGTCCAGGGCTTTTTTTGTAGGTAGTTTTTGTATGATAGAGTCAATTTCCTGGGTTGTTATTGGTCTATGTATTTTCTCAATGTCTTCCTGTTTCAACCTGGGGAGAATGTGTGATGTCAGAAAGTCCTCCATTTCATATAGGTTATCAAGTTTGTTTCCATATAGATGCACATAGTAATCTCTAATAATTTTTTGTATTTCTTCAGGGTCAGTTGTGATTTGCTCTTTTGTATTTCTGATTGTGTTCATTTGGGCTTTTTCTCTTTTATTTCTTGGTCATTCTGGCTATGGGTCCCTCAATCTTATTTATTCTTTCAAAGAACAAGCTTTTTGTTTTGTTCATGTTTTCCATGATATTTTTGTCTTCTGTGTCCCATATTTGGGTTCTTATCTTGGTGATTTGGATTCTTCTGCTAAAGTTGGGGTTTTGATAGTCTTCTCTTTCCAGCTTCTTTAGGTGATTTGTTAGGTTCTCAACTTGTGATCTTTCCATTTTCTTGCTGTGTGCTTGTAGAGATATAAATTGCCCTCTTAGAACTGATTTCATGGCATCCCAGAGGTTTTGGTAAGATGTTTCTTCATTTTCATTTGTTTCCAGGAATCTTTTAATTTCTGCTTCGATTTCAGTGTTGACCTAGTAGTTTTTCAGCATCATGCTGTTTAGTGTCCATATCTTAGGGGATTTTGTGGAAATGTTTTGGTGTTGAATCTGAGAAGGTGCATGGCAATATTTCAAACTTTTGGAATTTGTTTATGCTTGATTTATGCCCAAGGATGTGATCAATCTTTGAGTACATTCCATGTGGTGATGAGTAGAATGTATATTCTGTGGTTATTGTGTGGAATAATCTGTAGGTCCATTTGGTTGAGTGTCAAGTTTAGATTCTGGTGCTCCTTGTTGATTTTTTGCCTCAATGATTTATCTAGGTTGTTAGTGGGGTATTCAAGTCCTTTGTTATAATACTGTTAGAGTCAATATCTTTTTTTAGTTTATTTAATAGTTGCTTTAAAAATGCTGGTGCTCTTGTGTTTGGTGCACATATGTTCAGAATGGATATTTCTTGTTGATGGATTGAACATTTTATCATTATGTAATGTCCTTTGGTATCTTTTTAAATTTTTGATAGGTTAAAATTTGTTTTTTTCTGATATTAAGATCATGACTCCTATCTTCTTTTATGATCCATTTGCCTGGAAACTCATTTTCCATCATTTAACTTTGAGTCTGTGTGTGTCCCTTGTAGTGAGACAAGTTTCCTGGGATGTAGCAAATAACTGGGTCATGGTTTCTTGTCCAATTTGTCATTCTGTGTCTTTTTAGTGGTGTGTTTAGTCCATTCATATTTAGGTTGAATATCGAAATGTAATTCTTTATCCTCTCAGAAGGTTCCTATAAAGTTTTTTCTTTGTTTGCTTGTTTTATTTTGGCTTTGTGGTTGATGTAGGTGTATGTTTTCAAGTTTCTTGTTGCTTTGTATTCTCTGTTGATTCTGTGCTCCTCTGATCTCTTGGGAAGTGTGTGGTCATTCCTTTTTTTTTCTTTCTTCTGTGCTTAATACCTTTTTAAGGGTCTCCTGTAGACTGGTCTGGAAGCTGCATAATCTTAGGGATTGGATGTCTGGGAAGGATTTTAATTCTCCATCGCTGATGAAGCTGAGCTTGCCTGGGTAGGAAATTCTTGCTTAAAATTGTTTATCTTTGAGGACTTTGAATATTGGGCTCCAATCCCTTCATGCTTGCAGTGTTTCTGTGGATATGTTTGCTGCTATTGTGATTGGTTTTTCCTGATATATACTCTGACCTTTTTCTCTTGCTACCTTTTGGATTTTTTCTTTTGTGTCTACTTTTTGTAGGTGAATTATTATGTGTCTAGGGGTTGGTCTTCTCATTTGATGTCTTGTGGGGGTTCTCTGTATCTCTTGTGCTTGGCTGGTAACATATCTGGTGAGATGGGGAAAGTTTTCTTAGATTACCTGCTGGAATACTTGCTCCAAGATGTTCTCCATTTCCCTTTCTTCTTCTGGGATACCTATCAGGTGTAGGTTCAGCCTCTTGATATAAACACACATCTCTTGTAGGCTTTGTTCTTTATTTTTGAGTCTTCTTGTTATGTTTTTTGCTTATTGGGTTAATTCCATGTTCTGTTCTTCAAGTTCTGAGATTCTTCAGCTAGACTAATTCTGCTTTCCATGCTTATCATCTTGTTATTTATTTCCTGTATGAAATTTTTTATTGCCAAAATCTCTGTTAGAAGTTCTTCCAGTGTTGCTTCTTGTCTTTCTTGAATCTTATTCACTCTTCCATCCATTGGTGACTTCCATTGTTTGGGCTTCCATGTCTGTTTTTTCAGAAGTTTTCTCTTTGTTACACTTAAATTGCCTGTGATCTCCCTTTGGTTTTTCCTCATTTGTGACAGAATTCTTGTTTTTCTCTTTAGTTCTGTTATTCAGTGTCAGTGGGAGAGCTTTCCCTTTGGATGTTTGCCCAGTCCTCTATTCTTCCCTGATCTGGGCTCTAGATTTGTTATATTTTGAAATAGGAGTGTGGGAAAGAAGCTTTGCTGTCTCTTGTGTTTTTTTAATGTCAAATAAGTTAGGGAATGGGGTGCTAGGATTCAGAAACTACTTGCAAATTACAATGTTCACTGATTGTGCTATGTGTTCCCTGAGACCCACTCCCCACCACCACTCTATATGATGATACAAAGCAATAACCAATGCAAAAAGCAACTGAACACAATAGCATACACACACCCCAAAACAAATGGGAATAACAACAAAGTGAAACAAAACAAACAAAAACAACAACAAACGAAGAAAACTGAACACACACACACACACACACACACACACACACACACACACACGCCTAGCACAAAGAGAATGGAGAAGAAAAACAGAAAGACTGGGGTGAAAAAAGGAATTCAGATTGAACCCTCACACATATATTGACACACACCTTAAACTATAACAAATAAAAATAAAAAACCCAGAAGAACAGAGAGCAAAAACAACCAACAACAACAAATTGAAAGATAAACACTCAATCAGTCACACATACACATAAACAGAAAACAACAAACAAAAGAAAAAAAGAAAAAAATTGGGGGATTGCAGATAAAACCCTCACATACACACTCATGCTCAAAGGAACAATATTTAAAAAATAGATGAACTAACAAACCAACGGGCAAAAAATTTTAAAAATAAAAAAAAATTAGCAATTAAAAAAACAAAAACAGAAACCTGCCCTCTTGTGGCAGGCTCTATAATTGTTCCTCTAATCTGGTCTCTCCTGCAGAGCTTTCACCTCTTTCACCCCTCTCTCCAGTGTTGGGAGCAGGGAAGGAGGAGAGGAAGTGGAGATGGGTGGGGCTGTAGTCCTCCTTTCCCACTTTCATATGGTCAGGGAGATCTTTTCCAGTGGGGCGGTACCTGTCTCTTCCCCAGGTATGTACTCGTGGGAGGTGCCCCAGCCAGGCCTATCCTGTGATGGAGCTCTCCTATTGCAACTGACATCAGGCTCCCCCTGGGTTTGTCCCTCTCAGTCATGGTCCAGCTGTGTGGGTCTGACGTTCAGAGGATTGCTGGAGAGGAGGGGTTTGGGTCAGCCCTGAACTCACCACTGATCTCTTTGGAGTTTTCCTCATCCTTTTATGGCCATATGCTTTGTCCCATGGCTTGATCAGGGTAGGGGGTGGGGCACCTGGAACTCAGCACTCATCAGGTCCCTCTGAAGTTTGTGCTTTCAGGATATGCCCTCTGGGTCACAATCAACCCCTGAGTAGTTGATCTGCCAGTCACAGAGATCGGGTCTCTTGCTCTGTGATGAAAAAGTCAGAGCTTTTTCCTGCCCTGCCTTCAAGATGGTGGTGGGGTGCCTCTCTTGTCTTCTTTGGTGAGACTCTGCCTCTGGGATTCCTCCACAGTCCCTGCTGCCAGTGCCTGGCCAGATGCTGAAGTGGTGAGGCAAAGCCTGGAACTGGTAGTCTCTCCTGCTGCAGTGGTGAGGCAGAGCCTGGGGCAGTA
This sequence comes from Cephalopachus bancanus, assembly GCA_027257055.1. NCBI lineage: Eukaryota > Metazoa > Chordata > Mammalia > Primates > Tarsiidae > Cephalopachus > Cephalopachus bancanus. The sequence goes on along the minus strand of JAPVLO010000005.1, from coordinate 7,294,411 downwards.
GTCTCTTCCCTAAATTTTTTATTTTAAAGATGTGGCATACAATTTAGGGTTAAATATACAAATGTTCATTATGCAGGTACCCTTATTGATGAGGTGTGCCCTCTCCCCTGAGATAATCCCACACTGCTAATCCTGCCCCCCCCGACCCTGGGCAATTTCCCACTGCTTACAAACTTTTTATTATAGTATTATGATAGTTGTTCAAGGTCCACTTATGAGTGAGAACATGTGATACTCAGTGCCTTGTGTCTGTGATAGATCACTCAGTATTATTGACATTAAGTCCATCCAAGTTGCTATAAAGTTCATAATTTTGTCCTTTTTATGGCTGTGTAATATTCTGTCATGTGTATTTTTATCATATACCACATTTTTTTATCCAGTCCTATTTCAGTGGGCAGCATGGTTGGTTCCAAGTTTTTGCTATTGTGAACAGTGCTGCAGTATATATGTGTGTGCAGGTATCTTTTTCATAGAGTGATTTAAGTTCCTCCTGGTATATTTCCAGTAGGGGGATTGCAGGATTGTATTTTTAGGCCTTTTTGGAATCACCAAACTGTTTTCCACAGAGCTTGTACTAGTTTACACTTCCAATAACAATGTAGAGGTGTTCCCTTTTCTTCACATCCTCTCCAGCATCTGTTGTTTTTTGAGTTATTGATGATAACCATCTTGATTGGAGTTAGGTGGTATCTCAGTATGGTTTTAATTTGCATTTCTTTGATGACTAGTGAGGATGAGCATTTTTTCATGTATCTGTTGGCTGCTCATAAGTCTTCTTTTGAGAAGTGACTATTCATATCTTTTGGCCTCTTTGTGATGGGACTGTTTTTTTTTTTTTTTTTTGGCATGTTTGAATTCCTTGTTAATCCAAGATGTTAGGACTTTGTCAGATATACAGTTGGTAAATATTATTTTCCAGTCTGTGGATTGTCTCCTCACTCTCTCAATGGTTTCATTGTCTTGAGAAGCTTGTCAGTTTGATGAGATCCCACTTGTCTATCTTATCTCTTATGACATGGGCACTTGGGGTTTGGATCAGGAATTGGTTGCTCGTTCCAATTTCCATAAGGGTGTCTCCAGCATTTTCTAAGATTCTTATAGTTTGATGTTTTACTTATAGGTCTTTGATCCATTTAGCGTTGACTTTTGTGTATGGTGATGGGTAGGGGTCTTGTTTTAATCTTCTGCATGTGGTCACCCAGTTTTTCCAGCACCATTTACTGAATAGGTTTTCTCCCCAGTGGTTGGTGGTGGAGACTTTGTTGAAGATGAGTTGATTGAAAAATTGAGGTTTTGCTTCTAGAATCTTTATCCTATTCTATTGGTCTATATGCCTATCCTTGTACAAATACCAGCCTGTTTTGATTAATGTAGCTTTATAATAAAACTTAATTTCTGGGAGTTCAATAACTCCTTTTTTTTTTTTGCTGAGAATTGTTTTGGCTATTCATGTTCATTTATGTTTCCATATGAATTCCTATATTGTCATTTCCAGGTCTCAGAAGAATTCTGCTGGTAATTTAATGGGTATTTCATTAAATCTGTAGATTGCCTTGGTTAGAATGAACATCTTAACAATGTTGATTCTTCCAATCCATGAGCATGAATTCTTTGAGTAATGTTTTGTAGTTTTTGTTGTAAAGCTCTTTCATGTCTCTGGTTAGAAAGACTCCAAGGTATTTCTTTTTTTGTGTGTGTGGCTATTGTGAAGGAGGTTGTCCTTTTTATTTGGGTTTCTGTTTGCTTATTGTTGGTGTATAAAAATGGGACTGTCTTTTGCACTTTTATTTCATACCCTGAGACTTTGCTGGAGTCCTTTATCAGGGTGTGGAGATTTTTGACAGATTCTCTTGGGTTTTCGAGATATAGGATCATGTTGTCTGCAAAGAGGGATACTTAACATCCTCTTTTCCTATTTGGATACCCCACATTTCCTTCTCTTGTCTTATTGCTCTAGCTAGGATTTCCAATACTATATTGGACAGGAGGGGTGATGGTGGGCATCCTTGTCTTGTTCAGGTTTTCAGGGGAAATGTTTTCAATTTCTGTCTGTTTAGCAGTATGTTGGCTGTGGATTTATCATAGATGGCTCTTACTATTTTGAGGTGTGGTACATCTATGCCTAGATGTTCGAGGGTTTTTATCAAGAAGCAGTGCTGGATTTTATGAAAAGCTTTCTCTGCATCTAATGATATAATCATGTGTTTTTTGTCTTTACATCTGTGGATGTATTTAATTACATTTATGGTTTTGCAGATGTTAAACCAGCCATGCATCCTGGGAATGAAGCCTACTTGGTCATGGTGGATGATTTTTGAGATGTGTTGTTAGATCCAGTTTGCTAGAATCTTGTTGAGAATTTTAGCATATGTGTTCATCAAGGATATTGGTCTGTGTTCTCTTTCTATGTTGGATTTTTACATGGTTTGGTTATCAATGTAATGTTAGCTTCATAAAGTGATTTGGAGAGAGTTCCATTTTTCTCAATTGCCTGGAATACTTTCAATAGGACTGGTATCAGTTCCTCCTTGTATGTTTTGTAGAATTCTGTTGGAAAGCCATCTGGTCCAGAACTTTTTTTGTAGGTAGTTTTCTTATGACATAGTTGATTTTCTGGGTTTGTTACTGGTCTCTTTAACGTCTTGATTTCTTCTTGTTTCAACCTGGGGAGGTTGTGTGATGTAAGAAAGTCTTCCATTTGATTTAGGTTTTGAGTTTGTTTTTATACAGGTGTACATAGTAATCTCTGATAATCTTTTGTACTTCTTTGGTGTCAGTTCAGTTGTGACTTAATCTTTTGCATTTCTGCTTGTGCTTATTTGGGCTTTTTCTTTTTCTTGGTCTGTCTAGTTAGGGTTCCATCAATCTTGTTTGTCATTTCAAAAAAAACCAAAACAACTTTTGGTTTCATTTTTGTGTGTGTATTATATTTTTGTCTTCTATGTCCCAAATTTTGGCTTTTATTTTGGTGATCTGGATTCTTCTGCTAAAGTCAGAGTTTTGGTGGTCTTGATTTTCCAGCTTCCTCAGGTGATTTGTTAGGCTGTTGACTCATGGTCTTTCTATTTTCTTCATGTGTGTTTGCAGATATATAAATTCCCCTGTAATTATTGCTTTCATGGCATCCCAGAGGTTTTGGTAAGATATTTCTTCATTTTCATTTGTTTCTAGTTATCTTTTAATGTCTGTTTTGATTTCTGTGTTGACCCAGGAGCTGTTTAGCCTTATGGTGTTTAGTGTCCATTTCGTTGTGGGTTGGGGGTACTTTGTTGGTGTTGATATTTATTTTTATTCTACAGTGGTCTGAGAAGGTGCATGGCAGTGTTTCAATCCTATGGAATTTGTTTATGTTTGATTTATGGCCAAGGAGGTGGTCAATCTTAGAGTATGTTCCATGTGATGAGTTGAATGTATATTCCATGACTGTTGAGTGGATTGTTCTGTAAGTATCAATTAAGTGTATTTGATCCATCATCACATTGAGGTTACGGATCTCCTTGTTGATTTTTTGTCTTGATGATCTGTCTAGAGTTGTTAGTCTCCTGCTATGATAGTGTTAGAGTAAATATCTTTTTTTTAGTTTACCTAGAAGTTGCTTTATGAAAGTTGGTGCTCCTATGTTGGGTGCATATATGTTTAGGATGGATAGTTCTTATTAATGGGTTGAACCTTTTATCGTTATGTAGTGGCCTTCTATATCTTTTTAAATTTTTGACAGCTTAAAGGGTATGTTGTCTGATATTAAGATCATGGCTTCTGATTTCTTTTGTGTCCTTTCACCTGAAATTTTGTTTCCTGTCCTGTTACTTTGAGTCTGTGAGTGTCCTTTCTGGTGAGATATGTCTCTTAGAGACAATATATTGTAGCCTCATGATATTTTATCTAATTTGCCATTCTATGTCTTTTCAGTAGTGCATTTAGTCCATTCACATTCAGATTAATTATGTGAGATATGAGAGTTTATCCCTGTCATGAGGTTCTTATAGAGTTTATTGTTGTTGCTGTTTGTTTACTTGTTGTCTTTCTTTTGCTTTTGGGGTTAATACATGTGTGTTTTCAATCTTTTTCCTGCATTCTTGTGATAGGCATTGTCATTCTTTTTTCTCCTTTCTTTTGTGCTTAATACTTTCTTAAGTGTTTCTTATAGAGTTGGTCTGGAAGCAGTGTAAGCTCCTAGGGACTGAATGTCTGGGAAGGATTTTAATTCTTCATCACTGATGAAGCTTAGCTTAGTTGGGTAGGTAATTTTTGGTTGAAATTGTTTATTTTTGAGAATGTTGAAGATTGGGCCCCAAGCTCTCTTAGTCTGAAGTGTTTCTATAGATAAGTATGCTGCTATTCTAATTGGTCTTCCCTGGTAGGAAGTCTGACCTTTTTCTCTTGCTGCCTTTAGGATTTTTTTCTTTTATCCCTATCTTGTGTAGACAAATTACTCTGTGTCTGGGAGTTGATCTTCTCATTTTTGTCTTGCAGGGGTTCACTGAATCGCTTGTGTTGAATTGTCACATCACTGATGAGATGAGGGAAGTTTTCTTGAATAATTTAATGGAATTCTTGTTCCAGGGTGGTCTCTGTCTCTCTATTTGCCTCAGGGATTCCAATTAATTAGGTGTGACCTCTTGAAATAATTGTTCATCTCTTGGAGGTTTTTCCTTTAAAGCTTCTTTTCTATGTTTTTTACAATTTGGGTTAGTTCCATATTTTGGTCCTCAAGCTCTGAGATTCTTTCTTCTGCTTGGTTAATTCTGCTTTCCATGCTTACCAGTTTGTTATTTATTTCATTTGCTGTATTCTTTATTGCTGTCATCTCAGTTATCAACTCTTTCATTCTTTGTTCTTGTCTCTCCTCATTTCTATTTATTCTCTCTATTAATATCTTTATATCTGGGTTTATGGTTTGAAATCAGTCATTCTGGGGCACTTCATTGTTTGAGTTCCAGAGTCTGTATTCTCAGTGGCTGACCTCCCAGTGTTCTGTGTGAGACTCATATCTTTCCTTTGGTTCTTCTTCATTTGTGTAGGTTTTCCTCTTTCCCTTTTTTTTTTAACTTCTTCTTTAATTCTGTTGTTCAATGATGGGAGATATTTCTGTTTGCTCACTCTCCTATTCTTCTTCATGTAGATCCTCTGGTTTTGTTCATTTCTGAAGCTGGACTAGAGGTGGGGGCTTTGTAGTTTTGAGATTTAATTTAGGGAGGAACTGTGATTCAGAACCTATCTGCAGATCCCAGTATTTGCTGACAGTTGTGTGGGCCCCCTGGAACCCACTTCTCACTGCCTTAAAATCTATCCATGCATTGGGGGTATCTATTTGCCCCCCTGGAATCAAAATGAGATAAGAAAAGGGAAAAGAATAGAAAAAAGAAAGAGGAAGATGAAAGGGAGGTTGAGAGAGAGAGAAAAAGAAGAGGGAAAACAGACTGGCATACCAACTAATGAATAAACGGAGAGGCAAACAATGACAGAAAAAAAAAAAAACAAAAAAAGGCAAAAACCTACAGACAATCATACAAACAAAAACCCTCTTGTTAGTGTATTCTCCCTCAAAAATACCCATGCATAAACAGAAAACCTAAAAAAAAAAAATTAAAATAACAGAAACAAAGCAAGTACAAAAATGTAAACAAAAGCAGAAAGAATGATAGAAGGAAAAAAAGCTCAAACTAAAATAAAAACAAACAACAACAAAAAACTTGGTCTCTGGTAGTTTCTATGAGTCCAGGTTCCTTTCAGGCATCCACCTTAGGGAGCAGCTCTGGTCTCCAGCCCCTCCCCTCCACTCTCAGTGCAGGCTGATTGGGTTGCTCTCAGTGGGTCAGATGGCCCACAGACTATTGTGGGAGGAGGATGGACCAGATCTGGACTCACTCTACTCACTCCTGCTGCTGTCAAGTCTCCCACTCAGATCTGACATGTCTGTGCCTGTTCCAGTGTGGGGGAGGGGCATCTGTCTCTGATTCTGAGAAGATAATAGCCTCTGGGTCTCAAGATAGAGGCTAGGTCTCAAGAGGCAGTGAGAATGGAGCTGGGCAGGGCAATGCAAGTATTTTTCCCATCTGGTACTGAGAAGACGGCACCTGTTGATGTCCTGTCAACGATGTTGGAACTTTATCACAGGTTCTACTACCTGCCTTCTCATGCCAGGTCTGCTACTGCAGGTGATGGCATGGCTGGGTGCCAGCACTGAAGGGTGGTTGTTCTCTGCTGCCTCTTCTCAAGAGAGCCCCGAGAATGGCAGACAATCCTGTGGGCCCATGTTTCCAATATCAGGGTCGTGGGTGGTTACAGTCACCTCCAGAGGAGAGCCTTGGATGCATGAACCTGAGTCTTCCCTCAGACGGACTCTTACTCACCCACTGGCACATACCTACTCATGCAGAGAATCTTTATGGACACTTGCTTTGGCGGAGACTTTCACAGTTCAACCTGTTCCATTGCCATCTTGCCAGGATGTCCCTAAGCATCCCACAAAATCTGTTAAAAACACAAAAGCAGACCAAGGTTAGATAAAAGAAGCTGAGCCGGGCTCGGTGGCTCTGCCTGTAATCCCACGCCTTTGGGAGGTTGCGGTGAGTGGATTGCCTGAGCCCGCGGGTTCGAGACCCGCCTGGGCAGCAAGACCTCATCTCTACAATAAATCAAAAAATCAGCCAGGCGTGGTAGTGCATGCCTGTAATTCTGGCTACTCGGAAGGCTGAGGCGGAAGGATCGCTGGAGCCCAGCAGATCGAGGCTGCGGTGGCCGGGAGCGGCCACTGCACTCCAGTCTGGGCACCGAGTGAGACTCCAACTCAAAAAAAAAAAAAAAAAAAAGATAAAAGAAACTGGAAAATAAACCAATAACAAGACATGAGATTTTCAAGAACAAGGCCATTGGGTCCAGGCCTCAGCCAGTAAATGGGGTGCAGAGCTGGCTACCAAAGTTGGGGGCCGAAGTTGTCTGGACTTGCACAGTGTTTTTACATCCTCAGGTCTCCCTCTACTGTCACCTGAGGAAAATGGACCTTTGCTGCCCTCCCATACCCTCTGCCCTCATTGTACACCATGTGTTTTGTTTGTCTTCAGGCTCCGCAATTTGAATCACTCATGGGCCTGCTGGTTAAAACCCCATTACTTACTCTCTGTGGATGACTTCCTCCATTCACCCTGATTTTTGGGAATGCTTTTTTAGTAGTTAGTTTTGCTTCCATCTTACACTACAATGAAAATTCTCTCTCTATCCATGCTTCCTCAGGTTATCTGGGTAATAGTCTCCCCTGGTCCACCCATAATTCTGGGAGGTATTACCCTGACCCCACCCATGTGACATGACTATCAATCTGTATATTCATTAAAGTAGTGATAGATTTTACAGCAACCCCTCAAATCAGTAGCCTAATGTTAGAATAGTTCATTCCTTTTTCACATGACTATCCAATTCAGATGTTCCCTGTTGTCTCCAATAAATTATTCAGGAATCCAGGATGATGAGAGCTCTATTATTTTTGGCATATGGACTCCACTCCAATGTATGAATATCCAGCCAGTAGATTGTATCAAAGAAGTACCATTCCTGGACATCTGAGAGATTTATATGGGCCAAACTTGGAAATGCCATACACCACTTTCACAAATATTCCAGTGGATAAATTTTGCTTACATAGATGATGTTTACTGCAATGGAGACAATAATGTAGTCTAGCTGTGTGTCCTAGACAAAAAAAAAAAAGAGTTTTGATGAAAACAGTGCTTTCTACACAGTAGAGTCAGCAGTGACTCTTTGTTTATGGCCACCATATTCCAAAGAGAGGAAATCATCACATGAGACTGTGAGTTCCCCTCACTCTTTGATAGACAGTTACACCATGTGTAGCCGCAGCTTCCATTTTAATCCCCTGCCAGAAAGTTTTCCCCGACACAATATAGTCTTTCAACTCCCTTATGCCATTGAACTCTGCATCTCAGTCTGTGAAGTTTATGGGTGAGGCAGAATAAGTGACAATCTTGATATCTCGGCTGAGAAGAGAGATAAATAGATGAACAATCCTACACTCATGACCAGCCAGACACCTCCTGGACCAGCATGCATGATTTCTGAAAGGATTTCAGGCCATCTCAGGACATCCCAGCCTGGCAGCAAGTGCTGCCACCATCTGCTGCCTCTACTGGGGCATCAGTCAATGTGTTGCTGTGTCTTGAAGTTCTGGTTCCTGGCATAGATTTTATCCAGGGGCAATGAAGACCAGAGTGTCTAACACCGGGAAGTCTTTCTGGACACTACTATGATTTATTACTCTAGGCCACAAAGTCAGCAGTCTGTGCAAAGAAAGTCAACTGGCCAGCCAGCCGTGTCTTCTTATTGGCTGAAGGCTTGATGTTAGCTATGTGGGCAGAGGAAGTAGGCTGCTGCCATATAAAAATGCAGTCAGTGGGTGCATTTGCAAGTACACCCCAGTACACGCCAGTTACTTCTATAAATATTCCCCTCTGTCTATGCAAGGTGCCCTTTATCTGATGATTTATGTATGCTACAGCTTGCTCTAGTAAGTGCAATTGCTAGTTTTTCTCTTCTCTTTTTTCTCTCGTTCATTCTCCTTATCTCAGCTCGCCCCAATTTGTCTATTCCAACAAGTTAATGGACACTGCATGCTCATGGAACCCAGATGGGCTGGACACAGTTCCACAGAATGTTGTAGAACATTCTGTCCTCTGGGTCTTTACTGGGGTAGTTAGGACTCGAATGTCTGGATGAAGAATCACATGAATCTGGTCCTAGAGGTCCATTAAGAGAAACAGGCATTCATATAAAAGTGCATATTAGACATCATCATGTGTCTCATGGCCTTTGCACTCACGATGATTCATAAATGAGATTCTCCCATCTTCTGACCTCATTTCTTAATTATTCCATTTATTACTTCACTTTACTACCAGGATCTGATCCTTGGCTCTAAATTCCAGTTGCATTTTCTTGATTATGAGTCAAATTGCGTGGCTGAAATCATGGCTGCAAGCTTCCTGGGAAAGTATTTCACCTGGTCCAAGATTCCTGTAGACAACCAAAGCTTTAATTTGTAGCTCTTCTGTTGAGGCTTCCTAAACTTCAGGAACTGGGGTTGGTCAGAAGAGACCACTTTAACAAAAGGGACAAACCCTCAATAAAGGTCAGTGCCCAAAGCTGTCCTCATTTCAGGTTATTTTACCCCTAGAGTACTATATTCCAAATGTGTGTGTGTGAGTGTGTGTGTGTGTGTGTGTGTGTGTGTGTGTGTGCATTTGTGTTGTAAGTGCATATGCAATAAGCCCAGTTAGCTTATCCTAAGTAGATAGTCCCAACCAAGACTTACTAAATCAGAATGTTTAATGAATAGTTTGGCTGATCCTTATTTTACTTTCTAGAATGTTCTATTTTGTTGATTGTCCTCCATGGCTACATTTTAGATAGGTATTGGGGGGGAATGAATCTTCCAAGAGGTATCTCTAAGGAGTCTACTTTGGGTTAGTAAAGTTTCAGGGTTCTGGGAGTTGATTTAGAGCTCTTCTGGGATACCACATTCTCTTCAATTTCTAACAGCCTCCGTGGATTCTCATTTTGCTCCTAGATGTCTCATCTTTGATACAGATCTTTGATTACCTCCGTATATTCATTTTCTCTTACTGCTAAAATAAATTATCACTAACTTAGTGGCTTAAAAAGATAAATTTATTATCTTATAGTTCTGTATGTGAAAAATCTGACATGAATCTTCCTGGGCTAAAATAAAGGCATAAATAGGGCTGCATTCTACCTGGAGCCTCTATGAGAAATTCCTTTCCTTGCCCTTTCCAGCTTTTAGAGGCCACTTTGTTTGGCACCATCTTGCATCTTCAAAGCCAGCAGTGTAGCATCTTCCAATCTCTCTTTGACTCTGACCCTTCTGCCTCCCTTTTCAATTATAAAGTTCCTTGTGATTGCATTGGGCCCACCCAAATAATTCAGGATAATCGTCCCAACTCAAGATCCTTAGCTTAATCAAATCTAAAAAGGCCCCTTTTGCTGTGTAAGGTAACATGATTAAGGTTCTGGCAATTAGGCCATGGATATATTTAAAGGGGTCATTATTCTGCCTATCATGTCTAGTGCTACTTCCTTGGTTCTTTTATCGTTTTATACATTCTTATTTTGTCATCTCAACCAGACCTGTAGTTTCAATTCTCTCTAATGCTGTTATCTATGTATTAATTTTCAAAGTTGAATTGAGTTATGGTAGCAATGTGTAGTATGATGTTCGTTCAAAAGATGGCATTAATCAAGTGAATGCTAGAGTCACCATGCAACAGACAGGGCAGTCATAGAAAATGGTGGAAGCACGGTTGTTCAAGGAGCACAAGACCATTTTAAAGTGGTATTTGAAATTTGAGAACATTATGGAAGTACAAGTGTTGCAGCAAGTGTTGCAGCTCACTGGGAGCAGGAACAAATGGAGTGTTGTCATGCTCAGAATAGGCACCGGAGACCGAGTGGAGAATCGAGAGCATTCATTCTCGAAGTCTCAGGTGGCATTATCTCCAAAAACCTGAACCCCAATCCTCAGCTGCAGGCTGTTTTTATACACATTCAGCGGACCCTGTTGGAGACTTTGGGTGTAACAGGTCTGGGGCTGCATCATCAGCCCTGGGCTTTTGTCATTGGTAGTTTTATAATTTTAAACTGAGGACCATAAGTGGGAAATTTCACAGCAAACATCACAGCAAACAGGTTTACATAGGGTGCGGCAAAGCATGCTTACAAAAGAAGCTGAAGTGGTGGTTAGGCAGCTGCTCATTTGAGATAAGGTTCCAAGGGTCTGGCTTCTTGATTAACTCTTGTTTTCTTGTGTCATTTCCCCCTTTGATGCCCTTTAAAGCTTTTCTAAGGGACATTGCCTGCTTTCTATATCCTCCAAAGCAAGTTGTTCATAGCATTGGAGAAGCATTTGGAGTTTATGGATTCTAGGCAGGAGGAAAAAAACCAAGTTATTAGGTTAAGAATGTAGGGCCCAAATAGGAGTGCCAATTGGACCATGGGGGGGTGGGGGGCTCCAGCTAATCAGAGAAGCCAAGATGCGCAACTCCAAATATTGTTCCCATTCATCCAGGAATTAGCTAGGTCTTGTCCTCTTTTTGTAATTTGCTCTTTCAACTGTTGGGCTATATCCCTGACTTCCCCCAACTGGTTTACATAAAAGCAGCATCTCTTGTTTAGGAAAAGACAAAATCCTCCTCTCTCAGCAGTTAGCAGGTCTAGTCCTCTTCTATTTTGCAGAGCCACTGTAGTTAGGAAATCTAATTGATCTTCCAGGGCCACTTATGGTATAGCAACTCACTTTATGTTGTCCATTAAGTCCCTGGATAGTTGGTGATAGTAAGTGGTTGAGGGTGCAATTCCCCCTAGCCTGGTGCCTATACCAGCTGTTATTCCTAACCCAATTAGCAGGGGTATGGTCTGGATGGCTCTCTTTCTTTGAGTGTACACTGCCAAGGGCACTATGAGAGAATGGTTATTGGGAACAATGTTTTTCTGTGGGGTGAGGAAAGCCAGAGTACAGGTTCTTGCCCAGTTGGCTGGTAAGCACTGGTAAGTGTTCATTACACATACAAAAAAAAAAGTCCTGAAAGAGATCGACACCAGGGTTTGCTACAGGGAGGGAGTCAAGTTCCTGGATGTTGCTACAGGGAGGGTTTTGCTACAGGGAGGGGGTCAAGTTCCTGGAAACTTGACAGCATTGGTTGATGGTTAGCTGGCTCCGTTCCCATTTTGTTCATTAGGCACTTGGGAGCCATTTGGGACAGTTCGACCTCAATCAGATCAACCTCAATCAGTATTACGTGGGGTTCTGGTCTGCTAATTAACAGGGTAATATTTATAGTTGCCTGTGTTATTGGAGTGGTGGTGTAATGAGGGGTGGGGGTAGGGTGCTGTGGACAAGCAAAGTCAGCAGTTTTTGGCCAGACTGGGATTAGTATCATTGAGGAGGTGATGAGTTGCGCTCAACATTTGACCGAGATGGGGATCCAGGAAAAGAGACCTATCTGACTTATGCTGGAGAGTTATACCAGAAGTGACCCGACAGGCTTGGGGGACGTTAGGGCAGGTTGGGTCAGGCAGATCCCAGTAACATTTTTGATATATTTTCCCTGTCCAGTAGGTTTTTCCATTTGGGGTACAGGGAATGTACTCTTCTAGCATCTACTCAGCATACGGGGGTGGGTAGCAGCACAGGGACAGGGTTATGGTGGTGTTTTTACCATGGGGTCCCAGAATATATGGGTAGGAACAGGAGGAGGTGTGTCAGGAGAAGGAGCTTGGGCCAAAGTTGGGAAGGGCACTAGAGAAGGAAGAATAACTGGGTAAAAGCAATAGCACTCTGCAGCACCTGTAATGTAAGTTTGTTCATTATGTGTACACCAGATGATCTGGTTTAACTTTTGATAGTAAGTGACACATAGGTCTAATGCGGCCCAAAAGGGGGTATACTGGCGACAATTACATGGTGGTAAAGGGATAGAACATGTTATGAGGGTTTGGGGGTAAGAAAAACACATATTCCTATTACAAACATAGTAGGGCAGTACATCCTACGCAGGAGAGATAAAATAGCATTAGCAGGGACTTTTTGCCACAGTCTGTGTGGGCTATGGTAATAAGTCCTATGCCTAGAGCCAAGGCAATCGGGATGAAAAGGGTGAGGGTTAAGGGGTGATGGCAATACATTCAGGGAATTAACAACCAATAAAACTGTCTATCTTCCTTTGGGCAGCCGGATCCTCACACTTCAGTTGTGCATCAATTGGTCAGTCTGCGGTGTGGTTGAAGGAAGATGGCAGGCTCGGAAGGTGATCTTGAGGGGGTTTTCAGGGTCTCTGGTCATCATCCAGTTGGCCAAGTGTTCCAGTGGAGCGGCAGATTTCACTCAGGTGTGATGGATCCAGGTGTCTCTTCCTACCACCTTTAAAACTGTGGGAGTTGTTATAAGTATAGAGTAGGGACCCTTCCATGTGGGTTTTAGGGCTGCCTTGTGCCAGTCTTTTACCCAGACAAAATTTCCTGGTTTTTAGGGGTGCATTGGGTTGCTTATGGGCAGAGGAAGTCTTTCCAGCACCTAGTCGTGTAACTGGGATATGGTGGTAACTAAGAGCTGTAGCTGGAAATGGATATCTAAATTTCCCATTTCTTTTCTGTCTCTGGGGACCTTTATAAGGGGAGGAGGTCTACCAAGCAGGATTTCATAGGGGGAGAACTTGCTCAGGGAGAGCATCTCACACACAGGAGAGCCACTGACAGTACAGAGGTCCAGGATAGTTGAGTTTCCTGACAAAACTTATACAAGACTTGCTTTAGGGTTTGGTTCATGCTCTCAATGTTTCCTGAACTCTGAGGCCAGTAAATTATGTGCATTTAATCTGTAGGATCCTTGCTAGTCCTTGTGTAATTTCAGTCACAAAGGCGGACCCATTATCTGATCCAATTGAGGTAGGCATTCCATACCTTGGTAAGACTTCAGTTAGTAGGACCCTCGTTACTTCTCTGGTTTTCTCAGTTCTGGTGGGGTATGCTTCAACCCAACCTGTGTACATACAATGACTAATATGTATCTATAGCCTTTGCTAGGTGGTAGTTCAGTACAGTCTATCTCTAGGTCTTCAAATGGGCTTTGTCTGGGCCTTTGCATTCCCGGTGGCTGGGAAGGCCCTTGTTTGGCATTGTTGTGGGCACAGGTCTGACATCTCCGAGTTACATTTCCAGAAAGTGTGGGAGGTCTGGCCATATAGTAATACCAGTTTATCAAGGTTTATAATGCCATTTTTCCCATATGAGTGTCCTCATGAATTTGATGAACGGGGAGACAGGCCAGGTGGTGTGGGACAAAGAACCATCCACTGGGGAGAAGCCACCATCTGTCTGAGCCCTTTCCTTTTTTATCCAGTCTTCTTACTGGGCCTAGTTTGGGCATATGGGTAGGGCTGAGATCATTAACATTTTGCTGGAAGGGGCCTGAGCAGTTGCTGTCATGGCTGCCCATTTGGCCTCCATGTCTGCTCTTTGGTTTCCTTTGATTATGGAACTCTTTCCCTTTTGGTGTCCTCGGCAATGGATGACTGCAATGACCATGAGATCCCAGACTGCTTCTAAGAAGCGTAGGATTTCAGTTTGATTTTTGCTAGGTTTTCCTCCTGAGGTGAGGAGTCCTCTTTCTTTATAGAGGGCCTCATATATATGGAGGCTGGCAAAGGCATACCTTGAGTTCAGATAGATATTTACCTTCTGTCCTTTGCTTAATTCTAGGTCCCTGATTAAAGCCTTTGGATCTGCTCATTGGTCTGACCATCCCATTGGGAGGGCTCTTGATTGGATTACTTCTGTTTTCATTATGACTGCATATCCCACCAAATGCTTTCCATCGGACAGGAAGCTGCTTCCATCAGTGTAGAGTATGAAGAAAGCAAAGGCTGATTTGTGAGATATGGGTTACTTGAGATACTTGAGTAGATCTCATCTGTTGTTTCAGTACAGTCATGGTCTGGAGGTCCTAGCTTGGCAGGTAGGAGAGTGGCTGGATTTAAAATTCTGACAGTCTCTAGGCGCACCTGGCGGTTTTTGCACAGGCCTTGGTAGCAGCTCATGCTTGGATTGGTTAGCCAATGGTGCCCTTGGTGGTCCACTAGAGCCGTAACTGCTTGAGGGACCTTGATGTTCAGGAATTGTCCCATAGTAAGTTTGTTTGCTTCTTAGGCTAAGAGAGTGGTGGCAGCAGCGCTGCGGGCAGGGTGGCCATTCAGCTGCCACTGGGTCTATCGGTTTGGACAGATAAGCCACAGGTCATTGCCAGGGTCCTATATTTTGGGTTAGAACTCCCAGGGCCATTCCTTTTTTTGCATGAATGAACAGATTAAGTTATTGAGTCACATCAGGAAGTCTCAAGGCAGGGGCTTCCAGTAGAGCTTTCTTAAGGGTAAGAAAGTCTTCCTGTTGCTGTTGCCCCATTGGTATGGCTCCTTTTCTCCCCTCTTTGCAGCTTCATAATGGGGTTTTGTTGGGAGCCAGCCATGGAGGCCCACTGAGCGTTAGGGATCAGGAAGGGCCGTTGACCCCAAGACCACTAGGATGTGTTTGGGAGCTATTTGACCCCATTTCCTCCCCCTTTCTACTTAGCACTAACCAAATTAAACTCCTGTGAGCTCAAAACATAAAAACTCTGAGACCGGGATGAATACAAGCTAACTTTAGAAGCTCATTGCTCCCATTCTTCTGCAAACTGCAATTTTGGCTTTCATACAACTTATAATTCAAACTTGAGTCACATCTAAGAGCCTTAGTATTGGTCACAGGCTTCTGGGTCATGATCTTAGGATTTATTGAAGGTGTAAATTGTAGAATACAGTTTTAGAAGACAGCCATTTTTGTTGAAAGAATGCGGCTGGGTTACTTGCAGGGAGCCCACTGTGAACTTTGGACTGGGCCACATTCCAAACATTCTGGGATGGGCCACTTTCATTTGTAAATACTTAAGCTTCTATAGAATTGTTTAACTTGGCATAAATCAATCAGCTTAGGATGAAAAAGGTTTATAGAATATGTCAGTCACAGATTAGGTTATCCTTTGTTATGGGATTTTAAGATTATCATATGAAAAGCATTTAAAGGCAATCATTGATTAAGTTTTCATGGATTAAAGTTTCTGGTGGGTGGGGGACGCCCCTCCCACATCTGACTTTGTGTATAAAAGACCCATTGTAATTCCCAATAACACACACATCGCTTCTGCAGTAGACCGGAGTCCAGTCTCTTTCTTTCTCTCTCTCTTTCCTCTCTTCTTCCCCCAATCGCCAACGCCATCTCCACCTTTGGGGTACCCTGAACCTGGCTGGAGCTGGTCCCCGGCAAGTGGCGCCTGAACGTGGGACCTCAAGGTAAGTTTTCTCTTTTGGGACCTCTGTAGAGACAGGCAGAGCAAGGAAGGGTGAGCAGTTTAAGAGTCATGGCAGAATCATGGGCCAGAGTGAGTTTGTTCATAAGTATTCTGATGTCTATTAGTATTTTGCACATATTGTCCGATAAAGGAACTGGCTGTCTTGACTCTTGCATTTTGTATGCCTTAGCTTTATGGAATATTATCCAGGATGTTTTTACCTACAGTACGATTCCTCCAAAATTCCGGCCAAAAATAAAGACACTCCCCTGCTGGACGTAGCCTTGGTGCCTCCTTTAGATGATGAATTTTTCCCCAAGGAGGAAATGGAGGATGTGATTGGGTATCATAAGCAAAAAAATCTTGCTAATATTGCCAAGGCACCTCCTCCCATACCCTTTACTAGAAATAAGGTGAAAACACTAAAATTCACACCTGGGTATGTGTCCCTGGCTAATGTAGGTATGCAGGGAGCCAGAAAAAAGGCAGAAGAAGAGGGAGATTTTACCTTGTCTTCTTGCTTTCCAGTAATTTATATGGAAGGAGGCACAGTAAACGAGGCACCTCACTGGGAGCCGCTACCATATAAATTAATTAAGGAACTTAAAGAGGTTTGTACTCGGTATGGTCCTACGGCTCCTTATACTATTACTATTATGGAACAATTTGCCACTCGGTGGATGACACCACAAGACTGGCGACAACTTGCTAAAAGCTGTTTGTCAGGAGGCGCCTATTTACTATGGGAAACTGAATTTGAAGATCAGGTAAAGATCCAGAAGGCTGCTAACCAGCAGAGGGATCCAAATCAGTTTCATATTTCTAGCAATATGCTGTTAGGAAGAGGATTATATGAGTCAGTTGACAGTCAACTAATCTTACCCAAGGAAGTTTTACTCCAGGTAAATTCTTGTGCAAGTGAGGCTTGGAAGAAGTTACCTATTAATTCTACTCAGACTGCCTCACTATCTAATCTTAAGCAGAAAACAAATGAAACTTACGAGGAGGTTCTCTCTAGACTTACAACAGCAGTAAATAGAGTAATCTCTAATGCAAAAGCAGCAAATATGCTTATTAAACAGTTGGCTTTTCGAGAATGCTAACAGTACTTGCCAAGCTTTGATTAGACCGATTAGAAGAACAGGACAATTAACTGATTATATCAGGTAGTGTGCTGATATTAACCCTGCCTTTATGCAGGGTATGGCAATAGTCACCGCCTTGAAGGGAGAAACTTATGCACAATTTGTTCAGGGAATGCATAATGGTAACAATAGATCAAAAAACAGCTTGGTTTTAACTTGTTATAACTGTGGGCAGCCCGGCCATATTAGTAGGAACTGCCCAGCTAAACAAGGGTTTCAGGAAGCTCTGATGGAACAGCCTAATGAGAGCTCTCCACCAAAGCCTCTGTGTCCGAGGTGTCAGAAAGGATTTCATTTGCATCATTTGCTAACCAAAAAACATTAATGTCTATACTCATCAATGTGGGCATTTGTGGAGCAGTGATTCTTTTGTTGCTGTGTTTACTCCCAATCATCTTCAGAGTGCTAAAGAAGAGTCAGCTCAATATGGAGTTTCATGGTTTCGTGCAAAAAAATAAAAAAATAAAAAAGGGGGAGATGTTGGGAGCCAGCCATGGAGGCCCACTGAGCATTAGGGATCAGGAAGGGCCATTGACCCCGAGACCACTAGGATGCATTCGGGAGCTATTGACCCCATTTCCTCCCCCTTTCTACTCAGCACTAACCAGATTAAGCTCCTGTGAGCTCAAAACATAAAAAAACTCTGAGACTGGGATGAATACAAGCTAACTTTAGAAGCTCATTGCTCCCATTCTTCCACAAACTGCAGTTTTGGCTTTCACACAACTTATAACTCAAACTCGTGTCACATCTAAGAGCCTTAGTATTGGTCACAGGCTTCTGGGTCATGATCTTAGGATTTATTGAAGGTGTAAATTGTAGAATACAGTTTTAGAAGACAGCCATTTTGTTGAAAGAATGTGGCTGGGTTACTTGCAGGGAGCCCACTGTGAACTTTGGACTGGGCCACATTCCAAACATTCTGGGATGGGCCACTTTCATTTGTAAAGTAAATACTTAAGCTTCTATAGAATTGTTTAACTTGGCATAAATCAATCAGTTTAGGATGAAAAAGGTTTATAGAATATGTCAGTCACAGATTAGGTTATCATTTGTTATGGGATTTTAAGATTATCATATGAAAAGGGTTTAAAGGCAATCATTGATTAAGTTTTCATGGATTAAGGTTTCTGGTGGGTGGGTGACTTTGTGTATAAAAGACCCGTTGTAATTCCCAATAAGACACACATCGCTTCTGCACTAGACCAGAGTCCAGAGTCTCTTTCTCTCTCTCTCTCTTCTTCCCCCCAATTGCCGACGCTATCTCCACCTTTGGGGTACCCTGAACCCGGCTGGAGCTGGTCCCCGGTAGGGTTTGACTATTAGTGAGTAGTTAGGGATCCAGATGCAACAGAAATTGGCAGCCCCCAGAAATTCTCAAATCTGCCTTTGGGTCTTTGGGGCTAAAAGGGCCCAAATTGCCTTTTCTGTTTGGGCCCTAAGGCCTGATGCCCTTTTGAAACTTGAAACCCCAACTACTTGACCTTTTCTTGGCAAATCTGGGCCTTTTTAAGGGACACTCTGTACCCAGCTTTCTGGAGCAAATCTAGCAGTGTCTCTGCTCCTCTAGTGCAATCCTCCAAGGTTGTGCTTGCCAGGAGCAAATGGTCCACATATTGCAGTACTGTACACTTGACTTCTGCACTTGGGAAGGTCCTCTCCAAATATTGTGGGGGAGTTTTTGAACCCTTGGGGCAACTGGGTCCACGTTAATTGCTCATTTTTGCTGGTGGTGGGGTCTTCCCATTCAAAGGCAAACATGGGTTGACTTATGGGTGCCAGGTGAATGCAGAAGAGGGTATCCTTCAGATCCAGACAGGTGAACCATTGGGCCTCTGCATGTATGAGGCCTAGGAGGGTGTAAGGGTTAGGGACCACTGGATGGATGACTGTTGTGGCTTGGTTGATGGCTCGCAGGTCCTGGACAGGTTGGCAGCCATTGGTGCCCGAATTCTTCACAGGTAACAGAGGAATATTCCATGAAGATTGGCACTTCAGGAGCAGCCCAAACTTTAGTAGTCTTTGGAGGTGAACTTTGATGCTGATCTTGGCTTCCCAAGATGAGGGATATTGTCAGACGCTTGCTGGGTGGGTGCTGGACAGCCTGTCGACTATTACCAGTGGATGTTTGACAGCTAGCCTGGGTGGGTTTCCTTTAGCCCAGACTCCAGGGAAGCGGGATCTCCATGATCCAGGGCTGGGTTGATGTTCACAGTAGGCTTGGAATGCAGTCTTCATTCTTCCTCCCAGGGATCATGACGGACAAGATCAAGGAGGTGCTATTAGTGGGTCCCAGCAGTTCAAGGTGTGTGGGGTCATCAGTCAAGGTGATCCGGGTCCCCAATTTGGACAGCAAGTCCCCTCCCATCAAGGGTACCGGCCATTCTGGAATATACAGAAAGTCATGCTTTATCCAGTGTCCCCCATGAAGCATCGGCAGGTTTCACAGAAAGAGCGCTTGGTTTTTGCTCCAGTAGCTCCCATGATTCTCATCTTTTTCTTTGACATGGGTCCCACTGGTGTCCACCATCAAGTCCATTAATTGGCCCCTGACTTTCATTTTGACCATGGGCTCATGGGGGCCTAAACTGATTGAGCCCTGTCTGTCACAGTCTGAATCAATTCTGGCTAGCCCTATGAAGCTGGTAGTGGAGGGCTCTGCCTCGTAAGGAGCGTGGTCTGGTTCTGACCTCCAGTCTTTCCTCTTTTCCCCCTCAGGTCTATCAGGGCAGTCCTTTTTCCAGTGCCCAATTTTTTTTTGCAGTACACACATTGGTCCTTTTGTAAAGGGGTGCAGGACCTAGGCTTTGCCCTTACTTGCCTTGACTCTGACTCGGATGTGGCTGCCTGACTCAGGGTCACAGTGAGGAGGGCTACCTTTTGTTCATCTTCTTGTCAACTTCTTTCTTTGTATTCTGCTCTTGATTTACGAAGACTTTATTGGCTACCTCCAGTAGTTGGGTGCTGTTTATCCCAGCAAACCTCTCAAGTTTTTGTAGCTTTCTTCAGATGTCACTCTGTGCCGGCCCATGAAGGCAACATTTGCCATGCACTGATTCTCAGGGGCCTCAGAGTTCAAGGGGGGTGTACAACCAGAATGCCTCACAAAGTCTTTCATAAAAGTCTGATGGACTTTCACTTGGTTTCTGGAGGACCTCAGTGGTTTTGGACATATTGGTGGTCTTTTTAGCTCCTGCTCTTAATCCTTCTAGGAGGACCTGTTGGTATCTTTCTTAGTTGGCCCTTCCACCCTCTGAGTTCGGGTCCCAAAGGAGGTCTTCTTCTGGGAGGGCGGTCCTGACCCAGGTCTCTGGATTCAGCAGTCCCCCTGTGTCGGGGACCAGCTCCAGCCGGGTTCAGGGTACCCCAAATGTGGAGACGGCATTGGTGATTGGGGGGAAGAAGAGAGAGAGAGACAAGAGAAAGAAAGAGACTGGACTCCGGTCTAGTGCAGAAGTGATGTGTGTTTTTTATTGGGAATTACAACGGGTCTTTTATACAAAAAGTCAGATGTGGGAGGGGTGTCCCCCACCCACCAGAAACCTTAATCCATGAAAACTTAATCAATGATTGCCTTTAAACCCTTTTCATATGATAATCTTAAAATCCCATAACAAAGGATAACCTAATCTGTGACTGACATAGTCTATAAACCTTTTTCATCTTAACCTGATTGATTTATGCCAAGTTAAACAATTCTATAGAAGCTTAAGTATTTACTTTACAAATGAAGGTGGCCCATCCCAGAATGTTTGGAATGTGGCCCAGTCCAAAGTTCACAGTGGGCTCCATGCAAGTAACCCAGCCACATTCTTTCAACAAAATGACTGTTTTCTAGCCGGGCTCGGTGGCTCAGCCTGTAATCCCGCGTATTTGGGAGGCTGAGGTGAGTGAATTGCCTGAGCCCACGGGTTCAAGACCCGCCTGGGCAGCGAGACCTCATCTCTACAATAAATCAAAAAATCAGCCGGGCGTCGTAGTGCATGCCTGTAATTCTGGCTACTCGGAAGGCTGAGGCGGAAGGATCGCCAGAGCCCAGCAGGTCAAGGCTGCGGGAGCCAGGAGCGGCCACTGCACTCCAGTCTGGGTGACAGAGTGAGACTCCAACTCAAAAAAAAAAAAAAAAATGGCTGTCTTCTAAAACTATATTCTACAATTTACACCTTCAATAAATCCTAAGATCATGACCCAGAAGCCTGTGATCAATACTAAGTCTCTTAGATGTGACACGAGTTTGAATTATAAGTTGTGTGAAAGCCAGAACTGCAGTTTGCGGAAGAATGGGAGCAATGAGCTTCTAAAGTTAGCTTGTGTTCGTCCTGGTCTCAGAGTTTTTATGTTTTGAGCTCACAGGAGCTTAATCTGGTTAGTGCTGAGTAGAAAGGGGGAGGAAATGGGGTCAATAGCTCCCGAATGCAGCCTAGTGGTCTCGGGGTCAACGGCCCTTCCTGATCCCTAATGCTCAGTGGGCCTCCGTGGCTGGCACCCAACACCCCTGGGGCATGCCCTGTCATCCGTTTTGGGACCTTAGTCATTACTTCTCCCTGTTCCTCGGTATTGAGAAGAGTCAGGAGGAGCTGGCAACAGTCTCCCCAAGTGGGGAAAGGAGTGTGACAAATGGACTTTACTAGGTCTATGATAGCCAGTGTTTTTGCTGAGCAGGAGGGAGTATGATGCTTCCAATTAGGCAAGTCCGTGGTGGTGAACGGCTGGTAATAGAAGATAGATTGTCCACCCTGGATGCTGCCATCTTGTGCCACTTGTTGAAGGCTTCCAGTCTCACACAGGGGCATCTGGAGTGCAGGTCATTGGCTCTGGACTGAGCAGCGATGTCTTCCCATCTGGCCCGGCTCTGCAGGAGGTGGCGGAAGACACAGACAGTGGTGGAGTATCTGGCAAGGGGGGACCTCCTGAGCCAGCATAGGGAGGTGGTGACAGCAGGGGCTTATCATCTGGGTCTCCCTGGAATATTGGCCGAGTCTTGGTAGGGTCCCAGTCTCAGTTCCTCAGTTAAGATGGAGTCTTGGCTAGGAGAATCCTACTGTGTCCCCGCCTGCCAGCACAGAATCTTATCCAAGGGGGCTGAGCTAATGCAACTTGCAGCCACGAATCTGTATGTGAAAACTGATCTCGGTGGCCCAGCTCCCCAGTTACCACCTGGTACATGGTCTTTATTTTTGGTCATTCCTTATCCAACGTTAGACATTCCTTATCCAACGTCAGCTATTCTATTGTACAGAGGGCTTTTGGCTTTCCTGAAGACATTTTGACACCATAATCTCCTACATAACCTTTCCTGAAGTTTTTTGATCATATAGCCCAAGACAGTAGGTTTTGAGGGGGACCCTCCCATAGTGTAACTCCTGCTGTGTCAGTGTCACAGAACAAAGACAAAGACCTCCTGGACAGGCACTGTCCAGGACAGAAATCACTTTGCCTGCCTGGCCACTCCCCTCTTGGGAATTTGAGACGCCTCTTAGTAGTCAGCGGTTCGTATAATCCCCAGACCGGATTGGCTTTGCTAGGAGGAAACTAGTTCCCCAGAGGCTGACACCACTGTTTAGCTGTATGAGGTTGTTAGGGAACTGCAGGCTGGGGCCCAATCAGACTCTGTAGCCTCAAGACCATGGAGCCACACACACATTCATGCCACATTCACTCCCTTCTGTTCCAAATTCAGACGAACCTCAGCCCTGGAGATTCTACTGAGCAGTTACAATAACTACTGGGACGTGATCAGGCTCTGTTACCACTATTTGGTGGCCTTGACAGACTGGGCACCCTAGGGTGTCTTACCAGCTCCTGAAGTCCTGGTCGACTGGTCCACACCAAACGGAGTGTGATCTGATGGTCCGGGTCTTGGCTCACAGAGTCTGGATCCC
Source organism: Cephalopachus bancanus (assembly GCA_027257055.1). Taxonomy (NCBI): domain Eukaryota; kingdom Metazoa; phylum Chordata; class Mammalia; order Primates; family Tarsiidae; genus Cephalopachus; species Cephalopachus bancanus. The sequence goes on along the minus strand of JAPVLO010000005.1, from coordinate 7,271,474 downwards.
GGACAACAAGCAGGAGGTGCACCTTCCTTGTCCTTGGGCTGCTCCCAGACCACAGTCAAGTCCAGCAATGGCAGTGGCTCAAAGGTCAGCCTAATCCGAGGGCACAGCAGGGATTTCTGGCCAACTCACCAAAATGTTGCAGCAAGTGCTGTAGCTCACAGGGAGCAGGAACAAACAGAGTGTTACCACACTCAGAACAGGCACCAGAGACTGAGCGGCAAATCAGGAGTGTTTATTCCAGAATTCTCAGGTGGAGTTATCTCCAAAAACCTGAGCCCCAATCCTCAGTTACAGGCTGTTTTAATACACATTTTCAGCGGACCTTATTGGAGACTTGTGGGTGTAACAGGTCTAGGGCCGCATCATCAGCCCTGGGCTTCTGTCATTGGTGGTTTTATAATTTTAAACTGAGGACCATGAGTGGGAAATTGCACAGCAAACATCACAGCAAACAGGTTTACAATAGGGTGTGGCAAAGCATACTTACAGAAGTTGAAGTGGTGGTTAGGGCAGCTGCTCATTTGAGATAAGGTTCCAAGGGTCTGGCTTCTTGATTAACTCTTATTTTTTTGTCTCACAACAACAATGGAGGCATGAGTATGCAACTGAACCTCCAACACGCCTAACAGTTGCACACATTCGTGATATGTTTGAGAAGCATTGTACGGTGTGTTAAATGCACAAGGGGAAATCTGGGGGGCTTTGCACAGTCAATTCTATTTCTTTAAAACTTCTTGCACTCCTCTCTTTTTTCATCCCCACCTATCATAGACCAGTTAGTTCCTCATCCTCCTTTCTCTCTTTGTTTTGTGTCATAGACCTCTGTCTTTCCTCCTTAAATCCACGCTCCACTCTCTAGCCTATGTGATCTACCTTAGATGGAAATCTAATGAATAAGGATATTAGAACAGTAATACATGCATACAACATAAAAAATTTAATAACCATTTGTTGACCGATGATTTTTGGTTTTGTTTTGCTTTGTCTTTTTTTTTTTTTAACTTAGAGGGGTGTATGATCTAAAATGTGAGGATCTCATTGACCTTCAGGAAAAAGTTCAAGCTCCTGAGCATATGATCTGGTGCCTATCTATTTCCCTATGCATATTTCCCTTTATCACTTAACTTACATTTCCTGCTCCGGTACCACAATGATGTTGCATGAACACATGCTTCCCTCAAGCTCTTTCATCGGTGATATGTGTATTGGCCACATATATTACTATGGTCTGAATGCTTGTCCCCCCACTGCCCCTAATTCATATGTTGAAATCTTAACCCCCACGGTGATGAAATTAGGAGATAAGGTTTTTGGGAGGTGATTAGGTCATGAGGGCGCATCCTTCATGAGTGAAATTAGTGCTCTTATTAAAGGGGCTCAAGAGCTCCCTTGTCCTTTCTACCATGTGAGGACACAATGAGAAATCAGCCATCATGATCCAGAAAGTGGGCCATCACCAGACACTAAATCTGCTAGTGCCTTGAACTTGGACTTCTCAGCTTCTGTTATTTATAAGCCCCCAGTTTATGACATTTTTGTGATTACAGCCTAAATGAACTAAGACACGTGTTTACCTGGTGAATTTTGATTCATCCACTGAAATGAAAAAATGCCTCCCAGAACTTTCCCTTCCCTTTCAATGCCTTTCTGAGTTCAACGCCCCTCATCAGACTTTCTGTTCATCTCTCTCATTACATTCCTTTTTGTTGTTGTTGTATCACCTGTTTATTCTTACCTACAGTGCTCATTATGGACTGGGTGCACCTTGGGAGAAAGCAACATTTTTTGATGTCCAGCCCCTTATATAGTCCCTGGCATATGTAGTCCTTCAATAAATATTGAATCGATTGTTGAAGTATGAAAATAGAGTTATTGAATAATATTAGTAATGATGAGTTATTGATGTAAATAAGTGTGCTATGGGCAAACAGAGTAGTGTACAGGAGGGAATATGGGCTTAGAATTGCAACAGATCTGGGTTCAAGTCTTGACTTGGCCAGTTGTCTAATCTCTGAGACTTTGTTTTCTCATCTGAGAAGGCAGGAAAAGAAAACCCATGCTTTATTGTTGTTGAGAGATTTGAAAATAAAATAATGTTTGTAAGGTACCTGGCACACAGAGCTCATTCTGTTAATGGTGAGTTAAAAATCACGAGGATGAGCTTGTCTCCCACATGATAGCTTATTTGTTCATCCTAACAACAGTTGCTGCAACAGGACCAAGATTTTTTCTTGCTAATTCTTTCTCATTTCCCACCAGTTTAACCATAAAATAAAGGAAAAAATACAGGATGCAGACATCTTACTTCTTTATTATGTGACAGATGTTATTTACTTTTTGCACCATGATTATTTGAATTCACTATCTCTGAGCTCTCTGTATTAGTAAAAAACTGGAAATTGATATAGTTATTTGGAAAATAAAGGGAAATAGTAATTTTGCTTTGATTACTAATATGTGCTTCCAAAAAAGATTCACTTGGTTTTTCTTTTTTAGTGTAAAATAAAAACATTTTTATTATAAAAAATCTGGAAGGCTTTGTAAAGAGAAAAAAAGAATTATCCACTGACAACTAACATATAGGCCGGGCTTGGTGGCTCAGCCTGTAATCCCGTGCCTTTGGGAGGCTGAGGTGAGTGGATTGCCTGAGCCCGTGGGTTCGAGACCCGCCTGGGCAGTGAGACCTCATCTCTACAATAAATCAAAAAATCAGCTGGGTGTGGTAGCACATGCCTATAATTCCGGCTACTTGGAAGGCTGAGGCGGAAGGATCTCCGGAGCCCAGCAGGTCGAGGCTGCGGTGGCCGGGAGCGGCCACTGCACTCCAGTCTGGGCGACAGAGTGAGACTCCAACTCAAAAAAAAAAAAAGACAACTGACATATAACACAATATCTTTTTTGTGCATGTATATTATTGCTGCAAAAACCCCAGAAATCAAATCCTAACGATGTTTGAAGTTGTTTTTCATTTAATAACCATTAACTCAATATTACTTTGCACTATTTTTTTAAAATGACTTTTTCTATCAGTGTGGTATGCCATCATTTATTTAACCTGTCTCATTTATTGGACACTTAAGTTGTTTTAAATTTTTGCTATTGAATATAATGCTTGAAGACTATCTCTGAGCATATTTACCCACATTTGTGGATTTGGTTTATTTGTTTCAGATAAATTCCAAGAGGTGGAATTGCAAGGTTCAAAAGGCTATCATCCTTTCGATATTGTGGGACTTATTGTCAAACTGACCTCTAGAAAAGTTGTATGAATTTATATTCACTCTAGTAAGCACTATGCCTCAACCTAAAATTGGACCCCAGAATTAGTTTTTAATTTTTGTTTTGGTAAATGAAAAATGGAGTGTATTCATTTCAAAATACATTTCTTTGATTATTAGTGGACCAAGCAATATTTTATACCTTCATTTGCCTTTTCTGTTTCTTTACTTATGAATGACTCTTCCCATTTTTCTGTGTGGGTATTTGTCTTTTTCTTGGTAATTTGCAAGAGTTTACCTAACATACAGAAGATGTGACCTTTGCATCTGTTTCTCTAGGCTTTGGCCGTCGATATTACTTACAGTTCTTTAAACCTATCACACCCTTTGACCTTCCTGTCTTCATCTGTTCTGCTTTCTCTCTCCTTTCTTCAGGTCTTACACATTCCTCAGGGTGGTCTTCTGTAAACTCCATACCCCTCACTGGTCAGTTGTAAATCCTTTACTGTCTGTTCTCAAAGCATAGCATTATATACTTCCTTTTTCATTACTAGAATTTCTCTTTACTGCTTGCCTTTCGTAAATTCCATTAGGGTAAAGATGTGTCACTGTTTTTCATTTTTGTTTGCCCATAGATTCTGCTTCTCCATTGTCTTTGCTTGTTCAAATAGTCACTCCTGTGGTCCCCAGCGGAGACCGTCCTCATACTTCACTCTAAAGAGATCTAATTTATTCATCTTTTTTGCCAGTGAGTTTATCAAGATTGGAAATATGATATAATTTGGGCCAATGGGATTTAAGAAAAGATTCACCGAGGGCATTTCCTTTCATGTTCTGGAAGAGCTTTCGTAAATTAATTTTCTCTTCTTCTGGAGAAATGTCCCAGAACTCAGACTCTTTTTTTCTATCAGATTGAGGGTGAAATCAATGCACACATGAAGATAAAGTTAAGAGACTCTCAGTGAAAAGGAGCTGCAGTCCTGAAACCCATGTCACACAACTTCTGGTTATGTATGCCAATAAATGTCCTTATTTAAGTCAGTTTGAGTTGGAGTTTCTATTTCTGTAGTAAAGTGCACCATCTAAAATATATACCCAGTCTCTGCACTCAAAAAATACTTATTGAATTGAATAAAAAATTACCTTTCATGCATAATGCATGTGTCTTTTGTAGTATATTATTTCTTTTAGCCTTTGCATTTTTGCTTTGTTTAATTATAAGACAATAAGCATTCACTTTCAAAAGTCAGAGCAATATAGACATATGAAAGACATCTTTAATCTCTACTTTCTTCTTTCTACTTACATCTTCCGAGGTAACTGATTCTAATCACTGGTGGAGTATACTTGCACATTTTCTTCTATGCTCATAGAGACTTATGATCTTTAAGGAAATTATTTATTTTGAGTCAGCATCTCCTCTGTTGCTCAGGCTGAAGTACAGTGGCATGACCATGGTTCATCACGGTCTCAACCTTCTGGGATCAGGTGATCTTCCCATTTCAGCCTCCCAAGTAACTGGGACTACAAGTGTGTACCCCCAAACTGCTGGGATCACAGGCATAAGCTGCCGCGCCTGACTATGAACTTCTATTGTGTTTCATTTTGTATAGTTGTTTATTCATTTTACAAAAATTGGATCATAGTATATACGTTATTGTACAGTATCTTTGTTGCTTTCAAATTAATAGATCATGGCTGTTTTTATAGTTCAATCTACATGGATACAACTCATTCCTCTTAATAACTGCACACCACGGATACTGTCTTTCCATTTCTGCTCTGGCTAAATGTTTCTCATAGAACTTTATTCAAATTATTTTCTTTAATTATAAATCTGAACCTTTAACTGTGTCTTCTTTGCTTCATTTTATATCTTCAAATTTGGGACATTAGAAAAAAAACAGTGGTTGGTAGAGTGACTTAGGTAGTGTAATATTTTTAGGTGATGTTCAATATAATTTTAGTTTGTTCTTTGGGTGATTTTCCTGTAGCAATTGGGAACCATATATTTGTAGGAAGATTACATTTTTTTTTTTTTTTTTTGAGTCGGAGTCTCACTCTGTCGCCCAGACTGGAGTGCAGTGGCCGCTCCCGGCCACCGCAGCCTCGACCTGCTGGGCTTCGGCGATCCTTCCGCCTCAGCCTTCCAAGTAGCTGGAACTACAGGCCTGTGCTACCATTCCCAGCTAATTTTTGATTTATTGTAGAGATGAAGTCTCGCTGCCCAGGCGGGTCTCGAGCCCGCGGGCTCAGGCAATCCACTCACCTCAGCCTCCCAAAGGCGCGGGATTCCAGGCTGAGCCACCGAGGCCCTCTGGAAGATTACATTTTGAGCATCAATTTCTATGTTAATTTAAAGGGTTCATGTCTTTTTCAGGTGGTAAAGCATCCCGTTTATCATTTTAAAATTTAACATTTCTTTTCTTTCTTTTTTTTTAAGCAGGCTGTCCTTTCTTATGCTTATTATAACTGGAAATTTGTTCTTTATGCCTTTTGCAAGGAATCACACCTGGAGAACAGCCCTAGGGATACTTTTCAGCTGCAGGTAATGAAGTAATGGGCTCATGAGGGACCCAGAAACAGATGAAACCAGAAAAATCTGAGATTTTAAGCCTAACCCAGAATATCAAGACTGGTGTTCTTCCTTTGATATGAAGATCTAACTTGTAGGTATATTGATCTATAATCAGTGGAGAATATATTTTCCATTTTTGATACCTCTATCAAATATTAATTCTTGCTATTTGGGGCCAGTTTAATTGCTTGTTAGTAGATATGCTTTAGTTGAAAGGGTGAGTGGTAGATGACTATAAAAATCAATTCCTATTCCTATCTGCCTTCAAAGATATGTAAGAAGAGAAAACAGTGATTTTAAACAGAAGAAAAAAACAAATTACCTGGCACACCTATGCTCAAGGTGACATACAATCAAGGATTTTTACTGGTTTCCCCAAGAAATGATTTATTCTTGGAGAGACACACACACACACACACACAATGATTTGAACCAAACACACACACACACACACACACACACACACACACACACACACACACACACAATGATTTGAACCAAACTGGAGGATAAGATGTGGTAGTCACAGTATTTCCAGGCAATTTTTATCAGCTAAATAACACCAAAGGGAACCAAACAGAACACCCTGTGGTAAATTAAACTATAAGCAAGATAGAAAAAGGTGGCTGTGGTTTCTATATAAGTTCAAAGCACAGATGAAAATTAGTTCCTGTGGGTATAGTAATTTTAGACTCCAGGAACACTGGTAATTTTCTGAGGTTAGAAATATTGCAAAAGTCTAAAGCCCAATTTTTCTTGAGGTTACGGAACTCAGCTTTTCCAAGCATCAAGTGAGCCAAGGCTTAGAGAGAGCAAACACTGAATTGTTCATAAAGTTATTGGAGACAAAATTAGAAACAGAAACCCAAACAAATGAACAAATAGACAAATACAACAAGATGGAGGAAACCTCTTGTTTTTATTCTTAAGATAGATAAAAAGATTTGGGTTAACTTAGTTTTGATTTGCTTTTTTTATTTATCACAATGAGCTAAGGTTTTATTTTGTATAATGCATATTTTCTGAATGGAAGATGCTGGCAGCCTTTCACAGGGATAGTGATACAGAAAGAAGTTTAAGAACAAAGGAAAATCCTCTCAATTGCACTAGATAATTCTGTATTTGGAATTCACTGAAGGTGAATGAAAACAGGATACTAACAACACGACTTAGAGTATATTTGAATCCTTTTTTGCATAATTATACGTTTTCTGTTTTGTAACAAGTCATATTTTTAAATGATGTTCCAGGTTATTTTCGTTTGTTCTATGGGTGATTTTATTGTAGCATAGGGGCCCATGTATTTCTAGAATATTTCTAGAAAGATTACATTTTGAGCATCAATTTCTATGTTAATTTAAAGCTTCCATGTCTGTTAGCCTCAAAGCTGTTATTAGTAAAAAAATTTGTCTTGAATAAATTTGTATTTAACCAGGTAACCATTGGCATGCTAGACAATTGCCATAAACTGAAAAGAACTCTGATGTGCTTTGACCTTTCTCTTACCAGAGATAAAAATTATCACAAGTTTCTAGGGATGTTTTATGGGTCAGCACAGTGGGAAGAATTTAGTAAAATTCTGGTGCAGATGGAATAAACTTTTTTACTTACTTGTTTAACTTGAGGCATAATTTGGATCCAGTAGAGTTTCTATCATAGTGTTTTGGTAAAGTTTAAAAAGATAAAAAATATCTAGTTTGAATATACATATTTATATCCTGTTTTACTAAAATTAATTTAGGTGACAAGACAGTATATACAACTCAATAAGATAAAAATAATTTAAGGAAAAGAAAGTAAGGTAGTAAGAGTTGGGAATAAAATGAGCACATAAATTGCATGTGTTCACCACAGATTCAAACCTGAACTTCCTAAGGCCGACTCAATGAGGGCAATAAACCCCACTTACAAGAGTTTCAGTGTCCATAAGGTAAGTAAAATTCAGTCTCAATGGAAATATAACTATTCCTGGCACAAAGACCAGAAATTTCTCTCAGTTTTCAAAGAGAAGACACTAGTTGTCTCATGTTGAATGGCATCCTTGATACCACCTTAAGAGAAAATATATCTTCTAGCATTTCTAAGTCCTTTTATTATAGGTTGAGCACATCGTGAAAGATGAAATTTCAGTAAGAATAGCTGCCCAGGCAGGAGAACCATACAGCAAGACTGTTGCATTCTTCACTGTTGGTCTGGCTTATTCTGGGCATAGATCTTATTGAACATAATTAGGGGAATTAATAGAGTGGTGACACTTCAGAAAATCTTCCATAGAGAGTGTTCCTCTCAGCAGAGTTTCTGACCACTGTAAATTTGAGGTAACACTCTCTGACATGTAGCTGGGCTGTGGCAATTTGTGTTTCATTAAATGCATAGCTAGGGGTCACAACTTTCAGTTTTGCTGGGCACAGTGGCAGCCTCTGGGGACACTGCCCAGTGGCTTGGACTTGGACCTGATCATTTATCATTGTCTCTAAAGCAAATGAGACACGTTTTTATGTTTCAAATAAATGATAGTAACTATATCTGTATGCAGCTCTATCTTGTTTTTGAACTTACCACTTGTATGACACTGCTTGTTTTTCTGTCTCTACTGCTGGACTCTGTAAGTTCCTTGAAGACAGGAACTAAATAGCTTAGAGGTGAAACACTCCTGTCCTTGAGTTGAACTGTGGGGACTTGATTCTGGATGGAGTACTTAATGTTTCCTGGGGAAATTATTTACCTTTTAGAGATCTCAAATTCTCACCTGTAATTGGAATAAAATAAATAAATGTCTTCTTCATAGCATTTGTTTGAGGTTAAAAATATAGCCAACGTAATGCGTTAGATATTATTACTTTTCTCATTTTTTTACTTGTAAATTTCTTATATAAACTTTTCTCATTTTTTATCTTTTCGTCAAGAGATATTATACCATCTTCAAAGTCAGATATATCTGTGGCCAGATTTGTATGTTCTTGAACAATTTCTTGACATTTCTATAACTCAGTGTCTTCTTCTGAAAATTGAGGTAATTGTGTTGCCTTCTTGGTTGTGCAATGTTTAGCAAGGACAATGTGATAATACTTCCTGAATGGAAATTAGAAAAAAAATATCCAAGAGGTATAGCCAAAAGACAATTGACAGACAAGGAGAAAGTATTTGCCACTCATATGACAGACAAATGTATAACTTCCCTACTGTATGAATAGCTCCTAAAATTGTGAAGAAAAGATCAGCAACTCCATAGAAAAATGGCTAAAAGGAGGAACAGATATATCACAGGAAAAGAAATAGAAATGCCCATAAGCATATGAAAATGTGCTCAGCCCCGCTTGTGTTAAGATAAATAACAAATAATAATGAGATAAGATTTCTTACCTGCCAGATTGGTAGAAATCTGAAAGTTTGACAACATATTCTGTCAGTGAGACACATTGCTGTTGGTGACCAATGTAACACATAACACCTGTGGAGGATTATCTAGCAATAACCACCCAAATTACTGCTACATTTTACTCCTTCACCCAGAAATCTCACTTCTGGGAATTTTACAGCTCTACCTACACAATTACAAAATGGCATATATGTAAACTTTTTCATTATGACATGTCTCCGACAGCATAAGACTGGAAACATTACCAATGCCCTCCAACAGAGACCTAGTTTGTCACACAGGGGAATAATATACAGTTATAAAGAAGGAGGACATTCCTAATATGCTGTCATGAGATCTACAGGATGTGTTCCTGTTAGCTGAGAAAGCAAGAAGCAGCATTGTGTATATACTAATCTAACAAAGATAACAAAACATATACTTGTAATTGTTTATATTTGTATGAAGACATTATGGATTGGTAATCAAGAAACAAAAATAACTATTCATAATGGGTGTGGGGACAAGGTGGACAGAAGTGGGGTTGAACTAAAATTTCTTCAATGTATACTTTCTAAGAATGCTGCTTTGATTTTCAAAGCTTATAAGACATCATGTGTAAATATCACCTGTAAGGCAGTAAGCATTCTACCATGTACATTTATGTCTCTCCAGGGCCTAAGAAAATGCCTTTGGGAAATTTGACATAAATATTCTATAAAAGAATAAAGTACTGAAAACCTTGTGTCCCTAAATTTTACTTTATTCATAATCAATCTGGGTTTGGAATGATTAGGGTATGAATTGTTTAAACTAGAATTCATAAATGTAATCTCTTCTTTTTTAAAAGAAAAAGGAATATTTTTATCCCTCTCTGTGTATGTGTTCCTAGGTTACTTGCTCCTTCCCTGGCATTTGAAGTTTAAAGGGGCTAAATATTCACTTAATTACAAACTAAAGCTTCAAACTTCTTAAGATGAGTTCCAAATTTTTTTTCAAACCAATTTCCCCCCTCCAAACTACCCAGTATTAGAAGAAAAGCATAATAAGCCTGGACATTAAGAGACTGAGTTTCTAATCTTGAATTTGCTACCGAGGTGCTGTGATACTCTTACTGGTCTGTCTGTGGGAACATTAATTCAAGTTGTACCCAACAAAAGCGTTCTGAGTGTCTATCTGTTCCAGGCTCTGTTACACAGCAATAAATAAAACCAACAGACCCCTCTACTCTCAATTGCTTATATTCTCCAGGAAGACCCTTCCTGCTGCCAGGTGGTCCACAGGAGCCTGGATGGTAGAGCTCCAGCTAATGTCTCAGACCCACATCCATAACTGAACACACACACATCATCAGCGAAGGCCTAAACAGTTTCTTACTGCAAAGCATAGGACAGTGTGGTCAAGCTGCTCCAAATGCAAGAGGTTGAGTGAGGCATGCAGGTGGAGATGGGACAAACTGTGCTCCTTGGGTAGCCATGTGACTCCCTGGTCTTCACCCGGGGTGAGTTTAACTACCTCTGCTCCCCGGGAGCCACAGGACTGCTTTCCCTTCCTTCATTCACTGTCTTCTCTCTTATTCCTGTTCCTCTCATTCTGTCTCCAATTCTCCATTTTAAAAATAATTTATGTTTCTCTACAGGTGTGATTAAATCTCAGGACTTCCTAATGTAGACAGGCAAGTGTATCCTGAATTTCAATGGATTTTTTTTGTGTGTGTGGTCTTCACGAGTTCTGTTGCTTTACAGAGAGCAGGATAAATGCAAGCCTAGAAGAAGAATGGAACGTGTGTGTGTGTGTGTGTGTGTGTGTGTGTGTGTGTGTGTGTTGTGTGTGTGTAGTTAGAGCCATCCCCCTCAGATGTTTCTGGGATCCTCCTAAAGTGTTTGGAATCAAATATTATGCCTAATATCTTAGATTTTATTTTTTTTTGATGTGAAACCTTGGGTTGCTTGAGAGATTCATGTGGCTCCTACTGTGAATAAAAATTTAACATTATTGCTTGAAAAGGAACATCCTTTGATATTCTTAGACTTAGACTTTCCTTGCCTGAGGTAACACTACAATTGATATTTACTGATTTAAAGGACATCTGTTGTAGCTCCTTTACTAATTCCTAAGCTTTTTTCGTGGGTAGAGAGTAGAAGGTAGAGGTATAATGGGCTGGCAGTAAGTATGTGGGGTCAGAGAGTCTCAGTTTTGGTCAGCCACAATACCAAAGATGGAAGGTTAGGTTGGAAATTGTTTGGCATATACTTTCTTACCTTCTTACATAATACAAGAGAATTTTTAGTGTTTCCACTAAAAACAAACTAGATTAAAGGAGAAACAGACAATATACAATAACAAACAAGCAATTTGATATCAGGAGTTGCTGATTTCCTAGAGGGATTGGATATGCGAGACCATTGTGAACTGTTTTCTGGGCAGTTTTCTTTGCAGTCACAGGCTTAGCATGTTTCTAGAATATCCTCTTCAGGGGCAGCGATAGTACTTAATAAAGATTAGTGCTGGTGTGGGAGAGGATTGGGGAGTTTCGTTTGAATTAATAACAAAGAAATATGAAAAAAAATTTTTTTTAAATACTTTAAAGCCTACCCTTTTGAAAAAGCCTTTTTCTCTTTTAAGCCAGATAATGGGTCTGACAAATACTGTTTTGTACTTAAAGTGGGAGTCTGAAGTCAATATAGCCTCATTCGCCATTCTCGAAGTGCTCTGTAATTACAGTGTAACTCTTTGATAATAAGCATTTTTAAGACTTTCTCTCTTAAAAGAGGTTTCTGAACCTAACAATAATATGGTCAGCACCACTGTAAAGACCCTTGAATAGGTAGAAATCAAATTCTAATTATCCAGAACACTTGCTTACAAATTTGTTTCATATAACTTATTGATCACAAAAGATCAGTGCTGTGGTTGACACGTTGGTGCCTCTATTGTGGCCAAATGTCATTTGGTTACTGTCAAAATCATGCTCCTGAGGAGTGCTTTTCTTATTTATTAAAACGTAACCGAATTGATTTACTTTTATAACAGGAGAAAGTATTTTTGAAAGACAAAATGTTATGATCTTTGATTTTCAGTGAAATCTTCTTCTTACTTGTTTAATATATTTTGTAACAAAGGTGAATACCTTCTTGTACATGTAGAGTAACTTGTTTATCAATAAGCATAATTTAATTTTCGTAGTCTTAAGTTCAAATGGGAAAAGAATGAGTGACTAAACATAGTTGTGGTTTTGTGCATTTAAAAAAATGTCATTAAAAAATGTGTATTTATGTTTTCCAGGAATTTTTTTAAATTGGAAAATATAGTTTATTTAGAAAGTAAATTAGAGAGAGAAACAGAGAGAGAGAGAGAGAGAGAGAGAGAGAGAGAGAGAGAGAGAGAGAGAGAGAGGACGAGAGAGAGGAGATTCACCTCCCCAAAAAAGAGGAAGGCAGCCAAAGCTAGGAAACACGGCAGCCATAGCTCAAAGAACACATGGTCTGTCCAGTGCTTAACAAAACAGTGGTAGTTTTTGTTTGTTTTTGAGAGACAAGGTCTTGCTAGGTTGTCCAGACTGGCCTCGAACTCTTAGGTTTAAGTGCTCCTCTCAGCCTCTCAAGTAGCTAGGACTGCAGGCACCAGATAGCTTTGGATAATAGCTGTGGCCTTGGCCAAGAGAAGGGCTCCATTGCTAGCTTTCAAGGTCAGTAAAGATAGACCAAAGCACTCCTTTCAGAGCTATCTCCTTAGACATAGAAAGTATACTGCATTTTTATTCTAAGATCCATTTGTTTGGGAGAAGAGAAATAGGCCATAGCCTTGAAGGGGTCCAAAAGAGGTTATAAACGCTTATGTGAATGGTTTGGCCATTGACTTACCTAGCGACTGAGTGGGCCACAAAAATAACAGTTTTTACTGGCAATGTATTATTAAGAAATGTGTTGTGCTTGTATATATTCTGCAGAGCTGAGGTAGCATGCGGAAGTCAGCGAACTTTCTCCCTTTTATGGTGTGAGCTTTTTATCTCCTCACATGACATTTTGTGTGTAGTGGTGTGTGGGTGAAGGAATCTGTAAGCCTTTGAGCTGGAGCAGCTTGAAAATAGGTAAGATGATAGTGGGGCAGGCTAGAAATGAAATTTCCAAAGGAGGTCTGCTAATTACCTGCTCTCTGCAGGCATCATAGAATTTCATATGCAGTCATCTTCTCTCTCCCCTCGAAATACCCCGTACTCATGAGAAGAAGGATTATGGTAGAGCAAATGATCATGTTTGAAGTTATGGGGAAAAAATACAGGGAAGGAACTTTCTAGATTCTTCTTAAAAAGGGTCAGTGAGGGGGCAGATTTTGACTATGAATGGACATGAAAAAACTCTTTCAGGGGATGGCAATATTGTTGTATATCTTGACAGGGTTTATGGTGATACAGGTAATTTGTCAAAATTAATTGAATCATGCATTAAGATTTGTAGTTTCGGTATGTAAGAATTTAATCTAAGATAACTATAAATATAACAATATAATGATTACACTCTACTTAAAGACGTGCATGCTGCCATTTTAGGGATAAAGTATACTTGATCACTGCAAATATATTTTAAAATACTTTAAAACAATGACAGACTGAGGGAGTATAGATATATGATGAAGATAATGGAACAGAATGTTAATTATAGAATCCAGATGGTAGATATTTGTGTGTCCATTGGAAAATTATTTCAACTCTTCTGTATATTTGGATATTTTAATAATAAAACATTGATAATGGCAGAGGGAGGAGCTAGAAGACAGAAACACTGATTTTTTAGCTCTTAAATTCAAGAACCAATACAGGGCCATAGCAGGCCAGATACCTCTCCCAAACCACAATGCCACCAGAGCCTCCAAACACCCCGACGAAGGGGAGAGAAGGCTGATGAAACCACCTCATCACCTTCATTTGGCCATTATCCCAAATGAAATAACTCAAGAAGAAAAAGCTAAATACTGCATGTTTTCACTTATAGGTTGGAGTTAAACTATGGGTCTACAAAGGCATGCAGAATGGTACAATGGACATTGGAGACCCAGAAAGGAGAGGGTGTCAAGGTGGAGAAGGATGGAATATCACCTACTGGGTACAATGTGTACTAGTTGGGTGATAGATACACTTAAAGCCCAGACTTCTTTATCACCACACAATATATCGATGTAACCCCAAATCACTTGTATCCTATTGAAATTAAGCAAGCGTGTGTGCGTGAGTGCACACACACACACACACACACACACACACACACACCTCACAAAACTGTTAGTTCTTTGAGAACGGAGGTGGTTTTGTATAGCTTTGTGTGCTATATCTACAGCTTTCATTTCATTTTTGCTGAACTAGTTAACAAAAATTTTTTTTAACCACATGGTCTGTATTCCATGTCTCCATTTACTTGTGATATTAACTCTGCAACCCAATTCAGTCATGTTCTGGTCCCTTCAATTCACACCATCAGCTCCTGCTACAGTCAGCAGTGATGTCTATGACAGCAAATATAACGATTTAGCAGTTCTCTTACTTGTTCTCACAGCGGCTTTCAACATCACTGCCTTCCCTTCTAAAAATATTTAAATTATGCAAAATTTCAAAAACAGAATAGTTCAGAAAATATTATAATAAAAAAAACTCATGTACCAACGACCCAGATTTAACATACTTCAACATTTTGCCATATTTGCCTCAGATTGCTAACCTTTTCCTTAAGGAATGAAATGTTATAATTATAACCAAATCTTTCATCCTTCTTATATTTGATGTATATCATCACCATGCAGATTTTTGTACTTTTATTAAAGGCGTATCCATCATGTGAACTATAAGATTAGTATATCAAGCTTCATAGCAGTTTCTGGGAGGATTTTGATTATTATTGTATTGAAGTTAGAGATCAGCGGGGGGGATGAATTTGCATTTTTACAATATCACTTCTTCCCATTTATAAATGTGATATAGCTTTATTTATTTATACTATTTCATATCTCTCAATAAGGTTTATACATGTGTTTAATGTATAAATATATAATGACCTTATATCCATCAGATTTACTAATAGGTTAATTATAGATTTTGATTATATTAGTTATGGTATATTTTAAAATTATAGTAGTGGGAAATTGTCAGGTGGAGAGGGGTGGGATTGGCAGTAGTAGGATTTTGCAGGGGGGAGGATACATCTCGTCAACAAGGGTTGCTACATAATGAACATTTGTATACTTAACCCTGAATTGTATCCCACATCTTAAAGATAAAAAATTAAAAACATAAAATAAAATTATATTTCTGATTGTTGCTGATGTATACAAAGACTCACTGAATTTTATATTAATTTTATACTTAACACCAATTTGAGAACTTTCTTATTCATTGTAATGTTTTGTGGATTATCTTCAGTTTCTATGTAGATAATCATATTTGCAAGTAATGAAAGTTTTATTCTTTCCATTTATATCTTTATACTTTTGATTTATTTTCATGTTCACATTGTGCCCTGTAGAGATTCAGTAATGTTGAAAAGAAGTTGTGAGATCAGGCATCTTGGTCTCTTTTGTGACTTTAAAGCATATGACTCTGACCTTCCTCAGGTATGAGAAATGGTATAGTGTGTAGTGATTAACAGTGTTGGCTGTGGATCCAGACAACCTGAATTTAAATCCCAATTTGGCAAGTTACTGAATGTTTCTGCACTTTAGTGGACTTCTCTGCCAATGGGTACAATAAATGTAACTGTCTCTAAGGGTTGTTTTTGCCCGATGCATAGTAAATGATTGATCCATCTTTACTAATGTGATAACATTTGCTGCATGTTCTTGGTCAATATCGTTTGTTAGATTAAGAAGCTCTCCTCTAATCCTGTTTTTCTAAGATATTTTAAGACAGCTGGATGTTGAGCTTTATAAAATGCTTTTTTCTATGCTTAGAATAATATATGGTGTTTCTCCTTTAAGCTGTTAATGTGATTATTTACATTGTCTTTTTAAATAGCTAAACTTTATTCTATTTAAAGAAATAAAAGTATATTGTTTAAAAAGTAAAACTGTCCTATGAGTCTTATTCCCCCAAATCTGGTGGCCCACCACCGTTTTCATCCCACAAATGCTACTCACCAGCAACAACACTGCACACCTGTGAGCTGTCTTTTCTTTCCCCTTTCTGGCATTTACTTCCATATTACTAAACAATATGCCTCTACCACTACCATACCTAGATATTATCTAAACATTATGATCCCCGAGGAAGGGTACAAAGGAAATAAACTGAGATCTTGATTTTCTAAAATGATATTATAATTTAACAGAATATGAAAGCTTTCCTTTTTTAAAATTTTAAAAACGTTTTATTTTGAAGCAATTTCAACCTTTCAGAATTTTTTTTTATAAATTGACAAGTAAAAATTGTACTTATTTATGGTGTTTTGAGACACATATACATTGCGGAATAGTTAGAGTTAATTAACACATGCATTATCTCACATACTTATTTTTTTGTGGTAAAGATGCTTAAGATGTACCCTCGGGGATTTTCACATACACAATACATGATTATTAACCATAGCTACCACCATACAATTGATCTTCTGAACTTATACCTCCTGATTAACTGAAATTTTGTGTCCTTTGATCAGCATCTCTTCAAATTCCCCCTACTTACAGTTCCTGGTAACAACCACTATATTCTCTGCTTCCATGGCTTTGACTTTTTTGGATTCCTTTTAAAAAAATTTTTTTTTAAAAATTTTAAATATGTGGGGTACAATTTAGGGTTAGGTATGCAAATGTTCATTATGCAGGTACCCCTGTTGATATAGTGTGTCCCCTCCCCCATTGGCAGTTTCCCACTACTGCCAATCCCTTTCTTATAGTATTATAATAATTGCTTAAAGTCTGCTTATGAGTAAGAATATGTGATACTCAGTTCTTTGTTTCTGTGATAGATCACTCAGTATTATAGACTCTAAGTCCATCCAGGTAGCTGCAAAGCTCATAAGTCTGTCCTTCTTTAGCTGAATAATATTCCATTGTGTTATATGTACCACATTTGTTTTTCCAGTCCTCTTTTGATGGGTAGCACAGTTGGTTCCATGTTTTTGCTATTGTGAATAATGCTGCAATAAGCCTGTGTGTGCAGGTATCTTTTTCATAGAGTGATTTGAGTTCCTCTGGGTATATTCTCAGAAGGGGGATTGTGGGGTCATATGGAAGATCAATTTTTAGGCCTTTTAGGAATTGTCAGACTGTTTTTCCACAGAGGTTGTACTAGATTACACTCCCACCAACAGTTTAGAAGTGTTCCCTTAAGCTGCATCCTCTCCAGCATCTGTTTTCTGAGTTATTGATGATGGCCATCCTGACTGGATTTAGGTGGTATCTCAGTGTGGTTTTAATTTACAATTCTTTGGTGACTAGTGAGAAGAGAGGTCATGGCTATTTGTTGTTCTGTGCCTGGCTTATTTCGCTGCACATAATGGCCTCTAGATTCACCCATGTTGTCACATATGACAGGATTTCCTTCATTGTTAAGATTGTTCTTATTCTAGAGTGAGGCCTGATCAGGCTGCTGAGAGGCTCTTAGGTGTGGTTGGTACTCAGTCAGAGGTGCTTCACTGTAGTGGGTCTGGGCCTGGAGCTAGCCTTTCTTTGTTACCTATTGTCATTTCCTCCTTTTTCTATTTTCCTTCCGGATTGATAGCTTTAAAAATCACTTTACTGTCATTTTTGTAAGGAATGGTAAATACCTTTGTTCATGTTTAACTGAAATGCATTAATCTTTCTTCTAATTGTAAACCTTCATTCCCTCTGGAAAATCTGGTCTTAGATTATTCATATATTACATACACAAAGTCCTTAATTTGGTTTGCTAATATTTTATTTAGAATATTTGTATTTTTGGTCATAAGTGAGATTGGCCTTTATTTATCTTTTTTTGTACTGTTCTTGTCCCAATTTGGCATCAAGATCATACTAACCTCATACCATGAGTTAGAGAAGTGTTCCTCATTTTCTATTCTTGGAAATTGTTGGTATAAAAGATTATATGATTGTTGATAGTTTTGAATTATATATATGTAATATATATATTATATATAAATATTTGCTGGTTGCTCAAGAATTTTTTTTTCCTCTTTTGATTTTCTGGGTAGATTTAAAACTACTGAACCTAATTTTTTAAGGGTCATACATCTATTAAGGTTTTTTATTATATTTTTTATATTATATTTTTTATATTATATTTTTATATTATATTTTTTCTTGTGTTAGTTTTAATGACTCACATTTTCCCATAAACTCTGTCAATTTTGACTAAGTTTTAAAATTTACTGGCATAGAGTTATTTACTGTATATTTACATTAAGAAATCTTTATGTTATCTGTTATTATGCTTCATATTTTTCCTGATACTGCTTATTTTTACCATTTCTTTCATTTTCTTGATCAGTATTGCCAGTGACTTTTGTATTATATAGTTTTTTTAAAGAACTAGCTTTAGGTTTGGGGAATCATATCTATTTTTATTTGTTTTCTTTGTATTACTTCTTGCTGTGATCTTTGTTTTCCATTTTATAGGTTTTTATAGGTTTTTGCTGTAAATTATCTTTCTAGCTTTTTAAGAAAAAATAGCTCACATATTTGTAATCTTTCTTGTTTTCTAACCTACATTAAATATAAGACATTGGGAATGCAGGGCTGGGTCAGCATCTGCAAGACCATAAATGTAATTAAATATATCAACAGATGTAAAGACAAAAACCACAAAATTATATCGTTAGATGCAGAAAAAGTTTTTGATAAAATCCATCACCCCTTCTTGATAAAAAAACTTTGACCATCTAGACATAGATGGAACATACCTCAAAATAGTAAGAGCCTTCGATGAGAAACCCAAGCCAACATAATGCTAAACAGACAGAAACTGGAAACATTTCACTTAAAAACCAGAACAAGACAAGGATGCCCACTCTCACCTCTCCTAGTCAACACAGTATTGGAAAACCTAGCTAGAGCAATCAGACAAGAAAAGGAAATCAGGGGTATCCAAATAGGAAAAGAGGAAGTTAAGTTATCCCTCTTTGTAGATGACATGATTCTATATCACAAAAACCCAAGAGAATCTGTCAAAACCCTCCTTGTACCGAAAAAGGACTTTGGCAAATTCTCAGGGTATAAAATAAATGTGCAAAAGTCAGTCACATTCCTTTACACCAACAATAAACAAACAGAAATCCAAATAAAAAGCACAATCCATTTACAATAGCCATTAAAAAAAAAGAAATATTTTGGCATCTTCCTAACCAGAAAAGTGAAAGAACTTTACAACAAAAACTACAAAACACTGCTCAAAGAAATCAAAGATGACACAAACAAAAGGAAAAACATTCCATGCTCATGGATTAGAAGAATGAACATTGTTAATATGTCCATCCTACCCAAGGCAATCTACAGATTTAATACAATACCCATTAAATTACTAGCAGCATTCTTCTCAAACCTGGAAACAATACAGGAATTCATATGGAAACATAAATAGAAAAAAGCAGGAGGCATCATGCTCCCAGACTTTAAACTTTATTATAAATCTACAATAATCAAAACAATCTGGCATTGATACAAGAGCAGGCATACAGACCAATATATGGAACAGTATAGAGATGCCAGAAGCAAAACCTCAATTTCTCAACCATCTCATCTTTGACAAAGTCTCCACCATCAACCACTGCGAGAGAGAACCTATTCAGTAAATGGTGCTATAAAAACTGACTGATCACATGCAGAAGATTAAAACAAGACACCAGCTATCACCATTCACAAAAGTCAACTGTAAAGGACCTAAATGTAAAACCTCAAACTATAAGAACTTTGAAAACACGAGACACCCTTTTGGAAATTGGACCTGGCAACCAATTCCGGATCAAAACCCCAAGTGCCCATGCCATTAAAGATAAGATAGACAAGTGGGACCTCATCAAACTGACAAGCTTCTGCAAAGCCAAAGAAACCACTGAGAGAGTGGTAAAAAATATTTGCTAACTGTATATCTGACAAAGGCCTAACATCTTAGGATCTACAAGGAACACAAACATGCTGACTAGTAAAAAACAAACAGCCCCATTACAAAGTGAGCAAAAGATATGAACAGGCACTTCTGAAAAGAAAACATAGAGCAGTCAGCAGATACATGAAAAAATGCTCAGCCTCACTAGTCATCAAAGAAATGCAAATGAAAATCACACTGAGATAGCACCTAACTCCAGTCAGGATGGCCATCAGCAATAACTCAAAAAACAGCAGATGCTAGAGAGGATGTGGTGAAAAGGGAACCCTTCTACACTCTTGACAGGAATGTAAACTGGTACAGTCTCTGTGGAAAACAGTTGACGATTCCTAAAAGATCTAAAAATCGACCTCCCATATGACACTGCAATCCTCCTACTGGGAATATGCCCAGAGGAAGTCAAATCACTCTATGAAAAAGATACCTGCACATGCATGTTTATTGCAGCATTATTCACAATAGCAAAAACATGGAATCAACCGTGCTACCCATCGACAGAGAACTGGAAAAACAAATGTGGTACATGTACACGATGGAATATTATGTAGCCATAAAGAAGTTCAAAATTATGAACTTTGCAGAACTTGGATGGACTTGGAGCCTATAATGCTGAGTGATCTATCACAGAAACGAAGAACCAAGTATCACATGTTCTCACTCATAAGCCGACCTTGAACAACTATTGTAATACTAAGAAAGGAATTAGCAATAGTAGAAAACTGTCAGAGGTAGGTGGGGACAGGATTGGCAGTAGTGGGAAACTGCCAGGGCTGAGGGGAGGGGGGTCACATCTCATTCACAAGAGTGCCTGTGTAATGAACATTTGTATACCTAACCCTGAATTCTACCCAACACATTTTTAATAAAATGTTTTAAAAAATAAAAGAAATGGTACATAATAGTCCCAAAACACTAAAATAAATAGAATATTCTCATACATTAAATGAATAAATAAATAAATAAAAGACGTTAAAAGAGCAAACGTAATTACTCCTAGAAATTTAGATATTTAGTACTTATTAGGTTTCTTTTTGGTTTAAATTTCCATGATTTAAACCCGTGAATTATTTAGAAGGACAGTTTGTAGGTTCTATCTGTATGTTTTAAAAAACTATCTTTAATTTATTGGTTTCTAGTTTTATTGCATTTGAAGTCAAATAATGTGATCTGTATTATGTTGTGTCTTTGAGGTTAAATTTTCTGCGCAGTCTTTAACAGGGTTTGTTTTTGTAAATATATTATATTACTTGAAAAAGATATGAATTCTCTATTTATTGGAAATAAAGATTTATATGTGCCTAATTTGTTTACTTTGTTATTAAAATATTCGAGTCTCCTCTTGTGGTTGTTCTTATTGTTAGTTTGATGTCTCAACTGTTGACGAGCAATTAAGTGTCAATACAGCATAGTCATTTAGGGGAATGGAAACAAATTCCCTTTCTAGCATTCTCTAGCTGTAAAACTTGGGAACATTATGTAACCTATTTGTACCTATAATATTGGTATGATAAATAATTTAATCAAATTAATCAAATTTTGATTTTTTTTGAGCACTAATTCATTCTTCATTCAACAAATATTTATTGACTCCTCATTATGTGCCAGTTCTGTTCTTGGCACATGCAATATATAAGTGAATGTGCATGTGAAAATCCCCTCCCCCCTAAAGCTTACGTTCTCCTGGTGGGGAGGACTGAAGTGAGGGTGGGAGTCAGATTCCAATTTTATTTATTTTATTTATTTATTTATTTTTGAGTTGGAGTCTCACTCTGTCGCCCAGACCGGAATGCAGTGGCTGCTCCCGGCCACCGCAGCCTCGACCTGCTGGGCTCCAGGGATCCTTCCGCCTCAGCCTTCCGAGTAGCCGGAATTACAGGCATGTGCTACCACGCCCAGCTGATTTTTTGATTTATTGTAGAGATGAGGTCTCACCAAGTTGCCCAGGCGGGTCTCGAACCCGTGGGCTCAGGCAATCCACTCACCTCAGCCTCCCAAAGCCTCGGGATTACAGGCTGAGCCACCGAGCCCGGCAGGTTCCAATTTTAAATAGAGAAGTCTTGCTAAGCCTCATCAAGTCAATGACATCTGAATAGAAACCTGAATGAACTGAAGAAACTAGTTATGCTGATATCTGGGACAAGAGTGCTCTAGGGAGAGGAAAGAGTCCGTGCAAAAGCTCCGGGGCCAGGGTATGCTTGGTATGATGTAGGATCCAATAATTTATTGGAAATTATTCACTTGTGAGCAAGTGAATGCACAGTAGGATAAGTGGTCTGAAAGAACAGGTCCCATTTATGGCACCTTGTAAACCATTATAAATTGCTTCTTACATTCACTAATAAAGTGAGAAGTCAAAAGCTTTAGAGCAAATGTATGAGCTACATGCACCCTAAAAGAATCACCCTGTGTTGGGAACAAAATGATACAGAGAAAAGTGTGTAATTGGGAAGACCAGTCACCAGGCTGCTGAAGGAAAACAGGAAGAAGATGAGAGTGGCTTGGGCTAGAGGGTAGCTGAGGAGGGAGGAGAGGGGATTGGATATACTTTGAAGACAGATTCAACGGGACTTCCTGACCTATTGAATATGGCATATGAGAGCAAGTAAGGAATAAGGATCTCTTCAACATTTTTGGCTAGGGGCACTGGAACAATGGAGCGTCAACCGAGATGGGGAAGACTGAGTGGAGCAAATTTTGGAGGTAAAAACTAGAGGTTTAGTTTTGGGTGTGTCAAGATTAAGAGTCTATTAGACAGCTAAGTGGAGATGCTGGCTTAGCATGAATAAGTTATTACACAAAAATCTTACAGTAGTGCCTGACAAATGTTAATACTATTAAGTGCCATATGTGTTCATTATTATTATGAAAAATATATTAGAGTTTTCCCATTATAATTTCAGATTTTCAAATATTTCCTTTTAGTTCTGCTCTTTTGTCTCTTTATAATTTAAATATGGTAGATTTATACATGTTTAGAATTGTCATATCATCTTGGTGAATTGTTTTTTTTTATCAAGTACTGATTCTATTTCCAGGGATGAGTTTTGCCTTAAGGTTGATTTTGAATGACATGGAAATAAATGTACCACCTTTTTGTTTATTAAATTTACCTGGTATATATTTTTTATCACTTTACCTTCAACTTGTCTGTGACATTATGGTTTAGATATATAGCTCATAAAATGCACATAACTAGATTTTATTTTTTAAAAATCTGAAGTGTCATTTAAATGAAATTTTAATTACTTTGTATTGTGAAGTTACTGATGTATTGGGGTTTATTCATGCCATCTTATTTATTTATGCCTAGTAAATTCTTTTCTATGTATTATGTATTTCATTGAATGATTTCTTCTTCCTTCTGTCAGTTGAATTAGGTATCTATTTTCTCTCTACTGGTTTGTGCTTGGTACACTTGCATTCTATTTTTTGATACATTTTTGACATTCTATGAATATTTACATTTTAATATTTCATTGTGAATGTTATTTATACTCCCACTGATACTGAGTGGGAAAGGAATAGATTGGAGTTTTGAGAAGAGTAGAGAAGAATCCAAGCCACTGTGAGTTGGGAAGACTTGAATAGTGAATCATAATTGGAATGCCAGGTAAGGTTAGGAGCCTGTTTGGATTGATGAACATGAGTTTTGTTTTTTTTTTTTTTGAGTTGGAGTCTTACTCGTCGCCCAGACTGGAGTGCAGTGGCCGCTCCCGGCCACCGCAGCCTCGACCTGCTGGGCTCCGGCGATCCTTCCGCCTCAGCCTTCCAAGTAGCTGGAACTATAGGCGCGTGCTACCACACCCGGCTAATTTTATGATTTATTGTAGAGATGAGGTCTTGCCAAGTTGCCCAGGCGGGTCTCGAACCCGCGGGCTCAGGCAATCCACTCACCTCAGCCTCCCAAGGCGCGGGATTGCAGGCTGAGCCACTGAGCCCGGCTGAACATGAGTTTAAAATGAAATCATTCTACCTTATTCTATGACTTTCTCCAGCCAACATAGTAACTATAATAAGTTGTGGTCACAAGAAGACAAGAACATTTAGAGTATTTTAAGACTGTTATCAAAATTGTATGGAAGTTAAAGATGAGGAAAGGCGACAGCAGTAAGGAAGAAAGTAAGGAGAAGAAATGAGCCTCACAAGAGCAAGATTTGTTTATGTATAAGAAAGTAGTTTATTGAGATACAGATGAGGAGCAAAGAAGACCTCAACCCGTTTTGTCAGGATGTTGCTTAAATATAACCTACTTTAATGAAAAATTGAATTTTATCTAGTGTGATGGGACATTTTTGGAGTGATTTCAGCAGAAGAATAACATAGTTTAGCTTATATTTTAAAAAATCATTTTGACTGTCTCAAGTGTATAGACTATAGTGGACCAGTGTGGAGGTAGGGAAATTTGTTAAGAAGTGACTATATTAGTGGAGGTGCAAAAGATGGTGGGCTGTATTAGGGTGGTAGCCTTGGCAACTGAGAAAAGTGGTAAGATTCTGGAGATTTTCTTTTCTTTGCTTTTTTCTTTTTTGAGTTGGAATCTCACTCTGCTGCCCAGACTGGAGTTCAGTGGCCGCTCCCGGCCACTGCAGCCTCGACCTGCTGGGCTCCGGCGATCCTTCCACTTCAGCCTTCCGAGTAGCTGGAATTACAGGCACGTGCTACCATGCCCGGCTGATTTTATGATTTATTGTAGAGATGAGGTCTCGCCAAGTTGCCCAGGCGGGTTTCGAACCCGCGGGCTCAGGCAATCCACTCACCTCAGCCTCCCAAAGCGTGGGATTACAGGCTGAGCCACCGAGCCCGGCCAGATTCTGGAGATTTTCAATGTGTGATTTCCTTTAATGATTGATGACTCTAGGTGATAGCAAAAGATGCTCACTTGATGATGTTGACCCTATTGAAGACTCTGCCTACATTGTAGAAGACCCTTTCAAATCAATGATGAGTTCTCTTCATTTCCAGGATCTTGTTTCCACCACGTCACTCACTGTTCACCTGCCAATCTAGACTCACTAGGAAAGCAATCTTCTGGGTTCTTTCCTCAGTTGTCCAGCCACTGTCCAGCATCTCAAGGATTAGGTTAGAATTCAGGAAGATCTGGACAAGTGCTTGCTGTGCTATGTTCTGCACACCACAAGGACTAGTCATCCCAACTAAATGTTGTCAGAGATATGGCAGCACTAGAATGAGGGTGTCCTCACTGGAGAATTTGCACTATACTCATCCAATGTGAAAGTACCCTAGGGAAGATGAACAAAAGTGTCCTTAGCCTTGGACTCAGTGGCCAATTCCTACTCACCTTTATGCAACTTTTCCTCAAGACCAGAGTCTAGGGAAGCCACCATCTTCTTTTCTTTCTTCTCAGTCTGAGTCTCCTGATTTTTCTCTCCTGATGACCTTTCTCATTCCATGGTGTTGTGTTCCTAGGCTAGCTCTCTGCAAACTTTTCAGCATCAATTAGGACATACTATCACAGTTACAACTTTCTCAAGATAGTCTGGAATTGAGATGGGTGGAGGCAGGTAAGGAACCAGGGATTGGTACTGGGAAGGCCTGGTGAAAAAGTTGAGACAGTGGAGTGCAGACAATGGTGATGATAGCTGGTGAGTCTCATTCACCCACCTGAAACTACCTAGTCTTCAAGTGAGCCTCCAGTAGCCCCAGGGTTCACTTGACATCCTCTTTACATTTTCAAGGTATGACTGTTGGTATTCAGGGTGGCCAGGTACCAGGGGCCAGGCAGAGGGACAGTATTGCTGCCAACAGAACACAGCTACCTGTTGCTCACCTTGTAGACAGTCTCTGCTCTCAACTACACAGTTTACTACTGCCAACTATTTTAATATCCTCTCAGGATATTGGCACAGGGAAATTTTGGTGGGAGGTGGATTTGACCATGGTAGAATATGACCATGCTAATAGCTCCACACTAATGAGTCGTGATGAAGGCCTTAAGACTCACGGCTTGTTTCAGGATTTGGGCACAGGGTACGGTCACCATAAAACTGCAGGAACAGGCCTGGAAAAATTTTGAATGTAAAGCGCTGACAGGAGATGTTGATGGATTGGATGTGAGGTTTGTGAGAGAGACAGAAGTCAAGGAGAACACAGATTTTGGGTCTTGTCTGTTATAGCCTTTAAAATGTTCTACTTTGATTTTCTCAAGCAAAACATCTTTACCTCTGTATTTGGTAACATATATATTTGTGGGTTAGTTAAACTGAGGGGTCTGGCAGCAGAGACTCATAAGCTTTTCAGTGGGGAATTTCTAGGAATTGATTAGTTCTCTATTTTCCTATCTAGGAAGTTCACTTCACATGCCTTTTAAAATTAGCACACAAGCTTACAAAATAAAGAACTCTGAGACAAACAAATCTGAGGCTAATAGTAACTAGCTCTTTACCTGCTACTCACTTCTCATTGCAGTACAAATGTCAAATGTACCTTTTAATCTTTCTCAGTAAATTGAAGTTGTATTTTGGGAACTCTTGGTACAAGTTAATGAGACTTAGATTGGCAGGATCTGAAAGCCCTAATTGAAGAGTGATTGAAGTCTTGTGGCTTTTCTATTGCATGGACATATGAAGGCAATAAAATAGGAAAAAAAAAAACCAAACAGTAAATTTGTCCAGTGGTATGAAGTTTGGAATTTAAAGACAACATTTTAAAATGTAGGCAGTAAACATTGTTCTGCCTGCTCTCTTGAAGTATAAAACTTTTCTTTAGAAAATGGTAAATAATCTCTGCAGTTTCTTTAAGTGATCATACCTTAGATCCAGATTTTGTTTTAGGACAGAGTCTTTTGGAAAGGTTGAGGAGACAAGGTACACATTCTTTTCTATTTTTTTTTTTTTTTTTTGAGTTGGAGTCTCACTCCGTCGCCCAGACTGGAGTGCAGTGGCCGCCCCCGGCCACCGCAGCTTCGCCTGCTGGGCTCCGGCGATCCTTCCGCCTCAGCCTTCCAAGTAGCCGGAATTACAGGCATGCGCTACCACGCCTGGTTGATTTTTTAAAAAAAATTTATTGTAGAGATGAGGTCTCGCTGCCCTGGCAGTTCTCGAACCCGTGGGCTCAAGCAATTCACTCACCTCAGCCTCCCAAAGGCACAGGATTACAGGCTGAGCCACCGAGCCCGGCTACACTATCATAAATGATTAGGCTAGAACTGAAAACCCCACAGCCCCAAGAAACCACTAACCGTGAAATCAGTAAGTAAATTCACTCAAACTCTTCTCAAGAGTTTTGAAAATTTCCCAGAAGCCAAATGTTAAGAATGAATGATTGTGACCTTGGTATATTAGAAATTACATGTATTAAAACTTCCAAGAAAAAAAATCCTTGTACACAAGAGTGTTTACCATAGAGCAATGCAATTTTTGTAATTTGTTAATAGTAAAATTATTGAATGAATATTCGTAATAGCCTTTGATCAATAATGGAGAGAGATGTTCTATACAAAAACATTTTCTTAGGATACCTAGGAATTAAGTATATACGCTCTTTTAAAATTACAGAGCAGCTATTGAGAACATGAAGTATTAAACACAAGGTGTTAAAAAGAGGGATTTTTAGGACTCAAAGAAAAATTGTAGTTTCATAATTTATTCCAACACAAAATACTGCTTTATTAAAGTTTTAAACTTCATTTAAAACTATTTTAAGTTCAGCTCATTGATTGGCACCAGTAAATTGGAGTGTATTTGCTTTGTTGTTTACTGAACCTTCTCTCCAAAAAATACCTTCAAATAAAGCCTATTTTATCACAGTTAAATCCTTGACACGTAACTTCTTTGTTGAATTGAAAAGCCTGATGTAAAAATGAGATGAGTGTATCTTACAGTAGTAAAATGGTGAAGAGCAAAAGTAGCTACTTCAGTCATGGACAGGATTAAATGAAATAATAAGAATCATATCCTTGGCTGGCTAAAAATAGTTGCTAAAAAACATCATTGTGTAGGAGCACCTTTGATCCTTCTTGCTCAATTAAATGTCTTCTAAAACACTTGATTCATTTTCAGAAGTGGGTTTGAGATGTTTAAAAATATTTCCTTTCAAAACTGCTTTTCATAGTCCCAAATAAATTGAGCATAATTACTACTGTGATTGTAGCAGTAGTAATGTAATTATGATAATATTATTCTTGTACATGTATTTATTCTTTGAGAAATAGTTGCACTGGAGTTAAATAATTATGGTGGTTGATATTAATGTATGAGACAAGAGGTTGTGGTTACCTAATCAAAAGATGTTTATTTTTTTTGCCTGTGTGAAAGGCAATTCCTCTGACTCAACTATCTTGTTCTTTTCAGTTTCAGTTACTCATTACAGCTGAGAGACTGAATAGCTGGAATGTAAATTAGCAATCCTTATATTGCTTTTTCCTCTTTTATACCTTTGACTGGTATCATGTGAAGGATGGTCAAG
This sequence comes from Cephalopachus bancanus, assembly GCA_027257055.1. NCBI lineage: Eukaryota > Metazoa > Chordata > Mammalia > Primates > Tarsiidae > Cephalopachus > Cephalopachus bancanus. Next base: position 7,242,831 of record JAPVLO010000005.1, on the reverse strand, counting down.
CATTGTCTACATTGTGCCATGACATGTTATGTTTGGATATTTCCACTTAATGGATTAAATAACTGTAACTGATGTTTTAAAAAACATTCAGTATCTATATTTTGCAACCTATTCTGTGTTAGATCATTTAAGACTAAATTATTCTATTAAATTTTTACATTACGCTTGTGAGTTTAATGGTGGGGGTTTTAGCATTTGTGAGATAGTGCTGAATGTTTTTTGGGCTAACTTAATTCACAGACAAGCTCTTGCATTTATCCAGGTACGTGTTTCCACAAACTATGTAGTTTGAATGCCAGACTCCAGATGAGGAAACAAAGATTCTACCTGCTAATTCTAACCAGGGGACTGTCTTGATCTGCAACTTCTTGTTCTGGATGGACCTCACTAGTTGTGGGCGGGACTTAGATGGCTCCTATAGGCACCGCTTGCTCTCTTGGACACCTGTTTTCAGTTAATCAGTTTCTTTTAGGGCAGCTGTAAGTTGGGTTTCAAAGTTCTGCCCTAGTTTGGGCCTCAGCCTTCTTGCAGAGCACTCCATGGAGCAGCTGTTCCCTGAGCCTTCACAGTTTACGAGAATATGCAAGAAGCGAGACTCACTCTTCATCGATTGATTTCTTCCTCCAATCCAGCAGAAGAAAGGATGGTTTAATTATATTCAGTCTGACTTAGCGATAATTTAGCAATAATGAAACTCAAAACACTTCTTTGCTAGGCTGTTTTGAATAGTTTGAAAACAGTTTCTGATTAATGGTGTATTCTGAACCAAAAATGTATTCTGTATCCTGATTATTAGTATAGCCTACTTCTATTTCTCAAGGAAAAGAAAAAAAAGTCTGTGAAGAATAAGCCTCATCACACAGGCTGATTTCAGTTTTACCCTTTGGATTCTAACTAAGGTAAGATAATCACAAACACGAGAAATATCCAGAACCAAAATAAAACTTAATTTGCTCCATCAAGAGCTAGTGCCCATGCTGCTAAATTGTCCAGTTCTTGGTGCCTTCTATGAAAATGCTGGTCAGCAGTTATTTCCAGATGGTAGGAATTGGAATGTTCAGCTAGGACACAATATAATGCTTTTAATAATAATATATTATCATATATTTAATTATTTTATCAGGATAGAATTCCACAAGAATATGTGTTCAAGGTAGGTAAGAACTTTACTTTGTTTGCTATTGTAGTCTCAGTGCCAAATCCCTCATAAACTATTTGTTGAATGAAAAAAAGCGATTTGCAAAAATATGGAATTTGCACTCAGACAAACCAGGTATTAGGTTTCTCCAGGAAAACAGAACCATCTCTTTCTCTCTCTGTCTGTCTCTCCCTCTCTCTGTCCATCTCTCTCTCTCTCTCTATCTATCTCTATATAATATATATACATATATATATTTATATATACAAACCATATTTATATATTATATTTACATATACAGGGGAACCAAAAAATATATAAACATTTGAAGTATGATGCTCATTCAAAAGATGGTGTTAATCAAACGAATGCTAGTGGTCACCACGCAAAAGGCAGGACACTCAAAGAAAATGCAGAAGCAGAGTTGAGTAAAACATGCTACACTACTTTAATTCGTCTTTGCAAAGTAATACATAGGCAGATTCCAAAATGGAAATGGAGTTAGTCGGAATGTGTGAGTCTCCATACAATGAGTGTGTGTAGGGACAAATATGCATGCAAGTGTGTGTGCAAATGAGTGTGAGTGTGACTGAGTGGGGATATGGAAACAAGTGGCCTGGGCTCTCCTGCTTAGGTGGCTGCCTTGCAAGGCTACTTAGATCCCAGTATCATCCATGACCCAGAGGCAGACACCATCTCTCTGACCCTACTTGGAAGAAAGTGGCAAAACAGCCACTGCATGGCACTGCCTCCAGTGCCAGTTTGGACATTAGAAGTGGGGATTGCAGAGAAAATACACCAGAGGAACTAGTTGCTAAATTCCAGTGGAGGAGAACATACAAAGTCTCCACCACTGCTTTGTCCTGGAACCCAGGCATAGACTGGTTTCGGTCCTGCCCACTTGAACTGTGGAGCTACTACTTGAAACTGAGGGGTTGATCTCTACCAGCCCAGAGAGGATACCCTAGGTGCCGTAACCCCAGAGGGACAGGTCTGCTGAGGAGGCTCAGTCACCCCATCCCCCACACTGGAATATTTACAGGACAAAGGTGCCACCTAAGACAAAGAATCCAGCCCACAGCTGGTGGGTGGGGGTGAGTTTTAAAGTAATCTAGCTCCCTTTCCCCAGTGATTCATGAGGCATGTGATCCACACAGGGAGGAACTTGATCGGCACACAGAGAGGGCTGAACACAGGTGAATCTGTTGGGGGTGGTTTGTAGCTCCCCCCCAAGCAGGGGGACAGACTTAGAGGTCAGAGTCCCCTCCCCTCTGCTGCAAGCCAAGAGCAGCAGTGCTTGGTCACACTGACAAGGCACCCAAAGTTTCAGAAACTACCACAAGAGGGAGTGCAAAGATTACAAAAGTTTTTTGGTGGGTTTTGTTTGTTTGTTTTAATCATTACTTAAAAAATTTTTTTTCTCTTATTTTTCTGCACTCTCTCTTTCTATATGGTGCTGGGGGTGTGTGTTTCATTTTGTTTTATTTCTTCTCTTTTTCCTTTTTTTTTTTTTGCATAAGGGTATATATGAGTGTGGAAGTGTCCTCCTATTGTCAGTTTTAGTTTTTTTTGTCTCTTTTTTCTTTTTTTTTTTACTTGTGTGTCTGTTTGCTTGTTTATTTTTCCGTCTCTATTTATTTCTCTTCATTATCTTTTTTCTCCTTTCTCTCTTTCTCAGGTCTTTTTCTTTCCCATATGTTACTGTGTACCCAGGAGATGTACATATGCTCCCTCTGTAAGGACAAATTGTGAGATGGTAGGAAGTAGGCCCACAACCCAGTCAGTGAACACTATGATCTGCAGGCAGTTTTTGAATCTTAGCACCTCCCAATACACCTCATTCAAATTTCAAAACTGCAAAAGGACAGCACAGCTCCTCAACCTCAACCTGCCTTCAAAACTGAAGAAATCTAGAGGTTTTATTTAAGGAAGAATAGGGGGTTAAACTAACAGAAGTGAAAACTATTCCTTCTCTCACTGAACAATGGAAGTAAAGAGAAAAAGAAAGGTCCATCAAAAACGAAGAGAAATCAGTGAAAAAACACAGGTAACCCAGAGAACTCTAGAAGGACAGTGCTGAAGAATACAGACTTCAGAACTCAAACAATGATGAGCACCCAGATGGACTGGTCTCAGACCACAAATGCAGAAATCAAAGAATAGCTGGAGAAGAACTAGAACCAAGAACAGGCAAGACAAAAACATGAAAGAATTAATTACAGAGATGCTAGCCATAAAAAATACTGTCAATGGACTAAATAATAAAGTGTGAAGCATGGAAATCAGAATAAAACAAACAGAGGAATGAATCTCAGAGCTTGAAGACCAAAATATGGAACTAGCCCAATCTTTTAAAAACATAGAAAGGAAACTTAAAGAGATGGAACAAAGCTTTCAAGAGATGTATGATTATATTAAGAGGCCGAACTTATGCCTCTTTAAGCAGAAAAGGAGACAGAGAACACTCTGGAACAAACATTCCATAAGATCATTAAAAAAATTTCCCTCTTCTCATTAGAGACATGATCATCCAAACACACAAGATCCAGAGAACCACTGCAAGGCATCAAATGAGAAGACCAACCCCAAGACACATATTAATTTGCTTACACAAAGTAGGTATAAAAGAAAAAAAATTCTAAAGGCAGTAAGAGAGAAAGGCTAGACTACCTTCTGGGGAAGACCAGTTAGAATAGCAGCAGATTAATCTACAGAAACACTACAGGCTAGAAGAGACAAGTATCCAATGTATAAACTTCTTAAAGATAAACAATATCAACCAAGAATTTCCTACCCAGCTAAGCTAAGCTTCATTAGTGATGGAGAATTAAAGCCCTTCCCAGACATTCAATCCCTAAGAGTTTATGTTGTTTCCAGATCTGCTCTAAGGAGAAGCTTAAGAAGGGATTAAACACAGAAGAAAGAAAAAAAGAATGACCACGCAATTCACAGGAATGCAGGAAAACAGAGAACCAACACAGCATGCATTGCAACAGCAAAATTGAAAGCACACATATATATCAACCCAAAAGTTTAAGAAAACAAGCAAACACATGAAAACTTGATGAATCTCATGACAGGGAAAAACACTCACATCTCAATAATCAGCCTGAGCATGAGTGGACTAAACGCACCAATAAAAAGACATAGAAAGGCAAACTGGATTTAAAAAAACCCAACAATATGCTGCCTCAAGGTAATGCATCTCACTAAAAAGGACACGGACAAACTCAAAGTCAGAGGATAGAAAACAAACTTTTAGGTGAACAGGACACAAAAAAGGCAGGAGACAGAAAATATCACACAAAACAACCTTCAAGCTATCAAAAACTTGAAAAGATGAAAGGACACTACATAATAATAAAAGGCTCAATCGATCAACAAGAAATATCCATCCAAAACATATATCTACACAACACAGGAGCACCAGCTTTTATAAAGCAACTACTAAGTACACTTAAAAAACATATTGACTCTAACACTATCATAGCTCGGGACTTAAATACCCCACTAAGAACCCTGGATAGATCATCAAGGGAAAAAAATCAACAAGGAGATCTGGAACCTTAACTTGATGCTTGACCAAATGGGCTTAATAGATGGCTACAGAACACTCCACCCGACAACCTTGGAATATACATTTTACTCATCATCACCACATGGGATGTACTCCAGGATTGACCACATCCTTGGACATTAATCAAACATAAACACATTTCGTAAAATTGAAATACTGCCACACAACTTCTCACACTGTAGTGGAATAAAAATAAATATCACCACCAACGACATTACCCCCAAAACACACAAAAATATGGACACTAATAAGCATGATGCTGAACAATTTCTGGATCAACACAGAAATCAAAACAGAAATTAAAAGATTCCTGGAAACAAATGAAAATGAAGAAACATCTTACCAAAATCTCTGGGATGCCATGAAAACAGTACTAAGAGGGGAATTTATATCTCTATGAACACACATCAAGAAAATAGAAAGATCACAAGTTAGCCTAACAAATCACCTAAGGGAGCAAAAAAGGCACGACCGCTAAAACCCTAACTTCAGCAGAAGAGTCCAGATTACCAAAGAAAAAGTGAAAATACAGGACATAAAAGACAAAAATATCATTAAAAAATGAAACAAAAAGTTGGTTCTTTGAAAGGATAAAGAGATTGATGGACCAGTAGTCAGACTGACCAAGAAAAAGAAAAGCTCAAATAAACACAATCAGAAATGCAAACAATCAAGTCACAGCTGACTCCAAAGAAATAGAAAAGGTTTACTATGGAAACCTGTATGGAGATGAACTGAAACCCCTAAATGAAATAGAGGACTTTCTGACATCACACAACCTCCCAAAGTTGAAGCAAGAAGAAATTGAGACCCTAAATAGATCAATAACCCAGGAAATTGACTCCATTATAAGAAAACTACCTACAAAAAACAACAAAAAAAAGCCCTGGACCAGATGGCTTTCCAGCAGAGTTCTACAAAACATACAAGGAGGGACCAATACCAATCCTATTGAAAGTATTCCAGGCAATCGAGAAATATGAAACTCTCCCCAAATCATTTTATGAAGCTAACATCACACTGATATCCAAGCTGGGTAAAAAGCCAACAAAGAAAGAACTACAGGCCAATATCCCTGATGAACGTAGATGCAAAAATTCTTAACAAGATTCTTATTGAATCCAATAACACATCTCAAAAATCATCCACCATGACCAAGTAGGCTTCATTTCCAGGATGCAGGGCTGGTTTAACATCCACAAGACCAAAATATAATTAAATACATCAACAGATGTAGAAACAAGAACACATGATTATACCATTAGATACAGAAAAAGTCTTTCATAAAATCTAACATCCCTTTTGAATAAAAACGCTTGAACACCTAAGCATAGAGCGAACATACCTCAAAATAGTAAGAACCATCTATGATAAAACCACAGCCAACATAGTGATAAGTGGACAGAAATTGAAAGCATTTCCCTTGAAAATTGGAACAAAACAAGACTGCCCACTCTTATCCCTCCTGTTCAACATAGTGTTGGAAGTCCTAACTAGAGTAACCAGACAAAAGAGGGATATCAGGGGTATACAAATATGAAAAGAGGAAGTTAAGTTATCCCTCTGATGACAATATGATCCTATATGTTGAAAACCCAGAGAATTTGTCAGAAATCTCTTTGCACTGAAAAAGGACTTTGGCAAAGTCTCAGGGTATAATATACATGTGCAAAAGACAGTCACATTCTTATACTCCAACAACAAATAAGCAGAGAACCAAAGAAAAAGCACAATCCCATTCACAATAGCCACCAAAACCAAAAAACAAAACAAAACAAAAAAATGAAATATCTTCCTAACCAAAAAGTGAAAGACCTTTACAATGAAAACCACAAAACATCCCTTAGAGAAATCCAAGAACACACAAACAAAAATATTCCATGCGCATGGATTGGAAGAATCAACATTATTGAACTGTCCATCCTACCCAAGGCAATCTACAGATTCAACACAATACCCATTAAATTACCAGCATCATTTACTCAGACCTGGAAACAACGATACAGAAATTCATATGGAAACAAAAATGACCACGAATAACCAAACCAATCCTCAGCAAAAGAAACAAAGCAGAAGGTAACTTCCAGACTTTATATTTTATTGTAAAACTACAATAATCAAAACAGACTGGTATTGATACATGAACAGTCATATAGACCAATGGAACAGAATAGAGATTCTGCAAGCAAAGCCTAAATTTCCTGACCAATTCAACTTTGACAAAGCCTCCACCACCAAACACTGGGGAGAGGAGAACCTATTCAGTAAATGGTGCTGGGAAAACTGGCTGACAACATGCAGAAGACTGAAGCAAAACCTTACCTCTTACTATACACAAAAGTCAACAACTTAAAACCGCAAACTATAAGAATCTTAGAAAACACAGGAGACACCTTTACAGAAATCGGAATAGGCAACCAATTCCTGATAAAATCCCCAAAACATATATCATAAGAGAGAAGAGAGACGAGTGTGACCTCATCAAACTGACAAGCTTCTGCAAAGCAAAAGAACCCATCAAGAGAGTGGAGAGGCAGTTTACAGAATGGGAAACAACATTTGCCAACTGCATATCTGACAAAGGCCTAACATCCAGGACATATAAGGATCAAATGTGCTGAAAGGAAAAAAAAGCCCCTTTACAAAGTGGACAAAAGATATGAATAGATACTTCTCAAAAGAAGACATATGAGCAGCCAACAGATTCATTTAAAAATGCTCAGCCTCACTAATCATCAAAGAAATGCATCACAAAACCACACTAATTCCAATCAGGATGGTTAGCATCAGTAACTCAAAAAACAACAGATGCTGGAGAGCATGTGTGGAAAAGGGAATCCTTTCTACACTGTTTGTGGGAGTGTAAATTAGTACAACCTCTGTGGAAAGCAGTGTGGTGATTTCTAAAAGATGTAAAAGTTAGCCTCCCTTCCAACCCATTAATCCCTTCTAGAAATATACCCTGAGGAACTCAAATCATTCAACAAAAAAGATACCTGCACACAAATATTTATTGCAGCACTATTCATAGTAGCAAAAACATAGAACGAACCATGCTGCCTATTGAAAGTTGACTGGAAAACAAATGTGGTGTGTATACACGATGGGATATTGTGCAGCCATAAAGAAGAGCAAAATTCTGGACTTTTGAATGGATTTAGAGTTTATCATACTCAATGATCTACCACAGAAATGAAGAACTCTGTACCACATGTTCTCACTCAAAAGAGAACTCTGAGCATTTATCAAAATACTATAAGAAAGAGATTGGCAGTAGTGGGACAATTTTGGGGGGGCAAGGGAGGTATAAACATTAATAAGGGTGCCTGATCCTAAACCAGGTGAAGTGGGACCAAATGGAGGCCCAAATTTCACCTGTATGGTGAAATGTGACCTCTTATGTATCTGATCCTGAATGGTATCCCATATCTTAAAAAAAAAACAAAAAACAAAAAAGAAAGAAATGTAATACATAGACGATATCTTTTAAAATGTGTATACATTCTTTTTGGCGCCCATGTCTATTTATTATAAGATATATGCTCGTAGGATTATGGAGATGGAGAAGTTCCACAGTCCTCCATCTGTAAGCTAGAGACCCAGGAAAGTTGGTGATGTGATTCCAGTCTGAGTCTGAATGCTTGAGAACTAGAAATGGTATAAATCCCAGACAAGTAGCAGAAGACTGAGCCAGTCAGCTCTTTCAGACAGGCAGAAAGAAAAAGAAGTTAATTTCTTCTCTCTCTGTCCTTTTGCTCTTCAGCCCCTTAGTGGATTCAGTGATGCCCACCTACACTGGGGAGGGCGATCTACCTTACTAAATTCACCAAGTCTAATGCTAACCTCATTTGGAAGCACCTTCACAAACACAACCAGAAATAATGTTTAATCTAGGCACTCCGTGGCTGAGTAACCTCTACCTGAGTTTCCATGGCTATTCATAAATCTCTATAAATTCACATAGTCACACCTTGATATTGTGATGAGACAATGCCAGTCAAAGTACCTCTGTTTTTTTGCTTTAGCTGAGTATGGCAAACTGTCATGATTGTTTTGGCTACCTGATATGTATCAAGCAATGACAAGTACAGATTTCTTTGATTAACAAAACAGAGAAGAAGTAACATGGCAGAGATTCACGATTTTTGGGCAGGGTGAAGAGAAGACAATGACAGAAGAGAGAGACAGAAAAGGGCTCACTGTTCATCTTTGCTAGGTTGTCCTCAAGTCCATTTCAGTTATCTAAAAAGTATCTCATGTGCATTTCAGAGTCCGCTGGTGATAGTCACCCATGACACTTTCTTGTATCACCTGAAAACAACTCACCATCTAAGTAAATTACTTCATTTTTTGGATAATGTGATTTAAAACACTCTTATCTCAGCAAAATGTAGAAAATGCCAATCTCTCTCCTTGACAATATTATTTCTGCACTTCTAAAACCTAGTAAGTTTTCTTTAGAATCCTACTTTGATAGAGCCATTCCAAAATCCATGCTAAATTGAAAGCCGCCTATTTAGGGACACAGCTTCTATTCTTTCTAAAGAGCAGGCACTCTCCCAATGATAGTAGCAAATCTCCCATCAAATCTCATGGCTTTACATTCTCCACAGCTCTTGCATTTCTTCAAGCTCAATGGGTTGCCCAGGATTCTCATCATTCTGTGCTGTGTCCAGCCTCCAATTTCTACTTCTAAACACATTTCTAAACTGGAGCTTGTAGTTGGTGCACTCACTGTAGCTGGCCTCCTTAGGGTGAAGATCAGGATGTCTTCTGCTCTGTGCACATCTCCTTGATCCTGCCTTCCCTCCTCTTTCACATTCCTTTGGCTTTGGATAAGCTTCTTGCTTTGATGGCAGCACTAGCATTACTTTCTGCCACCCCCTTTTCTCTAGTATAGCTGAGAAACGGGATGATAGGGAAGCCAATGCTGGGTCGTCAGTCATCTAAAAACCCAGTCAGTGCCCCAAAGCTCTGTGTGAGCTGAGTTAGGCTTGCCCTAACCCAGAAATGAATGCCATGTCCAACAGGTCTGCAGCTGTTCTTGCAATCTTGATCTCTGTTAATACCAGATAACTGTGAGATATGTAAATCTAAATCTTCTCTCACTACAAAGGACTTACTCTCTCTATATGGGATTTTGCTTCCAAGAAATCCAACTCTATTTGCAGGTTGATGTTACTGAGTGATCTGGACTCCCAAGTCTCTGAGATGTTCCCAAGTTTGCCTGTTAAATGGAACCACATACAAGTGACATTTATGTAGGTCAAAAATGGTCAAGTAACTTTAATTTTATGATCAGCATGATATGTGAACGGTTTGTAAAGACAAGTGTGTGACTGTGGGTTCCATGAGAATTTTGCCATCTAACAAGAGAGGGTTTGAAAGATTGAGTGGCCTACTTGTCCTCTGAAACCCACCTTGGTTCTGGCTGAGCTTCGTTATAACTCAGGCAGGGGACAGTGGATAGACCTCCATCAACACAGAATTGACTGTAAAGCTTGGAACAGTTTATGGCTTCAGAAACATTACTATAGGATCCCATCCTGACAATGGATGACAAAATTGGTAGATTTAACTACTTAAACATTTGAAACCTGTGAGAACCAAATACACCAGAATCAAAATAGGCAAACTTGGAAAAGATAATTGTAAAGCGTTTATATTTTAATATATAAAGAGAGCTTAGAAGTCAATAAGAAAAAAACAGAAATACCTAATGGCCAGTAAGCATTAAAATATATTTAACATTTATAATAATCATAGAGATATAAAACCAAAAAATTTCTTGCCATGTCTTGTTTTGGGTTCTTTTCTTTCTTTGATCTTATCAGAGTATAATTGACATCCAACAAACTGCATGTACTTGAAGTACACAGTTTCTAAGTTTTGACGTATGTGTATACTTGTGAAAATAACATTATAATCAAGAAAACAAACATTTACATTACCCCCAAAGTCTTCTCTTTGCTATTCTTCCCTAGACTTTAAAAACCAAACTAGTGAGGCAAAAGCTAAAAATAATGATAAAAATCAGTGTTAGTGAGAGTATATGGAAGCAGTATATTTAATACTTTTTTTTTGTGAGTCTGGGTCTCTGTCACCCAGACTGGAGCACAGTGGCATGATCACAGCTCACTGCAGCCTGGGTTCAAGCAATCCACCTGACTCAGTCTTCCAAGTAACTAAGATTGCAGGTGCCTGCCATCATGCCTAACCAATTAAAAAAAAATTGTGGAGATGAGATCTTACTATATTGTCTAGGCTGGTTTCAAATTCCTGGGCTCAATCGGTCCTCCTGCCTTGGTCTCCCGAAGTTCTGGAATTACAGGCATAAGCCATCATAACTGACCTACATTATACCCTATTATTGAGACAGAAAGTTTGGCATAACCATTTTGGAGAAAACTCTGGAAATATTTAACTAAAGCCTTTAAATCATACAAAGTTTTTGACTCAGCAATTCCAATATAAAAACTTATAAAGTTAATAAAGTGCATAAGAATAAAACAATAATGTTTACTAAAATACTTCTTAGGAAAGCAAAAGAGAAACACAGAAACTAAATTTATGTCAGAAATGGAATGGTTAAATAAGTAAGAAAAACATACACTTTGAAAAATGTATCCATCAAAGGAACTAGCTTGCATGCATAAATTCCAAATTGCTTTAATATCGTAAGTAAAACAAGTATGATGGAGGATGTTGTTTAAAAACTATCCAGTTTTTGTAAAAATAACCTGTACAGATAGTAAAAAAGTATGAAATATTTAGAAAAAATGTTAGCAGTGGTTATTTCTGGATAAAGACACTAAGTCATTTTATCTTTATTCTTTATACATTTACTGTATTCTATGGAAATTTTAAAAATTGAACATGTATTATTTTATTATCTGAAAAAAAGTTATTTTTATTTGGAATGGGTTAAAAATCTTGATAAATAGCCTAGTGATTTTTAGAGAACCATTATGGTCGATGGACTGTGATTTTAGCATATTTGCATGGGCCTGTATTGCCTTCAGTGTCATTGCTTAATGGCTCTATTGGTGGATAATGCAGTGCTGGTAAATTAATTTATTCCTCAAGGCACATAGATCCAATTACAAAGTTACTGGCAACACAGCTATAGTAAGCAGCCCATTCAGACTAGGCAATTACACAATTAAAATAATTAGTTGCAATTATATCCAAATTTCCAATTTAAGGATTAATTTCCATGTGATGTATGCTGTCAACACACACTAATATTTAACTTTATAAAGCTCAAGTAAAGAATCTCCTAATTACCATTATCTGCCACTTACTATATATTTACAGTGTCCTGAAATCTAAGCATACTTACTTTACCTGACTTTTGGTCGATGAATTGAATATATTTTAGTTGAATTTACTGTTACTCTAAATGGAAAAGAAGCATTATCTTTTATCAAGTATCTTCTGCTAGGAATATCTGTTTTATTCAATAAAGTGCCTAAGTAAACTAGTTATATACCTGAGCTGAGCTATTAGGAAAATAACCACAAAGAAGATGATATGTTATTTTTTGAGTTGTTGGTGATGGCCATTCTGACTGGAGTTGGGTGGTATCTCAGTGTAGTTTTAATTTGCATCTCCTTGATGACTAGTGAGGCTGAACATTTCTTTCATGTGTCTGCTGGCTGCTCCTATGTCTTCTTTTGAGAAGTGTCTATTCATATCTTTTGCCCATTTTGTAATGGGGTTGTTCGTTTTTTTTCTTTTCAGCACATTTGAGTTCCTTGTAGATCCTTGATGTTAAGCCTTTGTCAGACATGGAGTTGGCAAATATTTTTTCCCAGTCTGTGAACTGTGAACAAAATCATGAATTTCGCAGCAACCTGGATGGAATTAGAGTTTATAATAAAACAAAGGTCTGAATATCACATGTTTTCACTCATAAGTGAACCTTGAACAACTACTATAATACTATAAGAAAAGGATTGACAGTGGCAGGAAACTACGGAGGTGGGGGCAGGGAGGGGCAGGGAGATGGAACTAACGGTAATCAATATTTGTCTGGGGAAGGGGGGGCACACCTCAACAACAAGGGTACCTGCACAATGAATATTTGTATACCTAACCCTTAACTGTACCCCACAATTTAAAGATAAAATATATGTAATTAATAAAAAAGAAGATGATGTGATTTAAAAATACGGTGATTTATTCATATTTCCTTTCATCTTTCAATTAAAAATAGAGGTAAAATATCCTCTTGATTAAAAAAAAGATTTCTTAGTAGGAAATTGTACCCACACATGTGGACTTTTTGAGACGGTTGTTAGGTAATCTCTTTGAGGTGGACAACAGAAAATATACTGTGGGAATATGTTGTAATCTAGCTTTAATCAGGCATGATGAGAAATAGTAGCAATATGACTGGGTGCAATGGCTCATGCCCATAATCCCAGCACTTTAGGAAGGCCAAGGTGGGAGGATCCCTTGAGCCCATGAGTTTGAGACTAGCTGGGAAAATATAGTGAGACCTTGTATCTACAAAAATAAAAAAAAATTAGCTGGATGTGGTGGCACGCGCCTCTAGTCCCAGCTACTCTGGAGGCTGAGAAGAAAGGATCACTTTAGCCCAGGAGTTCAAGGCTATGGTGTGCCATGTTCATGCCACAGTCATGTATAACTGGTGTCCTGAGCAGGCAGCAGCTTCAAGGGGTGCAGTCAATTGTTACAGGTCAAAACTTTCACAGAATTATGTTACTGTGTAACTTTGGGAGGTGTTGGTCACAATAGGTAACTTTATTATTTCTTTGTATACTTGTTTATTAGTCTGTAAACTTCTTGAAGAAAAGGTCTGGCATTTTTGATAAAATAACTTTTTGGACTACTTATCAGTTTAATTGGATGTTCAGGAAGCAAATAAAAGAACTCTGACATCATTAAGGAAATAAGATATATATGAATACAAGCACTTTCTAGATAATGAAAACTTTCTTATGTAAAGCTTAGCTATTTTTTTAATTGAATTCTAAGCTGTAGCCCAGACTTTCTTACTTTTGTAAAAAATATATTTAGAGAACTAATTTTTTTAAACTTGAACATCACTATCTTAAATTCATTATTGTATAGTACCTTTAGGATAGTATACATATGAGTCATAATTCCTGCTCACCTTTTGGTTCTCAGTTTAAACTTTTCTACTTCTCGAAACCTTCCTTAACATTCCAAATGTGAGTTTCAAGCAGCATCCATAACTTCCTACACTTCTCTTGTTATAATGTATTCTTGAGTATAAGTATCTGCTTTCTTGTGTGCTTTTTCTACTGCATTACCATTTCCCTCCCAGTAGGGATCTTCTCAGTCTTGTTTACATGGAACAGTGACTGGTACATTACAGGCAATAAGTAGATGTAGATCTGAATTTTATTCTACCACATTTAGTGTAAAAATATAACATTTCATTATTTTTTTTAAAAAAGAAATAACTCCATGTTGAGTTACTTTCTTCCCATTCCTGGCTTGCAGGAAATTAAATCTGGGTCACGTACAAAAAGTTTTCTCTTTTTATTTAGGGTCATGTGATGATAGTGAGAATCTTAAATTATACAAAACACTTGGGAAACAGCATGGTGGTCTCAAGTCTTCTCTAGTTACCTTTGACACATGCATTTTTCTGTTTTCTAATTTTTTTATTTTGAAGATGTGGGGTACAGTTCAGGGTTATGTATACAAATATTCATTATGCAGGTTGATGAAGTGTGCCCTCAATCCCCTGGCAGATTCCCACTACTGCCAATTCCCCCCGGCCCTGCAGTTTTCCACTACTGCCAATCCCTTTCTTATAGTATTATGATAATTGTTCAAGGTCCTCTTATGAGTGAGAACATGTGATACTCAGTTCTTTGTTTCTGTGATACATCACTCAGTATTATTGACTCTGTGTCCATCCAGGTTGCTGTGAAGTTAATGATTTTGTCCTTCCTTGTGACTGTGCAATATTCCATCATGTATATGTACCACATTTTAATTTTTTTATCCAGTCCTCTTTTGATGGGTAGCACGGTTGGTTCCATGTTCCTGCTATTGTGAACAATGCTGCGATAAACATGTTTACACGTATTTTTCAAGCTCACAAAGTCCTTCAAAGGCATGAGAACTCACTGCTTCTTTACCACATTGGGGCGTGAGATCCTTTGTGAAACCTCATGTCCAGCCTCTCTAGATGTACTAGGCAGCCCCGCCAGCTCCAGTTCCCTGACATTCTTGTGCAAGTGCAATGTTAAATAACCAGTGTTGCCAGTCTCACAATTTAGGAGTGTTCCGTCAAATACCCGAAAGCCCAATTTCTCAGATGTAATTATCAAGGAAAAGAATGCCCTGCCTTTGGTCTCTGGGAGATTATGGACCTAACTTCAGCTGTCACCTGACCCCAAAGCCATGATGACCTGAGAACATTTGAAATTTCATCTTAAAAGCATGAATGTAATGGGTTGCTCTGTTTAGCTCTATAAAAAAGAATGACTTCATTCTGTCTTACAGTGTTGATTGAGGTGTCTTCCCAGTGGAGTTTGACCTTCTTTACAGTTAAGGTGAGTTTTAGGATTCCTGTCATGCATTAGGGTTCCCTCTAGGCAAATGAGGCCATTCTGATCGGTTGGTGTTTGACTTTGATTGTAGCTGCTTATGGGTCAGTTGGAGATTAACACTAGGTATATAAAATGGCTTCCACATATTTCCCAGTCTTTAAGTCAGTGAGGATATCATTGTCTTTCCTATTGATAGCTGCCAACTGCTGATTTTTGCCATGTAGCATAAGATCCCGGAAAGCTTATGAACATAACAGGGTCTTAAGTGGGAAGTAATACAGACATGTGACTTTGCAGGCAAAGCTCAAATCCATGTATCAATAAGAAGCTACTGGGGAAAATTGGAATTTGTGCTGAGAATTACTCTTCCAAAGACAAATAAAAATTTAAAATGAAAGGCTTATTTATTCCTGTTGAAAATAGGAAAGTTCTCCCCATCTTTACTTTTTATTTTAGAGCATTTACTTTGGAAAAATTGTAGGTGCTTTCTCCTTTCTTCGAAATGTGTAGATATTCTTTTGAAAACCAGACAGGTCTTTTGTGAGCTTTATGATCCAGTAATGTCTTTCTCAAGGATGGGGAGGCATCCCGTTGAAATGTGATCATCAAGGGAGTAGCACTCACATCTCCCAGTTCCTACGAGAATGTAGGAGTCTCACTTCAAGTAGGCACCATGCTCCAAGGTGCAAAACTACCTCTGTAATAAAAATGAAGCCAACTAACTAACACACATGGTTGCCCTGGTAATAGGTGATTCTAGGAAGTGTAACACATTCCAGAAATGTGCAACAAATGTGATCAAGTTCTTTAACTTGAGGTCTAGTTATTTTATACTGAAAACATGTAGTTAATGGATTGTTATCTGCTTGACTATATAATAGCCTGTAATTTCTCTCTGACGTTGCAATCTCTCCATGATTGTCTTTGATGAACAACACATTCTTGTTTAATGCTTATTCAGTAATAAAATTTTCTCTACTACCCTTGTGGAGAAAATTTTTAAATTTTATTTTAAAGATGCGGGATACAAGTCAGGATTGGGTACATAACTGGTCTAGGTACAGGAGAAGTTTGGGGAAGATTTGGTTTTTAATTATATTTCTCTAACACTATTATAGTCCACATATAGTGGACTCTGCATAAATATTTGGGTTTTTAGTTTTGTAACCACCAACTATATTCTACCTTCAAAACACCAACACTGTTCATTCTGTACTTCCTCAATATCTGAGTTGCCAGCTTTCTAATAAACTATTTACTTATTCTGCAAAGTAATTAGGCCACTGCTAATAATCAACCCAAGACCAGATGGTGTATAGACAATTCCTATTTTATATTACTGGTGCCATCTCTCTCTCTCTCTCTCTCTCTCATTCTTTGATTTAATGACTTGACTTACTCCAAAGATGTGGATGAGTAAATTTAAGTGGAATTTTGAGAAGCAGAGCAGTGGTAGTGGCTCTTTATTGATGAGTAATTGTATCAAGTTCTAGATTAGAACTGGATCTTGGCTTGTTTACTTTCAATAAAGATGTAAAGGACTTCAGCACAGTGATTTCTTTGCAAATGTAATCCAAATATTATTTTATAAGTAGAGAATCTTTAAAAATACAGTATGAGTTAATTTGCATAATTAGTTACATAATGTAAGTCACTTGCCCTTGACTCAGAGTTATATTATTGAGAAAGTGAGTTTGTTTCAGCAGGAAGAAGAAGTTATATGATGGCAATGTTGGGTTAATATGGATGACTAATGCACAATCTTCCCTAGAAAGCTGCAGTGGTCACAAGCAGCAGTAACATTTTTCTAGAAGCTCTCCCATTTGTTTTTAGAAAGCCAACTTTAAGCATAGTCCATATACCTTTGCTTTTCCCAAGCTTTCTAAGAAATAGGGAAGCTGCTACAACCTGGGAAAAACATAGAAGGGAAGAGAAGGAATACCCTGGTAATTCAGAGCTTGATTTCTAGACAGAACGAGTTATCAGCTTTCTTCTTTTCTCATTTGAGAGTCAATAGTTTAATGTGGTCTCAGTAGTTTTCAAAATCAACAGAAAGCTCCTAAGTCTTATTCATTCACAGGATACATTGGGAGCATGATAGAGCTCGGTAACCTTTTTCCCATTTGTGGAATTGGGACTTCTAATCATGTTTAGTTTTGAGCAGATATTGAAAGAAAAGGGCATGTATGTGTTCAGACATGGGATGTTCCTCTTTTGAATGACAGAAAAGTTATCATACCCCCCTGTCTGACTGTTCTCCTTTCAGGACTTGTGTTCTAGGACATTGTATGTGTAAGTGGATTCTAGACACCGTTAATATTATTGTGACCATACGTTCTAAGCTTCAGAGCAAATTATCGTCACTAGAAAAGCAAGTAACTATTAAGGAAATATGAGAGTCTGACCTTAACAAAGAATTCTGTTTCTGCTGTAAAGCTTAGAATGTGATAAAGTGATGACTAATAGAATTCCAATTATCTCGGAATATTTCATCCATGTTTTTTTACTTAGAGAAAGGCATTGCTTCACTTTTTTAGAAAAGTGGACTGGGGAGGAAATGGAAGGCAAAAATAAAAATAAAGGCTGACAGATAAGGGTTAAAATGTATTTGTGATTTTCCCCCTCCCCTCCATGGTCTTTATTTATAGGATTTGTGTCATTTTAAACTAAATCTGACTGTTGCAGACAATACTTCTCCAAATATATTTTATGGTGCCCCCATCTTTTCATTAATAGTAGAACGAAAGAAGACCCTTTCTCATTGTGATGAAGAATATCCTGAAGGAATTTCTTAAGAAAGGATCCATGGGTGAGAAATATTTTGGTACCAAGCATGTACTAAAAATGTCTTTATTCTACCTACATACTTGATTGCTAGCTTAACTTGGTATAACATTTTAGGTTGGAAATTATTTGCCTTCAAAATTTTGAAGATTTTGCTCCATTGCTCCTAGAGTCACTGTTGAGAACTTCGAAGCTACTTGCTTCCTTAATTCTTGTATGTTACCCAATTTTTCCTTTTTCTCCTCTTCCTCTCTGGAAGCTTATAGAATCTTCTTTGTTTTCATTCATAATTCTAAAATTTTGCATTGTTATTCCTTAGTGTTGCACTATTTCCACACTTTGTGGGGCTTTCTAATGTTGCAAGTTATGTTTTTTAGTTATGGGAAATTAAACTTTTTTTTTTTGCCGTTCTTTTTTTTTTTTTTTGAGTTGGAGTCTCACTCTGTCGCCCAGACTGGAGTGCAGTGGTCGCTTCCGGCCACCACAGCCTCGCCTGCTGGGCTCCAGTGATCCTTCCGCCTCCGCCTTCCGAGTAGCCGGAATTACAGGCATGTGCCACCATGCCCGGCTGATTTTTTGATTTATTGTAGAGATGAGGTCTCGCTGCCCAGGCGGGTCTCGAACCCGCGGGCTCAGGCAATCCACTCACGTCAGCCTCCAAAGGCGCGGGATTACAGGCTGAGCCACCGAGCCCGGCTTTTTTTTTGCCATTCTTATTCCCTTGTTCTTTCTTTACAGAAAGACTAGTGTTTCAATTTTCTCTTCTTTTCCTATCTTATTTTTCATTCTTTTGTCTTTTTGTTCTACTCCCTGGGAGTTCCTCAAATCATCTTCTAATGTTTTAATGCGTTAAAAAAAATTCTGCTATAATATTAAAAAACCTTAAGGTCTTTTTTTCTTTGCTTTTTAAATGTCTTCTTGATTCTTGTCTCATGGACGTGGCATCTTCTTTTGTCTCTCTAAGGATATTAAAGATGGTTGCCTAGCTTCTATGTCTTCCTAGTTTTTGTTTGTTTGTTTTGGCTAGGCTGTTTGCTTGACCTCGTCCATTCATGTCAGATATTTTGCTCAGATATTTGGTAATCCTTGATTATCTGCTCATGATCCAGAATGAAGGAATAAAAGAGTAATTAGTGGTCCTAAATGGAGTTTTCACATTTGATCCACAAAATTAAATTCTTTTAAAGTGTCACCTTTGGGGGGAATCTTCTTAGATTTTATTGGAAGCAAATGTCATATTCTCTGCCTGGACATGTGCATTGGGCTGCTGGAGTTTCTGGGGCCAAGCAGGAAAGAGGAATGGTGGGTTCTGCAGTCAGCATTCAGTGAGCTCAAAGTTACTTCATCTGCTTGTACTTAGTACTCCTCACTGTGCCTCATGTCTGCAGCCTTCTTATCTTTCAACATTTAATTAGTGTAGCTTCCATAGAGTTTAGAGGAATGAAATAAGGTATGTGTTCTGTTCACCATCATAATGCAGCAAGTGTGGGGAAGTTTTTAGGAATCTCTTTTACAAGAAGCTCTGTGCTAAAACCACAGTGACATTTAATTATAACATGTAAAGATGACAGTGGTTGTTTGGTACAACACCCTCACATACAAGTCAGGTGACTGAGACTCAGACACTTTATGATTTGCTGTGCTAAGAGTAACCCAGGCTCAGCAAGAATGTTCGAACGTATTGTTTTATCTTATTGGATGACAAATGGGCATGTGGCAAAGAGGCAATATGAAATATAGGAATACAATGAAGCATTAAAAACATGGGACTCCTGCTTTCTCTCTAAGTTTGAAATTTTGGTGTATGATCTTTGACTTTTATATTGTAAGGAAAACTTGTGCTTGTATGAGGACTGAAAATACTGTCCTTATTGATAGGAGGTTATTTTAACTGAAATCCTTTATCTGAGAGAAAATTTTAAATACAATATAACGGTGGAAAAAGATTATCTGGTGCAGGTTTTTTTCCCATACACTTATACTGGTTTTAAAGAAATCTTGCCTTGTAGATCCATGCTACTGAACTGTTTTTGTGTGAAATGGCCAGGCATAGAAGCAGAACTATATTGTGGCAATAGAAAGAAGCGTAGGGAAAGCTGGCAACATACAGCCTTTGTGGGTGTTCACATTTTAAAACAGATGGAAAACTAAATATTTAAAGTCATGTTTTCCAATTGCAAACAAACATTTAATAATAAAACAATTGCATTTTGAAAATCCTAATAAAAGCATTTGTTTAAAGCATTGATTTTTTTCTAGTGATAAATCTTGTTTTTGAAAAACTTATAAAAATGTTTTTCTTTGATAACTTTGATATTTAAATTATAACCTTCTTGAGAGAGATTTTTTTTTTTGGTGTTTTTCTGCATGCATAAACATGTTGCTGATACACACTATCAGCTTCAGGAGTCTGGTCATCAGACTAAATAAATATTGCTTGAGTGACAGGGAAAATTGCTGCAGAGAAGATGCTTGAATTGAATTTTTTATAGCAAGTTATTGATGCAAAATGAATATATATAGTCCCTAAGTAAAAGTAGAAATTGTAATTTAGTTATGTAAAGATAATTTTTATTTTGTTGTTTTGCACGTTAATTGTATTACTTCTGTGGGAACACCTACACTCAACATATTTAGGGAGTTTTCCCCCTAATGCTAAGATTGTTCTATGAGTCTGCTTTCACAATTAAACAAATATAGTAAGAGGACATTTATTCACAATATGTCTACGCAAACTACTGCCAGCAAGAGTGCATGTGTTCAGAATTGTTTTAAACAAGGAAATGGTTTCTTTCTGTGTCATTTTAAACTGTAGCCAAGTCACTTACAGGTTTTACTATTGCCTGTTTGCAGGTAGAAAGGGCTATATTCTGTTTCTCAAGCAATCATTTAAAAAATGTCTGACTTACATAACATACAAATGATAGCCCCATTAAAACTCTCTGGATATGCATTAAAGCAAGTCAGGAGGGCTGGCACTGAACACAATAAGTGGGGCCATCTCCTCATGTTTCTATCCGTAGGAGGACATTCAAAACAGTTACAGCCCTTTGCTAAGTTCTAATCTTTCCTTTGGTCTTTCAGGTGCCAAATATTCCCTTCCCAGTGTGGGATTTGTTTGAAAATGAATATCTAACTCTCATAATAGTTGCTTTACTTTGTTCCAAACTGTGATCCATGTGTAGCTTATGTCCAGAAAGATGTTAATAGGTATTTTGGAAAGTAAAGAGTGTTAGTTAAAATCAGCTTGTGCTGCTGGCTGAGTCCTAGCTTAGAAGGTTGCTATATCAGGGCCTCTTTGCCCCTCCAGTCCTGCTGTTGTAGCTGGCTTCACACAGCTACATGCTCACATCCTGACACAGCCCAGCCTCTGATGGCTTAACTCTCTCTCCTGGCATTCTCATGTGCAGTATGGAAAGTCGAGGGAGTGAACTACTTATAGGGCCACAACTGGCCAACTGGGAACAGGACTCAGAGAATAAAAGCTTCCTTCTTCCACCTCTTGGGTGGGATGTACAAAGATGAGGTACATTCTCTATGGCTCTTTAGAGGGGTGCAGGGAGATCTAGGCAGTTTTGCACAGCAGTGACTGGCTCAGTAATACCTATATTAGACAGAGTTCTCCAGAGAAATGGAGCTAATAGGAGACAGAGAAGCAGGCAGGGAGGCTCAGAATTATAGAGGCTGAGGAGTCTCATGATCTACTTTCTGTAATCTAGAGGCCCAGGAAAGTTGATGGTGCAGTTCTAGTCCAAACAAGAAGATCTGAGAACCAGGGTAGACAATGGTGTAAGTCCCAGTCTGAGACTGAAGTCCTCAGAACCATGGGACCAATGTCTGAAGGCAGGAGAAGATGGATGTCCCAGCTTAACATGGGAGAGTGAATTCACCCTTCCACCACATTTTTGTTCCATTCAGGACTTCAAAATACTGGATGATTTCTACCTGTATTGGGAGGAAGATCTTCTTTCCTCAGTATATAGATTCAAATGTTAATCCTTCTAGAAGCATCCTCACAGACACACCCAGAAATAATGTTTTATTGGATATCTGGGTATCCTTTAGCCCAGTCAAGTTGACATATAAAATTAACCATCACAGTACTCTTGTACTGATTTCTTCCTTTCCTGTTTACTATTCCCAGTATGCTTCTTCTGTTTTCTAGGATAATTTCCAAAAATAAACCACCTCAAGAGAGCTTGTTTCTCACAGATTGTGTTTTTGACAGGTGGAGGAGCTGGCTAAAGCAGACAAAGTGAACTTCCTTTCCTTTGAATTAACCCAGACAGACAAAAATGAAGAAAAAAGAATTTTTACAAAATGAACAGAGCTTTTAAGAGGTATGGAACAATGTAAAGAGACCAAATCTATGTTTGATCAGCATTCCTGGGAGAGACGGGGAAAATGAGAGCAACCTAGAACAAGCTTTTCAAGACACGCTCCAAGAAAACTTCCCCTATCTTACTAGAGAGATCACTATGCGGATACAAGAAATTCAGAGAACTGTGAGGTACTATATGAGATGACCATCCCCAAGGAACATAGTCATCAGGTCAGTTATCTAGGTCAGCATGAGAAAAGGGACAGCTAGAGGGAAGGGATATTTATCAAGGGTGACCTATCAGAATAACAGTAGACCTCTCAGCAGAAATCCTACAAGTCAGAATAGATTAGGGGTCCATTTTCAGACTTCTAAAAAAACAAGCAAACACACACAAAAAAAACAAAAACAAAAACCAAATAATGCCAGCCAATAATTTCTTACCCCACCAAACTAAGCTTCATGGATGAAGAAGAAATAAAGTCCTTCCCAGGCCATAAAATGCTAAGGGAATTGTCACTTCCAGAAAAATCACTACAAAAGATTCTTAAAGGCATTCTAAACATGAAAGAATGATATCATCTAACACAAAAATCAATACAAGCACATAGCTTATAGACTATACAAATCAACCACAAAGTCGAGAACACAAAATAACTTTTTAACAACACTATGATAGGAACAAACTGTCATATACCAATAACTAACTTGAATGTTAATGACCTAAACGCTCCACTTAAAGGCACAGGGTAGCAGATTGGATGAAATAAAACACAACCCAATTTTTGGTTTCTTTAGGAGACCCATCTCATTTCTAATGAGACCTATAGACTTAAGGTAAAGGGATGGAGAAAGGTCTTCCATGCAAATGGAAAACAAAAAGAGCAAGAATTGATATTCTTATATCAGATAAAAGAGACTTTAAAACAATAAAAGTATAAAAGGACAATGAAAGGCATTACATAATGGCTCTATTAAACAATAAGAAATAGGTATCTAAAATATATACACATTTAACATAGAATATCCAGATTTATAAAACAATTGCTACTTAATCTAAGAAAGGACATATACAGCCACACAATAATAGTGGGGGACTTCAACATCCCTCTAATACTTTTAGACAGATTATTGAGGCAAAAAAAGAACAAAAAATTCCTGGACTTAAATTTAACACTTGAACAATTAAATCTAACAGACATCTACAGAACACTTCACCCAACAACCACAGAATATACACTCTTCTCATCCACACATGGAACATACTCTAAGATTAGCCACATAATTTGTTGTAAATAAAACTTGAATAAATTCCAAAAAATTGAAATAATACCAAACATCTTCTCTGACCACAGTGGAATAAAAGTAGAAATCAACATCAAAAGGAACCCTCAGAAACACAAAATATGTGAAAATAAAACAACTTGCTTCTGAATGATTTCCAAATAAACAACTAAGTCAAGATATAAATTTTAAAAAAATCTACACAAATGAAAATAAGGACACAACATGCCAAAACTTCTGTTCTACACAAAATCAGTGCTAAGATAAAAGTTTATAGCAGTGCAGCCCACATGAAGAAGATAGAAAGATGTCAAATAAACGATCTATTGCCTTATCTAAGGGAATTGAAAGACAAAGAATAAACTGAGTCCAAAGCTACCAGAAGAAAAGAAATAACCAAAGTCAGAGCAGAACTAAACAAAATTGAGACTCCCTCAAAAAACACAAAAAACAATACAAAAGATCAACAAGTCAAAAATCTGGGTCTTCGAAAGGATAAATAAGATTGATAGGCCCCTGACGAGATTAAGAGATTAACGAGAGAGAGAGAGAGAGAGAGAGAGAGAGAGAGAGAGAGAGAGAGCGCTCAAGTAAATACAATCAGAAATGAAAAAGACAACATTACAGCTGATCTTAAAAGAAATACAAAAAAGAAAAAAACAAAGATTATTATAAACATGCATATAAGTTAAAAATTTTAGAGGAAGTATAGATAAATTCTTGGAAACACAGCGTTCCAAGATTGAAACAAGAAGAAATTGAAACACTGAATAGACTAACAATAAGCCAAGAAATTGAATTGGTAATTAAAAAAAAAAAACACCTACTTATAAAAAAAAAAAGAAAAACCTGGAACCAACTAATTCACAGCTGAATTGTACTACATGTACAAGGAAGAGCTGGTACCAATCCTACTGAAAGTATTCCAAGCAAGCAAGAAACAAGGATTCTTCTCTAACTCATTGCATGAAGTCAATATCATTCTGATATCAAAAATGGTAAAGACACAAAAAGAAAGAAAACTACTGGCCAACAATATTCCTGATGAACACAGATGCAAAAATCCTCAGCAAAATACTAGCAGGCCACATTCAGCAGCACATCAAAACAATCAGTCATTATGATCAGGTAAGCTTCATTCCCAGGCTGGTTCAACATATGCAAATCAATAATGTAATCCACCAAATAGATAGATTATTAAAAAGTAACACAAACAAATGCAAAAATATTCCATACTCATGGATTGGAAAAATTAACGTTACTAAAATACCCATACTCCTTAAAGCAATCTATAGACTTAATGCAGTCCCTATCAAAGTACTGGCATCATTTGTCACAGATGTAGGAAAAAACAATACTTAAATTCACACGGAAGTAAAAAAGAACCAAAAGCAACCCTAGAAAAAAGAACAAAGCTGGAGGCGTCACATTGCTAGACTTCAAAATTTACTACACGTTAACAGTAACTTAAACAGCATGGAACTGGCAAAAAAAAAAAAAAAAAAGAATAGAATAAGGAGCTGCTGACCTACAACAAACTCATTTTTGACAATTTGACAAAAACAAACACCGGGGAAATGATACTCTACTTAACAAATGATTCTGGGGAAACTAGCTAGCAATATGCATAAGACTGAAACTGGACCCCTTCCTCTCACTACATACACATATTAACTCAAGATGGATTAAATAATTCAATGTAAGACCTCAAACTATAGTTTTTATAAAAATCCTAGAAGAAAGCCCAAGAAACATTCTCCTGGATACCAGTCCAGGCAATAAATTCGTAACCAAGTATGCAGCCAATGCTAAAATTGACAAGTGGAACCCAATTACACTAAAGAGCTTCTGTACTGCAAAAGAAACTACCAACAGGATAAACAGACAGCCTACAGAAAGGTAGAAAATATTTGCAAGCTATGCATCCAACAAAGACCAGAATCCGACAAATATCCAGAATCTATAAGGGATTCAAGCGAACTGATAGGAAAAACAAACAGCCCATTAAAAAGTGGGCAAAGAACATGAACAGACACTTCTCAAAAGAAGACATACAAAAAAGGCCAACAAACATATGAAGAAATTCTCAACATCACTAATCAGACAAATGGAAATCAAAACCACAATGAGAGATCATTTCACACCAGTCAGGATGACTTTTATTAAAAAGTTAAAAAACAACAAATTTTGGTGAGGCTTTGGCCTCACTTTCCAAATATTCTGATTTAGTGTGTCAGAATGGGACTCTGACAAATAGTATTTTAAACTCGATACTATTGAGATATCCAGTTGAGATATCCAGTGAGGGTTGAAAGCCCAGGGTAGGATCATGCCCAAGATCTCATCCATCTCTCGTCCTGAGTGTGTAATGAGGGTTACAGGTTCTGGCAACCCAAGCTTCCACAGTTCTTATTTTATAACACAAAATAAATTATTGAAAGAACATTGACAGCTCTTTGTAGCATCATCGTGTTTGGGAAGAAAAGCTTAAATTTTCATAAGATCTTATTGTTGAAAGGTATCTTTGGAGATTATAGATCGTTCTCACACGCAATATAGACAATATTTAAAGGGTTTCAGTCAGATATACAGAGACACAATATAAAAGACATGTAGGAAGGGGAAGCAGACTTCAGAAGAAAGAGAAAACTCAAATGGCTTTGATATGAAGAATCACTAAAGCGTGTTATGAAAATAAACATGCAAAAAAAGACTGATTAATGAGCGCCCTTTATTTCAATAAAAAACCATAGCTCTACATAGAAATATCACTGGGACCATCTTGAAACTTGTAGAGCTCTGGTGGAATAGAATGTTTTCATTTGGTGAGATAATAACTTTGAATCAAAGACAGGGCTAGAAAGAAAATGAAAACAATTTTGCAAAAATGTTGATTAAATAGCTGCCTCTGACCATAATGTGACAAATCTCTGATTGATATGCAAAACAGACTCACAAATATTATTTGATGAACAGAAAAGATGCCTTTTAATTCCTTCCCAGATTTTTCTGATAATGTAGAAAGAAATCATTAACAATTCACTATCTGTTGAAAGTTGGAGTCTTTTTAAAAACTTAGCTTTTACATTATTAATATGTGCTTCATTGTGTTTTCCCCACATACCAATTATTTTTTGGAAAAGGAGCATGTCAGTTGCCTGTCATTTTTATAACAAAATATGTTGCTGTTTTCTCTCCTTGGGACCTCTGGACACTTGAAAGGAAAACTACTTTTATTTATTATCACACACTGATGTTTATCCACTTAAATTCAAGGAACATCAATGAGAGGCCTGTAAAGTTTCTATTTTTAAAAGATAATAATATAATAATAATATAAGAATCAAATGCTGTGCCCCCACATGCTGGTTTCTGTGTTAAATGTAGTTTTTACAGGATGATTGTGCCACTTTATGCAGAAGACCATAAGCTAACAACATTTACTCACAAAATGCATGCCCTCAATCTTTTTATGTTTTCTTTCAATCTTATTCAAATCCAGAAATTTAATCCTTTTCTTGAAGCATAATCAGGTCAGCGAATTAGATATAAGACTGAAAATCTTATATATTATTATTTTTTTCCTGATTTTGTGGCAGGACTTTCCTCTGAGCCTGATTCCTCAAGAATATGGCAAGCCTTAGATGAGCTCTTACACTCTCAAATACACTTTGTGTTCTAAACCTAATTTTTGTTTGTCGCTATTTAGGTTAAGGTGGGCTTTATTAAATTTTGGCAAACACAATGAAGTTGTTGGTCTCAGTTATCCTGCTGGTCAGGAGGGTGAATTACATACATTTGATTTTTACTTTTGTAAAATCTGACACGGGGATTTCATTGATATTTTGAATATTCAGAACCTATGTCAATGGAATGACCTGCTGAAATGATTACATTTTCTTGAGAGAGGGAAAATGATTCTGAAGGAATCTTGGAATCTTATACTGACTCACCAATGTATAACTGAGCTATATTTTGTGTCTTACATTTTTGCAAAACGATGATAAAATAGTAGTATATTACCACTTAAGATTTATGCATCATATCTTGGTTTAGCACATAGATTATATCTATCAGTATCCTAAATCTTTACATTATTTGTGTACATTATATAGACTGAAAAACTGGGGTTCACAAACCTTGAATATGTTTCCTGTAGTCTCTTGGTCTAGCACTCATGAGTTTTTAGTTGAGTATTTGCCAGGCTGATCACTTTGCTTTTTAGGTAGTTTTCTTGTCTGAGCCATTTTAGTAGTTTAAAAAAGTCCCTTAAAGATATTTTTTTGTACTTCTCATATACAGAAAAGTATAATCTGCCTGCCTTTTAATATATTTTTATAATGAAATATTTAATTGAGAAAATATAGTTATGAGTGAATTTTATAGTGACCAATAAAGTATTTAAAGTACAAATTCCAATTCCTTGAGTATTTAATGAAATGAATTTTGGGTACACATGGTAAGTAAGTCCTTATTAGTAAGTCCCTTGTTAGTCCCCTTTAGAACTGATACAATGCTTTTTAAAATCACGTAGCCCTTTATCTGAACTCCTAAATTAACACTTGTTCCTTGTGTAAAGCTTGTTAATTCTGGACACAACAAAAGGATTGTTCCTTATATTTATTGGCTTATTAGAGCAGGAAGAAATTCTCCCAGCCTTGGAATTTTTTAGTAATAACTAAGATGTCTATCTGCTGAAATCACAGTAACTTTGGTGTGTTAAAAATGAAGAATTATGTAACATGTACAGAAAATAAATTGAGAATGAGTTTGATGCACTTACACAAAATATGATTTAGGAGGGTGGCCATACACGAATTTGGTTGTTTATGAATAAATAAGAAGTTAATAGTATTTACATAGGGATAATAACAAAAGTAAATATTGAATATTTATATACCTCCATTCTGGTTTGTTCAGATTTGCAACACAGGAGTAGACTAAGAAGACAATATTCTACAATGAAGTCCTCACTGTATGGTCTCTGGGCTCCAGTACAAATTATCCCCTTAACTCTGACCTCTCAAATGTTGGCAGTTATGTTGCACTTGTCAGATCCTGGAGTCCCTTTTTCCTTTTCTGCTTGTCTCCTCCTTGGGACACAATCTCTTCTCATGGGCTTGTGGTCTCTGAGTGCTGGGCTCTCCTCCTGCCTTGGTAATTATTTTTTAGAATCTGCTCTAACTCCTTGTCTTCTGATTTGGCTTGTAGCTTTCCCCAACTTCAGTCCTCAGTTTTTATTCTTTCCTTTTCTCATTCCTTCCACTCTCATTCATGATCTTGTCTTCAAGTCTCTTTCATTTATAGACAAATAATGCTTTTGAAATGGCTTCCAATAAATGTTCCTTTATCAAATATTTCTTTTTATTTCCCTGAAGTCCTCTATCTTTAAGACCAAGTCATGAAACCTAAGCCTATTGTGTTAAGAAAGAAAGAAAAGATGCACTCAGGAAGACACAAAGATACAACCAGGAAGCTATTGTTCAAATATATGACATTTATAAGTCCACAGAGAGACACTACAAAAGTTAAGGGACTGTTTTTAAGTATGCAGATAAAGTTAGAGGATTCAGTGTTCCAAAGGTACAACCTGAGAGAACCTTCCTGACTCTTAGAGGTGTCTGTATTGACCATCGCTGTGTCTACCATGATGTAGGAATAGTTGAGTAACAAACATGGAGGCAGAAGGACTAGGCAGTTGGGCTTGATGACAAAGTCACTGGATCGAGCACCCTTAGAATGATGCAGAGAAAGCAACTGAGAATTCTAGAGAAGTTCTCTCTAAGAGGCAGGGCACATAAGTGTGCTGGGAAGGGAATACAAGGTGCCTTTGAGAGGGAAGAGGAGGGTGCATTATCTTACAACCAGCCTGAGGTCATGGTACCTGCAGCAGTGCCAGAGTGATGTTCAAATGGCCACATCGACAGTCCTAATTTAGCAGATTCAAGTGCAGCACATCCATAGGCCAGCAAGA
Source organism: Cephalopachus bancanus (assembly GCA_027257055.1). NCBI lineage: Eukaryota > Metazoa > Chordata > Mammalia > Primates > Tarsiidae > Cephalopachus > Cephalopachus bancanus. The sequence continues at coordinate 7,213,197 of JAPVLO010000005.1, read as the reverse complement.
CATATCAAGATCTAGAAGAAGGCATAAAGGTCAGATAATCCTCCTCATCAAAGCCTATATGTTACTTATATAAGTAATATATAACACATATATTATTTATATTCCCCCCATATGTGTGTGTGTATGTGTGTGTGTGTATTTATATTCCCCCCATATGTGTGTGTGTATGTGTGTGTGTGTGTATTTATATTCCCCCCATATGTGTGTATACACACACACACACACACACACACACACACACACACACACACACACACACACACACACATATACTTTTTTTCCTTGAATCCAAAGGTAAAACTGGAAAGAGTAGGAAGAGATGTCACTTAAGAGAGATACCTTTCAACTGCACATTTATCCCAAAGAGACTGTTTTTAAATAAAAAATGTCTGCAGCACATTTCAGTAGCAAGATCAGGTATTGCTCCCGTCAACAGCCGTGTTCTTAACATTTACTAGGGGCAGTGTGTTGTGTTTGGGGCTGTGGGTAATGAAAAAACTTTATTCCAACTTTCATGGAGCTCACAATGAGTTGGCAGTAATCCTAGGCATCTCTGTCTCTAGGAGTGCGCCTTCCACTGTCTAATGGCCATGACCTCAGCAAGCTTAACTCAGTATGTGCAGTATTTAATTCACTGTTTTCCTGAGCACTGACTATTCCACCCAAATTGTCTGTTCTCTCAGTCATACCACTCACACTTATAATTTAAGTATCTTTGAATCTCTTTTCCTTTTTCTGAATTCCACAGAGTCTGTCTTTAAGCATTTCTCCAATTTCCTTCCTAGAATCTTTTACACTGGCCCCTTGGCTCTATTCTCTGTGTTACCACAATGTTTCAGATAACTGAAAAAAATTGTAACAACATAATTTATCTTTATAACGTTAATTTACTTCCATTTCAAACTTACAAACATTCAATGCATATGGAGTGGATTCTTAGCTATTTAGTATGACTTTCAAACTTCCTGACACCTTTTTATTAGTGACCTATTTCATCGGTAGCAAATGACCACACATGGAGTGGCTTAAGACAATACAAATTTAATCTCTTAGAGTTCTGAAAGTCAGAGTCTGAAATCAAGGTGTTGTTAGGTTCGTGTTCCTTCAGAAGAGAATCTATTTCCTTGCCTTTTCAGCTTCTGGAGGATTCCTGCATTCCTTGGCTTGTGGCCCTGTGCTTGTATCACTATAACTTCTCGCTTCTATCATAACATCTCTTTCTACTCACTGTGATAGCCTGACTTTCTTTTATAAGGACACTTGAGATTGCATTGTGGCCAGTTGAATAATCCAGGGTACTATCTCCTTTGCAAAATCCTTAATTATTTCTGCAAAATCCCTTTCGCCATGTAAGGTAATAGTCATAGGTTCCCAGATTAGACATGGGTATCTTGGGGGTGGGGAGAGTCTGGCATTATTCTATTTACTGTACCCACTAATGATTCTAGGCTACCTTCTACTGCATCTCTCTTTCTTATAGACAGACTCTTCCAATTGATAAACCATGAATAGAACTCGTGAATTATCTTCTCTAAACTTTTAACCAATTTACACCAGCAGCCTAAGTTCTACTCAATCTTCCATTTCCAGCTTTCTTCCTTAGTGCCCCAGTCCACTGTGTTTTTCTTCCTCCTGACCTTTTCTAATCATTATTTTATATATCATGTTAGGGAAAAGACTATATTTTATCTTATATTTTTGTCACAATTATAATCCTGAAACAAATTCGTAATCAAAATCTGTTATGGATAAAGCATTGGTTTTTAGATATTAAGGGAAATAGAGACATAATTAAAGGTGGTTCCTAATTTAACATAATTTATAATCTAATATGAACTTTAAAAAGATTATTAGTTCAGTTTGACATGTTTGGAAGAACATAGATTTTTGAATCATAATGTCCTGAGTTGCATTATAGCTCTAACTTTATCTCATCTGTATTCAAGTTGTTTTTTTTTAAATCATAATATAGCTTTTAAAGTATCTGGTTTATACTAGAAACTCAATGAAGTTTTCGACATGATTTCTGGCATTAAAAAAAAAATCTACAGGCATCCAGAAGACTAAGAGAGAAAATTTAGTCAGGGAAGGATATATAGATAAAGTAGAATTTGAGTTAGGCCTTGAAATCTGGATATAATTTGCTCATTTAAGATAGCAAGCAGGATTGTTATCATAGGAGTTTGGTTTCTAATGATATAAACAACTCACCACTTTGGGGAAAGAAACACAGTAGATTCCTGTAAGGAAGGCTTAAAATATAGACAGAAGAAGTTGGAGGCCAGGCTAAATGTCCATCTTGCTGTCAGAAGAGGGTGATTCGTTCGCAAGTCTTGGTCTTGATCTTGGTCATTTCTTACCTGTGCTATTAAAAGCTCTATAAAGATAAGAACTGGGTCTGTTTGTCCATTTTTAGATCCCTAGCATCAGGGAGCTTGTACATATTAAGCATTCAGGAAATTTCTGTTGAATAAACAAAGAAGCATAGGAAGATAAACATTGCCACATAATTCTTTCCGCCACCCCAAGCAAAGCAAAATGATCTGAAGACTTAGATACCTTGTACACACACACTTTTCAAATTTTGACTCTTTTTCTAAAAACCCATAGTGAGGACCATAAATGTGAGGAGATAAATTATTTGCTGCCCTGGAAGCTAAAAAGGGAACATTTGAGTGATTTTTAAAATACAACATACAAAACCAGCTTGCCTTCTGAGCCTCAAAGTCATTTCTGTAAAAAAAAAAAAAAAACAAAACAACTATGAGTTATCAATCTTATTTCTATAATCCTGAAACATTGCTTGAGTTGATAATTTATGGCGATAATTTTGTATGTAGACCCAGGAGAATGGTCCTGCTAAATAACTGAAGTTAAAAACAAAACAAAACACTTAATTTGCTGATGCTTTATGGTATTTAAACAAATTCATATTTTTGCATAATTCATACTCTCTCTCCCCAAGTTCCTCTCTTCCCAGGAAATTATAATGAATCTCTGATGCATAAAATGCTTATCCCTTTGAGGACTTGTTGCTGTAGCTGATGAGGAAAACAAAACAAAACAAAGCCCGTATGAGGGACAGACAAGAAGGATGTGTTGAATATCAGAGCCTGAACTGGTTTCTAATACACAAACTTTTGTTTGAGAACTTTGGATCTTATAATCTTCTTATAAATGGAAATCTTCTATTCACTTTCAAAATATACATTCTAATGAGTATAAAAGGAACAAGTTTAATCACTAATAGGTAGGTAACTATGACAACACCATAGTTATGCTGCTATAACAAGCATCATTTTCTAACTGAGCTAAGAATAGCATAACGCGTCGAGAGTTTTACTTTAAATATGATTTCTAAGACTGGAGGTTGGTAAATGAGAAGGTTTAAATGCCACATTATAATTGTTCAGCCAAACGTTTACATTTTCTTACAGATAATGGGAATAAGCGATTGAGGTGTGAGATGCCAGGGACGTCTATACCAAATGTTAGTATATTTCTACCAAATCAGGTTACACCTTGAAGAAACATGTTAAGATTTTCAGTTAATAATTTTGCTAGCCAGGATTAGGAAAGCAGTTGCTCAGGAAGTGAAGAAGAAAATTTTTTAAAAGGTCTTAAAATTCTTAATTACTTCTGAAAAGTCTTTTTGTCATATAAGGCAGCATTCACAGGTCCTGGGACCGGACATGAAGTTCTTTTGGTAGGAGTATTATTCTGTCTACTACACTCGCAAATGATTCATGGCTATTGTCCATTATGTTACTCTCTGTTGTAGGCGGGCTATTCCAATTGTAGAAAAATGGAAAAAAATAGAAAGCTATTTTTTATATATGTGACAGAGATTGCATCTAGGTGGGGGCAAGAGACTAGGTCTTGTCTGGAGAACGTGAGGAGAAGTGATGAGTGTCACCATCCAGGCTGAGATGGTCAGAACAAATGTTTCCATCTTTCTCTTATCCCTTGTCAGCTGTCCAGATGGAGAGGACTTAACAAAGGATTTCAAGGTGCTCGAAGAGGGTGGAGCCACTAGACAGAAGGATCTGAGGTTCCTGAATCATTGTAAAGAGCCCACCTTACCCTCACTGCACCTGTTCATGAGCAAGAAATATTGTATTAAGCTGCTGAGATTTAGAGGTTGTTTGTTTCAGGGATTAGCTTGCACAGTATGGATGAAGACTTTGAAAGTCAAGAAATTGCACATTCTTCTGACAGTTCAGGCTCAGGAGGTGACGTTGCCTCACCCATCATAATATGTTCACAGGAATTCATCACTTTCTTCTTCATCAAGGAAAGCATCACTGGAGGTCCAGCCCATCCCTGTCTCTTCATCTGTGCTTCAAAGGTGCCCATCTCCAGTCCACAATGGGCATACTACAGGCCCTGTCTACTTGTCAAGGAAGCTATATCCTAGCCAAATTCAGGGTTAGTGGATATAGACCTCCACCTCTTGATGGGAGAAAGATCAAATAATTTTTGCCCATCAGTGCCTGACACATGACAGCTTGGTTGAAGTGAACCATTACATGTTGACAAATTAAAAAGTTTAGGTAAGTGACCACTTAAAACCTAGTTATTAGGTATGATGCCAGTAAAATAGCTTCCTCTCTTTTCTTATTTATGAGTGTTTGATTATCGAATATATTTTTCTCTTTGTGTGGTACAGAGATATGATAAACCCCCTATAAAATATGGATTATTTTTATATAACAACTTTTCTTAATAATATCATTAATAGTCAAGAAGGAAAGTAATCAAGAACTTTTAAGTTAGAGCATACAATTTTTTTTGGCATCTGATCGCTCTGAATAAACCTTAGAAATATATACTCCCATGTATAACTTTTTTACAAGCCCAAAGGTCTTTGCTTTATTTTCTAAACATTTCTTCAAGAAATATAAAAAGGGAAGGAAAAGTCACAAAATCATCTGGATCTTGGATCACCTATCTTGGACTTGAATTTTGAGAAATATATGCTTTCAGTTGCCTCTAAAAATTCATCTACGATAATATTGCTGAGCATATTTGGAAGAAAGTGACCAAGAGGAACATGACATACAGGATAATTTCAAAGTGGTCTTTCTACATACAAGTCATTTTTCATCTAGTTTTTGTATTTGCCATTTCTTGTCTAGCCGCTTGGTTCATAGTAAGAGGATCTGTAGCTCCAAATCTGAGCATCAGACATGGGTACATCATGCCTCTTGCAGAACTGGGAATGACAGATGATCTTTGAACAAGACTGAGAGAGGCAGAGAGGCGTGGGGCGAAGGCAGACAGATGGAAGTGAGAGTGAGTGGGTGCTTGTTTCTTATCTGTTAGGTTTTTTTTTTTTTTTTTTGAATTGGAGTCTCACTCTGTCACCCAGACTGGAAGGCAGTGGCTGCTCCCGGCCACCGCAGCCTCGACCTGCTGGGTTCCGGCGGTCCTTCCGTCTCAGCCTTCCAAGTAGCCGGAACTACAGGCGCGCGCTACCACGCCCGGCTAATTTTTTGATTTATTGTGGAGATGATGTCTCGCCAAGTTGCCCAGGCGGGTCTCGAACCTGCAGGTTCAGGCAATCCATTCACCGCGGCCTCCCAAAGTGCGGATTACAGGCTGAGCCACCGAGCCCAGCCTAGGTTTTTGAATGATATCACCTTTAATTTAACCTCTGAGTACCACAGCAAGGCCAAACTATGTCCTTGAACAAAACGTATTCCCTAAGAATAGGTTTCATACCTTTCTAAAGAATGATTATCCTTAAGACCCTGAATAGTTTTTCATAACAACAACAACAACAACAACATCATTGTAGAGACAACCATATTTTACTTTCTTTATTCTTCCGAAGGAAACAGACATGAATATTTGCCTGCCTGGGTGTGTATGCAGCTTGGGTGGGTACATAAATGTTTTACTACCCAAGAGATTTGGGAATATTTCAATTATTTCTTTTTGTGTAGGAAATTACACCCCCTGCCCCCAAGTTGGCATAAAACAACAGTCATTTTATTATGCTCACACTTTCTGGGGTCAGTAATTCAAACAGAGAATGGCAGGAAGGCTTGTCTTCTCTCCCAGCTGTTGGGGTATCATCTGGAAAGACTCCTGCACCCCTCGTATTTTGGGTTCATGAGAATGTCTTTTTTCCCCCGTGATTCTCTTTCCATTTCTCAGCTTCAGCAAATATCTGCAAAATAGGCTTAAACATTGTTTCATTTGTGTTTGATGACAAACCTTTCTTTCTGAGATCAGAGGAAGTCTTGTCTAAGGAGTTGGACATATCATTGATGCAGTGTTATAAATCCCATGGAAGAAAGGGAAAGACTGTAGTGGTCTAACTTGGGGAAATCTTTCTCCTCTATTACTCAGTTACTGCAGAGCTGGGTGTTTGCTGCCTCTTGTTTTTCTTCCTGGGGACAGGCTTCTACTAGAGAAAAAAACTGATTCAATGATGGCATCTAGCCACCTCGACCTTCAAAGCACTGACTGGATGTGCTTTCCATTTATCCCTGTCTTAGTCTTCCTTTAATAGTCTACCTCCTCCTGATTTCTGTCTAATAGTCTAGAAATATTCTCTAAGCCTGATCATTGATCATATCATTCGAAAACTTCAGGTCTGCTCACGTTCTCTGACTCTGCTTGTGCTTACAGCCCCCTTGTGTATGCGACATGCCAGCCAACTCTCATGCGTCTTGGTGTCTCTCTGCTGTCCTGTCATGAACCATTTCTCCCTGCCCAACTACAGCAGAGTGTACCCTCCCCACCCTCCAGCATGACAGAAATGGACAGAATGCTAAGATATTTCCACACTAATCTTGGCCAGATGGAAGAAAAAAAAAAATGAGGCAGTAGGGTTTCTGATCATCAGTTTGATTTCGTGCTTTTAAAGTTTTAGTTTTATTTATGTTATAGGGTCACATAGTCCCTTGTGATAAACACGACTTTTCTAAAGAAAAATGCCCAGTCCTACTTTGATTTGCATGTACAATGTTGTTTTTTGTATGTCTGTCTGTGGTTACCACATTGATTTAAATCAGTTGTACTGTTTATTGTAATTGTGTTATTTATGAAATGTGAACATAAAAAGAGTTGTGTTTACGTGCAACATAAATTGAATGCATTAATTTCCCTATTAAATGGCTTATTGAGAGAAATCTCTGTAAAATTAAGTAAGAGAGAAATAAGCTTGAAAAGGTTGTAAAATAATTGGAAAAATGTAGAAGGATTCTAGGTCATTTGCTACTTCACCTGATGTTCATTTTATTCTCAATAAGTGGTAGCTAGCTATTTGTTATGTTGAAGAATAAATAACCAGGTAGACAGTTAGTACATATTAGGTCCATTTTCATTTGTCATTGAACTGACACTTAAAAGATGAACTTGGATGAGAGGATCGAGTTTATGTTTAACTTTCCAGGCATGAAAAAATGTGTCCTGAGTAAACATTTTTCTAATTACCTTCTTAGGAGGTTGTGTTGATTTTTTGCAAGCTTTAATGGGCACAATCTCTCAGGTAATGGTTACGATAGATCTTCTTAAGTGATGTTTGTTTTGGAGATTCTTTCAACGCATTTGTCCATGTCATGATGGATGATTTACAAGTGTACCTGCCCACACTAAGTCTTCAGCAGTTTTTGAGCAGAAATGGCATGACCCCCATGTCCCACCCTCCCTATTCACCTAATCTCATCCTGAGTGACAATTTTTTTGTTTCCCCAGATGGAAAACGTCCTCAAAGGGAAACATTTTGTGAAATAAAAAAAATGGCAGAAGCACTGAAAAGGCATCAAAATTGATGAGTTCAAAAAGCATTTCAATAGGTGTATTACATAAAATGAAGGGAACTTTGAAGGTGACTGAAATTTGAACAAGTAAGTATAAATACACAATTTTAAAGAAATAAATTCTGGTTTTGGGCTTCCCCATCCTATATCCCTATATATCACCTCCTTTTCTTATAAGGACTCCAGTCATTGGATTTAGAGCTCACACTAATGTAGTATGTCTTCATCTTAACTTCTGCAAATACCCTGTTTCTAAATATGGTCACATTCAAAGGTACAGGGAGCTAGAACTTGAGTTTATCTTTTTGGAGGACACAATTCAACACACTACAATAACTGAAAGCAAGAAAACTACATTGAATGAATGTACTTTAAACTCTGTATTAGGCAGCTTTCACCAAGTAAGTCAGTGATAACAAACCACCCCTGAATTCTCAGTGGGCTTTCAATAATCAAAATTGATTTATGGATAATATTGCATGTCAACTATGGTTCTGTAAGGCTCTGCTCCGCATGTTGTTTCATTTTCAGATTCAGGATGAAAAAGCAGTTGTGATTTAGGACATTGTTATGGGTTAAATTATGATCTCTTCCCCCTTTAAAAAAATCATATGGTGAAGTCCTAATCCCTAGTACCTCAGAATGAGAACTTATTTGAAAATAGAGTCAATGCAGATGTAATTAATAAAATAGTCCCTAATCCACTATGACAGATGTCTTTATATAAAGAGGAAATTTGGACACAGAGACAGACACACATAGAGGGAAGATGATGTGAAAAATCAGGGAGAAGATGGCCATCTGCAAGCCAAGGAGAGAGGGGCTTGGACAGGTCTTCCCTTCACAGACATCAGAAGGAACCCACCCTGACAACAACCTTGATTTTGGACTTTTAGCTTCCATAACTGTGAGACTCTAAATTTCTGTTATTTATGCCACTTGTTATGGCCACTCTCGAAAGTGAATGCAGACATTCCAGTCTTATGGCAAAGGGAAAAGATATGTGTATGGCAGCATCCTGTGGTTTTCATAGCTTTTGTTCAGGACTAGCTTACATAATTTCCTTTCCCTTTCTCCTGGCCAAACCTAACAATGAGGTGGCACTGATTGGAATCTGGAGGAACCCCAAATGCATGGGTCTGCTGTGTGCTGGGGAGCAGGGGGATGCAGCCTGGAGAGGCAAAAGGAAATCTTCCCAGTCTTCAGCATCTTCAGTAGACAAAGTTCTGCTAGAGGAAGACCTGTAGTAAATGGTCTGTCTCAAACATTGGACATGAAGGTGAACTGAGCCTCGTCTAAAGCTATATCTCCCCTGAGGTGACTCAGTTCCTGATTAGAGCCCAATGATCAGCTCCTCACCTTACTGCCTGGAGAGAGAAAAGGCAAGCTCTCTCTGAAGACAGGTGAGATAATGTTGGCTTCGGTTTGTACTATCTTTTTGTGTACAATGTCTGGAACAGAGAGAGGCAGAGGACAGAGAGAGAAAGAGACGCAATTAAGCAGGAATATGTGGTCATAACCAAGAGCAAGGATAATTAATCAGATATTAATTTGAAGGTTTGAAGCTAGACAGAGTTTTGCTGCTACAGTTTTTTAGGTTGACAGTTTTAGTCATGTGTGTTAATTGTGTCCCTGCAGGCAACTGAGTTGTGACCTACCCAGCCATTAGAATGTGAGGCTCATGTTCAATACATAGCAGGACAAGGGAAAATAATAGAAATTTCCAATTTCAAGGGATAATCATGCTTCTAATCATGCACTTTTTTGGGGTCAGAACCAAAAGAAAATTGAAGAAAACTCTTTGGCATCAATACTCATCCATTTGTTTTATTTGTTCAACAAAGATATGCTAGGCATTGCACTGTTAGACACGTTTGGGAATAAGCAAGATAGACCCAGACAGAACCATTAACTAAGTCATGACAATAAAGGCAAAAGGCTAGGGTGAGAGAGAGAGAGAGAGAGAGAGAGAGAGAGAGAGAGAGAGAGAGAGAAAAATGAGATTACTAAGATGAGAAATGTTGTTTCTGGGCCCCAGTGTTGTAGTGAGTGTGGGACTCCTGTGGACATCGCTCTCGCATGTGAGAGGGTCTTTGAGTCCTTTGTCACAGGAGCAACGGTACCTACCTCTTCCTATAAAACTGCTTTCACTTATGAAAACTGACTCCTAGAAAAGATTTCTCCCTCAAATCCCTAATTGTTTCAGCTGGAGAATCCCTCAGATGATTTCTTGCCTCGAGAGGTCTCGTGAGGACCCATACCTCGGTCCCGGTTCCCAAAGCTCCAGTTTTCCTCAGCTTTTGGATGTCAGAGGCTTGACTAGTTTGAGAGTTTTACTCTCTATCGCTTTTGTCTGAAGTGGGATATGTTTTCTATTCACATATTTTTATTTTCTTTTTTCCCTTGTTCTTTCAGAAAGGCTTCCAAGTGGCTAATGGTTTATTCTATTTGTTGTGTTAGTATCTTTACTCCTCTAAACTTAACACTAATGATAATTATTGTTTTCATGTGCAGACATTACTCTAGGGACTTTCCATATATTTACCCATTTTATCCTCACAATACATGGGTATTTTATTGTAATATAATATTATTGTTTGTTATTGCTATTATACGTTCCTTATTACTGATCCTTTCTGACCTTCAAGGTTCTATATTTCCTTTAATAACCACATAATTCATTTCCTAAGATCTTAACCTTTCTCCTGAGAAATTTCTTTTTCTTCCTCTAGCTTAATCACTTTGTCTTTCTTGATTTATTTTCATGCTTCCACTGCTCCTGTTCTGAGAGTAAGCCTGAATATATTTTTTAACATTCTTAATTATTCCTTGATTCCTTAGCAAACTTGATTCCTAGAGGCAGAATGTTCTAAGCACAGGCCTTTTATTAAAATCATCTTCTTTCTCACTTCTGCAATAGTTTATTGAGCTCAGAAAGGTGGCATTTATCTCTAAGTTAAAGGCCCTATTTCTCTGTACTTATTTATTAATGAATAAACCACTCTTCTACAAGTTTAGCCCCACTTTGAGCCATTTCAGAATTTATGCAATTAACAAATCCAAAGCCAATTTGAGACTATATTGTAGGTAGCTGTTTAAGAACTTGTGGATAAGTTACTGTAGCCAAGCTTAGCTTCCCCACTGTTTCCCATTTTTCATGAGCGAAGTTCAGAATTACATAAAACATCGTGGAATTTAGAGACATCTATCCCACTCTCTACTTAAGCCTCACATTAACAATTTAAAGCTGAAAATTCACATCCTGTTTTTCTGTAGTTCCTATGGAGCATAGCTGTAATTTAAGACTACATCTAATTGACAAAAGCATGTAACAACAAAAGAAACAAGAAATGCACCAAATAATTTACACAATCCGCAAATAGCTAACAAGTCTGAGCTGGAAAGACTTTTCTCTAGTATCAAATCCTCCACTTACAAAGGTCTCAGGTCCACCTGCCTCTGCTGCAGTTCTCCCCAGCCCTCAAGCTGAATTTATTTGACAAGGCTGATGCCTATGTCATGACCCTGTTAAGCAACAGTGGTATGCACTCTGAGGTCTGCATCTCTGAGGATGTCCACAGCTCGGGAACTGAGATATGATGAGTCCAAGGCATCCTGTGCTTTTCCTGAGCCTGCACACCCCGTGAAGATGTACAAAACAGTTACTTGCCTGTGAACAAAGTTACCGTCAGCTTCAGAGCCACATCAAGGACAAAACATGTTTTAATTCCCTACCCCTTGCACCAAGGTCCCAAATCTTTTATATTACTTTGTCTCTAAATTTAGCTATGCATTTTTAAAATCAAGTTTCAAGTTTGGCGGGGGCTTAAGGAATGATACCTTGCCGTCTCTACCCAAGATTAGAACAATTGGAAGAGACGAGGGGCAGATAGAAAGCAAAATATTACTTTTATTACTGCAGGGTTTTGGGTGACCTCTGTGGGTGGCAACAGTGGACTTTCTAACTTTACATGCTAGAACAGGGGTCCTCAAACTACGACCCGTGGGCCACATGCGGCCCGCCGAGGACATTTATCCGGTTCACCGGGTGTTTTTGCCACTGCTGCCTGTCCTGCCTAGCATCCGACTGGTTGGGTCGCAGTGTGCTTGTGTGAAATGTGCGTGGCACTCTCCGACTCCCTCCTTCTCTCTGTCTCTCAACTCCTCCTCTCAGTCTCGGGTGTGAGGGTGTGATCGGATGAGTCACGAGCTTGCTTGTGCAGAGCCTGCTGCTGCCTGAGGACCGAGGTAAGAGCAAGTTACGATATTTTTTAAGTTAGGAGGTCTATTTATTTTTTTAATTTTGCAGTTAGTTGGGCCTTTTTTTTTTTGCGGTTAAGGGGGGCCTTTTTTTTTTCTGAAGTTAGGAGGTCTATTTTTTTTTTTTTTTTGCAGATAGGGGGTGCCTTTTTTTAAACTGTAGTCCGCCCCTCCAGCGGTTTAAGGGACAGTGAACTGGCCCCCTGTTTTAAAAGTTTGAGGACCCCTGTGCTAGAACCTCTACATTTGAATGCTAGAACACTGGGTCCCAGGCAGTCCTGGAAAGCCCAGGGCATCCCAATTTATGCTGTCTCTTTAAAACTCAGGGCAAAGAAGAGCAGAAGAGACAAGTATTTATAGCAGAGAGACAGAACACTAAGGACAGAGCGAAGCTGCACTTGCCTAGTTCTTTACGCCAAACTCATCAATCAGCCATTCCTCCACCCTAGAGGTAGAGGGACTGTGGGGGTGAGAGGGCCAGGAATGCCAGGCAGTGGAGCTCCACCCACACAGAACAAATGAGCCAGAGAGGGAGGGTGCGTTTCCCCACTCACAATTTAATAAGGAAAACACTAACAATGGTGCTAATTGGGCAAAGGACAATAGAACATAGAAAATTAGGGAAAAGATATAGACAATTAACAGAATAAATTCTAAGTGTAAACAAGTAGCTGGAAAACTGTTCAGCTCCACTTGTAATCAAATAATTGAAAATAAAAATAATAATGAAAACTATTTTCCCTCTAGAGTAGTAAAAAATGTTACACAATTTCCAGAAAGTGCTTCAATCAAGCTCGTTAATGCAGTCAGTTCTGGAAATATAGCCAAAGTAAATTATGATAATGCGGACAAATATTTAAGCACAAAGTCGTTTCCTATGTCATTTATACTAGCCAAAAAGATGTCAGCACACTTGATATTCAACTGTCAGATATCGGTAAAATAATTGTAATGATGCAATATTATATAGCTATCAACACGGGTCTTGAATAAAACTGAACAACTTAGAGCAACGCTCATGATCAAAGTTTGCATAAAAACATTGAGATGCAGGATGCCCAGGCCAGACAGCAGCTGTGCTGGGACCGACATGGAGCCAGAGAGGCTTCCTCAAGTGGAGAAGGGGTGAGTGCGTGAGAGGTCCTCGGAGTCCAGGCCTCTCTGCCCTGAACCTTCATAATTCTCCTCCCTGGAGAGCTCCCTCAACTGCCTCATTCTCTAGATTGATGCAGGGGGCTGCCCTGAGGCTGAGCTGGAGAGGATATGGAACCCAACATTGGCTTTTGTTACTTTGCGCCAGCTGCCACCGCCCGCCAAGGAGGGAGAGTATCTTCACGCGTCTTCTGGACAGATACCATGGCTGTCATAGAAACCAGCAGGCCCACAACGCACTGCTCAGCTCCCCCCTCCTCCCCATCTCAATTCCTTCCCACCAAACGGGTCTTGCTGCTTTGCAGAGGCCCCAGTGCACCCGCCCTACCCCTCCCTGAACGCTACAGATGCAGCTCAACTCCCAAAGACCAGGGATAGGTCCTCCATGACCTCATCGTCATTGCCTCTGGTGCTCGTGGGACAGGGCCCGGCGCGCCTTTGTACATCCACAACAATGAAATCCAGCGCTGCTTCTTTAAGAGGAAAGAGTGAGCGGGCCATGCACCCCACACCTGCGAGTCTTCACTGTCCCAGCCACAGAGAACTTCCTCCTCCAGTGAAAGGCCCAAAGCACAGCTGCTCTGATCATCCCTGACCATTTCAGCAGTGGCCCAGCACCCACAGGCCTGTTCAGGTGGGGACATTCTGCAGGTGACCTGGGGACCAGCCTGTCCCACCCTATCAGCCAGCACAGGAGCTCTGGGCAGACCCGATCCTGGTCCAACCCCTCCTAGACTCGCACACGGTATCCAGAGGGCCATCTTGGGTCTGGAAGTTGGGGAATTACCAAGCTGAGTCCAACACCGCTGGCACCTGACCGGCTGGCCTCCTCCCCCCTCCCCCCTAGCCAGAGGTTTGGTCCACCCAACCAGCCGACACCACCACAAATGACACTCTCCCAATGGGCCGCAAGGCAGATCCCCTCCCCCTCTGTACACACAGCGTTACCACATTGGAGAACAAACAGCCATAAAGCTGTCTGTAGGGAGCTGAGTGAAGAAGTTCCACCCTGAAGCCACTCTCATGGAGAGCCGCAGGACAGTTATTTTCTATTCTTTCTTTCTTCTTTCTTTTTTTTGGGTAGATACCAGGTTGCGCCAAGTTGCCCAGGCGGGTCTCGAACCCCTCGGGCTCAGGCAATCCACTCACCTTGACCTCCCAAAGTGCTGGGATTATAGGCTGAGCCACCAAACCCGACCAGGCCTACAGCTTTCTTTGTCAGATTTTAAATTATCCAGTGGAATATATTTTATAGTTACATGACTATTCAGATTTTGAATTTCTTCTTGTAGGACAGGTGTTTTCTGTGGCTCCCAGCTGCACTGTGTCCTGGAGGCAAACAATGGTAGGCATCTGAACGGAAAGTCATGAGCACTGGAGCAGGGGTGTGATAGAGTAACAGATTGCATTCCTGCCTATCGGGAACAGGGAGCCAGTGCTGCCTTCTCACCTTCCACAGAGACTTGATGGTTTCTCACCCTGAGCTTCTCTGGCCATCAGGGCTGGAGCATGCGCTCATCTCTGAGCAGGGAGCGAAGAATCAAGCTGCTGATTCTAACTCTTAATCGCCATCTACTGGCCTGAAGCCTAAACCACACTACCGAACAAAAGTGCACCACTCCAGCAAGCACCACGGAAGAGACAGTCACTGCATGAACCTATCTGCACGCAAGGAGCTCACACAGAGCAGTGGCCCTTTGACAGTACCTAGAAACTAAGCCAACCAACCATACATAATGTGCACCACAAAAGATAGAAAATAAGAAAAAATAAAAAAGCCTCATCCCAGTGATAGTAAATTCAAACAACAACAATAACAGCAGAAACAGTCAGTTCCCTCTGATGGGCAGGAAGCAGTGAAGGACTACAGCAAATACAAAATCCAGAGTGTTTTGTCACCCCCTAAAGATTGTGCCTGCTCCTTAGCAATGGATCCTAACCAGAATGAAATGTCCGAAATGACAGTTGTGCAATTCAGAATATAGATGACAAAGAAACTAAATAAGATCCAAGAGAAGGTTGAAATTCAAAGCAAAAATCTAGGAAAATGCTCCAAGATTTGGCCACACTAAGAAAACAACAGCAACAACTCGAACTTCTGGATTTTAATAATTCATGTCAGGAATTTCAAAATACAGTTATGAGCTTTAACAACAGTTTAGACCAAGCAAAATATAGACTTTCAGAGCTTGAAGATTAAGCCATTGAATTAATCCAGTCATACAAAAATTTAAAAAAGAATAAAAGAAAATGAACAATGCGTTTGAGAAATATGGGATTTTGTAAAGCAAACAGATCTATGTTTGACTGGTGTTTCTGAGAGAGGAGAATAAAAGCAACTTGGAAAATACATTTGAGGACATAATTCAGAAAAACTTCCCCAATATTGCTAGAGAGGTTGAAATGCAGATACAAGAAATTTAGAAAACTCCTGTGAAATATTATACAAGATAACATCCCCAAAGTACATATTCATCAGTCTACCCCAGGTCAATGTGAAAGAAAAAATCTTAAAGGCAGCTAGGGAGCAGGGCCATATTACCTATAAAGGGAGACCCAATAGACTAACAGCAGACCTCTCAGCAGAAACACTAGAAACCAGAAGAAATTGAGGGCCCATTTTTAGTATTCTTAAAGGAAAGAAATGCTAGCCAAGAATTTCTTACCCCACCAAACAAAGCTTCATAAGTAAAGGGGAAAAAATTTTTCCCAGACAAGCAATTGCTGAGGGAATTCACTATGGGGAGCGAATGAGCGCTGTCC
Organism: Cephalopachus bancanus; assembly: GCA_027257055.1. NCBI lineage: Eukaryota > Metazoa > Chordata > Mammalia > Primates > Tarsiidae > Cephalopachus > Cephalopachus bancanus. The sequence continues at coordinate 7,197,250 of JAPVLO010000005.1, read as the reverse complement.
GAACACAGCAGGCCTTGAGCAAGACAAGGACCCAGACGCAAGCAAGGTCTCGCTCTGCATCCTAGCCAAAGAGCGAGGGATGCAGCCTGCTCTACGGAATAGTGTCTCAGAAGCCCACACATCCGAGTGCATATAGTACAGATAAAACCTTAGTTACAACAAGATAACCGCAGAACAGCTCGCCATTTGGGTAGCGACAAAATTACGTTGTAATTCCCTCACAGACCTCGAATCCCTTTCAACTTCCTTTGTGCTTGATTATAAAATAAACGTGCTGAGCTAGTTCGGGACCACTTCTCCTCCATCAGAGGAGAGTGTCCCACCTGGCCCCAGCTTTTCTTTACGTCTTTGTGTCTGTGTCTTTCTTACTCTCTCGCTGCTCTCTCTCGGGACCCTCAAGGCAGCCGCGTGGGCCATGGCAATTCACCATCACTAGACCAGCCTTACAAGAGATACCTAAGCAAGTACTAAAAAACAGAAAAAGAAAGAATTTTTCTACCACCAAAACACGTGTAAGCACACAAACCACAGACTTTATAAAGTGATCACGTAACCAAGACTACAAAGCAACTAGTTAGCAACACTACTACAAAAACAAAAGCCCACAAATTAATATTAACCTTGAACATCAACAACCTAAATGCCCCACTTAAAAGACATAGAGTGGTAAATCAGATTAAAAAAAAAAAAACCATCCATCTGTTGTCTTCAGGAGACCCATCTCACATCTAATGACACCCATAGGCTCAAGGTGAAGTGAAGAGAAAGATCTTGACACAAATGGAAAAGAAAAACTAGTAGGGATCACTATTCTTGAATAAGATAAAACAGACTATTAAGCCAAAAACAGTAAAAAAAGACAATTAAAGACTTTACATAATGATAAAAGTTTCAATTCAACAAGAAAACTTAGCTACCCTTCACATACATGCACCCAACATTAAAGTACCTACATTTATCTGCCTCAGGTTTAGACCTAAGAGCAGTCTTAGATAGTCACACAATAAAAGAGAGATTACTGAGGCAGAAAACTAACAAAGAAATTCTGAGCTTAAATGTGACACTTGACTAATTGGATTTAATAGGCATCCACAGAATATCCCACCCCCAAACCACAGAATATTCATTCTTCTCATTTGCACATGAAACATTCTAAAATCAACATTCTAAGATCGATCATAAAGCGAGTTACAATAATTTTTTTAAAAAATTGAAAACATACCAAGCATCTTCTTGGACCACCATAGAATAAAATAGATTAATAGCAAGAACTTTCAAAACCACACAAATACATGGAAACTAAATAACTTGCTCCTGAATGACTTTTGGGTAAACGATAAAACCAAGACAGAAATTGAAAAAAAAAAAACAACTCTTTGAAACAAATGAAAATAGAGTTGCAATATATCAAACCCCTGGGTTACCCAGAAAACAATGTTAAGAGGAAAATTTATAACACTAAATGCCCATGTTGAGAAGATAGAATGATCTCAAATAAACAACCTAACATCACACCTCAAGGAGCTAGGAAAACAAGAAAAAACGAAACTGAAAGCTAGCAGAAGAAAAATAACCCAAATTACAGCAGAACTGAAATGAAGTTGAGTTTAAAAAAATTATACAAAGGATAAAAAGAAACAAGAAGTTGGTTCTTTGAAATTGTAAACAAGTTTGAGAGACTGCTGGTCAGATTAACAAGGAAAAAAATGGAGAAGATTCAAATAAGCACAATCAGAAATGACAAAGGTAACACTAAACAATCCCACAGGAACACAAAAGATTCTCAGAAACAACTATGAACTTCCAAATGTACTTAAACCAGAAATTCTAGAGGGAATGAATAAATTACTAGAAACACATAACCTCCCAAGATTGAATAAGGAAGAAATTAAACAACCAAATTTTATCAGATATGCATGGAAGAACTGGTAGCAATCCTGCTTAAACCATTCCAATAAATCGAGGAGGAGGGATTTCTCTGTAACTCATTCGATGAAACCGGTATCATCCTGATAACAAAATATGGCAAAGGCACAACCATAAAAGAAAACTGATATCCCTGATGAACATAGACATAAAAATCCTCAACAAAATGCCAACAAATTGCATTCAACAGAACATGGAAAAAATCATCCACTATGATCAGGTGCACTTTATTCCTGGCTTGAAAAAATGGTTCAACATATGCAAATCATTAAACATGATCCACTACACCAAGATAATTAAGAGCACAACCCATATGGTCATCTCAACAGAATCAGAAAACAAATTTGATAAAATTTAATATACTTTCATAATAACTCCCCTAACCAACTAAACATCAAAGGAATATACGTCAAGATAATAAGTGCCATCTTTGACAAATCTACAGCAAACATCATAGTAAATAGACAAAAGCTGAAAGCATTTCCTCTAAGAACTGGAGCAAGACAAGGATGTCCACTTTCTCCACTCCTACTTAACATAGTACTGGAAGTCCTAGCTAAAGCAACCAGGCAAGAGAAAGAAAAGGTATCCAAATAGGAAGAGAGAAAGTCACATTATCTCTCTTCATTGATAATATAATTCCACATCTAGAAAATGCTAAAGATCTGCCAAAAGATGCCTAGATAAGAGATTTCATCAAATTTTCAGGATACAAAATCAACATTCAAAAATCAGCAGTATTTCTACAGACCTACAACATTAATGCTGAGAACTAAATTAAGAATGCAATCCTGTTCACAACTATGACAACAACAACAACGACAAATACCTGAGAATACATCTAACCAAAATGGTAAACAATCTCTTCAATGAGAATTATAAAACACTGGTGAAAGAAATCAAAGATGGCACAAATGAAAAAATAATCCATGCTCATGGATTGGATGAATCAATATTGTTAAAATGTCCATATTGCTCAAAGCAATCTATTAATTCAATACAATCCTATCAAATTATAAGCATCAATTTTTCAGAGAATTATAAGAAACAATTCTCAAATTCATGTGGAACCAAAAGTAGCCCAATAACCAAAAGAATCCTAAGTAAAAAGAACAAAGCTGGTGGCATCATATTACCGAACTTCAAACTTTGCTATAAGTCTGCAGTAACCAAAACAGCATAATACTGGTACAAAAATAGACACATCAACAAATGGAACAGAATAGAGGATCTAGAAATAAAGCTGCTTACCTCCACAAACCTATCTTTGCCAAAGTTGACAAAAATAAATAATGAGGAAAGAACACTCCATTTAATACACGATACTGGGAAATCTGGCTAGCAATACACAGAAGACTAAAGCTAGACTCTTACCTCTCACCATATACAAGAATTAACTCATGATGGATTAAAGACTTAAATGTAAGACCTCAATCTATAAAAATTTCAGGAGAAAACCTAGTAAAAACTCTTCTGCACATTGACCTAGGCAACAAATTTATGATTAAGTCCCTAAAAGCAAATGCAGTAAAAACCAAAATTGACAAGTGAGACCTAATTAAACTAAAGCGCTACTGCACGGCAAAAGAAATTACCAACAGTAAATAGACAACGTGCAGAATGGGAGAAAAATACTTGCAAACTATGCATCTGACAAAGGACTAATATCCAGAATCTATAAGGAACTTAAATGAATCAAGAGGAAAAAACAAATAACCCCATTAAAAAGTGGGCAAAAAACCCATAAACAGATACCTCTCAAAAGAAGACACAAAAGAGGCCAACAAACATATGAAAAAATGTTCAACATCACTAATCATGAGAGAAATGCAGAACAAACCACAATAAGATACCATCTCACGTCAGTCAGAAAGGCTATTATTAAAAAGTAAAAAAACAAACAAACAGATGTGGCAAAGTTATGGAGAAAAGGGAATGCTCATACACTCTTGGGGCTGTAGTTCAGCCTCTGTGGAAAGCAGTTTGAAGATTTTTCATAGAACTAAAAACAGAATTACCACTCAACCCAACAATCCCTTTACTGAATATATAGTCTAAGGAACATAAATGGTTCTTTTAAAAAGATAGTGACACTTATATGTATACTGCAGTGCTAGTCACAATAGCAAAGACACAGAACCAACCTAGATGTCCATCAGTGGTGGACTGGTATATATACACCATGGAATACTAAAAAACAACAAACAACAAAATCATGTCCTTTGTAGCAATGTGGATGCAGCTGGAGGCCATTATTCTAAGCAAATTAGCACAGAAACAGAAAACCAAGCACCACATGTTCTCACTTATAAGTGAGAGTTAAACTGTAGATACACATAGATATAAAGATGAGCACAACAGACACCAGGGATTCCCAAAGGACAAAGGGAGGGAGAAGGGCAAGGGTTGTAAACTACCTGTTGTATACCATGTTCACTATCTGGGTGATGGATTCAGTGAAACCCAAACCTCACCGACCCGTAGTATCCTCAAGTGGCAAAACTGCACATGCAACCCCTGAATTAAAAAAAAATCAAGATACAAATCTATATACTATATAAGATGGTACAAATTTAGTTGACCTTCTATTTATATTCCAAGCAAAACATACTTGGAAGAAATATATAAAACATGAATCCAGCTAGGTGCAGTGACTCACGCCTGTAATGTCAGCACTTTGGGAGGCTAAGGCAGGAGGATTGTCTGAGCCCAGGAGCTTGAAACCAGTCTGGGCAACATAGGAAGACCTCATCTCTACAAAAAAATTAAAAAAAAATTAGCTGGGTACGGTAGCATGCGCCTCTAGTCCTAGCTACTTGGGAGGCTGAGACAGAGAATCATTTGAGCCCAGGAGTTTGAACCTGCAGTGAACTATGATCATGCTACTTCACTTCAGTCTGGGTGACAGAGTGAGACCCTGTCTCTTAAAAAAAACAAACAAAAACCCCCATAAACTCTAATTTGTTTAATTTTAATTTTTCTCAATGCTTTTCTAGAAATAATTTTATGTAATTTATGATACAATTATTAATTAAAAACAAATTACTAATTTTATTGTTTTTATTTAAGCAATTTTCTGCCACAAGTATATATTACTCTTTTACAGCTGGAAACATATAAGCATTTGAAATGTCATGAATTTCAATACAGTTTAGCCCACAGTCATCAATTGCACTCTATAAGGCAGGAATCACAAGAAGTAGGAGGTTTTTGGGGAGCAGTCATCGGAAGAACCATAGAGCAGAACTGAAGTAAACTGAAGGGTGATTCAGGATCAAATGATACCATTTGGCCATCAGCATTGTTATGATTGTAGTGAGCATTCATTGCTTTCTTATTGCATCCCACAGAGTCTTTAGAGGCTTCCATGAATTAAATCATTAAATCCTCACAGCAACTCAATGAGGTACTATTTTATCAGTCTACAGTTTATGAAACTACTGCAGCAGAGAGAGATGAGTTAGTCTGCCTGAGTTCTGACAGCCAGTATGTGCAGAGGGTAGGATCTGACTCAGGCCTTCAGATCCTAGATACTATGCTTTAAATCCTGGTGTTTCACTGCCTCTGTGCTGACATTCGTTCCTCGTGCCATGGTCCAGCAAAGGAATTTTAATATGGTGGGAGCTCTTGTAGGTACTTTCCATATAAAAATCTCTTTATCATCTTACAAAGTGTATGGTCCCTAGAAGTTTGATAAGAGTCAACAGCCCGTGAACATGCCATTGCACTACAGCCTGGGTGACAGTGAGACTCCAACTCAAAAAACAAAAAACAATAAAACTCTAGGATGTTTGAATCCAAAGTCCATATTCTTCCTACTGCACCATGCAGAATACCAGAATAACAATATTCTTTCATGTGATTATAAGAATGAGCTTTCACATTAGGAGGATTGTTCCACTAAGAGTCCAACTTTGCTATGTGTCTTGTGTGGCTTCTAGGTGCACACACTGCTGATTACAAGACTTAATATGGCGATTCTTAATGAACCATGTGTGTTTCATTTTCAAGGTAGGTTAATAAATATTGATATAGCCTAATTAGAAGACCAAATTACATTATTTTAAATATTATTATTTAGTTGTGTTGTGAACATTGCTTAGAGGGAATTGGACATAAAAAAATCAACTCTCAAAATTGAAGGAACATATATCCCTATCTACCTCACAACATTAAAAAGTTAGCTATCAAGTTTTGCAAATAGTTTCTATAGATTAAGATAACACAGTAAAAATATTAACTCTCACTATCCTGAGGTTTCATGTGGCCCTTATTGGAGATACCTAAATGCACCATTCAAATGAGGTCTGAAAAGAAGTTCCTTCCTTTGTGTCATAGTAAGGACCAGCTTTATGAAGGCCAAAAAACACTGTCAATACAGAATGAGTGGAGAATAGTTTGAAAAAAAAATGGCAGCCTATTTCCCTCCCTAATTAAAACAAATTAATTATAGCAACTTGCTGACAGAAATAATGCTATACAAGGCAAGTAAATATAATCTACTTAAATAGCTTATTGATTGCAAAAGAAATTTAGATCATAAGAAATTTCAGCCTGGGCATGGTGACTCATGCCTGTAATCCCAGCACTTTGGAGGTCAAGGCCTGACAATTTTCCAGTTTCTGTGTTCCTGAGCTTCATCTTGTTTGTAAGTTTATGGCAGACTCCCCAATCCTCTCCACCATTTTTGTCTGCTCAGCATTCATCTAACTCTTTCCCAACTTATAAACTCTATCAGGACTGTTGATTATAGTGTCTCTGTGGCCTTTGGTACAAGGATGGGTGTGTGCCCCAGCCAGAGTTTTCCCCAGATTTGGCATATGGGCACCAGGATAAAAAGGGTACCGTGAGCTATAAAGGATGTGGGTTTCCAAAGGAGCTCTCTCCTGCCATGTGTGGAGATGTTGCCTGTGGTAGAGAGATGAGGCCAAAACACAAATAGAAAAATAGACAAGCTGATTGGCGGAGAGAGACAGAGAACCCTCACAACAGTTAGAGCTCTTAGATTCAATACACATTAACAACGTCTGACCCTTCTGCTTGAGCTATTTTGAGAAAGTCTCTGTTCTTTGCAAAGAAATTGTTCTGAATGAGCTACTCTGTGATCATTTAGTTCATTTTCTTTTCACTGACAGGAAAGTCAAGGCCTAGAGTGGCTAAGTGACCTCCTCCTGGCACTGTAACGTTATGACATTATGTGGCCTCCTGACCACAAACCAGGGCCTTTCTGCAGCTCCCTGAGCCTTCAGAGATTGCTTTACAAAAAAAGCTAGTTAATGATAATTTTTCAGAAATAAAAAGCTATTTTAAAATAGATTGTGTACTAATAAGAAATATACTAGGACTTTGCAAGATAAAAATGATCCAGGCCACAAGATAATTAAGTTGAAATATATACAAAATCATTCCACAGTATCTGTGGGAGATTGGTCCCAGAACTCCTGCGGACATCAAAATCTGAGTATGCTCAGATCCCTTATATAAAATGGCGTAGGATTTGCGTATAATCTACGCAAATCCTTTCTTAAACTTTGAATTTATCTCCGGATTTCATATGATGCCTAATACGATGTAAGTGCTATGTAAATAGTTGTATACTTTTTGGTTTCTTATCTGTTTTTTCATTATTGTATTGATATTTTTATTGTTTTTTTCCTCAAATATTTTTAACCCGCCATTGGTTGAATCCATGGATGCAGAACCAGAGGATATGCAGGACTGAGTGTAGTTAGTAAATTCATAGACAAGAATCAATCTTGAGTCAAATAAATGCAAATAAAGACAAATAGACATATTGTCTTAGCTATTTAATCAATTTCCCCCTGAAAATAACAATATCTAATATTAGAAGCACTATGTTTAAAGTTTATTGTTGTTTCAGGTTAAATTTCTTTTTTAGATTTGAAATCTTAATACTCACAACATATACTTTCTCTCTTTCTTGGAAAAATAAAATTTATGGCTTTTGTTCTTCTTCTTTTTTTTATTTTTGGCTTTTTTTTTTGAGTTGGAGTCTCACTCTTGTTGCCCAGGCTGGAGTGCAGAGGTACGCTCATGGCCACTGCAGCTTCGACCTGTGGGCTCAGGTGATCCCTCTGCCTCAGCCTTTCAAGCAGCTGGAACTACAGACGCACACCACCGTGCCCGTCTAGTTTTGTGTGTGTGTGATTTATTGTAGAGATAAGGTCTCACCTAGTTGCCCAAGCTGGTCTCAAATTCCTGGGCTTAGGCAATCCTCTTGCCTTGGCCTCCCAAAGGGCTAAAATTACAGGCTGAGCCACTGTGCCTGGTCTGTTATTATTCTTAAGTAACTTCCACAAAGACTTCAATGCATCTTTCTCAAAAAGATTTTGCATCATTGCAACAAAAAGTATTCAAGCATTGTAAGGCTTGTGAACTTCCACTGAAAAAGCATTGCTTAAAATGTTTGTCAGTTTGTAGCCCTCAAGTGGCATAATGTCTTTTCTTTCTTTTTTGAGTTGGAATCTCACTCTGTCACCCAGGCTGTAGGGCAGTGGCATGCTCCCAGCCACCGCAGCTTCGACCTGTTGGGCTCCGGCGATCCTTCTGCCTCAGCCTTCCAAGTAGCTGGAACTAAAGGCGCGCTACCACACCCGGCTAATTTTTTACTTATTGTAGAGACAAGGTCTTGCCAAGTTCCCCGGGTGGGTCTCAAACCCACAGACTCAGGCAATCCTCTCACCTTGGCCTCCTAAAGTACTGGGATTACAGGCTGAGCCACTGAGCCTGACCAATGTCTTTGCTTCCAATCACATTTTCTAGAAGGATTGTTAGGGGATGATAAAAGACCTTCAGGTTGTAAAAGGAACCTCAATTTTGAGGTTATGTTGGACACAAAGTAAAGAAAAATATTTCATAATCAGACAACAAATCTATGTGATAATATCTGCCTTCTGTATAATACTGTTTTATAGAGAATAAAGGGACAACTACATAACTGTTAAATTGATTTATGAAATACTTGAAGTTTTAGACTATATTCTTCATTGTATATATTTCAAACAGTAGACATTAGGCCTGTCTTAAACAGTGATCCTGTTTTGGCAGGTATTCAATAATATTTTTGGAAAAAATTCTTTCCATATATCAATAACTAAAAAAAAATTATAGCCAAGAATCTCTTAAAAAATTAATATAAATTTTGGAAAAACTTAAGTGGATGAACTTGTCCATTGCAGTAAGTATTTATAATGGTGAGAAATATCTGCTGAAATTCAGGCACTGTGTTTAGAAACTTATTGCAAAGTAGGCACCATACTTTCATTTTGTAGGCTAGGAAACTAAGGGTTAGAGAGACTGTTTTAGTCATGGTTCTTCAGAAAAACAGAACAAATAGAAATATAGCTAGGTGTAGTGGCTCATGCCTGTAACCTCTGCACTTTGGGAGGCCAAGGCAGGAGGATTGCTTGAGCCCAGGAGTTCGAGACTAGCCTGGGCAACATAGTGAGATATTGTTTCTAGAGAACGTAATAAAATAAGAGAAATAGCTAAGTGTGGTGTCACATGCCTGAAGTCCCAGCTACTCAGGAGGCTGAGATAGGAGGATGGCTTGAGTTCTAGGCTGAAGTGAGCTGTGATCATACCCCTGCACTCCAGCCTGGGTGATGTAATGAGATACTCACTTAAACAAACAATGAAACCAGTACATATTTGCTTGAACTCTAACTACGTGCCTGGAACTGTGCTAAGTGACCCACCTACATCATCTAATTCGATCTTCAAATGTAGAGTAGATAATAGTGTGTCACAGAAAGGAAACTAGTAGGTTAAGTAATTGCTCTGAGTCTTGCAGTTAAAAACCAGGATTTGGTCGGGCCCGGTGGCTCAGCCTGTAATCCTGCGCCTTTGGGAGGCTGAGATGAGTGGATTGCCTGAGCCCACGGGTTCAAGACCCGCCTGGGCAGGCGAGACCTCATCTCTAGAATAAAAAAAAAAATTAGCCGGGCGTGGTAGCGCGCGCCTGTAATTCCCGCTACCCGGAAGGCTGAGGTGGATGGATCGCCAGAGCCCAGCAGGTGGAGGCTGCGGTGGCCGGGAGCTGCCACTGCACGCCAGTCTGGGCGACAGAGTGAGACTCCAACTCAAAAAAAAAAACCAACAAAAACAAAACAAACAAACCAGGATTCACACAATGGTCTGGCTGTTGCCATAGTGTTCTGACTGTTCAACTATGAGAAAACTGACTATATAACATATTCCTAGTTTGAGTGGAGAAAGTTGGCAAACTTGCATTTCTACTCACGCAGTGCAATGGTTAATTTTATTAACAAAGTGACAAATTGACTGGCCCATGGGATGCCCAGATATTTAGTTAAATATTATTTATTATTATTATTAGTTATTATTATTATTATTTTGAGTCAGAGTCTCACTCTGTCGCCCAGGCTGGAGTGCAGTGGCACACTCATGGCCACCGCAGCCTCGACTTACTGGGCTCAGGCGATCCTTCCGCCTCAGCCTTCCAAGTAGCTGGAACTACAGGCATGGGCCACCATGCCCAGCTAATTTTTTGATTTACTGTAGAGACAAGGTCTTGCCAAGTTGTCCAGGCTGGTCTCAAACCTGTAGGCTCAGGCAATCCTCCTTCCTCTGCCTCCCAAAGTGCTGGGATTACAGGCGTTAGCCACTGTGCCTGGCCAAACATTACTTTTTGGTGTGTCTGAGAAGGTGTTTCCAGCAGAGATTACTATTTGGATTGGTGAACTGAGTAAAGCAGATTGCTTTCCCCAGTGTGAGTGGTCGTCATCCAATCCACTGAGGGCTCTAATAGAAAAACAAACAACTACGAGAACAACAACAAAACAGAGGAAAGAAGAATTTGCTCTCGACCTGAATGCTTGAGCTAGGACATCAATCTTCTGCTCTCAATGCTCCTGTTTCTCAGGCCTTTAGCCTGGACTAGAATCTATACCCTTGACTCACTGACTCCCAGGCCTTCAAACTATACCACCACCTTCTTGAGTCTCCAGCTTGCAGACAGCAGATAATGGAACTTCTCAGCCTCTATAATCACATAAGAAATCACTGATATCTTAAAAATCAATCCATCTCTCTGTGCAGTAAGAGTAATCCTCCTGCGTCAGCCTCCCAAAGTGAAGGGATTACAGGCATGAGCTACCATGCCTGGCTCATTAACTGATTTCATTATTAACAGGAGGGTCCTTCAGAAACATTCTTCTGAAGACCTGGTAGGTAGGCAAAATAATGTCTTACCATCTCCTCAAGAAGTCCACATCTTAATCCCCAAGGTCCATAAGTTTGCTACCTTACATGGCAAAAGAGAATTTGTATTTGTAATTAAGAACAAACACCTTGGGATGAGGAAAATATCTTTCATTATCCAGGTGGGTCCAATTTAATTAGATGAGTCCTTAAAAATTAAGAAATATCCCTGGCTATGATCAGAGAGAGAGATGTGACTATGTGGGAAGAATGAAAGTGATATTTGACACTATTGATTTTGATGACGAAGAAAAATGGCCACAAGCCAAGGAATCTGGATAGGCTATAGAAACTAGAAAAAGCAAGACCCTCCAAAAAGGACTGCAGCCCCACTGACATATTTTTAGCCCAGTGAGACTCATGCTGAACTTCTGACCTATGTGAGTAGAGAGGTTGGTGAGCCGGGAGCCTGAACAGCTCCACACTCACTGGGTTGACGGTCCCCAGGAGGGCTCCCGGAAACCATCTCTTTGAGGTGAGGAGGCTGGATTGACATCTGATGGTACTTTCAGTTTCCATTCGTAATGAAGGAAGGTTCCCAGCCTGAGCTCAAACAGATTCCAAGACTGAGCTTCGAACACATCTTCACATGTCTAAACACTGGTGGGCTTAACGTGGAGATGTCTCCATGTGAGAAGAGAGGCAGTCAGTGAGGTCAGCCCAGTAAGTAGCCTTGGAATTCCGAAGGGCAGCAGAATTCTGAGCCTAGTGATGCCTGCTTCTCAGAGTTATCTGAGTCTATGGCACGCAGAAAGCTAAAAGTAAAACAAAGGAAGTGTCTGTTTTTAGCTCCAGCAGATCATACCCTAGACCGGGGAGTCAGACTTCTTTCCCAGGGCCTCCCAGGCCTCCCAGGCGCCGCTGGAGCTTGACACCATCAGGGCCTGCAGCAGGCCCACAGAACCTCATGGACAAGATGCTGTCTGAGGACGGAGGCAGAACAGGAGAGGAGGGACGACATGGGTGACGTACGTGAAGGGAGGTGGCTATGCCATTAGCCAAGACCTTCTACAACGTCTCTTGAAAATAACTGAAGGGAGCTTTGGCGAGAGACAGAGGGGTTATTGAGGAGGAATTTTCTGCAGCCTGCAAAACAGTCCACATATGTGCCACACGCACATGTGAGGTTGATTTTTTAAATTAATTAGACCTTTTTCTAGGACATGCTGTTAAGAGTGACTGCAACCAGAGAACAGTGGGCTGTCTGGGGTGGAGGCATTGGGGTAGGTTGATGACCAAGGAAACAGGATATACTCTGCCAGGGGCCTGAACACTCTTCAGGGTTTAGTTCACAAGTCTCATGATCAGCCTAGCAGTGCTATGTTGCTTCATTAAGCAGGCCAGTAAAACTCCCATATTCTCAGAAAATTATCAGAATTCCCTTACCAGGTACTCTAGAAGCAATTCCCTAGGAAAGTAAATTCTAATTCAAAAAACCCAGAACTTACTTATAAAATATTGTGTATCTATTCTTACATGTTTAAACTTCAGTCACCTTCAAAATCCTCTTCATTTGATGCAATACACCTATTGAGACTTTTTTCAGCTGCTTGAAACAGTTTTTGAACTTGCCAATTTGGATGCCTTTTAGTGCTTCTGCTGTTTTCTCATTTTACCTTTTCTGCATCCGCAAAATGTTTCCCTTTGAGGACTTTTTCATCCGGGGAAACCGAAAAAGTCACTCAGGGTGAGATCAGGTGAATAGGGTGGGTGGGGGACCAGGACCATGCTGTGGTCAAAAACTGCTCAACACTCAGCGTGGTATGGGCAAGTTGTTTGTGTAAATCACCCCTCATGAAATGGGCAGATGCGTTGAGGGAATCTCCAAAAAAAATTCACTGAAGCTGAATACAACCTCTCACAACAAACTACCTGGTTCCTTGATGTTGGTGGGTTTCTAGAACAGTTACCTAGTGGGGGAAGCCTGTACTACAAGGGGACCATCCTCCAAAAGACACTTCCATTTTTTTGGAGGGGGTCCCCTTTTGTATGAATGAATGCATGAATAAACAAACAAACAAACACATATCAGGGCCCTGGACAAATGCCTATTTACCCTCTATAATTAGTCAAATACAGTTTCCTATAGATAGTGACTTAAGATGACATTTTCAACAGTCTCACTTGTATACTTATGGACTGCTGTCTAAGTTGTCTATGGAGTAATCATTTCTGTGAGAGAATAGGTTAAGAAAGGACATTCTAAGAAGATTAGATCTTGGTTGACAGTCATTCCTATCTATGATTGGCTAATTAGAGTACATTCAAAAGATTAATATAGTAGATACACACTGACATAAAAAAAATTCCTAGAATGTCACACAGCAACATATCAATAGTAGTTATGTCTGTAACTGGAATTGTGAGTTACTTTAAATTTCCTTATACTCCCTGTATATTTAAACCTTCAATGTTTTTTGGTATAATAAAAAACCTACAAGAACACTTTAATAGCAAAATTCATAGATTTTAAGCTCAAAATATTTTGAAAATAAGTTGTCAGCAGATATTCATTCCACAAAATATTTATGTTCTTATCATGTGCATGGTAGAGTGCCAGATATAATAACATCACTGAAAAATAAAATCACTGAAAATCAAGTATGATTATTCAAGCCAAGTGTCACAGAGGTACAGCAGAAAAAGAAACAACTGGAGCTTATGGAAGGTTTTGGAAAAGATGATTGACACAGATCTTGAGGCAGCTCAATAGATGCAGAAGTGAGATGAAAACTAGTCCAAGGAGAACAGCTTGAGAGGAGATGCATGTTGACTAACTAGATTGCCCCCTCCAAAGGACTTGGAGCAGAGCACGAGAGGGTGGGAGAAAGAGCAGAAAGTGGTGCATCCCTGAAGGGACAATGTTGCCCACAGGAAAGTACACAGCTTGAAGGTAAGGAGACCATGGATGAAGTCTTGGGGTGAACTCCCAAAAGGTAATCAGGGCAGGCAGCTACAACTCGAATCTGTCCCAGAGCACTTCTGCAATCTGAATGGGGCATTCACAGAGGCACATGCTGGCACTAATGGCCTCAGAGGATTCAATCTACACTCTGTCAGTGACTCAGACTGCATATGGGTACTTGGAGACAACAGAATAGGAAAACATTGATTTGACTATCTTTCTGAACCGTCTTGCAAGTAATCTTTCGACCATTTTTCTTTATATAGTTTCCTACCTAAAATGTCCCTGAACCTCTTACTCCTGAGGATTCATTAAAAATAATAAAATTAAGAATCTTCTTTCTTTACCTCTTTTGCCTGACACATATTTTTCTTCCTGTAAGTCAAATGCTCTTACTGATCCTCCCAGTGCCATCCTGCCAGCTAGGCAGGAAGCTGCGAGCCGTGGTGGAAGGTTGCAAGCCATGCAGAGTGAGAGGTGGCAGAGCTTGGTAAGCCCTTTCCCAGAGGAGCCTTTTGGCACCTAATGACCATCCTGTGAGATCCAGACTCACATTTAAGCAGCTCAGACATTTCTATTTTTATTTGTGTGCCATTCCCCGGTGAAAGTTGCAAAGCCAAGCCCTAGTTAGGGATACAGATCCAATAAATATGAGCCTACAAACTGAAGGAAAAAATTTAAATTTAGACTTGGGTTGAAAATAGCTTTGAAAGACCTGAGGTGCTCTATTGAGTGAGATTATTTTGCTTTGACCCAGTCTATAATCTATAAATGTCGATGCCAATCGCTGGAAATATTTTGAAAGAAGACTTTAATTATTTGAATAATTGAAGTGATCATTGGCTTGGAATTTGCATTTGAAGAGACTGCAACCTCCCATCATCCCCAGACACTTGGTTGGGTAGTCTCCAAGCAAACCTGTGAAATTCCTCTTCCAGTCTTTCCCTGGATATCACACTTTCATCACTACCAATGTCCCTCCCTGAAGACAGTTCCTATAATGCCTAAAGTTTACATATTGATCCTTGACGAATCTTTTCACTGAAACAATACATTCTACCTCTGCAGGAGGTAGGTGCTGCTTGCAGGATTCTCATCCCTAGTTGACTCCAATCCCTGGGACTTTATTCATAAATCAAGAAAAAAATCTCTTCCCTATTTCTAAAATGAGATCAAAATGCTTTCTTTCCCAGAACTGCATGCATTAGATTCTCCTAGGCAATACTTTTAAATGTAGACTCTAGGGTCTTTCCAAACACAATGTATCTCTCAGGGATGGGAATTTATAACGACATGTTTAGAAAGTACCCTAGGCAACGTCATCAGGTACAAGTGTTTGAGAGCCATTACTAAGGTACAGGTATAATGCTACTCATTTTTTTCTCTCATATTGCCCTGTAGGGAATTTTTTCTTTATCGAAAATATCGAAAACCTAAAGGTATGTGTGAGGATGGAGGAATGCACAGTGGCTGGTTTCAGTGAAGGAACAGAAAGTTTGAGGAAAAAGGACAAAATTCAAAGTCTCGCCTTAATCATTTTCTCGGACCCTCATCTGATTAGATGAGGCCTTCCCGTGTTATGGGAGGCAATCTGTTTACTCAAAATCCACCAATTTAAATGTTAATCTCATCCAAAATACTTTCCAAGTTTCTACATAAAATTAACTACCACATGAATATATATGATGAAGAAAGAACCTTGAATTTTGCCCTATTTCATAACATTTTCTTACTCCTTCCCTGCCACCAGCCTCATTCTGTTTCTTCACCCTCACACATGCTCTTAAGGGAAACTTTGTTGGAGAAAGAATTTATTATGAGACAATTTGGGCAGTTTTGTATCTTTACCTTGGCAATGATTCTCAAACACTGGTGCCTGACAAAATTGCCTAGGGTGATTTATTTGTTGTTTCTAAAAGAACTATATTTGTTTCAGGCCAACTTTATAGTAGAGCTGATTAATTGTATGTGTTCTGTATATGCTAGGGAATTTAAGGATTATCTGCTTATATACAGTACATTAATACTCATTTTATTCACTTATGCACTTATGTGTCAGTTCAGTGAACTTATTCTTTGTAAATATTAGGTATTCAATAAATAATTTAGTGAAGGTGTGCTGTTTGTGATGTTTGTTATTTATTTGATGTTAAGTGGTTGATCATGAACATAACCCCCATTTATGTTGCTGAGTGGAAGGTGTGATATAATGGGAGGGTCTCAAACTTTGTAGATAGAGAAATGTGGGTACCAAGATAGTCTTTAAAATCGTGTAGCACAGTGCTGGGTACGTAATCAATGAAAAGTTAAGTTTGGATTCCTTGACAAAAATGATTTCCATTACAGTATCTGTCCCTAACATGCATCTGATAGAAAGCAGAGAGCTTAGAAAGACCGTGATGAGTGGATCAAAACGTATGTGGATGATAGAGTCATCTTGCTGGCTTCATATAAGAGTTCTTTTCCTCTGATTCTTGAATAAAGGCCAAAGCAAAAAATTTGTAGTAAAATTATATAGGCAAATGGATAACTAGAATGTAAAAATAATCCCCAAATAAAATCATTTAGTAAGACAAAGAGGACTATTTACCTGTTGTTTGAACCTAGACAATTTAATTAGCTTTCTTTTAAGCCTTCGTTTACATATCTGTAAAAACAGGAATAATAACACCCAAAGGGACTTTGTAACTTTTTGATAAGAAAATGTATATAAAGTGCTTTGTATGAAATAAATGCTCGAAACATAGGGGCTACTTATGTTAAATGGAATAATAAAGAATGACTAATGGCGATCAGAAATAACTTAATAAAATACAATACTGAGAGTAAGAATTGCAGGGTGAGAGGAGTTGGGCTAAATTAACTGGATTTATTTTGACAACACTCTAGCTATTTCTATTGCAGCATGTGCTACTGCCTATTGCCCTCTCCTCCTGCTGACACACAATATTTTAAATGATGAAGTAGATTTTTTAAATGGTTCAGGGAAATCTGTGGCTACTTGGTCATCTTTCTTAAGTTACTGTAATAATTCTCATAAATCCCTCAAGCCAGCAATGTTCTCTCATCTAAGGAAATTGCTTTTGTGAATCATGTGCAAATTCTCCACAGTAAGCTTTAAGTAAAATATACTTGACTAGTATATTTTATGGGAAGAATTACACTTTTTGATAATAAATTTTGTCCTCATAGATATACAATTTGTAACAAAATTTCAGACCATGCTTAGAATTATACAATTGCTGTGAATTTGATTAAACCAGCAGAGAGGAAGAGGTAAGTGGGGTTTATTTCTTAGTATTTGCTTTAAACTTTGTTGCCTTTGGAAGTAAATAACACAAATATGAGAACTAAGAAAAAATATACGGTTTCAGAAATTATAAATTACGTATAATGGTT
Source organism: Cephalopachus bancanus (assembly GCA_027257055.1). Classification (NCBI taxonomy): domain Eukaryota; kingdom Metazoa; phylum Chordata; class Mammalia; order Primates; family Tarsiidae; genus Cephalopachus; species Cephalopachus bancanus. Next base: position 7,179,777 of record JAPVLO010000005.1, on the reverse strand, counting down.
TGAATGGATTTAATTCAGTTAAATGAGCCCATGCATTTATTGCATTGGCTAATATATAACAATAAGACATAATTCCTGTTCTCAAGGAACTTAATATAGTACAGGAACAAAATAGTGATCTAAATAATGTCTTCCGTAACAAACTAAACCAGAATTATAAAACATCATTTGTGACAGAGCATTATGATGCTGGGATTGAGAGAACTCTCCGACAAGGAAGTATAGTTGGCCTGGACTTTGGAGGCACAATAAAATTTGTGCGCTAGAAGTAGGCGTTCCCCTTGTCAGAAGACATAATCTCAGTCATTGACAGAAGGAAACATATAACAGATTAAGGAAATAAAAAGGATAGCCAATTTTGGCGAAAGCAAGGGGCACAGGGAGCCATATATAATAAATTGAAATATTAGATAAGGCCGTGTGTGAACATCATAACCTTGGAGTTGAAAACAAGTGAAAACAACTGAGAGGGGATCCTGATGGGAAAACTGTTCATGTGAATAATGGTGAGAACAGTAAATAGGTTTTGAACAACTGATCTGGTAAAGGGAAAATGATCACTTTATTCCACAGAAAAGCTGATTGCTTCTGAGCAGAGGATTGACACGATCAGGGATTCAGGAGACTGTTGTCATTCACTAGACAAGAAAAACCAAAGGTCAATAACTAGTAAAACGTATAAGTTGAACCCATGAATTGAATCCCTGTCCCCTCCTCAAATCACACTAAGACGACCGTAAAGAGATTTTAGTTTTTAAACTAGAAACGTAAAAAGACAAGGGGAAGAGAAATAAGTCAACAAAAATTTGGGACCTGTCCAAGTAGAAGGATGAATCAAAACTCAATGAGCAAACCTGAGAAATATCAATAGTGAAAAGTAACCTGAATTATAGGACAGAATTCTCAATGACTGAGGAATTTTTGGCATCAGGCACATAGGTGAATTGGAGGCTACAAACAGAAAAGTTCATGGAAAGTTTGTTTAGGAAGAGGATGAGCCCCTTTATTCTTTCCTATACTGTGTAAAGTCAAGAAAATCCCGTTCTTTCAACCAGGCAGGAGAGCAGAGATTTTTTTTTTCTCCGAGGATGGTAAAACAGAGTGTCTTTGGAATGGGAAATAGCGGGCAGATGTGAGGGCAAGATGATTAGTTAAAAAGTTATTCTGAATCTGAACCCTTTAACCCTCTTGCCTGTCTCACTTACTACAATGCTAATAGGGAGGCTTATATCATACAGGCAAAAATTGGAGATTCTTCCCTGGGAATGGGACCAGCCAAGAAGAAAAATTTTAAAGAAATTGATGTCATTGGTTATTTCCATCCAAATTCAATCTGACTTTCTGGAATTACCCTGTCTTCAAGCTCCACACTGACAATCCCACATAGCACCCAAACAGACCATTAGTGGGCCATTCTTAAACATCAGCTGACATTCCAGAATCATCTCAAATTTGAATAAAACCTCTGATATTGAAGATAGAGATGAAAGAAAAAACTTGGAGAACCAGATTATGCAGAGGGAAGAAATCCTCAAAGAAATCAATCATTGATATCTCCTGAGAGACAAAAGAAAAGGTTGCATCTATGAAATAGGAACAGGTACTGTAAATGAAACAGAGAGAGGAAAAAAAAAAGATTGAAAATTTAAAACATAGCAGAAATTAAAACAACAACAACAAAAAGCTCTGAGGAATGGTTGGAAGTAAAATTAAGAAAAATTATCTCCTGGAATACAAAGGAAAAAAGAAAGAGTTTACACAGTTCGATATTCAAATATTAGAAAATTCAAAAAGAGAAAACAGAGAAAGTAGAGGGAAACAATTTTCAAATACACACACGCGCACATACACACACACACAATTCCGTTATTAAAGTTCATACGTTTCCACATGGGAAGGACTCTCTGAGTGGTCAGCAAAACAGATGAAAGTAGATCCTCAATGAAGCTCATCATTGTGAAATTTCAGAACGCTGCAGGTAAGAAAGATCTTACAAGCCTCCAGAGAGTTGGAAAAATAAACAGGAGAAGGAAGAGCAGTAGATTCACACAGAGGATCAAGAATAAACAGGTTACAGACAATAGCAATGCTGGAGACTAAAAGAAATTGCTTTCTAACCTTGAATTCTATACCCACATACACTACAGATCAAATTTAAAAAGTCTCAAGAAATTTACCTTTCCTGTGCCTTTTCTCAGGATGGTGCTTCAGCAAAAGGAGAGGTTAAGCTAGAAGAAAGGTGGACAAATGTGTCTAGAAAACAGAGATCCAACCCAATAGTTAGGAAAAAGGAATCACCAGGAAATGACAAAGTGAGATCTCAATATGGCAATAGTACAGTTGGTGTAGGGGCAAGAAACAGTCTTCACAAAGCAGGTCCGAAGTGCCAGTAAAAGGTATCACTAAGACTGAAAACTGCTTGAAAGTCAGTTTGGACATTTCTGAAAGAACTAAAAATTGAGCTACTGTTTGACCCAGCAATCCCACTCCTGGGAATATACCCAAAGGAACACAAATTGCTCTACCAAAAAGACGCTTGCACTTGCATGTTTATTGCAGAACTATTCACAATAGTAAAAACATGGAACTAACCCAGATAACATTGAAGGCGGACTGGATAAAGAAAATGTGGTCCATATACACTATGGACGACCACACAGCACAAAGAAGAACAAAATCATGTCCTGTGTAGTAATGTGGATGCAGCTGGAGACCATCATTCTAAGTGAATTATCACAGAAACAAAAACTGAATACTGCATGTTCTCACTCATAAGCAGCAGACACTAAATATTGGGCACACATGGGGACAAGGACGGGAACAACAGATGCTGAAAACTACTAAAGGAGGAGGAGAAAAGAATACAAAATCGCCCACCAGATACCATGCTTACTACTGGGGGCGGTAGGCTTGTCAGGCAACCCAAACCAGGCCAACAAATCTTCACATGTACCCTATGATTCTAAAATTTGAAAAAAAGGTGCTTGAATGTATTGCAAAGATTGATACAATAGGGGAGAATTGTGGTTGAATTTATGATCAAAAATGAAGCAATGAAACTCCAGGAAAAACAGACTGTCCAGTAGAGAAAAGAAATGCATCATCTTATTATACAGGAATCAACAAAGAAAGCATTTACTTAGTCATAACAATGGAAACACTGATTCACACAAAATTACAGTATGTTATAGTTGAAGGGTGAAGACTGTAAAGTGTGTGGTGAAAGCCAAGGAGAAAGAATGCTGTATCTTCATCTCCTATTGTGAGAAAGCAACAGTTAACGCCTAAATTTTAAAACTCCAGCTGCAGCAATCTACATGTGTTATTTAGAAAGAAGGACGTATGCCAAAAGAATCATTTAAAAGAGCAGAAAGTGGTTGGCTCCGGGGATCAGGAAATGGTAGTGGGAGGGAGTCTAAAATTAGACAAGCATGAGTGAGACGGCAGGAGCAGTGAAGAAAGGATGTGTGTGACTGGATGAGAGAGATGGGATAAAATTAAACCTATAGGACTGGGCAATTGGTGGGCTAAAGAAAGAGTAGGAGAAGGAGCACAGGGGTATCAGCCAGGATAGCTGATAGAGTTAGAAAATCCAGAGAAGACGTGGGTGATAGTGGGGCCAGACAAAGGGAGACAATGGGGTATAGTAGGAACAGCATGGCTCACAGCATAAAGACCCAGCTTCCAGGTTTGATTCTAACACTTTGTCCATGTGGTTTTGAGCAGGCCATCTAACCTCTATGGGTTGCAGCATCCTTGCCTACACAGCAGTGGGGGCAGGAAGGCTTAGTGAGTAATGAAGAACCCAGATTCTGAAACTAGATCATCCCGGTCCAAATACCAGCAACCACTGCTCTTGCCCCATTTACTAGCCATGCATGTGGTTTGGACCATTCACCTCACTTTTGTGTGCCCCAGTTTCTTCACCTGTAAGATGGGGGTAATAATATCCACATCATCGTTTGTTGGGAGAATGAAATGTGTTAATACAAGAAGTGCTTAGAACCAAACACACTGCGCACTAGTTTGCTCTTCTTATTATAGGCAAACTAATGTCCGTCCCACATTGAAGGTTTTTATAAATACACATTAGGGCATGTTGTATTTGAAGTTCCAGTAGAACATGCAGGAGGAAGAAAAGGATAAACAGTTAGAGTTATACTTCTGGAACTTGTCAGGGAAGTCAGGATGACAAAGATTTGTGAGTTTTTGTCTAAAGACATTGTTGTTGAAACTGGGAGAGTAAACTGAATTGTTTAAGAATAGGAAAGAAAAAAACTGATAAAATAAAATATATAGTTGAACATAAGACATACATGGGCTTAACTTGACAAATAAGAAAGAGGCCATGTGAAAGCATCAGTAGAATTTCTCCAGGTGGATTCCATGTGTCATAAACAGAACATGGCAAGAACTCGAACGATGGACCTGAAAGGAACAGGCTTAGAGTCTTGATTTTCAAGCCATGTGGGTTGGGGAAAGTTCTTTATCTTATCTAAATGCATTCTACCTTAGCCAGAAAACTCATAAGAATTTTATATAAATTATATTACCTATTATGTGCAGCACGTCCAACACGATGCATACCACAGAATAGGCCTTTAAATGTTCTATCAACTTAGAGGTGATTTACACACATAATTGGGGCTACTTATGACCACGGACCTGTATATACTTGGGGTACATCTGTGTCAATTCTCCCCAGAAGTTGAGCTGTTTTCTTCCCTGGGTAATCTCTTTTCTAGGTTTCCTCTCTCATCAGTCATGTTCTCATCTTTCGTAGAGTTCCTATGTGTTCATAACTTTCTAACAAGTGCTCCTAATCAATTTTCTACTCTGTAAATGAGGTGAGCTAACAACTTAGTTTACAGATTCATGACCAGGTACAATGTATTTATAAAATAAGCATAGCATTTTTTATCCATACACTAGATTAATGCCCAATGCTATCTTTACACTCTCAGGAACATGACTATATTTGAGAGTCCTTTGGTTTGTTTGGTTTAGTAATAAGAAAACATCCAAATCCAGGAAAATAGACTGACTGGACATTGTCATATCCAGTAACTAGAAGAGTGCAGAAAACAGGTTTGATATGCAAGGTATAAAAATCACCAGGGGCTGGTTGCAAAACTAGAGTAAGAGCTCAATACCTGTTTATTTTATTGACTGTCCAGTCTCTCTACAATTCAAAGCATTGGCCTATGAGCTGGGGGAATGCAGAAAAAGTCTTAAAATGACAACAAAATGAAAGAGTTTTTTTTGTAACTAGGGTAGGCTGACACAGCAATAACTAACCCCAAGTTAGGATCTGACACTAATTAGTATTATGACAGAGTCCATGATCCCATGTAATCAACATCTTACTCTTTCCTTCCTATTTAAGCATTTCACGCGCCTTCAAAAACTGTTAAATATTTATACATGTTAAAGAGCCTGTATGTAAGGAATCTAATGCAGCTCACAGAATGTCTGTTATTTCCTTAAAGTGTCAATGTAATAACAACCCTGGGCTTTGAAACTGTATTTTTGTCGAAAGTGCAAAGAAGAAACAGAAAATCCTTCAAATACTACAGGATGTGCCACGTTAAATGGACCAAACTAAGAGCAAAAAATGTAGAGAAAAAGAGAGGTGCTTAAAACTGGTTCATTGTCCTCCAAAAAAAAAAAAAGTTCTGCACTTGTGTGTTTTCAGTAAACCACACTATAATACGAAGGGATGAAATTTATGCTCCGTTTTATCAGTTGAACTCTACTGGTGGGAATTCAACCAGTAAACTGATTGGGGTTAAACAAATATCCCATAATACTTAATGATTCTTAAGGTTTTATGTGTGGAAGAGTGGTGGTCCAGCCCAAGCTAGTCAACAAGATCAGAGTGGTCTTGGTGACAGGCAATGTTTGAGGCAAAATTTTCTGCAGCAAGAATTGAATTGCTTAGACTCAGCAAGAAACATGTGGCATGGGGAAGGAGTGTTACCAGAGCAGGTAGAGAATTCGTGTGTTATGTGACTTTGACCAATACTTAAAGCATCAGTTCCCTAACGTGTGAGCAGAGGGTAACAACATTTTGCAGGGCTATTGTGAGGGTTCTATGATTAAACATAAAAGTGTGTCCCACTCAGTGTCTGGCGTATAGTTAGAACTCGATATATTTTAGTTGTTTTGCTTATTTTTCTCTGAATGGAAAATTTAAACTGGTCTGGCATAAATGACTACAAAACTGATTTTTGTCTGCCTGAAAGTAGAGAAGAACTTACTCCTGTACACACCAGCCCTTTTTCACTCTATTATGGACAGAGTGGTGAGTGTCCATTGGCCCTGCTGGTTTTAATCTCCATAACTGCTTTTAGCAGGAGAGGACTGAGAAAGGCAGTCTTGGTAAAATGCCAGACACTCTTGGATGCTCAATTGATATTAATTAATCCTCAGTAGCAGCATTTTGGCAATAGACCTTGACTTGTGTGACCTTTCACGCTGGATGGAATTACACGCGGATGATTCCTTTTCTCAGCCAAGCCCTTTAGAACCTTCTTAGGCTGTTGGCAGGATTCCACGAACACTGTAGTTTCTTGAGAATTCTGCAGTTGGCACCTTAAATGTGTTAGTGAAAAATAAATAGAATGTGAGACATTAGATATCCAATTTGGGTGATAGGAGAGATCCGAATAAGGGTTGTAAAGATGCAAAAATTCTCTGCTGAGCTCTGGGGATGCTCAGGAGATCAGTTTAGGAAATAGTCTTCAGCCTCCTGTCACCAATAATTAGCAAGGCCCGTGGTTATTCAGCGTGGCCACTCACCATATCAAGGGGGTATTGCTGGGAAACAACTGCTTCCCTCAAAAGATAAGCAGCTTAAATTTAGTGCCTTGGGTAGCATCAGCTTTACATTAGTTTTAGTCCCCTCTCACCTTTCTTCCTGCTGTTTATGAAAGGGCTTCTTATGTAATTTTATTCTGCATTTGAAATGAAGACCCCGCAAGAGTTAGTCACAGAGTTGAAACAAAGAGTTGTTACCCTAGCCCTACCTGGCCTCTTTCTGCTTGAGGTGACAGTGTCCATGACTTCGCTGTAGCTAAGGGTGCCTACAAGGAATGAATAAAAAACATTCTAATTATCTTTTGCATCGCTATGACTGCATTTTTCTTGCATACGATGTTTAATGCAATTTAAAAAATCTGTAAGATGATTCTCAAGAACTTGGTAATAATGGTATTAACTTCATAACTAGTGATGTTGTTATTATTTTGTTAAAGCTATTTCTTTCCTGGAACTACACAGTACTTATCATGACAGGTTGAAATAGTTGACGTGTTGAAATAGTTTACTTTTCTCTTTCCTCGACCATAGTTTAAGATTTTTTTCATTATGGCCCCAGCACCTAGAATTATGACTGATATACAGTAAACTGTTCAATAAATATTTGTCACATGAATGAAAGAGGAGGTAGTTGGACACAAATGAGAGTAATATAGCCAAACACAGAGTTAATCTGATGACAATTAGAATTTTTCACATATGTTCTTCCTACTGCCAACCTGCTCTTGGCTAATTCCAATTTATCCTTCAGATAAACAAGTTTCTCAGAGAAACCTTCTTACATTCGTCTTGTTTGTAAGCAACATGAGTACAAAGACTATGATGGTTTTGTCTAATATACTATTCTCAGCACCCAGTAGAAAACCTGGCATCTTGAAGACACACACAAAATATTTGTGAAATAATACTCTGTGCTCTGATTTCTATCATGCTATCAGTGTCTAGCATTCATCATGCTTCATTTAGATCAGGGGACCTAACTGCGGCCTGATAGGCACTGGGCCTCATAGCAGGAGGTGAACAGCAGGCGAGTGAGTGAAACTTCATCTGTATTTACAGCTGTTCTCCCTCCTTACATTACTGCCTGAACTCTGCCTGCTGACAGATCAGCTACAGCATTAGATTCTTACAGGAGTGCAAATCCTGTTGTGAACTGTGCATGCAAGGGATCTACGTTGCATACTCCTTATGAGAATCTAATGCCTGATGATCTGAGGTGGAGCTGAGGAGGTGATGCTAGCACTGGGGAGTGGCTACAAATACAGATTAACATTAGCAGTGAGATTTGACTGCATAGAGACCATAATAAATCTATTGCTTGCAGACTCATATCAAAACCCTATCAGTGAGTGGTAAGTAAACTGATGTACTTCAATTGTATAGCTGTATCTGGTGACAGGCTTTAAGTCAAAATGTGACACTTATTTTAGTCTGTGCATGGCCTGCGCATTATTTTATTTATCACTTCCATCCACACCTCTTTCTCGCACTGCACACTTATCTCAGTCACAGTTTCAGTAAGCTCACAAGCTAGCCCTAGCCAAAATGAGTAAAAAATGTCACTGGAGTGCTTCTTTGAAAAGAAGGAATGACCCAATGATTAGACAGTAGAAGACTCTAAAACTGCCAACCAAAAGAAAACTGCATTTGAAGTGAAATATCAAGAGTCCTACTTAAATTATGGGTTCATTGCAACAGGTGAATCACATTCTCCAAAACTGCTTTGTATAAGATGTGGTGACTGGCTATCCAATGAAGCCATGAAACCTTCAAAACTACTTTGCCACATGGAAACCAAGCACCCTGCATTAAAAGACAAGTCTTTGGAGTTTTTCAAAAGAAAAAAAACCTCGCAATTCTTGAAGACCATCACTTCATCAAATGCATTTGCACTGAGAGCATTATTCTTAGGAGTCATCTGCATTGCTAAAGCTAAGAAGCCCTTTACTATTGGTGAAGAGTTGATTCTGCCTGCTGCTAAGGACATGTGTCATGAACTTTTAGGAGAGGCTACAGTCCAAAATGTGGCACATGTTCCTCTTGGCTGGTACTGTAGCTAGAGGAATAGATGAAATAGCAGAGGATATTAAGCCACAATTGTTAGAGAGGATTTACAATCCACATTGACGACAAGTGTACCAATGTTGACAGCAAGGCAACAATGCTTGTTTTTGTGTGACATATTTTTCAGGAGGATGTGCATGAGGATAGGTAATGTGCACTTTTGTTGCCAACCAATTCCCTAGCTGCAGAACTATTAAAAGCATTGAATGATTACAAATCAGGAAAAATGAATTGGTCATTGTGTCAGTATATGCACCGACAGAGCAACTGCCATGACTGGGGGGCATTCTGGTTTCACTACTTGGGTCAAAGAGAATGCTCTTGAATATGAGTCTATGCCCTGTGTCATTCATACAGAAATGCTGGCTGTCACGTGAACTTAACAACGTTTTGTGGGATATGATTAAAATTATCAACCACGAGTTCCGGTAAGATGGTGATGGTACAGGTGGGACTGTGAGATTCTCTGAAAGTGAGTTCCCATAAAGATTCTTACTTTCCTTCCTCCACCCTCCCCCACTTCCTCCATCCCCCCACTGCCAGCTGCACCAGTTCAAGGCCTGGAGACCCTTGGATCCATGTATGGCCTGCTACCGCAGCCCCTCTACTGCTGCTGTTCCACACCAGGCAGCTCTGGGCCCTGGTCAAGTGGAGCTCCCAGTTCCCTCACCAGCTACTCCATCTCACCTGGCCCCAAGCCACCCACCACTGCCTGTGGAGGCCTACAGATACCGCCTTGTGGAGATCTGGGTTCCCTTGCTGGCTCCACGGATCTGCCCAGCACTCAGCCACTGACAGCTCCCTCCCTGGCTGGGCGCCCAGCCCAGTCTCAGGCTGGTAGCCCGGGGAGGCCCTCCATGCCCACCCCTTGGAACTACAGGCTCGATTCCCTCCTGAGGTGCCCCACCAGGCCCAAGGCCACCACTGCCCTTGCAGGCCCCCAGGACCTGTGCCCAGGCTGAAGCACCTGAAAGCTGTGGCCAGTGCTTGACCCTTGGAGTTCCAGGACCCTGCCCTGGGTTCTGGATCCCTGGCCAGCCCCATCTCAAGCAGCCATCGCCCAGGGAGGCTCTAGGCACCCATTCCTCAGAGATACCAGCTCCATACCTGGCTGAAGTTCCCTGTGGGGGGCCCAAAGCTGCTGCCACCACCCATCACCACAGACCAGAATAGTAGAGAGAAAGGATGAGTGGAGAGAAAGTATCGTAGAAAGAGGAGCCGCCCACCACAGCCATTTTCCAGGCAGAGATTTGCATTGCCCCACCTATCTACGAGCAGCTGCCACCTTGGTTTCTAAGGTAACCTCACCAAACAGGAGACAAAAGGCCTTCCCCTATGCTGAATCAGACTCAGTCCTGTGGCAGACCTCTCAGGCAGCAAGCCAAGGGAACCAACGCAACCTATGAGTAAGTCTATTTACCTGCAAAGGAGAGAGACCAGAAATCAGAGCTTAAGAGACTTTAGACACTCAGGAAAGACTCCAGAGCTACTCTGGTTTCTTATTTTTGTTTTTTATTTTATTGTTTGACTGTTTGCTTTGCACACTTTTGTTTGCCTTTTGAGTTAGACTACTTGCTTGTGTTGGGGAAAAAGCACATCAAAAGGCATGAATTTATTAGACTGTCTTTTTGTGGTTACTGGTGTGCTTTAGAGAATCTTGTTTGTTTATTATTTATACTTTTCTGGCCTTGTGTCTCTTTTCATTCATTAGTTGGTATGTATGTCTGTTTTCCCTCTTATTCTTCTCTCTCTCCAACTTCCTCTTGACCCCCCTTCTTCCATTATTTTCCTTTTTCTTACCTCCTTTGGTTCTAGGGAGCAAACCTAAACCCCACTGCATGGACAGATTGTAAGGCAGTAGGAAGTGGGTTCCAGTGTGCCCATCCACCTGTTGGTGGATACTGGAATCTGCAGATAGATTCTGAATCACAGCTTTCCCCTCAATTAAATCTCAAAACTTCAAAAAGTACAGCTCCAACCTACAGTCCAGCCTCAAAAATGAACAAAGCCAGAGGACGCACATAAGGAAGAATAGAAGATTGAACAAAATGAAGTAAAAGCAACCCCACATTCCCTGAAAAACAGAATTAAAGAAGGGGAGGGAAAGGAGGAGAGAAAAATCTAACAAATGAAAAAAAACCAAAAGAAGAATATGGGTCTCTCACAGACCCCTGGGAGGTCAGACACTGAGAAACTGACTTCGGAATGCAAACAATGAAGAGCCCCCAGAATGACTGGTCTCAAACTATAAACCCAGATATCCAAGACATTAATAGAGAGATTAAAAATAATTGAGGAGAGACAAGAGGAAACTAGGAAGGAGTTGATAATTGAGATAACAGTAGTAAAGAATACTGTGAATGAAATAAATAACAAACTGATAAGCATGGGAAGCAGACTTGAGGACCAAAATATAGAACTAACCCAAACTGTCAAAAACATAGAAAAGAAGTTTAAAAAGACAGAATAAAACCTTCAAGAGATGAACGATTACTTCAAGCGATTGAACCTAAGATAAATTGGACTTTCTGAGACAGAAAGAGAGACAGAGTCCACTGTGGAACAAACATTCCATGAGATTATTCAAGAAAACGTCCCTCATCTCATCAGGGATGAAAAAATTCAAACATATGAGATTCAGAGAACTCCTGCAAGACAACACATGAGAAGACCAACTCCCAGACACATAATAATTCACCTAAACAAAGTAGGTATAAAAGAAAAAATCCTAAACTCAGCAAGAGAAAAAGGTCAGATTACCTACTATGGAAGACAAATTAGAATAGCAGCAGATTTAGCTACAGAAACCATTCAGGCTGGGAGAGCTTGGAGCATTATCTTCAAAGTTCTAAAAGAAAAGCAATTTCAACCAAGAATAATCTACCCAGCCAAGCCAAGCTTCATCAGTAAGGGAGAATTAAAATATTTTCCAGATATCCAATCTCTAAGAACTTACACACTAATAGACGACCTCTGCAAGAAACACTTAAGAAAGTATTAAACACAGAAGAAAAGGAAAAAAGAACAACAACGTTCTTCACAACGTTCTTCACAGGAAAAAGATTAAAAACACACACGAACCAACTCCAAAACTAAAAGAAAGACAGCAAACAAACAGGAACAACAACACAACTCTACAAGAACCTTATGATAGGGATTGACTCTCACATTTCAATAATTAGCCTGAATGTGAATGGACTCAATGCACCACTGAAAAGACATAGATTGGCAAAAATGGATAAAATATCACCAGGCAGCTGGGCTCGATGGCTCAGCCTGTAATCCCGCACCTTTGGGAGGCTGAGGTGGGTGGATTGCCTGAGCCCGTGGGTTCGAGACCCACCTGGGCAGCAAGACCTCATCTCTACAATAAATCAAAAAATCAGCCGGGCGTGGTAGCGTACGCCTGTAATTCCAGCTACTCGGAAGGCTAAGGTGGAAGGATCACCGGAGCCCAGCAGGTCGAGGCTGCGGTGGCCGGGAGTGGCCACTGCATTCCAGTCTTGGTGACAGAGTGGGACTCCAACTCAAAAAAAAAAACAAAAACAAAACACCAGGCAATAATACATTGCCTTCAAGAGACACATCTCACTAGAAAGGACACTCACAGACTCAAAGTAAGAGGATGGGAAACAAATTTTCAGGTGAATGGAACACAAAATAAAGGAGGAGTCATGATCTTAATCTCAGACAAAATACCCTTTAAGCTATCAAAAATTTAAAAAGATACAGAAGGCCACTACATAATGATAAATGGTTCTATCCATCAACAAGAAATATCTATCCTAAACATACATGCACCCAACATAGGAGCACCAACTTTCATAAAGCAGCTTCTAAGTAAGCTCAAAAAAGATATTGACTCTAGCACTATCATAGCTGTGGACTTTAATACCCCACTTACAACCCTAGACAGATCATCAGGACAAAAAATCAGCAACAAGATCCAGTACCTGAATGTGATTCTTGACCAAATGAACTTAATTGATACCTATAGAGCACTCTATCCAATGACCACAGAATATACATTCTACTCATCACTTTATGGAATGTACTCTAAGATCGACCACATACTTGGGCATAAATCAAGCATAAACAAATTTCAAAGATTGAAATTTTGCCATGCACCTTATCGGACCACAGTGGAATAAAAATAAACATCAACACCAACAAGTTTCCCCCAAAACCCACAAAGACATGGATACTAAATAGCATGATCCTAAACAACTCTTTTGTCAATGATGAAATCAAAACAGAGTAAAAGATAGCTGGAAATAAATGAAAATGAAGAAAACTCTTACCAAATCTCTGGGATGCCTTGAAAGCTGTAGTAAGAGGGAAATTCATATCTCTACAAATGCACATGAAGAAAATGGAAAGACCACAAATTAATAGCTGAACAAGTCACCTAAGGAAACTGGAAAAGCAAGACCACCATAACCCTAACTTCAGCAAAAGAATCCAGATCACCAAAATCTGGGACATAGAAGACAAATAGATAATACAAAAAATCAATGAAACAAAAAGCTGGTTCTTTGAAAGGATAAACAAGATTGATGGTCCCCTAGCTAGACTGACCAAGAAAAAAAGCGAAAAAGCCTAAATAAACACAATCGGAAACACAAAAGATGAAGTCACATCCGACCCCGAATAAATACAAAAGCTCATTAGAGACTACTATGTCCACTTGTATGGAAATAAACTTGAAAACCTTAAGGAAATGGAAGACTTTCTGATATCACACAACCTGCCTAGGTTGAAACAAGAAGAAATTGAGACCCTAAATAGACCAATAACAATCAAGGAAATTGACTATGTAATAAGAAAACTACCTACAAAAACAGTCCTGGACCAGATGGTTTTCCAGCAGAATTCTATAAGACATTTAAGGAGGAGCTTATACCAATACTACTGAAAGTATTCCAAGTGATTAAGAAAGATGGAACTCCCCCAAATCATTTTATAAAGCCAACATCACATTGATACTCAAGCCAGGTAAAGACCCAAAAAAGAAAGAGAACTACAGGTCAATATCTTTGATGAACATAGATGCTAAAATTCTCAACAAGATGCTCGCAAACTGGATTCAACAACACATCTCAAAAATCTCCATCATGACCAAGCAGGCTTCATCCCTGGGGTGCCAGGCTGGTTCAATATTCGTAAGACCATAAATGTAACTAAATACATCAACAGACGTCAAAGCAAAAACTATATGATTATATCATTAGATGCAGAAAAAGCTTTTTATAAAATCCAGCACCCCTTCTTGATAAAAACCCTCGAACATCTAGGCATACATGGAACATACCTCAAAGTAGTAAAAGCCATCTAGGAGAAATCCACTGCCAGCATACTCCTAAACAGACAAAAATTAGAAACATTTCCCCTGAAAACTGGAACAGACGAAGATGCCCACTCTCACCCCTCCTGTTCAATATAGTATTGGAAGTCCAGTTAGAGCAATCAGAGAAGAGAAGGCAATCAGGGGTATCCAAATAGGAAAAGAGGAAGTCAAGTTATCTCTCTTTGCAGATGACATAATTGTGTACCTTGAAAACCCAAGAGAATCTGTCAAAAACCTCCTTACACTGATAAAGGACTTTGGCATAGTCTCAGGGTATAAAATAAATGTACAAAAAGACAATCGCATTTCTTAACACCAATAATAAACAAACAGAAAACCAAATAAAAAGCACAATCCCATTCACAATAGCCACAAAAAAAATGAAATACCTTGGCATCTTCCTAACCAGAGACGTGAAAGACCTTTACAATGAAAACTACAAAATGCTGCTCAAAGAAATCAAAGATGACACAAACAAGTGGGAAAATATCCCATGCTCATGAATTGTAAGAATCAACATTGTGAAAATGTCCATCTTATCTAAGACAATCTACAGATTTAATGCAATACTCATCAAATTGCCAGCAACATTCTTCTCAGATCTAGAAAAAACAATACAAGAATTCATATGGAAACACTATGACCAAGAGTAGCCAGGACAATTCTCAGTAAAAACAAAACAAAACAAAACAGGAAGTATCACAATATCAGACTTTAAACTTTACTATAAAGCTACAATAATCAAAACAGCTTGGTATTGGTACAAGGACAGGCATATAGACCAATGGAATAGAATTGAAATTCCAGAAGCAAAACCCCAATTTCTCAACCAACTCATCTTTGACAAAGCCTCCACCACCCACCATTGAGGAGAGGAGAACCTATTCAGTAAATGGAGCTGACCACATGCAGAAGATTTAAACAGGACCCCTATCTATCCCCATACACAAAAATCAACTCTAAATGGATCAGTGACCTAAATGTAAAACTTCAAACCATAAGATCTTTAGAAAATGTAGGACACACCCTTATGGAAGTTGGAACTGGCATCCAATTCCTGAGCAAAACCCGAAACGCACGGGCCATAAGAGATAAGATAGACAAGTGGGACCTTATTAAACAGACAAGCTTCTGCAAAGCCAAATAAACCATCAAGAGAGCAGGGAGACAGCCTACAGACTGGAAAAAGTATTTGCCAATTCCATGTCTGACAAAGGCCTAACATCTAGGTTCTACAAGGAACTCAAAAGTATGGAAAAGAAAAATACAAATAACCCCATTACAAAGTGGGCAAAAGATATGAACAGATACTTTTCAAAAGAAGACATATGAGTGGCCAACAGATACATGAAGAAATGTTCAACCTCACTAGTCATTAAGGAGATGCAAATTAAAACTACACTGAGATACCACCTAACTCCAGTCAGAATGGCCATTATCAATAACTCAAAAAATAACCAATGCTGGAGAGGATGTGGTGAAAAGGGAACACTTCCACACTGTCGGTGGGAGTGTAAACTAGTGCAGCCTCTGTGGAAATCAGTGTGGCAATTCCTAAAAGCTCTAAAAATCGACCTTTCATATGACCCCTCAATCCTCCTACTGGGAATATACCCTGAAGAACTCAAATCACTCTATAAAAAAAGATACCTGCACATGTATGTTTATTACAGCATTGTTCACAATAGCAAGATCATGGAACCAACCATGCTGTCCATCAAAAGAGGACTGGATTAAAAAAAAATGTGGTACATATATACAGTGGAATATTACGCAGCAATAAAAAAGAATAAAATCATGAATTTCGCAGCAACCTGGATGGAATTGGAGTTTATAATAATGAGTGATCTCTCACAGAAACAAAGATCTGAGTATCACACGTTCTCACTCATAAATGGACCTTGAACAACTATCATACTACTATAAGAAAAGGATTGACAGTGGCGGGAAACTATAGGGGGGGACAGGGAGGGAATGGGAGATGGGATTAACGGTAGTCAATATGTGTCTGGGGACGGAGGGGCACACCTCATCAACAAGGTACCTGTACAATGCATATTTGTATACCTAACCCTTAACTATACCCCACAATTTTAAAATAAAAAATATGTAAAAAAAATTATCAACCACATTAAAGTACATGCCCTTAACTCACATCCGTTCACAGCTCTGTGAGGAGATGGATGCAAAGCACACACATCTTTACGAGAGCCACTCCAGAGAATTTTTTTTAGAAAAACAGTCACTAATGGCAGCACATTTTAATAACACAGAATGGGTCACAAAACTTGCTTACTTGTGTGACATATCCAACTTGTTCGACTAACACAATCTGTCACTTCAGGGGAGAATGACAACTGTCTTCAAGTTGGTAAATAAAGTGGCTACATTTAAAGTCAAACTGGAATTATGGGGGGCAATGAATGAACATTGAGTTTTTAAAATTTCAAACATCAGCAGAGATCTTGAAAGAGACTGAGCCAGGACCTTTTTTAATTCAGCTGGTTCATCATCACCTGTCTCAGCTTTCAAAAGAGCATTATTTCCCAACCACAAAAGACCCTCGAACTGGGAAGGGATGGATATGTGATTCATCTGTGAGTAAGCCAGGTGAGTCGACTTTGTCCATCCTAGAAGATCAACTGCTTGTGATTGCAAACCATGGTGACTTTAAAAGTATATTTGAGGCAACTTCAAATCTCCATACATTCTGGACTAAAGTCAAGGTGGAAAAATATCCTGAGATTACTACAAAAACACTGAAAATTTTCAACAAGCTGTGCTCAGGCCATATGCTTCCTGTCCTCGAATTGCTTTCACATTATATCTGTTTGTTAACTTGTAAACAAAGATTTAAGTTTTATGCCATTTGCTCCCATCTTCTTTTGAAATATCATTTCTTGGGATGGGTGCAGTGGCTCAAGCCTATAATTCCAGCACTTTGGGAGGCTGAAGTGAGGGGATTGCAGAGCCCACGGGTTCAAGAACAGCTGGGGATCTTGGCGAGACCTCATCTCTACAATAAAAAAAAAAATTCACCGGGTGTGGTAGCATGTGCCTGTTGTTTCAGCTACTTGGAAGGCTGAGGAGGAAGGATCACCTGAGCCCAGGAGTTTGACTCTGAGGTGGCCATGAGAATGCCACTGCTGACCAGTCTGGACGCTGGAGTGAGACTCTGACCCAAAAAAGAAAAAGAAATATCATTTCTCTAGACTTTTAACTACAGCCATGGTCTGAATGTATGTGATACTAATTAATCCTCAATAACAGCATTTTGGCAAAGAAACTTGACTTGTGTGACCTTTCATACTGGGTGGAATTACACTTAAATGTTTCTTTTTCTGAGCCAAACTCTTTAGAACCGTTTTAGAGTATTGGCAGAATTCCATGAGCACTCTAGTCACTCTCCTCTACAAATTCATATGTTGAAACTTAATCCCCAGTGTAATAGTATTAGAGGTGAGTAGGCTGTGGGGACAGAACAGTGCCCTCATGAATGAGATTAGTGCCCTCACAAAAGAGTCTTGAGGGAACCCATTTACCCCTTCCATGAAGAAAGGACACACATAGAAGGTGTCATGAGAATCAGGCTGTCTTACTAGAACCTTAACGTTATTCCAAATATGTGATATCCACGGTCCAGCTATAATTTTTTTTTTTGCCTTTTTGAGTATAGCAGTTTGCCTTCAAAAACAAGTACTGTTTCTTGGAGAATGTAAGATGGAGAAACACACATTTCATTCAGTAGAGGCTATCAGTGTACTGTTGGTTTACAAATAAAACTATTCGGGTAACTTTTTCTTCTGAAAACAAATTATAAATATTAGTAGAATTTATGAATTATATGATTAATATATAATAAGCATATTCAATGATAAAAAAACTTCTGGAGTAACTTTTTATAAGCGTAGGTATCATAGATGAGAAATTACCAGTATCATGAGATTTTTATTTTTATTTTATTTTATTTTATTTTATTATTTTTTGAGTTGGAGTCTCACTGTCGCCCAGACTGGAGTGCAGTGGCTGCTCCCGGCCACTGCAGCCTCGACCTGCTGGGCTCCGGCAATCCTGCCACCTCAGCCTTCCAAGTAGCCAGAATTACAGGCGCTACCATGCCCGGCTGATTTTTTGATTTATTGTAGAGATGAGGTCTCGCTGCCCAGGCGGGTCTCGAACCCGCGGGCTCAGGCAATCCACTCACCTCAGCCTCCCAAAGGCACAGGATTACAGGCTGAGCCACCGAGCCTGGCTATCATGAGATTTTTAATCACCAAATATTTAAAAATCTGTGGAGCAGGTTTTGCAAACTGTAAAACCAATGTATGTACCAGATCAAATTATTTTTTGCGATATTTTGTAGACTGTCTCTGAAATGATGTCTGGGTCTTGGGTGAACTGATGAAGAATATATTTCCTATTCAGGTCAGAAGTAGTTATAAAACATTTCCATAAGAAAGATTTATAACTTGTATAGAAAGCCTTTTACTTGTTTAAGCATAGATAAGAACTTCACCAAATTATTGTGGAGAATTTGAGAATTCAGGTGCCATGATGAATGTGGAAAAAATGCTTACATATATTCTTTCTATATTTTGAAAGTTTTAAGGAAAATAAAACAGGATTTCAGTAAATTCATAATACTACCTATGGTATGATAAAAAAAATCAGGTGATGAACAAAAAGGTCAATTTAACACTGTCTAGTTGGAATTTTTAATACAAAATAGCTAACTTTCATTTTTTTAAAACTATGATGCATACTAGTCTATTTTAGTGTCCTTTCCCACATTTTTCAGATGCTAAATGGCAGTTACTGGTTATAACATGAAAATACAAGATTTTCTGCATTCTCAAGTATAATATTTCTTATCACATTAAATTCCCTATTTCATTTGTAAACAACTTTACTTTCTGAAAGAGTACAGTTACACTCTCTTAGGGGTAAATAAACATTTGATTTTCTTTCCTCTTTAAACTCAACATAACTGATCATTAATTTAAATACTTATTTCCCTTAGTTTGCAGATGTTTGAAACTAAAAATGTGTATTTCATGAGATGCATATTTACTTCAAAAATTATGTTAAATTCTTTTCTAACATTTCTTTTTGAATATTTTTTTTCTAACATTTTAAAAAACATTTGTCAAGGTGTATTTTATGGCCCACAGTGTGATATATTTTGGTGAATGTCCCATGTGAATTTGAGAAGAATGTTGTTGGATAAAGATTTCTATAAATGTCAATTATATCCAGTTGATTGATGGTGGTGATTAGTTCAACTATGTCTTCACTGATTCTCTGCCTGCTTTATTTGTCAATTATTGGTAGATGTTGAAATCCAACTATAATAGTAGATTTATTTATTTCTCCTTGCAGTTCTATCATCTTTTGCCCCATGTATTTTGATGCTTTGTTGCTAGGTGCATACAGTTGAAGTCATCAATGAATTAAGTTTATGGTAATTCATAGTCATTTTCCAAGATTCTTCTGACTTCTGGAATTAAGTACCAAAAAAATTCCTTTTCTCCATCAAAACACTGAAATGATTTAAAGTCAACTAAGTTCAGGGTTTAAACACCTGTGTCCTCAGGAATTTCTGACTGGAGAATTGTGTCAAGTGGGATTCACTACTTGTCTCTAATGTGCAAAAACATAATAACCAGAATAGACAATTCTCGTATGAATGCCCAAGACATGAATTTATCTTACCTAACGTGTATGTAATTCTCTCCTGAAAAAATAAATCTACTCTGAAGCACGGGGGATTTAGACATCGCTAGTGGCCCTAGATTACTTCCTGCTACAATACCAGCCACAACTACCTGTTAAGCCAAACGTGCCTCACATGGACCTCTACGAATATGGAATCACTTGTATAAAGAGGTGAGTTAATTAATAATGTGATTAGCATCAACACTTTTGCATCTTTCAAGTTTCTGAGGTTGGCACTGATCCCTATGATTTTCCCAGGCATGGGGTCTTCCTTTCCAGGTAGACTTTCTTCTGATAATGGCCCTTACTCTTTCAAAGAGCCAATGTAGGGACTCTGCTATTTACCAAATATATCAATCCAATTATATGTTAAGAAACAGGTGACATAACTACAGTATGAATCTGTGGGGCAATGGGAGTCGTTTTGAGTCAAACATGAACTGACTCTCCATCTCTTTACCACTCTGGACCCTTCTTTCACTGGTAGACCAGAGTGACATTTGGGGTCTTCAGAAATTAGTTTAGTGATTACTATGTTTAGTAATATCTGAAAATCTCAGTATGTCTTTTCTTCTAGTACATAGTCACCCTAGTAAATGGCTCTGGGTCTTTTGGGGAAGATTTGGTGGAAAATATACAGAATATGTGTATATTATAGCAGTGCTACAGAGTCTTTTCTTAAGAAGAACTGGACTTAGACAAAGGGCTTCGTGAGATGTCTTAGGCCTTGAAACTGAGTACGGGGAAATGACAACTCAAATAACCTTTAGGAAATGAAAACCAGGAGGATTTTTCTCTGTTTATCGATCAAGCAAAATTTTAGCAGTCTACCCATATATTTTATTCCTAGAGTCATGATTACATAATAGCTATTACCAAATGTGCCCGTGGGCTAAAATATTCTGGGTACCCATTGTGCAATTGGCAGCCAAGTGCTAATATTTGGTCTCTGCTACTTTAGAATCATCAATGTAATAAAAGAGCCCATTTCGATGGCAATATCCCAAAGATTACATCCCACCTGGAAATGAGAGCCAACACAAGTTTTTAAAAAAAATGTTTTATTTTAAAGGTGTAGAGTACACTTCAGGATTAGGTATACAAGTGGACATCGTACAGGTAAAGTTGGGACCTGCCTTTGGTCCCCGCTTTATCTGGTTTGGGATCAGGTACTCTTATTGATGTTGTGTGCCCCCCAACCCCCACCCTGGCAATATCCCATTACTGCCAATCCCTTTCTTATGGTATTATGGTACATGTTAAGGGTTCACTTATGAGTGAGAACATGTGGTACTCAGTTCTTTGTTTCTGTGATAGATCACTGAACATGATAGACTCTAAATACATCCAAGTTTCTGCAAAGTCCAAATGTTTGTCCTTGTTTACGGATGCATAATAATCCATCATGTATATGTATCACATTTTAAAAATTCTGTCCAGTTTCAATGGGCAGCAAAGTTGGTTCCGTGTTTTTGCTATTGTAAATAGTGCTGCAATAAACATGCATACGCACGTATCTTTTTCGTAGAATGATTTGAGTTCCTCACGGTATATTCCCAGAAGGGGGATTGCTGGACATATAGAAGGTCAATTTTTAATTCTTTTAGAAATTGCCACACTGTTTTCCATAGTGGTTGAACTAGTTTGCATTTCACCAGCCGTGTAGAAGTGTTCCCTTTGCTCCACATCCTCACTGGCATGTTTTTTGTTTTATTAATGATGGCTATTCTTAGTGGGGTTAGGTGGTACCTAAGTGTGGTTTTGATTTGCATTTCTCTGATGATGGATGAGGCTGAGCACTTTTTCATGTGTCTGTTGGGTGGCCGTATAACTTCATTCAGAAGTGTGTATTCATGTGTTTGCCCATTTTTTTTTTTTTTGAGTTGGAGTGTCACTCTGTCATCCAGACTGGAGTGCACTGGCCACTCCTGGCCACTGCAGCCTCGACCTGCAGGTCTCGTGATTCTTCCGCTTCAGCCTTCCGCGTAGCTGGAACTACAGGCACGCGCTACCACGCCCGGCTAATTTTTTGATTTATTGTAGAGATGAGGTCTCGCTGCCCAGGCGGGACTTGAACCCGTGGGCTCAGGCAATCCACTCACCTCAGCCTCCCAAAGGCGTGGGATTACAGGCTGAGCCACCGAGCCCAGCTTCTTTGCCCATTTTTTAATGGGGCTGTTTGTTTTTTTTCCTTTTTGGCAGGTTTGAGTTCCTTGTGGATCTTGGATGTTAGGACTTTGTCAGATATACAGTTGGCAAATATTTTTTCCATTCCGTGGGCTGTCTCCCCACTCTCTTGATTGTCTCTCTCTCTCTCTCTCTCTTTTTTTTTTTTTGCTTTTCAAAAGCTTTTCAAAGTTTCATGAAATCTTACTTATCTATCTTCTCTCTTATGGCATAGACATCTGGGCTTTTGATCAGGAACTGTTGCCTACTCCAATTTCTGTAAGAGTGTCTCCTGTGTTGTCTAAGATTCTTACAGTTTGAGGTTTCGTTTCGGTCTTTGATCCATTTAGAGTGGATTTTTGTGTATGGTGATAGGTAGGGGTCCTGTTTCAATCTTCTGCATGTGATCACCCAGTTTCCCTAGCACCATTTACTGAACAGGTTCTCCTCTCCCCAGTGGTCAGCACAGATCTTTTTAAACATCCTCTCACTAATGTGTTTTTCGATACCTTAGTGAAGGGCCTTAGTCTTCAGGGCCCTCTCATGAGATGTAGTTGGGGTGTGTGTGTGTGTGTGTGTGTGTGTGTGTGTGTGTGTGTGTGTGTGTATGTTTGTGTATGAAGTTGTTATACAATATAAATTCACTCCAACATCCTTATCTTCCTAAATTTTTAAATTCCTTCCTCCACATCGTACCAGAGAAGTTCTGGTGTCCCAACCTCACTGAATACAGGTTACCATTGAGTTCAACTTTCTGTCAACCAACCAATTAAACTGTTAATTAATTTCTAGCTTCACAAACTGATACAGTAAATGCAACATCTCTCCTGGGCACACTCATATAAAAAAAGTTCACTCTGATGAAGTATTCTAATCTGTCCTCCTCAATCTGACACCCTTAAAGTCTACTTCTATACGTATTTGCCTCTTCTGCTAAACCATGTTAGCAATATGTTTCAATTCTTTTGCTGTATACTTTACTTTTTTCCAAGTCATATTTATATTCAACCTTGTGGAAAAAGTTCAGATTTGACACTAGTTTTAGTTCTAGTGGCAAATGGGTGGCTGGGGTGTACCTTGAGCTTAATGGGCATCCCTGAGTAAGGTATATGTCTCAGGTGAGGATAATATAGGTTTTAAAAGCAAAGGGAAGATATTATCTTTAGACAATGGAGAATAAGCTGTTAATAATTCTCCTGACAAGGAAGGCTAAGATAGACTCATGGTTTGAGGATTCTCAGTTTTGTGTGAAGAAAACCAGATATTCTCACTTCAGGTTTTAAAGTCCCATTCCAATAGTGCCCTATATGTTACATGAGAAAGTTAACAAGGCTTCAAATTCAATTGCCTTTTAAATTATGCAATCCATACATTAAATACTATATTTGATTTTAGTTGACAATTATTTGTATTACATTTTTCCACTTCAACTTATGTGTGTGATCTTGGTCTACTGAACATATTTTGATGGTTACAAAAAATGTTTGCTAAAATATTGACCTGAAGGTAATATATTTGTCAGAGTCTAGTTAGGAGACTGACAGTATGGTAGCAATGATGAAAAACAACATTGACTGCAGTGTGCAGTAGAGTCCCTTGGAGTGCACTTGAGTACTTACTGAAAGAAAAATAACAAGCTTGACTCATGTCACGGTCTGAGAGCCAGAGAGTTCCATGGTGTTTCTAAAGGGTTCCTAATTTATTAAAGCTACAAGGCAGATATTGCTGGGAAAAAAAGTCTTTTGCTTCTCCAATTTTGTCTTTTTTCTCTAACACCTGCTATTGGCAGAGACTAACATCAACTCAACTGACAAAGAAGAAAAGTAGTTTGCAGAGTTCAGATCCAGTATCACAAAGTAAGAAAAAGACAGGTGGGTTTGGCTCTGAGAGTTAACAATATATGGACTTGAGGCAAACCTATAGCTGGCACAGATAACCAGCTTGAAATTGAAAAAAATAAATTCAATTCTAATTGTAAAGTCTTAGACTTCTCTGTGATTTATAATAGAACTTTGACATTTGTGTAGAAAGGAGTATAAAAACAAGTTCATGATTTAACCATTCAGTTTTGTAATAATTTTTCTTTGTCTATAAATTTTACCCTTTAAAATAGTGATTCATGTAGATCATCAATTTATGGGAGTTCAGAGTAGGAAGATATTTTTTGGTTTTCTAGCCCATTTTACCTTTGGCATGTTGAGATCACAGAGTACTGATATTAGTCCACTGGAGTCAAGTCAACATCCTTTACTTTGAGATAATATGCTCATGTGAGAGTAAAATAAGGACTTAACTAGAGGTGAATTAAGTCAAGTAAGCTTTCAATATTTAGCCACAAGCTTGCTGTTTGATATTGGTCAAATGTATTCACTTCTTGGGCTCTTGGTTTCCATATCTGTGAAGTGAAAATTTCAAGGTCTATTACCTTTGTAACTTCACACCTATAAAAGGACCTCACAGGAATGTACCGCTTCACACTGGGAATAGAATAAGCCTCTATAAGAATAATGTGGTCAGAAGCACATTTCTAGTTGTTTATTTTACCAGTCAAGTGGTAAAGAGGAGAACAAAATTGTTTTTTAAGCAACCTTTGTTACAAGCTTTTAATTCTGAGAATATACAGATATACCAGCGTTTGTGGGTTTTGTGGTAATGGGCCAGGTTATTGTGTGTAGGGATTTTTCAAGTGTCATTTTTAAAGGTATAAGCAATGTCACTGTAGCAGAATAAAAAAGTATTTAGCTCATTAAAAGACAGGCACAGTAAAACATGTTTCTTTTTTTAGGTTTAAGATTTAACTGAAGCACTTGTGAATTTCTCTTTTCAATCTCGATTATTTTCACATCCATATTCATGATGCTGTGGTTTATCTGTAAATGCTACCCACTAGATTTATTTTAGCTGCTCTTGTTAACACCCTGACAAGCAGTGAACTTCTCCTCTTTGCAACTCAGAAATGTGAAACAAAAAGTTTGGTATGGGGAAGAATGGAGGAAAAGTGGAAGCAAGAAAGAAAATACTGGGCAAAAATTCAGATATTAATGCTCAAATATAAACATAAAAAGATTTAGTGGTTGAAGATGAATCAGAAATAAAATTCTCTAGTTAGTGATTGGGGCATGAGATATTTAATTCACTATATTAAATTATCTGGTTATTTAAAATTAGAAAAAGTTCAAGTATAATTGGAGGAATATTTCTCAAAGATCATTTGAGATGCTTCTCTATAATTTAAATACATTTCTCAAATGTTGTACCTTAAAGGGTGCATTTTCCTCTTTGTTTAAGGAGATTTCTATGTATGAGATTGCTGAGGGATGAATAACCATATCTTTTTACCTAGGACATTAGTTTTGATTAGATTTTCTTTTTACCATTTTTGTAAATAAAGAAATCTTTTAATATAATGATAAGAATATACTCTGTGGAAAGCAGTGTGGCAATTCCTAAAAGAACTAAAAATCGACCTCCCATAAGACCCCACAATCCCCCTGCTGGGAATATACCTGGAAGAATTCAAATCATTCTATGAAAAAGGTACCTGCATATGCATGTTTATTTCAGCATTATTTACAATAACAAAAGCATAGAACCAACTGTGCTGCCCATTGAAAGGGACTGGATTAAAAAAATGGTACATATGCACAATGGAATATTATGCAGCCATAAAGCAGGACAACATTATGAACTTCGCAGCATCTTGGATGGACTTAGAGGCTATAATACTCTTGATAGATCACAGAAATGAACGAGTAGCATGCTCTCACTCATAAGTGGACCTTGAACAACTATCGTAATACTGTAAGAAAGGGATTGGCGGTAGTGGGAAATTACCAGGGAAGGGTGGGGGAGGGATTGGCAGTAGTGGGAAACAAGGATACCTCATCAACAAGGATACCTGCATAATAAGCATTTGTATACCTAACCCTGAATTGTGCCCCACGTATTTAAAATAAAACTTTTTAAATGATCATAATCTGTAAAATAATTCATTTATTTTCACAATTTAATAACATTAGTAACGTACTTTTTAAAAAGTACATCCAGATATTTCTAATAATAAAAATGTCAATTAGAGATTATATCACCAATTTGCTCATCAAACTGAGGAAAATTTGGATCATTCTTCCATTTTATATTATGCTTGACAGAATGGATGGTATGTGTAAATTGTCTTTCTGTGTTCATTTTGGAGATTGTTGAGGACCTGTTCTGCTGAACAGCCCTTTAAGGCATGCTGCCAAGCACTTCTCCTGGGTACATTTGGAGACTGAAATTATAGAACTCTTGAGAAAATAAATGAGGGCTAAAAACTTGGCATGGAGAATCTCATTTCAATATTTGTAATTTAAAATATCCCTCATTATTACCAATGTAAGGTAAAGTTACCATACCCTCACTCATTCTCCTAATAATTTTCTGTACTGAACCAAAGGCTCACAGAAATGGAATTTTTATAGAGGCCTTCAGAGATACTGAAGTGACAAAGATATCTGCATTCCAAACAAGAATGTATCTATCACTGCCAAAAATGAATAAGCATGATTGAAACACAAATGAATCTTATTTCTACCCCCTCTCTGCCTTCAGAGTACTTATTTTATTGTTATTGATTTTAAAATTTCTGGACTATAAATTGTAAGCCAAGTAAGGGCACATTCTGTATACACCTTGTTTTGCATTGTTTTCTTTCTTTCTTTTTTTTTTTTTTTTTTTTTTGAGTTGGAGTCTCACTCTGTCACCCAGACTGGAGTGCAGTGGCCGCTCCCGGCCACCGCATCCTCGATCTGCTGGGCTCCAATGATCCTTCTGCCTCAGCCTTCCAGGTAGCCGGAATTACAGGCATGCACTACCACGCCCGGCTGATTTTTTGATTTATTGTAGAGATGAGGTCTCGCTGCCCGGGTGGGTCTGGAACCCGCAGGCTCAGGCAATCCACTCACCTCAGCCTCCCAAAGGCGCGGGATTACAGGCTGAGCCACCGAGCCCGGCTTGCATTGTTTTCACAGTGCTCAGTGAAATGTCTGGTTCATGGGAAATTGTTAAATTTTTATTGAATGTGTGTGTGCAAGTGAATAAAAAAATTAATCATACTGTGATCTCAGTTGCTAAAACAGTACACTATTAACTGGAGGGCAAAAATTTTAGATTAGAGAACTAAAGCCCATATTAGAAATAATCAAATTATTAATTATCAACCAAGGATTAATGGTTCAGCAGGCAGTGTTCAGGCTTTGAAGAAGTGTAGTCATTGGTCAATCATCCTTCGAAAAGTACTCATGGAACACCTGTTATGAACTAGTTTGTGGGATTAGCCCTAGGATAGCAATTCCTAACAGAAGCAATATCTAACTCTCACTCCACTTCTCGTAGTGTTTTCAGTTTACTGAATAATTTTTGTTGTCATAATCATAATATTTGGTGGTCAGGAGTGAGGTATTCTAAAATATCTTGCAATTAGCAGAAAAATCCTTCACGATGTAGAGTTATTCCAGGTGCCACAGGATTTTGAAATATTATGCAGGACATTCAAGTACTACATTTAGTAACTATATCAGTGATGTTAAGATATACTATAATTTTATGTATAACTGAGAAGTATGCTGCAAATTAACCTATGACACACTGTCTTAACTATAGTTCTGTACAACACAATGATCAGTCTCAATAGCTTTTGTTCCTTTGAGATTTCTTTCATTTAATCTGAATGATCTACAAATTTTCTTGCCTTCTATTATTCTGAGGGCTCAACAAATTTTTCTGTCTTCTGCTGCATTGAGTGTTAAGTGATTGTCAATCTTTGCACATATTTCATTAAGAAAGTATAAGACAATATATATGTATAGTGCCTTTTTTTAATGAAGAAATGTGCTCTATAAAGCAATTAGATGTAACTTTAAAAAATACATTGAATGATAGTTATTCTTCTAATGATGAGTATTTTTTAAATTTTAAAATAATATCCCACTGCCTCGCTTCCATGCTTGTGAATAGCTATTTGCTTCAATGCTGAATTATAGCATAATCTCTTTAAATGACATTTGAAGATTAAACTAAACAAGTATTACCTGCAAAGCAGTTAACTCATTTGAAGCGACAATAATATGAATAGCTGATCAAGTTTACTCATCTCGATTGCCTCCTGGTTGAAAGAGATTGTAAGAAACCATTAGCTGTCAGATGATTTCCTAATTTCGAAAAGGTTAAAATGTGGGAAAATTTACTTAGAGATAAAGATTTGTTTTTGTAGTTATCAGAGTCCAGAACCTAATTCCATTTTACTCAAACATACTAATTTTTCCAAGTGTACAAATCACTTTGCTTTGCTTCGAACTTACTGAGAGTTGTTCATCATTCTGGAAAGTCAAGTCACTGATGGAACAGCTATCATTAGTGGTTACAGTATTTGCATCTTTTACACCACATACCTATAACTACAGTAGGAGCCATTACATTCATGCGATTTTCATATAGTTACAAAAATCTGACTAATTCAAGTTTTGTCTTGCTGAAGGATTTAGCCTCATTTATTATTAACAATTGTCTTCCTTTTACCATCTTATACTATACGGAGGGCATTTTGTTGATTTATTTGAGAAAAAAATGCTAATTTATAGTATTTATTGCAATATAGTTTACAAGTATTTCAAATGACTGTGTAAGCTGTCACAACATGTATAAAGACCTACAGATGGATCAGAAGGTGGATCAAGAAAAACAGTAGAATTAAGATTGATTAAGATGCTAGATTGTCCATAGACCTTATGTTTCTTTCTTCTGAGACTCTATTAAATGAAGCAAAACACTCTCCCTTTCCGCAAGTCCCATCCATGCACAGTAGGTATAAATCCACAGAGAAAAAGAGATGGAGACAAGGGATATTAGTGAATGAAAACATGTTACAGTGTGTGATTTTAAGAAGTTAATAGGAGCGGGGATATTTAAAATATTTAAAAACAAGCATTGAAAATAAATATACAGGGTTTGAGCAATCAAAAAGAGCTACCAGCTGTCATGGAGGAACACTTTCCTGAGGACCACTGCTGAGTTCGTTGTGTTCTGAATAGTCTGTTGACCCTTGGATTTCCTAGGGCTTATCTCCACCCAATGCTCAGGACTGAGAGGACTCCCTTTCTTGTTGACTTTCTGTTGGTTCACCTAAAGGAGGCATCAAGGGCATCAGGATCAGTATCCTACTTGTTTCTTCACTGTGATGTCATGGTTTGGCAGCATCTGCTGTCCTCCACTTAACACCACATTTTCTGTAGGGTGACTCTCTTCTGTAGTTTTAGCTCTGCTTTGTTGCAACAGCAATTTCCTTTATTGCCTCTTCAGACCTGGAGGAAGTAGTAGCTTTCTAATCTTGATGATTCTGTGGTCTGGCCCCATGCCTTGTTGGTTCCTCTTAATCCTGTTCATATTTTGTAAATGCTGTCCTCATTAAACCCTTCAGTGTCCCTGTTTTCTATGTACCATGTATTTCCTGTGAGGAGGGGTGTGTGTGTGTGTGTTTGTGTGTGTGTGTGTGTGTGAGAGAGAGAGAGAGAGAGAGAGAGAGAGTTTTCCCAGGGAAAGGATGTGGTGGCAAGAGGGATGTAAGGCATTTTTGGAAGTTGATCATTAACAAGTATAAGAATATTTCTATAGCAAGAGCTGTCATGGCTAAGCTGGTAATGTCTTTTAAGTGTTAGAACTGGATAGGATAAAGATTATGTGCTTACAGGGCAAAGAGTTATATTGGAGAGATGGGAGAATAGCTTTTTTGGCCCTCTCAAATGCACAAAAGATCAAGATGACATATATTTCATAGTATAGGAAGTCCAGAACTGAAAATGGAACAAAAGAATTGATTAGATGACTGTATATGGAACTGGAATCTCAATGCTTACTTCTATCCCTATGTACATTGAGTCAATAACTGGATGTGTAGCCTTCAGACAAAAGGTTTCAGGTTATTTCTCAGTAGGAATTGAACAGAAAATACTTGCAAATAAGGGCAAATGCAGGACTATTGATTGAAAAGTTAATTGAAGGATGGTTGATCTCTATTTCCACATCTCCATCCAATCTTCATGGCACTTATTCCAGGCAGGAGATTAAAGAGTTCTTCTCTGGAAAATAGTTCAGCGTCATGAAAAAGTCCTTTATATATTGATATTTTGGAATCTACCAGTGAGAATATGGCTGCCACCATGCTCCCCAAAGTGAAGCATGCTAGTTGACACACTTCATGCATACATAGAAAGCTGCATGTTAGTTTTTTAAGCTTTCATTTTAATATGTGTTAGCAATCAAAGTTCTCTGGGCATAAATATAAAGCCCTCTAAGTTAAAAAAAACTAGGTAAAATAGAATCAGAATGGAAGACGATGACAGGACTGGTCAGAGTGTATGCATCTCTGCATGGGTGATTGTGCATAAGGACAAATATGTGTGCATGTATGTGTGCAAGTGGGTGAGCAAATGTTTGACTGAGGGGAGACACAGGATCAAGCACCCAGGGCTCCCATACAGAAGTAGCTGCAATTTACCAGTGCTCTGAATTCAGTGCCTTCCATGTGAAGAAACATCTGCCATTCTTGGGGCATATCTTAGGAAAAGGCAACTTGCCTGTTTGTTTTTCTTTTCCTTTTTCTTTCTCATCATCTTTTTTGCTCTCCTTTTTTTCTTTCTCTGTTCTTTTCCTTTATCTTCCTCATTTTGGTTTTAGGGGCTATATATATGCTCTCACAGCATGGACATATTGTAAGGTGGTAGGAAGTTGGTTCCAGTTAGCCTACAACAAAGTCAGTGGATACTGCAATCTTCAGGTATCTTCTGAACAAAAGCTCCTCCCATTACACCTTAATCAAATCTCAAAACTGCAAAAAGACAGCACAATCCCCCATGGCCATCCTTGCTTCAAAATTGAAAAAATCCAGAGGCTTTGCCTAAGGAAGAATAGGTGATTGAGCAAACAGAAGCAAAAGCTATGCCCCTTCCCACTGAACAATGGAATTAAAGAGAGAAAAGGGAAAAAAATCCATCAAGAGTGAAGAAGAATCCAAGGGAGAACACAGGTACACCACAGACCCATGGAAAGACAACACCTGAATAAACAGACTTTGGAAACTCAAATAATAAAAAGCCCTCAGAATGACTGGTCTCGAACCACAAATACAGACATCAAGGTATTGTTGGAGAGGATGAATAAAAATGAAGAAAGACAAGTAGAAAGAATGAAAGAGTATATAACAGAAATGATGGCAGTAAAGATTACAGTGAATGAAATAAACAACAAATTGACAAGCATGGAAAGCAGAATTAGCAAAGCATAAGAAAGAATCTCAGAGCTTGAGTACCAAAATATGGAGCTAACCTAAACTGCTAAAAACATAGAAAGGAAGTTTAAAAAGATGGAACAAAGCCTCCAAGAGATGTGTGATTATAGTAAGAGGTCAAATTTATGCCTGATCAGCATTCCTGAGGCAGAAAAGGAGACAGAGAACACCTTGGAACAAGCATTCTATGAGGTTATCCAATAAAACTTTCCTTATCTCATCAGAGATGTGACCATCAAAACACAAGCAATTCAGAGAACTTCTGCAAGGCATCAAATGAGAAGACCTACTCCCAGACACATAGTAATTCACATACACAAAGTAGGCATAAAAGAAAATACTAAAGGCAGTGAGAAAGAAAGTTCAGACTACCTACTGGAGAAGAACAATGAGAATAGTAGTAGACTTATCTACAGATACAATCCAGGTAAAAGACACTGAATTCCCATCTTCAAAGTTCTGAAATATAAACACTTCCAACCAAGAATTTCCTACACAGCTAAGCTAAGGTTTATCAGTTCATCAGTTACAGATAATTAAAATCCTTCCCAGATAGCCAATCCCTAACAGATCATGCTACTTCAGACAAATATTACAGGAGACACTTAAGAAGGTATTAAGCACAGAAGAAAGAAAAAAAGGAATGACTGCAAACTTCCCAAGAGAACAGGAAAACACAGAATCAACAGAGAATACATCATGACTGCAAACATAAAAACACACACATACATCAAGCCAAAAGTTAAAAGAAAAAAAATAAACAAAAAACGTTATAACAGCCTCATGGCAGGGATAAACTCTCTCATATTTCAATAGTCAGCCTGAAAATGAATAGATTATTGCACCACTGAAAAGGCATAGAATAGAAAACTGGATTTAAAAAAATGACCCAACAAACTGTTGCCTCTAGAAAACACATCTCACTACCAAGGACAACAACAGACTCAAAATTAAAGACTGGAAAACAAACTATCAGGCAAATGGAAAGCAAAAGTGGAAGCTAAATCATAGCTTTAATATCAGAAAAAAAAATCTTAAAGCAATCAAAAATTTAAAAAGATACTGAAGAACATTGTATAATGATAAAAGGCTCAACTCATCAACAAGAAATATCCATCCTAAATATATATGCACCTAAGACAGAAGCACCTGAATTTATAAAGCAACTTCTTTTAAAAAAATTATTATAAAGGTATGGGGTACAATACAGAGTTAGGTATACAAATGTTGATTGTACAGGCACCCTTGTTGAGAGGTGTGTTCCTCATCCCCCTAGCACATTCCTCAACTGCAGTCCCCCCTCCCCTGACAGTTTCCCAGTACTATCAATCAATTTCTTATAGTATTATAATTGTTCAAGTTCCGCTTATGAGTGAGAACATATGGTACTCTGTTCTTTGTTTCTGTGATAGATCACTGAATATGATTGACTCTATATCCATCCAAGTTACTGTGAAGACCATATGTTTGTCCTTCTTTGTGGCTGCATAATATTCCATTGGTGTATATGCACCACATTTTAAAAATCTAGTTCAACTTCAATAGGCAGCATGGTTGGTTTCATGTTTTTGCCATTGTGAATAGAGCTGCAACAAACATACATGTGCAGGTATCTTTTTTGTAGAATGATTTGAATTCCTACAGGTATATTCTGAATAGGGGAATTGCTGGGTCATATGGAAGGTCAATTTCTAGTTCTTTCAGAAGTGCACACTGTCTTCCAAAGAGATTACACTAGTTTGCATTCCTACCAGCAGTGTAAAAGAGTTCCTTTTTCTCTGCATCCTCTCCAGCATCTGTTGTTGTTTGTTTTATTAATGATGGCCATTCTTACTGGGTTTAGGTGATATCTTAATGTGGTTTTGATTTGCATTCTCTGATGATGAGTGAGGATGAGCACTTTTTCATGTGTCTGTTGGCTGCCATATATCTTCTTTTGATAAGTGTCTATTTTTGTCTTCTGCCCACTTTTTAATGGGACTGTTTGCTTTTCTCCTTTCGGCATATTTGAGTTCCTTGTAGATCCTAAATGTTAGGCCTTTGTCAGATATACAGTTGGCAAATATCTTTTCTCATTCTGTGGACTGTCTCCCTGCTCTCTTGATGGTTTCTTTTGCTTTGCAGAAACTTGTTAGTTTGAGGAGGTCCCACTTGTCTATCTTCTTTTTTAAGATATGGGCATTTAGGACTTTTATCAGGAATCGGTTGCTATTTCCAATTTTCATGAGGGTGTCTCTGTGTTTTCTGAGATACTTATAGTTTGTGGTTTTACATTTAGGTCTTTGATTCATTTAGAGTTAATTTTTGTGTATGGTGATAGGTAGGGGTCCTGTTTCAATCTTCTGCATGTGATCAACCAGTTTTCCTAGCACCATTTACTGAATAGGTTCTTCTCTCCCCAGTGGTAGTTGTTGGAGGCTTTGTCAAAGATGAGTTGGTTGAGAAATTGAGGCTTTGCTTCTGGAATCTCCATCCTGTTCCATTGGTCTATATGCCTGTTCTTGTAGCAATACCAGGTTGTTTTGATTACTGTAGCCTTATATTAAAGTTTGAAGGCTGGAAGTGTGATACCTCCTGCTTTGTTTCTTCCAGGCTATTTTGATTACTGCAGCCTTATATTAAAGTTTGAAGTCTGGAAGTGTGATACCTCCTGCTTGGTTTCTTTTGCTAAGGATTGTATTGGCTATTCATGCTCATTTATGTTTCCATATGAATTTTGAATTGCCACTTCCAGAATGATATTGGTAACTTAATGGGTATTGCATTGAATCTGCAGATTGCCTTTGGTAGGATGGACGTTTTAACAATGTAGATTCTTCTGATCCATGAGCATGGAATATTTTTCCATTTGTTTGTGTCTTCTTAGATTTCATTGAACAGTGTTTTTTTGTTTTTTTTTTTTGAGTTGGAGTCTCACTCTGTCGCCCAGACTGGAGTGCAGTGGCTGCTCCCAGCCACCTCAGCTTTGACCTGCTGGGCTCAGGCGATCCTTCCACCTCAGCCTTCCAAGTATCTGGAATTACAGGCATGCGCTACCATGCCCAGCTGATTTTTTTGGTTTATTGTAGAGATAAGGTCTCGCTGCCCAGGCGGGTCTCAAACCCGTGGGCTCAGGCAATCCACTCACCTCAGCCTCCCAAAGGGGTGGGATTACAGGCTGAGCCATCGAGCCTAACTGAACAGTGTTTTGTAGTTCTTGTTGAAAAGGTCTTTTACTTCTCTGGTTAGGAAGATGACTAAAATATTTTTTTGTGACTATTGAGAATAGGATTGTGCTTTTAATTTGGGTCTCTGCCTGCTTGTTGTTGGTGTATAGGAATGCAACTGTCTTTTGCACATTTATTTTGTACCCTGAGACTTTGCCAAAGTCCTTTATCAGTGCAAGCAGGTTTTTGACAGATTCTGTTGGATTTTAAAGGTATAGAATAATATCATCACCAAAGAGGGATACCTTGATTTCCTCTTTTCCTATTTGGATAACCCTGACTTCCTTCTCTAGTCTAATTGCTCTAGCTAGGACTTCCAACACAATGTTGAACAAGAGGGGTGAGAGTGGGCAGCCTTGTCTTGTCCAAATTTTCAAGGAAAATGTTTCCAGTTTCTGTCCATTTAGCAATATGTTAGCTGTAGGTTTATCAAAGGCACTTACTATTTTGAGGCATGTTCCTTCTATACCTAGGTGTTTGAGGGTTTTTATTAAGAAGGATGCTGGATTTTGTCAATAGCTTTTTCTGCATCTAATGACATAATCATGGGGTTCTTGTTTTTACATCTGTTGATGTATTTAATTACATTTATGGTCTTGCAAATGTTAAACCAAACTTCATGCATCCTGGGCATGAAGCTTACTTGGTCATGGTGGATGATTTTTAAGATATGTTTTTGGATCCAATTTGCTAGAATTTTGTTGAGAATTTTTGCATCTATGTTTATAAGGGATATTAAACTCTAGTTCTCTTTTTTTGTTGGATCTTTACCCAGCTTGGGTATCAGTGTGATATTAGCTTCATAAAAAGATTTGGGAAGAATTCCATCTTTCTCAATTGCCTTGAATAATTTCAATGGGATTGTCATCAACTTCTCCTTGTACATTTTGTAGAATTCTGCTGGAAAGCCATCTGTTTCAGGGTTTTTTTGGTAGGTAGTTTTTGTATGATAGAGTCAATTTCCTGGGTTGTTATTGGTCTATTTAGTGTCTCAATGTCTTCCTGTTTCAACCTGGAGAAGTTTTTGTGATGTCAGAAAGTCCTCCATTTCCATTTAGGTTATCAAATTTGTTTCCATATAGGTGTATATAGTAATCTCTGTTAATCTTTTATATTTCTTTGGGGTCAGTTATAATTTGATCTTTTGTATTTCTGATTGTGTATATTTGGGCTTTTTCTCTCTTTTTCTGGTCATTCTGGTTAGGGGTTCATCAATCTTGTTGATTTTTTTAAAGATCCAGCAATTTGTAGTGTTGATTTTTTTCAGGATATTTTTGTCTCTATGTCCTGTATTTTGGCTCTTATTTTGGTGATTTGGATTCTTCTGCTAAAGCTGGGGTTTTGGTGGTCTTCTCTTTCCAGCTCCCTTAGGTGATTTGTTAGGCTCTCAACATGTGATCTTTTTGTTTTCTTGATGTGTGCTTGTAGAGATATAAATTCTCTTCTTAGAACTGCTTTCATGGCAACTCAGAGATTTTGGTAAGATGTTTCTTCATTTTCATTTCTTTCCAGGAATCTTTTAATTTCTGCTTTGACTTCAGTGTTGACCCAGTGGTTGTTCAGCATCATGGTGTTTAGTGTCCATGTCTTGGGTGGGGGGGGCTTGGTGGAAATTTTGTTGGTGTTGATATTTATTTTTACTCCACTGTGGTCTGAGAAGGTACTTGTCAATATTTCAACCTTATGAAATTTGTTAATGCTTGATTTATGGCCAAGGATGTGATCGGTCTTGGAGTATATTCCATGTGGTGATGACTGAAATGTATATTCTGTGTTTGTTGGGTTGAATAATCTGTAGGTATTTATTAAGTACATTTGATCGAATGTCAAGTTTAAGTTCTGGATCTCCTTGTTGGTCTATCTAGGGATTTTAGTGGGGTATTCAAGTTCCCTTCTATAATAGTGTTAGAGTCAATATCTTTTTTAGTTTACATAGTAGTTGTTTTATAAATGCTGGTGCTCCCATATTGGACATGTGTTTAGGATGGATAGTTTTTGTTGATGGATTGATCCTTTTTTCATTATGTAGTGTCCTTTAGTAATTTTTAAAATTTTTGACATCTTAAAGGTCTTTTTTTCTGATATGAAGATTGTGACTCCTGCCCTCTTTTGTCATCCATTTGCCAGGAAGCTCATTTTCCATCCTTCAATTTTGAGTCTGTGTGTACCCCTTGTGTAGAGATGAGTCTCCTTGATGCAGCAAATAATTGGGTCATGGTTTCTTATCCTGTTTGCCATTCTGTGTCTTTTTAGTGGTGTATTTAGTCCTATTCACATTCAGGCTGTTCATTGAAATGTGATTGTTTATTCCTGTCATGAGGTCATATAAAGTTTTTTCTTTTTTGTTTTCTTTTGACTTTGGTGTTGATATATGTGTGTATTTTCTTTTCTTTTTTTTTGAGTTGGAGTCTCACTGTCGCCCAGACTGGAGTGCAGTGGCTGCTCCCGACCACTGCAGCCTCGACCTGCTGGGCTCCGGCAATCCTGCCACCTCAGTCTTCCAAGTAGCCAGAATTACAGGTGCTACCATGCCTGGCTGATTTTTTGATTTATTGTAGAGATGAGGTCTCACTGCCCAGGTGGGTCTCGAACCCACGGGCTCAGGCAATCCACTCACCTCAGCCTCCCAAAGCACGGGACTACAGGCTGAGCCACAAGCTTGTGTGTATTTTCAAGTTTCTTATTGCTCTGTATTCTCTGTTGATTCTGTGCTCTGTTGTTTCTTGGAAGTGTGTGGTCTTTTTCTTCTTTTTTTTTCCTTCTTCTTTGTGTAATATCTTTTTAAGTATCTTCTGTACAGCTGTTCTGGAAGCTGCATAATCTCTTAGGAATTGAATGTCTGGGAAAGATTTTAATTCTTCATCACTGATGAAGTTGAACTTGGCTGGATAGGAAATTCTTGGTTGAAATTGTTTATCTTTGAGGACTTTGAATATAGGGCTCCAGTCCCTTCTTGCTTGTAGTGTTTCTGCTGATAGTTCTGCTGCTATTCTGATTGGTTTTCCCCAGTAGGTAGCCTGACTATTCTCTCTTGCTGCCTTTAAGAATTTTTCCTTTGTGCTTGCTTTGTTTAGGTGAATTACTATGTATCTAGGAGTTGGTCTTCTCGTTTGATGCCTTGTGGGGGTTCTCTGTATCTCTTGTGCTTGGTAGGTCACTTCTCTGGTGAGATGGGGAAAATGTTCTTGGATTACCTCCAAGAATACTTGCTCCAAGTTGTTCTCCATTTCCCTTTCTTCCTCTGGGATACCAATCAGGTGTAGGGTTGGCCTCTTGATGTAATCACACATCTCTTGTAGGCTTTGTTCTTTCTTTCTAAGTCTTCTTTCTATATATTTTATAGATTGGGTTAATTCCATGTTCTGGTCTTCAAGTTATGAGATTCTTTCTTCAGCTAGACAAATTCTGCTTTCCATGCTTAACTACTTGTTATTTATTTCCTGGATGAAATTTTTTATTGCCAAAATCTCTATTACAATATTTCAGTATTGTATCTTGTCTTATCTGCTCTTTCCATTAATTCCCTAATCCCTGACATATTCTGGGGACAGTCATTGGTGGCTTCCATTGTTTGGGCACCAAGGTCTGATTTTTGTGTTTTCTCTTTGATACCCTTGAAATTACCTGTGGTCTTTCTTTGACTTTTCCTCATTTGTGACGATCTCTTGTTTTTCTCTTTGGTTCTGTTATTCAGTGTGATGGGAGAGGCTTTCCCTTCTACCCTGATCTGTACTCTGGATTTGTTCTATTTTTAAATAGGACAGTGTGTGGGAAGCTTTGTTGTCTCTTGTAGTTTTTGAAAGTTGAATAAAGTAAGGGATAGGGTGCTAGGATTCAGAAGCTACTTGAAAATTACAATATTCACTTATTGTGGTGTGTGTTCTCTGAGACCTACTCCCCACCACCATTCTATATAACAATACAAAGCAGAAACCAATGCAAAAATAAATTGAACACACACATACACAGACATACACACACACCCTAAAACAAACTGGAATAACAACAAAGTGAAACAAAACAAACTACAACAACTAACCAAGAAAACTGAACACATACACACTCCTAGCACAAAGTGAATGAAGAAGAAAAACAGAAAGACTGGGGGAGAAAAAGGGAATTCAGATCAAACCTTCACACATATATTGGCACACATCTTAAACTATAAAAAAAGAAAACAAAAAACCCCAGAAGAATAGAAGAGCATAAACAAACCAACAAAAACAACAAAATTGAAAGATGAGCATTCAATCATTCACATACACACATAAACAGAAAACAACAACTAAAAGAGGAAAGAAATAGAAAAAGAAAAAAAAAAGAATTTTGGGTGGATGCAGATCAAACCCTCACATACACATTCATGCACAAAGGAAAAATACTTAAAAAATACATGAACTAACAAACAAACAGGCAAAACTTAAAAACAATAATAAAAAAGCAACAACCAAAAAATCTGCCCTATTGGGATTGGCTCTGTAATTGTTCCTCTAATCAGGTCTCTCCTGTAGAACCACCTCTTTCACTCTCCCTCAGTATCTGGAGCAAGGAAGGAGTTTTGGGAGTCAGCCATGGAGGTTTCCCACCGAAGCATTAGGGATCAAGGTGAGCTCTGGAACCTGAGACCACTAGGATGTGTTTAGGAGCTGTTGGCCCATTTCCTCTTCCCTTTTTTTTTTTGGTATTTAGCACATCCCGTTAGAAGGTACTTTGCAGAGTGCTGAAGAGAAGTATTTCTCAGCTCAACACCGTGTTTCATGGTTTCATGCCAATAAAATAAAAACGAGGGAGATGTTGTGAGCTGGTCATGGAGGCCCACCTGAACATTAGGGATCAAGTTGGGTCATGGACCCCGAGACCCACTAGGATGCTTCGGGAGCTGTTCCCTCCTCCCTTTTTCATTTTAGCCAAAAGGCTCTCTGCCACCTAAGCTGAAGGCTCTGTGACTTGTGACAGGCATGGATCACTCTAGAAACTCATTGTTCCTGTTTCCCATGAACTGCGGTTTTGGCTTAGGTATTGGATATAATTCAAACCCAGGTCATATTTGGGAGCCTTCTATACAGTACAAGCTTCTTTATAAGACTTTAAAGTATATTTGTAAAATTAGTATATACATAGGGAGAGCTGTTTTCAGCTTTAGATGGTATAGATGATTATCTAGAGTTACCAAAAATGACCCAGCACGAACTTTGGGCTGGGCCACATTCCTAAGGTTCCAGCATGTACTTTGGACTGGGCTGCATTCTTTTAAACCAGTTTTTAGCTACAGTTAGTGTAGGGTTTTTCTACTTATTATAGAAATTGAATTTATTTTATTCATGGAAAGTATTGTAGAATGGGTTATGCTACGTTAGTGAATTATGTTAGTTCAAGCATGATCAAACATGATATTTTGAGGTTTAATAAGAATACAGCTAACTTTAGAAATTTCATTTTTTCCATTTTCTACATTTGCAGTTTTGGCTTTAATACAATTTACAGTTTATATTTGGTTTTATTTTTAGAAGCTTTATTGCTGATGATCAGCTTTATATATTAGAATTAGGAATTAGAAACTTTTATATAAGTTAAAATAGATATATAGGATATATATAACAGCCATTTTGTTAAGAGACTGTAATAAAAAAATCAGCTGGGCATGGTAGCGCACGCCTGTAATTCTGGCTACTCAGAAGGCTGAGGCGGAAGGATCACCGGAGCCCAGCAGGTCTAGGCTGCGGTGGCCGGGAGTGGCCACTGCACTCTAGTCTGGGTGAAAGAGTGAGACTCCAACTCAAAAAAAAAAAAAAAAAAAAGAGATTGTAATCAATTGTTCCTTGAAACATCCCAGCATGATATTTTGACCACATTCTTTAGGAACTGGGTTGGGCTATAATTAAGAGTTTCTATAGTGTAGGTAGAGTCAGCATAAAATAGAAAGGAATTAAGATTTAAGTTAGTCATTAGGTGTTGTGTATGCATATGTTTTAAAAGTTATTGATCATTGGACTATTATGATGTCAGAAATTGTTGTATTGCTTTTGAGGAATATTAACCAAGCATGAGGAACAGTGAGATAATTTTGAGATTGTCCTTCCTCATGCTTGAGGAAACAGCTGGTTGGTGGGGGATGCCCCTCACCCACCTGGCTTTGTGTTCATGTAAATGTCTTGTGATTTGATTGGGATTGCCCTTCCTCATGCTAGAGGAAACACCTGGTGGGTGGGGGATGCCCCTCATCCACCTGGCTTTGTGTTCATGTGAAAATCTTGTGATTTAACCTGTGAAAATTTGGCATAAAAGGATTATGGTTCGTCCCATTAAATGGCTTCTGCACTAGATAGAGTCCAGTCTCTTTCTTTCTACCCCCCTTTTTCTTTCTTTCTCTTTATCTCTCCAGAATAATCACCAACACTTCCACATCTCCCAAGGGACCCCCTAAATCTCTGCGGGGCTGCCCCCCGCAAAGGAGGAGAGGCAATGGAGGTGGGTGGGGCTGTAGTCCTCCCCTCCCATGCTCTTATGGTCAGGGAGATTTACTCCGGTGGGGAGGTGCAGGATTGTCTCTTCCCCAGGTGTACATGTGGGGGGGTACCCCAGCCAGGCCTATCCTGGAATGGAGTTTTCCTATTGTGACTGACATCCAGTCCCTGCTTGGATTTTTCCCTCTCAGTTGTGAACTAACTGTGTGGATCTGATGTTCAGAGGATTGCTGGGAGGAGGGGCTTTGGGTCAGCCCAAGACTCACCACTGATCTCTTTGGAGTCCGTCCTCATCCTTTTCTTTTCACACCCTTTGTCCTTCAGCTGGATCAGTGTAGGGGGTGGGGTGCCTATAATTCAGCACTCATCAGGTCCCTCTAAAGTTTGTGCTTCTAGATATTCCCTCTGGGTCATAATCAATCCCTGAGTAGTTGATCTGTGCCAATCACAAAGATCAAGTCTGTTGCTCTGTGGTGAGTAAATCAGAGCACTTTCCTGCCCCATCTTTAAGGTGGTGGCAGAGTGCCTCTCTTGTCCTCTTCCATGGGGCTTTGCCTCTGGACTCACTCCACTGCCCCTGTTGTCAGTGACCTGCCAGGTACTGAAGTAGTGAGGCAAAAGCCTGGAACCAGCAGTCTTTCCTGCTGCAGTGGTGAGGCAGAGCCTGGGGTGGTAGTCTCTCCTCATTTTTGTTCTTTTTAAAAATGGTTTCAGTTTCTGTGACCAGGGAAGAGCCAAGGACCAAGCAGAGAAGCTGCAGTACCAGCTGTTGCAGCAGGGCCCTGACCACTTGTTCACAAACCCCCACTCAGTCAGTCTCCTCCAGCATTTTCTTCTGAGGAAGGGTTATGTTGATTTAAAAAAATGACACTTGGCTTCTGCATCCCAGGGAATTGCTAGGGTCCAAGCCCAGCAGCTGTGGCACCAGCCACTGCACCAGGAAAGCCCTGTCCACTAGCTCCCTGTCCCTCACTCAGTCAGCCACTCACTCTCACTCACCAGCATGTACACAAAATTTTCCATGCACTCACTCACACCGGGATTCATATTGTCTGACTGACTCAGCCACGATCTTCCCAATTCTCTCTATAAAGCAATTTCTAAGTAAACAAAAAAAGGATATTGACTCCAACATTATCATAACTGGAGACTTAAATACCCCACAAAAACCCTAGATATATCATTGATGCAAAAAATCAATAAGGAGATCCAGAACCTTAACTTGACACTTGGCCAAATGAACTCAATAGTTACCTATAGAACACTCCATCAAACAACCATGAAATAAACATTCTACTTATGGAACATACATGGAACATACTCCAAGACTGACCACATCTTCGACCATAAGTCAAGCATAAACAAATTTCATAAAATTGAAATACTATCATGCACCTTCTCAGACCACAGTGTAACAAAAATAAATATTGCCACCAACAAAATCCCCTCCAAACACACAAAGATATGGACACTATACAGCATGATGCTGAACCTTCCTGGGTCAACACAGCAGTCAAAATAAATTAAAAGATTCTTGGAAACAAATGAAAACAAAGAAACATCTTTCCAAAACCTCTGGTTTGAAAGTAGTGCCATGAAAGTAGTACCAAGAGAGGAATTTATATCTCTATGAACACAAATCAAGAAAACAAAGGTCACAAGTTAACAGCCTACAAATTGCCTAAGGGAGCAGGAAATGCAATACCACCAAAATCCTAACTTCAGCAAAAGAATCCACATCACCAAAATAAAAGCCCAAATATGGGACATAGAAGACAAAATATATGGAAAAAAATCAATGAAACAAAAAGCTTGTTCTTTGAAAGAATAAGCAAGATGATGAACCCCTAGCCAGACTGACCAAGAAAAAGAGACAAAAAGCTCAAATAAACACAATCAGAAATACAAAAGATCAAGTCATAACTGACCCTGAAGAAATACAAAAGATTGTCAGATATGACTATGCACACCTGTATGGAAACAAATTCAAAAACTTAAATGAAATGACAGCCTTTCTGACATCACACAACCTCCCAAGGTTGAAACGAGAAGAGATAGAGAGCCTAAGTAGATCAATAACAACCCAGGAAATTGACTCCATCCTCAGAAAAGTACCTACAGGCTGGGCTTGGTGGCTCAGTCTGTAATCGTAATACTTTGGGAGGCTGAGTGAGCGGATTGCCTGAACCTGTGGGTTTGAGACCAGCCTGGGCAACTTAGCAAGACCTTGTCTCTACAATAAATAAAAAATTAGCTTGTGGTAGCGCATGCCTGTAGTTCCAGCTCCTTGGAAGGCTGAGGTGGAAAGATCACTGGAACCCAGCAGGTCGATTCTGGGGGGTGGCCATGAATG
Source organism: Cephalopachus bancanus (assembly GCA_027257055.1). Lineage (NCBI taxonomy): Eukaryota > Metazoa > Chordata > Mammalia > Primates > Tarsiidae > Cephalopachus > Cephalopachus bancanus. Next base: position 7,136,324 of record JAPVLO010000005.1, on the reverse strand, counting down.
TGCCACTGCACTCCAGTCTGGAGGACAGAATGAGACTCCACCTCAAAAACAAGCAAGCAAACAAACAAAAAGAAAACTACCTACCAAAAAAAAAAAAGCCTGGACCAGATGGCTTTCCAGCAGAATTCCACAAAACATACAAGAAGTAATTAATATTAATTCTATGGAAAGAATTTAAGACAATCAAGAAAGATAGAATTTTCCCCGAATTATTCCATGAAGCTAACATTACACTATTACCCCAAATCGGCAGAGACCCAACAAAGAAAGGGAACTATAGGCCAATATTCCTGACAGCATAGATGCAGAAGTTTTCAACCAGATTCTAGCAAATCAGATTCAACAACACTTCTCAATTATCCACCATGACTTAGTAGGCTTCATCCCTGGGATGCAAGGCTGGTTTTAACATTTACAAGACCATAAATGTAATTAAATACATCAACAGATGTAAAAACAAGAATCCATGATTATATCATTAGACACAGAAAAGATTTTCAACAAAATACAGTATCTATTCTTGTTTAAAAAATAAAAAACCTTGAACACCTAGTTATAGATGGAACATGCCTCAAAATAGCAAACGTCATCTACAATAAACCTACAGCCAACATATTACTGAATGGACAGAAATTGCAGGCATTTCTCCTGAAAACCAGGACAAGACAAGATTGCCCACTTTCACCCCTCCAATTCAACATAGTATTGGAAGTCCCAGCTAGAACAATCAGAGAAGAGAAGCATATCAAGTGTATCCAAATAGTAAAAGAGGAATTCATGCTATCACTCTTTGCAGACAGTCTGATCCTATACCTGGAAAATCCAAGAGAATCTGTCAAAAACTTCCTTGCACTGATAAAAGACTTGGCCAAAGTTTCAGGTTGTAAAATCAATGTGTAAAAGATAGTTGCATTTCTCTACACCAACAACAAAGAGGCAGAGAACCAAATAAAAAGTATAATCCTATTCATAATAGCCACCAAAAAGATGAAATATCTTAGCATCTTCATAAGCATAGAAGTGAAAGACCTTTACAATGAAAACTACAAAACACTGCTCAAAGAAAACAAAGAAGACACAAACAAATGGAAAATATTCCATGCTCATGGGTTGGAAGAATTTACATTGTTAAGTTGTCCATCCTACCCAAGGAAATATCCGGATTCAATGCAATGCTCATTAAATTATCATCATCATTCTTCTCAGAGTTGAAAACAACAATACAGAAATTCATATGGAAATAAAAATGACCATGATAGCCAAAACAATCCTCAGCAAAAGAAACCAAGTGTGATGGTATCACACTTCCAGACTTTAAACTTTATTATAAAGCCACAATAGTCAAAACAGTCTGGTATTGGTACAAGAACAGGCATATAGACCAATGGAACAGAACAGATACCAGAAGGAAACCTCAATTTCTCAACCAACTCATCTTCAACAAAGCCTTCACCAACAACCACTGGGGAGAGGAGAACCTATTTAGTAAATGGCACTGGGAAAACTGACTGACCACATGCAGAAGAATGAAACAGGAGCCTACCTATCACCATACACAAAAATCAACTCCAAATGAATTAAAGATCTAAATGTAAAACCTCAAACTATAAGAATCCTAGAAAATGCAGGAGACACCCTTATGGAAATTGGCATAGGCAACCAATTTCTGATCAAAACCCTAGATGCCCATGCTATAAGAGAGAGGACAGACAAGTGGGACCCCATCAACCTGAGAGGCTTCTGAAAAGTGAAGGAAACCATCATGAGTGTGGGGAGAGAGTCCACAGAATGGGAAAATATTTTCCAATTGTATATCTGACAAGGGTCTAACATCCAGGCTCTACAAGGAACTCAAACGTGCAAAAGGAAAAAAAAAAAAACAAAAACAAACAGCCCCATTAAAAAATGGGTAAAAGACATGGATATACACATCTCAAAAGAAGATATGCAAGCATCCAACAGACACAGGAAAAAGTGCCCAGTCTCACTAATCATCAGAGAAATGTAAATCAAAACCACATTAAGATACCACCTAACCCCTCTGAGAATGATCATCATTAAGAAAACAAAAAAGAACAGATGCTGGCAAGGATGCAGAGAAAAGGGAATGCTTCTACACTGTTGGTGGAAATGCATAATAATTCAACCTCTAAAGAAAACAGTGTGACAATCTTGAAAATAATTAGAAATTGACCTTTCATATGACTCAGCAATTCCCCTTCTGGGAATATACCCGGAGGAACTAAAATCACCCTACAAAAAAGATCCCTGCACACACATATTTATTGCAGCACTATTCATAATAGTAAAAACATGGAACCAACCATGCTGCCCATCAAAACTGGACTAGATTTTTAAAATGTGGTACATATACACTTTGGAATATTACACAGCCATAAAGAAGGACAAAATTACGCACTTCTCAGCAACTTGGATAAATTTGAAGTCTACCATACTCAGTGATCTATCACAGAACAAAGAACTGAGCACCACAGTTCTCACTAATAAGTGGACCCTGAGCACCTATCATAATACTGCAAAAATGGAATTGGCAGTAGCAAGACACTGCTGGGGTGGGGAATATAACATCAGTAAGGTGCCTGATCCTAATCCAAGTGAAGTGAGGTCAAATGGGAGGACCAAAACTTTACCTGTACCTAACATATGTACCCAAACCTGACTTGTACGCCACAACTTTAAAATAAAACAAAAAGGAAAAAAAGGGCAAAATAAACACACACCATGCCCAGAACAAACAAAAATAATGTATAAATCACAACTAACACCTCTTAAAAAAAACCTCACAGCTCCAGTTAGTACTTTAAATTTGTGAGAGCATGCTATCACGACTAAGAAAGCCCAGAAAATGATTTTAAAAATCAGCATACAGGTCAAAAGTTTTGTAAGTCAAAAATTTGATAGCCAGAGTTAAAAAATGTTTGGAATATAAAGCCAAGGAAATTTCTCAATATACGATAAAACAAAAGTGTAAAATATTAGAGAAAAGAAGATGCTTAGAAGATAAATATAGGAAGTTCCAAATTTGAGTAAGCTCCAGAAAGAAAGAGAGGGAAAATGGGAAGGACAGAAATGATAAGAGATAAAATACAATAAAATATTTTAGAATTAAAGTTATGAATATCCAGATCTAAAGGTCTTGCTAAGTTGCCAGTGCCAAAAATGAAAATGACTCGCACTAGGGAACTTAGTAGAGAAACTCAGAGCACAAGACATAAAGAAAACTTTCAAAAACAGTTATAAATATCTTCTGGGTGTTAGAAAAGTCCACGTGTAAAGGACTAGGACTCAGAGTAGCATCAGACATCTCAAAGGAAGTCTTCGAACAATGAGACAGTAAAAGATGGTTTTCAAAATTCCAAAGGAAAACTCTCTCTCTCTCTCTTTCTCCAACTGTCCTTTCTCTCTCCATCCACCCTCTATCTACCTATATATTTATCTATCTGACCTTTATCATCTGTCTATCTATCTATCTATCTATCTATCTATCTATCTATCTATCTATCTATCTATCATTTGTCTATATCTAAGTATCTTATTGAGAACTTTATACTCAAAATATCAATGAAGAATAGAGCAAATGAAGACCTATTCAGAAAGTTTACCTTCCATGTAATTTTTCTTAAACAATTAATGAAGATGCATTCCAGCAAAATAATGGACTAAATAAAGAAAGAGGAAAAATAGAGTCTTGAAAACTATGTCTCTAACAAAGGAAAGTTGCAAAGAGACGTGCAGACTGAAAACTGTTCAGAAGGCCTAGAGAGCAGTCACCCCTATGTGGAGAAGGAGAAGGTAGGCCTCTCTGATGGAGAGCTTCAGGGAAAAAAGCAGACCTGATAGAATGTATGAAATCATAGATGATGACTTAGAGACGATGATAAATACTACAGATACATAGAAATTATGCAAATAAACCGGGAAATTTTTAATTGATATAGTAGTAAACAAAAAAACTCTATAGAAAGAAAATAAATGTCTTGATAGCTTTTTTTGTGCAGCAAATTATATTTCTTGAATCAGATTAATATATCGATTAGACCAAAAGTAGATTTTAGCTATGTTCAAAAAATAGTAGGGGGGTATAAGAGCTAAATGCACATATGCCATTAATGGATATCAATAGTTAATGTTTAAAGTATAAATAAATCTAGGTAGAGTAGAATAAACCTATGTAGTTTCCAGCAGTCACCCAGTAGTTGTCTCCCCATTGTCCAACAGGAGTACCTGACACCTGGCTGACCAGAGCAAGCAATACTTCTCTACCCTTGAGGCTAGGAATAAGTGTTGGCTACTGAGATGTGTGCATATGTTTCAAGTGATAGGACTGGAATCCCTCTTTAGGGACAGCATGCTCATGTATCCATTCCCCTTATCCATTGACTTTTTCTCTACCTTGATGTCTAAAACATGGTTTTCAGTTCATGAGGTTGGGTCACATTCTAGAGGCAGTGGAATGTGAACTGGGAGAAGTGAAGGGGTCCAGCCCCTTTGCCGGGTCATGAGATCTCCTGAAGGAGAGACGGATAGGTGAAAGACGAAAATCTTATACCCGGACACCTGCTTCCTGAACAGATGACATCCTTTATTAGTTAACAGAAAGCTTTTATAACATTTGTAAAAGAGGCAAGACAAAGAAAATTCCTTCATGTACATATGCTTCAAAAGTTACCACAATCTAGCGGTCTTTAGAAGAAACGAATAAGCCAAAAACACTATCTACTTTCAGTTAATGAGTCTTGAGATAAGTGTTAAAGGAATTTCACTTCAACTAAACATAATGCATACAAGATTTACTTTGACTTCGGTTCCACATCACTTGTCTAATTAAAAAAGCCTTAAAATCACTAATACAAAACTATAGATTGTACATAGTGATAGTAGGAATATGAAGCCCATTAACTTGACCAAACAACAGTGGCTAGCATTTAAAGAATAACTTTGAAAGTCACTTAATGTGAAGACACATACACTAATCTTTACTCTGAATAAACATATAAAGTGAACTAAACATAATGAAATAAAACTAACACAACTAAAGAGGTTTTTATAATTACCAAGCAACAAATAACAAAGACTAAACCATGGCTATTGCAGAGAGGATCAGGTTAGATAAATATAATAAATCCCCTATATGCAAACAAGTTCTGTTCCAAGAGCAGGTTCGCAAGTTCAATTTGTTCGTGAGTCCAACAAAGTTAGCCTAGGTACCCAACTAACACAGTCAACTATATAGCAGTGTACTGTAATAGGTTTATAATACTTTTCACACAAGTAATACATAAAAAATATACAGTACTGTATGGTAAAGTACACAAAAGTACAACCACTTGTAGAGGATGCACGCATGTGGCAATGTACACCAGACATGTGAACTAACTTACATGATTGGACATGAGAACACACACTTGCATTTTTGAAAGTTTTGTAACTTGAAGATTCGTATGTAGGGGACTTACTGTAAATAGCATGAGAGAGCTGGAACAGACAGAACTGTGTTATCAGTCAGAGGAAGAGAGCAGAATATGGAAGAGAGGCAGTACAACAAAGTGATTAAGGTCCAGAGTCTAAATTCCCTTGTACTGAGTCTGTCCCTCCATGTTTGACTTTGGCAAGGTTCTATAATCACACTGTGCTTCCCATTCTCATTTGTAAAATGTAAAATGAAAATGACAATAGTAACCTCCTTTTATAGTTGTGTGAACATTGCATTCAAGAGCACAAATTTAAAAACGTAATGAACTGCCTGGTGCAGAATTAGTACTAAATAAAAGTTAGCTACTATTATTATTATAGGTTGCTTTATTAATAGAGGGGAAACACAGGAGAAGTCACAGACTGGGGATTGGGAAGATATTAAACTCTTTTCTGGAATGTGAAGTTTGAGGCACCGACTCTCCAAGTAGAAGATTTACAGAACAAAATACTGAACACCGCATGTTCTCACTCATAAGGAGGAGCCAAACACTGAGCACATCCTAACACAAGGATGAGAACAATAGACACTGGAGACTACTAAAGTGGGGAGAGAGAGAGAGGAGGATTAGGGGTTAAAAAATGCTCACCACTCATTAGCAACCAAACCTCACCAACCCGCAATAGACCTATGTAACAAACCTGCAAGTGTACCTCTTGAATCTAAAGAAACATAAAATGTAAAAAATATATATTAGGGTCCAAAACAAAGCAAGGATAAATTGAATAAACTGTTATGAGTTATAAGATACTGAAGAGAAATAACAATTGATTGCAATGCGTCATCTTCGATTGCGTCCTGGTCTGGAAAAAAATAGCCATTAAGTATATTGTCTTGATAACTGATGAAATTTGTGTATGGATATGAGTTAGACAATAGTATTGCATGATAAATGTCCTGATTTTAATAACTGTACTTTGGCTATGTAAGAGAACCTTTGTTTTTAGGAAGCATACTGAAATATTTTGAATTAAAGAAGTAAATATTTTCCACCAAAAAACAAAAAAAGATTTACAGGACAGAAGTTAAGTGACAAATAGAAGTCATTGGGATCCAGGTGGAATTGGAAGCTTTGAGAAAGAAGTAATTCTACATCTAAGAAGGGGTATAGAATAAAAAGGGAGAGAAAAAAGTAGAAACACCAATATTTAAGGGATAGGGAGGTCCCAAAGAAATTAAGAATAAGAAATCTTATTAATTAAGAATAAGAAATTAATAATAAGAAATAATAAGAAATTAGGAATAAGAAATTTGGGATAGGTGGGGAACATTGGGAAGTGATAAGGTCAATGGGTGTTTCAGCATGCCCAACCCTGACAAGCATGTACATGTCCATTGGCATTAGCAACTAAGAGAGCGGTGTCAATCTTGGTGGTCTGCATTGCTCAGGAGCTGGAGGCTGGAACCAGAGTTACTGCCAAACACAAGAAAAGCAAACGGATCCACCGAGCGTGGGCTGCTCTTTGTAGAAGCTTGTCTGGGAATGAGAAGACTGGGAGAGATTTGAGAATGTTTACACATATAAATCAACAAGACTTCAGAGAGGAAGAACACTGAAGCCATAGGATAAATAACACAAATGAACCAGGTTCCCCAAGGATATGTTCTCAACTGATTTTCCTATTTTGCCTTCTCAGAGAAGCAGGACTTGCGAATACAAAAAAAAAAAAAGAATTATTATTCTTGGCACTTACTCATGTAAGATCTATTTTAGAGTCCTGATGGGAGAGTGTTTCGTCCTGTTATATATCCCTTTTCTCTATGCGTTCTTAAAAGCAGTAACAACATATGCAGAGGAATGCTAAAAGATAAATCAATCTGAAATGACATCACATGTTTAGGGATTATTGTCTATACCCAAAGAGAAATAGCTCTTGTTGATAGTTTTTCCTATTAACATGCCGCTTCTAGAAAGAATAGGAAATTGCTGTACCTAACATTCAGAAAACTATTTTCTATTTTAACTTCTCCAAAAAGGTGTTTGAGTGATTTCATCTGTCTACAAAGATAGAAGGTGTGTGTGTGTGTGTGTGTGTGTGTGTGTGTGTGTGTGTGCACGCTTAAAAAGTCCTGGATGCTGAAATAAAAGTCTTTATATAACTACATATTTTTTTGAACTTTTAGTAAAAATGGTCACAACAGAATAAAATATGGATTTTGCTCTCAGGATATGACAAAGGGCATTTCTTTTTTTTATATATCAATATTTTTAATTTTGATATTGAGGGGTACAGTTAAGGGTTAGGTATACAAATATGCTTCGTTCAGGCACCTTTGTTGATAAGGGGTGTCTCCTTGTCCCCAGACAGATATTGACTACTGTTAATCCCACCTCCCTTCCCCCCCTGGTTTCCCAGCATTGTCAGTCATTTTCTTATAGTGTTACATTGGATGTTCAAGGTCCACTGCATGAGTGAGAACCTGTGATAGTCAGATCTTTGTTTCTGTGAGAGGTCACTCCCTATTATAGACTCTAGTTCCATCCAAGTTGCTGCAAAATGCAAGATTTTTTTCTTTTTTATGGCTGAGTAGTATTCCATCGTGTATATGTACCACATTTTAAAAATCCAGTCCTCTTTTGATGGACAGCATGGTTGCTTCCAGGTTCTTGCTATTGTCAACAATGCTGTGATAAACATACGTGTGCAGGTATCTTTTTTATAGAGTGATTTGAGTTCTTCAGGGTATATTCCCAGTTGGGGGATTGCAGGGTCATATGGGAGGTCAATATTTAGAGCTTTTAGGAATCGCCACACTGTTTTCCACAAAGGTTGCACCAGTTTGCACTCCCATCAACAGTGTAGGAGTGTTCCCTTTTCACCACACCCTCTCCAGCAACTGTTATTTTTTGAGTTATTGCTAATTGTCATTCTGACTGGAGTTAGGTGGTATCTCAGTGTGGTTTTGATTTGCATTTCCTTGATGATTAGTGAAGTTGAACATTTCTTCATGTGTCTGTTGGCTGCTCGGAAGTCTTCCTTTGAGAAGTGTCTGTTCAAATCTTTTGTCCACTTTAAATGGGGTTGTTTGTTTTTTTCTTTTCAGCATGTTTGAGTAACTTGTAGATTGAAGATGTTAGGCCTTTGTCGAACCTGGAGTTGGCAAATACGTTTTCCAAGTCTGTGAGCTGTCTCCCTGCTCTCTTGATGGTTTCTTTGGGTTTGCAGAAATTTGTCAGTTTAATGAGGTCCCGCTTGTCTATCTTATCTCTTATGGCCTGTGGGTTTCGGGTTTTGTTCAGGAATTGGATACCAGTTCTGATTTCCATGGGGATATGTCCTTCATTTTCTAAGGTTCTTATGGTTTGAGGTTTTACATTTAGGGCTCTTATCCATTTGGAGTTAATTTTTGTGTATGGGGATAGATAGGTGTCCTGTTTTAATCTTCTGCATGTGGTCAGCCAGTTTTCCCAGCACCATTTACTGAATAGGTTCTCCTCTCCCCAGTGGTGGGTGGTGGAGTCTTTGTCGAAGATGAGTTGGTTGAAAAATTGAGGTTTAGCTTCTGGAATCTCAATTCTATTTCATTGGTCTATATGCCTGTTTTGTACCAATACCAAGCTGTTTTGATTATTGTAGCTTTATAGTAAAGTTTGAAATCTGGTAATGTGATACTGCCTGCTTTGGTTTTTTTTTTGCTCAGGATTGTTCTGGCTATTCTTGGTCATTTATGTTTCCATATGAATTCCTATATTGTTTTTTCTAGGTCTGAGAAGAATGTTGCTGGTAATTTGATGGGTATTGCATTAAATCTGTAGATTGCCTTAGGTAGGATGGACATCTTCACAATGTTGTTTCTTCCAATCCATGAGCATGGAATATTTTTCCACTTATCTGTGTCATCTTTGATTTCTTTGAGCAGTGTTTTGTAGTTTTCATTGTAAAGGTCTTTCACATCTCTGGTTAGGAAGATGCCAAGGTATTTCATTTTTTTTTGTGGCTATTGTGAATGGGATTGTGTTTTTTATTTGGGTTTCTGTTTGTCTATTATTGGTGTAAAGAAATGTGATTGTCTTTTGCACATTTATTTTATACCCTGAGACTTTGCCAAAGTCCTTTATCAGTGCAAGGAGGTTTTTGAGAGATTCTCTTGGGTTTTCAAGGTACACAATCATGTCGTCTGCAAAGAGAGATAACTTGACTTCCTCTTTTCCTATTTGGATACCGTTGATTGCCTTCTCTTCTCTGATTGCTCTAGCCGGGACTTCCAATACTATATTGAACAGGAGGAGTGATAGTGGGCATCCTTGTCTGGCTCCAGTTTTCAGGGGAAGTGGTTCCAATTTTTGTCCATTTAGGAGTATGCTGGCTGTGGGTTTCTTGTAGATGTCTTTTACTATTTTGAGGTATGTTCCCCATATGCCTAGATGTTCGAGGGTTTTTATCAAGAAGGGGTGCTGGATTTTATCAAAAGCTTTTTCTGCATCTAATGATATAATCATGTGGTTTTTGTTTTGACATCTGTTGATGTATTTAATTGCATTTATGGTTTATGAATGTTGAACCAGCCTTGCATCCCAGGTATCAAGTAGGTATGAAGCCTACTTGGTCATGATGAATGATTTTTGAGATGTGTGGTTGAATCCAGTTTGCTAGGATCTTGTTGAGGATTTGAGCATCTATGTTCATCAAAGATTTTGGCCTGTAGTTCTCTTTCTTTGTTGGGTCATTACCTGGTTGGGTATCAGTGTGATGTTAGCTTCGTAAAATGATTTGGGGAGAATTCCATTTTTCTCAATCACATGGAATACCTTCAGTAGGATTGGTATCAGCTCCTCCTTAAATGTCTTGTAGAATTCTGCTGGAAAGTCATCTGGACATGGGCTTTTTTTTTGTAGTTGGTTTTCTTATCACGTAGTCAATTTGCTTGATTGTTATTGGTCTGTTTAGGGTCTCAATTTCTTCTTGTTTCAACCTAGGCAGGTTGTATGATGTCAGAAAGTTCTCAATTTCCTTAAGGTTTTCAAGTTTGTTTCCATACACGTGTACGTAGTAGTCTCTAACAATCTTTTGTATTTCTTCAGGGTCATATGTGACTTCATCTTTTGTGTTTCTGATTGTGTTTATTTGGGCTTTTTCTCTCTTTTTCTTAGTCAGTCTAGCTAGGGGAACATCGATCTTGTTTATCCTTTTGAGGAACCAGTTTTTTGTTTCATTGATTTTTTGTATTATCTTTTTGTCTTCTGTGTCCTGGATTTGAGCTTTTATTTAGGTGATCTGGATTCTTCTGCTGAAATTAGGGTTTTGGTGGTCTTGCTTTTCCAACTTCCTTAGGTGGCTTGTTATTAATTTGTGATCCTTCCATTTTCGACATGTGCGTTTGTAGGGATATAAATTCCCCTCTTACTACTGCTTTCATTGTGTCCCAGATATTTTGGTAAGATGTCTCTTCATTTTCATTTGTTTCCAGGTACCTTTTAATCTCTGTTTTGATTTCATTGTTGACCCAGGAGTTGTTTAGAGTCATGCTCTTTAGTGTCCATGTCTTTGTAGGTTTTGGGGGGACCTTGTTGGTGTTAATGTTTATTTTTATTTCCCTGTGGTCCAAGAAGGTACATGGTAAAATTTTGGTCCTTTTACATTTGTTTATACTTGATTTATGGCCAAGTATGTGGTCGATCTTACAGTACATTCCATGTGGTGATGAGTAGAATGTATATTCTGTGGTCTTTAGATGAAGTGTTCTGTAGGTATCAATTAAGTCCATTTGGTCAAGAGTCACATTGAGATTTTGGATCTCGTTGTTGATTTTTTTTATCTTGATGATCTGTCTAGGGTTATGAGTGGGGTATTGAAGTCTCCAGCTATGATGGTGTTGGAGTCGATATCTTTTTTTAGTTTATCTAGAAGCTGCTTTATGAAAGTTGGTGCTATTATGTAGGGTGCATATATGTTTAGGATGGATATTTCTTGTTGATGGATTGAACGTTTTATCATTATGTAGTGGCCTTCTGTATCTTTTTTTATTTTTGATAGCTTAAAGGGTATTTTGTCTGAGATTAAGAACTTGACTTCTCCTTTATTTTGTGTTCTGTTCACCTAAAATTTGTTTCCCATCCTCTTACTTTGAGTCTGTGAGTGTCCTTTCTAGTGAGGTGAGTCTCTTGAAGGCAATAAATTGTTGCCTGGTGATATTTTATCCATTTTGCCATTCTATGTCTTTTCAGTGGTGCATTTAGTCTGTTCACATTCAAGCTAATTATTGAAATGTGAGAATTCATCTCTATCATAATGTTCTTACAGAGTTATTGTTCTTTCTGTTTGTGTGTTGTTTTTCTTTGGTTCTAGAGTTGTTTCATGTGTGTTTTTAATCTTTTGCCTGTACTCTTGTGAAGAAGGTTGTTTTTCTTTTTTCCTTTTCTTCTTTGTTCAATACTTTCCTAAGTGTTTCTTGTAGAGGTGGTCTGGTCAGGCAGTGTAGCTTCTTAGGGATTAGATATCTAGGAAAGATTTCAATTCTCCCTCACTGATGAAGCTTAGTTTGGCTGGGTAGGTTATTCTCAGTTGAAATTGTTTATCTTTTAGGATTTTGAAGATGGGGCTCCAAGCTCTTCTAGCCTTGAGGGTTTCTGTAGATAAATCTGCTGCTATTCTAATTGATCTTCCCTGGTAGTTATCTGACCTTTTTCTCTTGCTGCCTTTAGGATTTTTTCTTTTATAGCTACTTTGTTTAGGTGAATTATTATGTGTCTGGGAGTGGTCTTCTCATTTATTGTCTTGCAGGGCTTCTCTGAATCTCTTGTGTTAGAATTTTTGCATCATTGATGAAATGAGGGAAGTTTTCTTGAATGATTTCATGAAATGTTTTTTCTAGTGTGGCCCCTGTTTCTCTCTCTGCCTCAGGAAGGCCAATTACACTTAGGTTCAATCTCTTGAAGTAATCATTCATCTCTTGAAGGTTTTGGTTTGTCTTTTTGAACTTCTTTTCTATGTTTTTGACAGTTTGGGTTAGTTCTGTGCTTTGGTCTTCGAGCTCTGAGATTCTTTCTTCTGCTTGGCTAATTCTGCTTTCCATGCTTATTGGTTTGTTATTTATTTCCATCACCGTATTCTTTACTGCTGTTATTTCTGACATCATCTCCTTCCTATTTTCCTCTTGCCTCTCCTCTATTTTTTAATTCTCTCTATTACTGTCTTGATGTCTGGGTTTGTTTCATGTGACCAGTCATTCTGGGGGCTCTTCATTGTTCATGTTCTGAAGTCTATTTTCTCAGTGTCTGTCCTCCCAGGGGTCTGTGTGAGACCTGTATTCTTCTTTTGGTTTTTCTTCATTTGTGCAGTTTTTTCCCCCTCCCTACTTTTTCCTTCCCTCCACGTCACCGTCTTCTTTAATTCTGTTATTCAGAGGTGGAGGGGTTGTTTTTACTTCTGTTTTATCAACCTCCTATTCTTCTTTATGTATGTCCTCTTACTTTCTTCAATTCTGGAGTTGCACTACAGGCTGAGGATGGTCCTTTTTGCAGTTTTGAGATTTACTTAAGGGGGAGCTGTGATTCAAAATCTATCTGCAGGTCCTGGTATCCAGTGACAGGTATATGGATAATCTGAAACCCACTTCCCACTGTCTTGGAATCTGTCTGTGTAGTGGGTTGTAGGTTTACTCCCTGAAATAAAATGAGGTTAACCGAGGGAAAAGAATGGAGCAGCGAGTGGGGGGAAAAGGAGGGTAGAGAGAGAGTGGAGTAAGGGTGAAAACAGATGAGTATACCGACAAATGGAGAGAGAGAGACAAAAATTGAAACATATAAAAACAATAGACCACAGCTACAAACTAACCAACTCTCATGCCCAAATCCTAAAACATACAGTGTTGCTAACTTACAAGCTTACCAAACTCCTTATTGGTGTGCTATTCCTCTATACAAAGATGGGGTTTACAGAGAAAAGAAAACAAAAGAAGGGAAAAGAAGGAGAAAAAAAAAGGGAGGGACAAACAGAAGGAATAGAATCAAGTCAGTAGACTAACAGAACCAATCAAGCACACTCTGAGACTTTTCATTTAAGTTGAATGTCCTTTCAGCTCTGATTTCTAGTTGTCTTTTCAGGCTGGTAAGGTTGTCCACAGTTAGGGTCAGTTGTCCCTGGCCTGCTGTGAAGGGCAATTCAGATCACCCCTCAGTTCACCATCGCCCTGTTCACCACTCACATCTGGCCTGTGTCTGTCAGGCTTCCGTTTTTCCCCTTTTGGTGTTGTTACCTTGAATTGCCAGCAGGTGGTGCTATCCCATCACTCTAGATGGTCTTTATCTCAGCTGCTCGCCCGCCCCTAAGGGGAGGGAGACGTTGCCTCAAGGCACACGGGAGGAGACCCATGGCCTGGCAGGATGTCACGGTGGTAGTAGACCTCAGCAGATCTTGCTCACAGGGGCTTCAAGGTCCGAAGTCATGGATCTCCTCAGGCACGGGCCGTGCAATGTGTAATGGTTGCCTTGGCAGCGGTGGCGGCGGCGGCTTGCCTCAGGCACAGGCGGTGCGATATGGAATGGCTGCCTTGGAGGTGGCAGCAGCCGCAGTGGTGGCAGCTAGCTTCAGGCACGGGTGGTGCGATGTGCAATGGCTGCCTCTGTGGCGGCAGCAGCAGTGGCAGCGGCGGCTCACCTCAGGCACTGGCAGTGTGATATGGAATGGCTGCCACAGCTGCAGCAGTGGCAGCCACAGTAGCTGCCCAGAGCACGGTGATGCCTCAGCAAAGTCTACGGCCGAGCTCTGTGTGAAGAGCAGGCTGCCGACAATGGGATCTGCAGCCTCCGGGGAGAGAACCAGAGTCTCTTTGTGTTTTCTTCTGTGGAGAGTCTCATAGACCGAGCTGCCCCGTCACCATCTTGCTGGAACTCTGGGCATTTCTTTACTTTAATTTATTTAAAATTTTTGGAGTACAAGTGAGGATTCACTACATAAGTAAGTTGTATGCAGGTGAAGTTTGGACTTCTATCTGACCTTCTTTCTTCTGAGACAGGGCCAGGTACAGTGTGTTGCTACATGGCCTCCTCCTTTCTCTCTCCCTCCCTCTCCTAGCAGTGCCCAGCACCTGGCCGATCTCACCCAAAGGGCATTTCTTATATAACAAGAAGTACACACTTGCAGTCACTGCAAGGTGGCTCCCATGTTGTGGTCTGTGTTCCTGTAGCTTTGTTTTGCAGCCATTCTAAATAGAAGCAGTGCACACAGGAGAACCTACGCACCTTTCTACAGCAGTTCATCCTCCCAGGAAATGAACTGCCATTACAGCTGAGTGGAAGAGCTGAATGATTGTCTTTAAAATTATTTTCAGTAGGTTTTCAGAGCATATATTGCTTGACATGCAAAGGAAATGTTATTAACATCTCTCATTTTCAGGGAACTGGAGGAAAAACCCAGTATGAAATTTGCCACAACAGGGATGGAATTGGAGGACATTTTAGGAAGTGAAATAAGCCAGAAACAGAAAGACAGATAGTGCATGTATGTAAGAGCTAAATACAATTGGTCTCATGGAAATAGAGTAGAATGGTGGTTACCAGAGGCAGGGATGATAGTGTGGGGAGGGGTGCTCAAGGAAAGTTGATTAATAGGTACAAAAATACAGTTAGGTAGGAGTATCTAGTGTTCAATAGCACAGTAGGGCAACTGTAGTTAACAAGAATTTATAGTATATTTCAAAATAGCTAGAAGAGACACTTTCGAATGTTCCCAACACAAAGAAGTGATAAATGTTTGAGGTGATGAATAGCCTAATTACTGTGATTTAACCATTATACATTGTATGCATATATCAAAAAATCCTCATGTACCCCTGTATATATATTTTAATTTATTTTAAATTATTATTTTATATATATCAACGATTATGTACCCATTTAAAAAAGAGAAATGCTTTTCATTATAACCAAGCACATACCCTTCTAGGCAAAAATACTGTGATCTGAGTTCCTACATGAGTTCTGATTATGTGCCCAGCACTGTGCTACGCACTTTAAAAGGCATTTAGTGTTTTAAATAATTACAATCCTCTGAGACTAGTATTACCCCACTTGGTAAGGGAATATTGGAGATGCAGGTAAATGACTTTCCTATATTTTGAGACTTGGTATGTGGAATTTAAAGCTCTAGCAGAGAAAACAGTCTTTCTAGCATACAACAGACACATGAAAAAATGCTCAACCTCATTAATTATCAAAGAGACGCAAATCAAAACTACAATGAGATACCACCCAATTCTGGTAAGAATGACTGTTATTAATAAGTCAGAAAACACCAGGTGCAGGCATGGCTGCAGGAGCCATTGTTACATTGCTGGTGGGACTGTAAAATAGTCCAAACTCTATGCAAAACAGAGTGGCGATTTCTCAAATAACTAAAAATTGAGCTTGCATACGATCTGGCAATCCTTCTCCTGGGAATATACCCAGAAGGACATAAATTGCTCTACAAAAAAGATGCCTGCACATGTATGTTTATTGTCGCACTATTCACATTAGCAAAAACCTAGAACCAGCCCAGATGCTCAGTGAAAGTGGAGTGGATAAAGAAAATGTGGTATATATATATGATGGAGTATTAATACCTGATGGCATATTAAGCAGCTATAAAAAAGAACAAAATAATGGCCTTTGCAACAATGGATGCAGTTGGAGACTGTCATACTAAGTAAACTATCACAGAAACAAAGAACTGAATACCGCAACTATCACTCATAAGTGGGCCCTGAACACTAGTCACGTTAGCACAAGGGTGGAATTGGCAATACTGAGAACTGTTAGGGGAAGGAGGGAGGAAAGAAGGAGGGAGGGAGGTAGCACGTGACAATGCAACGTGGGTACTTGATGCACTATCAGTGGACGAGAGGGCCAGCTAGAAGCACAAATTTCACCTGCAAACAGCCTACTTACATAACAAATCCCCACTTGTACCACACAAACTCTAAAATTAAAAAAAAAATTAATGTTAAAAAACAACATTAGCCAACTTTGTCATCCATTTTAGTCGCATGACCTTTCCTGACAACCTCTAGCTAATTTTTAAAAATAAATACATAATAGCATAATTTTAAAAAATAAGTACATCTGATAGCATAATTAGACTCTGTTAAATATGAGAAAATCACTCATGAAAACCTAATGACTGTAAAGAGTAGTAGTTCTACTGGAATCAGCGTGCAACTTCTCAAACAATCTACTAATTCCTTTTTGTTTTTATTAGCATTGTATAAAGTTCACTACCATGCTTAGGATGACTTTCTCTCTTAGATCTTAGATTCTGGCATATTCACATTAGTATCACATTCCGTAAGATTTTTCTGTTTTCTCTGTTCAGACACTTTCTTTTTTTTTTTTTTTTTTTTTGAGTTGGAGTCTCACTCGGTTGCCCAGCCTGGAGTGCGGCAGCCGCTCCCGGCCACCGCAGCCTCACCTGCTGGACCCCGGCGATCCTTCCGCCTCAGCCTTCCGAGTAGCCGGAATTACAGGCGCGCGCTACCATGCCCGGCTGATTTTTTGATTGATTGTAGAGATGAGGTCTCGCTGCCCAGGCGGGTCTCGAACCCGCGGGCTCAGGCCAGCCACTCACCTCAGCCTCCCAAAGGCGCGGGATGACAGGCTGAGCCACCGAGCCCGGCTCAGACACTTCCTTGATATGAAAAAAAGAACAAACCTGAGGAGTCAGAAATGGATTAATATGTATGTTGATAAAAGTTGTTCCTAATTATTAAATATGAATTCATTTTTTCTGTATATTTTAATTCCATAGATATTATTCATTTGGGTTCTTCATGGGACACTTTAGTTTGGGATAACCTCTGGTCTGGTCAGTCTCTCTTTGAAAACCTCACACTATAGTAGTTTCAAAATTGGATCTGTTTTTTGCATGCCTATAAATTTATGCCTCAAAGCGAAACTGTGGCCATAAACGTAAGTGTGAGTCTACTGATTACCATTGCTTCTCAGACTGTCATTGAATATGGATGGTTTGGAAAGGTTTCATTGATATTGTACCGAGAAACCATATACACAGTTGACTAAAGAACAAGGAATGTAATCATTGTGAGGCTCCCTAGAGAAAATTTACCTCACCAGGAGGAAAATTAGAGTTTGGAAGAAAGTTAAATTTAGTTTATAACTAAGGAAAACATGCGTGCAGTGCTTTTTGGACTGGGCCTCTTCTGTGACTTAGGAACACAGGCAGGGTTATTTGGATTCAAAAAAATCTTCTATTGGGTGAGAGGGTTTGAAATAGGATGAAACTATCCATTTACTGGGATATTTAAGGCTTATGTTAGTTTTGCAAATAGCTGAAATTGCTTGGAGAGAGGGTTTTCTCTAAAATGCAAAACGTCCTTTTTTTGTTCTGTGATATTTTTAGAAAAAAGGCTTGTCTCTTCATTGGGGGTGGTTTACTTGAGTATGCAAGTTGTCATTTTAGATGGTTAAAGCTACAGTGATGGACTTCACCATAAATATGGTCTTAAGTGGTACCTAGTCTTAATCATATTTAGATATTTCTAATGGTGAGTGATTTTTTATTTGCTTTTAATTTTAGAAGAATGTTATTTGCTTAGCAATAGCCTCATTCAACCTATCTAAAATGTTGTTGGTGTTGAAAATGACATTCAATAGTAGATTCATATTTATTTGACAGAATGTCTGAAGCAAAACATTAAATATCTCTATGCTACCTACAGTAGTAAATAGAAAATGAATTCTGATGCCCTGCATTTATCTCTAAACTCTATGACTTTCATTTTTCTCACACTGATAAAAACAACCTAAAAAAAAAAGTCAAATTGCAGTCATTGAAAGCTGCCCCTCTGGTCTTTAGGTGCAATAATGGCTTTCCTATTCAGCACTGCAAAGCTGGCTGGGGCTTGGTGATTAGACATCACCTCTGCAACAGAGCATTTCAATATGAGGATTCATTGCTCACTGTCATTTTGTTGAAAAGGCCTGTATGGTACTGCTGATCCTTTTTCTTTAGAAAACTATGGGTGTTTGCTCACAATTGTTTAGTCATGAATAAAGCATTGATTAAGAAAGGGTTGTTTTTATATTATAACTGTGAGTCAGTTATTTGTGACCAATTAATGACTAGTTTCAAGTTAGAAGTAAATGTTGATAGACAATAATGTCCACTAACCACTTGCAAATGCTAAATACAATATAAAACATATTAAAGCCATGTTTTCTGTCTTTTCACAGCTCATAATATAAGATGATAAGATAGTCATATATTCACCCTTCAGACTTACATGCAGATTGGACCCAAAGGAGAGAGATAATTAGGCTGTAAATGAAACAATACTTTGTCTAGTCATTCCTAATTAAGTCATCTTTTTGTTAAGTAGATTATATTTGAGAATGTTTTGGGGAGGGGCAATTTATTACAAGTGGACCCAAGGGAACTTTTTGGGTGATGAAAATGCCCTACATGTTGATAGTGCTGTTGGCTACATGAGTCAGCACATTTGCCAGAATACGTCAAACTTATATCTTTTAAATGGATGGATTTTGATACATTTAAATCATGCCTTACTTTTAATTCATAAAGCAATCTTAAAAATAAAGTCCAACTGACTGATAGAATATTGTTCAAAGGATATGGGTAATCAGTCCACAGAAGAGGAAACACAAATAGTTCTGAAAAATATATACCGATGCTAGATTCATCTCCAAATAAAGGAAATTCAAATGAAAATAACACGAGATACATTCTTCATTTATGCATTTGAGAAAAATGATTGATAACAAACACATTGTATAGAAAAACAGATACTCTCAAGCTTAACTTATTGAAATATAAATTAATACCATTCCTATAGAAGGTAGTTTGGCAGCAGTTAGCAAAATTACAAATGCATACATCTTTGATCTAGTAATCCCACCTTACGGGAGCTTGTCCAACAGATGTACTATATGCAAGCAAAATGATATATATATATTCTCATTACTTGTAGAATTGTTAATACATGCCTATGATTACTTAAATGTCCAAAAATAGCGGACAGGCCAAGTGAATTATGGGACTTTCATGCAGTGGAATACTGTGTAGCTGTAAAAATGAGAAAGTCTTTATATACTGGTATAAGTAACTCTTGATATTTAAGTAAAAAGACGAGGCATACTTTTTCAAGAGGTAGACTAGGCATAGTTTTCCCTACTTTTCTTCCTAAGAAAAAGTAAAAATCCTGGACATTGTATACATATACATTTTTAAAATTTTTATTTATTTATTTATTTATTTAATCAATATTTTTTATTTTGATATTGTGGGGTACAGTTAAGGGTTAGGTATACAAATATGTTTTGTTCAGCACCCTTGTTGATAAGGGATGTCTCCCCATCCCCAGACAGATATTGAGTACCGTTAATCCCACCTCCTTTCCCCTCCCCTCATAGTTTCCCACCACTGTCAATCCTTTTCATATAGTATTACAATTGATGTTCAAGGTCCACTTATGAGTGAGAACATGTGATACTCAGATCTCTGTTTCTGTGAGAGGTCACTCAGTATTATAGACTCTAGTTCCATCCAGGTTGCTGCAAAATTCATGATCTTATTCTTTTTTATGGCTGTGTAGTATTCCATCGTGTATATGTACCACATTTTAAAAATCCAGTCCTCTTTTGATGGACAGCATGGTTGCTTCCAGGTTCTTGCTATTGTCAACAATGCTGCGGTAAACATAAGTGTGCAGGCATCTTTTTTATAGAGTGATTTGAGTTCTTCAGGGTATATTCCCAGTTGGGGGATTGCAGGGTTATATGGGAGGTCGATATTTAGAGCTTTTAGGAATCGCCACACTGTTTTCCACAAAGGTTGCACCAGTTTGCACTCCCATCAACAGTGTAGGAGTGTTCCCTTTTCGCCACAACCTCTCCAGCAACTGTTATTTTTTGAGTTATTGATAATTGCCATTCTGACTGGAGTTAGGTAGTATCTCACTGTGGTTTTGATTTGTATTTCCTTGATGATTAGTGAGGCTGAACATTTCTTCATGTGTCTGTTGGCTGCTCGGATGTCTTCCTTTGAGAAGTGTCTGTTCATATCTTTTGCCCACTTTATTTATTTATTTATTTTTGAGTTGGAGTCTCACTCTGTCACCCAGACTGCAGTGCAGTGGCCGCTCCCAGCCACTGCAGCCTTGACCTGCTGGGCTCCGGTGATCCTTCTGCCTCAACCTTCCAAGTAGCTGGAACTATAGGTGCGTGCTACCACGCCTAGCTCATTTTGATTTATTGTAGAGATTAGGTCTTGCCAATTTGCCCAGGTGGGTCTCGAACCCGCAGGCTCAGGCAATACACTCACCTCAGCCTCCCAAAGGCACGGGATTGCAGGCTGAACCACCGAGCCCGGATCTTTTGCCCACTTTATAATGGGGATGTTTGTTTTTTCATTTCAGCACATTTGAGTTCCATGTAGATCCAAGATGTTAACCCTTTGTCGAACTTGTAGTTGGCAAATGCTTTTTCTCAGTCTCTGGGCTGTCTCCCTGCTCTCTTGATGGTTTCTTTGGCTATGCAGAAGCTTGTCAGTTTAATGAGGTCCCACTAGTCTATCTTATCTCTTATGGCCTGTGGGTTTCGGGTTTTGTTCAAGAATTGGATGCCAGTTCCAATTTCCATAAGGGTATGTCTTGCATTTTCTAAGGTTCTTATGGTTTGAGGTTTTACATTTAGGGCTCTGATCCATTTAGAGTTAATTTTTGTATATGGGGACAGATAGGGGTCTTGTTTGAGTCTTCTGCATGTGGTCAGCCAGTTTTCCCAGCACCATTTACTGAATAGGTTCTCCTCTCCCCAGTGGTAGGTGGTGGAGGCTTTGTCAGAGATGAGTTGGTTGATAAATTGAGGTTTAGCTTCTGGAATCTCAATTCTATTCCATTTGTCTATATGCTGTTTTTGTGCCACTACGAAGCTATTTTGATTATTGTAGCTTAATAATAAAGTTTGAAGTCTGGTAATGTGATACCACCTGCTTTGCTTTTTTTTTTACTGAGGATTGTTCTGGCTATTCTTGGTCATTTGTGTTTCCACATGAATTTCTGTATTGTTTTTCTAGGTCTGAGAAGAATGTTGCTAGTAATTTGATGGGTATTGCATTAAATCTGTAGATTGCCTTAGGTAGGATGGACATCTTCACAATGTTGATTCTTCCAATCCATGAACATGGGATATTTTTCCATTTGTTTGTGTCATCTTTGATTTCTTTGAGCAGTGTTTTGTAGTTTTCATTATAAAGGTCTTTCACATCTCTGGTTAGGAAGATGCCAAGGTATTTCATTTTTTTGTGGCTATTGTGAATGGGATTGTGCTTTTTATTTGGGTTTCTGTTTGTTTATTATTGGTGTAAAGAAATGCAATTGTCTTTTGTACATTTTGTCCTGAGACTCTGCCAAAGTCCTTTATTACTGTAAGGAGGTTTTTGACAGATTCTCTTGGGTTTCAAGGTACACGATCATGTCATCTGCAAAGAGAGATAACTTGACTTCCTCTTTTCCTATTTGGATACCGCTGATTGCCTTCTCTTCTCTGATTGCTGTAGCCAGGACTTCCAATACTATATTGAACAGGAGGGGTGATAGTGGGCATCCTTGTCTGGTTCCAGTTTTCAGGGGAAGTGGTTCCAAATTTTGTCCGTTTAGGAGTACGCTGGCTGTGGGTTTCTTGTAGATGGCTTTTACTATTTTGAGGTATGTTCCCCATATGCCTAGATGTTCGTGGATTTTTATCAAGAAAGGGTGCTGGATTTTATCAAAAGCTTTTTCTGCATCTATAAATATAATTATGTGGTTTTTGTTTTGACATCTTTTGATGTATTTAATTACATTTATGGTTTTACAAATGTTGAACCAGCCTTGCATCCCAGGTATGAAGCCTACTTGGTCATGATGGATGATTTCTGAGATGTGTGGTTGAATCCGGTTTGCTAGGATCTTGTTGAGGATTTGAGCATCTATGTTCATCAAAGATTTTGGCCTGTAGTTCTCTTTCTTTTTGGGTCATTAGCTGGCTTGGGTATCAATGTGATGTTAGCTTCGTAAAATGATTTGGGGAGAATTCCATCTTTCTCAATCACCTGGAATACCTTCAGTAGGATTGGTATCAGCTCTCCTTAAATGTCTTGTAGAATTCTGCTGGAAAGTCATCAGGACATGGGCTTTTTTTTGTAGTTAGTTTTCTTATCACGTAGTCAATTTGCTTGATTGTTATTGGTCTGTTTAGGGTCTCAATTTCTTCTTGTTTCAACCTAGGCAGGTTTATGATGTCAGAAAGTCCTCCATTTCCTTAAGGTTTTCAAGTTTGTTTCCATACAAGTGTACATAGTGGTCTCTATCAATCTTTTGTATTTCTTCAGGGTCAGATGTGACTTCATCTTTTGTGTTTCTGATTGTGTTTATCTGATTGTGTTTTCTCTTTTTCTTGGTCAGTCTAGCTAAGGGGCCATCGATTTTGTTTATCCTTTTGAAGAATCAGCTTTTTGTTTCATTGATTTTTTGTATTATCTTTTTGTCTTCTATGTCCTAGATTTGGGTTTTTGTTTGGTGATCTGGATTTTTCTGCTGAAATCAGGGTTTTTGTGGTTTTGCTTTTCCAGCTTCCTTAGGTGGCTTGTTAGGCTATTAATTTGTGATCCTTTCATTTTTGTCATGTGCATTTATAGGGATATAAATTCCCCTCTTACTACAGCTTTCATGGCATCCCAGAGATTTTGGTAAGATCTTTCTTCATTTTCATTTGTTTCCAGGTACCTTTTAATCTCTGTTTTGATTTCATCATTGACCCAGGAGTTGTTTAGTATCATGCTGTTTAGTGTCCATGTCTTTGTGAGTGTTAGGGGGACCTTGTTGGTGTTGATGTTTATTTTTATTCCATTGTGGTCTGAGAAGGTACATGGTAAAATTTCGGTCCTTTCACATTTGCTTATACTTGATTTATGGCCAAGTATGTGGTCAATCTTAGAGTACGTACCATGTGGTGATGAGTAGAATGTATATTCTGTGGTCTTTAGATGGAGTATTCTGTAGGTATCAATTAAGTACATTTGGTCAAGCATCACATTGAGGTTTTGGATCTTGTTGCTGATTTTTTGTCTTGATGATCTGTCTAGGGTTGTGAGTGGGGTATTGAAGTCCCCAGCTATGATAGTGTTGGAGTCGATATCTTTTTTTAGTTTACCTAGAAGCTGCTTCATGAAAGTTGGTGCTCTTATGTTGGGTATATGTTTAGGATGGATATTTCTTGTTGATGGATTGAATCTTTTATTATTATGTAGTGGCCTTCTTTATCTTTTTAGATTTTTGATAGCTTAAAGGGTATTTTGTCTGAGATTAAGATCATGACGACTCCTTTCTTTTGTTTTCCGTTTGCCTAAAAATTTGTTTCACATCCTCTTACTTTGAGTCTGTGAGTGTCCTTTTTAGTGAGGTGAGTTTCTTGAAGGCAATAAATTGTTGCCTGGTGGTATTTTATCCATTTTTGCCATTCTATGTCTTTTCAGTGGTGCATTTAGTCCATTCACATTCAAGTTAATTATTGAAATGTTAGAGTTGATCCCTATCATAATGTTCTTACAGAGTTGTTGTCATTCTTCCTGTTTGTGTGTTGTCTTTCTTTTGGTTCTAGAGTTGGTTCATGTGTGTTTTTAATCTTGCCTATACTCTTGTGAAGAACGTTATTATTCTTTTTTCCTTTTCTTCTGTGTTTAATACTTTCTTAAGTGTTTCTTGTAGAGGTGGTCTCGTGACAGCGTAGGTTCTTAGGGATTGGATATCTGGGAAAGATTTCAATTCTCCCTCACTGATGGAGCTTAGCTTGGCTGTGTAGGTTATTCTTGGTTAAAATTGTTTATCTTTTAGAACTTTGAGCATAGGCCTCTAAGCTCTTCTAGCCTGGAGGGTTTCTGTAGATAAATCTGCTGCTATTCTAATTGTTCTTCCCTGGTAGGTAGTCTGACCTTTTTCTCTTGCTGCCTTTAGGATTTTTTCTTTTACAGCTACTTTGTTTAGGTGAATTATTATGTGTCTGGGAGTGGTCTTCTCATTTATTGTCTTGCAGGGCTTCTCTGAATCTCTTGTGTTAGAATTTTTGCATCACTAATGAGATGAGGGAAATTTTCTTGAATGATTTCATGAAATGTTTGTTCCAGTGACCTCTGTTTCTCTCTCTGCCTCAGGAAGCCCAATTACTCTTAGGTTCAATTTCTTGAAGTAATCATTCCTCTCTTGGAGGTTTTGTTCTGTCTTTTTGAGCTTCTTTTCTATGTTTTTGACAGTTTGGGTTAGTTCTGTGTTTTGGTCTTTGAGCTCTGAGATTCTTTCTTCTGCTTGGCTAATTCTGCTTTCCATGTTATTAGCTTGTTATTTATTTCCATCACCATATTCTTTACTGCTGTTATTTCTGACATCAGCTTCTTCCTATTTTCCTCTTGTCTTGCCTCAATTTTTTAAATTCTCTCTATTAATGTCTTGATGTGTGGGTTTGTTGCATGTGACTAGTCATTCTGGGGGCTTTTCATTGTTTGTGTTCCAAAGTCTTTTTCTCAGTGTCTGACCTCCCATGGGTCTGTGTGAGACCTGTATTCTTCCTTTGGTTTTTCTTCATTTGTGTGGTTTTTTCCTCCCTACTTTTTCCCTCCCTCTATGTCACCATCTTCTTTAACTCTGTTATTCAGGGGTAGAGGGGTTGCTTTTACTTCTGTTTGTTCAATCTCCTATTCTTCTTTATGTATGTCTTCTTACTTTGTTCAATTCTGGAGTTGCACTGTAGGTTGGGGATGGTCCTTTTTGCAGTTTTGAGATTTACTTAAGGGGGAGCTGTGATTCAAAATCGATCTGCAGGTCCCGGTATCTGCCAACAGGTGTATGGATAATCTGAAACCCACTTCCCACTGCCTTGGAATCTGTCCGTGTAGTGGGTTTGTAGGTTTACTCCCTGAAATAAAATGAGGTTAACAGAGGGAGGTGAATGGAGCAGACAGTGGGGGGAAGAGGGGAGTGGAGAGAGAGAGGAGTAAGGTGCAAAACAGACAAATGTACCAACAAATGGAGAGAGAAACCTAAACTGAGGCAGATGAAAACAGTAGACCATGGCTACAGACTAACCAACTCCCATAAAAAAAACCCTAAATAGTACAATGATGCTAACATATAAGCTTACCAACCTCCTTATTGGTGTGCTATTCCTCTACAGAAAGATATGTTTTATAGAGAGAAGAAAAGAAAAGAAGAGAAAAGAAGGGAAAAAAAAAAAAAAAAAAAGGGGGGAACAAAACAGAAGGAATACAGTCAAGTCAGTAGACTATCAAACCAATCAAGCACACTCTGAGACTTTTCATTTAAGTCAAATATCCTTTCAGATGTGATTTCTAGCTGTCTTTTCAGGCTGGTAAGTTTGTTCACAGTTAGGGTCAGTTGCCCTTGGCCTGCTGTGAAGGGCAATTCAGATCACCCCTCAGTTCACCACTGCCCAGTTCACCACTCAGATTGGCCTGTGTCTGTCAAGATTCCGTTTTTCCCCTTTTGGTGGTGTTACCTTGAATTGCCAGCAGATGGTGCTATCTCACTGCTCCAGATGGTCTTTATCTCACCTGCTCGCCCCTAAGGGAAGGGAGCCGTTGCCTCAAGGCACCCAGGAGGAGACTCCCGGCCTGGCAGGATGTCACGATGGCAGTAGTGGCAGCAGCAACCTCAGCAGATCTTGCTCGCAGGGGCTTCAAGGTCTGAAGTCGTGGATCGCCTCAGGCACTGGCGGTGCGATGAATGGCTACCGTGGCAGCGGCTGCGGTGGTGGCAGCGGCAGCCACTGTAGCTGCCCGGACCGCAATGATGCCTCAGCGATGCATACCGCCGAGCTCTACTGCAGCCTCCGGAGAGAGAACCAGAGTCTCTTTCTGTTCTTCTCTGTGGAAGGTCTCACAGACCAAGCTGCCCCGTCACCATCTTGTCAGAAGTCCTTTTAAGTATATTTTAAAAGTATATTTTAAAAAACAAAACAAAAAAGACAGAAAGCTGTAGAGAAGGTAGTAGACCAGTTAAGAACGTCAGGATCTAAGAAACACACGGTGGATGCGCTGGGTCTTCTTCTGTCTTACATGTCTCAGACTTGTTGCTAAAGAAGCCGGCAACCTGGAAACACCAATAAGAGCAAAACAAAATCCTGCTCTTTCTAGCCAAAGGACCAAGAAATGGGTGGCCAACATGACCGAATATTTTTAGATAACAGCTACTCCAGTCAAACACCACAGGAAAAACCAACCAACAAACAAAAAACTACGACCCTACCCAAACCATATGAACCAAGGCTATGTAGTCTATATATAGACTACCTGGTGTCAGGATGGTGTCAGAGAACTTACCAAGTAAGCACCCTGGACTCCAATCTACATTGCTGGATGAATTGGACTTAGTCAAAAATTTAAAATTTGCTTTTTGAAAGATCCTGCTAGAGGATGTAAAGCTAAGCCACAGACTGAACGAAAATGTTTGCAAGCTGCATATCCAAGAAAGGACTGGTATTTAAAGTATATAAAGAACTCTTAAAATCTGTGAAAACAAACAAACAAAAAGAAACACCAAGCAATGAGAGAAAGACACGGATAAGCATTTTACCAATGAGGATATACATGAAATTTTTTTCATCATTTTTAGCCATTAGCATTAGGAAAATGGAAGTAAAACCACAATAAGATATCACTACACACCCATAAAAATAAAAATAAAATAGAATAATTAATGACAATACCAAATGCTGGTGAAGATATGGAGGAACTGTGCTACTTATACTTTGTTGATGGGAATGTTAAATGGTAAAACCACTGTGGAAAACAGTTTGGTAGAGTCTCATAAAAGTAGACAGAACTATTTTATGACATACCAGTTGCATTCCTGGGTATTTATCCCAGGGGCATGAAAACTTATGTTCACACAGAAATCTGTACATGATGCTTTATAGTGGCTTAATTCATAACAAGCAAAAATTAGAAATGATTCACTGGGTGCAAACTTAAACTAGGTTACACTAATATTATGAACTCAGCAATAAAAATCAATTAGGTCACTTATATGTGGGAGCTAAATGGACATACAAATGGAAATAACAGCTACTGGGGACATTAAGAAGGAGGAGGTGATGGTTCAGAAACTGTCTTATACCAATGTTCACTATTTGGGGCATGGGAACACCAAAAGTCCAATCTCTACTAGCACACAATATGCCCATGCAGCAAACATGCACTTGTACCCCCTGAATCTACAATAAAAAATTTAAGTAATTAGCTATTAATATATGCAACAAACTGAAAGTAAAGAAACTCAGTCTCAAAAGAGCAAAGAAATTCAGTCTCAAAAGATTATGTACTGCATGATTTCATTTATATAACATTCTTGCAATGACAAAAATTATAAAAACGGAGAATACATTTTTGGTTGCCAGGAGTCAAAGAGGGAAAGGGAATGGGTGAGAAGGGAATGTGGCTATAAAGTGGACGGCATGAAGGGTTCTTGTGGTGACAAAAATGGACTGAATCCAGACTGTATCAATGTCATCCTGGTTGTGATCTCGTACTATGGTTCTCCAAGCTATTGCCATTGGGGAAACTAGGTAAAAGACACATGGGCTCACTCCGTTTTATTTTATACAACTGCATGTGATTCTACAATTACTCACAATAGACTTGATTTTTAAAAGTCAATTGACTGAGTAGCTTGTGTAATATGCCACTTTATATGTAAAATTGTGATAAATAATCTATAATTGTTTTATTATAGATGAATAATGGAATGCTGGAAAGATACGAAGGGGGAATCCCCCTAAAAATTCAGAGTTATCTCTTGGAGAGCAGTCTCCTTATAGTACAGGCTTTCCCCACTAGGTACGTGTTCTAGGAACCCATCACCGTCAGTGTATCCAGTTAGTTTCATTGTGAGAGGCTACATTTGGCTTCAGTGAATTTTTTTTTTTTGGAGAGTCTTTCAATGTGTTTGCTCATTTCATGCTGGGTGATTTACCAGCTCACCAGCCCACACTATGCTGAGTGTTCAGCAGCTTTTGACCAAAAAGAGCATGACCGCCATGCTCCATCCCCCTTATTCCCCTTCTCTTGTGACTTTTGTTTGTTTGTTTGTTTGTTTCCCAAATGAAAAAAGTCCTCAAAGGAAAACGTTTTGCTGATGTGGAAGAGGTGAAACAAAAAACAGCAGGAACTCTAGAAGGCATCAAAATTGATGAGTTCAAAAACTGTTTTAAGCATTGGAAAAAGCATCCTGATGGGTGTATTGCACCAAACAGAGAGTACTTTGAAAGTGACTGAAGTTTAAACAAGTAAGAATAAATACACAATTTTTATAAGTAAACTTCATATATTTGGGGTCCTCCCTCGTGTATAAGAAACCTAAAATTTTGCAATGTCATCACCTTTGGAAGAAGAAATGGGGGAAAGATGGAGACAAGAGATTAGAAAGATCATCTTAACTTTCCAATATGTGTGTGCCTCCATTTCAGAATGTAAACTCGCATAGATCAAGAAAGTATGTTCCCTTGACTATACCTGCACAGTTCCCTGGGTAATTAGCTATTTAATGGTTTGATTAATGCTTGATGAAAATGCTTGTTTGGAATTAGGTAATTTGCCAAAAGGACAAATCTAGATGGATAAAAATTTAGAACATGGAGAATGGATTAAATAAAGCAGAAAGATGAGTGGTAATATAGAAAACTGGGGCAACCCCTTCAGGTCCCCTCCCACTGTGGGAACTTTTCTGTCCTCTCAATAAACCTTGCTTTAAAAAAAAAAAAAAAAAAAAAAAAAATATATATATATATATACACACACACACACACACACACAACTGTAAGAAATAAACATATTTGTGAACTTTTATCAAATTTATTTATTTTTATCCTCATTTTATTCATTTGAAATTAACTTTATCCTTTAAGAAACTGTCTCTTCTGTCAGCTCTAGATGTTGGGTAATTAAACCTAACTCTTGAATTTGTGCCCATTTCACCTGCCTGCTTTGTTGAGTCGAATTTTATCTTTATTGCTGTGTGTGTATGTTTGTGTGTGTGTGTGTGTTTTAAGACGAGGGACAGTAAAGAAGGAAAAATGGCATATCCTACAGTTCTGTCTTTTGGCATCTATTTATTGCTTAATTCACTTTTTATCCCGAAGATTCCACATTTAAACACTTACTACTGTGAATAATGCTGCAATAAACATGTGTGTGCAGGTTTCTTTTTCATAGAGAGATTTGAGTTCTCCTGGGTAAATTCCCAGAAGGGGGATTGTTGAGTTGTGTGGAAGGTCGAGTTTCAGGTCTTTTAGGAATCGCCACACTGTTTTCCACAGAGGTTGTACTAGTTTACACTCCCACCAACGGTGTAGAAGTGTTCCCTTTTCCCTGCATCCTCTCCAGCATCTGTTGTTTTCTGAGTTATGATGTTGATCATCCTGACTGGAGTTAGGTGGTATCTCAGTGTGGTTTTAATTTGCATTTCTCTGATGATTAGTGAAGCTGAGCATTTTAATGTATCCATTGGCTGTACATATGTCTTCTTTTGAGAAGTGTCTATTCATATCTTTTGCCCATTTTTTAAATAGGACTGTTTGTTTTTTTCTTTTCAGCACATTTGAGTTCCTTGAAGATCCTACATGCATGTTTATTGCAGCATTACTCACAGCAGCAAAAACATGGAAACAACCGTGCTGTCTATCAAAAGTGAACTGGATAAAAAAAGTGTGGTGCATATACATGATGGAATATTATGCAGCCATAAAGAAGGACAAAATTATGAACTTTGCAGCAACTTGGATGCATTTAGAGTTCATACTACTCAGTGATCTTTCAGAGAAACAAAAAACTGAGTATCACATATTCTCACTCATAAGTGAACCCTGAGCAATCATCATAATACTACAAGAAAGGGACTGGCAGTAGTGGGAAACTGCCAGTGGAAGGAAGGGCGAGGCACACTTCATCAATAAGGGTACCAGACCTCAAACCAGGTGAAGTGGGGACCAAAGTGAGGCCCAAACTTTACCTGTACAATGACCAATTGTATACCTAAACCTGAATTGTACCCCACATCTTTAAAATAAAAAAGTTTTTTTTTTTTTTTTTTTTAATAATCAGTATTTTTTATTATCGTTTTGTAGGGTACAGTTAAGGGTTAGGTGTACAATTACGCTTCATTCAGGCACCCTATTGATAAGAGGTTACAAACTCAAACACCTTTTTTTTTTTTTTTTTTGAGTTGGAGTCTCACTCTGTCGCCCAGACTGGAGTGCAGTGGTCACTCCCGACCTCCACAGCCTCGACCTGCTGGGCTCTGGTGATCCTTCCGCCTCAGCCTTCCAAGTAGCTGGAACTACAGGCGCGCACTACCACGCCCGGCTAATAATTTTTTGATTTATTGTAGAGATGAGGTTTCGCCAAGTTGCCCAGGCGGGTCTCGAACCCATGGGCTCAGGCAATCCACTCACCTCAGCCTCCCAAAGGCATGGGATTACAGGCTGAGCCACCGAACCTGGCTTAAAAAAGTTTTAAAAATAAGTCAGTTAAAAATAAACAAACACCTGTATGCCAGATGCAATGTAAGTGCTTTATACATTAGTTAACTTAATTCTTGTAAAAACACTATAAGGAAAGTTGTATTATAATCATATCCATTTTTATTTGAGGGAAATAAAGCTGAATGAGGTTAAAAAAATAAAAAACTTTCTCCAATTTTTCTGTCTATCACAGGAGAGAACCAATACTCAAATCCTGGTTTATCAGCTTGGGCAACTTGGTCAGACCTCGTCTCTACAATAAATTACAGCACCCCCCAGAAAACTAGCTGGGCATCGTGACATGCGTCTGTAGTTCCAGCAACTTGGAAGGCTGAAGTGGAAGGATTGTCTAGGCCCAGCAGGTCGAGGCTGCGGTGGCCATGAGCTTGCCACTATAGCCTGGGTGACAAAGAGTGAGACTCCATCTTAAAAAATAAAATAAAATAAAATAAAATAATGCATGTGTGAGTAGGAAGGAATAGGTGGAGGTATAGATAAAAGAAGATAGACTGGAGGTTAATAATTATTGAATTTGGGTGATGGCCACTGAGTGTTTGCTATACCACTCACTCCACTTATGAATATGTTTCAAATTTTCCATTAGAAAAAGTTAAAAAATAATATCACATGGTGGTTACCCTTAGAGTCAGTCAGTTCTTGTGAACGTTATTATTATCATCAAAGACAGATCGATCATCCAAAAGTACAGAGAAACTGTGTATGACACTTACCACTTGCCTCTGTCCCCTTAGACCTTCATTTATCAAGCAGTGTTGGCAGAGTATTAATGACTTTTCTAGGAGAAGCTACACGTATTCAGATTGATAAGCTAAGTGTGGAAGAACCCACTTACATATATCTGTGTTTCTACAGAAGCCCTTCCTGCTGGATCAAGGGACTTGTATGAGACCAGGTGAGTTGGCTTATAGCTGTAATCCCAGTGCTTTGGAAGGTTGAGGTGGGAGGATCGCTTGAGGCCAGGAGTTCGAGACGAGCTTGAACAAATAGCAAGCCATCTCTACAAAAATAAAAAGAGTGAGAAAGACCTGTCTATTCAGATGACAGAAAAAGAGTGAGGTTCTAAAATAAGAGGAAAGATTAAGGACAGAGTCCAGTTTTATTAGTCTCTGTGAACCCCAGAGTCAAATCTATGTCAAAAGATGTTATAAGGCTTACTCAATAGAATTTTCTTGAAAAATCTGGTAGGTGCATTTCAAATGCTTTTTTTTTAAATTTTGTAGAATACCAGAGTTATGGAGTTCAAATATAATTTTATCTAGAAAAATAATAGCACTCCCAAATGTACTAATTTTTTGGGAGTTAGTCTTTACCCTATCACTGTTCCCAGATATGTTATGCCAATTTTCCAACCAGGTCAGCAGCTACAGCTTAAATAACAGGGTAAGGACCATTAAGTTAGTGAAAATATAATTTTAGATATAGACAAAGAGAGAAATGGAAATAGTTAATTAATCAATCAACCTTTTTTTTTTTTTTTTTTTGAGTCGAGGGTTTCTCTCTGATGCCCAGGCTGGAGTACAGTAGTGTGATCATAGTTCTCTGCAAACTTGAGCTCCTGGGCTCAAGCGATGCACCCACCTCAGCCTCCCAAGTAGCTTGGACTACAGGCATGTACCACCATGCCCAGCTAATTTTATTTTTGAATAACATTAAAAATTTTATTAAATTTTCTCTCATTATGTTGTTCAGGCTTGTCTGGAAAGCCTGGGTTCAAGCAATCCTCCTGCTTCAGCCTCCCAAAACACTGAGATTAAAGGTGTGAGCCACTGCACCAGGTCCTAATCAACTATTTGTGAGGGAATTTTGACATAAAGTTATGCACTCAGACTCTTCTGGGTCAAATTTCAACTTTCCCTCTTTCTGTGTAGCCTTGGGCAATTTATGAAAACTTTCTGCATCTCATTTTTACCCCAGGTCTTTTATTGTGTTGTGGATTCACTAAATTAATGTTCAAGAAGGCTCTAGAACAGAATTAGCTCGTGCACTCACAAAGCTTACAGTAATAGATATGCCTCTAGACTTCAAGTCTTAGAAAGTTAGAGCTGGAAAAAAGACTAGAATTATTTAGTCTAATTTCCTTAATTTATAGTTGAAGGAGTTTGAAAAAAATTGAGCCATTATTTAAGTTATAGTTCATAAATCAACCTTTCCAGCTGGAAATAGTCTCCCTCTCCTATCTACTTTGTCCCACCATCAGAGAATTGGGTCTGGGGTAGGGCTCCCAGGCGAGTCTACCATGCTAAAAAGGATGAACACTGTGACCCAAAAAGCTTTTCAACTCCTCTAATATCTGGCATCTGGAGAGATTGTTTTAAGTGGGCTTTCTCAGCCCTACTCCCAACATGTCTGTGCATCTGTTCCTTCTATATTAAAGCAGAGCAACGCAAGCATATAATTAGCATGCTCATACCTAATATTTATAACTGTGAAAACCTCTGATTTTTGTTCCCCAGCTTAGAAATAGTGGTTTGCTTTAAAATGCCACTTGTGAAAAGGGCAATGCTGCCAGGGTTAGAGGTGAAAGCAATTTGCATAACTTCTGGAGCTTAAAAAGTAGTCTGGACTAATCTAGTAAGGGTTATGTGCACAGCAACAATCTTCTGCCATCTAGTGGATAATTCAAAGAACAAACTATGCCTTTATTGTTTAAAAATCAACATTTTCACAAGCTCTGACTTCTAAGCTTCCTGCTAGAGGAAGAAAACATTTTTTTTGTTAGTAAAATGACTACTTTTCCACAAACTGTGCCTCCAAATCATTCTTCTAATGATTTTATTAATTTATTCTTCCAATGTAAAAAATATATTGTGCCCCCTTTTATTATTGCTGCATGATTGTGAACACAACATATAGCATACAATGTGCTCCATTTCTAAATGTTTGCATACTTAGAGACCTATGATAAATGTTCATATTTGTCTCTTTTTTGATTTTCCCTTTTTCTATTTTGGTGCTAGAAATGCTCAGGTAAGAGAACCGGTCCTACAGCCAAACTTCTCACTTAAAACTTTGGCTTTTTCTTGTACTAACTGTGGGATCTTGGAGAACTTAACTTTGTGCTCAAGTTTGCTTATCCTGTAATGATAGTATTTACCTCAGAGGGCTGCTGGAGGGATTAAATTCACTCAAAGCATTTAGTGTTCAATGTTATCAGTGTTTTCACCATTGCTATTGTTTACTTGTTGTTTACATGTGTACCAATTGTGAGGAAGAAGTTCAGAAGTGGCTTATACTGTGACTCAATTCAATTTTAAAAAGCCAATAAGCATTTATTTGAGTTTGTTTTACACTCAGGATTTTGGGAAATATTAATACAACACTGAATAAGATATTGCCTTATTTTTGAGTCAATAGTCTCATAAACGAATAGAGAACTAACTGAAATTCAAAGCAAATATAATGAGTGTGAGACCAGAGTGATCATAAACAAAGTAGACTGGAGAGGGAGAATATTTCCAGCCAGAAAGATTAACTTATGAACTATAACTTAAATAATGGTTCAATTTTAATGAGAATTAAATTGTGTAAGTGTAACTGGATCTAGGTCCAACTACTCATCAACTGAAAGCTGAACTTAAGAGATGAGAGTTGGTAGATGGGAAAATAGGTTTGTTTTTTTTTTTGAGTTGGAGTCGCACTCTGTCGCCCAGGCTGGAGTGCAGTGGCTGCTCCCGGCCACCGCAGCCTCGACCTGCTGGGCTCCGGCAATCCTTCTGCCTCAGCCTTCTGAGTAGCCGGAATTACAGGCATGCGCTCTCACGCCCGGCTGATTTTTTGATTTATTGTAGAGATGAGGTCTCGCTGCCCAGGCGGGTCTCGAACCCGCGGGCTCAGGCAATCCACTCACCTCAGCCTCCCAAAGGCACAGGATTACAGGCTGAGCCACCGAGCCCGGCTTGGAAAATAGGTTTTATGCAAGAGCCAGCCACTGGAGGAGATGGCAGACTAAAGTCACAAAGACCATCTCAAACAGTATTAATTATTAGTATTAATGGCAGCACAGACTCTGGAACCAGACCCACCTGCATCGTAATGACTCAAGCCAGTCATTTTAGCTCTTTAAAACTCAACATCCTCATCAGTACAATGGGAATAATTATAAGTACCAATTTATCAGACCATTGTGGAAAATAAAGGCCAGCACATTCTATGTTACACAGTCAGTGCTCAAACCTGGAGGTTCTTATTGAGGGAAGTAAAGAGAGTTTAATAACTTGGCTGGATTCTTGTGCCCCTTGTACAAAGAAAAGCCGATGTACTGAGACAATAGCATCGCAATCAAGTCTGTAATAATTGCAAAGCAGCTGAGCAAAGAGGATGGGAGATATTTCTCAAATCCACCTCCCTAAGAATTTTAGGCTAGGGTTTTTTAAGGAATAATTTTGTGAGCCTGGGACTAGGGAATGGGCGCTGCTGATTAGCTGGGAACGAAGACATGGGGGTGTCAAAACTGTCTTCGGGTGCAGAACCAGTTTCTGGGTCATGGGGAGGTCAAAGAACTAGTAGAGTCAGTTCCTTGGTATGAATCATGGGTTCAGGTGGGGTCCGATGCTTCACCAGAATGCAAAAATATCTGAAAAATATCTCAGAAACCATCCTCAGACTTATGTTATTTGTAGGAGTAATTGAGAAAATTACAGAGCTTGTGAACCATGGTTAACTCTGGAAGGTATGTGGGAAGATGATCAAAGCAGTTCATGTCCTTCAGCTGATCAAACTTCTGGATGCCATCAAGAAGGTCTGCATGACCCAAGAGTTCATTGTTCTTAGGGAAAATCATCCCATCAGCCTGATGGGCAGCCCCCTTCCCTTCCACTCCCTGGAAGTCAGGATGTGACAGAATTCAGGCCCCTATTACAGTTCTAACCTTTTGGTCTTTTATTAATTTAATGAAGCCATTTTAACAATGGTGGTTTCAAAAGCCCCAACAAAATCACCTACACCTGCCTGCATTTGTATCAGATGTATGTTAAGGAGAGATTTCTTTCACTTTAAGGTAACAGTTATTCATAAATAAGATAATTAGCTGCAAATTTTCAACAATTGTTCCACATCAGGATTATATATTAAAGGTTCTTAATGTCTCATTTAAAAATCAAAATAGTTATGGGTCTTGATATTACTATCCTCATAAACTGGCAAAGATTTCATTTTGGCAGCTAGAAACATACTTCTTAAGAGGGATAAAAGGAGGTTTTTGGAAAATCTAAGAATAAAAATTAAAGTCTCAATATCCAGAACATTTTATTTCTCCTTGTCTCAAGATCTGTCTCTGAACATTTGTTCGCTGTGGATTTGTGTTTCCCCGCCTTTAGAAACTACTTATTGAGTTTAATATGGAGTCATCAGGCAGCAGAAGACTGGGTGCTAAATAAGACCAGGTAATACGGATTTTAAAAAGTAACTCAATGTTTATTTTCCAGAATTTCATCCAAAGTAATTACATGAATAGTCTGAATATGTGTCCAGAAGGAATTAGTGCTCATTAAGTGAAGGAAAACACTGAAACAGAAGAGATAAAAACGTCAAGAAAAGGGGACACAGTAAAGACGAACAAGAGAAATGCTGTATGCCCTGGGAGGATTGAGAAAGCCCATGAATGCTGTCCTAGTATGATTAAAAAAAAAGTTAAGATATCCAA
The DNA here is from genome assembly GCA_027257055.1 of Cephalopachus bancanus. Classification (NCBI taxonomy): domain Eukaryota; kingdom Metazoa; phylum Chordata; class Mammalia; order Primates; family Tarsiidae; genus Cephalopachus; species Cephalopachus bancanus. Next base: position 7,099,649 of record JAPVLO010000005.1, on the reverse strand, counting down.
AACAACATATACTCAGCAACAGGTTAAAGTAAAATTGCCTTCACTTTTGAGGAACACAGAGAATGCATTTTGCAGTTTAAGCAAAGTGGTTACAATGACATTTCTGTCTGTATGCACATGATCCAAAACTTGATCAGATTGAGTCTAAATTTTGCAGGCTTATTTAGGAGGGTCTAGCATAACACTAAAGCTTTGCAGTGCATGCTAAGTCTACTTTGAGTGCCCTAGAGGAACATTCAAAGATAGACAGTTATTCCCAAGGCAACTGAAAACTAAGTGTCTCCAGACAGCCAGGTGAATGCTGACTGAGAAAGGAATACTCTACACATTGAGTATATGACAGACAAAGTAACATTATCAAAATTAAAAATTCAAAATAGATGCCTGAAACTGTAAGCATTAATTTGTTGTCTAGCTTCTTCTCACATGGGCAACTCCACATGACATGGTTGAGGCCAAGAGCAAAAGGGATTTACATATTAATCACAATTATTGGCAATTAACATAGGAAGCATTTTATAATAGCAATAATATTATCACAACTAGAATTTAATTCAGGAAATATTTACTGGCTGTCTACCAAGGGCCATACATTTCTCTAGGCATAAAGTTTATCAAGATGAATAAACTTATGCTTTAAGGTAGAGTGTGGCTGGGAAGTAAGATGAAAATAAATGACATTTAGTGACTCTATAATACACTGAATATGTGCCAGGGAGATGTAAAGCAGTTTGCATGTATTTCATTTCATATTTGCAGCAGATTTTTGAGGTTCACATTACAGATATCCAACTAAAAATTGGAAAACCAAGACTCAGAGGGTTCAGTAACTTGACCAAATATCACATAATGAGCAGGTGCACAGTTTTTCTGGCTCTGACAACTATCTTTAACTAGGTTTCTGCTCATTTTTAACTGTAATATAAACCACGTTGTTTAAGCTGCTCATAGAATTACAAAAGAAATTGAGGCAAATGATTAAAATTTGCTAAGGGATATTAGTAAAGGTTTCACATAGGAGGTACCTCTGATCTGGGCTTTAGAGGTTGATTAAAATTTTGATGGGCAGATGAAAGAAGGAGAATTCTAAGCAGCATGGGGAGAAGCACAGAACAATTAAAAACGGTATTGGAGGGAAACAAAAAAAAGGTTGCGAGGGGATATTAAGAAGTCACGGCTTTTCTTACAGGACTTGGATGTAAGAAATTGCAGAAAGAGTCAAGACAGATTTTAAAACAGTCTTACTGAAGTATAGCTTACATATCATACAACTCCTTTCAAGTCTGCAAGTCAATCATCTTTAGTACTTTTCCCAAGTGACACAGCCATCATCTTAAATCAGGTTTAGAATATTCTCATCTCTCTCAATGCAGATCCCTCCTGTTCATTTAGAGTTATTAGCCATTCATACCACTAGCCCCAAGAAGCCATTCATCTACTTCCTGTCTCTATAAATTTGCCTTTTCTGTACATTATATAGATAGATAGATGACAGAGAGATAAATAGATATAGATGTATATGGTCTTTTCTCTGGCTTCTTTCATTAAGCAAAATATTTTCAAAGTTCATTCATGTTGTAGCATATATCAATACTTCATTCCTTTCTATGGCTGAATAATATTCCATTATGTGGTTACACCACACTTTGGTTTTTTATCAAGTGGAAATTTGGGTTGTTCCAGTTTGGGGACTGTTATAAATAATGCTACTATGAACATTTATGTGGACATACATTTTCATTTCCAGGAGTGGAATTTCTGGGTTTTATAGTAGTTTTCTATTTACCTTTTTGAGAAACTGCCAAACTGTTTTACAAAGTGGCTGTATCATTTTGCACTCCTGCCAACAATATATGAAGGTTCCTGTTTCTCTCCATCCTTTACAGCACTTGTTTGTCTGTCTTACTTAATGTAGCCACTCTGCTTGTGTGAAATGGTATCTCATTGTGGTTTTGATTTGCGTTTCTCTGATGACTAGCTTTCACGTGCCAAGACTTGAATTCTAAAAGCTCTATTTGGATGATGCATTAGCTAAGAGGAGGAACACATGAAGATAAGTGGAATTTGTAAGAAGGATAATAAAGTTACTGTTAGCTGTCTGAGTGACATTGGGTTGAAGAGAATTCAAGGCAGGAAACATATATTTGGAACTCAGCTCCCTAGAGAATGCAGTTCAAATCATAAAATTATATGAGTTCACCAACAGGGAAAACATAGAGTAAGAAGCTTGAGAATGTTTTAAAATATCTGTTTTTAAGAACTTTATAGAGGGTCAGGCACAATGCCTCATGCACGTAAACCCAGCATTCTGAGAGGCAGATTCAAGAGGATTGCCTGAGCCCAGGGGTTTTAGACCCACCTGGGAAACTTGGCAAGACCTGACTCTTCAATAAATTTAAAAAATCAGTTGGTCATAGGGGCAGGCACCTGTTGTTCCAGCTTCTTGGAAGACTGATGTGGAAGAATCACCTGAGCCCAGAAGGTCAAGGCTGTGGTGGCGTGTACGTGCCACTGCACTCCAGTCTGGACAACAGAGTGAGACTCCTACCAAACAAACAAAAACAAACAAACAAACAAACAAAAAAATAGAGGATGATGCACTAATTAAGGAGGCAGAGATTTAGGAAACATTGGTGTCATGGATGTCATTGGAAAAAAGATTTTGAAGGAATAAGGGTAGACCAACAATAGCAAATACCTCACAGCGTTATAGAAACTTGAAGAGTAAGAAGAGATAATTGACTTTTGTGGCTACTTATCAGTTGGTGATATCTGAATCATTTCCACGGAGGGGAGAAGACTGATACTATATTGTAGTCATCAAGTGCAAAATTTTATCATAACTTTTTTTTGTCCATAAATTTTACTACCTGTGAGTGTCTTGTAGTTTTGGAAAATTTGTTATCTTTAATTTATTTATGTATTTATTTTTTGACTCAGGGTCTCAGTCTGTTGCCCAGGCTATAGTGCAGTGGCATGATCATGATGGTCACAGCTCACAGCAGCCTAACTTCCTGAGCTCAGGTGATCCTTCTGCCTTCGCTTCCTGAGTAGCTGGGACTACAGGTGTGCAACACCATGCCCAGGTAATTTCTTGATATTTTGTAGGGACAAGGTTTTGCTATATTTTCCAGGTTGCTCTCCAACTCCTGAACTCAAGCAATCCGCCTGCCTCAGCCACTCAGAGTGCTGGGATTACAGACATGAGTCACTCCACCCTTCGGAAAATTTTTATTATATAAGAAAACCAAAATTTTTTAAAAATTCAATTTAATTTTCTATTTTTTCACAAATGCCAATTTTTCTCCATTTCTCCTCTACCCATGTGCTTTCATTTATTTCTTGTTTGAGAGCTTTGGTTGGAGATCTCAGATAAACAGCCTCAAAGATGCTACAAACCAGAGAGAGGCTGTAATTTGTTTAAAGAAAAAATAAACCTTGAGGATTCAGTGTACAGACTTCCACAAATACCAGACTTGATTTTGTGTGTAGTGGGAATAGCATTTAATGTCACTGTTTGAGTCATTGAGTGAATGTCTGTTGACTCATTAATGTTCCTCATTTAGAGAACCCTTTATGGTCATCCACTCCATAAGTTTATTACCATCGTGGGAAAATATTTGACCCAAATAACTCTTTGCTACTCTGTGACATGGATCATAATACTGTCACAGTGAGCTGTTCTCTTTTCAACCACAGAGATATTCAATCCAGTTTTTCCAAATATACATAAAAACCTGTTACTTCTTTTATAGACTACAATTTTGAGCCTGAATATCTTGTTTGCTTTTCCTCCTTTTGAGTTCCAGTTTTAGAAATAACTCCCTCACCTCCATATTGAACAGGGTGTCGGGTCCTAAAGATGATTAGCCAAGAAAAATCAGAATGGTTATAATTCTAATAAAGAACTTCTCTAATTCTAAGAAGCTACAAGGATGACTTGAGTGGATGGACTCATTTCTAAGTTCTCTGTAGTTGGATGATATCCTATCTCCTGGATATACTTCTGCTATGTTGACATAACACAATCCAGATTCAGTCATTTCTGAGAAACTTTAAGGCTAAATCCATCCTGGTGGCATACTTTTCTGGGTCTTGATAGGTCTCATTTACCTCTCCCTGAAAAAAGGAACTCAATGTTTCCATACTTTTTTGGTGACCCCATCTGACCTTGGAATGTTTCTAGTAGGATAATAAAGATATAAAGACTTAATGCTCCCGAGGAAGGTTCAGGATAAAGATAATATGCTAGCAAATAACATTTCTATTGATAGTCTGGCTTTGTCACTGATAGAACACTATTCCAAGACCAAAAGTTTATGTTTTGAATATAAGAATTCCATTAACTTTCAAAACCATATGATTTAAAAAAGAATGAAATAGAAATGTTTGGTGAGGGTGTTCTTCCAAATATTTCTTTGTGGGAAGTATTCTGAGATTAAATGAATTCAGTAGCTAAGGAGTTCTGGAGAGAAACTAACTGATGCTTATAGTGTGGATTAGCTAAAGTTTCATGAGCATAAAACATTCATGAGTATACACAGATTTTACTTTAGATAGAATAAAAGAATAAAAACACCAAGAGTTTTAACAATTCCTTGAATATAGTGTATCTGATGCAAGCTCGGCTGCTCTTAGCTTGTACATCAAAATAAACAAGAATGAGATGCAGTGAAAGGAAGGTGATTTTATTCCAAAAGCCAGCAGATGGGGAAATGGCCAGGCTTATGCCTCAGAGAAACCATTTCCAACTTGTAGGTTGAGTGCAAGTGTTTAAAAGGAGAAACTAGGTATGGAGAAACATGTGGGCATAGCACAGGGTGAGTCTTGATGGCTTATCTTGGGTAGTGATTCCTCCAGAAGTCTGATTGGTATTATCTCAGATGCAGTCAGGTTAAGGATCAACTATCTTTTCTCATGAATCCCCTCAAGTGAGAGGGTCCCGCAGTGAGGTTGTTTTAACATTAACTCCTAGAATTTCTAAGCAAGCATATGGTCAGATAAGTGTGCAAGGGGCAAGGAAGTGTCTGATAGATAAAGGGAGGAAAGAAGTTTCTAAAACATGTTTCAAGGCTTAAAACTGTAAAATGCATTTTAAGGTTGAGATGCCTGGTTATAACAGAAATTAAAAAAACAAACAAACAGCAAAAGACTATCTCAGTCAAAGCAGAAAAATCCAACTGAAGTAGACTATGTTTTACAAAAAAAATTTTCAGAATCACAGAAATAAGTAAAAACAAAATAATTCTTCTAAGCTTAGAATATTTTAAAATTTGATGACAGAAAGATACAGTCCTGGTTCTCTTAGTTAACAAAAGAGGCATATATTTGGGCCAGACAGAATTTAATTACCCTGAAATGATATCTGAATATATAGTTAATTTGAGTGTTGTAAATGAATGAGATGAGGTAAAAGTCATTATATTCCTTTATGTAATAAAAGTAGAAACACTACAGAAGTTATTCCATCCCTAATCTTGTTACTGCACAGTCATGTAAAAAATAAATCTCTAAAAGAAGTTTAAGAAATATATACTATATAGAATGCAAATTTATTCAGTATAAGAGACTTCTGATAACCAATTTTTAAAGCAAGCAAAACATCGTATGTTGCAATAATAAACATCTATCTGTAGATGCATTAGAGAATTATTCATGTGCTCAATTAAATATATAAAAACATACAACAATCATTTTATTTAAAAGATGAGCTATTATCAATATGCTAAGTAGATTTCAAAGCACTTTTTTCCCCTCTTAAATTCTAGAATGATGTTACTAACATCAGGCATGTTTTTGGATTGATATTTTATTTGTGACATTAAATTTTGTAGTGGTTTCTAATCATTTGTGATCAATGTTTTGCGTTTTTCATAATGGTTGGACAATCTTTTCCTTCAATGTTCAATGTAATGTTTTCTTTTTAAAAATTGTAGCAACTATGTAAGTTTTGAACCCAAAATTATAGCATGACCATATTTCACTTAAATAATGGAGTTAGTTTGTCCCAAAATAACATTTTTATAATTTTGCTAAATGAAAATTGAACCTTGAGGCATCCTACTTACTATCATGGAAACAAATTTTTTGTTTCTTTGTCTTCTTCAATCCCAAAAATGACTTGTTGACTTGTATACTCACCTATACCAATAAATATAACTCTTGGTCTTCATTGCCTTTTCTCTCTCCTTTCACTTCTGTGGCCACTAACCAAACATATTACTGCAGTAAGAAACCTAACCCTTGGAACCTTGCCCTCTTTGGTCTATTCCACACAGAATCATTAGCATAATTCCCCTCACACACGGTCATAATTCTTTTCCTCCTTTATGTAAGAACAGTTGGTAACTTTCTATGACCTGTTGTATAAACATTTTATCCTGAGTTAATATTCTCCCTTCCCCTAACCCTTTCTCTTTTAGCAACTTCATTTCCTCCTGCTCTGTGCACAGTCTCTCTGCTACTTCCAAGCCATCTGGGTGTTATTAGCACAGGGGGTTTGCTTTTAACTACTTTCCTGCCTGCGCAGATGCCATCCTTGAATTACTGGGAGTCCACTGCTTCATCAGGCACCCCATTCCATCGTTGGATAGGTCTATTAAGAGATCCCTTCTCTTTACTATATAAGTCACATAAAGCAATCATATGATTTTCCTTTGTGTGTATGTCAGTCTAATGAGATCGTTCTTGTTTGTTCTGCATATGCATGCTATATCTACATTGGTGCTTTGTTTTAGCTACAGAGAAGGACCTTTGCTTTGGGCACTGCTATATTTCCGTGCCCAGATCTAACCTCCTACCCACCCCTCAGAACCACAACAGCATGAGCTCTTACTTTGGCATAGTACATGTTTAGTATGTGTTTGATGTCTATGTCATTTTCTAAACATAGAGCTACTTATATGTGAAAGTATATTTGCTTAGCTATACTTATCAAACACTAATAAGATCTCTTAAATAAAATTTTCTTAGAGAAATGACTCTGAATTTTGTTTGTAAAGATTGAATAAAAGCCTGATCATGTTCATACTCATGCCCTCACATAGTAAAATGCCTAAACATTTACCAATTGTTTAACTAAGAAAACTGTACATGGAGCATATTTATTTAAAATTAATTAAGAAAAAATGCTACACATTATATATCTGTCCAGACTTTAAGTAGCTTGATTTTCTATATGTGCAATGCTCTATTATTTTCAAGATTAGAACAATTGGCATATTTAGTTCTACCTGTGCGATTTCCTATAATGCAGAAAATCATTCATAATTTTGTCTGCATTTTACAATGTGAATATGAGAAAATACTTTTGCATTGTTAATCTGAAAATACAATTATAGTTTTCAAATGGTCTATGTAGTCTGAGCTTTTATTAGTATCTCTAAATTGTTAACATCCCTGAATGTACTTGCATTTTAAACTACTTCAAAAATTGTTTCTATGCCAATTTTAATTGAATATCCTGTGATGCTATTTTAGTCATTGTAATCAGTGATAGCCTATAATTACATTTCAATCAGAACCTTTAATGCTATGCAGCAATCAGAGAGTAGACACTTACAGATACGTTACGTCTATGTGGGTTTCTTCTCCTGATTCCTCTGCCTCACCCAAGAGATACCATAATCAAATGTGATGGCTGACTATGGAAAACAGAGGTTGCTTTCCCAAATAATGTGGAAAATATTGTCCAGGGGAAGCTAGGGCTTGTGATCAATTGAAAACTTATATAAAGATAAACATATGGTGATGAAAAAGAAACTTTTCACTAAAGCTGTTACTTCCTTCGTGATCAATAAACACTAACTTATCTGTAGCATGCCTGCTTGGGGTTAAGAGTGCACCTCCTGATCATGCAACAGATTGAAATTGGGGGCAAGATTGGCTTGGGGTAAGGTGGGTGACACAAGTATGGAAGGACAGTGGTAAGGGCTCCTCTACAGCCCACAATATTCTATTGTGCTGTTTTGCAAGTCCTGAATTATCAGCAGTGAATTATTCTTTTTTAAGCTCTTATTATTGCTAGATTTCTTTAAAGCCCACTTTTATGTCTGCCCATTAATCATCTATGCAATTTTAGAAGGTGAAATGCATGAGGCACAGTGCTAATTATGCATTCTATTATGTCTTTAGATATCTGGATGAAAGTCATGTTCCAACACTCAATCCCTTCCCTAAAACTCATTTCCACAAGTGATGATTTAATGATCTATTTACTTTAAAGGTTTGCCTTTGGGGACAAAGATTATCCTGGTGAGCTCCACTTGAAAGAATAGACTTTTATTTCATGGATTCTGCAAGCATTTAGAAAAATAATTGTGAGCTTTGAAAATACATTTCATACAAAATGTGTTGAAACCCACGTTTTGGATATCCCTTGGTAGAAATGACCCCCTTTATACCTATGTGGAGTATGAGAGCCATCGTGTTCACTATTCTCAAATTCCATTGATTAAACACAGGGACATACCAGCTATGGAAGCAGTATGTATGAGGGCAAATTGCTGCTTTGCTTTTCAATTCTAAAATCACTATGCATGAACAATAAAAGAATAATTGTAAAATGACACAATTCTAAAAGGTGATAATTGTGTGATAATTGCTCATCAATTTTCCCTGATCAATTTTGTTCTTCTACAATTCATAGCCAATCTATCATATTATATATAATTAGCTAGCTAGGAATGCAGTCATTTATCTTATGTAAACCTCTCAATTTGATTTCCCAGTTTTCTTTTACTCTGTAGGTTTAAAAAACATCATCCTTCAGTAGTTACCTCTGTGACTCTTAGGTCATATACTTGATTATGAAAAGATATTTTCCTATGTTTCTAACAGCAGAGTGCAGTGTTTTGCAAGAAGTGCCTTTATGATTTGGTATATATTCATTTCTGTTAGACTGTGTTTTTTGTACCCTTAGACAACAGTTCAATCAGAATGTGTGTAAAAACTCTGTCTCTATAAACTCTATGTTAACATTTTCTAAAATGTAAATAAAAAATACAGCTTCAACTATGTTCTGGATTTAGTGACAACAAAGGAAAGCAGATTTCAGGAGCAGAAAAACTGCTCCTTCTAGATGTTGGTGTCTACCCTAGAGCCACATTTGCGGCAGAAGATTTTCTCATTCTGAGTCAGGAAGCCTTCGCCCACCAAGGAGACAGAGCACTTCCCACAGTTAAAGCATTCACTATGCCACTGACGGTCTTGAAAGCAGATAAACTTGACATCTCCGAGACCTGTAAAGGAATTGGAAAACAAAAATAATCTATCTTTTCAAAGAATAGATTGAGTGTTCCATCAGGTATTCCTCTAGGAACTGAGGATATAGCCATGAACAAGACAATGGAGAGGCACATCACCCAGAAAAGAATGGTACCCTTGATGCTGTCTCTGTCTGGGAATGTCAGCCACAGTCAAGTTCTTCCTATGCCTCCTAATCAGATTCTGAGCCAATTTCTGCCATTATCTACAGAAGCAAGTAGAAACTGGATATACAAACGACATATTTTTGGAAACAGATAAGAATTGTTTAAGACAAATAAAGAGATACAGCGTAGTGCAGTAGAAAGAGGGTATATAGGTTTCAAAGTCAGCAATATCTAAGTATGAATATATTTCTCCTTCCTTTCCTTTTTAAGTTTTCTTAGCTACAAAGTGAAGACAAAATAAGATGAATGTGCACTTCCTAGCCTAGTATCTGATGTTTCGATGACATTTAGTTCTCTTCTCCTCTCTCATTTTTCCATGCCTACTTTTACTTAAGAATAGGTCCCATGGTCACATGGTTTGGGGCACATGTTCCAGAATGCCCAAATAAAGAATTTCATCCAAACTATCATGCTGCTATCCTAATGTGATGACCTTATTACCTTTCCCTGAGATGACTTCAGCTTAGGATTGCAACAAAGATCTGTGAATCGGACCACTTTGGCCAGTGAAGCCACTAATCTAGATCTGTGAATCGGACCACTTTGGCCAGTGAAGCCACTAAGCCACTTGATTAGGTACACTTCATCAGCTCCCGCTTCTCTAACTTGGGCCTCACTTGAACCACACTATTTCTTTAAAAAGTAGCTGAACTTGAGTTTGCAGTGAGTCTCTGATCTTCGTCTCCCTCGTGTGATTCCAGAGTGCAGTTCAAGGAATTAATTTTGAGAAATTGTAGGAAAGAAGAAAAGGTCTAGAAATTGGGAAAAAGTTGAGATGCCTCAGGCTTCAGCCTTTATTTATTTGATGTTTCTTCAGATGATCTTAGTACTGTGGACTTCCTGTGATTTGCTTATCATCTATAGATGGAGGTTAACATGATTCATGTGCCGATTCACATGTAATTTCCAAATTTTCCATTTGAAATACTGAATCAAAAGAGTGAATAAGAATTTTATTTAAGATAAACTTTTCTTATGTATTATAATTAACTTTTGTTTCCAGCCTGAAATCCTTATTTGATGCCTTTGTATACAGTTTAGTAATTTGTAGAAAAATTTGCATCAAATTCCTCTTTTTTACCTGATTAAACTTATGCTTGCTTATCTATTAATGTGATGCTATCGGATATCATTACTTTCTAGTAAATCAATTGTGTACCAATTAATTCCCTTAATGTTATTCAAAATATTAATAAGCTGACTGCAAGAGTAATGTTCTATATCTACTAAACCATGTCTGTTCATAAAACTAATTATTACATGTCTAGCATTTTGATGTGCATGAGTTTTTCTTGATTTTATTAGTAGAACCTGTACAAGTGGCAAAATGTAGAAGTAATTCTTCTAGAATTTTACAAAGAGGAAAAAAGTTGAAGCATCTGGCAGCAGGACTTTAAAAAAGGACAGATCCAACATGTGAGATGTTTGTAAGTTGTCCCAAATTTGAATATGTGTATTCCCTTAGGTTATTTGCAGTAAGAAAACCATCTGGGAAACAGGTTTTTGACATATGTTTTATCTGGTTTCATGGGTTTCTGACAAGTCAGTGGAATAAGAGCTAGTATTGTTGAACGTTTGAATATGTGCCAATCTCTATTCCAAGCCCTTTAGATGTGTTACCCTATATAGCCCTTCCCTTACCTTCATGGGTACATATTAGCATCATTTCCACTTTGCAGACCAAAACTGAGAAACAGAGAAGTTTAACCACTTTCCCAAGGTCACCCAGGGAGTAAGTGACAGATCTGGGATTCTAGCCCAGGCTGTCTGGTTTTAGGGGCTCTGGTTTTTAACCTCACCAAATTAGTTTGGCTTTATCTTTTGCAAAAAATGTAATCAGGAATATTAGCATCTCTCTCTGAAGAAACCACAACACTTGAAACTTCTTTTCCTTAAAATAAACAGAGATTGAAGAAAGCTAATATGTGATCCTGTTCAACCCCTCATTTTGCATATGAGGCAAATGAGGATCTTGGGAGCTGAATTATTCACCCACAATCACACAGTAGTCAGGACAGAGGAGGACCAAGGTCTCTCATTCCCCAGTCTAGAACCCTTTTCACTACATCATGCTGCTTCATTTATCCCTGATACTTTGAGAGGTTAATCCAATCTTAAAGGAGAAGAGAAAAAACTAGTTACAACTGAAGTTTCTTCAAATGAAGCAAGTTCATTGTAATGGGATTTTTAAAAATTATGCTTGATGCCTTATAGATAGATTTAATTAATATAAAATATTATCTTGACAAAAATTCAAATATATAGCTTCTTTCTAAAAATTGATTAATTTTTCGTTGTCAAATAAAAATTGTGTGTTTGTTATACAACATAATGTTTTGATATAGGTATACATTGTGAAATGTCTAAATCAAATTACCTACCACACCAAGTCAATTAACAAAACACTGCCGCAGATGCTTACAATTTTTTGTGATGAGAACACTTAAAATCTACTCTGTGAGCAATTTTCAAACATATAATACAGTATATAGTTATTAAGTATAGTCCCTATGTTGTATGATAGATTTCTTGAACTCATTCCTTTTGTCTAACGGAAGTTTTGTATCCTTTAACCAAGAAAACATTGCTTCTTAAGATGGCTTAATGTTCACATGAATGCTCAACTGTCTGAAGATAAATATGTGGCAGTATCAGAATTCCTTATGGTATATTAGTTCAAATAGTTCAATTTTAAAGAAGCACTACTGCCAGGCCTATAGTTATTTAACCACCAGCTCAAGAAATAGTAAAATGAGTTGGAAGGTATTACAGGCATTTCAGTCTCTGGAATCTCAATCACAAAGCCAAAAGAGGATTGAGGTAATTATCAAACATATTCTTCAGAATGACTCTTTTAAGTTACATATATGATACTGCGTTTGGATTAGTATTGGGTCAGATCTTTTGTTCTTGATCATCTTTATGTTTCTGCGCAAAACGAAGTTGTTTTTTTCATCTGAACTTTAAAAAATTGGACTCAGTGATTGATCTAGAAAAATCAATCAGAAAAATCACTTAGACAGCCACATGGATCTGTGGTGGCTCAAAATTGAAACTCAAGTTTAGGACCTGTGTAGACTTTTTATAGAGCAATATTAGTCATTTGGGTTCCCAGAGAACTTTGAAGCCCATTTTGAGTTTAATTTCCTCATTTCCTTATTGAAGACCCCTTTTTCTGATCCAATTAAATAAAAGTGTTGTATAATAAATTGATGGAGATTACAGATTCTGTTAAGATGATTCTGGAGCTCCAGGTACGGTTGCATATCTAGAAGTTTCATTTTTTAACTAAAATCGGTAGAGAAGGTAGCTTGTCCTCTTGGTTATAGGAGTTACTAAATGCAGGACAGCAGGGTGGTGAAGAGCACTGGCTCTGGAGCCCAATAGTCTAGGATTGCTGATGCAATTCCTTGCAAGAGCCAGGGAGGTGACTTAGCTGACTGACACAGACAGGCTATGAGGAACAGAGAGGGCAAGCTCCATGCAAAGAGGTAGCCACTGGCTCCATATGACGTTGGACCTGCTGGGAAATGTGGAGGCAGATTGATCATCCATGGCAGGCTCTTCATTTACCTTTGGTTGCAGAGATGAATTGCACATTAGTTGCTTCCAAACATGGGCAGGCCAAACAACCTGTCTGCTGGTCAGATGTAGCCTGTGGGCCAGTGTGAGATTCTGACAAACATGGTGCCCCTGTATAGACAAACAGGAATATGCTGTTTGTCCAAGTTACTCCCTCCCTCCCTTTACAAGTCAGTGAAAGCCTACCAAGCTGGGGTTTGCAGTGAAACGCTTTCTTGTGGTTGGAGGTTGCATGAAGATTAAACCTTTATTTTGTTATATATTTGAAGATGAAGGCAGAGGATAGGGATAAAATAATCTTTAATTCTACTCTATATTGAACTAAAAATGGAAATATTATCTAAGAATACTAGAAATAGAGAGTAAAAATACAATTCTGCCACATTATTAAGTGACTATAAACTGCCAAAAAGAATAGCTGATGGGTTTCTTGAGTGTCATGGTAGCATCAGTTTCTTTATTGCAGGATTAAGATTTTAGAAGTGTCACCGGGGAAAATACGTGTTTTTTTGTTTTTTGTTTTACTTCGAAAGCCTATTTAGCATGAATCAATTCATCATTATGCTATTTTCAAATCATGTCACATGTATTTTTTCTTCAGCAAAATGCTATCTTGTTTTCTTTCATGTACTCATAAATGCACTTCATAATTGCAAGTGAATAGAGAGAAAAGAGAATAACACACTTTTATGAAGCATCTTAAAATGAAGTTTAATTAATTCCTGACCTATGCTACTGTAATTATTACAGTTTCAGATGTTCTATACAATAGCTGGATGTAATTAAAACCTTTTCCGTCTTAAGGCTGCATGGCCCTATTTTGGAATTAAGCAGGAGTCTGATTTCCTAGAAGCTCTTCTTCCCACTCAAATCCTTAATGAAGCTCCGAGCACGTCTCCTTATGAAGGTCTTCTCTGACCTCTCAGTCATCCTGTTCTCCTCCTTTCTTGAACTGCTACTTACTTAGAGTCAGTACCTAAGTTTAGTATGTAATTACCCTCTACAGAATACAGTCACCTAAATTATACTCCGCACTTTCCCTGAAGGGTCCGTGCGATATTTATATTTACATATGGACATACACTTGTGTTTCTCTCAAGAGAAAACATAAATGAAAGATTTTCATTTTTTTACTTCATTTCCTAAATTAACTAAATAGTATTTTTCATAGTTATAACTTCCTCATGGTATGATCATATTGAACTGACGAACTTACCAGTAATGGGTTTGAAACAGCCTGCACATTTTTTGGCATAAAGATGGTTGTAGCAGTCCAAGCAGAATGGATAATCATCTCTGGACATAAATGTTTCTTCACAGAGCTCTTTCCTACAACCACTACACAGAAAACACTCTTTATGCCATAGCTGGTCACGAAATGTTATCCCACCTGAGGTTATCACCTGCCAAAAGATCGCAAAAAAAAAAAAAAGGGCAATGACCATAGGAGCCATTATGATTCAGATCATTTCATGACTCTTTTATGTTTACAACTCGTGCTTTGGGCTACTCTATCATCTTGTGTTAGAATGCTCTTTTCCTTAAAAATTTATCTCTATCATCTTGTGTTAGAATGTTCTTTTCCTAAAAAATTGTTTTTTTTAATCAATGAGAAGCCAAAGGCTATAAAGGATTAACTACAACTGAAATGAGAATTATTCTAATTTTTCTCCTACAGTGAGAGAGAAAAGAGGCAGAGTCATATTGGACGAGGAAGATGGAAATAAAAAAGAAGATCCTTGTTTCATTTCCTTTTATTTTTCTGACTTTTGTTATGTTGGTTTTAAAGATCTGGCATTAACGTTATCTTTGATACTATGTTCTTGTATCTATATATCTAACTTTCAAGGTTGCTGAAAAGAAAAAAAAAATTTTTCCTGAAAGCTTTACACTAGGTTCAAGAATACCCAGCAGTAGCGACCCTGAATGAAATTGTCAAGCCACCATCATTTTCTAATATGACTAATATTTCTTAGGTGTTTTTCTAGTTCTTAGCATTGAGTTAAGAGATGACCTTTTCTGAATATTCTCAGTACTTCTACACAGTAGAGACTATTATGTTTCCCCTTGAAGGACTAACACCCTACTGCCACCCAGGTTGGGCTGCTGTGGCATGATCAGAAGAGCGCAGCTCATGGCAATCTCAGCCTCCCCGACTCAGGCAATCCTTCCGCTTCACCCTCCCTAGTAACTAGGACTACAGATATGTGCCACAATGCTCAGCTGGGACTACAGGTATGTGCCACCATGCTCAGTTGATTTTTTGATTTTTTTGTAGAGATGAGGTTTTGCTACATTGCCCAGGCTGGTCTTGAACTCCTGGGCTCAAGCAATCTGCCCTCCTCGGCATCCCAAGGTACTATGATTACAAGCGTGAGCCACCGTGCCCTGCCGAGAGTCTTTAAGTTACTTGCTATGGCCACAGAGAACTAGGATTCAAGCCTACACAGTTTGACTCCACAGCCTTTGTGTTTAACCATTAGTACAATCCTGAGACCAGGATACCTTGCATGGATAAGCAGCTGATAAAACCTTGTTGAATAAATGAATAAACACTAAGAAAAAATACAACCTTTGGAAAGCAATTCCATTTAGCAATGGGGTGCTGTGGGGTTCAGAACTCAAATTAATGGCTATTATACACTGAGCATTAGGGGGTGATGTGGCAAGGTTTTGTCAGAGATGCGAATTAGTTTTTATAAGATTTTATATATATATATATTTTCCTAACCCAATTTAATCTGTGGATTATACTTTTTAAAATCTGAGAAATCTTTATTTAGAATCATATGGATACAATATTAGGCAATGCTGGCATTGCTGTAGAACCTGGAATGTGTTACATAAATGTCTTTAAAAAAAAAAAGCCCAATGACTAAAGCAATGGGCTACCTGAGATGGTTCCTATAACCTTTGTACCAAATTCACTAAATAGTGAAAAAAACAGAGCTTATTTTAAACCATCTTACTGTTTGCAAACTCAAAAATGTCTGTGACATAAAGTCTTGAAATGATGGTTTTAAAGATATTTTTAATCTTATAAACATCTTAGAAGTTAAAGATATTTGCTATACAAGTTATTTTTCCTAGTGGGGAAAAAGTATACTATTCTGAATAAGTAAATGGGAAGCATAATGGTGTGATGGAAGTAAAGCAATTTAAAATACCCCCTACTGACTTCAAATGCCTATAGCAGGCACAGCAGAATTCATGTTTCCTTTGATTTGTTTGGTCTAATAATTAACAGGCAATGCTTAGAAGATTTGAAACTTGGAAAAATGTATTCACAGCAAATAAAGCTTGATATATACACCAAAGACTGTTTAATTAGAAAGAAGAAATTCCAGAATGTTAAATAGTTTGCTTATAATAATATTCCTTTTGAAGAGGTTGGAAGGTTAAGACGAAGTCTAATATCGAGACTTGTTTTTTGCCACTGATTGATCTCAGGATTTAGAACAAGTTTCTTCTCTGACAAAATGAGGCAATAATGATTTTGTGCTCAGTAGGTGACAAGATGAAGAACTGAAAAATACCTTTATCTCTTTTTGACTCTTGAGGGGTTTGGATTAGAAACACTTGTAGCTTGTAGTCACTTGTTTTTTAGTAGAAAATAAATTTTAGTGTAACAAAATAAAATCTATGGAAAAAAGTTCTAAGGACCCGGTTTTCAAGTGGTTTTTGCTATTTTTAAGAAAAATATTTGGTTTTGAATTTGAGTTGAAAACATTTGCTTAGTTTGGAGTATCTTGATTAAAAACATTTTTATCCAGCTTTCCTTAAAGAATTTGTGGTTTTAAAAAATTACATAGAAAATAATCTGGCATGTCATAATCTGTCTGCTACCCAATATAAATATTTTGTAAATTTTTGATGACTTCAAATCATATCCTAAATATAGTCACAGTCTTCCATAACCTGGGAAATGCCAGTACTTTGGCTCAGACAGTATTCAGCTCTGATATACTAAGAAGTTTCCTTCTTGAATTCTTATAGCATTGAAAGAGACTATATTGTGTCTAGTAAATGAATTTAAGACAATTCTCACATGTTTCATTACTATTTTAGCTTGTCTTTAAGAAATGAAGCCTAACATTGGTCACCTTAATTATCTTTCAAAACAGTGAGATAAAACTGCTCATTTTATTTCCAGCATGTTTTTAAATGCTGTCATTCACTCTGGTAATTTTTTGGAGCTTTATATGTCACAAAGTCATAGGGTTTGACTGCTACTCGTCAAGTCATTTTCTAAGTCTGTATTTCCGGAGGTCTACGGGTATAAGAGGACTTCATGTCATGTTATTACCAATTGCAGTTCTTAGTCATCGTTATCATGTAATTTAATAATTATAACTTAGGATAGCGTATTGATGCTTCCTTAAATGCATTACTGGTGTTGATAATACACATAAAAATTGCTGTATATTTGTGTGCACACAGGTGTGCTTGAATATATTGAAAGTGGTAGTGTGACTTCCAGCTGTCCTGATGCAAATATACAAATGCTCTTAAGAGATCTAGCCCACAGTTCAAAAATATTTTGAAACAACTATCCTAATCCGATGTGTTTTCATGATTCAGATTTCTTGTCACAGTTTATAGTGTCATTTTAAACTTATGATGCCTCACAGGTCAAGGATTTCTTCAAGAATATCTATATATATTTCATAGAATGTAGGCAGTCTTCATCAAGGTGTTAGACATAAGTTACTTTCTCACATAAATGTTTAGGGGATGAAAAGGAATTGGATGAAGTTTACCTTAAAAAATTTACTTGTTTCACCTAAAAAAATGTATTTTGAATGGAAAATCAAATCAGAAGACCCTGTGGGATACTCTGGAACTGGAAGTGAAGAAATTTTCAGCTCCTAGTCTTCTTTCTGTCTTTATGTTTACTGAATTTCCCTCTTGATCTTGACACTTTCCTGAGCCTACTAATCTATTCTTTGAAGATACAAGGGCTTCCAACCAAGAAGACACTTGTGTTGCTGAGAAAGAATGCGAAGAATTAAACATTCTGTTGAAATTGGTTCCCTTAGTCACTGGTGAGGCAAATCCATAATTCTCTGAAAGAGTTAATACTGAATTAAAAAATATTTTCTAAGAAACATTCTGTATTCAGAGAGACATGTGCCCTCTTCCAGAATATGCAGCATCTTGTATAAAAGCAGTGAATGAAACTGGAATATCAAATCACTTGGGCTGTTTGGAATATTAAATTCATGTTCTTGGTGGAATTCTGTGGTCAATTAAAGAAAAAAGATGGTCATCCTCATGACAGCTAAGTAGTTTTGGACATGCTGGAAGTAAAAACTAACATAGACATATAGATGCACAGATAACATGACAGTATCAGTTCATTCCAAATCTATGGGTTAGACATAAAGCAGTGGTCTGAAAGATTCCATAAGCTTCATCCTCTTTAGAAAATTACCTTCTTACAAAAGTTGCAGTAATGAGCAAATACCTTCTCGAAACATGGCACACAATAATTGCCACTCTCTTTGGAGATCAAAGGCTTTGTTCCTATAGGTAGTCGGCAATACTCACACACAAAGCAGGTTTCATGCCAGTAGTTTCCCTTAAATTCCATTTTGCGGGAACCTGCACTCCAAAAGTAAAAACCTGTTAGTACAAGTCAGGCATAATTTTATTTCCTTTAAGAAAATATAGATAAAATTACTTAATATATTTTACAGATAAGGTGACAAATGAATTGTTCTTATAGAACAATACTGTGTTGTCAATTTCAGAAGCAGTCCTCTGGGGGGGAAAAGGGTTAATAGAGGTCAGTCATGATGATGGCAAATCACTCTTTCACTGTAAACTCCTTTGAGCCCTGCCTGAACTACAATTTGGAGATGTGAAAGTACTTAGAGTGGAGACTCCAAATGGCTGCATGTGGTTTAGATAAATTGGGCCATAATAATCATTATAGGCATATTAGGAATGCCCGGGGCACCAGTACTAAGATTTATGTTGTGCAGTTATGGCCTCCTAAAAATTTTTTGAATCCATAATAAGAAAATGAGAGAGCAAGAGCGAGAGAGAGAATGAATTATGTTCTTATCCACAAAGACTGAGAAGAGGATCAAAATATAGAGAATTGGTGCTAGCCAAATGATTTACATAACCCCTGTCCTAAGAGAGAATAACCATGACTGATCCTCAAACCAGTTTGTATGGCAGTACAGAATGATAGTTGGCCTCAGTCTTCCATGAGGAGCCATTCTTTCTGATGCCATCAGCTATGCCTAGGGCAGGATATTTAGTGCTGTGTTATTGATATAAATTTTACCTTTTTTCTATGGCTCAGGTGTTGTTTCAAAATGTTTCTATGAAATAGGCTTTATGAAAATACAAGAACTCTGTAATTTACCCATTCAAGAATAATGAATGTGGAATACCTCGGTGTAGAGGTGACATACCTCAAAATAGTAAGCGCCATCTACAATAAACCCACAGCCAACATATTACCAAATGGACAGAAAATTGAAGCATTTCCCCTGATAGCTGGAACAACACAAGGCTGCCCACTCTCACCTCTCTTGTTCAACATAGTGTTGGAAGTCATGGATAGAACAATCAGACAAGAGAAGGAAATCAGGGTTATCCAAATAGGAAAAGAATCTAAGCTGTCTCTGTTTGCAGAGATATGCTCCTAGACATGGAAAACCCAAGGGAATCTGTCAAAAACCTCCTTACACTGATAGAGGACTTTGGCAAAGTCTCGGGGTATAAAATCAATGGGCAAAGACAGTCGCAATTTTATACAAC
This sequence comes from Cephalopachus bancanus, assembly GCA_027257055.1. Lineage (NCBI taxonomy): Eukaryota > Metazoa > Chordata > Mammalia > Primates > Tarsiidae > Cephalopachus > Cephalopachus bancanus. The sequence continues at coordinate 7,079,859 of JAPVLO010000005.1, read as the reverse complement.
AAAGAGGCAGAGAACCAAATAAAAAGTACAATCCTATTCACAATAGTCTCACAAGAAAATTAAATACCTTGGCATCTTCCTGACCAGAGAAGTGAAAGCCTTTACAACAAAAACTACAAAACACTGCTCAAAGAAACCAGAGAAGATACAAACAAATGGAAAAATATTCCATGCTCATGAATCGGAAGAATCGACATTGTTAGGCTGTTTATCCTACCAAAAGCAATCTACAGATCCAATGCAGTACATCATCATTCTTCTCAGATATGGAAATGACAATACAGAAATTCATACAGAAACAAACACAATCCCATATAGCCAGAACTATCCTCAGCAAAAGAAACAAAGTGGTTCCATGTTTTTGCTATTGCGAGTAATGCTGCAATAAACATGCATGTGCTGGGATCTTTTTCATAGAGTGATTTGAGTTCCTCCGGGTATATTCCCAGAAGGGTGACTGTGGGATCATATGGAAAGTCGCTTTTTAGATCTTTTAGGAATCGCCAAACTGTTTTCCACAGAGGTTGTACTAGTTTACACTCCCACCCACAGTGTAGAAGTGCTCCCTTTTCCCCACGTCCTCTCCAGCAACTGTTGTTTTTTGAGTCATTGATGATGGCTATCCTGACTAGAGTTAGGTGGTATCTCAGTGTGATTTTAATTTGCATTTCTTTGATGACTAGTGAAGCTAAGCATTTTTTTCATGTACCTGTTAGCTGCTTGTGTCTTCTTTTGAGAAGTGTCTATTCATATCTTTTACCCAATTTGTAATGGTACTGTCTGTTTTTTTGTTTATGGCATGTTTATTGCAGCATTATTCACAATAGCAAAAACATGAAACCAACCATGCTGCCAATTGAAAGAGGACTGGATAAAAAAAATGTGGCACATATACACAATGGAATATTACAGAGACATAAAGAAGGACAAAATTATTAACTTTGCAGCAACTTGGATGGACTTGGAGTCTATAATACTGAGTGGTCTTTCACAGAAACAAGAACTGAGTAACACATGTTCTCACTCATAAGCGGACCTTGAACAATTACCCACAGTGGGAAACTCCCGGGGTGGGGGTGGGGGGGCAATGGAATTGGCAGTAATGAAAATCTGCCCCGGGGGAGCGGGGGGGAGTCATACCTCATACGTGCATAATGAACATTTGTATACCTAACCCTGAATTGTACCCCATATCTTTAAAATATACTTAAACATTTTAAAAAAACCCAAAAAAAAAAAAAAGAGACAGAATGGGAGGTATGACACTCCCAAACTTTAAACTTTATTCTAAGACTACAATAATCAAAACACCCTGTTATCACGTACAAGAACAGGCATATAGACCAATAGAATAGGATAGAGATCAAGAAAGCAAAACCTCAATTTCTCAACCAACTCATCTTTGAAAAAGCTCCTACCAACAACCACTGGGGAGAGGTGAACCTATTCAGTAAACGGCGCTGGAAAACTTGCGGACCATGCAGAAGATTGAAACAGAACCCCTACCTATCACCTTCCACAACAATCAACTCTAAATGGATCAAAGACCTAAACATAAAACCTCAAACTATATGAGTCTTAGAAAATGCAAGAGACAGGCAACCCCCTTGGGTCCTCTTCTACTGTGGGAGCTTTTCTGTCCTCTCAATAAATCCTGTTTTCTCACACACAAAAAAGAAAAAAATGCAGGAGATGCCCATACAGAAATTGGAATATGTTACCAATTCCTGATCCAAACCCTGCATGCCCATGCTGTAAGAGATAATATAGACAAGTGGGACCTCATCAAACTGAAAAGCTTCTGAAAAGCAAAAGAAACCATCAAGAGAGCAGAGAGACAGCCCACAGAATGGGAAAAAAAAATTTACCGACTATACTGACAAAGGAACATCCAGAATCTACAAGGAACTCAAACATGCTGAAAGGAAAAAAAACAAACAGTCCCATTAAAAAGTGGGCAAAAGACATGAATAGACACTTCTCAGACAGCCAGCAGACACATGAAAAAAATGTTCAGCCTCATTAATCATCAGAGAAATGCAAATCACAACCACACTGAGATAGCACCTAACTCCAGTAAGAATGGCTATCACTAATAAGATAAAAAAACAACAGATGCCGGCGAGGATGCAGCAAAAAGGGAACACTTCTACACAGTTGGTGGGAAAGCAAACTAGTTCAAACACTTTGTTAAACAGTGTGGCGATTTCTGAAAGAACTAGAAATTGATCTTCATATGATCCAGCAAGCCCCCTCCTGGGAATATACCTGGAGGAACTCAAATCATTTTACAAAGAAAGATACGTGTGTATGCATGTTTATGCAGCATTATTTACAATAGCAAAAAACATGGAACCAACCATGCTACCCATCAAAACTGGACTGGAGACAAAAAAAAGCGGTATGAGTACACGATGCAATGTTATGCTGCCATAAAGGACGACAAAATGACGAGCTTCGAAGCTACTTGGATGGATTTAGAGTTTGTCATACTCAGTGAGTTAATCACAGAAACGAAGACCTGAGTATCACGTGTTCTCACTCATAAGTGGACCCTGAACATTTATCATATACTACTACAAGAAAGGGATTGGCGGTGGCAGGACACTGCCAGGGAGGAGTGCGTCACAAAACAAGAGTGCATGATCCCAATCCAGTGAGGTCCAATGGGAGGCCCAAACGTCACCTGTATGTAGACCACTTATGTATCCAATCCTAACTTGTATCCCACGTCTTTAAAATAAAAAAGAAATAATGCAAAAGAATAACGAATGAACAACCTTTTTCTTTCTAAGTAAGAAAGATGTCTTTCTCCTTCTCAGAACCAGGCTTTGTGAGCTGCGCTGGTCCTCACGTGCTGGCACGTAAGAAAAAACACCACAGCTTCAGTTAGAGACAGGAACCCCTTGAGATCTTACCAGGCATGATGGTCCTCTTGCAGTGGAAGCACTTGGATGAGCACTCGTTAGAATAGCACTCCGTGCACAGCAGGCGTTCATCCTTGGCAGCAAAAGGCTTTTCTACCAAAGAGTGATTGCATTTGGTGCACTTGAAGCATCCTTCATGCCAGTGCCGGCCTTTGTAACAGAGATCCTTCGAGACAGTAAATAAAAGTTAATTAAATTTGTTTGCAACAAAATAGGCCATTTTATAAGACAAAACTGAACACTCCTGGGATTTTTGTGCCCGTAGGTTGTGCTAGCAGCTTGAGGGGAAGTTGTTATTGATACTGTTACCCATGGAGAGGAGACTCTCCAGGGTAATTAAGAGCTAGAGCCTGGGGCTTTCTTGATGGGTCACTAAAGGGTCAGCTGGGAAATAAATTCTTTATTTCTTCACATTTTTCCTACATTCTTCTTATAAACTACAAAATAGATTTTTCGTGGAATAATGTTTTAAATTTTAGATGGCAAAATCCTGTTTCTTTTTGAGACTTAACTAAAGAAGCAAACAACAACAAAATAATAATACTTAACCAAAGAAAAGAAAAAGAAGAAAGGGAGGAAGGAAGGAAGGAAGGAAGGAAGGAAGGAAGAAGGCAGGAAGGAAGGAAGGAAAAAAATAATGAGCATGTAGGAAAAATGGCTGGTATGTGTCAGAGGTATCAGGGCACAATGGAATTTAGTAGAGATGGGGCAAATTTTTAAGTAAGAAAACACAGATTTTTGAGTCCTATGCCTCCCGTTATTGATGTATTTATTTACACCTTATTTATTCCAGAAATAACTCAATATTGTAGCTGTGTAACTTTGGGCAAATATCTTAACCTCTTTCATCTTCAGCATCCTAACTCACCTCATAAGATCAAGTAAGGATGAAAGCATGTTATATTTTACAGTGCTAAGCGTAGTAGCTGGAACTTGACTGATGGTAGCTTTTAAGATCCTTATGTCTAGTAGCTGAGAAATAGTGGTGAAAGTCAACACTGAATGAGAAGTCATTCTAAAGCATTTATCTGCAGCTCAAATGCAGTAATTCTGTGAATTGAGGTGACCTACCTTGGAATCGGATTCGATTGGTTCCTTGCACTCCTCACAACGGTTAGAAAAGATACGATCATAGCATGAAGTGCAGTATGGATTGTCATCCTTTAGTACATATTTCTTCCCAAGAAGTGAGGTTGTGCAGTACTGACAATCAAACTGAGCGTTGTCATTTTGGTTTGATCCTAAGAATAAGAAAGTGATTCATGTATATAATGGCAGAATTTTGTTTATAAGATAAATGATAAAGCCTTGGTACAATGTGAGTGTACTTGATTTGAAGGCATTTATATTTATATTAATTAATTTATATTTTCTTAAGCAAAACAACACCAACTTAAGAAAATATGCCTGTAGCCACGGCGACACTTGGCGTGATTTAGGAAAGGTTACTCTCCCAACTTGGCAGTTCCTCTGTGTTTTGCTAAAATAATGCATCAAACCAGCAGCCAGATTGTGAAAAACACCTTGTATTCATCATGAGCAAATGAGGAATTCAATGAGAATAGGATATGTGTTGAAATAGGATGGTTTCACCTCAAGGATATGAGTAAGAACTGCTGCTAGGGTTTTTACTGACTGTATCACTTGCTGTCTTGCTGGAACGTTCTGGAGGCAGAATTTGATGGAAATCACACCAAATATCTTTTACACTCAAATAGAAACTAATAATCAATTACATTGTCATATTCTAGTTTACACTTTTATTCCTCGAATCTTTATTGGGTACCTGATAAGGATTCTGCATGTGAATCTTAAAGTCTTCCTGGACCATACAAGTCTTCTTTTGGGATATCCTTCTTACCTGTGGCCCCAATCACACCAATTATTCTGGATTCCAAAATACTTGTTTTCTGCTAGGTGTAGGGGCCTTGGAATCTTCACTTAAATGTTTTACACCAAATTGTCCAAATAAAACTCCTCAGCATACAGGATTCAACCCAAGTGCTAAGTCTTTGTGATTATTATTTGGCAATCAGACGTAGAAGAACAGAAAAAATCATCAGTGGTAGAAAATGGTAATAGACTCCTTCAGGCTTTAGGGACAAGCTAACATATATGTAGCATAAATATTAGCAATACCTGTTTCATGATAGCTATGAATAAAATAGCTAGAATTTATCACCAAGCTGAATTTCATTCTGTAAGATGAATGACAAACTAATGAAACATAAAGCCAATGAGAGGATAATGACTCTGATTATTTTGTAAATTTAGGAAAACCATTAAGGAACAAAACATATAGACTTCAAAAGGTTTTAATTTAGCATTGAACGTGAATTTTCTCTTTTATTTTTATTTTTTTGAGTTGGAGTCTCACTCCGTCGCCCAGACTGGAGTGCAGTGGCCACTCCCGGCCACTGCAGCCTCGACCTGCTGGGCTCCGGTGATCCCTCTGCCTCAGCCTTCCAAGTAGCTGGAACTACAGGCGCGCGCTACCACGCCCAGCTGATTTTTTGATTTATTGTAGAGATGAGGTCTCGCCTGCCAGGTGGGTCTCAAACCTGCGGGCTCAGGCAATCCACTCACCTCAGCCTCCCAAAGGCGCGGGATTACAGGCTGAGCCACCGAGCCTGGCATGAATATGAATTTTCAATTGCTACCTAAAGTAGTAACACTGATATTACTTGGAGAATGAGATTTGTCATCTCAGTATTTACAGAATTGTGTTAGGAGCTCTCTCCTCTGCCTCAGAATTTTTTAATTTTTAGTTTTTGAACTGGAGTCTCACTCGGTCGCCCAGACTAGAGCACAGTAGCACACTCACGGCCACCCCAGAGTCATCCTGCTGGGCTTAGTTGATTCTTCCACCTCACCCTTTCAAGTACCTGGACTATAGGCGTGCACTACCATGCCTGGCTAATTTTTTGAATTATTGTAGAGATGAGGTCTCACCAAGTTGCCCAGGCTGTTCTCGAACTTGTGAGCTAAGGTAACCCCCTCATCTCGGCCTCCCAAAGTGCTGTGATTACAGGCTTGAGCTACCATGCCTGGCCAGAAGCACTAAGATAAAAAAGATCAGTTAATTATTATGATGTTTTTTCCAGCATTTTTGGATGCGAATTTGGATTAACTACATTTGAACTGTTATTCTCACACATTTTGCCTTCTCTTATTTTGGCGATTAGGTTCCCAGCAGAGAACCTTGCCAAATGCACATCATTATTAATTCTGTACGTAGCAGTTTTGCTCTGCTGTTCCTCACTAAGAAGTGGAGAAAAGACTGAGGATTTGGAACATGTGGGTCTTTTCCCAGGAAAGATGAAAATTCAGACTAGAAGGTTCACAGTGGAACATGGCCAAAATGATCTGCAAAGAACATTGAATTCTCTATTTGATTTATTCCACAGAAATGTCCCTTTTTAGTGAATACAAACACACTCAGAGGGTTACTGAGGACTTGGAAACAGCAGGAAAATAGATCTGATTCCCTTGAAAGTTTTAAAAATAAAAGTTCTATTCACATTACAGTGTTCAAGTGTTTATCACCGAATAGAAATAAGTTACCTTTAATGTACCTTTTGCTTTCAGTCCTTAATATAGGAAATACCATTTTCACTATAACTGCTTATTTAATTTTAGATGTGTGTAATAGCACCTTTAAGTGTGGGCCTCTTAGGGGTTAGGAACTGCCAGGCTACTTCTATTTTGTGAGACTTTTAGTATATCATAAAATGAAGAAATAAGAGATTACACAATTGGTAAGATTTTGATTGTCTATTTTAAACAACACTTCAAACGCAATAACATTAAAATACCTGTATCTCATTTGATGATCAGGTCAAAAGTTCTTCTTCCATCTCCTAACTAGACCTTGCTCCATAGAAAATTCTTAACAAAATAGATCATATTTCTTCATTTTTAAAAAAAGGAGCTCACTTCTTATTTCATTTCGTTTTGTAAAAGCAACATCAGCAAGTTGGGCAGAGTTTGAACAGAATCAAATATTCCAAAACCTTGTGATTTTGCACTTATAGAACTATACAATGAGAGCTAGTATTTGGCCAGGTTAACATTTATTGAATATTACTCAGTGATATTTGAACTCCCTGCCCTTACAAAGTCTGGATTCTCTTAGATTTGCTCTGATCTTAGTATCAATGAATAAAATTTGAGGTAAGAGAACAAGCTGAATATTTACTCTCTTCTTGGTTGGAAAAAATACACTAAGAGATTCAGTCCTCATTTCCATAAATAACCATTAAACTTTGGATACATCCCAATAGAGTTTCTTAGAAATAGAGGTGTTTTATGCCAGGTACAGTGACTCACGCCTATCATCCCAGCACTTTGGGAGGCGGAGGCAAGAGCATTGCCTGAGCCTGGGGGTTAAAGACCAGCCTGGACAACATGGTGTGACCTCATCTCTTCAATAAATAAAAAATTTAGCCAGGTGTGGGGGCAAACCCTGTAGTTCCAGCTACTTGGAAGACTGAGGTGCAAGGATACCCTGAACCAGCAAGTTGAGACTTTGGTGACCCTCAGTGTGCCACTGCACTGCAGCCTGGGTAACAGAGTAAGACTCTGACTCAAAAAGTAAATAAAAAGGTGTCCTAACCCCATCAATGATACCTTTAATGTACCTTTAATGTACATTCTATTAGGGATGAATAGAGGATGAGATGAAATATTTCTGGAAAGACTTTTAAGGAGGTTAAGCTGTTGGAAATCTGATGGAAGGGAGGAAAGGAGGGGACAATCTTGATTTTTCAAGGAAGGGAGATTGAAAGTGAGAGAATAGCCGGGCTCGGTGGCTCAGCCTGTACTCCTGTGCCTTTGGGAGGCTGAGGTGAGTGGATTGCCTCAGCCCGTGGGTTCGAGACCTGCCTGGGCAGGCGAGACCTCATCTCTCTACAATAAAATCAAAAAATTAGCCGGGCATGGTAGTGTACGCCTGTAATTCCGGCTACTCGGAAGGCTGAGGTGGAAGGATCGCTGGAGCCCAGCAGGTCGAGGCTGCACTGGCCGGGAGTGGCCACTGCACTCCAGTCTGGGCGACAGAGTGAGACTCCAACTCAAAAAAAAAATAAAAAAAGAAAGTAAGAGAATGGAAGAAAGTTCATTTGAAATTGGGAAATCGTGAGTCTTGAGAACAGATTTTCACCTGGGTACATTCAGGATTTAAAAAAAAAGACTTTGAAACTTTAAACTTTTCTTTTTTAATAGACATGGGGTTTTGCTATGTTGCTCAGGCTGGTCTAGAATAAAGCCTTTGAAGGTTGTTTTGGACCTCTGATGCAAATAGCTTTAGATGGGAAGGTGACAGGCAGAAGAGGTAAGCGCATAATATTTTCCCAGTCAGATCATTTTTACCACCTTATTCTTTTCTAAACAGCATTCTGTGCTTCCTCCTCTTCTTTATTCCTAGCATTAATATTTTTAAACACTCAGGGAATAATTCTGTGACCAGAAGAGCAGGCCTGATGGTATGTTTTTAGTCATTCCCTAACAGGTAAACCTGTAGGAAACAGGAGGAGGACTATGTGATTTTTGTCTTAGAAATCCCCATCCAAGCATTAATTTGTCAAATACATTGGGAAATTTTTGCTTTCAAAGACTTAAAATCACTGACCAAAGCTGGTTTATAATCAAACCACTAAACGACTTATATTTATGTTGTACCCCAAATGGATGGCAGTCAACTTTTCTAGATGTGAACTCAGAAATGCTAGTCATTCATTTAGACATTCTTGTCAACTTCTTTCAAACTCATTCTGAGTTGATACAACATTAACCCTATAATTTTTATTATTGTATATTGGGATTCTGGGCGGTTGGTTTAGAGGTGCACAGATATATCAAAGAATATATGAAAATAGATAAGTAGCTCAGAAATTCAATGGCACAAATGGGCTTGGCTTCCTTCTATTTCCTCCTTTAGAATTTAGATTTTTACATAAAAATATGTGAGTTCATTGGTAATGGTTTCCATAGCTGAGAATGTTGTGTCTTAAGTGTTATTTTTTAAAACAGGAATAATTTTTTGTCAGGTTATATTTTATAGTGAGTTATTGATGAGAAGGCTAATGCTGTGAGCAATACATCTGCTTACATTTTTACTATGCAAAGCAGAATGAATAGATTCACAAGAAGCGTACTTGAGAATGGGTCCAGTGGGGAGAGGTAAGGACTAGATGCCATGTGTGGTACCTTTAATATGCTCTTGTTTGCAAGGCATCACATCTCATTAATTTATTCATGCATTTGATAAACATGTGAAGTATATGTTATTTGAAAAGTCATCTCCTAGAAGTTGTAAAGAACATAAAAATAGATTAGACTCACATCTTATCTGTAGAGAGTTTATACTCTATTAGGGAGAGTAAGGGCATTTTGTAAATCACTAAACAAAAGTTACAAAGTGATAGGGACAAAGGAAAGGTTTTAGGCACTTAGTTCTCAACACTGAGTACACATTGGAGTTTTAACAATGTCTGAGGTGCACACCTACTTCAAACCAATAAAGTCAGAAATTTGGAGGGTGGAGACTAAAAGTATTTTTCATTTCTCAGAGGGTTCTAGTGTTCAGTGAAGGTTGAAAATCACTAGATTAAAGATTGAGGACAGACAATTACTGTCAGCTGGGAAAAACATTTAGGAATAACTTGAAGAAGCGTCATTGGAATGAACATGGGGTAGATATTATGGATTGGTTTTCCCAATCTTGGTTCTGTCCTCCTTCTAGCTGGAGAGGACAGAGAACTAAAAGCATTTCCGGCACCTTCTCACAGCGGGAGTTCAGGACACAAATTTGGCTCTGCTTAAAACATAATGTGGAATTGAAAGGTGAATGTGAAGCGAAAGACATGTTCCTCTGACTGTTGATGCTGGCAAGCTGCATTGTAGAGATGCAAGTGTGTTTATCCATTCAGAATGTCCAGAGATGGTTTTCCAGGGTCCAGTGGCTAGTTTTTGTCTGTGAGAGATAGTTGTGATGGTGGTATGGGTGGCAGCAGTAACAAGTTCCTGCTAGATCACATGGCAAAAAAGATGTTGAAGTGGGCAAAAGGCAATCTCCACCACCCTCGGAGTAGTATTAGAAATACTAACAATGATCTTTAATACACCTGTGTGTTTTCTGTATGCCAGGTACTGTGTCAACCACTCTACCACTGTGTGTAGATTGTCTTTTTAAATCTTCCCAATGGGATTCCCTAAGGATGTCTATTCTTATTAAACTTGACAGGTGAACAAACCAACACTTATGTCAAGATCACTTGGCTGATAAAAATGCTATATCTAGGGTTCAAGCCTACACCTGTCAGAAACTGAAGCTCAGGATCTTAGCCAGTGTAAACCTTTCCTTTATTGTAGATGTGGGGAAGAGGATTTGCAATGAAGCAACAGAGTTGGGCAGGGCACTTATACGTGTATATGTGGGGCATTCACGGAAGACAGTAAGTAATGAATTAAGTGGTTTGCAGAGCATGAGAAAGTAAATACTGAAAGATGAAAGATACGTTTGGAAAGGCAAGCTAGAGCTAGGTCTTCAATTGTTTGTTTCAGACTAGAGTTGAACTTTTTTCTATGAAAAATATAAACATTGATTATTTTAATAGCTAAGTGACATGTCTTGAGTTGAGATTTATGAAAGTTAACTTAGAAATAGTGATAGAAGGAATTAAAGGTAGATATACTTTAGGCAGGAAAATTAATTGGGGTGTGTGGTGTGTGTGTGTGTGTGTGTGTGTGTGTGTGTGTGTGTGTGTGTGTGTGTGTTCTGAGTCAGGGTCTCACTCTGTTGCCCAGGCTGGAGTGCAGTGGTATGCTCACAGCTACCACAGTCTCAACCTGCTAGACTCAGGTAATCCTTATGCCTCAGCCTTCCAAGTAGATGGAACTTAGGCATGTGCCATCACACCAGCTAATTTTTTTTTTATTGTAGGAATGAGGTCTCACTATGTTGCCCAGGCTGGTATTGAGCCCCTGGGCTCAGGCAGTCCTCTAGTCTCTGCCTCTGAAAGTGCTGGGATTACAGGCATGAGCCACTGTGCCCATAGTAGCTCTTTTTTCAATATTCCATTTAATCAACAAATATTATGCCATCTTTTTAAAAAAAGTATTGTCAGATGTGTTTGGGGAGGGATTATGGAGAGGAATAAGTGAGATATTTCCCTCAAGGGACAATCCATTAAAGAAGCAAATCATAAGAATAAACTATTAATTATTAACCAATTTACATTAATAAGTAATTACATATAATTTAAAATATTAAACATTTATATATATTTTATATGTATAAAGAGAGAGAGAGAGTTGCAGAGACTGTGAAACCAAGTAATAGAATAGCACCCCAATGTATATACACTTTTGGAGTTATGAGAAGTCAAAGACCGATTACAGATTAGGGAGTGAGAATGAAATTGGGAATCAGGGAAGGAAGTATTTGGGGTGTTCAAGTGAAGGTAGGTGTTGATAGCTTGATTTAGAAAAGAGTATTATGTGAAATGTCTCAAGATCATGTGTGGGAATCAAAATGCAGGAAGGCTTAAAAAGTAAATGGGAGGCAGATAATGTCATCCTGAGAATTCACATAGGGTACCTGATTAGTGTGCCACAAAAAAAAGACAAGGCCACAAAAAGAGAAACTCGTTGGGAGACAAGATTAACTCAGTGTCAGGTGCATTGAATTAGAGGAACTAGACTAGAGGGGCATCAAGCTGGATATCTAAAATATTAGGCTGAGTTGTCACATTAAACTAAGACGTTTCTGCTATTATCATAGAAGAACCATCTAATAGTTGACAGGATTCAATGGTAACTGAATTTATGAGATTGGATGAGACCATCAAAGAAAGCTGTAGTGTAGACAAGTGGAAAAAAGGTAAAAGATAAACTCATAGATAAATGCATAGTATGTGGCAAGGAGGAGATTAAGCAGATGCAGTAAAAGATCACAGTGTTTGAAAGACAAAGGACATGAGAACTTCAAGAAAAGAATGGGTAGTAATACCAAGTAAGGAAAGTGTTAACAAGGAGGAAAATGGCGCCTTCAAAAGAGTAGTTTGGAGGCACTGACTTAGCTGATGTCAGAGGCGGAATTGGCAGTAGTGGGAATCTGCCTGGAGATGTGGGGGGGGCGCCCTCATTAACAAGGGTACCTGCATAATGAACATTTGTATGCCTAACCCTGAATTGTACCCCACATCTTCAAAAAAAAAAAAATTAAAAGGCGAAAAAAATTCACGTGTGGAAAAAAAAATCTACCTTGGAGGTATCAGAGAATTAATATTGCAGCGAGGAATTGATTTGACTTAGTCCAAAAGAAGGAGGAAGACACAGGTAAGCTTGATATTTAGGGTCTTCCTTTCCCAGAAACTTCTCCACATTCAGAAAGAAAAAATTATGGAATGAGAAGCTGAGCAGCAGCTCTGACGACCTTGAAGGGCTAGGAGGACAAAGACCATGGATCTTCAGTGTAGAAGGTCTGGTAATTTCACTTAGTGTCAATGAGATTCCCAAGGAGCAATACTCTTGGGATAAGGGTAAATCAGAAGTAAATTAGTATTTCAGAGACAGAAGCTCAGCTGTGAATTACCTCAATTTCTAAAATTATATTGAAATAATATAATTTATAAAATTATATTGAGATAATTTTCAAATGCTAGTGTCTGTAACTGAACACCAGGGTAAATGCACATCCTGTCTGAAGGGCAAAAACATCATCCTATGTCTCAATTACTTTCATAAGTTTTCCTATGCAATGTCTAATGCTAAACAAAAATGAACATATTCAGAATGAGTCAAGGGAACATAAGCAAACAATAGAAACATACAAATAAGAGGTTGTAGATTTTGGAGTTATAAGACAGACATAAAACTATCCTTCCATAGGGATGAATATAATAAATATCAGAAATTTTGCCAGAGAATTAGAAACAATAACATGTAGATTCCAGTGTGGAAATTTACAACAGTTAAAATTAGGTACTGAATAGGGAAATTAAGCAAAGACTAGATGAAATAAATGAGATAATCAGTGAAATAGAAAATAAACAACTTAAACTTGATGAGAAAAGATATGGAAAGTGCTCTTAAGAAAATAAGAAAAGCTGGGCACAGTGGCTCATGCCTGTAATCCCAGTACTTTGGAAGCCAGAAGTGAGAGGTTTGCCTGAGCCCAGGGGTTCAAGATCAGCCTAGGCAACTTGGTGAGACCTCATCTCTACAGTAAATCAAAAAATTAGCCAGATGTGGTGGAGGGTGCGTGTGGTTCCAGCTACTTGGAAGGCTGAGGCAGAAAGATCACCTGAGCCCTGCAGGTCGAGGCTGTGATGGTCATGAGCGTGCCACTGCACTCCAGCCTGGGTGACAGTGAGATACCTACTAAAAAAAAAAAAAAAAAAAAAAAGAAACATAAGTGGCAGTGTAAGAATGAGATTAGGAGAAAAATGTATAAATGATATTTTAAGAAATAATGACCAGCCTTCCAAAACTGACAAAATAGTTCATGACCAAAATTTTAAAAACAAAAACCATGAACCTCAACGAGACTTACAAAATACACAGGGGAAAATCCTGTCAAAAACAAATATATTTCAAAACATCACTTTCAGATCAACAGCAAATTGAGGAATTGTCTACTTCTCAACAGAAAAAAAGGAAGATAGACAATGAAGAGATATATTCAAATTGCTGAAAAAAAAATTAGAAGCCAGCCTGGACATACATGCATAGATAGAAATTTATTTTGACAATGAAGGAGAAAGACATTTTCAGACTATTAGAAACTGAATTTATTAATATAGAATCCACATCAAAATAAATAATAGAGTGTGCTTCAGGCATAAGAATATTGACCTCAGATCGAATCTCACAGACGCAAAAAAGAGTAGGAAAATGAAAATTGTAAACACATGTGCTGAACCTACATAAGCATTGACTGTATAGAACACCTCTATGCCAAAAAATCAGAAAATGTAAATAAAATTGAAAAATCCTAAGATAAATAAACTATTAAAAATGACACAAATAAACATAAAATTGTGACTTGTTGATAACTTAGAGAAGTTAAATATATAGTTAAAAGCCTAAGTACAAGCCGGGCTCGGTGGCTCAGCCTGTAATCCCGCGCCTTTGGGAGGCTGAGGTGAGTGGATTGCCTGAGCCCGCGGGTTCGAGACCCGCCTGGGCAGCGAGACCTCATCTCTACAATAAATCAAAAAATCAGCTGGGCATGGTAGCGCATGCCTGTAATTCCGGCTACTTGGAAGGCTGAGGTGGAAGGATCGCCGGAGCCCAGCAGGTCGAGGCTGCGGTGGCCGGAAGCGGCCATTGCACTCCAGTCTGGGTGACAGAGTAAGACTCCAACTCAAAAAAAAAAAAAAAAGCCTAAGTACAAAATACAATGCAAGCCAAAGTGAATGGATTTTGCCAAACTTTCAAAATGAAATACACAAACTATACCAAACAATTAAAAACAGATCATGACCCAGTTAACTTTGAGCCTTAAAATGTTGATACCAAGATGTGAGAACATTATGAGAAAGTAAAATTATAGAGTAATAATACAGCAATAAATAAAAACTGACCTAAAATAATAACAAACACAAATAAGAACCTATATCAAAAGACTACCTGGTTTGGGCACAGTGACTCATTTCTATAATCCCAGCATTTTGGGAGGCCAAGGTGAGAGAATTGCCTGAACCCACGGGTTCAAGACCAACCTGGGCAATTTGGTGAGACTTCATCCTACAATTAATCAAAAAATTAGCCGGGCATGGTGGCGCATGCCTATAGTTCCAACTACTTGGAAGACTGAGGTGGAAGGACTAACTGAACCCAGCAGGTCGAGGCTGCAGTGGCCATGAGCAGCGTGCCACTGCACTCCAGCCTGGGTAACAGAGTGAGACTCCAACTCAAAAAAAAAAAAACAAAAACAAAAACCAAAAAAAGAAAACAAACCCCACCAAAAACAAACAAACAAAATAATCCTACCTGAATTCAGAGAAATATAAAGAGATTAGTACACCTTAATCAAGCTGATTTTATTTCAGGAATGAAAGTTCAGTTTAAAATTCAAAAGAAAATAACAGTATATCACCACTTTTGCCAAATAAAGAGAAAGCTATGTAATTACCTCAGCAACTGAAGTAAAGGCATTTGATGAAATCTGACTTCAATTTGTGATCAAGAACCCTTAGCAAACTAAGAACAAAAGGAGGTTCTTCAATGTGGTTTAAAAAAATCCTATAGCAAACATATTTAAATGATAAATATTGGTAGGTTTTACTCTGAGATAAGTAGGGAAAGAATATCCACAATGACCATTTCTATTTGGCTTTATACTGGAAGTAATAGACTGTGCAGTAAGATGAGAAAAAAAGTATAAGAATTAGAAAAAAACAACTTCATTATTTACTGATGATCTGATTGTGGAGAAAATACAAAAGATTCTGTGATAACTTATTAGAATTAATAAGTGAACTATTAGAGTTGCTAGATAAAATGTCTATATACAAAATCAATTATATTCCTATATAACAGTAACAAAAAATTTTATTTATTTATTTTAATAGTTTTAGGGGGTACAAATAGTTTTTGGTTACATAAATGCATTTTATGGTGGCAAAGAAGTCTAGGCTTAAGTGTACCCACCACCTTCACCTGTGCACATTGTACCCAATGCAAAGTAAAATTTTAAAAAATTAATTTATGATATTATTTAAAAATCCTCAAATACCCGCCACTAAATCTAGTAAGAATGTATGAGATCTCTACACAGAAAACTATAAAATGTTGAAGGAACATAAAAACAACCCAAATAAATTAGTGAAAGAATATACCATGTTCATAAATTTGAAGACTTATTATTGTGAAGGTGCTATTTCTCCTCCATTTAACCTATAGATGCAAACCAAAATTCTATCAAGTTGTTTCTTGTTACAAATGGATTCTGTAATTTATAAAGAGATGCAAAAGGCCAAGAATAGTGAAATCACATTTGAACAAGAACAAAATGAGAAGACTTTTAAAATAAGATATCACAGCAACATAAAGTCACTGCAGTGGATACTGTGGTATAAATACATGATTAAATGCTTAGATCATTAGCACAGAATAGAGAGCTCAGAAACAAATCCACAAATATATGGACATAACCTAAAGGGACAGTGATAAATGATGAAGAACAAGGATCATCTTTTCAGTAAATAGTCTTGAATCATTTATAATTATTTTCATATGTAAAAGAATAAACTAGATTACTACTTCACATCATATAAAATTAATATTAGTGGAATATAGGTCTCAAGGTTAAGATGAAACAATTACCCTTTGGAAATATGGGAGAATGTTTTTTATCAACAGGTAGCATGAAAGATTTTTTTTAAGTAAAGCAGAAAAGTACTGACCACATAGAAGAGATTTAATACATTAGACCAAATTAAACCTAAGAGCTTGTTTGTCAAATAAGAGGGAAAATGAGAACCATAGAGTTTAAGAAGGTATTGTTACTCATTAATCAACAAAGAGCTCAACCCAATAAAAGTGCAAAAGACTTGAATGTATGCACAGAAGAGGATAACTCACTGGCTAATAAACTTGAAAATGTCCTCAACCTCATTAACAATCACTGAAAGAGAATTAAGCAGGTTCCTTGAAACAAAATCAATATATAAAGATCAACAGAATTTCTCTACATCAGAAATACCATATTAAAAAGTACAACATTCAAATGCAATAGAAATTGTACTTGGCATAAATGCAGCAAAACATGTCTAAAAACTTTATGATAGTAGAACAATTTGTTGTAAACAAATATATCAAAAATGAGATTTCTGTTTAGTGGGAGAAAACATGAGTTATTCAAGAAATGGTACAGAAATAATTGGTTACACATGAAGCAAAAAACTGAAATAAATACATACCTCATACCATATTCAAAACAATTCCATCAGCAATATGAAAGGCAAATCTTAAAGGAGTAAATCTTAGGTTAGAATTTTTTTTTAAATCATGAAACACACAAACTATAAATGAAAAGATAGATTTATTTAAAAATTGCTGACTTCAAGACACTATTTAAAGAGTGAAACGACATGCCATAATATAACAGGTGACATTTGCCACATGAAACTGACAAAGGATTAAAATACAAAATGTATACATTTCTATGAATAAATAAGATAATTAAAATAAGCAAATGGAAAAATAGGCAAAATCTGTGAGCAAATATTTTTCTTCTGTCAGTGGAAAATATAGATTTTAAAGAAAGCACAATCTACTCTTAATTCATGAAATTTACATTGATCTGATCAGCAAACCATAATGATTTGCACCTACTAAGTAAGAAAAGATTAACAAGGCTGACAATATCAAATATTGGTGAGGATAAAGAAGTAATAGGAACTCTTACCCATTGAAAATGAGAATGCAAGATGGATGGATGAAGTCACTCTGAAAAACTATTTTTCATTATATTTTAAAGTTGAGCATGTACTTTTCGTGTGACTCAGCAATTTCACTCCTAAATGTGTAAATTTGAGAAAAACATGTACAAGAATGCTCACAGCAATATAGTTTATCTAGCTATAACAAAAAGCCTGACTGTTCATCAAAGGGAAAATGGATAAATAAATGTATGATCTGACAACATCTTGTCATATGGCAATAAAAACAGATGACTTGCAGATACTCTTTTCAATGCAGAAGAACTTGATAATATTGAGTAAATAAGCAAGTTTCAAAGAGTAACTACACCAGAATATTTATATAATGTTCAAACAACCAAAATGGATGGTTAGAAATTATAAATATGTGCTATTACAGCTCTTTTTCAAAATGTAGTAATGATTAACACAAAATTCAGGATGCAATTTAAGATCATTTAACTTCCAGAGCTAGAAAAAGAATTGGGAAGCTGCACAGAAGTTTTCAAATATATAGGTGATGTTTGGTTTCTTAAGCCAATTTGCTATTCCTTATACTTTGTATATACATTATAAAAATTATTTTCTATAGGAAAGGACTTCAAAAAGTTCAGAGAAAAATGGAATTACAAAATAACAATACAAAAATATAAACTTTATTTCTCAACATAAGCTCCATCAAGCTTAAGATACTTTGGTAAGTGGCGATAACAACCATTTAGTCCATCCCTAAACAAATGTGGGTCCTGAGAGTTTAACCAAGTCAATGCAGTGTTTTTTTACATAATTAACTGAAGAAAGATGCATATCCTTTAAATATTATTTTTAAGACAAAGAGAAGTTAAAAGGAATCAAGTCAGAATTGTAAGGTGGATGCATAATGATTTTCCCCAGAAACACTCACAAAATTGCCCTTGTTTAATGAGTGGAATGAGCAGGGACATTGTTGAGGTGCAAAAGAACTCTCCAGTAAAGATTTCCCAGGCATTTTTTTCCCCCAAGAGCTTTGGTTAACTTTCTCTAAACACCCTTCTGTTAAGTAGATGTTAACAGTCTTTGGCCCTCCCGAAATTCAACAAGAAAGATGTCTTGAGCGTTCCAAAAAAATGTTGATATGATTTTGCTCTAGACCTGTCTGCTTTTACTTTGCTTGGACAACTTTCAACTCTTGGTAGCCATTCCTTTGATTTTGCTTTGTCTTCAGGATCATACTGGTAAAGCTCATTTCATTTCCTGTTACAATTCTTTAAGAAATGCTTCAGGATCTTGAGCCCACTTATGTAAAATATCTATTCAAAGCTCTGATCTTGTCTGTAGCTAATCTGAACGCAACAGTTTTGGCATCCATTGAGTGGAGAGTTTTCTCAACTTTAATCTTTTAGTCATAATTGTATGAGCTGAACCAATTGAAAAGTCTATGGTTTTGGCTACTGTTTCTGCTGTTAATTGTCAGCCCTCTTCAATTAGGACATGAACAAGATTAATTTTTTTTTTTTTTCCAAATCAGTGTGGAAGGTCTGCCACCGAGGGCTTCATTTTCACTATCATCTCATCCCTTCTTAAAACAAATTATCCACTTGTAAACTGATTTCTTTGGGGATATTTCCTCATATATTTTTCACAAAGCATCCATGATTTCACCATTCTTCCACCCAAGTCTCACCATAAATTTGATGTTTGCTCTTGTTTCAATTTTAGCAGAATTTATGTTGCTCTGATAGGGGCTCTTTTCAAACTGATGTGTTATCCTCCTTAGTGTTTCAAACTACACCCTTTTCAGACATTTTTCAGACAAGTTAGTACAGGTTTATTTTGGTGTAAAAATTTTGGAAACTCCGGAAAATTTTTTTATAATATGCATTTTCCATGTACTTCAAGTCCCCTTGTATGTGTAATCTTTTATTTTAAAAAAGGTTTTTAAGAGTGAGTGGATGGTGGATAAATAGAAATAGTGTTTATTACATCATTCTTTTATTATGCATGCCAACAAAGGCAGTAATTCAGATGAACATAGCAATATCCAGCAAAGGGTTTTATGTGCTGATGGAGGTCGTGGAAGTTGTACTAACAGGGAAGACGTGGGATGCTTGTCGACTGAATAAAAGAATGAACTGCTGAAGGAGAACTTTGTAGATGCAAGAGAGGGGAAAGGGAGACAATAAAGGTCTCACCTTTCTTCCCCCTCTTCTCCCCTCTTTCCTACTCCTTCTCCTTTCTCTTCTCTGTCTCAATATTCAGCTCCCATGGAACTGTGCAAAGCAATGGCATGGTTCCATGTTAGCTTGTGGTAACAAGTTTTAGTTAACACAGCATCATGCACATCAAGGACTGCCTATATGTGTCTTATTACTTTCTCATTGTACATTAGACATTTTTAAAATAAGAGGGTTTTACCTTTCTTATGTGAAGTTGAAATTGTACTAGGATATACTTTTGGCTTTCTGGTTTTCAATAATGGTTCCAATAAGGTAGTAGTATTTTTGAGAAATTTTATTTCTTTGTGCTATAGCTTGAGAGTTGAATTACCAGAGATTCTTATTCTAAATGCCAATTATAATAAGTTACTGCACTGATTTGATTACAACTTTTTGTTCCCCATAAAGATAGGTTATACTATATAAAATAATTGTGTTATGTGTCTTAAAATAGAGGATATACAGTTGGTGGTATTTACGATTATTTTTATCTCTAATTCATGATCTGTACATTTTACTAAATAGATGCAAATAACCCCATAATCATTACTTTTTCACATATGTAAAAGTACACTGTTGTTTAATTGAAAGTCTGCTGGGCGTTCTGGCTTAATTTTCATTTGGTTATTCAAAGTAGCTTTACCTGTGTAAATATATCTATGCTCATTTGGGAGTGCTGCACAGTTATTCCAATTGCCCATTGTGGTCTTTAGTTGATCCTGTAAAGTAGATTTGCTTCTGCTTTTCTTTAGGGAAGAACTTGGATGAATTTAAATCTAAATGGTATAAAGAATATTAAAATGCTCTTGGGAAATGTTATTGCAAAATATTGAAGTCTTTGAAATTTGTATGATTGATATACAAAACTTCTATAGAGACAGACACTGGGAAGAATAATCTTAATTTGAACTAATTAACTAGATTTACCTGTGGTCATTTTCTTGTTTTGAATTTTAACTTAAATTGTTACTCTAAGGGCAGGAACTGACTGATAGGCAGTTAGGGGCATTTTTGAAGTCTCATTGAGCAAGGTATATTTCTCCATGCTCTATAAAGAGTTTTAGAAATCATTTGCAATGCCCAGTTAGACAATACACCTCATCTTCTAGGACAAATGTTTCAACCATTCTTTTTCTTCCCTGCGCCCCCTACACATGTTTATGGCTTAACACATTCTGTTGATTCCACCTCAGATGCTTCCTTTAAATCATACGTTAGGACCTCCTCACATCTTTGGTGGATCATAGTGACTTGCATTGAACTGAACATCTTATTAGAGAATTGTTTCTCTATTGAGTGGAACCAAGCACATTTCTATTACTTGACTTTGTTCTCTAATGATAAGCTCAATTTCCCTGGGGGTGCTCCAGAACAGCCACCAAAATGCTAAAAAAAAAGTTCTCAGACTTATCTGATCATCTTTATACTAACAGCTTGTCCTTGACTGTAAAATAGAGTCTAATCACTTGGCAAAGAGATGCTTTACTACCCTCTCATTCCTACATCTCTCACCACTTCCAGCCCTTTCCTAACCCCAGACTTTTCAACCCACACACACATTCCACCTATGCTTTAGCCACTTCGATGACTTTCTATTCTTTAGATGCATGATGTCCTTTTACGCCTTTGAGCCTTCATGCATGACTTTTCTCCTAGCACTAGTGCTTTTCTCCTTGTTACCCATCTACCTTGTTCAACCTGGTGTTTCTCCTCATCAATCAAGGTCCAATTATACATCCTTTTCTTTGTGGCATTCTTACGTTTCCCAGGAGAGAGTTATTGCTCGTATTAATTTATACTTGCACCTATCTTTCTTTTGCCACATATCATTAACCGTCCCTTTGTCCTACGTGTGTCTCTCTCACTCCATTGTTAGCTCCTCAAAGGTAAGAATGTTGCTTATTTCATCAGTGTATTTCAGGAGGCATAGATCAGCAAATGTTTTAGGACTGAATAAATGAATGACTGGAAACTTCCTGTTCTCTGAAAAACTTGGAGCCCCAAACACATATGCAAATAGGATTCTATCAATAACATAAAGGATAGAGACTCAAATATGAAAGAATTAAGAATCTGCATGTTATATATTCACTTGAAGAGTGAATTAAATCATATATGGTATGTATGTGGTAAATATGTCAAAGGACTGAGAATAAAATTTAGGGAAGAGAAGGCAAAGCCTTAAGGACCTGCCATGGCAAGGATGGCTGGAGATAGTTCAAGTGTCTTTTGAATACCAGCTGAGGAGAATATCAAAGAAACAGCAGAATAGGTGGTTCATCTCCTGCTATTATTAAAGGATTTTACTTTAACCTTGGCACACCGGTATACTTCCACTAAATAGTTTTTAAACTGTTTGTTCAAATATTTCAGTCTTCTGTTGGGAGCTGCATGGGCCTTTCTGGGTCTGTGCTTATGACCTTGGAGACTACCACGTAACGTGTTTACCAGGAGGCACAGTCCTTGAGCACTAATACCTATCATTTAAACTGAAATGTTGTTGGTGTCATGTGTGACTGAATTTGACAAAGTTTAGAAGAGTTAAGTGAGATAAGTGAGAAAAAATATATCCTCCAAATGTCGTGTTAGTCTGTGTAAACCACATATTTTAAAACTATGCAGGCATTAGAATAGATAGTAAATAGGTACTACTTTTAGGCTTCTATTTCCCCCCCCCCAGGTTCTGAGTTTGAGGTTGAGCAGACCTGTGTGTACTTCCTTATTTGATTTTGGCTTGAAGTAAAAAACATACATAGTAAGAAGAGTATTGGGCTAAAAATCAGAAGCTGTAGATTCTTGTCCTGGCTGTTTTAGCACAGTATACAATTTGTGCACTGTTAGGGAAACCATTTAACTTTTGTGGCCCTTTCTTTAACTCTGAAATGAAAACCATATTAGCTGCTATAATCCCACTCTTACATCACGTGAGATGTAAGAATGGAAAAGTCATGGGTTAGTCAGCTGTGGGTGTGCTTGACTTGATGGAAAACATGCAATTAGAGCTATAGTTCAAATTGTGAATAAGAAGGCTATTTCCCCACCCCCCACCCCCGTGCTACTTTTCAAAAGCTCAACAAACAATCTTAAAAATAACTAAAGTCGTAACTTCAGGCCATCAATCAAAAATAACCTAAAACAAGCATCATAGAATTGTGCTGGAATGTTTGTTATTAGTCTCTGGGGACATATTTGCAAGCCCAGTTTGTTGGAAGCTGAATGTCTTGTGTGGAGAGGTCGAACACAAATTCTCCCGAGAACTGATGAACTACTCTCCCATGAAACAAAACAGCTGACTAGAGCTTTCCATTTGAGCAATTTGTTCTGTGAATACTAACAAAGAAAAAAGTGCCTCACATGGTTTTCTTGGAGAAATTACATTCAGAATCATGTAATTATGGAGTGATTAATGAAATAGAGGTAAAATGTAGTTCATAAAAACACATTAGTATAGCATCAAAGTATTTATCAAGCATTTTATTCTTTAGAAATAAAAAGGTAGGATTCTTTAAAAATACATAGGTTTAATACCATCCTTGATTTTTTAACGCTGGGATACAAGAACATTTTCAAGACAAAATGAGTATTGCCTTTAAAGATGAAATTGGGTTTTCTATGACTTTGTCTATCCAGATCCCAATGTTCTGCTCTTTAATCATTAGGCTTGCCTCTACAATTTTGATCCCAAAGAAACCACAATCATTTCAGTATATAAGTCTAGCCTGCCCTTCTAGTCCCTGCAAACTTGTTATTCCTATAAAAGATGTTCTGGAATAGTAAATCCAGTCCCTGGATTGCCTTATGACTCTCTCAAAGGCTTGTTTGAGGATCTGATTTAGTGCCAAGGTTTGGGATAGAGAAGAAACTGAACTAAAAAAATAATATATTTTAAAGTACATAGTATAGGCTTAGCACATGATAGGGGCAGGTTATTCCTTGTGTATGAATTGTCAAATCAATCCTATTTTCTAGAGATGAACTCTATCGATGGGCACGACAGATCTAAAATAAATCACAAAGTATTCCCCTCCTCTTCTCTATGCTCCTTGGGAAATTCAACAAGTACACTATCAAATTCCTCAAAAGTATTAATTGTATCAGGACTTTTTGTGGGGGAATCATTTTTTTTTTCTCTATTTAAAGTTCTCCTTCTTCATCTTCTTCCACTAACTACACTTCAAGTTTCTGAACACTGGTAGCCGTTTCCAGCAGTGGGGAGGGAGGTCCATTGATTTACCTCCAAACACTGTTTCTACCTGCTGCTCCTTGCACTTAATGACAAACGCAAGCTTAACTAGCAAGAAGTATGATCTGCCATTGCAGAAACCCAATCTAACAAGGAAGGACTGAATCTGTAACCTTGGTCCCATCTATAACACACTATCAGTTGGATAACTCCCACGTAGCCAGGTAGTTGTGGGTATAAGATCACATGAAAAATTTGCCATGGTCTGGAGCAATTTGACTTGTCAGAGAGGAAGAACAATGCTTTTTACGCCCTTTTTTCATTTTTGAGTTCAACATGATTTATGAAGGGATTATGAATTGGTTACCATAAAACCAAAATGACTATTTTATTTTCCTGGATGTTTTAAAATAAACATTAATCTCCAATAATGAGTGATGAGAAAAATCAATCCTTACTCAATTAAATCACCTTAAATGGATGACACCTATGCTTAATTTAAACAGTGGCTTGAGAGAAGCTTCAGTTAATAACCTGGAACCAGGAATTTAGAGGAACTGTGTATAGAGTTTCAGTCACCACAATCAGACGATTCATTCGAATCCTATATAATATTGAACAACTAAAAGTATATTCTCTCCATAATATAGGAAAATAGAAAAGTTATTTTATATGATTTTCTTTAAAACAAGCATGTTTTCAAATGCAAGAAATAAACAGCTTCTATTTAAACAATGCATGGATCGTATTGGAAACTGTTCAATAAAATGAAGTGTGTACTTTATTTGGAAGGTGGCCAATATAAAATGATGGATTGGGTTATATATTCTTTATCTAATAGAGCCTATAAAGCAAATTTTAAAAATATATGATTTACCTAAATGACAATTCCAGTTAAACAAATTAGAAAGAGCTTTCAGCTATTCAACTAAGAGTAATAAATAAGATTTCACAAACCATCACATAATTATTTCCTGAGATGACGCCAAATCTAACCCTATAATATACTGGCTTTAGTTTATCCTGGCAATGATGTGTATTACGACCTCCTTAAAAGAAGTGCTCATCTCTGGGCCTTCTAAAAAAGGGCACGTCAACATGTTCTGTTCCTCTTCTGGCTTAAACCTCTTTCAATTCTGAGGTTTGTAAGGGCACATTTATAAGTTGTATTGTTATTATATGTTTAATGAAAGTTCTTTGTGTTCCTCTTAGACATTTTTCATATTCTGCCTTGTATTATAAATGTTTTGGGCATTGTTGTATTTCTAATAACTGAAATGTAAGGTCACTGAAAGCAACCATTATGTTTTACTCATTTCTGAATGGAGCTAAGCCATATGCAACACTTACTGGGTGAGTTTTAAAAAATTCTTGGATAAAATTGATAGTAATTTCAAAGGGGTTCTTCTTAACTGAAAGTGATGATGCCACAAGGCCAAGAAAACATATTGTAGCACCTCTAGTCTTCGAATGTTCTGTGATGTGATTCCTTTCCGTGATGTCTGGGGAGAAGTGTCCAGATACATTGCTTCTTTTTCTCCAACTGATAGGCCAAGTCAAAAGATACAAGTATCCTATCTCTTTGTAAGCCTACTAGCAGTTTTGTTGTAGGGTATAGGTGTAGCGTAGGGATCCACCGTCTCTTTAGACCTTTTCATTCTGTTTTCAAAAACAGTAGTCTCTGCAATTTTTAGACTCAATAATTATTAACTCTGCAGTGGGTTAGAAAGCTAGACCTTTGATAACAGAAGCTCTCCCTGGCCCTTCATAGACCTGGGGAGGTCCCAGCCAGGCACTTATGTGGAAGCCAGCTGCCTATCACTAAGAGCTGGTCATAAGGCACATGTGCCTCTTGTCACATGCACAAAATTTAAAATCTACCTCCCAATTATTAATTCCCAGTTCACAATTTTTTTCGGATAGGTCACAGTAAAACTTTATAAAACATTATTAACATTGTATTTGACATTTTGAAAATATCTAAATTCATATATGGCGAAATCATGACACTTATAACCTGTCTTGTAAGGTAGAATGTTGGAAATTATATTCAAAGATGGCGCTTTAGAGAAAATGAGATAATACACATCAAAAAACCTCAAAAACTATTGTGAGTTATACAAATATAAACATTGCTGAGGAAAGTATACAGAAAATAAAATAATGACAGATGGAAATGACAAAAATGTAATAATATGTATAATTTGTTATCCTAACAGTACCATAACATTTGGTATTGATCAAGACCAAACCTGGCTTCCTGTTTTAAGTTAAACTGACACTTATCTTAAAAATACCTGGAGTCACCCTTGAAGAAACCACAAGAAAAAGTGCGATGAAGAGACAGGAAGGTAGCAAGGTTTACTTTCAGCATGTAGCCTTTTGTATTTTGGAATTTGGAACCAAATGCATGCGTTGCCTATTTCAAATATTAAATGAAATCTTTTTTTTTTTTTGAGTTGGAGTCTCACTCGGTCACTCAGACTGGAGTGCAGTGGCCGCTCCCGGCCACTGCAGCCTAGACCTGCTGGGCTCCGGCGATCCTACCGCCTCAGCCTTCTGAGTAGCCGGAATTACAGGTACGCGTTACCACGCCCGGCTAATTTTTTTGATTTATTGTAGAGATGAGGTCTCGCCTGCCCAGGCAGGTCTCGAACCCGCGGGCTCAGGCAATCCACTGACCTCAGCCTCCCAAAGGCGCTGGATTACAGGCTGAGCCACCGAGCCCTGCTTAAATGAAATCTTATACATAAAAGACTGAATTTATTTTACTTGAATCTCTTGTTTTTTCTCATAAAATATAAAAACTAGAAGAGATAGATCAGTTTCAAGTCTTCGTTTAACAGATATGAAGACTAAGTTCCAAAGAAGGTATTATCTCTATAACTTTCTTTCTAGAAACATTTTTTAAAGATAAATATATATTCTAAATAAAATTTTGTAAATACTTAGTACAAATGTCCACATTACTAATCCAAATAAATTTTAGCAAACTTCTCTTTAAACTAGATTAAAAGTTTGCAGTGAATGATGTATTTAGGACCAGATTGTTAAAGAAGTGAGAGTTTCTTTAAGATCAGCTAAAATTAGATGCCAGTTTATTGACTCATTTAAAGTGACTTAACATTTATCAACATTTTGGTCATTTTGTGCTATTTGTTTCTCATTTTGCTCTTTAAGATCTTATTTTCTCAAGAAAAAAGAAATAATTAGCTTCTATTTGGTTAGTTATATAACCAACTAGTGTTTTCTGTAGCAAATCAGTTATACAACCAACTAGTGTTTTCTATAGTCATTTAGTAAAACAAAAATGTTTTTTAAAGTAGGATTTATTAAGAAGACAGAAGGCTGGGCTCGATGGCTCAGTTTGTAATCCCAGCACTTTGGGAGGCCAAGGCGAGTGGATTGCCTGAGCTCGGGGATTCAAGACCAGCCCTGGCAACTTGGCGAGAACTCGTCTCAACAATAAATAAACTTAAAAAAACTAGCCGGGCGTGGTAGCACACGCCTGTAGTTCCAGCTACTTGAAAGGCTGAGGTGGAAGGATCTCCTGAGCCTAGCAGGTCTGGGCTGTGATGGCCATGAGCATGCCACTGCACTCCAGCCTGGGCGACAGAGTGAAACTCCAAGTCAAAAAAAAAAAAAAAAAAAGAAGAAGAAGAAGAAGAAGAAGACAGAAAAGCTCCCACAGCAGGAGAGGACCTGAAAGAGGTTGCCCAATTTACTAAAAATTAAATCTCAGTCATTGGAACAGGAAGAGGAAGAGAAGTAAAGGAGAGAGGAGAGGAGAAGGGGAAATAGCAGAAAGGAGAATTGTTGATAAACTCAGAAAAAAACACCCCTCTCTATAAGGTGTGAAATTTTGGAGATCAAACCTTTTAGTGCTGCAGTCCTTTTATTTTATATTATTTTTTGAGTTGGAGTCTCACTTCATTGCCCAGGCTGGTGTGCAGTGGCACACTCACAGCCACCCCAGTATCAACCTGCTGGGCCCCAGTGATCCTTCTGCCTCAGCCTTCCAGGTAGGCAGAACTGCAGGTGCGAACTACCATGCCCAGCTACGTTTTTGATTTATTATAGAGAAGAGATCTGCCAAGTTGCACAGGCTGTGTTATTTTTTTCTTCCTTATAAAAGCATACTTTGCACAGAACCACTAAATTTGCACAGAACCACTAAATCTAGGAGCTGGGAAGGATTTTTGAAATTCTCTAGTTTGGTTTGTTATTCTCATCTAACAAAGGAGAAAAACCTAGTCATGAGAGGCAAATTGACTTTCTTTAAAAGAAAAAAAAAGCTGATAAAGTAGTTAGTAAAAATAACAACTAACTTCAACCAGAATTTGAGTTTCCAGGCTCCAAATAGAAACCATTTATTTTGTTTTGTTTTTCCTTATGGAAATGGATAAAAAGCTTGTTTGAAATGCCAGCTTTGGTTAGGCTGTAATTTTTTGAAGATAGAAAAAGATGAAAACTCTCTCCTTATTTGCATCTGTCCCTCTGGGTTTAATTGCTGACCAGGTAACAACCTCTTATGCATAAATGGAGAGATTCCCTCCAATACCTAAAACCCAGTTGCCTCTAACTGTGCCAAATGAAAGTTATCTTCAAAAGGAAGAATCTCCTCCAACATTCAGGGCAATGCAGTTTCTGTTTGTTTTTGCTTATTATAGTTATCAATGTATTGCTATGGAGGTTGTAAGGAAAAGCCCCAAATCACACTTGGCTTTATTTTCTAGATCCTTACTAGGGAGAGAGAGAGAGAGAGAGAGAGAGAGAGAGAGAGAGAGAGAGAGAGAGAGAAGTAGAAGAAAGCAGTTATGTGTGTATATGCATGGTGTGGTGTGTGTTTCTATGTACGTATTTTCGAGAATGTGTACCGTGTGAGGGTGTATGTGTGTGTGTGGGGGGGGGGTGTTTGGGTTAGGGGTGTGAAGGTTGATGTTTCCAGTTTTTCCAATATTTATGCCTAAAGCAGAGTAATCTACCTCCTATCAGAATGTGATTTTAAAAGGTACAGGGCAGAACTATATTCTGTACTTTGGTGACAACACTAATCAATAATCACAAGGTACTGTTTTGACAGTTTAAAATTTGTTAGTGATAATGGGAGACATTTAATATTTAAAGCCAGCTTTAATTTAATTTTTAATCTGTTCTCAGTCTCAGAAATCTAGGCAAAATTGGTTGTCAGCATCTGTCAAGGGAAAATGATTGTAGCCAAAATACTTACCATCTCCACTCAGCAGTTTTATGTTTACAACATTGGAAACACAACATGTTGATCTCAAGTTTTTATGCTAATTCTCTGTGTAAAGTAGGAGAGAAAAATCTGTAACCATTTCCTTGGGAACCAAATGTTCACAGTATTAGCTGATAAATATTGATTACAATTTAGTGTTATTTTAGTTGTTATCATATACATCACTTAATGTGTGCATTCTTAATGTGTCACACAAACAGAACAGAGACCTTTATTGTCTTGTTTAGGGTTGTGTCCCTGGCACCTAAAAGAGAGCCTTTGTTAAGCAAATGCAGGCAGAAGTCATATGTTTGGCCATAGATTCTTAAAGTTTTAGGGCTAAACAGCTACTCTCTTTGTGGTTTATAAAGAAAGAGGCTAACCAAGCTCTTTAAATGACTTGTTTTTGAATCACACCATTTATGGTGACCTACATAATCCAAGATCTGTAACATAGCATTGAAACTTTTCCACAGTCTGGCATCTGCCTCAGTCTGTCTCTCTCATTTTGAAACTCAACAACATCAAACAGCTGTCTGAATACCTGTACTTCAGTTCTGTGTACTTCAGTTCAGGGTGCATGGCAGTAAAGATACTCCCCCTTCCACATCTTCACTAACAAATTTTAAACTGTCAAAACAGTAGCTTGCAATTATTTATTAGTGTTATCACTGAAAAGATCAGGTCTTTACCTATGAAAAGCTTACATGGCAGCATGGGAGAGAGACACCAAACCATTTCTTTATTCCATCACTTTTCTAACAGATTCAGACCTGACTGTATCTACATTCTCATGGCTCTCAGTACTTGACCATACACATGCTTTATCTGTGGTTATTTGTCCTTTCCACCCAATAGAAAAGGCAAGGCAGACAGTACTACACTTGTCACTAAATCCCTGGTGTCTAGTGTATTGCCAGCTTATGTGGAGCACTCGGTAAATATTTATGAATGAAAGGGAATGAGAGAAGAAAGGAGAGGGGATTATGTATAAATGAATGGAGGTACGCACAGAGTGCTCTGAGAATTTCAGGAAATTTCAAGAAAACTTCATGTAAAACTTCTTCTAGCCGGGCTCGGTGGCTCAGCCTGTAATCCCGCGCCTTTGGGAGGCTGAGATGAGTGGATTGCCTAAACCCGCGAGTTCGAGACCCACCTGGGCAGCGAGACCTCATCAAAAAAATCAAAAAATCAGCCGAGCGTGGTAGCACATGCCTGTAATTCCGGCTACTCGGAAGGCTGAGGCAGAAGGATCGCCGGAGCCCAGCAGGTGAGGCTGCGGTGGCCGGAAGTGGCCACTGCACTCCAGTCTGGGCAACTGAGTGAGACTCCAACTCAAACAAGACAGAACAAAACAAGACAAAAAACAAAAAAAACTTCTTCTAGAGCTGCACCTTGAAGGTTGAATAAAAGATAGTCTCCAAGAAGAATTAAGGGAAGGGTCTAAGCAGAGGGCAGTCCACACAGCTGGAGACGGTGAAGTAGCATGGAGGAGAAAGCAGATACAAGCCCGTGAGTACCAGTAAAAACCAGAGGACAGTATTTTGTCCAAACTTGGATAACACTAGAAAGTTAATTCTTTTTATATGTCAGAGCTTTAAAAGCTCAACTACATATGGCTATGAATATACTTATCCCACTGTTTTCTTCTTGGCCAACTGAAGACTACACTGTAAAGGAAAATCCATGTCATTTTCTGTTAACTGAAAATCTCTCTTCCTTGGCATTTCAACAGTTTTCACTCATGACTTAAATTTAAAAGGGATCAAGAATGCTTTTTGGATTTAAAAATCATATGAAGGAAACTTTCCTTCTCCCAGATTTCTGTGCTTGTCACTTAAAGGAGTTTCTCTCTTTTTAAAGTATTAAGGATAAAATGACCCTCCCCAGGCTCACTCATTCTACTCCACTTGAGGAGTGATTTAACTGATGAGTAACTGGGCAGAGGAGTGCTCTTAACATAGATTCCATATTCTCTCCCTCACTGCATTGGGAATTGCTAACATACATGCCTAACTAAGCTCCCTTCCTGGATTGAGCCCCCTTTAACTGTCTCAACTCATGAAGGACTTCTGCAGGATCCAAGCTCTCTACCCACACTAGGAAGAAACTTAATTCTGGCTGGGAAGAGCCAGGCTTACTCCCTTTCACAAATCTTGTTTTCTAATCCAGCTTTAACAATAATGAAATTGGTAATAAATTGATCCATATTTGATTCCTGTATCTATTTCTCAATTGTTTAAGAATGCTAAAAGGAAAAATGCAATTAAGTGCAACTTTCAATCTACACCTATGTACAATAAAGGTGGTTTTATTCTTATCTGTTTGTTATATTGTATGTGCATGTGTCTAGAGAGAGGTGGAATGGTCAAAAAAGACATATACATGTTAATTTTTATTAACCAGAATGTTCAAATTAGGCAACATGACCCAGTCTTTGATTATGCTAGTTATTGTAGTTCAAAAAATGACTTAATGCAAACACAAGGAATGAATTAATAGCATTATTTGTAATCTCTTATTTCAGTCAAAAAATCAGAAACAAATATTCCATTTACATTGATTGTAATCATCATTAATTCATATTTTAAATGCTTTTGAACATTAAACTTGTTACCTATTTCTTCTTTAAAGTACAGTTTGTTAGATTTTTGGATTTTGAATATTAGATTCCCAGATGGAATTATGATAACGACATATATTTATTTCTATTAATCAATTGTTTTTAGAACACTTGGTGTCTAAGTGAATAACATAATGAAGTACCAGAATGTGGTTTACAACGTGATTTTGTGTATATTATCTAGAATGGTGTTTTTGAATTATTTTATGTTTAAGAATTCTTTAAAATCTAATAAAAGCTATTTACCTCTTCTTTAAAATCTATACATATGCACATGTCTACAGATATTTCTCTACCTCAGAAGGCAGGGTTTCCTGGAACCAGGCTCTAGAATAGAGGTCTGCAACTCTATATAACCCATGGGCAAATTTAACTATTGCCTATTTTTGTATGGTGTGCAACCTAAGCATAGATTTTACATTTTTAAATGATATAAAAAATAAAAACAATATTTTTTGACACATGAAATAATATGAAATTCAAATTTTAGTATCGATAAATAAAGTTTTATTGGAACACAGCCACATTCATTCATTAGCATACAAAATGGATGCTTTCAAGCTACAACAGTAGTGTTGAGTAGTTTTGAATCCTAACATATTTATTGTTTGACTCTTTGCAGAAAGCATTTGTTGATCCCTGATCTCAAATTTCAAAGTATATTTTATATTTTTAATTGTATTTTGCCAGGTGTTTGTTAAAGTATACTTAAGTTGAATTAGGATTTGAAAAGAGCTTTCTAATACTGCTTAAAATAATATATAATTATTTATCAAATAATTTAAAAAATAATATTGGAAGTCATTAACACCATGTCTGAAAGAGTATTTAATGGGATGGTGACATACTTATGTTGCTTCAAGTGAAAATTAAAGTATGAAATAAAATAATCAGTGTGATAATTATATAATTTTTTAAAAGTAGAATACAAATTTAGAGGGAAATATGCTTAAATGTTAAACCTCTTGATTGAGGTTAAGGAGTGTTTAAAGTGTTACATTTTATCACTTTCCAAACAGTACATTTAATGTATCACTTTAGTTATAAGAAAAAATAGGAAAAACATTGACTTAAATAAGAGTATAATTGTTCAGTTAAAAAATTATAGGCCAAAGGTTAAAATTTTCTGTGATAATATAACTTGCAAAATATTCAAGGAAACAAATGAATAGATTGAATGTAATTAAAGGACTGGAAATCTTTTTTTTTTTTTGAGTTGGAGTCTCACTCCGTCGCCCAGGCTGGAGGGCAGTGGCACACTCACAGCCATCCCAGCATCGACCTTCTGGGCTCCAGTGATCCTTCCACCTCAGCCTTTCAAGTAGCCAGAACTACAGGCGTGCATTACCACGCCCAGCTAATTTTTTGATTTATTGTAGAGATGAGGCCTCACCAAGTCGCCCAGGCTGGTCTCAAATCTACGGGCTCAGACAATCCACTCGCCTCAGCATCCCAAAGTGCTGGGATTACAGGCTGAGTCACTGAGCCTGGGCAAATCATTTTTATAAATGAATTCTTAATTTAGACAACATAACAACTTGTTGCCGGATGCTTTTTTTAAAAAAACGCAAATTATACCCACAAATCTACTAAAGAAGTGTTAATCTTTATGTGAAGAAAAGAAAAATCATGCAAAAAGTTGGAAATATTCTCAGTTCTAACGAAAGGCATTTGGTAAAAATTGATGCCAAACAGGTCCTTGTCCATAGAGGCCTCATTGGTAGTCATTAGCATAATATAAAATTTCATGATATAAAAATATTGAGTCCCTTGACTGAGTTTTCTGTAGATCTATACTGGCTTGATCTAATTGATGAATAAATGAACGAACAAATTACATGGATATATGACTATTTGGCTCTGTAAAAAAAAAAATCGCTTATTTTTTCTCATAAAATACAAAAACTAGAAGAGAGAGATCAGTTTCAAGTCTTCATTTAACACATATGAAAACTAAGTTCCAAAGAAGGCATTTATACATCTAAGTTCCAAAGAAGATATTATCTATATAACTTTCTTTCCAGAAACATTTTTAAAAATATATAATGTATATTCTAAATAAAATTTTGTAAATACTTAGTACAAATGTCCCCATTACTAATCCAAATACATTTTAACAAGCTTATTCTTAGACTGGGTTAAAAGTTTGTAGTGAGTGATGTATTTACGACCAGATTGTTAAAGTGAGAGAGTTTCTTTAAGATCAGCTAAAATTAGATGCCAGTTTATTGACTCATTTAAAGTGAACTTAACATTTACCAACATTTTGGTCATTTTGTGCTCTTTAAGATCTTGTTTCCTCAAGAAAAAGAAATAATTAACTTCTTTTTGGTAACAAATTAGAAAAATTTCAAAATGAACACTTTGAAAACTTGATCAGGAGAACTGTTATTAATCCTTTAAAAAGAATTAGTGGGATTATGCTTTTAATTTGGGTCTCTGCCTGCTTGTTGTTGGTGTATAGGAATGCAACTGTCTTTTACACATTTATTTTGTACCCCGAGACTTTGTCAAAGTACATTATCAGTGCAAGCAGGTTTTTGATAGACTCCCTTGGATTTTCAAGGTATAGGATCATATCATCAGCAAAGAGGGATAACTTTACTTCCTCTTTTCCTATTTGGATACCTCTGATTTCCTTCTCTTGTCTAATTGCTTGAGCTAGGACTTCCAACACAATGTTAAACAAGGGGGGTGAAAGTGGGCAGCCTTGTCTTGTTCTAGTTTTTAGGAGAAATGTTTCCAGTTTCTGTCCATTTAGCAATATGTTAGCTGTGGTTTTATCATAGATGACACAGTATTTTGAGGTATGTTCCTTCTATACGTAGGTGTTTGAGGGCTGTTATCAAGAAGGGTTGCTGAATTTATCCAAAGTTTTTTCAGCATCTAATGATATAATCATGTGGTTCTTGTTTTTACATCTGTTGATGTATCCAATTCTGATTCAGAACCCTAAATACCCATACCTTAAGAAATATGATAGACAAGTGGGACCTCATCAAACTAATGAGCGTCTGCAAAGCAAAAGAAACCATCAAGAGAGCAGGGAGACAACCCACAAAATGGGAAAAAAATATTTGCCAACTGTATATCTGACAAAGGCCTAACATCTAGGATCTACAAGGAACTCAAACGTGGTGAAAGGAAAAAAAAAAACAAACAGCCCCATTAAAAAGTGGGCAAAAGACATGAATAGACACTTCTCAAAAGAAGATGTATGGGCAACCAACAGACACATGAAAAAGTGCTCAGCCTCACTCATCATCAGAGAAATGCAAATCAAAACCACAGTGAGACACCACCTAATCCCTGTAAGAATGGCCATCATTAATAAAACAAACAACAACAGATGCTGGTGAGGAACACTTCTACACTGCTGGTGCGAATGCAAACTAGTGCAACCTTTCTGGAAGACAGTGTGGTGATTTCTGAAAGAAATAGAAATTGACGTTCCATATAACCCAGCAATTCCCCTATTGGGAATATACCCGGAGGAACTCAAATCATTCTACAAAAAAGATACCTGCACACGTATGTTTGTTGCAGCTCTATTCACAATAGCAAAAACATGGAACCAATCGTGTTGCCCATTGAAGCTGGACTGGATTTAAAAAGTGGTACATATACACACTGGAATATTATGCAGCCACAAAGGACAAACATATCAACTTTGCAGCAACTTGGATGAATTTGGAGATGATCATACTCAGTGATCTATCACAGAAACAAAGAACAGAGTACCATATGTTCTCACTCATAAGTGGACCTTGAACAATTATAATACTATAAGAAAGCAATTGGCATGAGTGGGAAACTGTCAGGGAAGGGGGGGTGGGTTTGTCAGTTGACGAATACTGCTAGCAGAAGGAGGGGCATACCTCATCAACAAGGGTACCTGCATAATCAACGTTTGTATACCTAACCCTGAATTGTACTCCACATCTTTATAATATTAATAAAAAAGAATTAGTGACAGAGAGACATCGGCAAGATGGCTAACTAGAAGTCCCCAGTACTTGTCACTCTTCTAAAGACAGCCAGAACAATGAATGAACAATTACATTTTAATAAAAATTACTGAAGGATAGGACTGGAGTGCCTAAGGGGAGTAACAGAAACCTGAATGAATGGGTACAAAAACTTGGGGGGTCCACATAGAAAACAAAAGGAAATGCCCCAGACTTCCATCAAGCCCACCCCCCAATAGGAATCAGCCAGGAACCAGGAGGAATGTCTTCTGACAGTGAGGAGTAGGTAAAAGGAACCCAACAATCCTATCAATACCTTGGACATCAGCAGCCCTCCCCACTGGGGTCCCTTGAAGTCCTCACAGGCACCAAGCCTAGCTAGCTAAAGGACATTCCTAGAGTTCACATAGCTGTGCTCCTTCCAGAGAAGGAGCGTACGCTGTATCCTGTGCCCTGTGGCCCCCACGGCTACTATTGCTGGATCATCTTGGAATAGGAACCATATGGCCGGAGTATGTCTTGCTCGGGGGGTAAGGAGCCACAGCTTCCCTTTTTTTCTTTTTTCTTTTTTTTGAGTTGGAGTCTCACTCTGTCACCCAGACTGGAGTGCAGTGGCCACTCCCAGCCACTACAGCCTCGACCTGCTGGGCTCCGGCGATCCTTCTGCCTCAGCCTTCCAAGTAGCTGGAACTACAGGCGCGCGCTACCACACCCGGCTCATTTTTGATTTATCGGAGAGATGAGGTCTTGCCAAGTTTCCCAGGCGGGTCTCGAACCCACGGGCTCGGGCAATCCACTCACCTCAGCCTCCCAAAGTGCAGGATTACAGGATGAGCCAACCGAGCCTGGCTAGCTTCCCTTTATCTCCGAGGCTAAGCCATCACTGAACTATCCCAGCCTGAAAGCTAAACATCCCTAAGCTGTGCTGTGAGCAGCTGCAATACCTTTTCCCATGGGGCCAAGTGGAGGTGGAATTGTTCCATACACCCCTTCCCCTGCTACTGCTGAAGCCAGACTCTGTCTCCCGGGAAAACAGTACCTTGACTGCTGAGAGAAGTTACACTTCCCTGGTGCTTAAGTTGAATCAGCACCCTACATTCCAGAAAAGGGTGCCTTGGCCACCTTTAGCAGTCATGCTCTGAACACCTAAACCGAAGTGATGTTCTGCATCCCATGGAAGCTGCCTGTGCCTCCCAGAACCATCACATCCTCTAGGCCTGAGCTGGAGTGACACATTGCTCCCGAATTAGTGC
This sequence comes from Cephalopachus bancanus, assembly GCA_027257055.1. NCBI lineage: Eukaryota > Metazoa > Chordata > Mammalia > Primates > Tarsiidae > Cephalopachus > Cephalopachus bancanus. The sequence continues at coordinate 7,043,042 of JAPVLO010000005.1, read as the reverse complement.
CTTGGGTGAACTGAGCAGCCACACATCCCAGGGCTGAGCTGATGTAGTACCCCATGTCCCAGAGAAACAGAGCAGTAGCTGAGCTGAGCCACCCCACCCTACAGGCCACACAACTCAGGTATCCTACTTCCCTGGAGCTGGACTAGACGGCTAAAGTCTGAGTTGCTGAGATACCTCCCTCTCACAGGAGCAGAGTCATTGCTGTGCTGTTTGACCACTCCACCCCCACTCCCCAGGGCCCAAACAACAGCTCTGCTCTACCATTCTGGAGTATTTACTACAAAGGTACTGGGCCTCAAAGAGTCTGGGATACTTCTGAGCCCCATAATCCCAGGGTCTAGAGTCGCTACTACATAGTACTTCATCTCAAGGGAGCTGAAGTAATACTGAGCCTTATTTTCTCAGGTTCCTGAATTGCAGACATATCCTGCTCTCCAGGTCCAAACCTCCACAATATCCCTTATTCCCTGGAGTCGAACCAATGCTGTGCCCTGCTTAGGGATAGAATCTCAGCTCCAACTCGAGCCTCCGGACCCTAGCTGCTGGCAGTGCTTCAGAATTACATATCTTGACCCTGTTTTACCCTGAGCAGAGCCGTTGTTGTTATTTGTTGCAGTCTGACAATTAAGTTTCTGAACTTGCCTGTGTGCACTCATGTTGATAGCACTGTACAAAGAATTGTATTGGAACACTCTCCCTACTTATCTGATCTGGCCCCCCAATGACTTTTTTCTTTACCCAAAGATAAAGAAAATATTGAAAGGAAGACATTTGATCACATTCAGGACATCAAGTATAATACAACAACAGCTCTGATGGCCATTCCAGAAAAAGAGTTCCAAAATTGCTTTAATGGTGAACTAGGTGCTGGCATCAGTGCATAGCTTCCCAAGGGAAGTAACTCAAGGAAGACCATAGTGATATTCAGAGTTGAGTTATGTAGCACTTTTTCTAGATGGAGGTCATGAACTTAATTGTCAGACCTCGTATGTGGGGGTTAAATGGTCACAAGGATGGAAATAATAGACACTGGGGACACTAATAAGTGGGGAGTGGAGGACTAGGATTCAGTAACTATCTATAGGGCACAATGTCACTATCTGGGGTATGGGCCACCAGAGACCCAATGCCCAACACTACATTATATGTTTGTGTAGTGAATAATCATGTGTGCCCCCTTAATCTAAAATAAAAAGGAAAAAACCCAATTATCTATCATCCGTCTATCTATCTATCTATCTATCTATCTATCTATCTATCTATCTATCTACCACTACATGTATGAATGTCACAGATATAATATTGAGCTAAGAAACCAGACACAAGAGTATATACATTGTGTCTCCATTTCTATAAATTAAATTTAAAAGTATGTAAAAATTAACAACAATGAACATATACCTAGACATACCAATTATAAGTAACAAGACAGAATCTGTAATAAAAAGTCGTCATCAAAGAAAAACCCAGGAACCAATGACTTCACTGTGGAAATCAAACAAACATTTATAAAAGGGCTAATGTCAATTCTTCTCCAATTCTTGCAGAAATAGAAGAAAGAATTATTTCAAATTTATTATGTGAGATCAGTGCTATCCTGATACTCAAACCAGCCAAGGTCACAACAACAACAAAAAAGAAAACTACAGGCCACCAATATCCCTGATTAATATAGATAGAAATTTCCTCAACAAAACACTAGCAAACAAAATTCAGAAAGTGTATTCACCATGATCAAGTGGGATTTATCCGAGGGATGCATGGAGACTACAACATATGCAAATCAGTAAATGTGATAATCATATCAACAGACCACAAGGGAAAAAAACCATAACATCATCTCAAAACATGCAGAAAAAGCATTTGAAAAAGTTCAACATCTTCTCATAATAAAAACTCAGCAAGTCAGATATAGAAGGAATATACTTCAACCTAATAAAGTCTATATGTGACAAACTTACACCCAATATCACACTGAAAGGGGACAAGTTTAAAGCTTTTTTTCCCTCTAAGACCTAGAATAAGACAAAGATGCCAACTTTTACTGCTTGTGTTCAACATAATTCTGAAATTCCTAACCAGAGCAATTAAGCAAGAGAAAGAAATAAAAGGAATCCAAATTAGCAAGGACGTAGTAAAATTGTCCTCATTTGCAGACATGGTCTTACATATAGAGAACCATAAAAGCTCTACCAAAAGCCTCATAGAAGGAATAAACATATTTAGTAAAATTGCAGGATAGAAAATCTACAAAAAATCAGTACTATTTCTATACACCAATAATTAATGAAGCCAAGAATGAAATAAAGAAAGCAATCTCATTTACAATTGACATTTGCAATAGCTACAAAAAAATTGCCTAGGAATAAATTTAACAAAGGAGGTGAAAGATCTCCAAAGAAAACTGCAAAACACTGGTGAAAGAAATTGAAGAGGACACAAAATAATGGAAAGATATTCCATGTTCATGGATTGGCAGAATTAATACTGTAAAAATGACTATACCAATGCAAATGATATATGAATTTAATGCAATCCAATGACATTCTTCACAGAAATAGAAAAAAAAAATCCTAAAATTTGTGGAACCACAAAATACCCCAAATGGCCAAAGCAATCCTGGGGTGGAAGGGGAGGAACACAAAACTGGAGGCATCACACTGCTGGGCTTGAAAATATACTACAAAGTTCTAGTAACCAATCCAGCATGGTACTGGCATAAAAAAAGACACAGACCGTAGACACAAAAAAAAGACACATTGACACAGACCATCAACACATAGTCCAATGAAACAAAATAGAGAACCCACATATCTACTGCCAAATGATTTTTTAGAAAGGTGTCAAAAACATTTAATGGAGAAATAGCGGTCTCTTCAATAAATGGTACTCAGAAAAATGAATGGAACTACGTGAAAAGTATGAAATGACCTTTATTTGTCATCATTTACCAAAAAAAAAAAAAAAAACCCTCAAAATGAATTAAAGACTTACATGTAAGACCCCAAAATATGAAACTACTAAAAGAAAACATAGGAAAAATAATCCAGGCCCCTGTTCTGAGCAAAGATTTTGTTATGAATAAAATCTCAATAGAATAGTCAACCAAGCAAAAATAGAAATATGGGATTATGTCAAATGAAAAAGCTTCCGCATAACAAAGGAAATAATAAACAGAGTGAAGAGACAAGTTGCTGAATAAGAGAAAACATATATACTTTTTTGAGTTGGAGTTTCACCCTGGCTGGATTGCAGTGGCACACTCATGGCCACCCCAGTGTTGGCCTGCTGGGCTCTGGTGATCCTTCTGCCTCAACCTTCCAAGTAGCTGGAACCACACACCTGGCTAATTTTTGATTTATTGTAGACATGAGATCTCACCAAGTTGGGCTGCTCTCGAGCCTGCGGGCTCAGGCAGTTCACTTGCCTCGTCCTCCCAAAGTGCTGGGATTACAGGCTGAGCCACTGAGCCCAGCCAAGAAAATATTTTCAAACTATTGATCTGATGAGGGATTAGTATCCAATACAGTACAAATAAAACAAATAACCATTCCAAAAAACGAACCAATGAGCCAAATACACGTTTCTCAAAAGAATACGTGCAAATGGCAAACAAGTATATTAAAAAATGTTCAACATCACTGATCACTAGGAAAATGCTAGTCAAAACCACAATGAGATATCTCACCCCAGTTAGAAGCTATTATAAAAAAGTCAAGAAGTAACAAATGCTGTCACGAAAGGGAAATTTGTACACTCTCAGTAAGACTGTAAATTAGTATGACCATAATAAAAAAAAAGTATGGAAATTCCTAAAAAAACCCTACAAATATAACTATTATATAATCCAGCAATCCCACTACTGGGTATATTCCCAAAGGAAGGAAAATCAGTACAGATATCAAGATGTCTGCATGCCTATGTTCATTATAGCACTATTCACAATAGCCAAGATATAGAATCAACCTGTGTGCAATAACAGATGAACAGATAAAGAAAATGTGGTATGTATGACAATTAAGTACTATGTAATCATTAAAAAAAAACCAATTTTTTTTGTCATTTGCAGCAACATGAATGTGCTTAGCGGCCATTATCTTAAGTGAGATAAGGCAGGCACAGAAAGATAAATACATTGTTACTCATGCGGAAGCTAAAAAAGTTGATCTCACAGAAGCAGAGAATAGAACAATGGTTACTACAGGCAGGCAAGGGCAGCAGGAAAGGATGGGGATACCCAAAGGTTATCTGAGGTGTTCAAAAGTATAGCTAGACGGGAATGAGTTCTAGTGTTCTGTAGTACTGTAGGGTAACTACAATCAACAGAAATATATGGTATATATTCAAACAGCTAGAAGAGTAGCTTTTGAATGTTTTAACACAAAGAAATGAAAAGTGTTTGAGGTGAGAGATATGCTAATTACCCCGATCTGGCCATTACACACGGTATACGTGTACCAAAATATAACATTGTATCCCGTAAGTATATACAATTACGTGTATATTTAAAATAATAAGCAACACACCAAACATTTAAAAAGAATAAAATATTTTATGAGTCATGTGGCTGTTACATTTTACTTACACTCTTATAAACAATTGTAAAGTTATTAAATCAACTCAAGGAAGAAAACAAAAACCCAGAAGCCCATTTCTCCACCCCCACTTCCACGGTACCGTCTTTAGGGTTAAACTTACAATGAAACTAGAAACAGTACACAAAGTATATTTTCAAATAATGTGAACAGAGAATCTGATATACCAAAGTAAACTATTGTAAAATAAACCTCAAGATTCCTTGGGTGAGACCTCCCCTAGCCAAATGAACAAACCAGGGGATTTCTCGAAGCTGTGCTCTCTCATCTCACTCATCAAGTGGGAGGAGTAATGAGTTTAAGGTCCAGTAGTGCCAGAATTAAAACAGAAGAACTTGAGAAAGAAATAAAATTAAAAATAACTACTAGCCGGGCTTGGTGGCTCAGCCTGTCATCCCGTGCCTTTGGGAGGCTGAGGTGAGTGGATTGCCTGAGCCCGCGGGTTCGAGACCCGCCTGGGCAGCGAGACCTCAGCTCTACAATAAATCAAAAAATCAGCCAGGCGTGGTAGCGCATGCCTGTAATTCCGGCTACTTGGAAGGCTGAGGCGGAAGGATCGCCAGAGCCCAGCAGGTCGAGGCTGCGGTGGCCGGGAGCGGCCACTGCGCTCCAGTCTGGGCGACAGAGTGAGACTCCGACTCAAAAAAAACCCCCAAAACAAAACAAAACAAAAAACCACTGTTACTATTACTCATCTAAAAAAGCTACAAGATGGTATTGCTTTAAGGTAGGGAGGCAAACTAGCCTGCCCACTTTTATAGAGGACTCAGCATGGACCACACTTCAAAACCTGGACTCTCTTTTTGATGTCACACTATTGCTCTCACATTGACTCTCTAGCTTTGTTTATTTGTTTAATTAATTTAAAAGTTCTTGAGGTATTCCAGTATCTTATGTGATGTAGGAAGAAGTTCTTATGGGTTTGGAGTCAAGTTATTCTTACCATATGTCTAAACTTCCACACAGACAAGCTAATTACCCTGATTAGAATGACAACAACAGAACCAAAAATTCAGCTCATAGAACAGCCATTGCTGTGCCACACGCATTGTTTTCAGTCTCTTTCACTACTCCAGAACTAGTTGAGTGAATAAATGATGACGTACATCTAGGTTACAACAAGTACATAGAAGAAAAGAGAAGCTCAACCTCATATAACCAATATTTCTCTTTTCACAAACCAGATCAGAGCATTTTGTACCCTGTCTCTAATTCTCATTTTTTTTTTTTTTTTTTTGAGTTGGAGTCTCACTCTGTTACCCAGACTGGAGTGCAGTGGCCGCTCCCGGCCACCGCAGCCTCGACCTGCTGGGCTCCAGCGATCCTTCCGCCTCAGCCTTCCAAGTAGCCGGAATTATAGGCATGCGCTACCATGCCCAGCTGATTTTTTGATTTACTGTAGAGGTGAGGTCTCGCTGCCCAGGCGGGTCTCGAACCCGCGGGCTCAGGCAATCCACTCACCTCAGCCTCCCAAAGGCGCGGGATTACAGGCTGAGCCACCGAACCCGGGCTAATTCTCATTTTTTACATGTCTTTGGAAATGTGTCTATGAAACTCAATCATTCTTTACTGATCACCTGCCACCTACAAAGGAAGAAATATGTAGGATGCTAGAAATTCAATGGTGACTGGTACAGTCTTATCTAATAAAGCATGTAGTCTTATAGGAGATACAGACAAATAAAAGAGATTATAATGTGTACCCAATAGAGCAAGTTGCTAGTAGAGGATACACCTAAGTGGGAGCAAATATAGACTTGGGTGGAGGGTGGTGTGTCAGTACTTCTGAGGGAATGTATCACCTGAGATGAGACCTGAAAGATGAGGGTGGTGGACTAGGTCTGTATGCAGAGTGCTTTGAGAAAAGTACCTAGGAAAACCTGATGGAAAAGCAGCATCTGTACTGTTCTTAATTTGCTGAAGATCTTTCTGCTTGACTGAGTAGTACAGTCTCTGTCTCTCTGTCTCCATCTCTCTGTCTGTCTGTCTGTCTGTCTCTGTCTCTCTCTCTCTCTCCCCCCTCTCTCTGTGCATCAGTGCAGTAATAAAAACTGATTTGGTGAAGAATGTGGAGGCAAAATTATTCAAGATCTTGACTTGCCATAATAGTAACTAGCACTTAAATAACGCTCTGTGCCAGCATTGCTACAAGTAATGTCAATAAATCAACACATTTATTTCTCCCATCAAATCTAAAAAATATATATACACCGTACTAATACCCATTTTATAGACAAAGAGACACACAAAGGCTAAGTGACTTCTCTAAGTTACAGAAGTAATGAGTGGCATAATGGAGGTTTGAGGTCCAGCACAAGAAAGCATATTCCACATCCTTGCTTCTCGGCATGGTCCATGGACCAGTAGCATCAGCGTCACCCAGGAACTTGTTAGATACCCAAAATCTCAGCCACCACCCAGACCTACGGAACCAGAATCAGTATTTTAACAAAGACCTAGAGGTGGTTCTGACTATCTTTCAGTCTGAAGTGATTTGCTGTAAACCACTATACTCTACTGCTTCTCTGAGAAGAAATTCCCTGAGAAGGAATCTGGACATTATCCTAACGTGAGAGGAGGGTCAGGGAAAAGTTTGCAGTAAGAGATTGGCAAAATCAAACAGTTATTCCATCAACTGTTTTAGTCCGGTCACTCTGGCCTCACTATGGAGAGTAGAGTGGGGGAGTGCAATTCTTAGACGCAGGGAGACCAGTTAAAGGTCCTTGTTAACCGTGTGAGAGAAGTTCGCCGTGTGAAATAGGGCAGCTGCAGTGACAATGGAAGGAAGTAGGCGAATTTAAAAGGTGGCATGGACAGAACCTGGAGATTCTTTGAGTATGTGAATTGAGAGAGAGAGGGAGGAGGCAGTCAATTCCCAGTTTATGGCTTGAGCAACTAGTTGGATCATAGTGTCCTTTAATGCAGGAGAGTATAGCTGGCAGAAGTAGGGTGGGAAGCAGGAGAGGAAAATGATGAGGTTCGAGGTGACGGTGGCACAGCAAGCGGGGCTGTTCACCCAGGGCCAAAGTGACGGGGCAGGGAAATCATATCATTCACTTGGACATTTTGGAAGGAGTCCCAGGCAAGATTCTATGTCAAAAATTTTAACTGGTTTATCTTTGACATCCCACCCCTTGCCTTTAGATGTTTTTTTTCTTTCTTTCTTGGAAGGGCTATTGATTTTATTAGATTCTTAAGGAGATCTGTGATCTCAAAGTACTCCGATGTACAGATAGATAAATGTTCAAGCTGAAGATTTTGCGGGAATTTGAGGTTCTTTTATGGGAAGGAGTTCTTCTCCTCCTCATCTTTCTCTTCCTCCTCCTCTTCAATAAGTTTTCAGGGTAACAAAAAGCAACCAAGAAAAATGATAACAATCAGAGAGGAAAAATACAATTACAAGAACATGGAAGTGCAAGCTTATTTAACTGACATCTGATTCAAAGCTTCCCATGTGAACCCAAGTACAGTATTTGGTTTTCAATTCCAAAGAGATCACATTTCCTAGATTGAAAACATGAAAGTAAAACCAAAAACAAATCAAACCTTCTCTAAAATACCCTAAACACTTGTTTTTAATATTAGAGTTGAAAAGTTTCTAGGCTTACCTAAGAAACCCAAATTAATTCAGCTTTACTCAAAAAGTTGTTGGCAAGTACAATAAAAATAAGAGGCAAACTTGTCAGTGAGGCAATGTTACATTAAAACATGAATCTGCTACTCTTGTTTAGGTAGAACTGTTTCAGAATTGGCAACTAATTCTGATAATGATAATGTGGGAATAAACAGAACAAATGTAGAAACCAGACTCAGAATCTACCTTTCCCTTAAATCATTTTGGATTATGGCTTAAAGCATTAGCCTAACATATGTGTCAAAAATATTTTATGTGATAATATGTTTTCAATATTTGTGTGACATCTTAATCCATATACTTTGGTAATAAAAATGTTAGAATTTATACACAACAGTACTGTGAATGTGAAACAACACTAACATGACTCAAGGACTTTCTTACATCTTTATTGATTTTTAAGTTGTAATTTTAAAGATGTGGGGTACAATTCAGGGTTAAGTATACAAATGTTCATTATGCAGGTACCTTTGTTGATGAGGTGTGTCCCCCTCCCCTGGCAGAATCCCACTACTGCCAATCACTCCCGCCCCGGCAATTTCCCACTACTGACACAATCCTTTTTTCAAAGAATATTATGATAATTATTCTCACTTATGAGTGAGAACACATCTTACATAGAAAAGTTACACATTTCACTAATACTCTTTAGTTCCCACATTTCTAATGTCTGAATTGACAACTGAGGAACTGCATTTGGTTTTCAAAAGGTTGACAGACACCAAAGAGGGTATGACTAAAACAGTGGGAGAGAAAGCCGAACACATATGAGGTACATGCTTTGTACCCAAAGAATGACATCTCGGTCTCAAGAAGTACCGCTTCAGGTAAATGTATTATATTATACATCTATGTGGTCTGGAAACACAGATATTTTAATTCAATCTTAGGAAACCTAAGACTATGAATTGTTGTATGCCTGCTTCTGGAAAGTAGGCAGATTTTTTTTTTTTTTTGAAAATAGCAGGAATCTCATTAACTCCTTTCACTTAAAACCTGTGACTTCAAAATGTGCTCTGGAAATAGAAATCCAGTCATAAAATATCCTCAGTGATAATGTTAGTCATTCAAATAAATTAAGCAAGTAAAATCCCAGAATCCCTCCTCTTCTCCCCCTTTTACAATGATGAAGCTAAATCCCATGTATTAAAAACATTAGAAAAACTTGGGAGTCCGTTCCAAGAGTTACCTGGCCATGCTACTGCCTGCATATGCATGCCATCAGAATGAGAAGTCTGACAATTCAATAAATGAAATTTGATAACCATTGGCTCAAATGGGTAAGAAACTTCAAGGTATAGTATGTACTTTTGCCAAGAAAAATATTTCCCTTAAGTAGCTACTGAAAAGTTTATAAAAATTTCTTGTCCTTAAAACAAACTAGAGACAAACATACCATATAAACAAAACACAACAGAGACATTAGGGAAAGAACTCACTTAAAATGCTTCTTCCTGTGATTTAAACAGCATGAAAGAAGAAAATATAATGATTATTTTTCTTCCAATACATACGTGTGTCAACTCCAAAGGATCAGAACAGGCCACCAGCAATCTCTGAGGGTCTCTTCCAACTGCAGCCTTTTCAACTTTGTAGAAGAAAATAGAAGGATATCTACGTTTCCTCTAAGTCTCGTGACATGCACATAGCTGACTCCTACTGGGCTGGAAAAGCACTCCTTGTCAATTTTTACTTAAAATCATGAGTAACTAATTCTCTGCAGGACATCCTTTAAAGGGAAATGCTGACAGGAGTATCATTTGAAGTACCTAGATTAGTTCCAAAAAGTTGAAAATACACAATGTTCGTACAGACACATACACACTTGAAAAATTTCCATTGACTAGGTTAAATTAAGGGCATATTTATAAAAACAATTCTCTAAAAGGATGAAGTATTTTATGCTTTTTTGATGAATATGTTTTTGGTTTTGTTTTCTTGTGGTTATCAGACCCTCCTTTTGGGTTAGAAGTGGCTGAATTCCTGAGCCTTCCTGACAAACTGTCTGGAAAGTAACGAGGACCCATGCTCTCACCTGCAGAGTTCTTGATAGCTTGAGAAATGGTCCCTGGATTGTGGTCTTTATCACTGCCTTCTTGCAAAATTTGGGAACTCTGAAACTTGAGCTTGAATAGAGTAACTCAAGGTAGTTCCCTGCTTTGTATGCCTGCATTGTAGACTCACCCTCCTCTGTTCTGCCTACTTCTCCATGAGCTGGTCACAATTATGATGTCATATCCATGTCTGTATGACTTCATATGAGCATAGATATATCAGGCCATTTGAAATCTACAGCTCCAAACATGAAGAGTGGACAGAGTTGTCAATAGTTGGACCTGAAGAAATGTTTGGATTATTAAACTAATCCACAGCAGAAATTTTCAGTGGGTCACCCTTGATCCATAAAGCAAGATGGATCTTCTCTAGACTCTCCATTGGAGGCCATTTCTTCTGTTTAAAAGCTGGGGTGAGGCCGGGCGCAGTGGCTCAAGCCTATAATCCCAGCACTTTGGGAGGCCAAGGCGAGAGGATTTCCTGAGCCCGCGGTTTTGAAATCAGCCTGAGCAACATGGTGAGACCTGTCTCTACAATAAATCAAAAAATTAGCTGGGCGTGGTAGCGCATGCCTGTAGTTCCAGCTACTTGGAAGGCTGAGGCGGAAGGATAGCCTGAGCCCAGCAGGTCGGGGCTGCGGTGGCTGGGAGCATACCACTGCACTCCAGCCTGGCAGCTGAGTGAGACCCAAACTCAAACTCAAAAAAAAAAAAGAAGGAGAAGAAAGCAAGCTGGCATTAGAGAAGAAACATTCTGCCTTAACTTCACTTATTTCCAAACCAAACTTAAACTGTTCGTGTTCTATGTGCTAAACGAATGACATGTTAATATTTTCTAAGGTCAAACTCAGGTATATACAAAGAACTTGAGCTACGAAAATGCAGAGCCAGGTCATTCTAACCTTTGTTCTTCACCTGACTTTGATGATTAAGACATTATGAAAATGAAAATATGATGATTAGCAAGAACACATTTTGATTCAGTGAAAGGACACAAGTACATTGCATTCGTTACAGATTTTAATGTTTATGATACCACTGCTTAACTGGCATCACATGAATTTTCCTTCTTTTCTAGGCAGGGAAGCAGTTTTCAAGGTTCCTGACCTGTACCCTGTTAGGTATTAAACATCTTCGTCTAGAGGTCTCCAGGCATCTCAGACTCAACTGTCCCAAGAAAACCTCTTCAGCTTGTCCTCATTCCAAACCCATTTGTTTGCTGTATTTCCTGGAGGCATGGAACAATCATCTGCCTGTTCCCTTAGACTCGTCTCTTTCCTCACTTATTCTCCACTATTCCCATCATTGTCCAACTTCTGTGGGTTCTGCTTTGTTCAATGATCTCTCTCAAACTTATCGTCTTTACATTATAGGTCTCATACTCCTCAGATTGTATCAGTCACAAAACAATTGGCATATGCAGCCACAGCCTAAATCTTACCTCCTTAGAATTTTATGCATCGTGCGTATGTTAGGTACACAAGGAAATGTTTGTTTGTATAAATGCTTATATAAATAGTTACATAATTATACAACTTATTTAACCACTTTGTATATAGTTGCATGGAATGATAAATATATTTGTTTACCATCGCTGGGTTAATGGTTGAGTCCCTTGTATCAGAAGACGATTTAACAAGAGGAAGGCATACGAACTTATTTTATGTAGGAGTATTCAGAAATAAAGACGCAAAGAGAGAGAAACTTGTGTATTTTTATGCTTAGGTTTGGAGTGAGTCATGAATAAGTATGATTGAACAAAAGGGGTATGAGCTAATGATGATCAACTGAGGGGCAACTTAGCAAGGTCTGTTTGTTCAGCTTCTTTTCTGTGTTCCTTTCTTCAGATATAGGGAGTTCTCATCTTGAATGAGGGTCTTATGGCCTGCTTCAAGGGAGGAGGGCAAGAGGAAGGTGAGAGTGACCTTCCTGCTTCTCTGGTTTCCTCAAACACCAAGGTGTCATATTTGGGGGTAAGGTGCCCTGAACCCCATCATAGTTGAGCATTTATAACATATGAATGATAAGGACTGAGGTTTAGGTTGGAAAGAGGAAGGGAGAAAAATCTAGAACACTCGCTTGAAGTTTTCATTTATTAGGCACTTTTTAAACAACTCTGTTTTCTGTGCTAACCATGTGTTATGCCTTCAAGTACTTATCCAACCTTGAGGTCCATATAATAGAGTTAGGTTAAAGACCACATTTTAGGTGAGTAAAGACAGGCTCTGTAGAGAAACAACTTGACAAAGCACTCTTCCTTCTATACAATGAATAACATGAGAAACTTTAGGACTTTGGTCTTAGCTTGACTAATCAGATAAAAAGGTTTTCTTTGGTGGGTTGGTATCTGAAGAGAAAAAAATATTTCAGAACCTCCTTTCTATACAAGGCACATTGTGTTCCTTTCTACTAGAGGCTGGGGAAAAAAGACTTGTATACATTTTTTTTTTAGTCCATATTTTACTTCACAGAAAAGGAAGATAATGAGTTACAAACAATATGTACATCTTAAAGAATTTTGGTAAATTGTCTTATTGCCTTCCAGAATGGAAGTGATGCTGCTAAAAGACGAATCACTCTATTTACCTGGTTAATTAGATTAAATTCAAAGGCTCTCCATGTTTACAGGATAGTGGTTAAACTTTTAAGCTCAGGGCATAAAGCACTGTACAACCCCCCTCTGTTCTCTCAACTTCTTCTTCCACTACCTTCCTGGTTACTTTTCATATTTATCATACCTCAGGGCTCCTACATGTCTCATTATTTCATACGAATTCATGTCATAACACTTCTGCAGCCCCTTTCCTGGCCCAGAAATGCCCTCCTTCCTTTCTCCCATTTTCACCAAGGCTAATCCCTCTTTTTCTTTCTGGACTCAGTTTAGGGGTGATGTCCAGCTCCCCACTGTTCAAGACACTCTGATTTTCATGTCTTCTCACATAACACCCTCTGTTTTCTTCTATCAAAACACTCCATTGGAGTGATTAATTGACCTTCCATATGATCCAACAATCCCTCTCCTGGAAATATACTCAGAGACATAAAGCATTCTACCAAGACACCCACACACGTGTGTTTACTAATTAACAATAGCAGACACATGGGACCAACCCTACTGCCCATCGAAAATGGACTGGGTAAAGAAAGTGTATGTATACACAATGGGAGTATTATGCAGCCCTAAAGAAGGACAAAATCATGGACTCTGCAGCAAACTGGTGGAGTTGGAGACCATCTTACTTAGTGATCTATCACAGAAACAAAGCACTGAATATCACATGTTCTCACTCTTAAGTGGGCCCTGAAAAAGTCACATGAACACAAGGGAGAGATCGACAGTTGCTGGGCACTGTTGGGGTTGGGGGAGGGTGGGGGGGCATATGACAACACAAAGGATACCAGGTCCACTACCAGGGGAATGTTGAGCCAGTTGGAAGCCCAAACCTCACCTGCATACAGCCTACTTATGCAGTTAATCCTCACCTGTACTCCACAGCTCTATAATAAAATAGTTTTTTTAAAAAACCCAAAGCCCTATATTGAACTATAATTCAATATTGTAGTTATTGTTGATTCTTGCCAGCTCCTTGAAAGTAGATATATTTTAACATATTTTAATATTTTTGAAGTTTACATTTGCATCCCTAGCATTCAGCTGCCATACAAGATCAGGAAATTGGGCCAAGTTTGTAAATTCACCCTGTCCTTTCTTTCATTTCACCATGACTGTAGTCCCATCTTCCTGCTCCCCAAAACAAACACCTGGGTTGTCTTACTATCTCTTAATCACTTAAAAGAGATGCAACTAGGGGCAAGTCTGGTAAGACAAATAATAAAACACTGGGGACTTGCAAACATTTAATACATGTTTAAAAGTAGTTATTTGTTTTTATGTGATGTAAATGGAAGAAAACTGTTTTTCTTAAAGACTGAACATCCGGGCTCCTTTCTTAGGTGGTTTGGAAGAAATGTTTTCCTGGCTTCTATTTAATCTTTTGCTTGTGTAGTACAGTTCTTAAGGTAGAGCAACTTGTGTGAATGCAGGTCATTTTAACAGTCACTTTAATAGTTCTCTTAGATTTGTGTAGAAAATGTTCATCACAGAAGATTTTTATATATACATGTTTTTATCTCATCTACCATGTGCACTGGGATAAAGGCTTCATTGGTTTTGTGAAAGAAAGCAAAACTTCCAGCTTCCTTCTCCCACCCAACTCACATAATTTAGTTCTGGATTAAAAAAATCCAACTTGGCTCTTGGTTGAGGGGCATTTCTGAGGAAGGAATGAACTGTTCCTTTTAAAGTAGAGGCTTGAGGGCACTATAAGCATGATCACTGCGGCACCTTGCCCTCATCCATGGAGCTTTTGGTCTAATGCATATTAATTAGCAAGCTCAAGATGGCTCTACATTCAGGTTAGGCACCTGCTACACTTGTTGCTCTAATTTAGCATTCAGGTCTTTTCTCAAAACACACTGTGATTCTGAAAATGTATGCCACTCTTCACTGGATCTTTCTCATGCCAAGAGTTTCCTTTGACTCTTTATAAACATGGACCTTGAGAGGAAACACCTGAACATGAGTATCTCAGCACGTTTTCCAGTATCTCTATAGTAACTGCAATAATAGGCATCAGCAGTATAAGAACATGGCTACACATTTGCTGAAGTCTAGCTAAGAAATGATTTACAAAGATGAAATGGTTCAAAAATGGCAAACTTTCAAGGTACAATAAATACACTGAGAGCTAAGGATCTATTTTTGTTTAAGAAAAATAAAATGCCAGGCTCACACCTGTAATCCCAACACTTTGGAAGGCTGAGGTGGGACTGCTTGAAGCCAGCAGCTCAAGACCATTTTGGGCAACTTTTTGGGCAGCAAAATCCTATTATTTCTACCAAAAAATAAAAAAATTAGCTGGGTGTGGTGGTATACGCTTGAAGTTCCAGCTACTAGGGAGGCTGAGGTGAGAGGCTCCTGAGAGTCCAGAAGTTTAAGGTTACAGTGAACTATGATTGCCAGTGCACTTCAACCCGCGTGACAGCAAGATCCTGTCTCCAAAAAAAAAGAAAAATGAATAAAATCCTTTAGTGTTCAGAATGAGAATTCAAAATATAAATACATTAAATATATGCATCAAGTTAATCTTCACATTAATGAAAATAATGGAAGCTTCAATGTACCATAAAATTTAATTGAACAACAGTCAACTTCTTTTTACATAACTTTCTTAACCCTGCCCACTAAAATTACAGTAAATAAACACTTAGCAATTTTTATTTCATAAATGAAATTAGAACTTTACATACAAAGTCAGCTATGTAATTTTATTTGCAAAAAATAGCAAAAACTGTTCTTTCTGTGGAAGCATAAGAACTGAAAAACACTGATGCAAGCAAATTAAAACAAGTTTTTTTTTTTTGCTTCACCATCTCTTCCATTTAGTTCCTATGATCTAGTTTGACACACATGGATTACTTTGGTATCTGCTGAAACAAATAAACAAATATGTAAACAAATAAAATGAAACTAGGGTTTGTGGTCACAGAGGATTTATCATTTTTCTTCCTTTGTTCATATAAAAATATATAATAGAAAATTACTCATGGGAAAACACTTTTAAACTTAATGTTACATTCCCACCAACTTTAATAATGCTAAGTCAGCAATTATATCAATTATTTTCACCTAGAATTAATACTTTGTCTAGAATGGAGTAGAGGTAGACTGATCTTTGTATTCAAACATTTTATAATATAAAGTTTTAAATTCCATATAAGGAATTATATAAAATAGCATTTTAAAAATATTTAAGATTTAATTTACTATTACATTCAAAATAATTAAATTCCTTATTGATAAGTAATAAATTGTTGCTTGAAATTCATTTGGTTGAAATGATTACTCCAAAGAACTACTTCAGTTATTTTTAACTAATAATCTTTAGAAAACAAAAATAACTGTTTTTTAAAAATAAGGGTTTCTATTTTTGGAAAAGAAGTCTCTCATTAATTAAATGCACTTACAGATTCTCCTACCACTGGAAAAAGCAGCCTATTAATTTGTCACACTGGTATTTATAAAGTATTAGGTGACAGAGCAACTACTGCACTAAAAATATGAAATGCAAACAGGGTCAAAAAAACCCTTTGTATTACATGTTTAGTTATTCCAATGGTTAATGTGACTTATATCTACTAGCAGTAACCTGCACACTTTCTCTCACCCTTGTTAGCAGCTTGCTTTAGAACAGACCACAGCAATCATGGGCCCCTTGAGTGTTCCTGTGCACCTGTAAGTGGATCCCTGCAGCTCAAACCACATACAAGTCTATTCTGCCAGAAACAAAGAACAAGGGCTTTGTAATAAATTTTTTTCAGCAAATTTCTGTGTTTTGAAGCATTTTATTAACTTTAAAATAAAATATATGATTTATTTTAGTTTGACACCACGTTTTTTTTCTTCTTTTAAAAATATGACCATATTTTAAATTTCTGCCTAAATATATAAATAAATATAGTAATGTCACTTGAAATCTAAAAGCACAATGAATGAGTCCTTTCCTAGAGATGAATGACACCAGAAAATTTATTTTTCATTCAGCATCTGGAAAGAAAAAAACCTGAAATACATAGTGTTTAGAATTCTGTGAAAACAATTGTATTGACAAGTTTCATACAGAATTTATGTGAAAATAAATTCTCACAGATAATCCAATTTACAAAAATTCACTTTTGTAAAATTTACATTTAAAACAATACTATCATATTAACAACTGTGTGTGTGGAAAGGGGAGTGGGGAGTTGTAAAGGGATTATTTTTTGTGACCACTCACCCTTAACTTGGGGAAAAAATGCTTACTATATGACAAAAGTAAATTAAGATCATTACTCCTCTGTCACAGATGGTTTCCTGGATTTGAGAACAAGGTCTTTAATGGATGAAGAAAGTTCTTGAAGCTCTTTTCGAGTGGTACTGGTAACATCATCTTGTTCTTTGTTGAATTCATCACTCAAGGGATCATCTCCCTGTCCAGTCTTCTTATTTTGACTGACTAACTGCTTTACAACCAAACCTTGATATTTTACCAAAAGAGTATGTTGATCCTGTGACAAGGGAAAGGAGAAGAAAAGTTAACAAACACAAATCAATTTTCTGTGGGACAGATAAAATAGAATTTGTTCAATCAATACACATGGACTATCTTCCTCGTCTTTACCAAACTTTGACCATGTAAGTATAAAGCCAAATCTAGTAAGGTCCCTGGCTCTCAAGACTATAGAGTTTAGGGAAGAAATTCATAAAAAGAAATTCATAACACATGAATGTGGACCACTTTAATATAAATTGACTCTGCTACATTCTATCACCAAAGATACAATCAAAGTGATAGTGAAGTTCAAAAAAGCCAAATTACTTTTAGCTAAGGAGTTTTTCAGAAGTTGTACAGGACAAGATTTTTGAGCTGCTCCTTGAAGAATAAGTAAAACCTAAAGAAGCTGAAATAGAAGATTTACATTCTTGAATCCTTTCTGAAAGCTCAATTTCCAAATTTAGACTATTTTTTAAAATCATGAATCGTATAGGATCTACAAAGATTCTTCAGCTATGCTGAACTTTTAAAATCAATCCCCTAATTCGCTGTTCACATTCTTGGAAGCAGACAGATGATATGAGTATGTTTTGTGCCTGAGTGTTGACAATGATTCACATCTAGCCACTCAAAATATTCAGAATCTAAAACCTTGAAAAATTTCAAGTGTACTGAAAATGCAGTAATACCTCTGGAATTTTGCTATTCAGAAAAGCAATGATCTGTGGGACACATCTTCCAGGGGCGTGGAGCATGCTATGGGTTGAGAACTGAAACAGCAGGACAGATGTGAGGTGCAGGATGAGAGCAGGGTCTTCCGTGACCTTCAGCTGTTCAGCCAGTGCTTGTCGATGCTGGAACAGTATCTGCCTAAACAAAAAGAAATACACATAGCCACATTATCATAATTTCACAAATTCTCACCAATTTCAACTGGTTCCTCTGTATTCATATTTAGCTTCTCTAGTTTAAATTATCTAATCTCAAAGCTCTTCAAGGTAACCTTTAAATATGGGACATACACACACAACCCTAAATGGTATGGACAGACTAATATGCTAGAAAATTAAAGAAAAAGCTATAAAGCGGGGACATTCAAAGTATACTTTTTTGTTTTGAGTTGCTGGAATAAAAAAATAAAAATGCACTGAGGAGAAGCTTCCTGTAAGAAAAGTTCCAAAGATAATAAAAAGTTCCTGGGCTTGATTATCTATGGAATAAGGAACTATGCTGCTTTATTAAGAGGGTCAGAGAGGAATATCTAAGACTCTGAATATGCTTGGACGAATACAGCCTTTTAAACACAGTTCTCTCTACAGAGCCAGAAGCCAAATTCAAATTTCAGATATGAAAAGTCCCAAAGAAAACGAACAATACAGATTAACTTAATGTTACCTTTCCCTTTTTTTATCTCCCCTTTTCATCATAATATCACAAACTTCTGCTGCAGAATCCAGACAAGAAAGAAAATCTTCAATGCTCTGAAAAGGTATTTAATACCATAATTTACTTTTCTATAAAAGCGCCTAATAAATTATAGCCATATAATACTGTTTCATAATTTTACAGCCTAAATACAATTTTTTAAAGTGTCACTTTGGCATTAACTTAGAAACTGTAAATTTAAGACTCAGGGTAAAATTCCCCCAGCTTGGTCTCCCCCTTTTCCTTCCGAAGCGGCATCTGAGTGCAAAATACTGGTTTTAGATTGGGTTTAAAATTATTCTGATAAAAAATCTACTTAAACGTGTTTATAACACAAACTTCTATCCCTGATAAACAGAATCAAACCTTACTTACCTTTTCATTCAGAGAGTTATGGAGTTTTGTGAGAACTACCTTGGTTTCTTCTGACAATTTAGTTAAAATTTTTTTTCTTACCTGTAGGGGTAAATAAAAATTCTTTCAGCATGGTGTTTTTGGCATGCAGTGGATATAAGTTCAAGTGAAAAGAAAGTATATTTATTACTGAAACAAACTGCTGAGTGGAATTTATTATGTTCTTGAATTTTAGATCTCAAGTTGGTGATAAAAATATGGTAAAAACATTCTAAAATCAGAGCTAGTCAATAGCCAGTCAATCAAGGAGGCTAGATATAGCCCGACTCCTCCAGCCTCCTCCTGCAATAAAAGAAGACTAGAAGGAGAGAGTCATTGACCTTGTGGGAACTAGAATACCCTGGACAAGAGGCTACCCCTCTCTTTTACGCTGGAATAGTAAGAGAGTGTCTTTCCCACCCGTGCCAGCTGTACAGGGTCGCACTCATAAAGATCAGGCATGCCTATGAGGCAGGAACTGAGACCTGTTCCGGGGCTGGATGCCTGTTACGTTGTATGGTGTGAGGAGCCTTGCAGCACCTCTCTCCACATACATGTGTCCAGTGAAGTTTGGTGGCATTCTTGACCACTGTCTTGTATTCTTCTGGTGTAAAATTTCCAGAGGAGGCTTGCTGAAATGGCTTGACAGAGGCCCTAAAGGGACAGGTATGTCTGGGAAGACAGTGGCAACTTATGGCCTCCCTACCCCCACCCCACACCAATCTTTCTGTGGCCCTTGAAGGGCATGGAAAAAAATCCCCTGTATTTCCTACAGCAGAAGTTGGTACAAGGGCAGGAGACGTAGAAATGTCCAGGCATTTGGGGAGCTGCTGCTCTTGGGAAGGGGGCAGAAGGGAAGGGGGCCGGGACCCTGCTGGCATAAGAGGGAGAAGTAACTGTAATTCTGTTGGTTCTTACTATGAGAGGGAGTCATCTGAAACTAAAGAACATTCCAAGAAAACAACCTAAGCCACCAATGCAGTTAAAACCATATCATCAGAGCCCACAAGACTGATTCAGTTTGATCTTGATCAAAGCAGTGATATGTAGTCAGTCAAAAGAAGCAGGAGGAGAAGGAGGGGGTAGGAACAGAAGAGAGAAGGGAAGGAAGGAGGGGTTCTCACCTTAGGGACAGGCCCCACCTTTTCTGGCAAGAGGAGCCATTGCTCTGCCTTACACTGCAAGCCCTCTTGAGATTTTGAATTTAGTTTGAGATTACAATTTTTGAAAATTGAACTGAATTAGTGTAAATATTTAAATGAGATGATGTCATTAAATGACAATGATTGTAATGTTTTCAAAACTGGACAGAATGTTAGGCAATTTGCAAATTATCAGGAAAAAGGGATATGACATAACAATAATTAGGAAAAAATGAAATAGTTTAATCTAAAGTAACTAAGCATCATTTTTCTTTTTAGCATCATTACTTTTAATAGACTAACCGGTCCTCCTAGCAACTCTATATACATTGTACTAAACTTGAATGAAAAATCTTAGATTTTTTTCCTAAAAATTCTTTTATTATATTTTATGTTCCTTTTAAACTACTTCAAATAATAGAAAATAAAATGTGTTTATATTCAAAATAAAACACATCATAAATGGCGAGCAAATCACTAACATACATCACTTGTAATGGCTGCAGGATCGTCAACTGCCATCATTAAATCTGAAGCCAAGAAGTTGAAGATGAAGTTAGTGACATCAGTACACACTGTCTTCAGCAAGTGCTTGGTAAGAGCAGCCTGTGTGTCATCTGGAAAATAAAGGCACTTTATTAAAACTACTTGCTTTACTATATTATGAGAATCAATGAAAACATAGTGTTAAAGAATACCTGCAAAAAACTTTATCCCCTTTTCAAATAATCTAATATTATTGTAGAGGTTTGAAACTTCTTCCTGCAAGTCCTTGATTGTGCGTTTTCTGCCAGTTCCAGAAGCAGAAGTGGAAGACATGAATACTGAACGTACCACCTCGAGGTAAGTTTTATTAAGAGGTCTGTGTACAAGATAAATATATTTAATTTATTAAAATGTACCGGGGATATATGTAGATAGAAAATCTTGCTTCTATGGAAAGAAAGTTTAAGAAAAAAATCTCTATTTTTTTAAACAAATAAAACTAATTTGGAGAATAGTTCACTAAGAATTTGTCCCGACCCCAGGAACTATAACTTAAACAGATTATTTTTGGCAATTAGAAAGCACTCAAAGCTACTGCACTGCAGAAAACAAGAACAATTTCACAATTCAAAATAGCTTTTTAAAGTTTATTTGAAAGATAGCCTATAAATCTGTTTTCTAACCATTATAAATTACAACTTAAACAAATTCTCAATTCCTAAACTACTAAAAGATAATCATTTAAGAAAGTTTTTATGCTCAACTTAAAATAGGTTATTATAAAAAGCAATGGTAAATGACTAGTAACTATTCCATATTTTTACATATAAAAAATATGGTTCTCTATTTTTCATTTATGTACAAAAAATATTTATTGATACTTTAAAAAATTCTCACTACAAAAGCTATATTCCTAAAATCAAAGTTAGATGCACCAGGCTCTTGGATTATATTTATGAAAGCTCACATATTGGGACTAATGTGAGGGATGACCAGGTTACTTAACAATGGTCAAGTTTCCTTTATTTCTGTATAAGAATAAATTTAGCCTGGCTCATTCATAAGGTAGTAGTATCTAAACGTATTCTATTAGGGGTCAGTTTGCTACTTTATTTTCTTCCTAAAAGCAAATATGGTTTCTTGTTATTACATTAAAATGGAAAATGATCTCTTTTGGATATTATTTTTCCTGCTATGGAGGAGACCAACCAGTGACTAATGCTGGTGTTTTTCCCTCCATCTAAGACTTAAGACTTTAAGATCAGTGATTAAGCACACTTTTAGGCTCTCACCTTTTATTTCTCATACCACCTTGCCCAAAGCATGTAGTAAATATCTGTTGAATTAAACTGCTTCTGTAGGCAAATAATATCTGAAATTGGATAGCTAGATTAAATCCTAAACTTTGAAAACACCTAATGTGTATGTTTTCTATGATCTTGGTAAAAATTGTATTTAATAACCCACTGAATTTCTATCATAAAGAAGAAAAAAGACATTTTATACTTGCTTTATTAAGTATTCAGAAAGTTCAGAAATCAGTTCCTCAGGGGCATCTTGTATGCGTTTTCTTAAAAAATCTTCAATCTCATCCTGGAACATAAAAATTATCTCTGGCTTCTTCTTTCCTATAACAGACAAGAGTAATGGGGAAAAAAACAACAAAAAACAAGCAAGCAACCAAATACAGTTCGGTGAACATATTTACAAAGACAGTACTCATTCACTGCCTACCATAGAGACTATGGTATTAATTTTTATGTTAATACAATTGCTAATGTCAAATAGCAATAACTAATAAAAACAACTCTAAAAATAGGATAAACAGTAAACTTTAAGTGATTATCTAACTTAATTTAAAAATGATTGTTTTCTACAAGTCAACTAAAAAATAATGAAAATGATCTTCCCCCTCACCAAACTTGGATGATGCAAAATAATAGCTGGAAATAAAAACAATCAAGTAGATAAAAATATCTTTTAGAAAAGGATAATTGCTCTTTGTTGAACAATAGATACCAGGCAGTATTTTCTTCTGTATAAAAATGAATATTTATTAAAAATTAAATCATCCTTATAATTTACATAAGATCTTTGGAAAGTCTTCATAATCATGTGAACTACAATTCCAGTAGAATTGTTTAAGCTAAAATTTGTCTTTTTGAAAAGGCACAGATTTTTTAAAAAAAAGCACTCATTATTTTATAACCTAATTATTCTACTTTCAAAAAAAAGTTTATACTAAAGAAATTTTGTATGCAGCTATTGTAGTGGAAATAATTATTAACTGTGGATATGTCATGCCACAGAAAAGTATGGGTTGCAGACAAAGAAAGCTAACGATATTTCCATTGGAAACTGTAAAGATATAAAAGTGATTATTTCCAGCTAAATGAGGTTATTCATTCCACAAGTAAAACCTTAGAAGTAAAAATAAAATAGCTCAAAAATCAATTTTTCACTATGAATGAAGATCTCAGGAGTTAAGATCACGGTTTTAGAGCAGACAAGACCTAGCCTTTTCTGAGATCTGCTGTCCATTCCTGATATTCACACTAAATGGTCTATGATTTCCCTGTTTGCTTCCTGCTTGCATTTTACAAGTTATTACGTTTTATTTCCTTCTAGTAATCTTTTATACTGAGTTGATCCTGTATTTTAGCTGAGAACCTAATTTCATCCTCCATTTCAGAGATTACAATACCACCCTTTTTCTAAATCACTGAAATTACATTTTTAAAGGTAGAATGGTTTTACTACTTTTATAGCTCTTCTCACTAATAATCTATGCACAAAAGGAATATCATATGCCTTATTTAACAATTATTTAAGATTACAGATTATTAGGGAAGTATTTTTTTTAAATGCCTCGTCACCCCCATGCACAGTACATCTGGGAAATAGGAAGATTCATTAATCAGTGAGAAATTAAAATCCACATAGGATAGTATTAATATTGTTTAAAATGAGAGTAGTGTTAGCAGCTTCTACAAATATAATTTTTTCTTTAATTAACATTGTTTCACACACGCCAGAAATGGTAGTTATTTCTACCTATCTTAGAATACTTTAATGACAGCTTAAGCAATTGTGCTACTGCACATTAACAGCTGCAACCATGTCACTGTCACTTGGTATCTCCATCATTCAGCTAGAGCCCATACGTAGTGAACTCTGTGGAAGATGGGAAATGCAACCTAAAATTATTATAACTGGAAGTTTTATTTTCTTTTTGAGGGGTATAAGGCAGAGGGTAGCGATATGATTTAACATTTTTAAAACAGAAAAATTAAAAAAATACAATTTTATTTATAAAAAGAGATGTCTCTTGTAGACTTAATCTTGCCAAAAACTAACAAGTCTAGGAAAAGAACGATGCATACAATTAATTCTTCCCTGTAGATTTAAGTAACCAACCAGTTAGGTGTTACTGTGCAAATTAAATGTGCATAAAATGAATGCTTCCTACTTAAATTTGCAGAACTCTACTTTTCAAAAATATAAGTATGTTTTAGACGGTAGTGGAAGACAATAAAAATGACCTTGGCAAGCTGAAACTGTGCAAAGTGTTGTTACTAATCTTTTTTTTCCTCAGTCAGGTCTTGCTCTGTCACTCAGGTGTCAGCACAGCTCACTGCTGCCTTGAACTCACAGGTTCAAGCAATCCTTCTGCCTCACCTCCTGAGTAGCTGGGACTACCAGCATGTGCCACCACGCCTGGGTAGGAATACTCTTAATATCAGTGGGGAGAATTAGAGTTGTTTTGCCATCTTTTGAAAATTTATGTGAAAACATTAAACGCTCTTACTGTTGGCTAAAAATGTTTAGGGAAACGAAAAATGAAACTATATTCATAATTTAGTATGCTGTAATTTAACACATGAGAAACATGGAGAATGAAAATGTTTTATTTCTTTGTAAAAAAAAAAAAAAACGTACTAAGAATAGTTTGAACAGTGCTTGCTTTCTTCTTCTCACCATACAACTTAGTATGGAGCAAGCATTTTTCCTATGCCTTATAAACTGTCATACTACTTTCTAACTCTAGCGTCCAACATTTTATCCCTTGCCCTTTCTATGTCTTGGAATTATCTCCAAGAGTTCCTTTAGTATGAAGTTTTTTGCCAACTTCACATTCTCTAAGGTGTTTTGATCCTTTTTGTCACAGTCACTTTCTTCACTCATGTTGATGAGTGCACCTTTACTAAGTCCCTCTAGCTGTGTAGCTAGAATCCGTTCAACAATGGCAGTGTCAGCATGCTCACAGTCCTATAACTCCATTTATCCTCTATTCCAATTTTATTTCCACTTTTCATTTATTTGCTGTACTTTTGTCTTTGTTGGCCAATTTCTCTTTTGATTACCCATCTTTGTAAAATGCCACAAGGTTCATCACTGGGAGGCAAGAAGGTAGCACAGTTACATGCTTTGTTAATTTGTGCATAAAAAATAAGAGATGCACAGTACTCAATCACTGACAAACTATAAGATAAGTGACGTGATTGTCATGGATCATGATAATGTATCTGTTATTGATATACTGATCTTTGGACTGAAGAGGGGCAGTGAACTCTGTGCTTTATGCAATTACACAGTAAATACACCAAGGTATCTTGCTAAATGATACTTAAACCATGTTGTTGGTGGGCTGATGTCATTTAACTAAAGTGTGGTCACTGAAATTTGTTCCATTGCAACTGTGCAAAACCAGGACTTCCTGTATAAGCATATGTACCTAATTGCACATATCTTAAGAAAATATGTTAACAATATCAGACACACACACAAAGGAAAAGCAAAATAAAGCCACACACCAGTGTGAGATGACTGAGACTCATCGTCACTGTCGTCATCTTTTCTTCCTTTCCTCTTGACTTTCTTAATTTTGTACTCTCTGGCATTGCCCCCACCTCCTCCTCTCACGCTTCCACTGCCCTCTGGTGAGAAAACAACATCAGTTAGTATTATCTAACTACATCACCATTTTTAGAACATGATGAAACTATTTTGTTGTATTTAACTTTAAGCAGAAAAATTAAAAGTAAAATAAGCTTTTAGACTCTTCTAAACTTGGAGTTTCCTTATTAAGATAAAAGCCTAATAAATTCAATTAATAAGCAGTAAGATATGAAATCTCTTGAATTGAAGCCATCTACTTAGTTTGCCTGCTTTAAATGCAGTCTTTTCCTCCTTCTCTAATGTTACTTCTCTCTAAGCTCTGAATCCTTTCTTAACCAAACGAATTTAATTTCTTCACCTCCACTTCTACCTTTCTCAAAAGAAGCAAAACCTCATTTGCTTATCACTGTTATCACAGCCTCATCAACAACCCCATATTACTTCACAAATTTTATTATACTTGATTCTGCCTTCTTGATTGAAATTTTATCCATGTTTAGAGGAGACATCCTGACTCCCCCACCACCCTCCAACCAGATTATAAGCTGAGAGCAAGAAACATGGCTCATTCTCTGTATTCTTGGGGGTTATAGCAATGCTTGAAACGTAACAGCTGCTCAATAAATGCTGATCATAAATATTAAATTGATTAAGTAGAAAAATATTATCAATCACTTAGTGGCTAAATATGAACTAATAAAAAACATTATAAAACAACTCAAACACTATGTATAAAAGCTAAAAATATTATTGTGTTATTTCCATGCTACGTGATATTTAAATTTAAAATATCTATTTTACAAAATAAAATAGTCATAATGTGTCTTCAAAACTAAAAAATATTACAACTATATTTCTTCATAAGATTAATTTATTCAAGAAAATAATTTATATAAAGAACTTTTTCCAAATTCTAAATAGATTTCCCTTAGATTTCATAGTACTTTAGAATTAAAACTTCTATTAATTTATTTTTCCCTGATTTTATGATGAAGATATACTATGTTCAAAAGCATAAGTCTAAAATGAATATGCTTTTTACATCTGGTAATAAGTTTCCTATGGGGAGGACACTCATATATGACATGATTCCATGCACCGCAATTTAAACTATTATAATACAATAGCACTATCACTGAGAACAAAATATCAGATGATCCTTAATTTTTAATAAGAAATAATATAAGACTAGTTATAGTGACATAAGTCACCAATTGATTAAGGCACATTTATAACTATATCTTCAAATATGATAAAATATGCATGGTTATAAATATTACTATGACTTACTTGCTTAGTAATTTACTATAGTTTTCCTGGAACAATAGGAAAAAATGTCAAAATACTATTGAAAGGCTTTACAGAAAAAGATTTTGGAAGAGGAAAGAAATTATCTCAAAGAAAAAGGAATGAATTCCCGTAGCAAAAATTAAGTTTATATATATGCTCAATGTAGCTGTATTTATTAATGATAGATGTTGAAATCAAATAGCCCTGACAAAGTACTAACAATGTTCCTAATATAAAAAGTATGAGAAATACATGTTACCTTCCTAATGCAAGCTATAAGTACACTGGTGATACCTAGAATAATTTCCAGTGACCTTAGATTTAAACAAGAAATTAAAAAATAGTATTTTATTGGAAAATTAATTCACTCAATAAATATTTATAGAGTACCTAAAATATACCAAGTGGTGCTTTAGGTATATACTAAGAGTACAACAATAAATAAGATGGATATGTTCTCAATCAATAAAATACAACATAGTGATAAAGTGAAACAAAAAAACTGGTATGACAAGGTGACAGTGCCTGTGGTTACTATTCTGAGTGGTTAGGGAAGCCTCTCTATAGAAGTGGCATTTAAAGTTGAGGTCTAAATAAAAAGAAGAAACTAGTTACTTGAAGTTCAGGAGACGGCATTCTAGGCAGAGGAAACAATACAGAAGCTTTGAGGTGAATATGACCCGGCAAGTTTGAGCACTCCCTCCCTTCCCCCAAAACAGGCTACTGGGCTGGAACATAGACAGTGAGGGGAAAACAAGAGGTAAGCATGATCATGAAATTCAGTTAGTTTTCACACACACACAAAACAAAGAATACATAATCAACATCTTTCCATTTTCATAATTACAAATTTAAGTCATTAGCAAAAGATTTGGTTGCTGTTAGTAAAAATTAAAGGTGAATGAATCAAATAATTATAGGTGAAATAATCAAATAACATTAGGCCCTTTCGAAGGGCCTAATAAATGCAATAAAAGCAAAGCTCACTGCAACAAGTACAAAACTCATCTCTGAACGTTCTTTGCTACAATTCCTTACCTGCTGCTTTCCTCCTTCGCTCATCTTTTTTATCCTTTTTACTCGTATTAACGGTTTCCGAAATGGAGACTTGCTTCAGATCTTCTTCAGTGATTAAATGCACAGGATTATTTTTCATTTCCTGAAATTAAACATGCTTTTGGTAGAATATACAGCATTTAAAAAAAAAGCATAAAATAAAAATTATTACTCTTGTTTCGTTTCACTGCTAGGAAGAACTCTAGAGCTTTGTCCCAGAACTGCCACTCTAAGGCTGTTTCTCCTTGCCAAAAACTGGTCTCTTCTTTTGCTGTTCTTGGTTTTTTTGTACATGTAACTAGCTAATGAGAAATCCTACCTGGTCACTGAACAACTGATCACACAACATCGAATGCAATCTTCTTCAGCTGTTACTGGCTGATTTTACCACTGGTTCATGGATACCTCATGGTCCCTTTCTTTTTGGGACTCCCAAGTCCAATGCCCCCTGGATACTTGCAATTACTAGAAACATAATGAACTCTCCAATCCCCACTGCACCAAAATGACCATATATGAGTTACATACTAAGTCACGTTGACTTTTTTCCCCCTCTGGACTCATTCTTGATGATCTCTGCTTTTTAAGTTTCTTTTAACAGCTATTAACCATTTCTAAGTTCAGATACTGGTTCCTTCTTATGGAATAGGACCCTCGAGTGACAAAAGTATATTTTTATGATAAAAATGTTATTTCCTTTTCATTTTTCTAAAGAAAAATGCCTAGAATGTTGTTAGTTCAAGTAACAGAATCATCTTTATCTGAACTTATTTTTGTGATTAGAAAGAAGAGCCCAAGAAAAGCAAGTGATGACTGTATTAAATTTTCACTTTAGTTAAAGACCATAAATAAAAATAATAAAGTAGTCATTTCATAACTGGTAGTTAACATGTACCAGACATTTTATTTTTTTATTTATATTTATCCTTCAAACTTTGAAGATAAGGAAACTGGAGATCTGTTATACAGTCACACAGAAAGTAAACATCTTTAAACTCAAGTTTACTGATATCAAACCCTTCATACTTTTTAATCTTCTCTGCTGCTTATCAGGCTAAATGCAGAAAATTATCTAATTTCTAGACTATTAAAGAGCTTAGAAGAAGCACAGCTAAATACAAATTATTTACATATTTAATAAGCCCTCATAAAATTATTAACAGTTTAACTAAGACAAACAGGCTTGTTTTACCTAATTGAGAGCAGGCTTTAAAAGGAGATGGTGTTGCTAAGCAGAAACATGAACTAAATAACAATTAAAGCAGACCTGGCATAACTTCTATTTCAAAACACTTTGACAGCAGTTGCTTTGAGGAAATAATCAATTGTGATGATAACTATCTTCAGTAAGTTATCCTGTTTGTGCACCCCCAAATAAGTAAAATTAGTGAGGTTCTGCTAGATGCAGTAAATATACTGCATACTAATTAAATAAACTGCATATTTACATGTATCCATAAATATTGTTTCTGTATGTTTTAATGTTGGTCCAATACCTTCAGACCACTTAACTATGAAGTGTATAATTTCATTTATGTGATTTCAATTTATAAAATCAGGTCCCCATGTTCTAACTAACATGTGTCGATGGAAAGAAGAAAAAAAGCAAATCTGGGAGAGATAATAAAAATAAATGATGTATAAAAACAAAATGACATATAATACGAAATGTTCATTTGTGAGTAGACTGCTTACTCTGGTTTTCAAAAGCCATCAGATGACTCCAATGTGAAAATACTGTTAAAGTTAGCAGATGAAAGGAAATCTGGCCTACCTTTTCAGCTTTCTGGTGCATCAGTTCACTGAACAGTTCTGTACAGTCATTTACAAATTTTTCACTGACTACAACAGTGTCACTAAAGACTACAGCTGAAGCCTGTTTGTTGAACGTTCTCATCACCTGTTGAAGCAACATGGCTGCGTCTTCAACTGATATAGAACTAGGTAGCAGAGGCTAGAATTAAAAACAAAAGGAAAATGAAGTATAAATGCAATCCAATACAGATAAACCATTTGTTAAATAATATATGTTCTCCCTGGGTGATCTCATTAAGTCCAGTGTTTTTGGGGCCATACTTATGATGGCCTCCAAGATTATACTTCTGGTTTCAGCACCACCCTGAACTCTGAAATCATATATCCTATTGCCTATCTTCCCCACTTGGATCCACTATAGGCATCTCCAATTGTCCAAAACAACACCAAAACCTACAAGGCATACTCAGGTATTCCCTCTCAAAAACCTACAAACAATACACCAGCATGTCCTGATAACTTTACCTCCAAAATGTATTTCATCTTAGATCTTTCTACTATTGAGATTATCTTATCATTTTCATTAACACTCTCTCCCCCAGGAAAGTGCTCCTCCTAAGGGCAGGAAACTTGTCTGGCTACCAAATCCCCACAAAGAATAATGCCTAGCACACAGAAGGTATTTCATAAAATCTGTTAGATGAATTTTTAAAATACTTGATCTGAACTCTGGGAATTTGTGTATTCAAAACAGGAAATTTTCTGCTTTATAAAGAGGGTCTGAGCCCTGACTAAAAAATAACAGTTTGGCCTCTTGTTTATCTTTACCTACACTTACATTTTTGGCATAACAAAAGGAAGGTCAACATTGAATGCTGAAATAAGCATCATCAGTGCCAAAGCAGCTTGTGTTAATACATTAGCAGAGATTAATGGATAAAGGATAAACAGATGCTACACAATGTCTGATGCCTGAAGAGTTGGTAATGCTTGAATAAACATGATGAGAAGTCTCATCAACTGCCGAATCAGGATTGATAAGTGTCATATTGTTTGTTTTGAGATTTAAAGAATTCTGGATGTTGACTGTATGTAGAAGGCTACTTTCTACTGGACAAGCTATAAGGACTATGGGTATAAATAATAATTATCTTTGTTATAATAATGTCTGCTAGAATTTGCCTCTAAAGCTTTAATGCATCCTAATTTTTAAAATGGCCATATATTAGTAAAATATCAGCTATCAATTATTTAAAGAAAAGAAAATGATATAACATACTGCAATATCAACCCATGTTCCAGAGCTGATAGCTTCCTCTACTGATGCTTCCACTTGATCCACAAGTCCTTGACCAATACAAGCTGCTTTCAAAAACAAGAGCTGTGTAGTCTTATATCTTTTCTTTATGTAGTTCACAGCATCTGGGATTCCAAGTCTGGACAAAGCATCAAATTCTAGAAATATATCACAAAGTTGGATTAGAAGTGTTAATCACTCTCACTCTTCAGAAATCTTAGAAAAAGTTAAATGTACCAAAACCGATTATTTGATAACGAAAACACTATATTCCAATACTTTTTAGAAATAAAGCATAGAAATATATTGCAGTCTATGCCCTGGTTATCTTATTTTTCCAAATTTTTGTTACTAAAGATATTTGTAGACAAATTTATTCAAGTACTTCCTTAATACCAGCTGTGTCATTCCCTTTCCAACTGAAAGGTCAAAGGAAAACAAGGACTGAAGAGCAATAAGATCATGTAGGTAAAAGGGAAGATGGTTTAAGTAAAGAAACAAAAACTGGAATCTGTTTTGCTCGTTACAGCCAAGGGAATGAAATGTATTTTTAATGTTTCATCAGACAATTAGGACAAAGTCAATTTTCAATCTATTTGAACTGAAAAAGATGTAGCTTATAGGCGAAAGTAAAAAATAAAGTTACAGTCAGTAAGTTATTAGAGATACCTACCTCCTAACCCCTCTACCGTTTCTCCAAATAATCATACTTAAGAAAATCAGCCAGTTTTCCTAACCTCAAACCATAAGAACTTTAGAAAATGAAGGACATACCCTCATGGAAATTGGAACTGGCATCCAATTCCTGAACAAAATCTGAAACCCACAGGCCATAAGAGATAAGATAGACAAATGGGACCTCATTAAACTGACAAGCTTCTGCAAAGCCAAAGAAACCATCAAAAGAGCAGGGAGACAGCCTACAGACTGGGAAAAAGTATTTGCCAACTCCAGGTCTGACAAAGGCTTAACATCTTGGATCTACAAGGAACTCAAATGTGCTGAAAAGAAAAAAAGAAACAACCCCATTATAAAGTGGGCAAAAGATATGAACAGACACTTTTCAAAGGAAGACATCCGAGCAGCCAATCAACACATGAAAAAATGTGCAACCTCACTAATCATCAGGTAGATGCAAATCAAAACCACACTGAGATACCACCTAACTCCAGTCAGAATGGCAATTAGCAATAACTCAAAAAATAACAGTTGCTGGAGAGGGTGTGGTGAAAAGGGAACACTTCTACACTGTTGGTGGGAGTATAAACTAGTACAATCTCTGTGGAAAACAATATCGTGATTCCTAAAAGCTCTAAATATTGACCTCCCATATGACCCCGCAATCCCCCTACTAGGAATATACCCTGAAGAACTCAAATCACTCTATAAAAAAGATATTGCACACGTATGTTTATCGCAGCATTGTTCACAATAGCAAGAACCTGGAAGCAATCATGCAATCCATCAAAAGAAGACTGGATTTAAAAAATCTCCTAACCTCAAACCATAAGAACTATCCATCAAAGAGGACTGGATTTAAAAAAATGTGGTACATATACACGATGGAATACTACACAGCCATAAAAAAGAACAAAATCATGAATTTTGCAGCAACCTGGATGGAACTAGAGTCTATAATACTGAGTGATCTCTCACAGAAACAAAGATCTGAGTATCACCTGTTCTCACGCATATAGTGGACCTTGAACATCCAATGTAATACTATAAGAAAATGACTGACAGTGGTAGGAAACTATGGGGGGGAGGGGAAGGGAGATGGAATTAATGGCAGTCAATATCTGTCTGGGAATGGGGAGACACCTCTTATCAACAAGGGTGCCTGAACGAAGCATATTTGTATACCTAACCCTTAACTGTACCCCACAATATCATAATAAAAAATATTGATTAAAAAAAAAAAGAAAATTAGTTAGAACAAAGCTCTAAGACAAGCCTATGGTTGAAGAAATTGAAAAGTCCATCACAAGAAGTCAAGAAAACATAAGCAAAACCCAGTATCGCGCACATTCTTAAACACTAATGACTTACAGGTTTATTACTGAGGAAGTAATCTATTACGTGGTTTGGCCTGGGTTGTAAAATTGGTCAAACTAAGTAAGCTATCTATATATTCTTGCTAATTGTTTTAATAACTGAATTTTGTCACTCTACTTTACCCAAATGTCAACAGCACCTGAGAAGCAGAATTTAGAATACTTTAGTATTTCTAAAGTACTGGATAACTAATAGAAATACACATTGTAACACTGATAACCAACAAAATATTTACAAGATGATGTAACTGAAAAACTAAGCAACTTCCTAAAATATAAGATATAACATATAATTACTTTAATGAATTAAAAAATACTTGTTTGACATTTAGATGATACTAGTATCATCTAAAAATAACTGCAAGGAAGCTGGGCTTGGTGGCTCAGCCTGTAATCCCACGCCTTTGGGAGGCTGAGGTGAGTGGATTGCCGGAGCCCGCGGGTTCAAGATCCGCCTGGGCAGCGAGACCTCATCTCTACAATAAATCAAAAAATCAGCCGGGTATGGTAGCGCATGCCTGTAATTCTGGCTACTTGGAAGGCTGAGGCGGAAGGATCGCCGGAACCCAGCAGGTCGAGGCTGCGGTGGCCGGAAGCGGCCACTGCACTCCAGTCTGGGCGACAGAGTGAGACTCCAACTCAAAAAAAAAAAAAATAACTGCAAGGTTGGTAACAATCAGAACTAGTTTTAGGCCTTTCTACATTACAATTATGCAGAAACTATGGAATTAAATTCAGTTCCCAAACCCAAAGAAACTTGCAGTGTGACTACTTTTATAATCAAAGGGAACTACTATAATCTTCTAATCAGCAGCAGGAAAGAACATGTGGACTCCAGAGTTAGTACAATACTTGCTAAGAATAAGGTTAGTATTAGAAAGAAATTTTAGTTTCAAAGGAAAAAAATAAGTTACCTAGATAGCCATTCTGCCTGAAAAAGGAATCCACCCAATTACTCTGCGTCCTGGAGTAGATGTCAGGAACAAACACCGCTTTATCCTGTCGGCCACCAACCACAGTGCCTCTTAAGCGTCCACTATTAACAAGTTCCTCAAGCACAGCTTAAGACAAACCCAGATGAATACAAATAAATCAGAACAGGTATAACTTAAAAAGTAAAATACTTTATCATTTGAAAATGTACCTATTCTTATCCTTTAAAAAACCAGCCTAAAGTTGAAATCGCATAAATGAAAGTACTATATCTTAGATAAAGCTTTCCTGCCATTTATGAGAACATTCAGGTCATAAATTCAGAAAAAATTTAAATTTTGGCAAATAGATAAAGGTATTGGACTTGTAACTCAAACTAGTTAACATATTGATTTCTTAGTTTAAGAAAAAAACCAGCATGCCATTATTTATGTCATGATTTGTTTACAAGTAGATGTTAAAATACTTTGAGAAGAGATAACATGCGATCGCTAGTGTTAACAAGTTCAGTTTTCTAATATTTAGAAAAATCGAGACACCTGGGCCATATTAGAATGAGAGTCCTAAAATAAAGCCAGGAACATTTTTATAGGTTACTATATTTCCACTGTTTAAATTGAAGCAATGCATTTCAGTTCTATCTATAAGAGAAGCAGTAGTGCTTAAGATGATGGATTCTGGAATCAGATTCCCTAAGTCTAAACTTCAACCCTGCCTCCTATTAGTTGTGAAACACAGGGCAAGCCATTATCCATTAAGTAGGGATAATAAGAATACCCATCACATATGGTTGTTATATTCAATTAAAGTGCTTAGAAAAGTAACTGGCACAAGCACTCAATAAATGGTAATGATAATTACCATCACCACCAAGATCATCACCATTATAAGACTGATACCAGTTCAAGAAGTAGACAATGCCATCATTAATACTAAATTTATGCTTTTTATTTAATTCATCATTTTGTTGTTTTAATGATCAAAATCTCCTTAAAAGGACAAAGCAGATAAAGAGGAGCTACATTTCTCAGTGAATCAGCAAACAACATTCAAAAGAAGCTTAGTACAAAGAAAGGTTAATTGAAATTAGCTTTTAACAGAAACAAATTCCGTAACTGTACTCCACATCTTTAAAATAAGATAATTTAAAAAAAAGAAAAAAACTTGGTTTACATATTAATTTTCATATTTCAATGTTGAGCACATTAGAATACATTAGAAAAGACCAGATGTCTCAACAGAGTACAACACATTAGTCTCAATTTAGTATGACTATACAACACAAATCCATTCTAAATTCTGACCACAGTTGTGTAATTATTAATCATTACTTGAAGAACTTTACATTATGAAATATACCAACTCCCAATTATGTAGATTCCAAAACAGTCAGTTTAATTTTAAATCTGTCTTAAACACAAATTTTAAATTTAAAGTTCATATTCTAAAAAAGACAGTGAATGAAAATTAATTTTTGGTTTTACATTTGATCTTTTTCATTCTTCATTTTAATTCTCACATTTGCATAGATATCTCAGTTGAAAGATTAAGTCATTGCTTTAAAAAATTATTCTAGTAAACTCTCAAATCCTTGTAAGAGTTTCACAAACACAGAAAATAGACTGTGAACGAAGATTATTTGAATATTATGTTGTTTGAATGCTAAGAATATATTCTTATTGCCAAAAACTCTGCAAAAGTTTTGTTAGTAAAAGACTACTTACTTTCATATTAGAAAATGTAGCAAACAGCCACAAGAAACAAAGTAAAAATTTATTCTTAATCTTTCAATTTTGAAATTCTCTCATTATGTATATGTGTAATTGTTTATACATACATATTTTCACTATATATACTGAATTTTTTTTTCCAGTCTATTCCCTAGGGCTAGCCAATACTAAAAGGTTGGTGAGTGCAATGTATAGACATACATATGAAAACTGATATACAGAAACTTTTTCAAACAAGGAAATATTTGTTACATTAAGTTCTAAGACTAAAAGGAAAACATTAAAATTAGTAGGATTTACATTATCAGTATTCAGCAATTAATTAAGTGAATATAATTTAAACCAAACTCACAATAAAGAAGTTGCTCCTGAAATCCATATTTTGAAATCAAAGAATTCACTGCTGTAGGCCTTTATGGTTAAAAAAAAATACAAAAAACAAAAAAACTTACTACAGAATTATACAGATTTGTGAATTGAAAAATAACTAGGATAATTAGCATTTACCAAAAATACTAGTTCACTTAAAAGAAAAATATGAAGTTTAAATTACACCAAATCTTAAATCATTAATCGAATTATACTGCTAAACTATCAGGGAAATTCATCTATCTTTGCAACCCAGGATCAATTTCCATTCCCATACCACCAAATTTTCACCTCAGATTTCTGTGATACTTGATTATCTGACTTGGTCTTTATTTTGTATTTGTTTTCCTTTATTCTGTTCTGTCTGTCTAGGAAGCTCTTTCCTTACTTGGGCATATTTAAGCAAATATTATATGACTCCATTTCTGAAAGAAAATGAGATTACATGTGCACTGAAAAGAATATGGAATGACATGCTGCTGGAATAGGGTGATTGGAAGGATCCCTTTAAAATGCTCTGCATTTTGCTTGTCAGTATTTTATGGAATGACTATGTACATTTTTAAAGGCAGCTTTAATAAGGTATAATTTATATAACATGAAATATATCCAATTGTAAGTGTACAATTCAACGATTTAATTTACAGAGTTATACAATCATTACAATACAGTGTAGAACATTTCCATTACCCAAAAAGTTCCTTGATAGCTATTTGCAGTTAATTCCTGCTGCTACTCCCAGATCTAGACAACCATCTGTTTTCTGCCTCTATAAATTTCCCTTTCTAGACGTGTAATATAAATAGAACCTGTTTCTGTCTTTTCACTTAGCATAATGTTTTGAGGTTCATCCAAGATGAAGCATGCATCAGCAGCTCATTCCTTCTTACTGCTCAATAGCATTCCATTGTATGGATATACCACGTTTTGCGTCTACATTCATCAGCTGATAGACACATGTACTGTTTCCAGTTTAGGGCTATTATAAGTAATACGCCTACAAACTTTTGTGTTTTTGTCCTGTGTGGACAAGTTTTCATTTCTTTTGGATAGACCCCTATGAATGTATTTATTTTATAATAACTATAATTTTTAAAAGTTAAAAATAAATGGAAAAAGATCCAGATTTTTTTATTCCAGATTATATTTTTTCCTATGAACTTGAAGCCAGTATGTCTGTTCTCTGTAGTTAAGATGAGTCTATGCTTTTATTTTCTATGCATACAACAGACTTTCAAGTAACTTCAACTTTTCAATCCCTCATTGTTGATTATTTAGGATTTTGTAAATTTTTTCTACAACAAACTTGAGAAAGCAGAAACAGCTGTCTGAAAATGAATTGAATACTTAAAACTCCTATGCCTGGGGATTTTTAAATTGAATTATTTTAACCAAATACTTGGGTGGATCAATTGGTTTTTTATGGTTTTACCCCAAATTTTCAGCTAAATTATCTGGGACCGTGCTTTAGTCTGTTTAGTGTTACTAGTCACAGACTACCTGAGGTTGGGCAATTTATAAAGAAAAAAGGTTTATCTGGCTCATGATTCTGGTGGCAGGAGGGAGAGAAGAAGGGGTGGAAGGAAGGAAAGAGACAGAGGGAATGGGAGGGAGGGAGGAAGAGGAAAACCACTATATTAAACTATAAGCTCTCCTTTCTGACCTTCTAGTCTTTTGTACCCCTGATGCCTTGTAAGAATTAGGAGTTCAATGTTTGCTAATTTGTTAAATGACAACAACAAAAGAATACCGTGGCTGCCGTGTAAAAAGTGTCTTGAAGAGCAGAAGAGTAGAAGAAGGAAGACTGGCCAGAAAGCTACTAAACGGGTGAAAGATGGACTGGAGTGACAGGAATGGCAATGTCAGAGAAGTAAAGATGATATACATATTTAGAATACACAGTTCAAAACGCTTCATGCTCTAGAAAGGGGAGTGAAACAGTGGATGGTACAAAGGTCAACTCAGGTTTCTCACAAAATCAACTGGATAACACCATATACTGGTAGCAGAAAGACAAGTGAAAAAATAAATTCAGACAGGGCAGGAGAGTGAGGGTAGGATGGCTCAGGGATACTGAAATATTTTAAATATATTGTATTTGAAGCACTTGGAAAACATGCTATATAGGTAGTACAAGTCTAAAATTTAAAAGAGGTAAAACTGGCCAGATGCAGTGGCTCACACCTGTAATCCTAGCAATTTAGGTGAATGAGGTGGGAGAATTGCTTGAGCTTAAGAGCTTGAGACCAGCCTAGGCTACATAGTGAGACTCTGTCTTTACAAAAATAAAAAAAACTTAAAACATTAGCCAGAGTGAGTGTGCAACTGCAGTCCCAGCTACTCTGGAGGCTGAGGTGGGAGGATTCCTTGAGCCCAACTATTCTGGAGGTTGAGGCAAGAGGATTGTTAGAGGCTGTGGTGAGTCATGATCTTGCCACTGCATTCCAGCTTGGATGACAGAGTAAGACTACGACTAAAAGATAATAACAAAATAAGATAAGAGAGAGCTGAGATCACCTAGGAAGACAGCACAGGATGGAAGAGAAATGATGGCCTAAAATAAAACTTGGAAGGCTAGGAAAATGAGGAAGAGTCAGAAAAGACTTAGAAGGTGAAGCCAAAAGAATAAAAAGAAACCAGAAAAGTGTAATGCTTAAGAGAGAGAGAGAGAGAGAGAGAGAGAGAGAGAGAGACAGACACTAACTATTTCAAGAAGGAAGGTGTAGCAAAGTTGAGTCAAATAAAGATAGAAAATATCCATTAGATTTAACGATACTGAGATCAGTGCCATGAACATTGCAGAAGCTAGACAGGTGGGTTAAGACGTGACAAAAGTTAAAAAAAAAAGTGAATGTGGTATCAACTTGAGAAGGATTGCCTTAAGGAAAGATACTAACAACTAACAGGCTGGTAGATTGAGTGGAATATAAGGTTACGAGAAATGGAGAAATGGGAGAAATTTGGACATATTTAAAGACTGGTGGGACATAAAGCCAGTGAGAGAAGTTGACAACATAGGAAATAATTGAGAATATAAGTTTTGTGAATTCAATGCTAGAGACTGCCACTTGGACTCAATACGTCAGAAATTCTTGTTTTAGAAAAGTTGGTGATTTTGAAAGTTACATTTTTATTCATTACAATTATAGAATGATTTATAGTAAAAAGTGTCCCAAAATTATCTAGCCCTATCTGATGCCCAAAGAAGTTAAGTGACTGATTTAACTGCTCAAAGTCATATGCTTACTATGTGATAAAGCTAGAACCCAAATTCCTCTGACTTTATTTTTTTATTTTTATTTTTATTTTTGAGTTGGAGTCTCACTCTGTCATCCAGACTGGAGTGCAGCCAGCCACTGCAGCCTCAACCTGCTGGGCTCCGGCGATCCTTCTGCCTCAGTCTTCCAAGTAGCTGGAACTACAGATGCGCGCTACCATACCCGGCTAATTTTTTTTGATTTATTGTAGAGATGAGGTCTCGCCAAGTTGCCCAGGCGGGTCTCAAACCCACGGGCTCAGGCAATCCACTCACCTCAGCCTCCCAAAGCGTGGGATTACAGGCTGAGCCACCGAGCCCGGCTATTTCCTCTGACTTTAAACTGCATGTTCTTTCCATGACTCCAAGGTGACTTGAATATACTGATTTAGGAGTAATTTTTTTTTTTTTTTGAGTTGGAGTCTCACTCTGTTGCCCAGACTGGAGTGCAGTGTCCACTCCCAATCACCACAGCCTCGACCTGCTGGGCTCTGGCGATTCTTCCGCCTCAGTCTTCCAAGTAGCTGGAATTACAGGCACACGCTACCACACCCGGCTGATTTTTAAAATTTATTTATTTATTGCAGAGATGAGGTCTCACCAAGTTGCCCGGGTGGGTCTCAAACCCGTGGGCTCAGGTAATCCACTCACCTCAGCCTCCCCAGGCGTGGGATTACAGGCTGAGCCACCGAGCCCGGCTGGGAGTAATTTTTAAACTGCATTCTGCAGAAGTGTACCTGTGGTTATGAGGGTGGTGAGGGAAGAAAGAGAAAGACATGGGTTGGAGAAAGGCTGCATTTTAGAACTCTAACATATTCACTCCTATTTCACAGAAGCCCCCTTTCTATCTGTTTAATAAACAGAGAGCCTACATAAGATTTTTAAAAAATTCAGTGGTTACAAAAAAATGTAAACTGTGATCAAAGAAATGTGCAACATATAAAGAATACATATTCTTTAAAAAATGTTTACCGCGTAATAGCACTGAACAGTCCACGGATGCGAGCTTTATGTCGAGCTACAAAAGATTCAGTAAAAATTACTCCTTTGTTATCAAGATCAATATGTCCATTGATAATTCTACCAAGTCG
Source organism: Cephalopachus bancanus (assembly GCA_027257055.1). NCBI lineage: Eukaryota > Metazoa > Chordata > Mammalia > Primates > Tarsiidae > Cephalopachus > Cephalopachus bancanus. The sequence continues at coordinate 7,002,489 of JAPVLO010000005.1, read as the reverse complement.
CTGAGTTAGTGCCTGGAAGTAAAGATATAAATTTTTATTAATTTAAAAGAAGAAAATTTCACATATGTATTTGCATATACAAGTTATGCTGCATGCTGCGGTATAAATCCTGTGACTGAGAAATTTCAACAAACAATAGATAACAAAAGTGAAAATTCAGTATCTAGAAAACGTCATTATTTCATAACAGAGCCAAGAAATAAGTCAAGCTGCTTACAGGTCAAAAGGCTTAGCTATCACATTAGCCTTTGTTAATTAGGGTTATTTCTAGTGTAAAATAAAAATGATTGATTAACCATCAACTTGATGGTTAATTACACTGATATGACGGTTCTAGACAGATGCAGCTTTCATCACATAAACAGCTACGACACATACATGGGTCTTGGAGAAGACCCTATCTAGAGCTGCTAAAACTAGCAGGGAGAAATATTATTACAAGATTCTGCAACCTAGGGAAACATAAAATCTGAAACGTTATCTTTTCTGAAGCAAATATTAACATTATCCCTGTCTAAAGATCTAAACTGGTAGATGATCTGACTTCTGGTAACTTGCTTTCAAATTCAATAGAGTATTTCTCCACAGGTATACTAAGACTGGGGTTAGTAACATCTTAAATAAACATGGACATATTTTACATCCCAAGATAAGTTAAATCTACTCAAGGCAGTTCAGCTGATACTTTTATGATACAGAAAAATGTTTTCCAAACAACTTAATGAGCTTTGCAAATACTGCCTATGATAATAAGAAAAATTCAAACTGAAAAATATTAAACTGTATGTTTCCAAAATGTATTCAGAAATACAGTCTTATAAGAAATCACTTGGATCTGAGCTTGATACTAAGTCCTTTAAAAATATGTTTTTTGACCTATGATTAACATATATTTGCTCACTAAAATAGAACTCAGGATTCTGCAATGCTATGCAAAACAGATATATACTATAAATGGTATTTTAAATGCTGCTAGGGAAGCTCATCCTTCTAACTTGGGTAAGTAAGTCTGTTTATTATAAATTATCTCATGCAACTATGGTTTGGCAAATTTTGTAAGCTGGATTTTCATAAAGTGATATATACTAAAAAGATATCTGGCTATTCCTTGTTTAAGTAAAGACAAAAACAAAACCATCATTTATTGACTGCTTCCAATGTGCCAGACATTTCACTAGCTACAATTCATTGACACTCATAAAAAAGACATAATTATTTCCATTTTACTTGACTGCTTCCAATGTGCCAGACATTTCACTAGCTACAATTCATTGACACTCATAAAAAAGACATAATTATTTCCATTTTACAGATATGTAACTTGAAGCACAGAAGACATGAGATGATTTTCCTAATGTCGAATATGTAAGAAATGGCACAAACAAGATTCAAATCAAGATTTGTTTAACTCCAAAGTCTATACCCTTTCCATTATACCAAATGTATTTCTACAATTCTAAAAAAAAGGAGAACACACAAACAAGGAAATAGTCTCTATTTTCAAGTAGCAGCGTTATAATACAGTAAATCAAGATATTAGAGTACTGACATAAGTACCTAAATAAAGTTAAGACATATGTTAAGACTTCTTGGTTCTTCTTCCTATCATACTGACAGTTTAGAGGAGGAAAAAAGTGAACAAAAAGATGTTGGCACTGTTGACATTTGGAGCAAGAAAATTATTTGTTAAGAGGGATGTCCTATGCATTGTAGAATGTTTAGCAGCATCCCTGACCTTTAACCACAAAATGCCAGCAGTACTCCCTCTTAATTGTAATCTTTGTTAGCTATTTCTTTTTTTTTTTCCTGAGTTGGTCTCACTCTGTTGCCCAGGCATGCTCATAGCCACCACACGACCTGCTGGGCTCAGGCGATCCTTTCGCCTCAGCCTTCCAAGTAGCTAGAACTTCAGGCATGAGCCACGATGCCCGCTAATTTTTTGATTTATTGTAGAGACGAGGTCTCACCAAGTTGCCCAGGCTGGCCTCGAATCCCTGGTCCCGGGCAATCCTCTTACCTTGGCCTGAGCCACCACGCCTGGCCTTGTTAGCTATTTCTTAAAATATAACTGGGCAATCAGAACTGCAGATATCCTGGTTGAAGTTTCTATATAGTCAACATCAAAAGCACTCATTAAATCCATGGATTTATCGTATACTATTGCATCAAGACAGTTCTACAGCTTTGTCTATTAATTGGTGTTTAGGATGTTTCTCAGTTCAAAATCATTTTTAAACAGTCTCCTCAGAGCCATCACTGTACAGAAAGTACCCCCAAAACACATTGCTACAACATATATTAAGTCAGACACCTGCAATAAACCAACTGATAGTAAGAAAGTCTAGTTTTTTTCCTGCCATTAAAATTCTTTCTTAAAAAGCCATACTATTAAGAAAAAATACCTGTGTTAGAAAGTTTCCAGGAAGATCATAGGTTTTACAAAGTTCTGATATGGTGACCTGACCACTTTCTTGCAATTTATCATTTACTTCTTCTGCTAACCGATCCAAATAGTTCCTAATGGGGAGGAGAGGGGTGGAGAATAAAAAAAAAATTAGGAATAATGATTTTTCTCTATTTTTTTCCTCTTATGTGTAATAAGAGGATGACACAAAGTAATGAATAAGGATGACACAAAGTAATGAATAGGTTATGCATAGGTAGACACTATTCATTACTTACAATCTAAAAATTATTATTTTTTGCATCAATGTTGTTCAAGGTAAGATTACTCAATAAATGTTGGGATTTTCTTAACAGTGGAAATTTGTAGTCATTCTTATTAATATTTTTGGAATAAATTTGCTTTCAGAGTTAATTAAGATCTTATAGGAAAGAATGTCAAAGTTATATTTTTGTTTTGTTTTGTTTTTTTGTTTTTTTTGAGTTGGAGTCTCACTGTCGCCCAGACTGGAGTGCAGAGTGCAGTGGCCGCTCCCAGCCACCACAGCCTCGACCTGCTGGGCTCCGGCGATCCTTCTGTCTCCGCCTTCCAAGTAGCTGGAACTACAGGTGCGCGCCACCACGCCCAGCTCATTTTTAAAATTTTATTGTAGAGATGAGGTCTCACCTGCCCAGGTGGGTCTGGAACCCGCGGGCTCAGGCAATCCACTCACCTCAGCCTCCCAAAGCCGCGGGATTAGAGGCTGAGCCACCAAGCCCGGCTCAAGTTATGTTTTATAATGCTTTAAGATAACAGGAAAAAATTAAAGTTTATAATATTTCTAAATATTGCATTCAATTAAGCACTTACTTTTTTTTTTAATTTGAGATGGGGTCTTTTTATGTTGCCCAGGCTGGTTTCAAACTCCTGGGCAAAAGCTATCCTCCTGCCTCAGATCCCAGAATAGCTGGGATTACAGGCACGCACCACCGCTCCTTAGTTTCTAAGTGGAATAATTCTTCTAATAAAAATCAGCACTGTAAGAGTTGTAAATGAAATGCCCAACTGGTCATAACTGGCCTAATTTCAGCACTATTTCAAAAAAAGAAAAGAAAAGAAAAAAAGTGCTTCTAAATATTGTATTTTATTGTACTTACTCATCTATCAGTTGTCCCAGCACTAGCTGAACATGCTTTTCTGATTTAACAATGTCACCAATTCTATTTTCAATATGAGTCAAGTCCACATTAATTACCTGGAAAACAAATACAAATTCTATTAGTGGTAAGTATGTATCGCTTCTTAAGTTTGAAATTATACTTTTAGAATTATACTTTTTAAGAAATAGTTTACTCTTGAATTTGTCATTGACTTAAAATACTGCAAAAAGCACTGGTCAAATAAAAAATTAGCGGCTACTTGCTTATTTACTTTCAGTTTCATAGAATTGCACTTTCACTTGCTAGGGAAGTTTATATTAAGCAGTAAATTACATATTCATATTCATATAATAGACTTGCATATAGAGTACTTTGCTGATAATGTGCATTTACATTTTTTGAAAATATATTCTACCTCTTTTTATATTCTCTATTACTTCTACATACTAAAAACACGTAAACATTAAACTGTAGTGATTTTTCTCACCAAATTATATAAACTGCACAATTACATAAAATGACAAATATGAGTTTATTTGGTAAAAAATAAAGAAACAGCAAGTCAGCTGGGAAAGGAGAACTTATTAAATCATTTCAATATATCAGAACCTATTGAGGGTTATATAAGTGAGGGTTATATAGCTATTTCTTATAAACACTACATAAAATACCAGTAGTAGTGAATGCCTTTTAAGACACCGAACAAATTCATGGTATTAAAATATTGTGAAATCAAAGCAAAAATTTTATAAATTTAAAGTTTACCTGTTGTAGATCAACAATATTTACTCGACCTTTAAAAAAAAGACATTCATTTATTTTAAATTATGTGTAAGTACACCAACGCCGAACTTTAAACTCTAACAGATGTAAGTTCTGGACAGTGGAAGTCCTTCTACAAAGAATATAGAGCCACAATAATTAATAACTTCAAATATATAAACCATTAGCTGATAGCTGAGTAAGACTTCGTGGCTGAATTAACTTTGAAAGTTTTTGTTGTTGTTGTTTTTAATTACATCAAGCCAATTACAAGCATTAATTGACACACAAGTTAGCTGGATCTATGGAGGGTATTCATTTTCCTTCACAACTCAGAATTTACCTACTGTGATCAAAGAGATATTGACAATTAAATTAAGATGAACTTTTTTCAATTATCTGAGATTGAAAGGTAGGTTTCTACCTATCAGCAAAAGAAATTCTTTTAAATATTTTCAATTACAGTTCATATTTTATCAGCACTATGCAGGAAGATAAAAAATGTAACAAACTGCAAAGTTATTATCTGATACCATCTAATGAAGAGTTGCTTTCATAGTTGCTTCTAATCAATTAGTGTCCAAATTTGCTCAGAAGTTCAAATTTTTATTTTATGTTTTATTATAGATATGTGGAGTACAAAAAAGGATTAGTTACACAAACAGGCTTTGTGAAGGTGAAGTTTGGACTTCCAACTGGTTTAGGATCTGGTACCCACTTTTTGTATGCTCCTATAATTGCATTTTTAATACAGTATGCTGGGTGTAACACCACAGTGAACTCAGTTATTTAATTTGTAAATAGATGTAAGCCTCAAAGAGAAAAGTATGGTAACACACCCTTGATTTTCACAAATTCATAATCCTTTAAAATCTTTAAAAATCTCTGTTCCCCCTTCAAAATTTACCACGTGATAACAGGCAGCTCATGAAATACATTAACTGTAAAAAGAAAGTCAATTAATACACAAATGGTACATATAACTCAAAATAATAAAAATACTGTTTTGTAATGTGATAATATTTGAGCTCATTTAAAATATGTGTCTATGTTTACACGAACCCAGTAAAAATATTAAGGCTGATTACCAAACTAACAATTGAAAAGGGTATCTTACAACCTCCAAACAATTTACTTAATTATAGCTTTAAGGTGTTTTTCCCCCCCTTTCAAAAATCCTAGAAAAAAATACTAGGGAATTACTTACCACCTCGGACATGTAGCTCATCTCTCATTTCTTTACTAATTTGGGCTGGAGTGATGTATTCCTTTCCATCAAGTGTATGAACTACTTCTAGCTGTTTCTGAGCAATCAATTTATTTACAATCTCAATGCAATTCCGCTCTGACAACCTGAGGGAAAGAAGAAAAGTTACATTTAAAAAGTGCCCCTGATAAACTGATGCTCAATACACTTAAAGTATAAAGGCAGGCTTTTAAAAAGTGTGTGTAAAGAGTCAGTAACTCCTACATCACAAAATCTGTATCTTTCACTGATTCAATAAGTTAAAAAAAAAAACAACTCTAGGGGAAGCTGGTTTACATACACTTTAATCATTTACTTATTTGCTACACATCATTCTATTAAAAATTTCAGGTTTGATGTCTCTTCTAGGCCTGTTTCCAATCTTCAAACCTTAACAGAAAAACTGAGGACATACTATTTAAAAAACCCTGCTCTATTGTTACTTCAATTTCCGGTTTCATCAGACTTTTAAATTAAATACATAACTGCCTCACTCAGACATGTGGTCTGCAGGTAGGGACCGAAGGTGAGTGGGTTTGTCCAAAATGTCAGTGCCCTGGAACCCTAACATGGACAGACGGGGTCATGGGTCCAGCCTAGATGACTGTTCGGGCTGAACATTGTTACAGGGTCGACATGCTCTTTGCGAAGTACTGTATTTGGGGCTTAATCTCGCCTTCCAAGCTCATTCTAGGTCAGGAAGTGTGTGACAGGCGAGAGGCCACAGTGACTTGGTTGCGAGTGGGCGAGGATGGGTCAGAGGAACACTCCGGGAAGGCAGTCCGAAGTCACCAGCCTCGGCCGTGGCGGGGGCGGGGCGCGCCAGCACCCGGCTGGGCCGGGGGCCGGGGGCCGCGGACGTCGCAGGCTGCGGGTTTCCCCGCGGGTCCTGCACTCGGAACTGCGACCCAGGCGTGGGCTGGGAAAGAGGGACAGGGAGCGGGAGATGCGGGAATACCGGGTGGGGGATCCAAAGTCCCCGTACCAGGCATGTCCGCCCAGGGACCCACAGGGGCTCCACAATGGAGAGGGAGGGTCGGGCACCTCTGCGTGGCCTCGGCGAACTGCGCCCGCTGGAAGTCGGCCGCCAACCGCCTAATCTCTTCCCAGGCGTCCGCCATCACGGCCCGACTCGCCAAGACGCGGAGGCACCGCAGACACGTCAGCCCACAGCCGCCGGGAGGAGAGGCCGGGCGGAACGGGCCGCGCAGAGGGACAAGAGACCCCGCCCCCGATGCAAAGAGCGAACGCGCGCGCCCGAGGCGGCGGGGGTGGGGGTGGGGGCGGAAGTGCTGCAGCCCCGCCCACTGCACTCTGGCTCCTCCCTCGCAAGGCTGTTCCGGTGCAGTGGTTGGGGGGGGGGTCGTGGGATTTCCCAGGGTTTGAGGGCGGGATACGGGGTGGAGAGGGCTGAATTAGCAAAGTTTTATTTCAGATCTTTGTTAGTATTATCCTAAAGTAATAATCAAGTGAACTCCTTTTCTTTTCTCTTCTGTTATTCCTTTTTGCGGGGAGGGTACGGGGAGGAGCTGTGCCTGAAATTAGCATCCTCTCTTCTCCAGCTGTTATTAATGCTCAGCAGCCCCCTTGTCATAGGGAACCATGCTAATTTTTACATGGGCCCAGGGCGAGATATCTTTTGGGAGACACGTAGGGTACACTACTGAAGATAATTATTATTATTATTATTTTGCACAAATGAATAACTTGAATATCATAAGGGCTGCAGAATTGCATCCATGTGTACAAGAGCCTTTTTTCTCTTACGGGAAATATTAGCTTCATCAAATAATGAAGAAATGTAAACAAGGAAATAAGTGTATATGGCTATGAATGAAATGGGGAAAGTAAGGGAGGCATTTATTCTGCTTCCCTACTCTGAGTCATTAAAGTACAGATGTTTATTTTGGAGTGACTTTCTCTTTTCCTTTTACTTTTATACTTCACTTTTTACTTTTAAAAAATTATTTCTTTTAGTCATATACCCTATTGATAGAGTTGGTAAAGGAGTTTTCAAATTCCTTCCCCACCTAAGTATGTTATTCTGGGCAACTCAAATCCGATGACACAAATGTATTTGTCTACTAACGTTCCCAGCTTTATTTAAAAAGCAGAGAACTCAGTCATAAAAAGTGTCACTAAGTCCATATATTTGTCCTTCTTTATGGCTGCATCTCAGTGATCTATCACACAAACGAAGAACAGAGTACCATATGTTCTCACTCATAAGCGGACCGTGAACAATGATAATACTATAAGAAAGTGTTTGGCAGTAGTGGGAAACTGTCAGGGAAGGGGAAGGGGGGTGGGATTGGCAGTTGAGGGAAACTACTAGGGGAGGGAGGGGCATACCTCATCAACAACGGTTCCTGTATAATCAATGTTTGTATACCTAACCCTGAATTGTACCCCACATCTTTATAATTTTAAAAAAAAGTGTCACTAAGTATTGCCAACAAATGGCCACAGCAAGCTGATAATGGACAAAGTAAAAGAGGTAGGTGGGAAGATGATAGGTAATGTGGTTTCACAGGGCATCAAACTTCAGAACAAGCAGAAACATTCATTCATAAAACAAATATGTATTGATTCTCTATCAGATGCCACAGACTACAGGGGTGAATAAGGCAGTCATGGTTTCACCGTAGCAATTTATAAATCTTAAAGAAGCAAATTTGAAAAACAATACTTAGCAATAAAGTGTAAAAATTTTACCAGAGGGAGTTAAGGGCGCTATGTGACCACTAGTAGCCAAACTTCTCACTTTCTGTTTAAGACTCCCATTATCAGCCTAAGGCCTACTTTCTGGCAACACCCTCTGTTGCTGCACACCACATGGGAATAGTTTGCTGTGTCCTAACACTTTCAGAACTCCGTGTCTTTTCTGGAATGCCTGTCTACTTCCTCACTCCCTTTCCTTCCCAGTATAATTTTGGTGTCCCAGGTTAAACAAAAGTCTTCAATGAAATCTTTTGAACATCTACAGATAGTTATTCTATTTGCTATGTCCCCAAAATTCTTTATTCAGATGGCTCTAATAGAAAGTAAAATTAAATTGTATTCACTTATTTACTGCATCTCTCAATAGTCTGAGCTCCTAAATGAGCTCCTGGCTCCTCACAATTAAGCATGACAACTATATTCCATAAAAGTTTGTTATATGAATAAGTCAATGTAAATGTTTTGGTGCAGCATTATACTTTGATACAATAGTACTATGTTAATGCTATTAACATTTATATTTAACCCTATATAGGAAAAATTCATGATTCTATTTTTTAGAGACTAGACTTGTTCTGTACAATATGGTAGTCATTAGCCATATGAGGCTATTTACATTTAAATTAATTAAAATAAAAAATTTAGTCCTTTTGAAGCATTTGATAGTCACTTGTGCCTTGTGGGTATCATTGGGACAGGACAAAAAATTTTTCATCTTCACAGAAAGTTTTATTGCACAACTCTGGTCTAGAACTTTAATAAGGATATATATTTGTTGATTCTGAACTTTGTGAGTGCTACTGCCTACTATAAAGTAGGCACCATATTGAGAGAGAGAGAGAGAGAGAGAGAGAGAGAGAGAGAGAGAGAGAGAGAGAATGAGAGAGAGAATTATAGTAATTGGCTTCTGTGATTATGGGTGCCCAGAAGGCCTATGATCTGCAAACTGGATAACCATAGAAGCCAGTGATATAATTCAGTCTGATACTAAGGGTCTGGGAACCAGGGAAGCCAATGGTTTAAGTCCTAGTCTAAGTCCAAAGGGCTGAGAACCAGGAATACTGATGCCCAAGAGCAGGATATATCCCAGCTCAAGCAGAGAGTAAATCCACCCTTTCTCTGACTCTGTTCCATGCAAGTCCTCAAAGGATTGATTAGAAGATAACTACCTGAATTGGTAGGCATCTTTTTTACTCAGTGTACCAATTCAAATGCTAATCTCTTCTGGAAACACCTTCAGAGGCATAGTCAGGAACAAGTATTTACCAGCCATCTGGACATCATTTAGCCCAAACTGACACATTAAATTAACCATCACAGGACAACCTCATGAGCAAACTAAGAATAATGGGAGTTTAGAACAAAACTCGACCTGATCAGGTATTAAGTTGGAAGACGATAAATCGATAAAAGATTATGACAGTGTTGAAGAGGAAGGCAGCAAGACCCTCAGGGGGAGGGGGTGGGTCACAGAATCATAGAATCTGAGGCCAGGAAAGACTCTTCAAATAATCCATAATGTCCTACCTAACACAGGAAAAATTTCTCTGCAAAAGCCCTGGCAGATTATTTAGTTTTTGCTTGGATCCTTAAAGTGATGAAGTGTTCTGTTTTTCTGCAAGGTAGACTAATCCGTTTTTGAACAGATGTAACTTAAAAATTTCTTCCTTGTGCTACTACAAGCAAGATCTGTTTCCCTGTAGCTTCCATATGCTTTCCTTGGGTGATAACCAGAATGACTCTAGTATATGTTTCCTGTGACTGCCCTCCAAATATTTGAAACATGTCTCTCCTACCTGTTTTCTTTTTCCAAGTTAAACATTTCTGATTCTTCACTTGCATCTCCTAACAAGATTTCCAGACCTCTTAATATTCTGGCTACCCTCAGAATAAAGTTGTTGAACTCTCATTTGCCAGTGTCAGTTTTAGAAAACGATTCCCAGAAGAAATTTGGTATTTTGCACATAGTCTTATGGAGCAGATGACAGTGAGACTAATTTTGCTAGATATTTTACCTCTGTTAATTGGACTTGGTTTAAATAATCAGTAATGAACTTTATCTAGCGGGTATTTATCTAAGTTGCTATCAAGCCAGATTTAGCCTAGAACTTACCTGAACAAATTAATTTTAATTGATAAATTTCACCCTGTTTTGACCCATTCATTCATTTATGCTTTCAAGTACTTTTCAAGATCTGCTATGTGACAATCTTTGTGCTATACCCTGGGGTTACTACAAAGAACAAGTTGTTTTAGCTAGTTAAGCAACCTGAGATTATTTCAAAAATTAAATCTGTCATTCAACATTGTTATTTCTGTTTCACCTGTCATATAGAAAGTTGATAAATATGATTACATATTTATTCAAATTAATAACAAGATTGATTAAGATAAAATCAAAGACATATTCCTTTGATAAGCTGGTGACCTTGATTTATTTGGAGTCTAGATTTTTAAAATTTTGGAGACTGGACTCAGTGGCTCAGCCTGTAATCCCAGCACTTTGGGAGGCCAAGGGGAGTGGATTGCCTGAGCCCGCGGGTTCGAAACCAGCCTGAGCAACTTGGTGAGACCGTGTCTCTACAATAAATAAAAAATTAGCCAGGTGTGGTAGCATGTGCTTATAGTTCTGGCTACTTAGAGGCTGAGGCGGAAGAATTGCCTGAACCCAGCAGGTCAGCGCTGGGGTGGCCGTGAGCGTGTGTGCTACTGCACTCCAGTATGGGCAACAGAGTGAGACTCCAACTCAAAATAAATAAATACATAAAATAAAATAAGATTTTGGAACTAGAGGACATCTAACAGTCTGATTAATTTTATTTCATAGATGAGAATGAAGGAGCTTGATTGTCTAAATACTATATTTCTCCTTTTATTCAGAGATGATCACAGAATGCCACCTTGTCATTCTGCCATATTTATCAGTCTTACAAGGAGTAAATTTGTCAAGACTTAAGGAACTTGTAATGATTCCTAATAATCACTATGTTCTTTATCTAAGTCCTACAGAACCATTCATTTAATAATTTTTAAAGGATGTTTTCTGCTTTCCTATATATTTTCTTTTTCTTCATACTCTGAAACAAGGCTTAAAAGTCCTGTTTGATATTTTAGGCTTTGTTGCGGATGGGGAGCATAGTTCTGCTTATCGTGACTTTTACCCTGTATCAGTAAAGCAATAACTAGCATCATTTCTTGTTTATTTCATTTTATAACCTGTACATCATCTTTGTAATCTGACCAACGGAGTCAAGTGCATGCAAATACTTTGTAAACTATAAAATTCTTCATAAAGATTTCCGCCTCCTCTTATCTCTCATTAATGTTACTTGTGATTATATTGTCAGAATTTCATTTTAGAGCCACATTTCTGTACAAAATGTGTTGCAAATATTTATTTTTTCCAAAAGCACTAAGTGTTCTCTTGTTTCCAAGGGAACAAATTCTATCTGAGTCTTTTCTGTTCTTTTTTTTAAAATTTCTTCACAATGCTGTATTTAGAGCCAGATTTATCAGCTCCAGGCATCACTTGCTTTCCTGTGTGCACTTCTCCATAGTATGACTCTCAAGCAAAATGACAAAAAGGAAAATTCGCAAAAGAACAAGTTAGTGTTCTTGTCAGTGCTTGGGTCCCGTTCTCAGAGGAGCTGAAAATTCTATTTCATCAACAATATGTGATTTAAAGTAATGTGTTGTCAGCTTGTATCACTGCAAAGGCAGTGGTGTGTCCCTGTAGAGCAAATAGTCATGGGAACACATTTTAAAGAAATATGTAGTTATATCTGTGCTTCCTACCAGGCAAGGAAAAACCCAGACTAACTTGAATCTCTAGGAACTACTTGTGTCCTCCTTTTAAAATCTCTTCTCCTTTCTCCATATCTTGTCTCTTTATTCTTTCTCCAACTCCTCCACTTCCTCCTCCTTTTTCATTCACCTTCTTTACATCCTTCACCTTCTCTCCTTCATCCTCCATGCACTAATTTAGTTAAGCCAACAAGATGATATGTTGTGAAAAAAGGAGTACTTGTAACAGATGCCACACTATAGCAACAGCAGTTACAACATCTGGAAGTTGTCAAGAGCTACAGTTGGCATCCCTAAAATTCACCTTCCTAGATTTCATTCTGAGAAGAGATCTTTTTGAAAGGAAGTTCAGGTCAAGCTCCTAAAGTGACAAAAATAAGGGTAGTTTACACCTATCCTTAAGCAGGTGAAAGTTAAAAGTGTCTTGAGATATAACACAACCTATGTTATTACAAACTTTCAAGGCAACTCTTAAGTGCTTTTGTATTTATTTATTTTTTGAATCATAAAACATAGGCTTTTGTTTTAAGCACATCGAGTGTGCTTATGAGGGAGATATGATTGCTGATACCTGTTATTATGCATTAGAGTGGTTACATTTCTATGTACTTTTTGCATGACTTAGACTTTTGTTGTCTGGCTCTACATATGTTTGATCATAGAGATTCAAATTGATTTCACAGAGTCACCAAATACACAGCACATACGCTAACATACTCCCTTCTAGTACCTGGGGTAGACCACTAATCAATTATGGCATTTGTCTTGCTGAGCCAGGAAACAGCTTCAGAATCCTTCTCAAACAATGTTCCAGCCAGCCGCTAACAATATATCAGAGTTGGCATTTCCTATGAAATACTGTTACCATTCCCGAGCAAGGCTATAGCCCACAGAAATAGACTCATGTAAAGAGACCTCTCTCTGGGCAGTGACATCAGAAATATAAGGGTCATTGATGGAGCATGTCAGGAATCTCTTTGAATATGAACTAGTTCTAGGAAAATCAGACACAGATCCTAATTTCTTAGGAGCCAGGAACTGAGCGAGGGTAACTCTGGTTTGGACTTGCGATAGATGTAGGATGATTTGGGTAATCATCACTCAGATTCCTCTCATTCTGTTGAGTGTTTTTTGTGTGTGTATGTCTCAAGGTGGTACTTAATTGGAACACCATGGGTGTTCCCTATAATTGGAAATCCAATGGAGTAATGAAAGAGAATGTATTTTTGTTTTTGTTTTCCTACAACATAGAGGGAAAAGCCCTTTCTTTTAACCTGTTGGTTCTCGCTTTCTGATCCTAAGAAACTTGTGGTCTTAAACATTCTGAGGACCTTCCAAAGAGCTTTGCTTGTGTAAATGGGTCATATGGGATACATATCAATATGTATCATGTTCAAAATTAAAATAGAAAAAGATAGTTATTGAAAATGACCATAGCAAATGCCTGTTAACATAAATAGCATTTTATCTCACAGATCCCTGAAAGATTTCAAGGACATCAGGGATTACTGATTGACACTTTGAAAACTGATACTTTAATCCATTCTGTGATGAATGCTGATTGATGTAAGAGTAATACAGAAGGCCTCCTGCTAGGGCTGATTTGGCATTGCATTCTTCACAAAGTTTCAGGAAAAAAAATTTATATATATATATACATATACATATATATATACCCCAAACAAACAGTTCATTCAATTAAATGCTTATTAAAGATATTTTCAGAAGTTTTTCAACTTATGCATTCATAATTTAGAGAAAACTCCATCCCCAAATTATAGATATAGAACTAATTATTCCCTCAAGGACAAACAGAAAATAATTAGGTGTAGAAAAATACCAGTAAGTAAAAAAAAAAGATTAGGGGAAAAACAAGACAGATATTCAAGCTATATGACTCTGTAAAGTTCACTCAATCATTTTTTTAATTTTTAATTTTATAAAGATGTAGGGTACACTTCAGGGTTAGGTATACAAATGTTCATTATGCAGGTACCCTTGTTGATGAGGTATGCCTCCCTCTCCTCTGGCAGTTTTCCATTACTGCCAATCTTGCTACCCCCCCCCCGGGCAGTTTCCCACTACTTATGAGTGAGAACATGGGGTACTCAGTTTTTTGTTTCTGTGATAGATCACTTAGTATTATAGACTTTAAGTCCATCCACATTGCTGCAAAGTTCATAATTTTGTTCTTCTTTATGGCTGCATAATATTCCATTGTGTATATGTACCACATTTTTTTCATCCAGTCCTCTTTTCATGGGCGGCACGGTTGGTTCCAGGCTTTATGCTATTATGAATAATGCTGCAATAACCATACATGTGCAGGTATCTTTTTCACAGAGTGATTTGAGTTCCTCTGGGCATATTCCCAGCACAAGAATTGCGGGATTGTATGGAAGATCGATTTTTAGATCTTTTAGAAATTGCCAAACTGCTTTCCACAGAGGTTGTACTAGTTTACACTCCCACTGTTGGTGGGAGTGTAAACTAGTACAATAGATCCTCTCCAGCATCTATTGTTTCTTGAGTTATTGATGACAGCCATCCTGACTAGACTGGTTTTTTTTTTTTTTTTTGAGTCTGAATCTCACCCAGGCTGTCACCATGCTGGAGAGCATGGCACACTCATGGTCACCACAGCTTCTACCTTCTGGGCTCAAGTGATTGTTCGACCTCAGCCTTCCAAGTATTTGGAGCCACAGGCATGTGCCTCCACACCCGGCTAATTTTTTTTTTTTAACTTATTGTAAGGATGAGGTCTCAAGTTGCAAGGATGATTTATTGTAAGGATGAGATCCTCGAGTTGCCCAGGCTGATCTCGAACCTTGTTATAAAGGTCTTTCACTTCTCTGGTTAGGAAGATGTCAAGGTATTTCATTTTTTTTTGTAGCTATTGTGAATGGGATTGTGCTTTTTATTTGAGTTTCTTTTTGTCATTCATTTTTAAATGAGTATTTATTGAGCACCTGTTCTAGGCACAGGAGATGCATGACTGACAAAAATTACCTCTGTCTGCCCTCACTGAGGTTTCAATATACTGTGGTTGTGGAACTTGCAGCCCAAATATGGCTTTAGGCAAAACAAACAAAACAAACACCAACCAAACAAACGTATCAGTTACAAAATTATCATAGACCCAAAGGTTAAATGGAGTCCTCAGGGGAAATAGAGCTTTTTAGAGTTAACTAAATCATTCTCTTACAGTCAATTTCATAATTGACTTTGTAAAACTGTTTCTTAGAGTCTCCATTGACAAAAGTTGAGGGCATGAGCATGAATTGTTTCTGAGAATATTATATAAATTGCTTTTTTGTGAAAAGTATAATCCATTTGTTGCAAATATTATGAGTATGATTCTAAAATGAAATTATCTCTTTTAATATCAACATTCTCATCGTGCAAGCCCCTGCCTGGCCTTCAGGTATGTAGCACTGCCTATGTAAAGCCAGTCTTGAGGGCTCCACCTTACAGCAAGAGAACGGAAATGTGTGGGGGAGCACAAACCATTTGATGGCAAGTAAATGTCTGAAGCCATTGGTAGCTTGTTCTTTAGATTATTAACTTTTTTTCCTAGAATGGTAAAGAAGGGTGTGTGTTATGGGCCAGCTGAATTCTGTCCTTCCAGAATTGATCTGTTAAAGTCCTAACCCTTGGAACCTCAGAATGTGACTGTATTTGTAGATATGATTTTAAAACAGTAGTTAGGTTAAAATGAGGTCATTAGGGGGTGGGCCTTCATCCAACGTGCCTGTTATAATTATAAAAAGAGGAGACTAGCATACAGACACCTACCAGGAAAGACCATGTGAAGGGAAATAAAGCCATCTACAAGCCAAAGAAAGAATCCTCAGAAGAAATCAAGCCTGCCAACACCTAGATCTCACTCTTCTAGCCTCAGAATCGTGAGAAAGTTAATTTGTGTTGTTAAAGTCACTCAATCTGTGGTATTTTGTTGTAGCAGCCCTGGCAAACTAACACAGTATGATTCTATGACGTGGAGAAAGAAATGCTGAAGGGGGAGCATTCAAAGATACAAGAGAAAAATAGAAGAAGGCAGGGGAAGGGTAGGAATCAGAAGGAGATGATATCTCAGAGCTGGTAGAAATGTGTGGGATAAAATCATAGAGAGTTGGTATAGTAGGTAAAAAACGTAGTACCAAAAGATGTCTGTGTAAATGTCCTGAAACAAGCGAATATTTACCTTACATGATAAAGCCTTATATATAAGACTTTGAGAAGAAAATTATATCTTGGATGATCTGGGTGGGTCCTAAACACAAGTACATGCATCCTTATAAGAGAGAAGAGAGATTTTGAGACAGACACACAAAAGAGAGACATACAGAAGAGAAGAAGGTGAGATGATGTAGCCTCAAGCCAAGGAACATTTGGAGCCACCAGAAGCTGGAAGAAGCGGGAAGAGAATACACTTCAGTTATTTTATGACCACCCAGTTTGTGGTAATTTATTACAGCAGCCACAGAGTATTAACATAGATGGGCAAAGTGTGGGTATTTGAAGATAAATTTCTTCCTTTCAAACATGGAGTACAAAAGTAAGGATGTTTCTACATTGATTATGTTGAAGGTGGTGATGATACAGTTTAAAGCAATTAGAGACTATTCATTTTGTAAATAATAATACGTAAGCACTTTTATGATTTCATATTTGGTAGAGAACTCAGAGTTTAGGCCAAATTCCAAATATAATAGATAAAAATTGAGTATTTTTCTTAACTTTTGATCATTTACACCAATATGTTTTAAAGCTCATTTTACATCTTTAGGTATTTATTGATGAAGAATGAATCAGACAATAAACAAAAGGTTTGTAATGACATAATGAGCCCCTCAAGCTAAGCATAATGTTTCATAAGTTAAGAAATTTCCAATTGCTTTTCCTGAGTTGGAAACAACCTTCATAATAAGATTGCTTCTTTGAACTGCTGTAATAGTAAAATGTTCTAGGTTGTGACAGACGGCAGTATATTAAAGTCTAATGGATTTTCCTCATAAAAAATCTGTAATATTGCTATGATTGAATACTTCTTCAGAACTTGGTAGATACATTGTTTTTCTAAAATCTTATATTTGTCATCGTACTTATTCTGGCAGGTGGGGAGACATTTGGGTGATGTTTGTTGTTAACAGAAGGATGAATTAGTTTTTCAGCATGAATTGGCATTCTGTAAAATTCATTCAGAAAATAATTGCCTACTGAAGTTTTTCATCATTATAGCTGATAAAAGGGAGGCACATCTGTGTTCCTTGCAATACGAGACAATCATTTTTCCAGCAAATGATACATGCTGGAATAGACAGTGATAAGGGAGAAAAAAAAGATTCAGTGATTCTCTTTTGAGTTTGTGATTCTTACACTACAGTCAGGATTGAGATTCAAATCTATAACTTTAACAGGAAAAATCATAATAACCATATAGGAACTTGACACATTTCACCTCTATCTATAATGGCTTTCTTTTGGATAAATTGGTAGAAAAAATATAAAATAAAACATATCTTTAGAAGTCCTTAAATTATTATTTATGAGATTGATTTTCAGAGGTTTGATATATTCACATCTTAGATGAAACGGAATGTTTTCAACAGGCAGAATAAAATCATGTTCTAGACCTACCACTTAAAACAACTTTTTTCCTGGTGATATTTATTCAACAACATAAATGTCAAAGAATGAAAAAGGACATTGTGTGTGTGTGTGCATGTGTGTGTTTTTATGCATGTGTGTGTTAGGGAGGGGCTAGGTATATTGGAGAACCAGCCACTAGGGTCATCTCCTAGCACTTCTAGAATCCCAAAGGTTCTTTGCCTCTAATATCTGATATCCTCCACTTCCTTTCTCTTCTATCCACAACCACCAGCAACCTGCCTTATAAGTTACTTGGGACAACGGCATTAATTTTTATAATGACAGTTGTACATAGCACAGGGTCTTGAGGCGATATTTTAAATTGCCACTTTTTACATCGATAATTATAATAGTTAGTTACTTAACTGTTTTTCTGAGTCCATTTTAATTTTTATAAGGCATTTAAAACATAATTTTATTCAAAAGCACAATTCAACTGATGCCAGTTGTGCTTTAAAACCATTTTTAAATGTTTTATGTGTTTAAAAATGTTAATAGCTCTTTTTTGGTCAAATAATTGAAGTATAGACCCTTAAAAATCTATTGAAATAGTCCCTTACAATCTATCTCCATATTACTGCCCCAACTGCAGCCTAATATTTCTCAATATCCTTTATGAAGACTGGGATTTAGCCACGTCACATTTTTGCCCTTCTGAAAAATGTCATATTCCTTCCAGACTCTGCATATTTGCACAAGTGGTTTACCTGTCTGAAATACTCTTTCTCTATTTTCACTTTTGGCAAAGTAAGTTTCTCCCTTCTCTTTTGTCTAGTAGTCCTTATCTGCTCTCCTTTTAAGCAATATAAGAGCCTTAGAACATTTTAACATTTCCACTCAAATAATTTTTAATGTTTAATTTTATTTAATATTTACATTTCATTATTTTCACATCCCCAATTAGTCATACATTTGTCAAGTTTTAACATCTTTTTCCTTCTGAATTTTATCTTTCATGTACTATTTCTTTCTTGGTTCCATTTCTTTCATTAAAAGGTGAACTTGTTAGTAGTTATTTTCTGCAAAGGACTATAAGCAGTAAAACTATTATAGTCATTATTTGTTTATCATCAAATCCACCATAATAACTAAAATTAAGAAAACTGACAGTACCAAGAGTTGATGAGTACGTGAAACACTGCTGGTGGGGGTATAAGTAGGTGTAACAATTTAGAAACACTGTTTGGTACTATCAACCAGTACTACGCATAATGAATACCTTATACTTCAATAATTTCACTGCAGGGTAAAATCCAATAGAAATGCATAAATATTGTGGTTAGACCAAATAATTACCCATCCAAAGATGTTCAAGTTCCTCGACCCTGAGAATATTATCCTATATGGCAAAAAAATTTTGCAGGTATGATTCAGTTAAAGATATTGAGATGTTGAGATTAATCTTGATTATCAGTGGTCCCAATGTAATTACAAGAATTCATGTAAAAAGGACTCAGGAGACATCAGTCAGAGAGAAGGCAATGTGATGACTCAAACAAGCAGAGAGTGGAATGATGTGTGGCCACAGGCCAATGAATGCTAACAGCCTCTAATAGCTGAAAGAGTCAAAAAAACAGATTTCCCCTGGAGACCTCAGAACAACCCTGCTGACATTCTTATTTGATCTCCGTCAGCTTTTTTTCAGATTCTGACCTCCACAACTTTGAGGACTTGATTTGCTTTTTCATTCATCATATATCCCTATGTGCCGACAGAATAAGTACCCAATAGCAATTGTTGAACAATAACAACGTGATATGTTAATTAATGAATGTAGATGTTTTATTCCACTCTTATTTTGATGGGTAAATTGGCACAGTATAGAATTCTAGATTGACAGTTATTTTCTTCCAGCACTTTGGAGAGGCTTTGAGCTTTGCTCTTCAGTCTTTTCCCAGCCATGATCTCTTTGAATACTGTACCTCCTCCTTTCTCTCAATGGTCGTCTTTTGTAACTGCTACTAGACTTTCTAGCATATGTCTCTAAAACTCTCTGTCATTGTAACCATCTTTTTATTTCCCGATGCAGCTCTCTGAATAGTTGGCTTAGGTCATATCCAGTTAATTAATTCTCTCTGTTTAACTCATTTGCACAAAGTGCACAAGTCACAAGGATAAAATCTCAATGAATTATCACAAAGAAAACATTCCCTGTAACCATTACCTAGGTCAATAAATAACGTTTTGCCAGCACCTGGAAGCTCCCTCATGCCCTCTCCTAATCCCTACGATTTTCTTTCTACCTAGAGGTAACAATTATTTCTTTAATATTTCTACTAGTGGAATCTACTAACAATGTCAGTGGGTCTACTAATAACAGATCCTCTTGTTTTGGTCTGCAAATATTTTAATTTGACCTTATTCCTCAAATGTATTTTCACTGATTATACAATTTTTGTTTGGCAGTTATTTTCTTTTGGTACGTTGCAAATACATTTCAGTGTCTTCTGGCTTGTTTTGTTGAAAAGGCAATAGTGAATCTTATGATGATTCCCATCAAGCTAGTCTCTTTTCCTTCTTTATAGATGATTTTATAATTTTCTTATTTTTGTTTTTCATTGATTTTACTATGATGTGCCTATGTATAGCTTTTTTTGTTTCTATTTATTCTTTTTTGGATTCCCCATGCTACCTGACCTGTGGCTTAATCTCTTTTGCTACTTTTGGAAAATCCATAGCCATATTCTCTTCAACTATTTTTCTGCCTCATTTTTCTTTCCTCTTCTGGGACTCCAATTATACATTTGTTGGAATTTTTCACTGTGTTTCCTATGTCTCTCCTATGTAATTTTCTTTATTTTTCCTTTCTTCTGTTTCTCTATACTTTAGTCTGGATATTTTCTTATGACTTATTTTCCAGGTGATTTATTCTTTTTTCCTCTGTGACTAAATTACTGTAAACCCATATATTGAGTTATTGATTTCAGTTATTGAATTTTTTGTATCTAGAATTATCATTTGATTCTTATTTATACTTTATACTTTTTAGATGCCTGCCAATATTTTTAATTATGTCTTGTATTTCCTTGAATATTATTAAAATCTGTTTCTGATAACTCTGATGTTGGGTTTTCTGTTGTTTGTTTCTGTTACCTGTTTTTCTCCTGTCTGTGCTCATGTTTTCTTGTCTCCTTGTTATTTTGTTTATTGTTAATCCAAACTGCACATTTGATACAAAGTAGTAGTGATAATTTAGGTGCATGATGATATTGTTTTCCACCAGAAAGAATTCATTTTTTTCCAGTAGGTTTTTAGAAATCTTAGATTACTTTAATTCAGTCAAGACTTGACTTTGGATCTTATAAACGTCCATTTATTTATAATAGACCCTCATTCCTAGGATGTATTTCTTTCTGGTCCCAAATGAAAACCAACATGTTTGCCATGACCCTTGTCCTAGGCAAGCAATGAATTCCCATTTTTACTCCATTTGCACCATGAATCTGTTCATAGTTCTGCTAAGTAGCAGATTCACTGATGTGCCTGTTTACATAAAATAAAAGTGGTAAAACATGCAGAGCTCTTTTGTTTTTTTTTAAATTATATCTCCTACATTTTAGTCTTTTAATTCACTCCTGCTTCTTTAATCCTTAAATTCCATCGAGAAGATTTAAAACAAAATTTTCCAGCATTAATAATGGTTTTTGGCATGAGAGTTGATCTGATTTACTTTGTTTGCAATTACTGAAAATAAAAATCAGAAACAATTACAAGCTTTTTCATTGCTATAAGTTCTATTCTATTCTTTTAAAAAATTGCCTGTTCTTTACCACAGAATCTTCTTTTGTTATGTCTTGGTTCCTTTCATATGTCTCTTATTTTTATTTTAATGATTGTTATTTTATGCTGCTTATATTATCAGAAATTCTTGGGGGATATGATTCTGCTGTTTATCATGGGGTTTTTTTTGTTTTTGTTTTTTTTTAAAGAAAGCTCTAGGTGGGCATAATAGATTTATCTCTTAATTGTTGTATGTCCTTAGGCAATTTGCTTACATTTTTAAGGTTTAATTTCCTTCATTTCTTTGAAATGAAATTGCATTAAATATAATTTTCATAGTTAACTGTGCAACACAGTATATTTTTTAACCTGTTGTTTTAATATAAATGGTCAAGAACCTTGGCTTAATTTTTTTCTACCAGAAGATGAGTTAAAATATAAATGTCTTGTAGATGTGTAAAACTTGGTATTTTGGAGCTTTCTATAATCACAGTGATTCGTTTTGACATTACCCTGACAGGCAGGACTTTCATCTTATCGACAGAGAAACTTGGGGACTTCTGCTTCAGTAACGTGAAGGTCTAGATCACCTAGTACAAAATGGGTTGTATGTAATACAACAACCTCTTAAAGTTCTCAGGGGATCTGTCTGTTGTCTAGAAATAAAGAAAAGGTAAGAATTTGGTTTGATAAGCCAACAGTAGATTTGTGGCCACATCAAGGTGTTTCCTGATACTAGAGACTTGTGTTTTTATGGTTCAATAACACCTTGTACCTATACAAGGTGATTTATGTACTCAGCTCCTTTGACAATATATTTTCTCAGTGAAAACACAAGCAAGGGAAAAAAAGACTCCCCACCAGCAAAGATACATGACAGGTTACTTGTTTTGTCCTTGACACTGGTTCCAGGTAGGGCAAAAATAATGTTTTAAGAACTCCTAAATATAATCCTGGCCTCATATACTCTAAACTTAAAATTAATTTAATGTGACCATGAGTTTTTGAAGAAGCATACAAACTTACTCTCTAGAAAAATACACATTTGATTGGATGCAGTGGCCCACACCTGTAATCCTAACACTTCAAGAGGCCAAGGTAAGAGGATTTTTCAGGCCCAGGACTTTGAGACCAGCCTAGGCAACATAGCGAGAACTCATCTTTACAAAAATAAAACAATTAGCTGGATGTGGTGGTGCATACCTGTAGTCCCAGCTATTCGGGAGACTGAAGTGGAAGGATTGCCTGAACCCAGAAGGTTGAGGCTCCCGTGAGCTGTGATTGTGTCCCTGACCTCCAGCCTAGGTGACAGAGTGAGACCCTGACTCAACAACAACAACAAAAATCCATATTTAACTCCAACCCCCTCATTATTTCCATATATTTAGACTCACTGAGTTCAAAATTCCAAATTATGAAACTTTATGAAACAAGCCATGAGTGAGAATCAGCATGAACAATTGGAATTGAAATGCCATATAGCATCATGATTTGTTTTGCTTTGTTTTATTTTTTTAAATGGAATAGACAGACTTAGGCATGTTTACAGTCAAGAGGAAACACATTTACGAAGGAAGGATTGGGGTTATAATCAATGGGAACCCTGTAGTAGACTAGAAGAGAGAAGAACAGAAGCAGAGATTGAAGGGAGAAGGCTTATTCATTCCCTGAGGAAGGGAAGCCAAGGTTGAAATGTTAAAATTAGGAATGGACAAGAACTTGCAAGACTCATGGCTCGATTTTCCCAATATAATAAGAGTGCGAAGACAGTGGGAGTGGGTAGTTGGATTGGAAGCTTGAGGACATGGGCAAAAGTTTAGATGCTATGTGGAAATCTAAGGAAGATGGACCAAAAGAATCTCAGAAAGGAATTCTTCATTCTGGCTGGATGATCTAAGAAAGATAAACAAGAAAAAGAGGACAGCTGACTAATGTTGAGAGCACAAGTATGAACACGAGAATTTGTACAATATTCACTTTGTGGAGCTATGTGGCATAATTTGTCAGCTATGGAAAGATAGAGAAACAATAAAATCCACAATTACAACTAAAGGAACATTTAAAGCAAGAGTAAATATGCAACTAAAATTTTTGCATCAAGAAAAAGATAAAATTTTGTTCAATTTCAGAATTTAGTAAAGAATGGACTTGTATGTAAGAGCTTTTATTGAAGTCCAAATGATTAGGAATCTTAAAGTTTTCATGTCAGAAAGAGTAAATGTTAGCTATCCAGAAAATTAACTTACGTGGATAAACACTGAGAAAATGAACTCTATCTGAACTAGTTTTACTTTTTACCTGATTAAATTGATTGCCACACATTTCAATTGTTTTCTTCTCTCTCCTAAATTTATAAGACAAAGTAAAGACCAAAAGAAAAAAAAAAAAACCCTTAAAACTCTTCCAAACAAAATATTCAGAAACTGGTTAGGATGTATGCATATTAAATTTGAAATCCTGACAGCTGAAGAACAAGTACATATATGAATTTTAAGTAATTCCTTCTAACATCATTTCAGTGCCCCTGGACTCATTCACTGTGTTAGGTGTTCTAATCATTGATTGATCTTCTGATAACTAGCATAGCACCTGCAACAAAAGCCCTACCATGTTTCTGTCTGGAATCACTGCTGCACCACAGCACCTGCTGTGAAGAAAATTAAGTATGGATGAGCGATCCTTGTTGATTTCACTCTCAGCAGGTTCTGCATGAAAAACAAAAACAAAAGCAAAAACACCTCGAAACTTTGGTTTAGGAGATCCTGAAACAAGAAAGAAAATGAGGAGAAATGTGGAGTCTCTGAAACAATAAAAAGTAAATTGAGTTGAAAAAAGTAAACAAGAGAAAGTTTTTAAAAATTGTAAAATTCAGAGACTATCAGAAGAAAGAGAATCTCCAAAAATGGTTTGGTGAGAGAGTTAGACTTGGAAGTGCCCAGAGGTAAAGGAAGCAGGAGTTGATCTGATTCCAGTGCTCTTGGCATCTCACACAGCTCTTTGGCAAGCAACACTCCTCTAGAGGCTGCTAACTGCTTAGTACCCTTCAGGGGCAGTTTATAAAGAACATTAGATAATATAGAGGCTTGTTTAACTTAGTTTCTGCATTTTGTTTTGGTACTGAGGATTTTGTAGGTTGCCAATATTTTCTTTTTTGTTATTCTATCATTGTGGTTGTTTATTTTGAAAGACAGCGAGAATTAGAAGGAAGTATATTTGAGACCTGACTAGATCATTCGCAAGGCCAAAAATTTTGGTGAGATTTTTCTCACCAAAAATCTCTTAGATTCATTAGCATAACTCAACTCTAAGGAGGCTCAAGGAAACTTGCCAGGTGACAGATGCTAACCCCTTGATAACAGGCTTACTTCAGCATATCCCTAGCTCTGGTTTCTGCCTTAGGAAAAGGAAGCACTTATTATAGGTAACTGAAAATCACCAGAAACTCTCTGAAAAGATGGCTAAAGGAAGTACGTATTTTATTTGTGAATGTGGCAAAGTTACTGTTTCTTGCATAATGTTAGTGGTGTAAGGTAAAAATAGAGAATCTGAAAAGAAAGGAAAATAAGCATCTATGTTTAAGCTTTGCACCATAAATCTTACAGGCTTTATTTTATAGGAAAACTCCTCTGGTCCTTATCCAGAAGCTACTTACTATATTCTATATAACATTATTCCAACTTACAGATGGTATAAGGAATAGATGTATCTTGGTAATCCTGAGAAATGTAGCAGACTGTAAACTCCATGAGGACAAAGACCATATTTATTTTATTCAATTTTGGATTCTCAGTGCCCAGTACAGGCCTACTCTACAGCAGCTGCACAAGAAATTTAATTAACAAATAAATGAATAAAAATTAATTGGAAGTGATCATAAAAAAATCTAGATCTGTTTTAATAAATGAGATGTGTGATATCCTCTGAAGCCTGAAGGACCTCAGCCAAGATGTTAACAGTGCTACCTTTTAGAGATAGAGTGGAAAATATTTCATTTTTTTCTGAGGCTTGTCAGCTTGATCTTGAATGATCTAAACTGTATAACTGAGAATATTAGCAACTACTTAGATTAAAAAAAAAAACACAATCATATTCAAAATTGTGACCTTTCAGTAGAAGATTGATACCCTTGTATTGACCTCTTAAACCAGGCTTATTTTTAATGTTTTCTACATGTATAAAACACAGTTCTCATCAAACTTAAATTTTCTAAATTTATGATATAGCTGCACCTATATATTGTTTCAACCAAGACATTTTTCATCCAAGTAACAATCTACTTTTTTGGCTTAATTCATTATAAGGGCTGATGTTTCTGAACCCTGAAGGCTAATTCCATGATAGCAAGAGTGCTTGAGTAGTATAGATTCCTTTTGCTGATTCTTTTTTTTCAGGCCAATGTCATAAATTTACATTGATCTTATTTGTTGCAATGTTTGTAAGCACTTTTGTTGTTTGGGCTTGTATGTGGTACTTGGTTGCATATATTATGTGTTACATAAAATTTAACTCTAAAAACATCAATGACTAAATTTACTGGAGTTAAAATATAAAGTTATTTGAAGATTAGGAAATCTGATAATCAGCCTTAATATTTTTCACATAGGTAATAAAATAGTAACTATTATAAAATGATGTCTTTGCTCAACATGGATAATTATATTGGTATCCTTTTTGCAAGAAAACTTTCTCGTCTATAATTCTAGCTTAAATAGTCTACCCCATTATAACTGTATTTATACTTTGAGTTGCATTTTCTTTTCTTTTATTTTATGGATAGAGGGTCATGTGAGGATTTACTACATAAGTAAATGGCATGTAGGTAAGGTGTGGGCTTCCAGCGAGCCCTCTCTCCCTCTGATAGTGAATCTGGTACCCAGTGTGTGCTTGTGAGTCCTTTATCCTTTCTCCTTCCCTCCCTTTTTTATCAGTGTCCAGCATCTGTTCCCACCTTTGTGCTTGCATGACCAGTGATCAGGGCCCACTTATATGTGAGAACATGTGATACTGTTTTTTGTTGCTGTGATAGTTCACTTAGAATGATGGTTCTAGCTACATTCATGTTGCTGCAAAGGACCTGATTTTGTTTTTCTTTATGGCTGCATAATATTCCATCATGTGTTCGTACCATATTTTTTATCCAGTTCACTTTTGATGAACATCTAGGTCATTTCCATGTTTTTGCTGTTGTGACCAGTGCTGCAATGAACATATGTATGCAGGTGTCTTTTGGGAGGAGTGATTTATGTACTTATAATTGAGGTGATTTCTTGGATTGTTATTGGTCTGTTTAGGGTTTCAATTTCTTCCTGTTGCAAACTTGAGAGGTTATGTGATGCCAAACATTCCTCCATTTCCCCTAGATTTTCTAGTTTATTTGCATACAGATGTTCATAGTAATCTCTGATAATCTTTTGACTTTATTCAGGTTCAGTTATGACATTGCCTTTTTCATTTCTAATTTTGTTTATTTGATCTCTCTCTCTCTCTCTCTCTCTCTCTCTCTCTGTCATTCTGGCCAGGTGTCTGTCAATCTTATTTATCCTTCCAAAAAACCTTTTCAAAGAACAGTCTCATTGATCTGTTCTATGATTTTGGGGTCTGCATTTCACTCAACTGTAACTTTATTTTAATTTCAATTTTTTGACTATTTCTAGGATTGAATTGCTCTTGAATTTCCAGTTCTCTTATGTGTGACGTTGGGCTGTTTACTTGAGAGCCCTCTATTTTCCTGATATGCGTTTGCAATGCTTTAAACTTTCTTCTCAGCATTGATTTTATGGTATCCCAGACGCTTTAGTGTGTTGTGGCTTTGTTTTCCTTCATTTTGTTTTATTTCTGCCTTTATCTCTATGTTAATCCAAAAGTCATTCAGAAGCATGTTGTGTAACTTTCTATGTATTTGTGTATTTGGGGGTGTTCCTGTCGATGATTATATTTATTTTTATTCCACTGGTGGTCTGAGAAGTTGCTTGGTATGACTTCAACCATCCCTTGGGGGTGGTAGGCTGTTAGGCTCCAACCACGGTGGGTCCTGCTACTCTTCTGGGTTGAACTGCCCTAGGAGATTGCCACAGTTTGCTGGTGCTGGTTCAAGAGTTTGTACAGTTTGCTGGTGAAGGTTCAAGGGTTGAATTCTAAGGGGAGGTGGTCATCTGTGTCTCTGGAGGACCCTCTGGAGGAGCTCTCTGATGCTTCAGACTATTGACTAGTCTGCAAGATGTATGGTGGCATGGGCTTTGTTCTTATCTCCTTCTCAGGGGATGTTTATTGTCTCAGATGTTGTAATGGGCTGTGCCAGCTGGCCTCCTGCCAGGAGGTAGTGCTTGGAGGAGAAAGCCAATTGTGTTGATGGCTGTGGACTTTTTGCTTGGCCTCTGCTTCTTCAGGGAAGTATGCAGATGACGACCTAGGTGATGGGTGAGGTTTTGAGAACTCCCAAAGATCCTGAGTCCCTGGGATTTTGAAGTGGGTGGGGAGGTAAAGCTGGTTGGAGGGTGCTAGGTCAGACTGAACCACTCTCCAGCTTCCCCCTGCAGGCACAATTGACTACCAGTGCCTGGCTGCTCTGGTCATACTGTGGGAGATGGCCGAGGCTTTTGTGTTGTACAAAAAAGTTCATAGAGAGAGAGCGGTGTTACCAGGACTACAGTCCCTCTCTCTCCCCAACCTGTTGTCCCCAACTGCCCTTCCCTGAGGTTGTCCTGTCTCAGAACTCAAAGTTTCTTTCTGCAACAATGTTTTATCCAGGGTCAGAACCACTGCTCTGCATTCCAATCCCAGCTGTGAGCCCTCAGTGGAAATCAGAAGGGAGTATGGGCCCCCTGGCTGCTGTGGCAGCGCTGGAATAGCAGAGCTGTCTGTTTGCTCAGAAGACTTCATGTGGGGTCAGAGGGGTTACCAGGATGATAGGGTTCCTAGCTTCCCTTCCTTTGCTACAGGCTGATTGCCTTCAGAATTCAGAAGTTCTTTCAGCAACAGGATCTCTCACTGCAGCTCGTCCCAAACCAGAGCTGCCTGCAGGCAGAACCTGCCCTTGAGGCAAGTGAAGGGAGCTAGCTGGGCGAGGCTCCTTCCTGGCCTAGAAGTTGGCTAAATGCTGCCTGCAGAGAATAAGTTATTGGGAAGGGTTTGGCCAAAGGTGGTCAGAGCTGGAATGGGTTCCCAGCTCCACGTGGGCTCTGGCAGCATGCAGCCATGCCATGTCCATGCCATTTTCCCGTGTGGGACTGACTGGAGCCCCAGAAGGCTCAGGGAAAACCTCAGTCCCTGGCAGGAGCAACTGCTGAGTCCTAATCTCCTGTATTCACCATTTCCCATATCCAGAGGTTGCTCTCTGTCTCTGATGCAAGCTGGGCGGGTAGGGGGCTTCTTGGCTCCAAAGCCAGCTGCCTGTTCTCTCACCTCCCTGCTCTCTCTATGCTCTAGCCGTCCTCTGTGGGTTTTGGGGTGCCTTCTCTGTCTCAACCTGCTTTGACTGCTAGGGCTCTCTTCCATGATTTGCTCTGTGAGAGAGGCAGCCGTTGGCTGCTTCTAGGTGGCCGTCTTGAATCCCCCTAGCTTCTATTTCTCTCTCTTTTTTTTTTGAATTGGAGTCTCACTGTCGCCCAGGCTGGAGTATGGTGCCATACTCACTGTCACCCAAACATTGAAATGCTGGGCTCCCGCCATCCTTTTGCCTCAGCCTTCCAAGTAGCCGGAACTACAGGCGTGCGCTATCATGCCCGGCTAGTTTTTAACGTACTGTAATGATGAGGTCTCACTAAGTTGCCCCGGCTGGTCTTGAACCTGCGGGCTCAGGCAATCCATTCCCCTTGGCCTCTCAAAGTGCTGGGATTACAGGCTGAGCCACCGAGCTCGGGCTGCTTCTGTTTTTGAAGAAAGATAATTAATATAAAGGCAACGAAACAATAGAGGCCACTTCATTAAAACGTGGTTTAAAATGAGATTAAAAACATGTTAAAATACTGTTATTATTATGTGTTATAATCAAGGTATTGCAGGGAATAATTTATTCATCTAGAATGAGAGAGCTAAGCATAAAATCCATTGGTTAAGAGCACAGACTCTAAAGCCAGAATAAGGTGCTTAAACCCTGGCCATATCACTGACCAGCTACACGACCTTGGTAATATTTAACCTTTCTGGTCCTCAGATTCCTCATTTGTGAAATGGTGGTAATAATATTACCTACTTAATAGGGTTGTTGAGAAGATCAAATGCGTTAATATGAAGTTCATAGAGCTATGAAGTTCATAGAAAGTGCCTGGAATATAATAAAAGTTAGATAAGTGTTTGGTCTCCCATCTTTTCTCATAAAATAACAAAACTTTAATCAGTTTTTAGAGAAACTTGTGTGAAAAGGAAAAGCAGCATGTAATTATAACATTAATTCCGCCAACGCCTTGGCTGTATTCTCTGTGCAATTAGGCAATCATTTTACTGCTGGTCCTGTCCCCAGGTGACTTCAGTGGGCCTGCAAGGGGTTTAATGCTGATTTCTCCTACTCTGTGAGCAGTTGTAGCTTCTTTAGAGACTAGACTCCTTGGTGTGGCTCTTTGGCTCAGACTACTGTACTCTCTTCAACCAGTCATACTCTCCTCACTTCCAAGTTGCTACTGCACCTCTCATTCTTGCCACCACCAAAGCAGTCTTCCAACTTGCACTTGCCCTCCACAGTTTCTGGGCAGGAGTCAGACACAAGTTCACTGTACCCTCCTAACTCTGTGACATGTATCAAGCACTCTGGGTGCTTCTTTTGAAGACTCTCTTGCCTGGACTCACAACATCTCAGCAACTCTCCCTAAAGAAATCTTCCTCCCAAATCCTTCCTCCAAACTCACTGTTAACCCATTAATACTCTCCATGTGGGTTTTAGGGTTTAACTTGCTCTCAACCATACCACTCTTAAAATGTTTGAATTCTACTGGCTGTTGTTCCTTAACTCATTTTAATTTCAAATGTTTATCATATACTTGGTGCCTCAGTCAAAATTTCCTATTACATTCTATTGTAGAAGCAATAGCTTGGTTCTATGGAGATATTAATCATAGAGTTTTTAAAAAAGGTTTTTATTCAGAATTTCTCTTTCCTGCAAGTTCCTTTTTGCAGTGCGTGTTCTCTAGTCTTCATCTTTTATTCTACACCCTTTTCTCAATTCTGGTGGTCTTGGACTGCCTGTTCACTTTTCAGAGTGAGGCACTAAAAGCTGGCAGGAGTTCTCTGCAAGTGTAGGTTGGACTGTCCTTTGGTGGGCTTCTCTGAAGGGTGATCCAGCTGGGTAGTTCCACTGTGGAACACTAGTGAAAAGGCATTTGTTAGGTCTTTCATCTAGAGACGGTAATCTCAAGAAAGGAATCCTCCAAGCTTGTTCTTTTGAGTTGTGGTGGTGGTGGATAGGATCTGAGTGCTGGTTTCCTTACAGCCAAGAAGGATAAGGGGACGAGGCCTTCACCATTTATAACGCAGACTTGCTGGTTGTCCTCTTTCAAGTACAGCACCTTACCCCTGCACTCAGCTGTGATGTTATCCCCAAATTCTGAGTCTTTCTGGCTCATATTCTTTGCATTCTCCTGGCTCTACCTGTCTCCTACCAGCATTTAGTGGATCTGTGTGTGGGGTGAGTGGGGAAGACAGTAACTCTTCTTACATAGATTTTCATCCAGTATTCCTGTGAGAACTTCATTTATATCTTCACTAACAGAGATACCTGATCCTCCAATTCCTGAGGCTTTCTGCAGGTCTGCAAACTTTGTTTGGCAGATAAATTTGCTATTTTCTATACTTTTTTTTTTCCAGGTCTACTAAATTATTTTCTACTTATTCACAAGTTTTCCATGTTCCAAAATTTTATTGTCATCCTTTACCCTTATTTTTCTTTGTGGATTTATAAAAAGTTTATCCATTTACTATCTCTTTAGTGAAGTTTCAGATAAAATATTTGCCTAAGAACATGGAAGTGTTGCCTTCAATATATTGTACATGTGAAAGTAACATTTGAATTAAAACCTGACAGTTAAACAAGGAGATTTATATTGGGAGTAGGAGGGACAGTGGTCTAGTAGAGGAAGCAGCATGTGTGAAGATCCTGAGCAGGCATGTTGCTTGCGAAGTTCAAGAATTTTGGGGTGTGACTGTAGCATAATGAGCAAATAAAAGAGCAGATAAGATAAAGTGGAAGAGAGACAGGACAGGGAGCAGATTATCCAAGTTGTTAAAGGCCATATTAAGAATTCTGGATATAATTCAAGGTGTAATGAGAAGCCCTACAAAAGTTTTAAGGAGGTGGCATGACCAAAATTGAGTTTTTAACAAAATAACTCTGTCTGCTCTCAGGAGAATATATTTGAACAGGGCAAAGTTGTGAGTCAGAGAAAAGGGAAGGGGACTTGGAATCCAGTTAGAGGCTCTTGCTGTCACTCAGCGAAGGCTTGGAAATGAATTCTGAGAGTGAAATTCTAATCCCGGTAGTTGCAGATAATTGGACTCTTTCACAGATAACAGTTACAATATACACACACACTTGTGTGTGTGTTTGTGGTTGTATAAATATATATGCTTGTATGTGTGTGTACAGTGCACCCACCTATGTGTGTGCCGGTGTATGTATCTGTGTCTCTATGTGCATTACACATGCAGATGTGTGTTTGAACACATAATACATATACACACGTGTGTGCATAATCATACACACGTGTTTGTGTGAGGGGGCATACAAATGTATTTGTCTGTATATAATATATGCATGCGTGTGTTGTTAAAAAACACACGCAGGCATATGTGTATTTTTTGTGTGTACACCTTGAAGGCACTGATAACTGACCAGAAGGGGGCAGAAACTTAAGAGGATTTACCCTTCGAAAGAAGATTCCATCATCACTGGGTGAGAGTCACATTTGTATGGCTTTTTCTTTCTATACAAGCCACTCTGCCACCTGCACAACATAGAACATCTAGACTTGCACAGAACGCCGAAGTTCTAATGGCTTGAGGAATCAGAGGATGGAATTCTCGGATGCCAGTGACTAAAAATTAAGAAGGACAGCTATCAAGGGGAAATCTAGAGAGAGAACCCTAAAGTCTGAGGACAAATCCTTTACTGACCTCTGAACTATGCATGCATGAAAAAGATTCCTAGAAACTCATTAGAAAGTAATAACTGAAAGAATAGCAAAACTGAATAGAGATTTTAGATTTCCTCAAGGCAAGAAGACAGAGCTTGGAGTTCAAGGCTTTCCAAACTAGGGAGCTTGACAAACCCCATGGGCTTTCCACCCATTCACCCTAGCAAAGCTGAACACCAAGCCTGCCAAGTTCTCGGTGCTCAGCCAGTAGAGCACCTGACTGTCAGAGCAAAGATCAACACTTTTCTGGGGAAATTGATAGATTCAAACACATATATGGTGAAAAACAAAGTTTAACAATAAAACACAAAATTTGTAGACATACACATAAGCAGAAAAATATGCCTTAAAATTAAGAAAAAAAAGCAGATCAATCAATGTCAGCATACAAAGACTTTATACATACTTTTATGAATATGTTAAAGGACCAAAGGGAAACAATGGTTATACAAAGTTAACAAAGAAAGAAACTCAGCAAAGAAATGAAATTTATAAAAAACCAGAAATTTTAGAACTGAAAAGTACAATCCTTGAAATGAAAAATTCACTGGATGAGCATAACAGCTTGTTGGATGAGCAGAAGAGACTTAGTAAATTAGAAGACAGGTCAATAAAAATTATCCAATCTGAAGAAGGGAAAAACCAAGATTAGGAAAAATATTAACATAATTTCAGGGGCTTATGAGATGTTATCAAGTGAAATAACACATGTTTAATCCGAATTGTAGAGAGATATAGAAAGAGGAAGAAAAATATTAGAAGAAATAATGGTTCAAATTAAGTGGAAAACAGCAATGTACAAATCTAGGCAGTTCAGCATACTCCAGACAGGATAAGTATGAAGAGAACCGCATCTTATGCATATCCTAGTCAAAGTATTGGAAAAATTAACTTAAAATTGCGAAAATGGGCAGAGAAACAAAACACATTACATGCACAGGAATAATGGTATAAACGATAGCTTCATTCTCATCAGAAACATTGGAAGACTGAACACAATAGCATGACGTCTTTAAAGTGTTGAAAGAAAAAGCTATCAATCTAGGATTCTGTATTCTGTAAAAATACTCTAAAATGAGAGTGAAATAAAGACATTTTCAGGCAAATGAGAGCTGAGAGAAGGACTTATCATCGGGCTTTCAAGAAATACTAAAGGATGCTCTTCAAGCTAGAGGACAATAATACCTATGAACATTGGGTTTACTGAAAGGAAGACAAGCTCAAGAAGTGGTGAATACAAATTTTTGTCACAAGATTATGAACTTTTTGAAGCTAATAAAATATAACACAAATAATATCTACCAAAACAACAGCGCATGAACTTGTACACTATTAAGTCTAAATAGACCGTGATAAATTAATCAGTAGGATAAACACCCCAAAATATTATGAACATTTATAGCTAAAAAGCCAATATATGAATTAAAATGGAATGTTAAAAATTATTTGACTATTCTTCTCTCTACCCCAGAAACAACAAGAAAAGATCAGAGAATCACGAAACAGATAAGACAAGTAAAAACTAGCAACTTGATATATCAATATCAACATATCAATAACTACATTATATTTAAATAGTGTAGCAGACCAACAAAAAGGCAGAATAGATGACAATACAGATGAATTTACAAAGATGAGACAGAGGTAGGCTGGTGCTAAAATCTGGCTGATGTTGTTCAGTAGAAGTATATTGTGATAACTAGAATCTTGTTGAGGATTTTTGCATCTATGTTCATAAGGGATATTGGCCTGTAGTTCTCTTTTTTTGTTGGATCTTTACCCAATTTGGGTATCAGTGTGATGTTAGCTTCATAAAATGATTTGGGGAGAATTCCATCTTTCAAAGTATTGGAATACTTTCAATAATTGATATCAGATCCTCCTTGTACGTTTTGTAGAATTTTGATGGAAAGCCGTCTGGTCCAGGGGTTTTTTTTGTGTGTAGGTAGTTTTCTTATGATAGAGTCAGTGTCTTGGGATGTTATTGGTCTATTTAGTGTCTCAATGTCTTCTTGCTCCAACCTTGGGAGGTTGGGTGATGTCAGAAAGTCCTCCATTTCATTTATCAAATTTGTTTCCATATAGGTGTGCATATTAATCGCTGATAATCTTTTGTATTTCTTTGGGGTCAGTTGTGATTGTGTTTATATGGGCTTTTTCTCTCTTTTTCTTGGTCATTTTGGCTAGGGGATTCATCAATCTTGTTAATTCTTTCAAAGAACCAGCTTTTTGTTCTGTTGATGTTTTCTATGATATTTTTGTCTTCTATGTCCCACATTTGGACTCTCATTTTGGTGATCTGATTCTTCTGCTAAAGTTAGGGTTTTGGTGGTCTTCTTTTTCCAGTTCCCTTAGGTGATTTGTTAGGCTGTCAACTTGTGATCTTTCCATTTTCTTGATGTGTGTTTATAGCGATATAAATTCCCCTCTTCGAAATGCATAAAACAACAGATGCTGGTGAGGATGCAGAGAAAAAGGAATGCTTCTGCACTGCTGGTGGGAATGCAAGCTAGTGTAATCTCCTTGGAAGACAGTGTGGTGATTTCTGAAAGAACTAGAAATTGATCTTCCATATGACCCTTCAATTCCCTTATTGGGAATATATCCAGAGGAACTCAAATCATTCTACAAAAAAGATGCCTGCACATGCATGTCTGTTGCACCTCTATTCACAATAGCCAAAACATGGAATAAACCATACTGCTCATCGAAGCCGGACTGGATAAAAAATTGTGGTACATATGCACAATGGAATATTATGCAGCCATAAAGAATGACAAACATATGGACTTCGCAGCAACTTGGATGGATTTAGAGTCTATCATACTCAGTGATCTATCACAGAAACAAAGAACAGAATACTATATGTTCTCACTCATAAGTGAAACTTGAACAATTATCGTAATACTTTAAGAAAGGGATTAGCAGTAGTGGGAAACTGCCAAGGTAGGGCCGTTGGGATTGGCAGTTGAGGGAAACTGCCAGGGGAGGGAGGGGCACACTTCATCAACAAGGGTAGCTGCATAATGAACATTTGTATACCTATCCCTGAGTTGTACCCCACATCTTTAAAAGAAAAAAAAGGAAACAAAAAAAAGTAGTATATTGTGAAAACTGGAATCATGTGGTATTACCATACAGATTTTTTTTTTTGAGTTGGATTCTCACTCTGTCACCCAGGCTGGAGTGCAGTGACATGCTCACAGCCATTACAGCCTCGAACTGCTGGGCTCAGGTGATCCTTCCACCTCACCCTTCCAAGTAGCTGGAGCTACAGGCATGCACTACCATACCCAGTTTATTTTTTTATTTTATTTTATTTTTTTTGAGTTAGAGTTTCACTCTGTCACCCAGACTGGAGTGCAGCGGCCGCTCCGGGCCACCGCAGCCTCGACCTGCTGGGCTCTGGCGATCCTTCCGCCTCAGCCTTCCGAGTAGCCAGAACTACAGGCACACGCTACCATGCCCAGCTGAATTTTTGATTTATTGTAGAGATGAGGTCTTGCCAAGTTGCCCAGGCGGTCTCGAACCTGCAGGCTCAGGCAATCCACTCACCTCAGCATCCCATGCGCTGGGATTACAGGCTGAGCCACTGAGCTCAGTTTATTTTTTATTTATTGTAGAGATGAGATCTCACCAAGTTGCTCAGGCTGGTCTAGAACCCCTGAGCTCCGGCAGTCCTCTCGCCTTGGCCTCCCAGAGTGCGGGGATTATAGGCTTGAGCCACTGTGCTTGGCCAAGACATCAAACTTCATAAATATTGTGTGTGTTCTGTCTTCTCCATCTACTGGCCATTTCTCTCCCTCTGTCTCTCTCTCTCTCTCTCTTTTTCTTTCTCTCTCTCTTCCTCCACCCCCTCCCAATGCCTCCCTAATTCCTAACACACAACAATATCAAACTTAGACCAGTTAATAATCCTATAATAGCCTTTAAGTGTTCAAATGAAAGGAAGAGTTGCATGTATCTCACTTTAAATCAGAAGTTAGAAATGATTAAACCTAGTGAGGAAGGCATGTCAAAAGCCAAAACAAACGGAAAGTTAGGCCTCTTATGTTAGCAGTTAAGATGTGAATGCAAAGGAAATGTTCTTGAAGGAAATTAAAGTACTACCCTAGCAAACACTTGAATGGTAAGAAAGTGAAACAGCCTTATTACTGACGTGGAGAAGGTGTTAGTGGTCAGGATAGAAGATCAAACCAACCACAATATTCCCTTAAAACAAAGCCTAATCCAGGTCAAGGCTGAACTTTCTTCAATTCTGTGAAGACTGAGAGACGTGAGGAAGCTGCAGAAGAAAAGTTTGAAGCTAGCAGAGGTTGGCTTTATGGGGTTTAAAGAGAGAATTTGTCTCCATAATGTAAGAGTGCAAAGTGAAACAGCAAGTGATGTGGAAACTGCAGCAAGTTAACCAGCTCTAGCTAAGATAATTGATGAAGGTGTTACACTGAACAATAGATTTTCCAAGTAGGCCAAACAGCCTTCTATTGGAAGGAGATGCCATCTAGGACTTTCATGGTTAAAGAGGAGGAGCAAATGCTTTGCTTCAAAGCTTCAAAGGACATGTTGACTTCCTTGTTAGGGTCTAACAGATCCAGTGACTTAAAACTGATGCCAATGCTTGTTTACCATTTCAAATATTTTAGGGCCCTTAGGAGTTATGCTAAATTTACTACTCTGCCTGTGCTCTGGAAATGGAACAACAAAACCTAGATGACAGCACTTCTGTTACAGCACGCATTACTGAATATTTGAAGCCAACTGTTGAGACCTACTGCTCAGAAAAAAAGATTTATTTAAAATATTACTGCTCATTGACAATGCACATAGTCACCCAAGAGCTCTGATGAAGTTGTGCAAGGAGATTAATGTTGTTTTCATGCCAACTAACAAACATTCATTCTTTAACCCGTGGATCAAGAAGTAATTTTGACATTCAAGCCTTATTATTTAAGACAGACATTTTGCAAGGCCGTGGCTGCCATACATAGTGTGTCCTCTAAGGGATATGAACAAGTCAATCTGAAAATTTTCTGAAAAGGATTGACCATTTTAGGTGTGATTAAGAACATCTATGATTCATGGGAGGAGGTCAAAATATCAACATTTATAGGAGTTTGCAAGAAGTTAATTACAACCCTCATGGATGATTTTGAGGACTTTAAGACTTCAGTGAAGGAAGTAACTGCAGATGTGGTAGAAATGGCAAGAGAACTAGAATTCTAAGTGGATCCTGAGATGTGACTGAAACTGCTGCCAATCTCCTGATAAAACGTTAATGGATAAATTGCTTTTTATGGATGAGCAAAGAAAGTGGTTTCTTGAGATGAAATCTACTCCTGGTGAAGGTGCTATAAATATTATTGAAATGACAAGAAAGGATTTAGAATATTTAATAAACTTAGTTGATAAAGCAGTCGACTAAGTTTGAGGGAACTGACTCTAACTTTCTGAAAGAAGCTTTACTGTGGGTCAAATGTTATAAAAAAGTATCACGTGCTACAGAGAAACCTTTCATGAAAGGATAAATAAGTGCAGCAAACATCATGGTTACCATATATTAATAAATTGCCACTCAAATTTCAGCAATCACCACTCTGATCTGTCAGCAGTCATCAACATCGAGGTGAGATCCTCCGCCAGCAAAAAAAACTATGACTTGCTGAAGGAACAGATAATTGCTAACATTTGTAATCAATAAAGCATTTTTTTTTGAGTTGGAGTCTCACTCTGTCGCCCAGACTGGAGTGCAGTGGCCGCTCCCGGCCACCGCAGCCTCAACCTGCTGGGCTCTGGCGTTCCTTCCGCCTCAGCCTTCCTAGTAGCCGGAATTACAGGCATGTGCTACCACACCCGGCTGATTTTTTGATTTATTGTAGAGATGAGGTCTCACTGCTCAGGCGGGTCTTGAACCTGCGGGCTCAGGCAATCCACTCACCTGAGCCTCCCAAAAGCACGGGATTACAGGCTGAGTCACCAAGCACGGCTAATGAAGCATTTTAAAATTAAAGTGTGTACCTTGTTTTTTAGACACAATGCTGTTGCACACTTAATAGACCACAGTATAATGTAAACATTTTATATGCACTGGAAAACCAAAAATTTGTGTGACTCACTTTATTGCAATATTTGCTTTATTGCAGCGGAACTGAACCCACACTATCTTCAAGGTATGCTTGTATTGTGTATGTTAGAATTGGCATGGATCCATCAGACCCAATTTAGAACCACAAATAGAACAAAGTGTTATTAACGGTTTACTTCAGTTCCCACATTTAGTAGAGAGTAAAGCATCCGTCCTCGTCCTAATTTATTTCCTTTTTTTTGAAGTTTAGAGTTTGGAAGGCATTGAAATATCTAAAAAAATAATGAAAAAAGTAGAACTGAGGTGACACAACCACGGTTATTTTTTCCCTGTGTTATTACTTTTCTTTATACCATCCAGCACAAAATAGTATGTATCTACTTTTAATAACAGCCAGAAGGTAAGATTTCTCTTGGCAATGTGGAGCAATGCTTAACAGGTTTCTTTGGAAAGGAATGTTTTATATGTAGCATGAACACTTGTGCTACTTTAAATTCATGTGAATAAATTCAGAATATCTTGAACACCTGCTATTTGCAGTATAGTGGGCTAAAGTCATTAAAGGCTAAACAATATTTATAAAGTGTCTCTATCCTTATTAAGTTTGAATGTGTGTGGAGGGAGACAAATAAATATTCAATTAGTTAATTAGAAATATAAGAAATGTGATAAATATTAATTTTTTGGAATTTATACTTTTTTATTTGCAGAAAAAATTTATTTTGGTAGTTAACTAATTCTTTTTAGCATACATGAATACTTTAGTGATTGTTCCCTAAATTCAGTTTATAGAAACATTTGGTAGAAATGTATTTAAAATATTTTAGCTAGTATTTTGCACATGGAGCAAGAAAATCTTAAATACAAGTTTTAAGAGTTTCTCTCCCACTAGTTAGTATTTGAAAACATGGGAATGTTTATATTACTTTAAATACTCTAGTAGTTTCTACAGTGGAAAGTAACTTTACCCCTGATGCCTTAAATCTTTAGAAATTAGTTTTTTTAAATTTCTAAAATTGAATGACAGAATTCAAGAAATTGCATAGCAAAGAAAATAAATATGATAGGAGTCTCTAGAGACTATAGACAACTGTGAGATGGGCTGATTAGGGAAACCTGGAACTGTGGGTAGCATTTAGAATGGAAGAGAAAAAATGAGAATGCAATCCAATGAAAAAATTGGGTAACAGTGCTGTGCCACAGTGAATCTATACATTGAATTTGAAATGAGAATATTTTGTGAAAACTATTTGGTTATAAAGTTTGGCTTGGATTGGAGGGGAGAAAATTTCTTTTATTTTGTCTTTAGTATAATCAGAAAATAATTTGAATAAAGCAGAGATGTATGACAGTAAAAGAATAAGTACATTTACTATGGTCTACTTTTATAAAGCAGATAAGGTAATATAATTATTTGCAGAGCTATTTCAATGAGAAAGTTACATATACATTCAATATACATCAACTTTTGCTTAAGAAAATGTGATCTTTAAATAATCATGTAGTTATGCCTTCTAATAGCTCAGAAGTCAGTTTGGATAACTGTGCTGGGTCCGCAGGACAAGGTACGCAGAATTTAAAAGCTGGTCATTGATGTGAATTTATTAGCTCTTCTTTGTTCATGGAGGATCAAAGTTTTCTATAAAAAACACTTTTTTATTGATCAAAATAATTAATAATGCCCCTATAGAGGTCTTTGTTTCGCACTTAATTTTGGCTTTGGGTTTATTTTCAACATTCTTTGCGATAAAATGGAGGCACATCTTTATCTTTGCTTATTTCTTAAGAAAGATTTATGTAATGGAGGTACCAAAATATCTAGAGCACCTGCATGACTGGATACTTTATAGTGCTAATTGGCAGAATGGCACACCACCAGATAAGCACATCAGATGGGACTTTTAAGAAGAAATATAAAAAACTCCTTTCTTCTACATTTCTTGGTACTAGCTTCTTCTTCTCTCTCTCTCTCTCTCTCTCTCTCTCTCTCTCTCTCTCTTGCTCTTGCTCTCGCTCTCTTGCTCTCTCGCTGTCTCTTTTAAAGCAATGCTGGAGATTGAGTTAGGGGCTGAATTGAGAGGGAACTAGAGGTGATATTTTAACATGGGAAAAAAACTTTCGAGAAAAACTTATTCTTCGGAGCTTTTCTTGTGATATTGTGTATTCTGTTCCCATGATGCTAGTGGACTTTGTAGCCAATAAAGTTTCCTATGAATTCTACTCTGCCTTGCTTATATCACTGTGGTATATCAAGGAAGCTATATATCTGTCAAAGGAGTTTCTGGAAGCAGCATGAAATAGGACTTTGTGCATTTTTTGAAGGTTTTTTAAAGGAATTTAATCCAAGTAGTTTGTGAAAATTCAGAAGAAAACCTAAGCTTCTCATGCACTGTATGTTTATATTTGTTTCTGAAATGAAATTGACTTGTTATAAGTAAAATTTTATTATTTTAAAAAACATTTATAATTGTTTTATGAGGAAAATAAAGCTAACAATTTGTTTATCAAAAAAGAAAAAGAAAAAAGAAATAGGACTTTGCAATCTGATGACAAAATGACACTACATTTTAGATAATCTCAGGGGAAAATTTGGTAATATTTGGACTGGGTATGGCTTATTGTACTACTATGGATGAAAATGCTAAGAATCCATTGAATTCTGATTTCCTTTGCCTTCTAGCATTTATGAGTATGAATTGTTTTGAATCACATGTGTTCTTACCTATTTATAAGTGTTAGGATTTTGATGAATAAAGAGATCATTTAACATTATCTAGAATTCTGCAAACCCAATACAATTTGAATAGTTTTAGATAGAGTAGCTATCTGTTTAATGAATGAGTCATTGAATGCCACAAAGTAATTTTATATACGGAATGAAGTTAAGCATTTTTTAAGCCATGGTTTTTGTATTATTTTCCTGCTTTTATGTAGAACACAACTTTAGAAGACCCACTAAAACTTATGAGGGAAAATTGCTTTGTAAAACGGGATCTACTTGTTAGAATCTGGACAAATCCTTGATAAGGCCATTCTTGCCATGAACATATTCTAGAATAATTATTCTGGACTCACCTTTCAGGAGTGTGGAGAGGGCAATTATTCAGAAATGGAACAGATCAATTCTGTTCTCTATTCTCTTTGTGTTCTGAGATTTTACATGAATCAATTTTTAATTTCCATGATGTAGAATCTTCCCACTTATAAATATGTTGACTTTTACCTATATCTTTCAATGATTTAGTGATATTTTTAATTTTGCATGTCTCTCTCTGTTATTATTTTCACTTGTGTTTGTGTGTGTGTGTATGTGTGTGGGTGTGTGTGTGTGAGAGAGAATGAGAATGTGTTTCTGATCTCAGAAATGCTTTGCTATGCTGCCTTATTTTTCTCTCTTTGCAATCTCACATGGCTTATGAATCCTTTACTCACATATTTTGTTTATCTATTTGAAGTAGGGTATCAACAAAAGGAATTCAAAAGAATTACTAATAAAAGATGTTTAAAAATAGCTTTAAATATTCAGTTTACTAGGGAGTTTGCAGAGAAATGAAATCTGATTTATATTCTCTTTTTAAAAGAATGGAATAGTCTGGGGTTTGAATGTAGCAGAGCAAAATCACGATAAGACAGAAAGAAAAAAAATAGAGGAATTTTCATAACTTGTATTTTTTTATCCTTGATCCAGCCTTCCAGAAAAAAATGTGATACAATATTATCTTATTGGTAATGGTTGCTCTTAATTGAAATCTATAATTGTATTATGGCTGCATTTAGATAAATGTAATCAAATACTACCATGTTGTGAAAATTGAAATCCAAGTTTATATCTCATCTCTAAATGCATTATGTATATATGAGAGTCCAGTCACTAACTAATCAGTAATCATGACATTTCTTGAAGATAATTGGGTCAGTAATTCTGACTAACTACAATGTATACAAATTGTTTTGGCTCTGCAGAATTCTGGATAATATTAAATGATCACACTTGGCCCAGTGTGTAATGAAAGGCATGCTGACTTTTATTCCACTCAGCTTTTCAGATTTTCAAGTATTCATTGGACTATAGCTAGAACTTACTCAGGAGTAGAATTATTTATGTTTTTTCCAAAATGGACATTTCCTGTCAAATAACCTACAATATCTTTAATGTCTCCATGAGTGTTTTATTTCATTCTCGTTGTAGACTGTACAATTGAGGGTAGTTGTGGAATGATTTTGCACCTATGTCAGTAGACCAACAAAATTGGACAAAAGGATGGGTAAAAACATTCATAAACAAAGACTGTTTAATAAGAATCAAAGGCAGCAAGAATTTTCAAAAGCCACAATTCAGCAAGAGAGATTTGAAGGCTGGAAAGGATACATTTGTCACATAGTAATGGAAAATGTGAACATTTCAATATACTTATGGTTGAATTTTTCTTCTTTTTGAATAATGAGAAGTGTTGGCAAAGTATTTTTTTCTTGTGGCATGGAAATAATATATTTTTTACACTTTTTCTTACAATCCCCATGAAATTTCTAATCATAGCCAGAGAACTTAACTAGCTGTTGATGCCATGTAATTTCAATCCCCAAGCACAAAAAAATTGTTTACTTAAAGGTGTGTGCACAGGGGGAGACTCACGTATAGATATAGAAAACTCATAGATTAGGCTCTGAAAAACACCCCATGAATATACTATCTGGTCTTTGTTTTCCTGAAACTGTATGTCATTTATCAGGTGGGTCCTCATCACCCAGGTGTGGGTGGTAAGCCAGAAAGCAAGATGCTCTCATTGCCCATAGATTCCCATTCTTGTCTGAATGAGGGAGGATTCCACATTAAAACAACAGTAGTACATTGCCTATGACAGACCACTGGTTTAGGAAGATTAATTATGATGAATACTATTTACTTCTTCTTAGAATTACTTATTTTTTTGGCTTGATAGTATTTGTTTTATGTGAAATAGTTAAATAATTTACATTATCGAATTTTAAAGTAACATTTAGAATGCATATTGACGCTCTATTTTAGTGGTCTTATGTGATCGCTGCTGTGGATATCTATGAAATTGCAGTCTCTAGGTGGCAGTATTTCAAGCCTTTAAAATACATATTCTAAAATATACAAAATGAGGCTCTCCTGAATGTGGCTAGTGATAATTTGGGTGAAGCTTGGTAAGACTGCCTAATTTGTTGAGAAAAATCAAGGACTTGTTGAATTTTCGGGACATTTTGGTCATTAAAAGAAGCAAAATTGGCAAGAAAACAACTGTCTGTCCGCAAAATAAAATAAGACTGTGTTTGTTCACAGCTGGGTTTCCAAGGATCAACAGTGTGAGTCTCCATACACCACACTCTCTAGAGAGTGGCTGGAAAGAAAACCCCCTCCAGCCATTCTTCTCAGAGTGTTTGAGTGCAAAGAGAATTCCTTGCT
Source organism: Cephalopachus bancanus (assembly GCA_027257055.1). NCBI lineage: Eukaryota > Metazoa > Chordata > Mammalia > Primates > Tarsiidae > Cephalopachus > Cephalopachus bancanus. The sequence goes on along the minus strand of JAPVLO010000005.1, from coordinate 6,958,411 downwards.
GCTGTGGTCTGTGTGGCACCCTAAACAATCTAGTGAAAGGACATGACCCTGGGCTGGTGACCAGGACAATACTAGATTGGTTGCCTATCATTATAGTAAACATGTATTGACTACTTATTATTCGTCAGCTTCAGGCTACTTACTTTACATAAACTTACAGATCTATTCCTCATAATAATCCTAATGAGTAACCACTGCTGTCCTCCATTTTACTGAGGAACTACTGAGGCTCAGTGTCTTTGCCCAAGGTGACATAACTAGCAAGTGGCAAAAGTGACATTTGAACTCAGTTAGTTTTGCTCCAGAGATTTTAATCTTATCTACCTTGCTAGACAGTATAGTCCTAACCAAGTATGAAGACCTGGCGAGAGAGAGAGAAAAGTAAAGTAGCAGGTTTAGTGTACCTTTCTTGGACTTAGGGGAGAAGCATCTTTTTGTTCAAGGTTCTATGAAGTATTCTTCTGAAGGTTATGAGTGACTTTCTGACCTGGTATTTCAGTTCAGCTTAGCATACATTAATCGAGTGCCTCTTATGATCTAGGAATCATGCAAGACATGAGGCATTGAAAGACAGGTAAGACATAGATAAGACTCTACACTAAATCTTAGAAAGATGTTCTTTATTTTATAAATTTCTTCAGGTGACGATTCTTTAACAATGCACTTGAAGTAGCAGGATGATAGTGAAAATACAAAATGCCAAATGCATGCTTGTTCCTTACTAGAAGTCATTCTCCCTTTTTGATCACTTATTAAGTCATTCAGAAAATTACAACAAATATCAGTATCAGATGAATCCGATTCACAGTGTCTTCTCTGGTTGGTAACAGGTTGCCTGCTTATTACTTCACTGGGTTAATGATGAGTTTTTCTGACCACAAATATGCAATCACCTTCACGGAAGAAAAGGAGTAGACTTCTTTCTTTCATCCCTATAATTTAGACTATGCTCTTGGTGGTAACCCAAGTATTTCATGATAACAACAACAGCCAACATTAGTTGACTTGGGCTCTACACTAAGAATTTAACATGCATCATCTCATTTAATTCTCCCAAACATTCATTTTATGTATAAGGAAATTGAGGCTCAGAGAGAGTACCTGTCCAAGGTCACAGAGCAGTTTGTGGTAGAATGGGTCTACCAACCTGGGAGGCTTGTCCAACAAACCCATGCTCATGGCCTATATTTCTATACTCTCTGAGAAAGTCATTTTATATTTGCTCACTGACAATAGTTAATGCCTACTCATCCAGCATATTGCAGCTTTAGGCTTTTCCTGACTTTCTGAAATTTTGTAGATTTATTGTGAGATTTATATATTTCACAATTACATACTTTCACTGTTCCAAATACCTTTTCATTTTACAACTTGTCAAAGTCATTATTTTGCAATCATTTGTGTGGTGATTTCATTAGTGTCAATATTGTTTATTAATGTAGCAAATTACTCCAAAACTTTATAACTTAAAGCAATAATAATCACTTATTATGTCTCATGGTTTCTGTAGGTCAGGAATTCAGACAGGGCACAGCAGGGATGCCTTGTTTCTATTCTGTGATGTTAGAATCCTCAGCTGGGGCTGGAATTGTCTGGAGGCTTACTCAAATGTCTGAAAGTTGATGCTACCTGTCAACTGAGCATCTAGTACAGGCTTTGACTGGAACATCTATATGTAGCCTCGCCATCAGTCCTGGGTTTTCTCACAACATGATAGCTGGTTCCAAGTTCAAATGAGATAGGGAAAAGAGAAAGAGAGAGAGGGAGGGAGGGAGGGAGGAAGGGAGGGAATGAGAACCAATGCAGAGGCTGCATTATTTTTTTTTTAGGTGGGAGGAGGAGCACAACTTGAGGTATAATTTATATACCACATAATTCACTTATTGTAAGTGTAATGCATAATTTAATGCTTTTTGGTAAATATGTACTGTTGTACAACTTTCACCACAATCCCGCTATAGAATACTTCCATCAACCCAAAAAGTTTGGGGATGTTCCTTTGAAGTCAATCTCTACTTCTATGTCCAACCTCAGGCAACCACTATGGACTCTAGAGTTTTGTCTTTTCTTGAAATTTCATATACATGGAATAAACCAATGTGTAGTCTTTTGTGTATGGCTAAGTATGCACATACACATAATATCCCTTAGCATGACATTTCTGAGGTTCATCTCTGTTGTTAATTTTCTCAGTCATTTGTTGCTGAATGGTATTTCCTTGTGTAGATTTATCACATTCTGTTTATTCACTTACCAGTTGTTGGATCTTTTTTTCCAGCTTCTATAAATAATGCTTTGAACATTCATGTTTAAATCTTTGCCTACATGTACATATTTTTAAATCACCCTTGTGTCCCAATTTGATAGTCCTAATACCTTTTAACTGAAAAATTTCTCTGAGAACATTATAAATCAGGGTGTGCATATATTGCTTAATATTCTATTTGAATTGATTAGGCTGTTCTTACAAAACTAGTATTTGAATTTTCAGTTGTGCCAGATGTGGGTTTATCCATGTAATTTGGGTAAGCTGGTGTGCATGTTCTTTGCAGCCAATTTTTTTCCTATTGGAACTCCCTGTGTTGTCTTATCCCTGAGATTCTGCATTTTTTCTTTCTCTTGGTGACTGGTGCTTGGTCTCGGGTGCTTGCTTTTGTCCATGGCCGTGTTTTGGCCTCTGGCTTTTGTGTACTTGGTTGTTTGTAGTACCTGTTCCACATTGAAGATATTAGTCTTATGAGCTGCAGTTCTACTCATTTTAGGGTATAGCACATTCCCTTCCTCGACCGGTACCCTGCACTCTAGCCTGTTTTGTCCCTTTCACTCTTTGCTATCATTTCTGCCTCCATTATTGCTCAAAGTCTTAGATTTTGCTATTAAGGGGTATAAAAAGGGAGATTATACAGGAAGATAAGAGCATGAGTATTTTTCAAAGTTTATACCATTGACATTTATGTGAACAGATATAAATTTTTTTTTTTTTTTTGAGTTGGAGTCTCACTCTGTCGCCCAGACTGGAGTGCAGTGGCCGCTCCCGGCCACCGCAGCCTCGACCTGCTGGGCTCCGGCGATCCTTCCGCCTCAGTCTTCCGAGTAGCCGGAATTACTGGCGCGCGCTACCACTCCCTGCTGATTTTTTGATTTATTGTAGAGATGAGGTCTCGCCTGCCCAGGCGGGTCTCGAACCCGCGGGCTCAGGCAATCCACTCACCTCAGCCTCCCAAAGGCGCAGGATTACAGGCTGAGCCACCGAACCCGGCTCAGATATATAATTTTTAAAAGTATCTATTCATGTTAGAATTAATGATAAAGTTAAGATAATTAGATGTTCTTGAGGTATTCTATCAGTCATTTTGACATCTCTGACTATGGTACCTTATTTAAAATAGGGTCCTTGATTAAAAAACAGTATCGTGGGTAGCTAGCCCCTACTACACATAGCCCCCCTACACATACATGCTCTGTATGCTTGTCAGGAAATTTCTTTACACGTGTGACTCATCCAATAGTAGTTCTAATAAATGTGACTTCTGTTGCAGTATAGCAAGGAGTTCCAGCTTTAGATACTACTGACTGGCAGCCTTTTACTCATTCCTCCAGATACAACTCTGATTTTGTTCAGATATATAAATGAAATTTGAGCAAGCTTCATACTGGCTTCAGAGAATAATCTACCAAGTGTAGTCTATGCTCATCTTTCATTCCTTGGGGGATGTAGTAAAAGAGCAAGAGGCTTGGAGGTGCTTCAGTACTTGGTGACCTTCCTAATAAAGTGTCAAAGAAGCCAACCTAAAGCCCTGACATTTTTGAGCAGCTAAAGAAAGCAACTCTGAAACTTCTGTTTCAAGGAGTCTTGATAAGCGAGATAGTAAAATGTTTTTTTTTTTTTTTTTTTGAGTTGGAGTCTCACTCTGTCACCCAGACTGGAGTGCAGTGGCCGCTCCCAGCCACCGCAGCCTCGACCTGCTGGGCTCTGGCGATCCTCCCGCCTCAGCCTTCCAAATAGCCGGAACTACAATCACGCGCTGCCACGCCCGGCTGATTTTTGATTTATTGTAGAGATGAGGTCTTGCCAAGTTCCCCAGGCGGGTCTCAAACCCGTGGGCTCAGGCAATCCACTCGCCTCGGTCTCCCAAAGTGCTGGGATTACAGGTTGAGACACCAAGCCTGGCCAGTAAAATGTTCCTAAGTTCAAGCCACTCTAATTCACAAATTTTGTTGCTTGAGGCAGAAGCATTTCTAAATGGCACAAATTCTAACTAGGAAAAGAGCAAATCATATTTATTCCTTTTGGAAACAGAATAAAAGTATACAACTACTTGATCTCATTAATAGTTTTGTTATATGCTGTGAATTATTCCCAAGATTATTATAATTTATGATATAACTTTTGGAAAGTCAGTGCTAGTAATAGTATTTGAAACTTTTAGACACCTGAGGTCATAATGATTATGTGTTAAAGAAATATTAAATTAAGAGTATAACTGCAAATAGTCTGCCCAAGGTTTGAAATGGTGTGCTTTCAGATATTAGAGGAGATAGGGAGAAAGCTCTGAAGATCTGAGTAGATAATTTAGGAAACAGAAAAGTTGGGAAGTGGAAACTGTAAAATATCTCTATGGGAGGGGCATAGATTGCTTGGCTAGGGATCATTTTGTACTACCGAATTGTACGCAGGACTCCCACTGGAGTCAATCAGAGTCATACGCAAAAATCGATGATAGATCTTGCCCTGAAACTGTAAACGAGAAAAGCTGAAAAATCTGAACTATTTCTTGATAAATGTCTGGGAGTGCAGCAGCCTTTGGGGAGGTCAGATGCTTGATGGAAACGAATGTGCTTGGGACTCTAATATTGCTGGATAAATTAACAAGAAAGCGAGAATCCCATTCACTGTCTTTCTTTAAACTTGGAATGATTTGTTATTTTTTAAAAAGCCTTTCAGCACTTCTTCAATTATGATTTTTTCCAGATGGTTGAGTATTTTAATGAATAATACTCGGTCTTTGAAGAAGTGGTATGAAATTAGACTTTTTTTCTTTCCAATAGTCTTAGGAAAAAAAATTATTTCCAATAGTCATAGAAAAAAAATTCTTTCCTTCCAGGTCTAAACTGAACCTGTAGACCAGAGGGTAAGTTCTGTGCATGCCAGCTTTTGGATCGGGAGGTATTAGGTGAACATGCATTGTACCAGATGCTTTATGGAATGTCTCCTTGACTACTAGAGACGCAATGAAGGGACAGGGTGGGAGTGGAACATTTGGCAATGTCGACTGTCTAAAATCCATTTTCAAAGTATTTGGTCATGGAACTTTAAGAGAATAATTAAAAATCTTCTTCTAAGTCCTGATATGATTCTAAGCCCTAAGCAGAAGTTGGGATTTATTAAAAAGAATAACACTTTCATTGACTAGGTATTTGAAAAGCCAATAAACAGTGACTGTATACTTAAAGTCAGTGTTGATTAGTAGCTTTTCTTTTCAGTTGTAATTGGAGAGGAAATTTTTAAAAATCTTGATTTTAATCTTGAGTGTGAAAGTATTCATAAGCTTTACCAGGTCAGGTCTGTAATTTATCATCTCATTATTCTTGGGAGTAAGTGCATACTGTATTTTTGTTGTTAACTTTTTTGTGTGGGAAACTTTTAATCATTTTTATTAGAATTTTTTCACTCTATAGCGCATATTAAGTTGGTATGAGAGAGTTACATTATGTATTTTCTTAGGTTCTCAATATGAGACCTAGGGAAATTGTGATACAAAGTAATAGTATTGAAAATGATCTAGAGTTTTTTTGCTCATGTGAGAATCATAAGAGATGCTTAGTGGATAAGGTCAAAAGTGGAGGCAGTGCAATATTTGCAGCTGGAGACCTCAAGATATTTGCAGGATGTGAAATTTCTATATTAATATGTGCATTTCGGGCTTTAAAGATCTTGTATTCAGCTCTTTCTCTTACACCTGAGGGACTGGAGGAGCCCTGAAGAGGTCTGTTGGCTTGCCCAGAACCATACAGCACATTAGTGAAACAGGAAGAGAACCCACATTCTTTGACCCCTGTTTAGAGGTCCTTAGGCTGTATCATAATATCAATCACAAATAGCACTAAAATTCTCTGATAATTCACTGGAGGCTTATTATTTTTATAGTAATCCAAAGCCTTGTTTTTCAAGAACATTTGTAGTGTTACAGATTCAATTAAATTAACACAACAGTACACAAAATTTGCATTCATTATTTTTGTCCTAGAATAATCTCTTTAAAATTTCGAGCTTACTTCTGGTTCCTGTGTTTTGGGATTTAGTAAATTATTGTGCAATATACTTATACTCTTCATAATATAGTTTCTCTGGTTTTTTTTTCTCTTTAAAAGAAAAAATTTTTTTTTTCTCTTTTAAAAAAAAAAATTTGTTATAAAGATGTGGGGTATAACTCAAAGCTAGGCACACAAACATTGATCATACCCCCTGTAAATGATGTATGCCTCTCCCTCCACTAGCAGTTTCCTTCAACTGCCAATCCCAACCCCCCCCCAACAGTTTCCCATTACTGCCAATCGCTTTCTTATAGCATTATAATTGATCAAGGTCCCTTATGAGTGGTTTCTCTAGGTTTTAAAGGACATATCAGAAAGTGAGGGTGTTGCTGTATGGAATCTCTAAGGCCCAGCCCTATAATTCCATTAATCTGTATACAATTTCCATTTATTCTTTGAATTAACTCATTCTGGTGTTAGTATTTTATTATGTTTCTTTCATTGGGGAATAAAAGCTTTATTTGTGTATGTGAACACAATTTTAGACATGAATGGTTAGAAATATTTTTGGCAAGTGTCCACTTCATCCTTGAATTGAATTGGAGTTTAGGACTGACTCTGAGGGTAAAATCGCTCTAGTCTTTTGGAACATGGAGGAGTCTGAAGTAAGGTCCCTGGGCTAGGCTCTGCCTTTTGTGCTCTTTAATGCAAAGCTCTCTTTTTCTGATTCCTCAGCCCTTAGATTCTCAAGTGCAAAGTCATTCCTCATTCTACTTCTCACACCCCACCTGAGGTACTTACTGAACTGATAATCTGAGACGGGTAAGCTTTGGCCTCATTCTCTAAGGGCCTTACAGCCTTAAATTCCTTGTTGCCTGGATCTCCTAGGCATATCAGGGTGGTACAGGTGCCCTCAGTTGTTCAATGATTCTCAAATTGGGGTGATGGGCTTGCACTGATGCGATATGAACATAGATAGTGTCAACTCTAAGATGAGGAGTGGGAGTTAGGGGTGCAGAGACTCCAGGTTCTGTTTTTTTTTTTAATGCATCAGTGTCAGTCTGAGTTTAATTTTACTGATGATGATAGTGACAAGAACCAAATAGTAAATACCACTGGGAAAAACTTGAAATCTGGGCTGATAATAGATACAACCCAAAACAGCGAAATTCAAAATTTCATTAGGCTATGAAAAAATACTAATTGCAATACTATTGTGACCTAATTTTTGCTTAGATTTATTTATTGAGCAGCAAAAGGCAATTATGCATATAGATAACTAAGTCACATGAATTCAATTCTAAGTTTTATTGATTCCAGTATTCAATTTTACTCTTGTACTCTCAGTGTTGATATAATCTAGTTCCATGCTCTTGCAAAGGGATTATTGTTTCAGATCTTAACAAATTAGATTGCATCCTTATTACGTTAATTTTCAGTTTATAGGATCTGTGCAAATGTTAACAAATGCCTATCAGGAACTGTTAGGTACATGCAGGCAGATCTTGAGACGCATTCTGGAACAGGGAGACTTAAATCAAGTATTTATTCTTTGACCAACTAAAAAAATAACATTTCTTGTTTGTTTCTACATGTTAATTGATAAAGTAATAGAAACAGAAACATTTAATATATGAAATAATTATTTAGGCATAATCACACTATAGGAAGATAAGCACCAATAACATTTCAGTGCAAATTTTATGATTCTTTACAGACACACACACATATTTTTGTATGCCAAATTGTTTACAACAATCTATTTCTTTTGTTTTACCTTAAAGCATTAACTTTTCTGGGTTTTAGTACATTCATCAAAAAATTGAGGATATAATTGTCATAATTGATCTTTTAAGGACTACTACCCGCTTTTTAAATACTTATTATTCGGATAAAATTCTCACATACAAATATAATAATTCCCTTCAATTCACTGTTTCATACCTAACATTTTGTGAAAATTTCCACATTATTAAATATCACTCAATAATATGATTTTGATAACTTTGTATTATTCTGTTATATAATTATATATCATAATGCTTTTACCAATCCTTTTTTTAGACATTAAGGTTATGTTTTCTAATTTTCTATGATTATATTTTATGTTGTTAAAGTCCCTGTACATAAGCCCTTATACACACGTCTGATGATTTGTGTATAATACATCCCTAAGTGTGTAATTTGCAAGTCAAATGATTCTCCAAATTTAACATTTTTAGTATAGTGAAAATGACCTCCAGAAATGATGTACCCATTTATATACTCCTGAATTTTATCTGGTTGTAGATACTAAGCAGTACTGATGTTGGCTGCATGTCTATTTTCCTCCTTGAAGTACCAAACTCTATTAACAACTTCCTGTGGGTCAAAGTCTCTGGATTATACTTCTGACTTTGCCAGTTGCTAAGATGATTGTGGCCTCTTGGCTTATTGTAGCTTAAGTACCACCATCTTAGCTCTCATATCTTATTTCAGCATCTTCTCACTCCCATGGACATGAACGAAGCCAGCTCTATGGCCACCTCTCATAGTCACCCCTGGCCTGCAAAACTGGCCACCACAGAACTTCTTACGGTTGCTGGCGCACTCTCACCAGTGAATTCTTGAATAACGGACTTGCTGAATGGTGTGTTATTTGGTGTCCCATTCTTCCAGTGGAACATAATCCTCTGTTTAGTATTCTGATCTTCAATGTCTAGTTCAGCATGCCCACTTCCCTCAGCTCCTTTTTTCTTTTATCTACCACTTGTCAGGCATCTCCAACATTTTCACCTCATTTCAGCATGGGCCATCACTTTCCTCATACTTCCAAAAGACACTCTGGCAACAAGTATACCTACTCCCTGAAGATGCTGCCAGATTGTTAAATCTCGTGCCCTGAGAAAGTATTCCAAGTCAGTAAATTGTTATTTATCTAGCCTTATATGCCAGCCCTCTTGATCAAACTCTCTCTAAATCCAACACCAGAGGTATTCTCCTGGCTCTCACTGATATAAAATAGCTAATTTTTGCAGCCTCTTTGGTGTATAGTGTATTTCCTCCCTTACCAGGCTCAACATGTACCCATTAGGGTTGTGCTGAGATTTAATCCTAGCTATCTGGCGGCCAACTAGAAGGGAAAGTGAGGACAGCTCCCAAGAGGGGCACCTGTTGCTTTGTGTCAGGTCTCTATGGCATCTCTGACACAAATGTTTCAGGGTCCAGTGATTTTTCTGCCCAGGGCCCTGATCTTAGGGCAACAGATCATGACTGAGTATTTAATCATCTGCGGAGCTCAGTGACTTTTAACTTTCAGATCTCAATCTGCTGCTCAGCAGTGTCGTCTTTAAGTTCTTAATCAGGCTACTGGCTCTCACACCATACATAACATAAAGTATACGTAATAGCCTCAGTTTCTTGCTATTCCTTTGTAGTTACCAACACAGTTTAGCAGAAACTTACCAACTCTGCTGACATTGCACGCATGGCTGCCCTTTATTTTCCAAATGTCTTCCCAAATCATCGTTGCTGGTCTTTAGCAATTGGGCAGCCTGGTCCTGGGGACTATTTTGCCCATATATTACTCAGGATGGTATCCTCTTAACTAGGTAGTGAGTGAATCAGACCCCACACCTAATCTTACTGCTTCTTTTCTTGGACCACAAGTGGTACCATCTATTATTTCAGGTCCTTAAGAAGCAGACACCAAGGCAGAATTAGACATGTGCATTTGTTTCCTATGGCTGCTCTAAAAAAATTTAGTTGTTTCAAAGCACACACATTAACTCTCAGTGGAGGCCAGATATTCTGAAATGAGTTTCACTGACTGAAATAAAAGTGTCAGAAGAGCAACACGCCCTCTGCGACTCGAGGGGAGAATCTGTTTTGTGCTCTTCCAGCTCCTGGTGGCTGCTGGTGTTCCTTTACATCACCGATATCTTCAAACTTCTCTCTCTCTCCCTCTCTGCTAGTCTTCACATTGCCTTTTCCTCTGTTTGTATTTATGTCAAATCTCCCTCTGCCTCTCTCTTACAAGGGCACTTGTGATAGCATTTAGGGCCCGGCCAGGTAATCCAGGATAATCTCTTCATCTTAAGATTCTTAACTAGTTCCATAGGCAGAGCTCCTTTTCCCAAATAAATACATTTACAGGTTCTAGGAATCACAACCCAATATCTTTGGGGGTCATTTTTTAGCCTATTGCAATGTGCAAGAGATATATTGGGGGGAATAGCTCTGAAAATAAAAAAGGTAAGTAGACAAGTGAGAAACACATTCAATGCAGTTATGACATCTCTGAAAGAGGGGGCAAAGTGTGTAAAAGATTTCAGACTGTAGTACAATTCCAGAAAGGTTTTGCACAGGCCAATGGAGAGTCCTTGAGCCAAGGTATTCCACTGAAAAAGTCCTTTGTCTGCAGGAATGGGTTCGCATTCATAAGCCCACTGTGTGGTCATTGGCTCAGTGCAGCCCATGTGAAGTGTGGCCTGGCCAGGATGAAGTAATTGAACCGGAAAGGCAAGAGCTTGAGCCATTAGTCATTTATGCTTCCCACAGTGGGAAAAAGTTGCATTTTCATGGCTGCCTCACCCATACAAGTACCTGTCCCTTAGATCTTACTACTACTCATCTTCACATTTCTAAAGGCCCTTGACTAGCTGTCCAATCCATTAGCCATTAATCAGTAATTCATTTAGATTTGTACATTTCTGTCTTTCCTTTTACAAAAGGTGGAGCATAGGTTATGGTCCAAATCCACTCAGTGGATTTCCTTTCACTACTGTCTTTATGGATATCCCTAACTGGGACTATAATAAAACAGTGTTCTATTCTTGACTGGTGACAGAATATCTTGCAGATTTACCCCTAAACAAAGACTCAGCTTTTTCATCTTCTATCAACCTGTTGCAAGGAACTGCTTATAAGTCCATAAATGTTGATGTGAAAATGGCGTTAAGGCAGAAGGGATAGGTCCCATGGGATCTGATGCACTGGCTCATATGATTTACTTATGCTCTCTACACCATGTTGAGCCTGGTTCTGAATGCACCTTCCCAAAGTAGTGTCCACCTTGGCATATTAAATAAGATCCAGTCTGTGACAGGAAGCTCTAGTGTCTTGTCCTCTGCCAGACCCAGTTCCAAGCTGAGGCCTGCTGTTTAAATGAAGAATAGTTGTTGGAGGAAGGTAGCAAGTCCTTTCTCCCCGATCCTGAGTCTATTTTGTGATTTTTCTACTAAGCTTTCTGTCTACCAACTGCACTTCAAGTAACATCCAATCTGCTTGGTCATAAAGCCTAAATAGCTGTGGGGTAAGGGCCACTCACCCCACAGCTTGTGCTCAACATCGAACCTTCTCTTATTCTGGAACCCAACATAAAACTGTGTGCTTTGCATATGACCTTATACATGAACTGAGGCAGTCCACCCAGATATGATGTATGTTCTCCCTAAAATCCAGAAAGGCCTACCAAGGACTGTGCCTCTTTCTTCATGGTGGTATTGTTAAGGCCTACCAAGGACTGTGCCTCTTTCTTCATGGTGGTATTCTACTCTAGAGGGGCTATCTCCATAGAACACCTGCTCCTTTAGAAACTTCATCTGTGTTCAGGTAGCTGAACTTTCTGGGAATTTATCTCACTTCCCTTTGGCATGCATATGCCTTTCAAAAGCATCTATTTTTACTACTTCCCAATCACAAGGTCCAATTAGCCATCAATGTAATGAACCAGCATGGTGCTGTGGAATATCAAGGCAATCAAGGTCCCTCTAGGTTATGTTAAGACTGAGAACGGAGAACTGACATAGCTCTGAGTTAAAAGAGTGAAGGTGAATCACTTCCAGTTTTCTCAATTACCTGGTGTAGAAAAGCAAATGTTTGTTGGGTCAATGACTGCGTAAAAGGTGCCAAGGGCTGTGAAGATTTGCTCTAGAGATGATACCACATTTGGAACAGCAGCAGCAATTGGTGTCACAACTTGATTAAGCTTATGAGAATGCATAGGTATTCCGGAACATACATCTGACTTTTGCACCAGCTAAATAAAAGAGTAAAAGAGGTTATAACAGAACTCTTCACCTCTGTATCTTTCACGTCTTTGATGAGGGCACTAATCTCTGCAACACACAGGGTGGACATAGTAATATTGTTTTCAGCAAGGTGAGAATGAGGCATGGGGAAAGGGGTAGAGAAGAATGAATGAATCTTCTTACCACAATAGCCCTTATACCATGGGTTACAGAACCAGTGTGCAGACACCTCCAGTTTCTATGGGAAATAACCACAGAATGGGTCTGCAGTACCAGTGGAGTTACTGTGAGGTAGACTAAAGCCAAGACTCTATCTCCTGATCTCCACAGGCCTCTTTCCAATGTTTGACCAAGGGAGCGTTTCTGGTTTCCGTGGGTCAACATCAGCTCAGAAGAGCATTTTTATTTGTTTGTTTGTTTGTTTGTTTATTTATTTGTTTCCTTCCTTCCTTCCTTATTAGTTTTATTTTAAAGACGTGGGGTACAATTCAGGGTTAGGTACATAAGTGGTCATCCAACAGGTAAAGTTAGGGTACCCTTATTGATGCTATATGTTTTCCTCCCCTGGCAGTGTCCCACTACTGCCAACCCCTGTATTAAAAAGTGAGAAAAGATATGAATAGACACGTCTCAGAATAGTATCTTTTTACATCTGTCTATTTCCCTTTCCTCAGTGCATCATCACCCTTGGTATGTCACTATGTGTTCCTCTGAGGAAGTCTTGGAGGAAGAGTTGTAGTAAACATGGGTGGGCATGAGCAGAGTCTTCCTCAGGTTCTCTAATCAAGGGACTCAGGTCCGAGAACCGGCTTAAGTTTGCGAACAGGATAAATGGTCTTCCATCCCCATTCCAGTGACTCGCATCAAATTTCTGCCACTAGACCTAGAATATTTTCACATATACATATCAAGCAGTATTTTAATAGCCGCCCATTTATTTTATTCCCAGAGATCTTCATTATCAGTTAGCCAACACCACAGATTCCTTTAGGTTAAAATACTTTGATTACTGCTCTGCCCCATTGGCTTCTTATGGTAATTGCACACAGCTTGTCTCTGATGATTAAATACCACCACCTGGCTTCTATCCATCTGGAAATGAAACCAGGGAGCCCAATTTTATGATGGCATCTTCAACTATCATCTGTAAAGAACAGTTACCATAGAACTTTTAAGGATGTTGGTCTTTCACACACTAATGCCTTTCTGGTATCTTGATGAAGGAGACAGCCTCTGGGCTACCAAGAGGAGTGGCTAGAGGTGGCTAAGCAGTTTGCATGTAGTAGTTTTATACCAACACGATTCCCGAAGCTGTCATTCTCATTCCTTCTATAGTATGCCAATATCTGGCATCTTATCCTCTTTGTCTGTCAGCCATAATTCAGCCCATTTCTTAAAACATATCCCGCATTTCTAGGTGTTTTGTATTTAGAAATTTTTATGGTTAAAAACATATATATATTTAAACATTTACAAATTTTATTTTCTAAGAGATGAGGGTCTAAGGGTCCTGCTACGTTATCCAGGCTGGCCTCCAACTCCTATCCTCAAGAGATCCTCCTGCCTCAGCCTCCTAAGTAGCTAGGATTACAGACATGAGTCACTATCCCCAGTTCTTTTCTGGTTATATAATCTGCCAGAGTACAAGAAGTGTGTTATTTTTATGATTTAAGATTAATATTTATATTATTTTGAATGCCATCTACGGTTCATTATTTTATACTCCTCCTGACTGCAACAATGACCTTATTATGCTCTATTTATCTATTAAATATTTCTTACCATATTTCTAATATTGCTTAAAGCTTTTTTAGATAACCTCCTATTATCAACTCACAGATAAGCTTTCATTTTAGTTTCTTTCATGTTATAAATCTCTTTGATTCTGCTCTGCATTCTAGTGAGCTGCTCAGTACTGTCAACCTGCTTATTCTCATTTTGACTAGGTACACTATTTTCTCTCCCATTGCATTTTCACTCCAATTGTTATATATTATATTTCCAATATCTTTAAAAATTTAAGTGTCCACCTTTTGCTTGTGTTTATCACACCCCAATCTTTTTTCTTTGTGTTTTAATTGAGGTGATGACTTCATTTATTTCATCGAATGTTTGTAATATATTTTAAAACCTTCATTAGATTATTTAAGGGATGAATTTTACCTGGAGTGAATGTCTGTACCACTTGTTAATTTTGTTGGTTGCCTTTCCTAGCATCAGAATTTCTATTCTTTTTATTTATTGCTATATAGAAAACTACCACAAGTAGCTTAAAACAACACTAATTGATTATCCTACACTCTCTATGTTTCAGAAGTCCAGGCACATCTTAGATCCGAGTCTAACAGGATACAATTAAGTTGTCTACTAGGGCTAAAGCTTCATCTGAGGCTTGGAGTTCTTTTCCAAGCTCAAGTCATTGTTAGCAGAATTTATTTCCTTGTAACTGTAAAACTAATGATGACTTGCTTATTCAAGGCTTACAGGGGAGGTTGTTTTTCTAAAGAGCTCACCTGATTAAGTCAGGCCCACCAAGGATGAGCTCTTTTTGATTATCTCAAATCAACTGATTAGAAACCTGAATTACATCTGTAAAGTCTCTTCACCTTTGCCATATAATGTAATTTAATCACTACAGTGCCTTTTATCCTAGTCACAAGTTCTGCAACACTTAAAGGGAGAAAACTGCACAAAGGGTATATACTAGGGGGTGAAACTCTTCAGAGTCATCTTAGAATTTTGCCTGCCACAGATATATTATGGATTATTATTTGGGGCAGGGTGATATTGATTTTCAATGGGAGATTTTATCTCTTACTTTCTTTACCCATCTCTGAGGGTGGTTTTGCTGCTGCCTCCATTCAGTCTCTTGGCCCCTAATCCAGAGCTAGGTCATGCAATTTTTTAATGATAACTTTCTTTTTTTTTTTTTTTGAGTTGGAGTCTCACTCTGTTGCCCAGACTGGAGTGCAGTGGCCGCTCCCGGCCACCGCAGCCTCGACCTGCTGGGCTCCGGCGATCCTTCCGCCTCAGCCTTCCGAGTAGCGGGAATTATAGGCATGCGCTACCACGCCCGGCTGATTTTTTGATTTATTGTAGAGATGAGGTCTCGCTGCCCAGGCGGGTCTCGAACCCGCGGGCTCAGGCAATCCACTCACCTCAGCCTCCCAAAGACGCGGGATTACAGACTGAGCCACCGAGCCCGGCTTAATGATAACTTTCTATGATGATATTTGGGACACTAAAGACAGAGAAAAAGTAGTGAGTGAGAGGAAGGTTGTTGGCCATAGGTCTGGTCAAATTCTGTTCTAAGATTTCTGCCTCCCTAAATAATTACAGGTAGCACTCTGTAAGACTATTTTGTCTGTCTATCTATCTGTCTGTCTGTCTATCTATCTATCTATTAAAAAAATGTATATGTGAGCCTGGTTCTTGGTTTTATGTGAATCTCTTTCAGTTTTCTTTGACAATGGGAGCTGCCAGCTTTTAGCCCAGAGCCTAGCCATTCTGTGGATTCAGTTTCTGCCGATCATTTTGCTTTCTTGTCCATTTCTAGTTCATCATAATGTTTAACTGTTTATACTTTTTTAAAGTATTATTTTTCTGTCATTTGTATGTTTGTGGTACAGAGGCAATTTTCAAAGTATGAGCTCATTATGCTGTTTTTATTCAAAAATCCCTCAGTGTTTGTGGGTGTGTGTGCATTGTGTATGTGTGTGTGTGAAATGTATTTAGTTGGTTATTATTTTTGGACTCAAATTAAGCATTTTTGTGATTTAAAGAGGTGTCAACATAAAATCATTAGATCTATACATTTAGGAGAGTTTTATTTCTTACAAAGGGTTACAACCTGCAGGCTGGGAAGCAAGCCTCCAGCAAAGACCAAAAATGAGCACTTTGAGGGAGGAAATGTGAGACGGGAATTTATGCTGAAGGGCTTGGCTAAAAATACATATTCAACAAGTTACGGTAGGGGCTATGAATATTCATGAGGCACAGAATATATGCATATATAGTATGTGAACATGTATGTTCCATGTGTACCATGTTCACTTTGGGGTGGAGACTTAACATTTATTTATTTTTATTTTTTATTTTTTAGAGTTGGAGTCTCACTCTGTCGCCCAGACTGGAGTGCAGCGAGATTACAGGCTGAGCCACTGAGCCCGGCTGAGACTTAACATTTCAATGTATGACAGTTAGGTCCTATCCAGCAAAAGGTGAAGCAGGGACATGAAGGCGCTCAGTGCACAGCCTCTGTAAATGGGCCAGAACTAGTACACGGATGGTGGTCTCTTATCAGGAGAAAGTTACTGAAATCTGTTTTCTTGTCTGATCAAAGCTGTAGAACAGCTTGTGGAACAGGGGAGGGGATCAGTTGTCAGCCTCTGGCAGTGGATGAGTTGTAATTGTTTCAATATTGCTTATCTTGAGACCAGTTCTTGTTCTGCAGCCAGTGAAAAAGAAAAACCTTATGGCAGTTAGAAGGTGGTTTATTCTTTAAGTGGAGGGTGTGTGACTTAACCCTTGTCTGGCTTGGTCTTAAGTCTTGTTTATAAGTTGGCATCTTGTTGTCACAGAGTCCATTCTGTCAGTCTTAGGATCTCTAGTGTAGCGTTAATGCTGGTCAGTTGTCTCTAAACCACAAAAGGGAGCGGGTAGAATGAGGCCTGTCTGACCTTCTGCTCCATCATGGTTGGAAACTTGGTTTTTAAGGTTTTTCGGGGTCCCCTTGGCCAAGAGGCGGTCTGTTCAATTGGTGGGGTTACTTAGGATTTTACTTTTAAGTTATCAGGGGATTCAACATATTTATTATGTTAACATTTAACATTTACATATAATGTGTAAGAAATAGATTTGACTATAAGAAAATGACTGACAGTAGTGGGAAACTATGTGGGGGGAAGGGAGATGGGATTAACAGTAGTAAATTCTGTCTGGGATGGGGAGACACCTCTTATTAACAAGGGTGCCTGAACGAAGCATATTTGTATACCTAACCCTTAACTGTACCCCACAATATCATAATAAAAAATATTGATTATAAAAAACAAACAAACAAAACCAAATAGATTTGGCCTTTGTGCTCTGTTAGCGATGTCTGAGAGTTTTGTGAGTAGACTGAGATGGTGATTAGAAATCTCATTCATGAGTAGAGCTTGATGACTAGGCTCCATCCCTCTGGATTACTGTATTTATTTTACTCCTTAAGAATTTTTGAATATTAAAAATATTGTTCAGTCTCTGTTACTAGAAGAAAGTTGATTTATTTAATAAAACAGAGAATACAATAAAATGTCGACAGGAGATTTAAGTGCAGATCAAATCTTGATCTTCTTCTGAAAAGCCTGCCTGAAGAGCTGGTATTTTTTTCTCCAAAGAGAAAAAAAAAAACTTTTGGTGTGTACAAGTCAATGACTTTTAGCTATTTTATCCAATTATTACAAAGGGCTGGCTCCTATGCCTATTTCTTGGACCTGGTGAGTTGAGATCTTTTTAAAAAATAAGATTTTAATTGAGAATAATTTTAGATTTATGAAAAAATTAAATAAAAGGGCGATGCAGAGAGTTTCTGTACACCCCTCACCCAGTTTTCCCTAAAGTTAACACCTTATATTACCGGTACATTTGTCAAAAAACTAATGATACTTCACTTTAACTGCATTGAAATATCTGCCTGTAATAGCTACCATTAAAATCTAACATAAGTAACTCTATTTTGCAACAGATCCTCCATTTGAGTTGTCAGCCTACCCAGATATAAGCCCCCACCTGTGACTATTGTAACCTTCCCATAATCATAAGGCCACATCTTTGTTTCCCCTTAGTGTTTGGATACTCCCTATCTGCAAGTACTGTATCTAACTGTACCCTTGCTCAACCGAAACCAAAGATTCTGCCAAGAAATGTAATCATAACTGTAAAGCTTGTGTGGTTTTTGTCTTTATAAACCCCTTGCTTGCTCCATTTGGGGTCGAGAGTTCTTTGTGGCACTGGCTGCCAAATCAAGGACTCATAATTCTAAAACTCAGTGTGTTGGTGACTCTTACTCGTGGTGTGGCTATAACAGCATTCTAAACTTCAAATTTCACCAATTTTCCTACTAATGCCCTTTTAATGTTTCAAGATCCAATCCAGAATACCAGATTGCATGTAGACATGATAAGGATATTTTTAAAAGTAGAAAACATAGGTTCAAATACATTTGATTTGACAACTCTAAATCAAACGATAGCTATGTCTAGGATATATGAGTTCAAAGCTGTGATTCACAGGGCCTACTGATGAGCCTTCCTGTGGAGAGGCCTACTATTAGGGCCACAGACAGCACCACATTTAAGGAAACCTTTTCTATTTGTTCCCCTGATACTGTGGAGGGCATTGAAAGTGGAGAAAAGATTAAAGCATCAAGGCATTGGTGTTATGTTTAGCTGTGCTTTCTGATGGGTAAGGATTTGTCACAAACACAGAAAAGTATCAAGAATTCAGGACAGGTCAAGATGACCCAGAGGAAAGTCTTAAGATGAATAGTAGACCATTTAGCACCCCACAGAGCTGATCTCTCTAAACTAGTTTCCCTGGGTCCTGGAAAAATTCTTACTCAATAGAACTGAATGACCAATTGTTGAACATTCAAATCACTGGCCAGGGAATGTACTACATCCTAATATTGGGGTAATAGTCTCTAAGGAGGCAAAATTATATAAAGGCCCATAGGTAAATTAAGGAAGATACAGCCTGATATTTATCAGCAAAATCTTACTTTTGGGTGACTTTGAGACTCTTATTACTAATAGCTAGGAGGGTAGAATGATTCAGGGCTAAAGGCCCTTGCATTATCTTAGCTTACCAGATACAGGATTTAGAAGATTGCATATAGTAATAATGCTTTAGTCTTGAGTCTGACATTCCATCACACACAGAGCCTGTTGGGACTGGCGGTTTGGGAATGACCTCTCTACCGATTCCTCTCATGCCTCCAGCACTTCAGGCTCTGCTCTTGAACCACCTTAGGAATCCTTCTCACAGTAACTAGGCAATCCAAAACTCCTCTTTTTAAAAACATATATTTTAGTTTATTTTTTGTCCTGATTATTACAAGTATAGTTTGTTCTTTAAAAATCTCAAACACTTAAGCATCTACTTATAATTTTTGCCATTTATAAGACATTTTGATACCATATAAAACATAAATGTTACGCAAAGTAATTTGTTTTACTAATTTTTCTCTTTTGACCTACTTTTGTTTTTCTCAGTTCATCCGCACCTAGAGATTAAAAAAAAAAACTCAGAGAGATAGTAAGGAGGTAGCATTACCTCTGGTTAGTTAGTAGTAGGGAGGTAACATTACCTGGGGTTAGTTTTAGGGCAATAGCCAGCCTTAGCAGGACCTAAGACTTTTTGTCCAATAGACAATTTTAAAAAATTTGATATTAGACAAGTGGGAAAAGGATGGTTTGTTTACTGGAATATCTTCATATATAGAGTCATGGGCACCATATCTAAAAATTTTTGAATTTTCAACTCACAGTATTCTATGTCCTTAGAGCATAACATCAGTCCTTGAGAGAATCTCATTTAATCTACATGTAGGGTACATAGCAGCTGCTCATAAATAACAACTGAATGAGTTAAACCTACATCAGAGCACTATCACTGAACCACAGGTGTATCTACATTATATAGCATATTGTTTTCATGTATACAATGCATTAGAAAAGCAATCTTGTTGGGGATGTCATAAAATTATAAATGATCAAGAGATGCAGCTTATTTTGATTTTATCAATGGCAGTGATTATATTTTATATCAAAAGTGGCATAAATTAAAAATGAAATATATCACTATCTCTAAGTATGATGTACTGATCTTCCATCTTTCTTTGACCTTCTCTGCTTTCTCTTTCACAAGCCCCAGCTGCCACCGGGCTTGGTTTTCTGTCTCTTCAGCCTCATAGGAATTATTATTTTGTTCCATCTGTTTCTATTTTAGAGAGAGTTGGGACTGTGCATGGTGGTTGCATTTTGGATTCTATGGGAGAGGAAGCTGTGAAACAATCAGACATATATATTACAGTACATAGGCCCTGTGCACCATTGTGCTAAGAACACCTTTGTTTCTTTCTCTTAGATGCAACATCAAATGTCTACTTTCTTTTCCTTGCTTAGGTATGCCACAGAATTCAGGAGCGGGGTTGAGTTTTTCTAGGAATCAGACATGAAAGGTAGGATAGTGAAATAATGAAGAAAACACTTTATTCTGCTTTGCTTATTTGATACTTTCTGCTTTTCAGAATTGCCAGTTTCCCTTTTATTTTTTTCCTGTATTCCCATTTGGACTCTGTGTTGGCTTGTTTTTCTCCTCTGGTGAATTGGGTCTACATTCTATTTTTATTGTACAAGTGGGTATTTTTGACATTTTATACCCTATTTAATACTATTCCTATTATTCAATGTCAAATGTGAGAGAATCCTTATTGCAGAGCTCAAATTCCAACCTAAGCAGTTTCATTTTAGCATGGTTCGTCTTAATTTTTAAGCACTTAATATACATAATATACATAACCATTTTAAAATTTAGCCTTCATTTTTAGCATTATTTCCTAATCATTTAATTACTTCTTACGTTTATTTTTTAATAGAGACAAAGTGTTGCTATGTTGCCCAGGCTGGAGTGCAGTGGTTATTTACAGGTGCGATTATAGCTCACTGCAGTCTCAAACTCCTGGTCTCAAGTGATTCTTCTGCCTCAACCTCCCAATTAACTGAAATTACAGGTGTGTGCCACTAAGACACACTATTAAACAAAAATTATTTAGAACAACATTTCTTGAACAGAGGTTATATGATCTTGAGGTGTAACTTGTCTAAGTTTATGTTAGACAGTAAAGGATGGTTTGTTTACTGGAATATCTTTTACCTGAAGGTTTGGAAAACTATTGTTGAATCTTTGTTGAGAATATATATATATATATATATGTATATATATATTCTCATACACACACACAGAAAGAGAGAGAGAGAGAGAGAGAGGGAGAAAGAGAAGCTTTCAAAAATGTATACATTTTACGAAGAGAAAAAACTCCATTAAGATTGTAATAATCAATATATACTAGTAACAGAAGATGAACATAAGTCACGTTTGACTTCTGCAGTTACAAGAGGTGCCCAATGTGGTTGCCATCAGCACCCAGACACGTCTGATTATGGCAAACATCTCATAAAATATGTATAATTTTTTGGCACTGCTGGTATATATTTGTATAGACATATATATACAACTCTGTTAATATTGTATATGTAATACATACATATATCGGCAGCAGAATTCCAGTTTTCTATGTCAGCTCATCTAGTTTTGTGTGTCTGCCTATATATATCTGTGTACATGTATGCGAGAGACAGAGAGAGATGAGAGACACTGACTAAAAAGAAGGATATATGCAAAGAGTATTTGAAAAATGTGGTATTTTATGTATTCCAAGAAACAATTGGTGTTAGATTAGTACAATAGGTGAAACAAGGTAGGCATGCCATGCTGTTAAAAAACCTATGCTCCTGTCATCCACCCCATGACTTTGCTAAGTCTATCAGACAGAGAAGCAGGGCTTGGCAATTGTCTACTAAGTCTGTTGAGGTTCATATGGATGTTTCTTTGTTAAAATAAAATTTATCTCATTATAAAACATTGCCTCTTTTTCACACTTTGATTGACTACCAACCAACAAAAATTCAGTATTATAAGTTGGATCAATTAAAATTTATGCTGCAATTATGTTTCATTAAATGCTTATTTATAAATATATGACTTTGCTTCCTTATGTTTCCTACCAAAGTTAGTTTCCTTTTCAGAAAAATATCCTCAATTGTTTCCTTTTATTATTTTACTTGCCCTCCTTTATCTTGCTTCAGTGTCCTCATTTGCCTTTTAAAATAAATTTTAAAAGTGTATTTCTGTTGAGAACCTGGATATGCAAAGCACAATCATGAACAGAATAAAAGTACAAAGCATGATAAGAAAATTCAAAACAATATAAAATCATCATAGATTATAGTAGATGAAGACATTATTCCTAAGTTTTCCACATTGAACTTGACAACAATGGTGATGATAGCTCTTCCCAACCACAACCACTAAATTGATACCAAGCAGCAGTTATCAATCTAAAGAAATTTGGATGTATTTAGATGCGAATTTAATATAGACTTTTATTATTGTTGAGATGCAAATGGTCCTAAATCTTGGTGCCTTTGTGTAAGAAAACAATGAGCAATAACTTTATGAAATAGTCATTCTTTTCATACCATTTACAAAGAATGGCATTCACTTTTGGGGGGCATGGAAGATTTTTCTGTTTTCTTTTTTCCAGTCTTCAAGTTCAAACATTTTATCAGAATACATCTAGGTATACATCATTTTTTCCTTAATTATTTCTATAACATTTGAGCTTTTTAATCTTTAGATTTGCAAACTCATGTTATTCTACAGTGAAGAAAAGGTTTCCTTTAGTTGTTGAAACTATTCCTTCTCTTTTATTCATCTTTTCTTTGAATTCCTGTTATATGTGGGTTGAATATTTCATATTTGTCTTTTAAGTATTATCACTTGTATAATTTAAACTCATCTCCCTTTCATAGATTATTTTCCTTTTGCCTCCTACTTAGCATATTTAGAACTTCTTAAACAACACTTTCTGCTACACTAACAATCCTAACAATTAAAAAAAATCTTTTAACAATATGCTATTTGGAAGTGTTCTGCATCCAGATGTGGTAAATTAGCTTATTTGGACAACTGAAGAATACCTAAGCAGTTGTACAATGACTAAAAAAGTTTTAAAAATGTGAACAAAATATTTGACTGAAGGCACTGTAGAGCTACCTTGCTAATGGACTTGCAGGGCTGTGATGTGAAGAGAATGGAAGACCAAGGAGGATCCTCCAGGCACTTGCCAGTTTGAAAGAAGTGACGGAGAGTCTGAGAAGCTATGCAGAACGTCGAGTTACTTCACAGTATTGGCAGGAAAAACATTGGAATTGGGGTGACAAGGAAGTTTAGCAGCAATAAGCCAGGTTTTCACTTGGAACTCTGATAAGCTTTACACCTTGGGAATAAGCATAAAAGTAGCCTGGATTGATCTCACAAGGCCTCATCTCAGCTCCAAATAATTTCCATCTGGATTGATATTGAGGGGATATACTCCTAGATGTATTCCTGGCAAAGGCAAAGTAAGTTCACTTTGTGTGAAAAAATAAATTTACATCTTCAGTTGATTTCTAGATAGTTCCACAAACAATATTAACACAATAGAAATAATACAAAATAAAAATAACTGATTAGAAACCAAGAACAATACTAAAAAAAACAAACCCAATGAGATGCAGATATTAAAGACAACAGGCAAACATTTTAAAATTAATGTGATACCATATTTAAGACATTCAATTACAAATCGACATATTTAACTAGAGAACTAAAAATTTTAGCAAAAATTGAATGGAAACTTAAAACAAAAGACTAAAATAAATATTTGACATATAGCTTTAACAGCAGGTTAGATACTGTTATAAAGAAAATGAGTGGACTGAAAGATGATCAAAAGAACTGTCTAGATTGAAGGAAAGAGAGACAAAAGGATGAAAAAGGGCATCCAGGCTATATGACATGCATTTAAAATGTCTGTAACTGGAATCTTTGGAGGAGAATACAAAGATAGTGAAATGGAAGCAATCTTGGAAGAAATAGTGACAGAAAATTTAGATTTATCCATGCTCTTATTAAGTCTACTTTGCCCTGTCTTTGCTTCTTCCATGTGGTGGATACTCAATGTTTCTATCAAAAATGATTTATAATAGAAAAGTTTGTAGGACAAGCTATATTTCCTGATTGTTGTAGGCAGTTCCCACTGTTGTAGTAAAACATCATAAACTGGGTAGCTTAAACAACAGTTATTCATCACAGTTGTAGATGTAAAGTTTAAAATCAAGGTGCTGGTAGATCCAGTGTTTGGCAAGGGACTTCTTTCTGGTTTGCAGACAGAGGCTTTTTGGCTATGTCCTCACATGATGGAGAGAGAGAGATCATCACTCTGGGGTCTCTTCTTATCTGGACACTAATCCTGTCATGAAGATTCTACCTTCATGAACTAATTATCTCCCAAGGATTTCACCTTAAACCATAACATGAGAATCAGGGCTTTAACGTATACGTGTTGGAGGACACAAATATGTAGGCTAGAGTTGATACTGATGCTAGATGATGCTAAAGTTGATACTGAGACCACAACTCATATTCATTAACTACTGCTTTTATGACCCATTCGATATTTTCCAAGTATTCAGCATGTCTATTATTTAGGCTGCTTGATCAGTGGAAGTATTAAAATTTTTTTTAACCCCTGTGGACATGAGACCCTTGTTAAGCAGTGGTTTCTATGATTGATCACTAAGAGTTATCCGCACAAAGAAGTGCCCAGAGGCAAGTCAGTAAATTTGCCAAGCCTCAGAAACTCTGCACATTATGTAATAGCAACTCTATTTTTTCAGGATAATCAGACTCAACTATTCCTGGTAGAATAACATGGAAATTTTTTTTTTTTTTTGCCTTATGTGTGAGGAGCTCAATAATTGTCAGGTGTGAGACATAAATTTAGATTTAGTGAAATACTTACTGTGTCTCCAAATAGAATCTTCTCCTCCACCTCCAGGAACCAGAGACTGTAAATCCAGAATTTTGGAAACAGGAGGCATACATATTCCAAGTGGGTTACTGGAAATGAAATTTAGATGAATGACATTTATTTCTAACCCTTGAACCCCAGTCCCTACCATCTACATATCAAGGACTTAACACTATAAAATAGCTTTTGGTTCAAAGCATATAGTGTATCTTACTAATGCAAAAATCTAAGTTCAAAGTGGTTGAGCAATTTTGTAAAAGTAACTCGTCTGTGAGTGGTTGAGGAAAAATTTGAAAATAATTGAATCTGATATCAGAGATGTCACTCTTCCCACAATTCTATGCATTATAAGAGTGATCATAGCTGCCAGACTATCATTTATTTGCATTTCCCAATATATGGAAAACTCATTGGGGGTAGGAAGTTTAACTTCCCAAATTTTGCAACCTCAGGAGTTAGCAAATAGATTGGCACAAAATAGACCTTTTATAAATATTTGATAAATAGGCCAGGTGTGGTGACTTATAATCCAACACTTTGGTAGTCGGGCAGGTGGATTGCTTGAGGCCAGTAGTTGGAGACCAACCTGAGCAACATAGTAAGACCCCATCTCTACAAAAAATTTAAAATGTTAGCCAGGTATGGTGGTATATGTCTGTAGCTTCTTGGGAGGCTGAAGCAGGAGGATCACTTAAGCCCAGGAGTTTGAGCTATGATTATGCCACTGTACTCCAGCCTGGGTAACAGAACGAGACTCTTTCTCTAAATAAATAAATGGCAGATTTACTCACATAACTCAGGTGAATTAGAAGTCATGATGTCTGGCTGATTAATTTTTCTGTGTCTATTTATTGATTATGACAGTGCTCTTTGAGTTTAATCATTTGGCTGGTTTTCAGATTCAGTCACAGTGGAGTCCATATATGTAGCCTCAGACACAAAGAATGGGAGATTCATTTACCTACTAATCTTGGAAATAAGAAGGCATGAAGAAATAAAAAGAAACTCACATTCTTCCCCCAACAGTATAAGACCACAAACATTTTTTTTTCTTTTTTATATTTTAATTTAAAGATGTATGGTACAAGTCAGGATGAGGTCTACAAGTGGACATCATACAGGTAATGTTTGGGCCTCTCTTTGGTCCCCACTTTGCCTGGTTTGAGTTAGGGTATCCTTATTGAAGTTGTGCTCCCAAACCCTCCTGGCAGTATCCCATGGTAAATGGTCAGGGTCAGCTTATGAGTGAGAACATGGGCTACTCTGTTCTTTGTTCACAAAAATATATTCTAAAAACATGAACAGGAATCGAACTTGTGTTCTTTTGTTAAGAATTTATTATTGTTTTGGTTATGATTCTAGATTTATTTTTATATGGCATGCAAATGGTCCTCAATTGCTGTGGTACTTTTCCCCGTAGAAATAAACTCACATGAAATTAGAGTCACTTTAGAAATTAGAAATGAGAATAGAAAATTTCTACTTGAACTTGGGTTAAATGACTATACATTTCTAAATAACCATATTCAGAGGAGAGAGTTTTCCATGCTTGTATTCATTTTCTGAAGATCCTAAGTCATTTGGGATTTTTTTTATTGTGATGTGTAAATTGGCATTTAGTTTTCAGGAGGTATTAATAAAAACTAAAAGAAAAATCACTGAATTTATAGGCAGGTGTGTTTTGAATATGAAAACAATTTATAAAGCTGAAACAAAAAAATGAAGAAAAGGAAAAAAGAAATATTAACAAACCAGAGTATTTATGGGATTAAGGAAAGTAAGTGGTGGTAGTTATAATAACATGGGTATAAAAAATTAAGCAAGCTGGGCTCGGTGGCTCAGCCTGTAATCCCGCAATATAAAAATCCCGCCATTTTTATATTGCATGCCATATAAAAATAAATCTAGAATCATAACCAAAACAATAATAAATTCTTAACAAAAGAACACAAGTTCGATTCCTGTTCATGTTTTTAGAATATATTTTTGTGAACAAAGAACAGAGTAGCCCATGTTCTCACTCATAAGCTGACCCTGACCATTTACCATGGGATACTGCCAGGAGGGTTTGGGAGCACAACTTTGGGAGGTGGAGGTGAGTGGATTGCCTGAGCCCGCGGGTTCGAGACCCGCCTGGGCAGCGAGACCTCATCTCTACAATAAATCAAAAAATCAGCCGGGCGTGGTAGTGTATGCCTGTAATTCCAGCTACTCGGAAGGCTGAGGCGGAAGGATCGCCGGAGCCCAGCAGGTCGAGGCTGCGGTGGCCGGGAGCGGCCACTGCACTCCAGTCTGGGCGACAGAGTGAGACTCCAACTCAAAAACAAACAAACAAACAAACAACAACAACAACAACAAAAATTAAGCAAACTTATTAATATCATGTTTTGATTTAATAATTCACTATAAATGTTTTCTCTAATAAAAATATAGCCAAAAATTTAATTTATAAATCAACTATAAGACTCTCATATAATTACAAATGTAATAAGGTCTAAAACAAAGAGAAACAATTTTTTATTAGTAACAGTCAGACTGATCCAACAGCCAGATCTGGAATACTACCTTGGAACTGTAACAACTGGCATTTAAAAACAATATCCTCAAAACCAAAAAAGAGGCAAGTAGAAATTTTACATTATTTCTTTAACCTTGGAATTATGATCATAAATAAAATAAAATAAAAAGCGGAAAACATCACCAGGGCACTTAGATTTCGTTGGCACTCAAACCTCTGATTTTAGACTTAGAATAGAGAGATTGATGTCTCCAAGGTGGAAGAATAGAAAGTGACCCACTCATATCCCTCTATAACAAAAAGAATTCTGTACCCATTCAAAATCAAAAGTCTCTCTGAAAGAAGCCGCAGAATTTAGGTAGAAGTTTGTGAAACCTTGGAGAGCCCAAGACCTTGGAGAGTGTTTTTGAGAATGCAGACTGACACCCAGGTGGCTGATCTGCTGTTCTTGCTTCAGTGTTCAAACCTGGAAATGACCCAGTTCTCCAAGGGGCTTTGGCTATAGGCCCATTAAGCCTTGATCCTGCAACCAAAACCATCTGGCAAAGGGTCTAGGAGAAACTGTGCACACTAGTGCCTTAGTAGAAACGCTTGTCTGTCCACTGACAGTGGTTTTTGGAATGAACCCGAAGACTGCCGAGATGCTGTTCTATCTCCACTCAGCTGACGTCCCAGCTCAGAGAGCACTCTCACAAAGTCCCAGAGAAACCTGCCTATACCATACAACCTGAGAGTCTGAGCCTTCCTGATGGGCTTGGCAACCTTTAGTCTACAGCAGATCCCAAGAGGACCCCATCTCAGCTACAGCTCCTCTGGCTGCAGTAAGGAAATAATATTATCTTTGCAGAGACCTTCTGAAAGATGTGTTCCTGTCTGAGCCAACGAGATAGGAATGCCAACCTCCATTTCACAGTTTATCTAGAGAAGGCCTAGTTTCACCTCTGGCCTTTCCCACCTCAGCTGTAAGTACTATTCTGTGTAGGGACTTGCTAGGCAACACTCACCCCTCTGAGCTGAGGACAGGCTCTCTAGCCACTGTCCCTCATTCGATCCTAAGAGGACGCAGGCTCAGCTCCAGAATATCCTTCTGCAGTCAGGAAACTACTGTCTCGTCTGTGCAGGGATCTGCTGAGAAACACACACCTGTCTGAGACAATGGGATGGCCTATTATCCTCCTTCCCACAGCATTTCCCAAGGTAGCCCAATTTCCACCCCGGCTCCTGTTGCTACTGTTGGGGACCCATCCCACCCAGCAAAGACTTGCTGGGAGACAAGCCTATCTGGGCCACCGGAACAGTCTTCTGGACTCAGTTCCCTGGCCAGCATTCCTATACAGACCCAGTACCCTTTTGGGGTTTTCTCCAGGTTCATCTGGGTTGGAAAGTCATGTCAAATTTGAAGTCCTTGTGAAACTTGCAACAAGTGTGGGCTTAGAGTGTCCACTAGTGCTGGTATAGCTGCAGTGGTCACAGACTTAGGGAGCCAAACAGCCAGTATGCTTAGAATCCCTAAAATAATTTCTTTATCAATCTATAATAGCCTTCTTTGTCTTTTGTTTTTTAGTCTTAGCCTTAAAGTCCACTTAACTGATATAAATATAGCGACTCCTGCCATTTTTTGGTTTCTGTTTGTGTGGAATATTTTTTTTTAATCATCTCTTCACTGCTAGTCTACATGTGTCTTTATAGATGAACTAAAGAAATAAAAGATCTCTATAGGAAGAACTATAAAACATAGAAGAATGAAATTAAAGAGGACAAAAAAAATAATCTTGTGCTCATGGATGAATTGTCAAAATTAGTATTGATAAAATGTCCATGTTAACCAAAGTTATCCTCATGTTCAATGGAATTCTTATCAACATACCAATGACATTCTTCACAGAAACAAAAAAAAAATGCTAAAATTTGTATGGAACCACAAAAGACCCCAAATAGCTAAAGCAATCCCGAGCAAAATAAACAAAGCTGGAGGCATTGCACTACATATCTGACTTTAAATTGTACTACAAGACTATAGTAAATAAAACAGGATGGTCCTGGCATAAAAACTGACATATAGACAAATGGAAGAGAATAAAGAATCTGGAAATAAATCCATGCATTTACAGCCAACTCATTTTCAACAAAGATACCCAGAACATACATTGGAGGAAGGATACGCTCATTAATAAGTAGTTCTGGGAAAACTAGATAACTATAAGCAGAAGAATGAAACCAAATCTCCATCTTTCGCCACATACAGAAATCAATTAAAAATAGACTAAATACTTAAAAGCAAGACTTGGAACTATGACACCACTAAAAGAAAACATTGGGGAGACACTCCAGGACATTGGTTTGGGCAAATATTTGGGGGGATAAGGCCGCAAATCACAGGCAACAAAAGCAAAATTAGATGAGTAGAATTACATCAAGCAAAAAATCTTTTGCACAGCAAAAGAAACAATCAACAAAGTGAAGAGACAACATAGAGAACGGGAGAAAATATTTGCAAATTGTCTATACACAAGAGAGATTAATGATTAACCAGAATGTATAACTCAATAAAGGAGAGGAAGAAAAGTGGCCAGACACCATGGCTCATGCCTTTAAATCCATTATTGGGGAGGCTGAAGCAGGAAGAGTGCTTGAGCCTAGAAGACTGAGATCAGCCTGAGTAACATAGTGAGACATAGCTTCTCAAATAATTTTAAAAATTAGCCAGGCATCATGGCACATGGCTATGTGAGGAGGCTGACATGGGAGAAGGATCACTTGAGTCCAGGAGGCTGAGGTGTCAGTGAGCTGGGATCATGCCACTACACTCAAGCCTGGGGTATGGAGTAAGATCCTGTCTTCAAACAAACAAACAAACAAACACAAAACACAAAACACAAAACATGAACAAATAATCTGATTTTTATTTATATTTATTTATTTATTTATTATTTTTTTGAATCTCACTCCCGGCCACCTCAGCCTCGACCTGCTGGGCTCCGGCGATCCTTCTGCCTCAGCCTTCCAAGTAGCCGGAATTACAGACATGCGCTACCATGCCTGGCTGATGTTTTGATTTATTGTAGAGATGAGGTCTCGCTGCCCAGGCGGGTCTCGAACCTGCGGACTCAGGTAATTCACTCACCTCAGCCTCCCAAAGGTGCGGGATTACAGGCTGAGTCACCAAGCCCGGCGTAATCTGATTTTTAAATGGTCAAAAGCTCTAAATAGACATTTTTTTAAAAGAAGACACAAATGACCAGCAGGTATATTAAAAAATGCAAAAAAAAAAAAAAAAAAAAGGAAAAAATGCTCAATATCACTGTTCATCAGGAAAATGCAAATCAAAACCATAAGGGACTATCATCTTATCCCAGTGAGAATGGCTATTATGAAAATAACAAATCCTAGTGAGGATGGGAAGAAAGGAGAAGGATTGTAAACTGTTGGGGGGATGTAAAGTAATAGAACCATTATGAAAAAACATGCAAGTTCCTCAAAAAACTAAAAGTAGAACTACCATATGATCCACCAATCCTACTACTGGATCTACATTTTGAAGAAAGGAAATTAGTGTATTAAAGAGATACCTGCACTCTTGTGTTTAGCTAAGCTAAGGAATCAAACTAACTCTTCCATCAATGGATAAATGGATAAAGAAAATATGCTCTATATACAAAATGGAACATTACTCAGCTATAAAAAGAAAGAAGTTCTGTTATTTGCAGCAACATGGATAAAACTGGAGGAAATTATGTTAAGTGAAATCAGCCAGGCATGAAAAGACAATATTGCATGGTTCCACTCATACGTGGGAGCTAAAATGGTAGATCACCTGGGAGGTAGAGAGTAGGATGGTGGTTAACAGCAGCTAAGGGGAAGACGGTAATGAAGAGAAGTTGGTTAAGTCCTACAAAAAGAAGGAATAATTTCAAGTATTTTATAGGACAGCAGGGAAATTATAGTTAACAACAATTTACTGCATATTTCAAAATAGCTAGAATTTGAATTGTAATGTTCCTAACACAAAGAAAAGATAAATGTTTGATGTGATGGATATCCCAATTACCTAGATTTGATTAATATACATTATAAACAGGTTTCAAAATATCATATGTACCCCCAAAATGTGTACAACTATTACATATCAATAAAAAGGAAAAATAAAATTATATTATTGAGAATATATTTATTAATATATATTTTAACAATTTGTCAGATCTGGATGATTACTTATGTGTGTGTGTACATGAAAGGTAGGTGTGTTTCTGATTGAATCTTTCATATGTTACTTCTGCTGGAATAAACTTTTGATAGATTTAGTCTTAGAAATATTACTGACTATTGTGATCCTCTTTTCAACAGTAGGGGCCAAAATATAAATGCAGAACATAAGACCATATCCCAGTGGAAAATAAATGAGAGATGTTTTTGAAGCAGAGTAGGGAGGTTCACACCATTCTGTTATAATTAATGCCTTTCCTGGTCTGTGGATTAAGTAGTGTTTATAGTCCTGTGCTCCTAGCTGGCATCCTCTCTGATAAATTCACTTTGAACTGTAAAACAAAGAGATTTTTCAAAGTATAGACTTTAAAGAGATGAAAGTTTCTAAAAGAGTGACCAGTATGATGAGAGAAATATCTCCATTCATTATATAGATTTGTATTTTACCCAGTGGGATCAGGAAAAAGAAATGTACTGTTTTTGCAAAAGGATCACTGAAATAAATCTCATCACTAAATGCAAAGTTGAATTTCATAATCCCAAATTAATACTGATAATAAAAATTTCAAAATCCATATTGATATGTAAATAAATTTAAAATAATGAGTAACATCAATATTGTCATATGGATATTTTGAAAAAGAAAAGAACTCAAAATTAACCACTTAGCTAATTTTCATGTCTATATTGCCAGAATTATATAAGAAGCCCTGGTGGACCAGATGAGAGTTGAATCAAGAAATCCATGAGATATTTGTAAGAGATACCATTTAAATAAGAACCTTTCCAAGTATCCCTCATTACGAGATTTCTCAATCCGATGCATTTTTCTAACAAGTTCCAGTATTTCTACTCTATTTGGCAATACCTGAAGAAATTCTCTTAGCTTGAAACTTTTAGAGAGGCATGGAGCTCACAGCCTGGCATACAGTATACAGGGTTCACAAGAAGTTAAATGAAGCTTAAACTTAAATTACCAGAAAGTCAAGAGTTAGATGGAAAACTGTTTCTCTTGCTGATGTACCTATCCTGGCATAAGGCGTCAAAGTTCTGAAATCACAGAAATGGAGGGAAAACAGAGAAACCAGGTAGCAAATTGGATACAGAGTGTGAGATCAAGTTTATGCGTGTGTAAGAAGGAGCCAAGAGCCGGGCTCGGTGGCTCAGCCTGTAATCCCACACCTTTGGGAGGCTGAGGTGAGTGGATTGCCTGAGCCCACGGGTTCGAGACCCGCCTGGGCAGCGAGACCTCATCTCTACAATAAATCAAAAAATCAGCCGGGCGTGGTAGCGCGTGCCTGTAATTCTGGCTACTCGGAAGGCTGAGGCGGAAGGATCACCGGAGCCCAGCAGGTTGAGGCTGCGGTGGCCGGGAGCGGCCACCGCACTCCAGTCTGGGCGACAGGGTGAGACTCCAACTCAAAAAAAAAAAAAAAAAAAAAAAAAAAAAGAAGAAGGAGCCAAGACTGAATGGCAGGGTTGCCATGTTCAGCTGAGAGCTGAGCCAGGGCAGAGCTTACGATTTTGCCAAAACAGACACTTGGAAAGCAGATGGGAGCAGGAGGTAGAGACACTGGGTCATCTAAGTTAATTAGGTAGACTGCATCTTTTCCCAGCCTGGGGCTGCCTCTAATGTGGCACTGGAAAGTGCTGAATACTACAGCTAAATAATGAAATACTGCTGAGACCAGAAATATGGCTGAGTCCAATAGTGCTCCTGAGGCGGTTCATTCTGCATTTATCTTCTGGTTTATCTTGCTCTTTGCTAGTGCCTCTATGTTTAAGGTCCATATGCCATGCTTATCTGGTTGCTTCCTGGGATATCTAGAGTAACTGGTTTTCTTTTTAAGTAGAGAACTTGAGGTTATCTGTCTAATAAACAAGTTTTAAAGGGAGTGGAAGCTCAGTGGAAAATACCCAGATTGTGCGATATTGTTGTGTCTTAGCATGGAACCGTAGCATTCTGGTGGAATGAGGGCCCACAACAGGCAGATTCTGAGCTCTGGATGGCGTGAGCATCGAGGTAAACTCCCTGTTCCTTAGATTTCCTCAGGACATCACCATTCAATAGTCCATGAAAACACATGGTACAGTGTGAAAAGTCTATCCAGAACAAAAAGTGGTCCAGGACTGGTTTCTACTGCATGGATTTGCAGTTCTGAATCCTGTGTTAGGAAATAGCAATTTGATTCAGCACTCTGCATATTAATAAGAAGAGAAAATAAATAGGAAAATTAGTGAGGGAAAACG
The DNA here is from genome assembly GCA_027257055.1 of Cephalopachus bancanus. Taxonomy (NCBI): domain Eukaryota; kingdom Metazoa; phylum Chordata; class Mammalia; order Primates; family Tarsiidae; genus Cephalopachus; species Cephalopachus bancanus. The sequence continues at coordinate 6,924,495 of JAPVLO010000005.1, read as the reverse complement.
AATTAAATGTGAAAAAAGGCACTGGAGTCAGACTTTGGAAATATGTCTTTGTCTATTTATTTATTTATTTATTTATTTATTTGAGTTGGAGTCTCACTCTGTCGCCCAGACTGAGTGCAGTGGCCGCTCCCGGCCACCGCAGCCTCTCCTGCTGGGCTCCGGCGATCCTTCCGCCTCAGCCTTCCAAGTAGCCGGAATTGCAGTCACGCGCTACCACGCCCAGCTGATTTTTTGATTTATTGTAGAGATGAGGTCTCGCTGCCCAGGCGGGTCTCAAACCCGCGGGCTCAGGCTATTTATTTATTTATTTGGAGTCTCACCGTCACCTGGGCTGGAGTGCAGTGGCATGCTCACTGCCACTGCAAACTCGGCCTGCTGGACTCAGGCGATCCTTCCACCTCAGCCTTCCAAGTAGCTGGTACCACAGGCGAGCGCCACCACGCCTGGCTAACTTTTTGATTTATTGCAGAGGTGAGGTCTCGCCAAGTTGCCCTGGCTGGTTGCGAACCTGTGGGCTCAGGCAAACCTCTTGTCTCCACCTCCCAAAGTGCTGGGATTACAGGCTGAGCCACCATGCCTGGCTGGAACTATGTCTTTGGAAATACACTTCTCTAAAACTGCTGGCTCTGCCCTTCTGTTTGGTACACCTTGACTGCTTCCATTTCCCATAATTGTGCCCACAGGCCATGTTGGCTTTTGGCTTCTTGTTATCACAGGTAACCTTTTACGTGTTAAGTTACATGTAACTTTTTGTGTCTCTTTACCTTGTACATAAAACAGAGATAATACAAGTCCTTACTTCATAGGCTCTGTATGTGTAAGGAGCTTGTCTGTGGCACAAACACGATAAAAGTATGAGCTGCTATTATTACTAATTTCTTTAAGCTTCTAGCTGTCTGCAACTGCTCAAGGTTCAGTTTTGAAACTACAGAGTTTTCTGCCTTAACATTATGAATTCCAGTTAACTGATAGATGTACCCATTCATTCATTTGTTCATTCACTCAACAAATATGTTTCAGATATCTGTAATATGTTAGACACTGTTGCAATGTCTAATACACAGTTCCTGTTGTCCAGGAGCAGAGAGAGAGAAGTAAGGTGGTGAGGTGGTGGCGGGGGGAGAGGAGAGAGAGGAGAGAGAGGAGAGAGAGGAGAAAGAGAGGAGAGACAGGAGAGAGAGAGAGAGAGAGAGAGAGAGAGAGAGAGAGAGAGAGGATTTCACAGACAAAATCCAGGTCAGGGTGGAGGTGACTTCTCAAAAGGACTAACACCTGAACTGAATCCTGACAGCTGAGTGGGAGTTATCCATGGAGAAAAGATATGAGTGGGTAGAGATCTGTGGAATGGGCTTTCTAGGCAGAATGTAAAACCTGGCCATGAGAGAGTAGGACACATCAGAGGAACTGCAAGTAGTTTGATATGATGCAAGAATAAAGTGAGATAAGGGTGGTGGTGAGAGATGAAGTTGAAGAGGTAAGAAAGGGTGAGAGAATAAATAACTTGAGCTTTATCCTCCTTACCATGGGAAGCTCAAATGCTTTTAAATGGGAGAATGCCATAGTCATATTTGTGTCTAAGGAGTCATTCTGGTGGCACTATGAAGGATTTATTAACGGTGGGTAAGATTGGAGAAGGGAAAGCCATTTAAGAGGCAATTGCAGGAATCTAGGGGAGACGTGGTGGTGACCTAACTGTGGTAGTGGGAGTGGAACTCAGTATCAGTGGATGGCTTAGAGAGATATGAAGTAGGTAGAATCAACTTTTCAACTGCCCTGGTTACTATTTTCTATTTGCTACTGCTTAAGTCTCTGCAATGCTGAGAAAAAATAGGGCTGTGGGTTTTTTTCTCTTTAGCATATCTCTGCTAATGCCTTCTGCAAAAGGCCTTCTATAAAACAATGCCTTCGCGACTACATGGGTGAGTTTCATAGACTTGCATGAGTTTGGATGGGAAAAAAATACCTTTAAGACACAGTGTTCAATAGAAGGATTCCATTATTCAAAAAATTTCTTTTTGTGATTGCTTGCTGTCTCACACCATCAACTCTTTCCTCGGTTGCTACAGGTCAGTTTCAACCTTTTTGCTTACAGCATCATGTAGGTCTTTCTGGCTATCTGTTTCATGCTCACTCATGCTGGAAAATATCCTTAAGTCTGACCTGGTATCTCTGATGACACTTCAACAACAAGATCAATGACTAGTAAACATTTGAGTTTTTAAAAATATTCTGGGGAACTGATTCAATAAAGTTATTTCTAAGATCTACTTTCAGGTACTCTGATTTGATAGATATGGGATCAGACCTAGGTCTCCATTTTTAATAAGTGCTCTAGGTGATTCTGAAACAAATAATCATATGATCACGTACCCTCCCCTACCAAATACAATATATTATTTTATTCTAAATTTGATTGTTTATAGTTTACTTGATTTCTAAAGTAGAATTAGGGATAAATCTGTTGCAGTCAATAATGAATACCTTAATATTGTTGTATTATATTCCTTTTGCTATTTTTATAAGCTGTTACCAATTTAAAATGACAAAGATATGGAATTTGTGAGGTGAATGCTAAGATATTCCAGGATGTTAGCAGTGCCCTTGAATGACATTTAGAAACTAGGCAGTTATATGTTGCTGTGAGATGGGGTGTGTTCTGTTCTCAGGCAGCATCAACATTACCTGGGAGGTTGTTAGAAATGCAAATTCTCAGTCTCACCTTGACCTACTGAATCGATCTTTGTGAGTTCAGCAATCTGTTTTAATAAGCCCCCCAGGTGATTCTGGTACACCTGAAAATTTGAGAATAATTGTCTTAGTGAACTTATGTTTCTACATGGACACAATATGTTTGTGCTTCTAGGGTCTAGAAGTGTGTCCCTTAACAGTGGAGATGTTGCCTGACTTGTTTTTCTCCCATAAATTTATATTTTAGAACATGTATTATTAGGTTCAGTTCAAAACAACAGTGGATTTGAAAGGTGGAAACTGATTTCTTTCTGAACATACAAGTCAATGTAGGGCAAGATTGGTCTGACCCTCTACAGTGTAGATACTCAGGCTCTTTTCCTCTTATTGCTCAGTCTTGCAAACACTGCATTCTCAGTTTCACCCATGACCTTAGAAGGCTGCTCTGGAAGGAGCCCATGCCTCTGAATCCCAGTCATCAGAAAAGGAGAAAGAGGCAGGGATGGACACTTCTCAGGACATGCACACACCACTTCCACTTTCATTCCATTGGCCAGAACCAAGCTATTGTGCATTTTTAGCTTCATAGGAGATGGAGAATTGTAGTATTGATTCTGAGATGTGATATTTCCAGTTAAAATTCAAGAGTTTCATTATTAAAAGTGCCTGTTGGGGGTACAGTTTGATTGCGTCTGTTGAAGTGGGAAGATACACTCATCTGGAAAGTGTATATTTCGGACAGCTTCTTTTCCTTTATTCGTCTCTTCCTCATTCTCCTCCTTCCTTCTTTTACACATGGCTATTTATTCATGCTTTCCGTCACCCCACTTCAGATTGTAATCTTGTTCTATAGTCATCCCCAATAATTTTGGGGGAAAAAGATGCTTAATTCTACAGAAGTGAAATGATTCTTGAGCTATCTATTTGTAAATGTTTTTATGACAAACTTTTGTTTCTCTTAACTGCCATTATTTGCCTGTGTGTGTTATGTTTTTGAAGATATAAGAAAATTCATATATTTTTAAAATAATGCTTTTAATGGCCCTCTTTATCAGTTTATGAGTTATGCCATGTCCGAGAATGATTCCAGAAGCTTTAGGGAAATATCAAATTTACATGATAATATCAATGACTTATTTTAGACAGCTTTAAATAATTCACTCCTTATTTTTTCCAACTTAATATTTCCTGACATTTGAACCAGACAATGGCTGAATACCAATGTTTTATGTGCTCTTTAGTAGAGACACCTACTGTAAAAATGACTATTAAAAAGCCTGTGAATCATCCCTTTCTCTAAAATATTCAGTTCTTTAAGCTGATTGCTATTAGCTGCTCATATTATTTTAATTAGAAGAAAACATGGCTGCTGAAAATCAGCCGAAGGTTCTATAAATATAAGTATCCATCTTGCAGAGTCAAATTTTAATTAACCTTTTAGCATGCCAACCTTTCCACTAGAATTTTTTAGGGCTTGCAGCCATTCATTTTGTTCAAAAGCCATATGGGCTATTTTTCATCTGTATGTAATCCAAGTCTAGGAGAGAGTGCTTCTGGAATACAAACTCTCTGTTCATCAGCTGTCACTTTAATACCTTTATCTAAGTGAAAAGATACCCCAGTGCAATACATTGTGGTGTGGTAGTGGAGGAAAAGACACAAGATAGAATAAAATAACTATCTCTTCGTTTTCTCCATTTCTCTCTCTCTTTGAACCACAGTTTGTATCCTAAACCCGCTTTGGGCATGTTAGGTTTCTTAGCCATAGACTACTGGTGAATAAAGCAACATCAGCCTGTAATTACTGGAAATCAGACTGTCCACTTTTTATCTCTAGTCATTATCCACATGAAAGGTGTTTTCATAAGCTATTTGTTGGAAAATCCATATTTCACATAAATAAGCATTTTCTGCTGATTGATTTTGTATGTTGTTATAACTGTGTCTGTGGAAGAAATGCCAGATCAAAGTATAGAGGATGGCTGGACCTGAATTCACTGTGGTCCCCGGTTACCAGAAAAATCAGTTTTCAGGAAAGTGTTTCTAATTGTTATGCAGTCAGTGAAAGCCATCAAATACAACCATGGCAACCACTGTCAGAACCTGACTTTAATAAGCAAAGAGGCCTAATATTAACTCAATTTCTATGGTCATGTTCAAAACAAATGTGATCTTTTCTACTTAAAATTTACAACTCTCACAACTCTCTGTGTTTATTATAGCATGCAAGCGTCAACTACATTAAATTTACTCAATTTAGTAAAAGAAACAAATGATAAAACTCTCCAGTTTGCAGATAATACTCTAGGTCTACAGTGACTAATTTATTGGATCTAGTTTTAAGTGGAAAACTAAGTGTTTTGATGGTTGTCCATTGAATGTTTGAAACTACTCATTGCTATGATACTGCACTGTCTGGATGCCTTCACTTTTCTGTCTTTTGGTAATACCCTTTCCTGAAACTCAATTCCTTACAATAAAATGCTTTTTAATCTGTACATACAGCAATATAAAAATGCTAGTTATTGCTATTAGTCAGGACAGAAAATCAGGCAAATGGTTAAAACTGATGGTTCAGTGAGTGTAGACCTTTGTGGTAAAGACAAATTAAGAGTCTGGAGTGTTAGATCAAAAGAGTCAGAAAAGGATAGATGTAGATCTGGAGAGTGAAATCCACACAGCCAAGTCAGCAGGCAGCTTCTCACATGGCTCCAACCTCTGGTTTTCCCCCAGCCTGTTCCAACACTTCTTCTCCCCCCACTCTATCCGTGCTTGGTAGGCAGCCTCTGAAACAGCTGCCAATGATCCCACCTCTTGCGATTCACACCCTTGTGTAATCTCCTCTCCTTGAGTGTAGACTGGTTCTAGTGACTTCTGTCTGATGAACAGAATACACCCAAATTAATTGGGTAGCCCTTCTGTGACTTGATGACAAAACACAGTGATCTCATCTTGCTAGTTGGTTCTCTCTTTTGCTTTATAGCTTGCTCAGGTTCATGAAGAGAGCTGCCCTGTTGTGTTGCAAGATGCTCTATAGAGAGGTCCACACAGTAAGAAACAAGGGAGACCTCTGCTCAACAGCTCATGAGAAACAAAGGCCTCAGTCCAGCAGCTACAAAGAGATGAATCCTGCCAGAAACCACACAAACAAGCATCAAAAAGACCCTTCCCAGTTGAAGCCTGGGAGCTAAGCCATGCCTAGACTCCTGACCTACAGAAACTGTGAGTTAATTGCCGTTGTTTTAAGTCGTTGAGTTTGGAGTAATTCTTTACACAGCAATAGAGAAACAATACAGATATATTCTGAAACATCTATAACACCCCATTATGCAGGGAACAAGTGGAGAAAGGGTTGAAAGGTGGAAGGGAAGGGTTGTATTAGCATAGAGACACACACACAGGCAGGGAGAGAGAGAGACAGACAGAGAGAGAGAGAGACAGAGAGAGAGAGAGAGAGAGAGAGAGAGAGAGAGAGAGAGAGAAAGGGAGAGACACACACAGGCAGGGAGAGAGAGACAGAGAGACAGACAGACAGACAGACACACACACACACACATACACACAGAAAGAGACAGACAGAGACAGAGACAGAGGGAGAGAAAGCATAAAGCCTAAGCCTAATCTCACTGAAAAGTCAGTGTTTAAATTGGAAACATGACAAGGATGACTGGAAACAGGACAAGGACAACATGGACATCATCTAAAAACAGGGCAAAGGGGTTGTACCACAATGGAAACAGAATAAAGTCATGCACTCAGAGTGAAAGCTATTGCAAGACCCTCTGCTCCTCCTCATAGGTTGCCACAGACCAGAGGAATTAAAATTAGAGGTATATAATCCATTATGTTCATGGTAGATCTCTCCACAAGATTTTTTGATACAAAACTTGCAACATTTATACTGTTGCAGGATGGATAGTGCTCACCTGTGAATCACAAATTATGTGATCCATATCTGTATTGATTATGTTTTGCATTTCATATCTATAGAGTTGCCTTTTTCCTCTGATTCATGCAGATGTTACAGGATGATGTGAGTGGTGTGTGTGTGTGTGTGTGTGTGTGTGTGTGTAAAATACAATCTGAGGGAAGGACACTGAGATGTGCTATCTGTAGTCATTTACTCAGCTACCTCTGCTGAGATGCCTCTCACTCACCAAGCTTGATGTTTTCAGGATATGTCACTCAGAAAAAAAAGCATTCATCTGCAGACATCTGTGGCATGACTGATAAGAGCAAAGAGCTTTCTGCAGTTCTCATCTAACTTGGGATCCAGAGAATTCTCACAATTCCATCAGGATGTGTTAAGGGAATTGTTTCAGTAATATAGTGAGTGATAATCTTAGATCTCAGATATAAAAATTCCCCTCAGGTTGCCCCAGTTTAAGTTGTACCAGAAGACTTGCTTTAGCAGTTTGTGCCTCTGTTCACTGAATGAGTAGCTTCATCTAACTGACTGGTGGGCTGTCAGCCACACCTGGCATCTTGTGCCTCTCATATTTTTCAAGAGAGATTTGGCTGGAGTGTTGGTGGTGAAATGACACCTATAATCAAGATCAGAGTCTGTGTTATCCTTTGTTCCAACTAACTTATCTGTGCCTCCTGAAGAGGAAGAGATGGCCAAAATATCCCTGTTGATGCTCTGCTGAACCTACCCACGGTGTGGAGCTGAACCACGCTTGGCGTTATTTGCTGGGGTGTGTTTCCCAATGTTTTATCAATGCTCGTTCTAGTTGTTCTACTTGACTCACATATCTCTACAGCCGATAGGTAAATTGTATCCTGCTCTTCCAGAGACTAATGCATCCGCGTTGGTAGTCAGGATTCTCAGTGACCCTCTACAAGGGCAGCCTTCTGCTGCCCTGGCAGCCATAGCTTCCTCCCAATATTTAAGTCTTGGTGCAGAAATGAGCATCCTCTGACTTTAAAAAAAAAAAGCAGCTCACTATCTAACAGAGTTATTTATATTTTCTTGCTGATCTGAGTTCTTTGGAGATTCTGGATATTAGTCCTTTGTCTGATGTACAGTTGCGAATATTTTCTCCTTATTCTGTAGATTACCTTTTTACTTGGTTCATTATTTATTTTGCTGTGCAGAAGAACAAAATACTGTCTTTTGCAGCAACTTGGATAGAATTGGAGACCATTATCTTAAGTGAAGTGATAAAGGAATGAAAAACTAAACACTGCATGTTCTCATTTATAAGTGGGGGCTAAGCTAAGGGTCTGCAAAGACATATAGAATGGTATAGTGGACATTAGAGACTCAGAGGGGGGCGGGGGGAAGGGGGAGGAATGAAAAATCTCCTGTCATGTACAATGTGCACAAGTGGGAGCAACAGATGCACTTAAAGCTCAGACTTCTTCACCACTATATAATGCATTCATGTAACCAAAACCCATTTTTATCCTTAAAGCTACTGAATTAAAAAAATTTCACTTGATTTGCTCATCTCTCATAGAACTTGGCTTCCACAGGAAAGTAGAGAACCTGAATAGATGCCTTCATCTTCAGGTATATCGTTAAAGATCCAAACCTCAACTGTAGGCATGTGAAGATATGCTTATCATTATAAAATATAAAAAGATATGCTTATTGTAAGCTTGAGAAAATATATAGTAAAACTATTTTGAGTATCAATTTCAATGAATTTTCTATGATAGATAAAAACTTATCTCATGTGTATCACCCCTTCTTTTTTATTCCTTTCAATATAATTTTATGACTTTTTATTTTATGCATTGATTGCCTTGTAATTTTAAGTAATATGCTTAAAAGTTTGTGTTTATTCATCTCTTATAGATAGAGTCCCTTTTTCCCTTCCTATCATAGATGAGCTGTTATTTTAGTTATAAGGAAAGAGTTGATTTGCCAAACTCTGGGTGTCATGCCTGTATAGAATGTTTCTATTTTGCACACCTTTCCAGAAGCTGCCTAAGAAAGAGAGGAAAATTTTGTGACCCTTTGTATGCCCAACAATATGTTTGTTCTCTCTTATCTTTGGATGAAAAAATTCCAAGTTGAAAATGATTTTCTCTCTGAATCAAGAAGTGCTGTTGATGAAAAGACTGATACCATTCAGATTATACTCTTTTGGACGCGACACCTCTCCCTCTCTCTTTTTATAAATTGCTTGAGTTTGTCACTTTAACATAGGGTTTTGAAATGTCATGATCATATGCCTTGTTCTGGATATTTTAAATATGCTGGGATATTTTGGATTCTTTCAATCTGGAAATGTGCAACAATCTCTTTTTAAAAGATATTTTTATCCCCATGATAGTCCTTCTATTCTCTTTATAGAACTCATATTAATTTAATTATTGCAGCACTTGGCTTAATATTGTCAGTTCTTGACTTTTACATCACATTGTCTATCTTCCTGATATTTCATTTACTTTCAAGCTCCTGTAGAATTTTTTTTTTGTTTCAGCTATGTTATTTTAACTGCTAAGAGTTCTTCCTTTTAAAATAGCATCCATTTTATTGATGCAAAAACTTCTATTTCCCTGATGTATTAATTATATTTTGAGTTTAATTTTGAATTGCTTTTGCATTTCCTGCATTATCTTCTCTCTGAATTGCTTTTCGTGACTTACTTACTGGCTTCCCTGTTATATTATAGAGGTTCTCTGTATATCTTTCATAATACTGAATAATCATTCTTATTTAACAATGAGGCCCTCAAATTTTGGCTGGAAGCTTATGATTGCCAGTAATTACAAAGAGTACTCTGAATGATGGCTGATCATTAGACCCCAAATATCAACGCACAGAGGTATCTTTTAATTTATTCAGGAAAAAAGAAATCCATTCTTCTACTGTTGGTTTCCAGTCATCTGTGTAGGTTGGGACAGAGGTCTTGGGATCAGTCTGTTTTGCAAACAGTGGCTCAATAATTCCTCTCCTTTTCAGTTATGTGCCTCATTTTTATTCTACTATGTGTCTCATATTCCAACAATCTTATCTTTACCTATTCAGTATTTCCAGAGACTAAACCTCTAGTTTCTTACTCCTGGGATTGGGATAACTAAATACTTGTATTCAGTGTGTGGAAGTGGGAGAGAAAAGTTGAGCTTGGTAAACATAGACCATCCGTCCCCTATCCACCCTATTCATACCTGTTTTCTTCTCTGTAATTCTCTGTCCTAGTCTATATGGAATGCTTCTAAGCCCTGCATTTGGCTAGGATTCTGTAGGACTGGTGATGGACCCAGTCTATTTTTCATTAACATCCTTCTTTGCCTGTCACTAGCCTGTGGTTCTATCAGTATGTTTATGCTGCTATATCTGCTCTAAGATTTCTGAAATCTCTTATGTCTTCACCTTTGAGTACGTACATGTGTGCCCAATATGGTATTTAAACTTGGAGTAGGTATAATGTAAAAATAACCTATATTTATGGATGTTGTTTACTGAGCACTTATGTGCCAGACACTTTACTTAGCACTTTATGTATGTTATTTCATTTAACATTCATAATATTCATTTTATGTATGTAGAAACTGAGGATCAGCAAGATAATAAAAGATAATTATAAGAAGCCCATTAAAAGAGATTTTAAAAATTAACTACTTTGCCTTAAAATTTTTTTTATCAACAGTGAAAACAATAGACTTTGAGTGAGAATGTCTTTCATTCCAAGTCTAGCCTGAATTAATTACATGGCAATGTGTATGTCTTCTTATAATAAGTTTCTATGTTAGAGATTTTATATCTAGTTGAATAACAGAAAGTATTACTTCTAGTAAGTATATCAAATTTAGAGAAGAATGGATAATTTTTTATGATTTTTTTTGGAAAACATATCTGAAAACATATCTGAAAGATACAGATCCTTTCCAATGTGACTTTATTGTAAACACTACCTTCAAGGGTTGAATTCTAATTAGTGGTAAAAAAAAATAAACACGCTGGAACTTATCATATAAAGACTATGAACCACGACATATACATAGAAGAAATATTCTAGCAAGGGAAAGAATGCAAGTGTCCTGGGATTCTACTCCCAGCCAACTCAGTCCTTTATCTTCTCAAACAAAAAGAATCTTGATCTCTCTAAACAGAATGCTTAAACCACACGTTAATGATAGACAGTGCTCAAACTGCTGTGTGCATTTTGAGTCTTCAGAATAGCTCTAGGCTTACAAATATCCAGCTACCTTAGAAAAAGTTTTTTTATCATTCATAAAAAATGCATCAAAAATATTTTACTAACGATAAGAGATTTTTTTCCCCCTAAGGCAAAAAAATAATCAGCCTGAGTCCTGCTTCCCTATCCCTATTCTTGCAATCAAACAAGACAGAACCAGGCTATCACATGCTGTGAGATGAAGGTGTGTATTACCTTCAGGGACTTTTCCTTATGGGGTGAAGGGGAGCTTTCTTCCATTCTATGTTTAGTAATGGTCCCCCAAAGACCCTGGAGCCAGCAATACCACAATTCAACACTAGTCTTTTTTTTTGACTTACTAATCCCCTGTGCACTGCGTGCGCGTGTGTGTGTTTGTGTGTATGTGTGTGTGTGATCTGACTTTTATTTACATATTTGTAACATTTTATTTTTACACTTTCAAGCTTACAGAAATGTTTCAAGAACCATACAAAAAACTAAGAATACCCACATAACCTATATTCAGACTCACCAATTGTTTACATTTTGTCCCACTTACTTCCTCTCTGTATACTTGCAAATTATGTTTTTCTGAATCGTTTGAAAGTGAATGGGAGACATCATGAATTTTTACTCCTAAACAGTTTACTGTGTGTTTCCTAAGAACATGTTCACTTTCTTACCAATTGATAGTATAGTTACCAAAATCAGGATATTTCTTTATTTTTTCCCTATTCAAAATCCAAACCAAGAGCATGGGTTACATTCATTTTTCCATGTCTCTTTGGTATCCTTTAATTCAGAACAGAGCCTCAGCATACTTACTCTTTTTGGCTTTAAGTTTTTGAAGGGTACAGATCAGTTATTTCATAGAATATCCCTCAATTTTAATTTATCCAATATCTCATCATTATTAGTTTTAGATTATAAATTTTTGTCAGAAATTCCACTGACGTGATATTTTATCCTTTTCAGTGAATCATATCAAGGGTGGAAGTGAGGCCCATGATTCAGACTGCACTAATATTAGTAATGTTAGTTTTGATCACTTGGGTAAAATGGTGTATACCAGGTTTCTCCATGGTAAAGCCGGTATTTTCCCTTCCTAATTGTTAGGTACTTGTGTGAGACTATGTAGATACTTTTTTATCGACTAGATTTGATGTCTACTTATTGTTTTCTAACATCATCATTCCTTCTTCATTTTCCGTATGGTTTGCATTCTTTCAGGAGAAGTGCACTCCCTTCTCCCCATTTATTTATTTATTCATCCCTTTATGTCAGCATGGCATCATGAATTTTTATTTTATTCATTAGGTTATAATCCATTAAATCAATGTTTATTTTGGTGGTTAAATTGTCCAAGATTTTGTCAGTAAACATCTTTCAAAGCTGACTAATGTAATTATTTGACATGTCTCCTTATTCCTTACTTCCTTGCTTTCTGCCACAAGAAGATGTTCCAGGCTTATCTTGGACTTTCCTGCCCCAAGGCTGATATAGACTCTTTCTGATTCTGTTTAGTGGAAAATGGAATTTAGAAATGAAGATCTGGGAAGTAGGCATGACTTTGCTCCTGGTGTTTCATTGCTTCCACATCCTCTCAGTGAATAGAGTTTGAGCAAAAAATGTACAAATGACAAACTCCACTCCAGGAATCTTCAACATGTTTGTTTATTTGTTCAAGCTAGAATACACAAAAGGGAGTTTCAGAATTGATAAGCTGTAAAAGCATAACACTAACACTTAATATTTGTTAAAGTTTTATTCTTGAGGTAAAAATACATGTAAGTTTAAATGTGCAGATCATAAAGATGTATGTCAGTGAAGTCTAAAAAATGTATATACCCACATATCCCATTCCCTAACAACTTATAGGGCATATTTTTTTACCAGAAAGTTTTCTAATCCCTTTCTGTGGGTGCCCGCCCTGCAAGGGTCGTGAGATCTCCTGAAGGAGAGACGGATAGGCGAACGATGAAGATAATATACCGGTCACCTGCTTCTTGAACAGATGGCAATTTAATGTTAGTTAACACAGAGCTTTTATACCATTTGTGAAGGGGCAAGACAAAGAAAATTCTTTCATGTACATATCTTTTAAAAGTTATCATCTAGTGGTCCTTAGTAGCAAACAAACCAAGATTCCCATAGGCATAGTAGCAAACAAACCAAGATTCTCATAGGCATTTAGACAAGTCTTATTCATAAAGCCAACAATGATACTTTCAGTCCAATGTCCCAAATTACAGTCCTTGAAATGTCTCAAGAAAGTTTCTTTAAGTGTGTATTTCTTTATGTGTCAGGAATTTTCTCATCTTAGGCTTTTATGTTCTTCAGAGTCCCGTGATCGCCTCCCTTGTCCAGATGTCCTCGTTACTTTTATCTTGCAGTGCTTGTTTCAAGGCTGGCTCCTAACACCTTTCCCTGGAAGGAAACTCTCCGAAGTCCTAAGAAAAACATTCTTCTAATTTTTTTCACCTTACATTAGTTTTGTCTATTCAATTACTTTATATCATTGGAATTATGTAATTATACACACACATACATATTCTTTTCATCTGTCTTTTTTTTTTTTGCTGAGAATGTTTTTGAGATTCACATGTTGTTGTATCAGTAACTCATGCCCTTTTATTGTTCAGCAGTATTCCACTGTATAAAACACCAGTTTGTTTATCCTTTCTTCTAATGATCATCATTTGGGTTGTTTTTCATGTTAAGCCATTACACAGAAAGCTGCATTGAACATTTGTGTGAAAGTCTGTGTGTGCACATATGATTTCATTTGAGTAAATACCTAGGAGTGGAATTGTTGGGTCATGTGGTGAATGTGTGTTAGCTTTATATAAAACTACCAAACTGTTTTCCATAGTGGCTAACATCATTTTATGTTAATTCCCATAACAACATATGAAAGTTCCAGTGCCTCTACATTTTCACCAACATTTTGTAAGGTAGTATTTTTAATTTTAGACTTTCTGATTAATGGATAATAGTAGCTTGAATTTTCTCTTGAATTTTCCTGACAGCTAATAATGCTGAGCACTTTTTCCTGTACTTATTTTATATTTTCCTTTGTTATTTGTCCCACTAATTACTGTTACCAACTTAGGGAGGACTTTTAAAACATTATGAATGGCTGTTGACTTTTGTAAAATAATTTCTGCACCTATTGAGATGGTTTTGTCTCATTTTATATTCTGTTACTATGATGAATTTCATTGATGGATATTTTCAAGGAACCAATTTTGACTTTTAAAATGATCTACATTGCTTG